>JAIFGZ020000792.1:0-1227753 GCA_019925245.2 Oryza australiensis
AAAAGTTTTTGTTTTCGGCTAGCGTAGCCTCCGCGTAACCTATTTGTGGTATCGTAGCTAATCTTGCTTAGTTCGGGTTTTAGATTGGATCTCGGGAACAAGTTTTGCGCACGGGTTGATTAGATCAATCGGTTTTATGGGATCTGTTGAGGAGAGTTAATGGTAACTGCGTTCCTTGATAGTGTATCGGAACGGCGTAATGTGATTACGTCGAAGCAATATCCATAGAACTCGGTTTGAGTTGGGTTCGAGATAGCGTTCCTTGATAGTGTATCGGAATGGTATAATGTGATTATACCGAAGCTATCTCGTAGTCCGACCTTGTTTGCTGCCTCGCGCCTACGCAAACCATCTCCTTGATAGTGTATCGGGATCGCATAATGTGATTACTCTCCCTTATAGGTCGTCTCGATACCGTATTTTTGCGATAGGTAGAAAATGTTTCTACGCCTAACTTGTTTTTGCAGAGAATGCTTTGAGATGGTATGGCCCTATTGTATGTATGAGATGCATGTGATGCATGTAATATTCTTTCATATGTGCAATCCCTGTAATATTCTTTCATACGTGCAATGCTTGTAATATTCTTTCACGACCTATGAGTCGATGTAATCTTCAATTAGAGCTTCTATAGTAGTAGCTTAGTTTGAATAAATCAAGCATCATGCACATTGGAAGATGGTGCCTAAGATGGAGATCCTCAGTGCCGACATGGAGATGTAGATCACCATGTGAAGGGGGCCATACTATTTCATTATATGCTATTCTACTTGCTTTCATAAGTGATATGTTTGTTTGATAGGATAGCATCCCTTACAGAATTAAGTAGTAATGATACCCTCCCAAATGTTGCACCCATCACCGTTATGCTCGTCAACGGTGGGTCTGCCAAAGCAGAGTGCCATTCTCTATCATAACACGAGGGGGTATATGTCGGATATATACAGCAGGAACATTTGGTTTACTTAACAAGGCTATCAAAACAGTTTTGGGCCTTGGGGCATAGGTTGGCGTCGGGGCATAGAGATGCCACACCAACAACAAGAGTCACATAGAGACGTGATTAGCAAGGAGTTGCTTACCGATGTTATTAATTTTCTAGCAATGATGCCAAAGCTCACTAGAAATTAACTAACATGTGGATCTTGACCCAATACGTAACCTAGAGGGAAGGTGTAAAATACGTAATGGGAGTCTAATGTTAAATTGTTTAACAATAGACATAGCATAAACATTGTGCTAAACTTTGCTTTTTCTGTTGTAGAATAAATGGCGGCTAATACTACACCCAGTGCTTTTAATTTGCGATCTATTCTCGAGAAAGTGAAATTAAACGAAACAAACTTTATGGATTGGTATCGCAACTTGAGAATTGTTCTCAAGCAAGAGCGTAAGGAGTAAGTTCTTGAAGTACCTATCCCGAGGATTTGCCAAATAATGCCACCGCAACCGCACGGAGAGCTTACGAGAAGCACACTAATGATGCCCTAGATATAAGTCGTCTCATGCTTGCTACAATGTCCCCCGAGCTTCTGTAAGCAATATGAGAGCAAACGATGCTCACACTATTATTCAGTGGACTGCATGGCATGTTTGAGAACCAAGCTTGGGCCGAGAGGTTCAACACCTCAAAGTCCTTGTTTGCATGCAGGCTTGTTGAGGGGAATTCCGTCAGTCCGCATGTGCTAAAAATGATTGGCTACATCGAGAGTCTGGAAAAACTAGGTTTTCCCCTTAGCCAAGAGTTGGCTAGTGATGTGATTCTCCAGTCGCTCCCTCCGAGCTTCGAGCCATTCATATTAAATCATCACATGAACAATATGGATAGAACCTTGGCCGAATTGCATGGGATGCTAAAGACGGCCGAGGAGAGTATCCAGAAAACGGTCATCATGTGATGATGATGCAGAAGGCTAAGCGCAAACCACCTGTCAAGAAACATTGTACCAAGAGGAAGTTAACTCCCGATGAGATCGCGAGTGCCTCCAATGCAAAGAAGGGCAAGAAGGGGTCGACGACATCAGATGCCGTTTGCTTCTATTGCAAGGAGACAGGCCACTGGAAAAGAAACTGCAAGAAGTACATGGAGGATCTCAAAAAGAAGCAAAGTACGACTTCTGCTTCAGGTATTAATGTTATAGACATTAATCTTGCTACTTCACCTCGACTCTTGGGTATTTGATACCGGATCAGAGCTCATATTTGCAAATCGTTGGTGGAATGAGAAGAAGTAGAGGCTTAAGAAGGGGCGAGGTGAACCCGTGCGTCGGCAATGGAGCAAGCGTTGCTACGCCATTGCGCCGGCACAAGCACCACTTCATCTACCTTCAGGATTAGTTTTGGAATTAAATAATTGTTATTGTGTTCCAACACTATGTCAAAACGTTATTTCCGCTTCATGTTTGCAAGCGGAAGGATATGATTTTAGATCAATGGACAATGGTTGTTCAATATATCTCGAGATATGTTCTATTTTCATGCTCCATTGGTGAATGGATTATACGTTTTGAATCTTGAAGCGTCTCCCATCTATAACATTAATACGTAAAGGCAACTCTCTAATGATACAAACCCCACGTTTATCTAGCATTGTCGCTTAGGCCATATAAATAAGAAACGCATGGAGAAGCTCCATAAGGATGGATTGCTTCACTCTTTTGATTTTGAATCATTTGAGACATGTGAGTCTTGTTTACTTGGTAAGATGTCAAAGGCACCTTTCACGGGACACAATGAGAGAGCAAGTGACTTGTTGGCACTCGTACATACTGATGTATGTGGACCAATGAGCTCAACGGCCAGAGGAGGTTATCCTTCATTACCTTTACCGATGACTTTAGTAGATATGGTTATATCCACTTAATGAGGCATAAGTCCGAATCCTTTGAAAAATTCAAGGAGTTCCAGAATGAAGTACAAAATCATTTAGGGAAAACAATCAAGTTTCTACGATCGATCGTGGAGGGGAATACTTGAGCCAAGAGTTTGGTAATCATCTAAAAGATTGTGGAATTGTTCCACGCTGACTCCGCCAGAACTCCACAATGGAACGGAGTGTCCGAACGGAGAAATCGCACCTTGTTGGACATGGTGCGATCGATGATGAGCCAAAGTGATCTTTCATTATCCTTCTGGGGATATGCTCTTGAAACAGCTGCGCTCACACTAAATAGAGTTCCATCTAAGTAGTTGAAAAGACACCATATGAGATATGGACAGGCAACCCCTAGTTTGTCTTTTCTCAAAATTTGGGGATGCGGCTTATGTAAAACGTTTACAATCCGACAAGCTCACACCCAAATCCGACAAGTGCTTCTTTGTGGGATATCCTAAGGAAACTAAGGGATATTACTTTTATAATCGGGAACAAGGCAAAGTGTTTGTCGCCCGACACGGTGTCTTCTTGGAGAAAGAGTTTCTTTCAAGAAGGGTTAGTGGGAGCAGGGTGCATCTTGAAGAAGTTCAAGAAACACCGTAAAATGTTTTTAGCGACCATGTAACCACAACAGAGGAGCAAAGTGTTGCGCCACCGCTTGTAGATACACCAGCCCCACTGAGGTCCGAAAGATCACGTCGTGCGCTGATGTACACAGTGCGGAACAACGTGATATATTGTTGTTGGAAAACGATGAGCCTAAGACCTATGAGGAAGCGATGGTGCGACCCGGTTCCAACAAGTGGCTTGGAGCCATGAAATCCGAAATAGAATCCATGTACGACAATCAAGTTTGGAACTTGGTTGATCCACCTGATGGTGTCAAAACCATTGAGTGTAAATGGGTTTTTAAGAAAAAGACCGATATGGATGGAAATGTTCACATCTATAAGGCGTGATTGGTGGTGAAAGGTTTCAAACAGATTCAAGGAGTTGATTATGATGAAACCTTCTCGCCCATCGTAATGCTTAAATCTATTCGGATTATCCTAGCGATTGCTGCATATTTCGATTATGAGATATAGCAGATGGATGTCAAAACGGATTTCCTAAATGGAAACCTAAGCGAGGATGTATACATGATACAACTTGAGGGTTTTGTCGATCCACAATCGCCTGGAAAGATATGCAAGCTACAGAAATCCATTTATGGATTGAAGCAAGCATCTCGGAGTTGGAATATTCGTTTTGATGAAGTAATCAAAGGGTTTGGTTTCATCAAAAACGAAGAAGAGGTCTGTGTTTACAAAAAGGTCAGTGGGAGCGCAATTGTATTTCTAATCTTATATGTGGATGACATATTACTCGATTGGAAATGATATCCCTATGCTAGAATCCGTCAAGTCTTCATTGAAAAATAGTTTTTCCATGAAAGACTTAGGGGAGGCAAGATACATATTAGCATTCGGATCTATAGAGATAGATCCAAGAGGCTAATTGGATTAAGCCAAAGTACATACATTGACAAGGTGTTGAAAAGGTTCAACATGGATGATTCCAAGAAAGTTTTCTTGCCCATGTCACATGGCATTAATCTTAGCAAGAATCAGTGTCCTCAGACACATGATGAGCGAAATAAGATGGGTATGGTTCCATATGCTTCGGCTATTGGATCCATCATGTATTCCATGCTTTGTACACGTCCAGATGTCTCGTACTCTTTGAGTGCTACGAGCAGATACCAGTCAGATCCTGGTGAAGGTCACTGGATCTGCCGTAAAGAATATCCTTAAGTACTTGAGAAGAACTAAGGATATGTTCCTGGTCTATGGAGGTGAAGAAGAGCTCGTTGTAAGTGGTTACACCGATGCTAGCTTCCAAACGGACAAGGATGATTATAGATCGCAACTGGGTTCGTGTTCTCGCCCGAACGGAGGCGCAGCCACCGGAAGAGTTCCAAGGTGATACCGTTGTCGACTCTACAACGGAGACGGAGTACATTGCTGCTTCAGAAGTTGCAAAGGAGGCTGTTTGGATCAAGAAATTCATTTCTGAGCTTGGTGTGATGACTAGTGTGACTGGTCCAATGTCTCTCTATTGTGATAATAGTGGAGCCATTGCACAAGCCAAGGAGCCGAGGTCACATCAGAAGTCCAAACACATACTTCGGCGATATCATCTCATCCGCGAGATAGTGGATAGAGGTGATGTCAAGATATGCAAAGTGCACACGGATCTCCACATAGCCGATCCGCTGACAAAACCTCTCCCTCAGCCGAAACATGAGGCACACACAAGAGCAATGGGTATTAGATACTTACATGATTGACTCTAGTGCAAGTGGGAGATTGCTAGTGATATGCCCTATAGGCAACATGGAGATGTTGGATATCATGGTCAATGTTTATGTATTTATGAATAAAGTGTTATTCAGTTCCATGAAATAGACATCTTGTATTGATCAATAAGTACGTGACTTATTTATGAGACTCTATATGTATGAATCTATTTCTAAATGATCCTTGATCATATATCATATTATTGGAACTAATATGATTCTAAGATCGGCATGTTTATTTATTGATGATCATGTCTCATAGATCATGGGTATGGAGATACCAAATCAATAAACATGGACATATGTGTTAGAGAACACATTGTTGGATAGACCCACCATGAGACACTACAGGAATTAATGTGCCATTAGTTGGTCTCAGGTAGTGTTGGTACAAAGTCCTTAGACCTGAGATCACCATGGATTCCAACATGTGTAGTAGCCTACTTTGGGACGACCAAACGCTATTCCGTAACTGGGTAGTTATAAAGGTAGTTTTCGGGTTTGCTATGAAACATGGAGTGGGATGTGAGTGATCAAGATGGAATTTGCCCCTCCTTTGGAGAGATATCTCTAGGCCCCTCCAGGTAACGGATTATGGAAATGCATGGCCATGCTAAGTTGATTGAGGAATCAATCAACAGACAGATAATCCAATACGGTTCGAGTGAATGGTTAAGCTATTGAAGGGATGGCACACCTCTTTTCTATAGCTTAATTGGTATCGTGAGGCAAAGGGATTTGTGTACACATTGCAGGTTCAGAGCCGATATTATATTCTTGTATGCTATGGTGTCATTATGTGCCGCTAGGCATTGACGCAGTTGGACTGAGCCAAACCTACGAGTTAGACTCGAGCCGAAACCAAGTATACCCGAACCTGGCAGTGTGTCGCACGCTTAAGGGGATAGAATAGATATTCGAGTTGGACCCGGATACGGCTCGATCGGATAGAGATCCGATCGGATAGAGTCCTATGGGCTTACGACGTATGGACGGCCAACTCTATGAGATTCGGATGATATCCGATTCATAATAGAGTCCTGATCGGCCACTAGTCCCAACGACCAACTCTATATAAAGGGGCTAGGGGTGGAGAGTTGCGGTATCGCGTTTGAACCGAATCCGCAATGTAAGTCGCCGAGATCAATCTCCACGGAAACCCTCCCACTTTCGAGCCAAACCCTAGCCTTGCATCGCGTGCTAGCACACGGGTGTTCGGCGTTCGTCCCCGGACGTGTGGATACCGGTAGAGGCGCCGCTACGTTGCGGCGCTATTGATCGGCTACGAATCGGGCCGTGGTGGAACCGGCTGAGATCGAGCGCATCGGAGCGAGGCGCGATAACGCGGTCGGACGACTCGGATTGGCTGCGACATCCGCGAATCCGGTGCCTCGGGAATCGGCTATCGGCTTCGGGAATCGGCCGCACCGTTCCGATCGGATAGCCCCGATTGGCTATTTCCGTTGCATACTCCAATCGGTAACGCTCTATCGGCCCTTACTTGCAAGTGTTCCCGGGATGCGCGGTAGAAAAGTTTTTGTTTTCGGCTAGCGTAGCCTCCGTGTAACCCTTCGGGAACAAGTTCTAAAGGAGGCTCGACACCACACACTTGATTTTTGTTGTCCCGTAACACAAAAATCCAAGTGTGGGGGAGTTTGGTATGTATCTCATAAAATATTCCATTCATGCGAAAAATCCACCATGGTTTAGAGATGATGTTAGTTCTTATATCTTTTCTTGCTAAAAATTGAAAAAAGGGTTTGAAATGTCCAGCTTTTGACATTAAACAAAGCCCGTCGGGAAGTACCCGAAGTTCACCATTCATATACTCATATTTATCTCCACGTGAATATAACTTCATTTGCTTCTTTTATCTATTCTTGCATGCTCGCTTTGAATGAATTTTTATACAGTCCATTCATAGGCTCTTTAAATTAAACATGGTGCTTAGGTTAAAAAGTCTTATTTAATCAAATTAGACATGGTGTCGAGTTTGCTTAATGAACCTTAGAGTTAATGCTTGTTTACATCTTGGGTGTATACATATGGAAATTAATATGATTCAAACTAAAGATAACCCAAGGCATTAGATATATGACAAAGATGCAAAACATACATAGGAGATACAAACCCTCCGGTGTTTATGTTGAGTCAATTTTAATCAAGCCTTGTTTGAGTATAAGAAAGTTGGTGAAAATAAATTTTAAAAAATATAATATAATATAATAATGAAAAGTAAAATAGGTAAGAAAGGTAAGAATCCCTTTTGCTCTTGTTCTTTTTGTTTGTTTGGCCCATGAGTGACGGTCCGCACGCACTAAGTCCCCATGAGGATTCAAGGTAAGTTTCCGGGTAAGTTTCATTTTAATTGAATAAAATAAAGTTCTTCGGTTATTTACACCGGTAGGATTACTCATTTGTTTCCACTTGTGTCGTGTCCAATAAAGTCGCAGGTATAAAAATAAGTGTGGGGTGTCCCTCGTTTCAACACGCACATCCCTCGGACCACCTCCACATTATTGCACACTCTAGCTCAATGGTGGTGCAAGACAACACAGCAAGACCTCCATTGGTGTCACACGTCGTCATACTCTCCCGTTGCGCAGTTTACAACATTTATTTTTTCACCTTGCATACTAATAAATTGTGCTAGCACCATAAGCATGAGCCTACATAATCTTGAAGACATGGCACATATTGGTTGGATTACGTACACTTTATTCCATGACTTCAACTCATAGTCTATGCAATCAATTATTTAGGGAAAGCATGCTATTCGAGTTATTGATCTATGAGAGATGGTCCGGTAATAAGCAACTTTGTTTCATGCTGCATAAAAATGCTTGGAAATTTTGTTTTTCAAAAATCTAAAACCATAGCTTTGAATTCGTCGATGATGTTTTATTCCCACCAAAGCCATATGTCGATATTCTTGATTAAACCTTATACATATACTATTTGCCATCATTTTGTGTTTGGTCAAATAATTAGACCCTCGGTAGAGAATCTTTTCATGTTTTCGTTGATCAAAGTCTTATGCATATCCACCATATAAAAATTTACTCTCCCTCTACCTTAGAGGTTCAGCCAAAAACAATATCCATATTCACCATCCCCAAATATATGCAGATTTCAACTCCGGAATTTGCACCAAATTTAGTCATCCGCAAAATAAAGGCTCCAATTATTATTGATCCTCCTACCCATGCCAAATGAGACATGAGCTATAGGAATATATGCAAAGTAAAAAGTTCATGATGCTCATGAAAAGGACAAACAAATCTTCGAGCGAATGATAAAAAAAGAAAAAAAGAGACAAAAATATATTTCATAGCCATGTTCTCTAAAATAAAGTAGGAGGAGGATCATCGAAGGGTTACGCGGAAGCTACGCTAGCCGAAAACAAAAATTTTTCTACCGCGCAAACCAGGAACACTTGCAAGTAAGGGCCGATAGATCGTTACCGATTGAAGAATGCGGCGAAAATAGCCAATCGGGCTATCCGATCCGGAACTGTAGCCGATTCCGGGACACCGATTCGCCAATCGCCGATTCGCGGAGTCGTCCGGTCACGTTCTTGCGCCTTGCTCCGATGCGCCCGACCGCAGCCGATTCCACCACGGCCGATCGCTCGATTGCGGCCGATCCGAAGCCGAACAACGGCGCGCAACGTAGCAGCGCCTCTACCGGTATCCACACGTCCGGGGACAGAACGCCAAACACCCGTGTGCTAGCACGCGATGCAAGGCTAGGGTTTGGCTCGAAAGTGGGGAGGGTTTCCGTGGAGATTGATCTCGGCGACTTCTATTGCGGATTCGGTTCAATGCAATCCAATTGACATGCCGCAGCTCTCCACCCCTCCCTCCTTTATATAGAGTTGGCCGATCGGGACTAGTGGCCGATCAGGACTCTATTTTGAATCGGATCTCATCCGTATCTCATAGAGTTGGCCGCCCACACGTCGTAAGCCCATAGGACTCTTTCCGATCGGATCCCTATCCGATCGAGCCGTATCCGAGTCCAACTCGAATATCTATTCTATCCCCTTAAGCGTGCGACCACAGTAGGTTCAGGTATACTCGGTTTCGGCTATAGTCCAACTTAGCCAATCATCGGCTCGAGTCCAACTCGCCGCACTGTCATGCGGCGTCTAGCAAGCACATATTGACACCATAGTATACAAGAATATAATATCGGCTCGAACCTGTAATGTGTACACAAATCCCTTTGCCTCACGATACCAATTAAGCTATAGGCAAGATGTGTGCCATCCCTTCAATAGCTTAACCATTCACTCGAACCGTATTGGATTATCTATCTCGTTGATTGTCTCCTCAATCAACTTAGCATGGCCATGCATTTCCATAATCCATTACCTCGAGGGGCCCGAGATATCTCTCCAAAGGAGGGGCAAATTCCATCTTGATCACTCACATCCCGCTCCATGTTTCATAGCAAACCCGAAAACTACCTTTATAACTACCCAGATTACGGAATAGTGTTTGGTAGTCCCAAAGTAGACTACTACACATGTTGGAATCCATGGTGATCTCGGTCTAAGGACATTGTACCAACACTACTCGAGACCAACTAATGGCACATTAATTCCTGTAGTGTCTCATGGTGGGTCTATCCAACAATGTGTTCTCCAACACATATGTCCATGTTTATTGATTTGGTATCTCCATACCCATGATCTATGAGACATGATCATCAATCAATAAACATGCCGATCTTAGAATCATATTTGTTCCAACAATATGACATATGATCAGGGATCGTTTAGAAATAGATTCATACATATCGAGTCTCATAAATAAGTCACGTACTTATTGATCAATACAAGATGTCTATTTCATGGAACTGAATAACACTTTATTCATAAATACATAAACATTGACGTGATATCCAACATCTCCATGTTGCCTCTAGGGCATATCACTAACAATCTCCCACTTGCACTAGAGTCAATCATGTAAGTATCTAATACCCATTGCTCTTGTGTGCACCTCATGCTTCGGCTGAGGGAAAGGTTTTGTTAGCGGATCGGCTATGTTGAGATCCGTGTGCACTTTGCATATCTTGACATCACCTCTGTCCACTATCTCGCGGATGAGATGATATCGCCGAAGTATGTGTTTGGACTTCGATGTGACCTCGGCTCCTTGGCTTGCGCAATGGCTCCACTATTATCACAATAGAGAGACATTGGACCGTCGTACTAGTCATCACACCAAGATCGAAACAAATTTCTTGATCCAAACAGCCTCCTTTGCAAAGCTTCTAAAGCAAGCAATGTAGTCGGCCTCCGTTGTAGAATCGCAACGTATCCCGCTTGGAACTCTTCCACCGTCGCGCCTGCGTTCGGCGTAACGCGAACCCAGATTGCGATCTATAATCATCCTTGTCCGTTTGGAAGCTAACATCGGTGTAACCACTTACAACGAGCTCTTCTTCACCTCCATAGACTAGAAACATATCCTTAGTTCTTCTCAAGTACTTAAGGATATTCTTACGGCATCAGTGACATTCACCGGATCTCGATCGGTATCTACTCGTAGCACTCAAAGCGTACGAGACATCTCGGGCGTGTACAAAGCATGGCATACATGATGGATCCAATTGCCGAAGCATATGGAACCATACCCATCTTATTCCGCTCATCATGTGTCCGAGGACACCGATTCTTGCTAAGATTAATGCCATGTGACATGGGCAAGAAACCTTTCTTGGAATCATGCATGTTGAACCTTTTCAACACCTTGTCAATGTATGTACTTTGGCTTAATCCAATTAGCCTCTTGGATCTATCTCTATAGATCCGAATGCCTAATATGTATGCTGCCTCCCTAAGTCTTTTATGGAAAAACTATTTTTCAATGAAGACTTGACGGATTCTAGCATAGGGATATCATTTCCAATCAGTAATATGTCATCCACATATAAGATTAGAAATACAATTGCGCTCCCACTGACCTTTTTGTAAACACAGGCCTCTTCTTCGTTTTTGATGAAACCAAACCCTTTGATTACTTCATCAAAACGAATATTCCAACTCCGAGATGCTTGCTTCAATCCATAAATGGATTTCGTAGCTTGCATATCTTTCCAAAGCGATTCGGATCGACAAAACCCGAGGTTGTATCATGTATACATCCTCGCTTAGGTTTCCATTTAGGAAAGCCGTTTTGACATCCATCTCGCCATATCTCATAATCGAAATATGCAGCAATCGCTAGGATAATCCGAATAGATTTAAGCATTGCGACGGGCGAGAAGGTTTCATCATAATCAACTCCTTGAATCTGTTTAAAACCTTTCGCCACCAATCGCGCCTTATAGATGTGAACATTTCCATCCATATCGGCCTTTTTCTTAAAAACCCATTTACACTCAATGGTTTTGACACCATCAGGTGGATCAACCAAGTTCCAAACTTGATTGTCGTACATGGATTCTATTTCGGATTTCATGGCTCCAAGCCACTTATTGGAATCGGGTCCCACCATCGCTTCCTCATAAGTCTTAGGCTCATCGTTGTCTAACAACAATATATCACGTTGTTCCGCACTTTGTGTTACTGCCGGTGCACGACGTGATCTTTCGACTCCGTGGCCTGGTGTGTCTACAACCGGTGGCGCAACACTTTGCTCCTCCCGTTGTGGTTCTCGTGGTCGTTGAAACGTTTTCGGTGTTTCTTGAACTTCTTCAAGATGCACCCTGCTCCCACTAACCCTTCTTGAAAGAAACTCTTTCTCCAAGAAGACACCGTGTCGGGCGACAAACACTTTGCCTTGTTCCCGATTATAGAAGTAATATCCCTTAGTTTCCTTAGGATATCCCACAAAGAAGCACTTGTCGATTTGGGTGTGAGCTTGTCGATCGTAAACGTTTTACATAAGCTTCGCATCCCCAAATTTTGAGAAAAGACAAACTAGGGGGTTGCCCTGTCCATATCTCATATGGTGTCTTTTCAACCGACTTAGATGGAACTCTATTTAGTGTGAGCGCATGTTTCAAGAGCATATCCCCGAAGGATAACGGAAGATCACTTTGGCTCATCATCGACCGCACCATGTCCAACAAGGTGCGATTTCTCCATTCGGACACCCCATTCCATTGTGGAGTTCTGGCGGAGTCAACTGTGGAACAATTCCACAATCTTTCGATGATTACCAAACTCTTGGCTCAAGTATTCGCCTCCACAATCGATCGTAGAAACTTGATTGTTTTCCCTAAATGATTCTGTACTTCATTCTGGAATTCTTTGAACTTTTCAAAGGATTCGGACTTATGCCTCATTACGAGATATAACCATATCTACTAAAGTCATCGGTAAAGGTAATGAAATGCGATAACCACTCTCGGCCGTTGAGCTCATTGGTCCACATACATCAGTATGTACGAGTGCCAATAAGTCACTTGCTCTCTCACTATGTCCCGTGAAAGGTGCCTTTGTCATCTTACCAAGTAAACAAGACTCACATGTCTCAAATGATTCAAAATCAAAAGAGTGAAGCGAGTCCATCCTTATGGAGCTTCTCCATGCGTTTTTTATTTATATGGCCTAAGCGACAATGCCGGATAAACGTGGGGTTTATATCATTAGAGAGTTGCCTTTCTCGTATTAATGTTATAGATGGGAGACGCTTCAAGATTCAAAACGTATAATCCATTCACCAATGGAGCATGAAAATAGAACATATCTACGAGATATATTGAACAACCATTGTCCATTGATATAAAATCATATCCTTCCGCTTGCAAACATGAAGCGGAAATAACGTTTTGACATAGTGTTGGAACACAATAACAATTATTTAATTCCAAAACTAATCCTGAAGGTAGATGAAGTGGTATTGTGCCGACAAAGAACCGTAGAAACGCTTGCTCCATTGCCGACGCGCGCAGATTCACCTCGCCCCTTCTCAATCCTCTACTTCTTCTAATTCCCGCAACGACTTGCAAATATGAGCTACGATCCGGTATCAAATACCCAAGAGTCGGTAGGTGAAGTAGCAAGATTAATGTCTATAACATTAATACCTGGCGAAGTCGTACTTTGCTTCTTTTTGAGATCCTCCATGTACTTCTTGCAGTTCCTTTTCCAGTGGCCTGTCTCCTTGCAATAGAAGCAAACGGCATCCGATGCCGCCGACCCCTTCTTGCCCTTCTTTGCATTTGAGGCACTCGCGATCTCATCGGGAGTTAACTTCCTCTTGGTGCAAAGCTTCTTGACAGTGGTTTGCGCTTAGCCTTCGCATCATCATCACATGATGACCGTTTTGTGGATACTCTCTCATTGTCTTTAGCATCCCATGCAATTAAGCAAAGGTTCTATCCATATTGTTCATGTGATAATTCAATATGAATGGCTCGAAGCTCGAGGGAGCGACGGAGAATCACATCGGTAGCCAACTCTTGGCTAAAGGGAAAACCTAGTTTTTCCGGACTCTCAATGTAGCCAATCATTTTTATCACATGCGGATCGACGGGATTCCCCTCAACAAGCTCGCACGCAAACAAGGACTTTGAGGTGTTGAACCTCTCGGCCCGAGCTTGGTTCTCAAACATGCCACGCAGTCCCCGAATAGTAGTGTGAGCATCGTTGCTCTCATATTGCTTCAAGCTCGGTGGACATTGTATCAAGCATGAGACACTTATGTCTAGGGCATCATTAGTGTGCTTCTCGTAAGCTCTCCGTGCGATTGCAAAGTGGCATTATTAGGCAAATCCTCGGATAAGGTACTTCAAGAACGTACTCCTTACGCTCTTGCTTGAGAACAATTCTCAAGTTGCGATACCAATCCATAAAGTTTGTTCCATTTAATTTTTCCTTTTCGAGAATAGATCGCAAATTAAAGGCGGGTGTAGTATTAGCCGCCATTTATTCTACAACGAAAAAGAAAAGTTTAGCACAATGTTTATGCTATGTCTATTGTTAAACAATTTAACATTAGACTCCCATTACGTATTTTCCACCTTCCCTCTAGGTTTACGTATTGGGTCAAGATCCACATGTTAATTAATTTTCTAGTGAGCTTTGGCATCACCGCTAGAAAATTAATAACATCGTAAGCAACTCCTTGCTAATCACATCTCTATGTGACTCTTGTTGTTGGTGCATCTCCATGCCCCGGCCCAAACCTATGCCCCAAGGCCCAAAACTGTTTTGATAGCCTTGTTAAGTAAACCAAATGCTCCTGCTGTATATGTCCGACATATACCCCCTCGTGTTATGATACGAGAATGGCACTCGCTTGGCGACCCACCATTGACGAGCATAACGGTGACGGGTGCAACATTTGGAAGGGCATCATTACTACTTAGTTTTGCGAGGGATGCTATCCTATCAAACAAACATATCACATATATGAAAGCAAGTAGAATAGCATGAAATAGTATGGCCCCCTTCACATGGTGATCTCCATCTCCATGCCGATGTAGAGGATCTCCATCTTCATCACCGTTCTTCCGAGTGTCGAATGCTTGATTTTTTCAAACTAAGCTACTACTATAGAAGCTCTAATTGAAGATTACATCGACTCGTAGGTCGTGAAAGAATATTACAGGGATTGCACATATGAAAGAATATTACATGCATCACATGCATCTCATCCATCTCATACATACAATAGGGCCATACCATCTCAAAGCATTCTCTGCAAAAACAAGTTAGGCGTAGAAACGTTTTCTACCTATCGCAGAGATACGGCACTCGAGACGACCTATAAGGTGGTACGCACACGGCGGTCGGGGGGTCGAGGGGGAAGCCGCCCCCTCGCGGGCTTCCGGGCAGCGCCCGGAACACCACACGAAATTCATAGATCCAATATATGAAATCGCTTACGGAAACCATATCGGCATAATCATATTATGCCGTCCTGATACACTATCAAGGGAGATGGTTTGCGCAGGCGCGAGGCAGCAAACAAGATCGGACTACGAGATAGCTTCGGCATAATCACATTATACCGTTCCCATACACTATCAAGGAACGCTATATCGAAGCCGACTCAAACCGAGTTCTATGGATATTGCTTCGACGTAATCACATTACGCCGTTCCGATACACTATCAAGGAACGCAATTGCCATGAACTCTCCTCAACAAATCCCGTAAAACCGATTGATCTAATCAACCCGTGCACAAAACTTGTTCCAGATCCAATCTAAAACCCGAACTAAGCAAGATTAGCTCTGATACCACTGAAGGGTTACGCGGAAGCTACGCTAGCCGAAAACAAAAATTTTTCTACCGCGCAAACCAGGAACACTTGCAAGTAAGGGCCGATAGATCGTTACCGATTGAAGAATGCAACGGAAATAGCCAATCAGGGCTATCCGATCTGGAACTGTGTAGCCGATTCCCGGGGACAGCCGATTCGCCAATCAGCCGATTCGCGGAGTCGTCCGGTCACGTTCTTGCGCCTTGCTCCGATGCGCCCGACCGTAGCCGATTCCACCACAGCCGATCGCCGATTGCCGATTTGTAGCCGATCAACAGCGCGCAACGTAGCAAGCACCTCTACGGTATCCACACGTCCGGGACGAACGCCGAACACCCGTGTGCTAGCACGCGATGCAAGGCTAGAGTTTGGCTCGAAAGTGGAGAGGGTTTCCGTGGATATTGATCTCGGCGACTTCGTTGCGGATTTGGTTCAATGCAATCCAATTGACATGCCGCAGCTCTCCACCCCTCCCTCCTTTATATAGAGTTGGCCGACGGGACTAGTGGCCGATCAGGACTCTATTTTGAATCGGATCTCATCCGTATCTCATAGAGTTGGCCGTCCACACGTCGTAAGCCCATAGGACTCTATCCGATCGGATCCCTATCCGATCGAGCCGTATCCGAGTCCAACTCGAATATCTATTCTATCCCCTTAAGCGTGCGACCCGTAGGTTCAGGTATACTCGGTTCGGCTATAGTCCAACTTAGCCGATCATCGGCTCGAGTCCAACTCAAGCGACTGCAACGCGGCGCCTAGCAAGACATATTGACACCATAGTATACAAGAATATAATATCGGCTCGAACTCTGTAATGTGTACACAAATCCCTTTGCCTCACGATACCGCTTAAGCTATAGGCAAGATGTGTGCCATCCCTTCAATAGCTTAACCATTCACTCGAACCGTATTGGATTATCCGTCCGTTGATTGACTCCTCAATCAACTTAGCATGGCCATGCATTTCCATAATCCATTACCTCGAGGGGCCCAGAGATATGTCTCCAAAGGAGGGGCAAATTCCATCTTGATCACTCACATCCCACTCCATGTTTCATAGCAAACCCGAAAACTACCTTTATAACTACCCAGCATTCGGAATAGTGTTTGGTAGTCCCAAAGTAGACTACTACACATGTTGGAATCCATGGTGATCTCGGTCTAAGGACTTTGTACCAACACTACCTGAGACCAACTAATGGCACATTGATTCCTGTAGTGTCTCATGGTGGGTCTATCCAACAATGTATTCTCTAACACATATGTCCATGTTTTTGATTTGGTATCTCCATACCCATGATCTATGAGACATGATCATCAATCAATAAACATGCCGATCTTAGAATCATATTTGTTCCAACAATATGACATATGATCAGGGATCGTTTAGAAATAGATTCATACATATCGAGTCTCATAAATAAGTCACGTACTTATTGATCAATACAAGATGTCTATTTCATGGAACTGAATAACACTTTATTCAGAAATACATAAACATTGACGTGATATCCAACATCTCCATGTTGCCTCTAGGGCATATCACTAACACATACAATTCAAGGAGCCACCAAAACAATTATTTTTTCCCATTTTTCACCCACATATTACTATCCACATAAATATGCACAAGTTTGATCTTGATTACATGATTAGTTTTCTTCTTGGATATTTTTTTGACTTATATTCGATGCAAGTATGCCGCATGGTTTTCCCTACCTTGAGCTCCACATAAGACTTATTAGAAATAGGAGAAAATGAGGCGAGCATTGCCTTGGTGAGGAATGAAACACTTTTGAGTGACTTGAGAGATTCATCAGAGGAATAAAGTTATGTTTTTTTCTTTTTTTGAAAACCTTATCAAAACCCCCAAGTCATTTAAGCAGAAGAAATAAAAGTGGCTTACATCTAGACTGTTCCATTTTTCAATAACTTAGAATATCATGGTAGACACTTATAGATTCACAGTTATGAGTAGGTCTAGGAATAACTTGTATGTTAGCACTATACCAAAAATGTACCATGATCCACCTTAGCACCTCGGCCTTTACTCGGGGACAAGCAAAGGGCCTAGTGTGGGGGAGCTTGTTGATGGTCATTAACTCCCAAAATCGACCATCAACTCCTGCATAAATCGAACAAACTATGCACATCAATGTAGCGGTAGGGTTATTTCTTGACTCTTTCCACAAGTGTTCGTGATTATTTGTATGCAGGTAAAGAATATATCAAAATGAAGAAAAAGTGTGCTTTTGTGGTGAAGAAACACAACTCCAACCAATCAGCGATCGCCACGTCAACTTTCACAGTTCGGAGGGCCCACAAGTCGGGTGAAACCACCTTAAAGTGGGGCCAAACACCTGGAAACTGCCTTTGGGGCCCACGTGTCAATGCCTGGAGAAAAACAGGGGAGAAGGGCGCTGACCAGGGTTTGGCAAAACCCTGGTTCGACGAAACCAAATTGGCGGTCGTTCATCCCCACTTTCACATGGCAACTCCCTATTCGTCCCTAATGACGGTTAGTAGGGTATGGCGGTTACTAACCGCCATACAACCAACTTGGAGGGCTATTTATGGAGGTCTTCACTTCATTTCAAGACACACCTCCAAGAAGATTAAAGCTTCACTCCAAAGGCTTAGTGAATAGGTTAGAGAGTGAGGGGATGCTCCAAAAGGAGTGCCCCAAATGTCGGTGTTTTCTCCGAGGGTTAGTTCGGAGGAGTGCCGGAGTCCTGGCACCAACCTCCGTCCTTGTACCTCAACAGATACTTTCTTCAATAAAGTAAGTGTTCGTGACTTACTATGGTTGTTTTACTTTTACTTTGAGTAATTTACTTTACCGCATTTACTTACGGGATCATTGTCCAATTAATTTGGGTGCTCTATTACTAAGACCTCTGTTGAAGACGGGTGTTCTTGCGTAAGGCTAGAGTAGTATTCGATAGCGTAGACGTGGTGTCTAGGCTAGAGTTTACCTTTGTTTGCCTCGTACTCCACGGGTGAGAGGTAGGCGGCAGTGGTGACACCCAGTCCATCCTTTGTATTCCTCCATGTTCGGGTACGACATGAGAGCCGTAGGCCGAGTCACCGGCGGACCAAGTGTAAGCCGGCGGCAAGTAAGTAAAGAAAGTAAAGTAAGTTACCGGCTTCTTCGAGTCGCAACCATAGAAATCCTCTCTATACCTTAGCCTACCTAACTGGGATGTCCTTGGATGATCCTAACTCTTTGGTAACCCTCACGTTCCTTGGATTCGATATCCCTTGGAATACTCCCGGTGAAGTTCAACAATGGTATTCCATGCGGTTGTGGATTTTATCTCGTGGTCGTAAGAAATACCAACAACATGCAAGAGTTTAGGACATGTTTCTTCACTACTTCACTCATCGCATTGTTTAACCTTCTTTGAGGTTCCCTAGATGGTGTAATAGTTGGGTCCGTAGGGATGCGATGGGTGCAGAGAGCGGGACTTATCCCTTTGAGATCTTAAGTGCATAGCAGAACGCATCGATGTTTTTCTAAGATGGAGATGAGTTTTGTAGTTTCTTCCTCGGAAATCTTGTCACTAATGATGATAGGGATTCTATATCTCCATGTAGAAAAGAGTATCGAAGGCCGATGGTATGGGTTTAAGCTCTACCGAAGGTCGTGATGGTGGTCCGACTTGGGTAGCTCGATAGTCTCTCCGTAATCGTCCGTTTCTTGGGTATATGTAAAGAGATGGGCTTCTTTCTCATGGACGGATTCTGGGGCTCAAAAGGAGAAACCTCCATTACTTCCTTGATAGGTTCATACTCGAGAGAGGGTTCAACTATGGTGTTGATAGCTCTAGAGATAGGAAAGGAAAACGTCTCTTGTTGGTATTTCTTACGATCATAGATAAAATTCACAAGTGCACGGAATACCGTTGTAGCATTTCACCCAAGAGTATTCCAAGGGTATCGAATTCACAAGGAACGGTGTGGATTATCGAGGAACCAGATTCATCTAATGACACCAAGAATAGGCATGCGGAGGTATAGAGAGGATTTCTATGGTTGTGGCTCTAAAAGGTGGTAATCACTTACTTTCTTTACTTACTTCTGGTGCGGCTTACACTTGGTCCGCCAAGTGACTCCGGCCTACAAGCTCTACGATGTACCGAACATGGAGGATTACAAAGGACGGATAGGGCTGTCACCACCGGTCGCCTACTCTCTACAACCCGCGAAGTACACGGCAAACAAAGGTAAACTACAGCCTAGACACCACATGTACGTCTGCCGATTACTACTCTAGTCTTGGCTAGGAACACTGTCTTCATCGGGGATCTTAGACTAGAGCATCCAAGAATAGACGATGATCCCGTAAGTAGATGTAGTAAAGTAATCATTCAATGTAAAGTAATGCAACCATA
This sequence comes from Oryza australiensis, assembly GCA_019925245.2. Classification (NCBI taxonomy): domain Eukaryota; kingdom Viridiplantae; phylum Streptophyta; class Magnoliopsida; order Poales; family Poaceae; genus Oryza; species Oryza australiensis. The sequence continues at coordinate 19,839 of JAIFGZ020000792.1, forward strand.
GTAAATTGCGAACACTTACTTTATTAGAAGCGTCTGCCGAGGTACAAAGTCAGAGGTCGGTGCCGAGATCACTGCCACTCCTCCGAACTACCCCACGCTCTCTACCTTATTTTCTAGGCACTAGAGACCTAGTACTACACCTTTGGAGTGGAGCTTTGATCTTCTTGCGGTGTGTCTTGAATGAAGTGAGGTGACCTCCTTATATAGCCTTCATATGGCGGTTTGGACTCGGTTTGTAACCACCAAATTCCCATAACCGCCATTGGGAGAGGCTGAGGAAGCACCATGCGTTCGGTGGAGTGTAGAGGAGACCACCAGGGTTCGGCCGAACCCTGGTTAGCCTCCCTCTCCATCGCCTTTCACTGGTCTCTAACATATGGACCCCTAAGGCGGTTCCGGTGTTTGGCCCCACTTTTTAAGTCGGTTTCATCAGACTTGTGGGGCCTCCGATCCGAGGAAGCCGACATGGCAAGCGTCGATTGGTCGGAATTGTGTTTCTTCGCCACAAAAGCGTACTTTCTTGCATTTCGATATATTATTCACCTGCATGCAAATAATCGCCAACACTCGTAGAAAGAGTAAGTAAATAACCCTACTGCTACATTGATGTGCATTTGTTGTTTAGTTTATGCGGGAATTGACGGTCGGATTTTGGCAGTTATGGACCGTCAACAAGCTCCCACACTTAACCTTTTGCTCGTCCTCGAGTAAAGGTTGAATACTAACGTGGATCATGATTAATTTTGGTATAATGCTAACATAAAAGTTATTCCAAGACTTACCCATATTAGTGAATCTGAATATGTCTACCATGATATCCTAAATTATTGAAGAATGGAAAGTCTAGGTTTAAGTTACTTTTATTTCTTCTGCTTAAATGACTTGGGGTTTTCATAAGTTTTTTTAAAAAGAAAAACATAACTTTACTCCTCCGATGATTCTCTCATGTCGCTCAATGTGTTTGATTCCTCACCAAGGCAATTCTTGCCTAATTTTCTCCTACTTCTAAGAAGGCTTATGTGGAGCTCAAGGTAGGAAAAATTATAAGGCATAGATGCATCAAATATTTTGTAAAGTCACACATAAGATCCAAGAAGAATACTAGTCATGTAATCATGATCAAGCTTGTGCATATGTATGTGGAAAGGGAATGAGTGAAGAATTGGAAAAAGAAAAATAATTAAGTTGGTGACTCCTTTTTTATATGATCTTCCTCTTTATCTTTTATTTTAGAGAACATGGCTATGAATACACACTTTTTTTTTTTTTGTCATCATGCTCAAGAAGACTTGTTTCTTCATTTGTGAGCATCATGAATTTTCTACTATCACTTTGTATATATTCTTTTAGCTCATGTCTCATTTTACATGGATAAGAGGATAGAGGATCATAATTATTTGGAGTCTTTATTTGGTGGATAGCTAAAGTGGATGCAAACTCCTAGAGTAGAAATTTGCATATAGTAGGGAACAGAATATATGTATATATTTTGGCTAAACCTCTAAGATAGAGGGAGAGCAATTTTTATGGTGGATATGCACAAGACTTGGATCAATGAAAGCATAAAAAGTTTCTAAAAAGGTTCTAACTATTTGACCAAACTCAAAATGACTACAAGCAGCATATGTATAGGGTTTTATCATGAAGATCGACATATGGCTCTGATAGGAATAAAACATCATCGAGGAGTTGTAAAGCTATGGTTTTTAGATTTTTAAAAATAAAATACCCAAGTATTTCATGCAGCATGAAACGAAGTTTCTTATCATCAGACTATATCTCATTAATTAATTACTTGGATAACGTGGTGTCCGTAAATATTTGATTTCACACATTACGAGTGAATGTCATGGGAATAAAGTGTATGTGAGCCAACCAAAATATATCATGTATCCAAGCCTAATTTATTATCTTTTAATTTCATGCTCGTAGTGCTAGAAAATACATTTTAAATAGCAGGGTTATAGATGGTTAGGAATTGCAAATCTACGCAAGAGGAGAAGATAATGATGAGTGGGGCCTACTTTGGTTCCAATCTCGCTGCATTTTCTTGTATCATCCTGTGCCAAAATGTGCCAAAATGTGATGGTGGTCCGAGAGATTTTTCTTGTCAAACGAGGGACACCCCACACTTGTTCTTGTACCTATGGTGCTTCATTCGATACAAAAAAGTGAGAACAAAAGGGACTCCACCGGTTTGAAATCCGAAGAGTCAAAACCTTTATTTAATTGAAATGAAACTTACATGGGAACTTACCTTGAATCCACATGGGGACTTTGTGTATGAAGGCTATGTTACCCATGGGCCATTTATGAACAAACAGAAAGACTAAGAGTAAAAGGGATTCTTACCTTTCTTTTTTTTTAATTTTATTTTCACCAACTTTCTTATACTCGACCAAGGCTAGATTAAAATTGACTCAACATAAACATCAGAGGGTTTTGTGCCTGCTCTGTATGTTATGCATCTTTGTCATGTATTCAATGCCTTGGGTTATCTCCAGTTTTAATCAACTTAAAGACTTACCCGCTCAAATTTGAAAATTTTCCTGTAAGGGTTAGTCCATATGTATACAACCAAGATCTAAACAAACATTAATTCTAAGGTTCATTAAACAAATTCAACATCCTATCTAATTTGATTAACGAAGCCTTCTTAACCTAAGCACCATGCTTAATTTAAAGAGCCTATGAATAGACTTTGCATATTCATTCAAACCAGAGCATGCGATAATAGATAAAGAAAGCATATGATCAAGTTATATTCACGTAAAGATAAATATGAGTATATGAATGACGAACTTCAGGTACCTCCTGGCAGGGCTTTGCTTAATGTCAAAAGCAAGACATTTCAAACTTTTTTTTCTTTTGAATTTCTTTTTTCAGCAAGGCAATATAGAACTAACATCATTTCTAAACCAAGGTAGAATTTTGGCATGAATAGAATTTGTTATGAGATACGTACTAAACTCCCCACACTTGGATTTTTGTGTCGTCGGACACCAAAAATCAATTGTGTGGTGTCAAGCCTCCTTTTGAACTTGTTCCATCACCGAAACACCATGGTTTGGATTCGCTTTGGATTCAAGTTTTAGAGAGTTTCGAGTTAGGGTTTCAAGTTTAGCTTGAGATTTTTTGAGGAGTGCTTTGTTTGCACTTTGTAAACACAGAGAGAGTCAATAAGGATCAATCTTATTGGAGAATTCTTTGTGTTTTCTTCTTCCTCGGTGTGGCGGTCTAAACGGCGGTTAGACCGACTCAACTCACGGCAGACCGCACGCTCGACCGCGGTCGACCGGCTTCATTGGCGATCGGCTGCATTCGAGGAATCGGCTAAGGCACGGCGATCGGCTACACGGGCGGTCGACCAGGCGTATATCGGGCGGTCAAATCGGCACTACAGGGAGGTCGACCGGCAAGCATACTTTCAGTGAGACCGACTTGCTCCAGACGAGGTAAAGTTTTATTTCCGCTAAAACTTGTTTTTTGGGTTACATCAACCATTCACCCCCTTTGGTTGGCTTTACTTTGGGTATTCGATCCTACAAGTGGTATGAGAGCCTTGTTTTTCTCGCTTTGGATTTTTATCGATCTAAAGTTTTTCGCCATGTCGGATAAATTTTCCACTAAGCCACATGTTTTTGATGGAACCGACTTCGCTTATTGGTGTAGTAAGATGCAATCTTACATCATGGCTCAAGACTATGATGTGTGGCAAAAGGTTGCTCTTCCCTACACTATTCCCAAAGCGATTAATTCGATGCTTTGAAAACCGAGTTTAATAACAATTGCAAAGCTCGCAATATTTTGTTAAATGGGATTTCTCGTTCGGATTTTGATCGCGTTTCACATCTTCAAACCGCTAACGAGATTTTGAATGCTTTGAAAAACTTTCATCAAGGAACTACTAATATAAAAGAACTTCGTCGAGACCTTTTTAAAAAGGAATACATAAAATTTGAGATGAAACCCGCTAAAGCTTTGGATGACTATCTTGGTAGGTTTAATAAAATCTTGAGCAATCTTAGATCTCGTTGATTCTTCTTATGACACTAATTATCCACAATCTGAGATTTCTCGTCACTTTTTGAATGGTCTTGACATGTCTATTTGGGAGATGAAAGTGACTTCAATTCAAGAATCTATCGATATGGCTACTTTGACTTTGGATTCTCTTTACACTAAACTCAAAACTCATGAGATGAACATTCTTTCTCAAAAAATTGAGTCCAAGTCAAAAGCTTTGGTTTCTTCTTCTTCAACTTCTTCTGATGTTGCATCTTCATCGTCTCCAAGTGCTCTTGCTTTGATTAATGCCATGTCCAATGAACAACTCGAGGAATTCGAGGAGGAGGATTTGGCTCTTGCCGCTAACAAACTTTCTCGAGCTATGAACAAAGTCAGGTTCAGGAAAAGAGGAGGACCAGTTCGGTGCTTTGAATGCGGCGCCTTGGACCACATCTGCTCCAATTGCCCCAAGCTTGGGAGAAGCAAAAAGGAGGACAAGAGCGGGGAGAAGGCGAAGGATGACAAGCCCAAGGGGAAGCGCTCGAAGGAGATGATCAAGAAGGTGTTGAACCAAGTCTATGCCGCTTTTGAACCACTAAGCGACATAGACACGATAGCGAAGAAGAGAAGGGCAAGAACATCTCCAGCGTTTGTCTCATGACACGTGGAGATGAAGATCCTGAAGAGGAAGACAATGAGGTAAGCTCACTTGAGGAAGCAATTCTTGTTTTAAGTGCAAAGAATAAAAATGTGAAAAGATGTTTAAAAACAAGAATTTGTGATTGAATCTCTCGAGTGCCGAAACTGCTAGATAGAAATCTCTTATTCCTAGTGATGATGATTGCAAAAATTGTGAGGTTTTAATGCTTGAGATTTCAAAAAATAGAGATTCACATGATTTGGCTACTAAACCTTGTTTAACTTGTGATGCTAACGAATTGAAATTAAAAGATACTTTAGCTCGTGTTAAGCACATGGAAGATATAGTTAAACAAGATGAGGTAGCTTCTTGCTCTAAATGTCGCAAAGGTAAAGATGTCATGATTAGTTGTGAAAATTGTGTTAATCTTGAAAAAGAAGTTTCTCACTTGAAAAGTTCTTTGCAAAAATTTTCGACGGTAAGAAACAACTTAACATGATTTTGGACAAATCTAAAGTGTGTAGCGACAATAAGGGAATAAGTTTTGATGCTCATGACTATTTCACCAAAAATCCTCCAAATGTTTTAAGAATGACTGAAAACGGTGAAATCTTGACAAAACCTAATACCATGAAAACAGTTTTTAAATCTGTTGGAAATTTGCCATCTCTTTGTTTATCTAAAAGAAACTAAACCTAATTTTTCAAAACCATCTACCAAGTAAAGAAAAGTTTTTTGCTCTTTTTGTGGTAAAGATGGTCATCTTGTTGGTTTTTGTTTAAGATTAGCATGAAAACAGAAAAAGGAAAGAGAGAATAATTTTGCAAAATCAAAGTGACAAAAATCTGGTTTTCCCTCGGGAAGGCCGGTCAGACCGTAGTTTGTCCACCGGTCAGACCGGCCGTGGCACCCGGTCATACCGTCGACACTGCCTCGGTCAGACCGGCGATGGCGCCCGTCGACCGGCACTACCCCCGGTCGACCGGCCCCGAAGGAATCTTTCTCGGAAATTCCAAAACTATTTTTCTCATGGATTTGTGCCTCGTTGGATCTCGTTGGTCGTGTGTCTCGATCTTGGATTCCTAAATTTATTTTGACTAACCCCAGTATTGAGGCTTCGACATCTTTTGTTGTGTAGGCTTTCGTGGCGAGGAAGGAGAACGTGTGGATCGTGGACTCCGGTTGTTCGCGGCACATGACCGGAGATAAAAATTAGTTCTCCTCCTCAAAATGGCATCCAAGACGGAATCAATAATCTTTGGGGATGCTTCAACAAGTGTCGTTCTTGCTACCAAATCAGTCAAGGTAAGTAACAAAGTTGAATTAAAAGAGGTAGCTTTGGTCGAGGATTTAAAGTACAATTTACTTTCGTTTCACAAATTGTTGATGAAAACTTTGAAGTTCATTTCAAGAAAACTGGAAGTAAAATATTTGATTCTTGTGGTGATTCTGTTTTGAACATTTCTCGTTATGCGAGAGTTTTTAAAGCTGATTTTGAAAACCCTGTTTCTCCTGTTGTAACATGCCTAGTTGCGAAATTCAACAAAGATTTGATGTTTTGGCATTGCAGACTTGGGCATGTTGGTTTTGATCATTTAACTCGATTAAGTGGTTTGGATCTTTTTCGTGGTTTGCCTAAACTCAAAAGGGATTGTGATTTGGTTTGTGCACCATGTCGTCATGGTAAAATGGTTGCTTCTTCACACACACCGATTCTTTCTGTGATGACGGATGCACTGGGACAGCTTTTACATATGGACACTATTGGTCCAGCTATAGTGCAATCTGTCGGAGGAAAATGGTATGTGTTGGTTGTTGTTGACGACTTTTCTCGATATTCTTGGGTTTTCTTCATGGCAACCAAGGAAGAGGCCTTTGGACACTTTCGAAGTTTGGTTCTTCGTTTAAATTGTGAATTTCCCAATTCTTTGAAAACAATTAGAAGCGATAATGGTGGTGAATTTAAAAATGCTTCTTTTGAACAATTTTGCAATGAAAAAGGTTTTGAACATCAATTTTCTTCTCCTCGTGTTCCTCAGCAAAATGGCGTTGTTGAAAGAAAAAATCGCTCTTTGGTTCAGATGGCAAGGACAATGCTAGATGAATATCACACTCCTAGAAAATTTTGGGCCGAAGCTATTAAGACTGCTTGCTATGTTTCTAATCGTATTTTCTTGCGATCTAAACTTGGCAAAACTCCTTATGAGCTTCGTTTTGGTCGTCGCCCAAAGTTTCACATTTGCGTGTTTTTGGTTGCAAGTGCTTTGTTTTAAAATCTAGAAATTTGGACAAGTTTGAATCACGTTCAACCGATGGTTTATTTCTTGGATACCCCGCACAAACTCGTGGCTACTGTGTACTTATTTTGGAGACTAACAAAATTGTTGAGACTTGTGAAGTCACTTTTGATGAGGCTAGTCCCGGTACTAGACCGAACTTTCGTGTACATTGCCACAGGCTCGGGGGAGGATGGTCGCATCTTTGAAGACGAAAGGGATGACGAAGACGACAAAGTTGACCTGCCCGGTCAGACCGGCCGAGTGCCGCCGGTCAGACCGGAGGAGGCTGCCTGGTCATACCGGCCAGAGGCCCGGTCAGACCGGCAGGGGCCGACTGCTTCGGATTCTGTCGATTCCAATCAAGAGGACTCGTCGGGGACTACGACCAGTGCTGAACCAGAACATGAATCAACTTCTAAGATCACTGCACCTTTGCACATTCAGCGACAACATCCGTGACGATGAGATCTAAGGTAACTGTGCATGATTTTGCGAATTCTGCTTTTGTTGCTTCTTTTGAACCTAAATATGTTACTCATGCATTAACCGACGAATCATGGATTAACGCCATGCATGAAGAACTTGAAAATTTTGAAAGAAACAAAGTTTGGTCTTTAGTTGAACCTCCTTCTGAACATAATGTTATTGGAACCAAGTGGGCCTTAAAAAATAAACAAAATGAGGATGATTTGATTGTTCGAAATAAGGCTAGACTTGTTGCTCGGGGTTTTACTCGAGTGGAGGGTTTAGATTTTGATGAAACTTTTGCTCCTGTTGCTGGGATTGAAGCAATTAGACTTTTGCTAGCTTTTGCTCCTTCCAAAGGTTTTAATTGTATCAAATGGATGTTAAAAGTGCTTTTCTTAATGGTTTTATACAGGAGGAAGTTTATATTAAACAACCACCGGGTTTTGAAAATCTTGATTTTCCCAACCATGTTTTTAAATTGTCAAAAGCCTTGTATGGTTTAAAACAAGCACCTAGAGCATGGTATGATGGACTTAAAAACTCTTTGCTTGAAAAAGGTTTTCAAATGGGAAAATTTAACAAAACGCTTTTTGTTCTTAAGCATGTTGAAAATCAACTTTTCGTTCAGATTTATGTTGATGATATCATCTTTGGTTGTTGAACTCACTCTTTGGTTGTAGAATTTGTCGAGACTATGCGCGGGAATTTGAAATGAGCATGATGGGTGAACTATCATACTTTTTGGGATTGCAAATTAAGCAAACACCTTAAGGTACGTTTGTCCATCAAACAAAGTACACCAAAGATCTTTTGCGCAGGTTTAAGATGGAGAGCTGTAAGCCAATATCTACACCTATTGGTTCTACTATTGTTCTTGATCCCGATGAAGATGGTGAAGTTTGTGGATCAAAAGGAGTATAGAAGCATGATTGGATCTTTGTTGTATCTAACTCGCTTCTACACCCGGACATATAGTTTCTTTGTGTGTTTGTGTGCACGCTTTCAAGCTTGTCCTCATGCTTCACATCGTCAAGCGGTCAAGCGCATTATGAGGTATTTGAATCATACACTTGAATTTGGAATTTGGTATTCTACTTTATCTTCTATTTGCTTAAGTGGATATTCCGATGCTGATTTTGCGAGTTGTAGAATTGATAGAAAAAGTACTAGTGGAACATATCATTTTCTTGGAACTTCATTGATTGCATGTCCTCTAGGAAATAATCTAGTGTAGGTCAATCCACTGCTGAATCTGAATATGTTGCTGCTGCTAGTTGTTGTTCACAGATTCTTTTGCTTATTTCTACCTTGAAAGATTATGGTCTTGCTTTTGAAAAAGTGCCTCTTTATTGTGATAATACAAATGCCATAAACATTACTAAGAATCCTGTTCAACACTCACGCACTAAGCACATTGATATTCGCTTTCACTTCTTGCGGGATCATGTTGAGAAGAAGGATGTTGAATTGAAATTTTTGGACACAAAATTGCAACTTGCTGATATTTTCACAAAACCATTGGATTCTTCTCGCTTTGCTTTTCTTCGAGGGGAATTGGGAATCATTCATCCTTTTGACATGTTTTGAGGGGGAGTTTTTGTGCTCTTTGTTTTATCAAGCTACATGATTAAAATAAACTGAAAATAGAGCTTTATCCATACATATCGTTGTTCATGTGCATGCTAGCAATATTATGAAGGTTTATTTGTCACTAGCATAGCTTATATGTGTTATAGTATTTTTATATGATCTAGATTTTACTTTTAAGTGAAATAATGCATGACACTTTAATATCACACTTGAATTAAAGAAATATGCAATGTTGATACTAGTGCTTGTGTTGGATTATAAAAGCTTATATATATTGTTGAATTATTATTCCTCAAATTACTTTAAAATTGCTCATTGTGTAAAGAGAATACAATGTTAACTATGAGACAAAAAAATGAATACCGAATCCTTGGAAACAGTCTTGACGACAAGGACGTATTCGATGTGAGCAAAAATAATGGGTGCCGAATCCTTGGAAAAAGTCTTGACGACAAGGACGTACCCGGAATAATTGAGAGAAAAAATATGAGCAACAAATATGGCTCAAATTAATATGAAAAATTTTTCTCTTAAATTATGTGTGCAAAAAGGTAAATTTGAGAAATAATAAAATTGTAATAGGTATATATATTCGGGTTTATTTTTCAACCCTTGTGCTTGTAAAGATGTTGTATTATAAATCGTTTGAATCCATGAATTTTTATTTCGTTATTGATCTTAATTTTAAATTCTTTGATTCATGCTTAAACTCTAGTGCATATTTGCTATATATTTGATGAGTTTATCTTCGTACTATTGCAACACATGACATGACTTGCTTAATGTATGGTGCTAAGCTCTTGAATATTCCTAACCATAATTCTTATGCTTGATGAAAACATTGTCAAAAGGGGGAGAACAAGTGTTGTTTTTCATTAATTATCACATGGGGGAGAACAGGCAAGATTTTTTCATGGGAGAATAATAGTCACAAAGACAAAGTGCATGTTTTTTTTGGGGTCAAGGGATTCTTTCTTTTCAAAAGGGGGAGAAATTTTCTTTGATTTTTGAGCACTCAAATACTTTTTATCATTTTTGTTTTTAATTTTTCAAACACCAAAACAACATTTTTCATTTTGTTTGCCAATGTGTTCATCAAGGGGGTGATTGTAAAATCAAAGTGTGTTTGATTCTTTATTTAATGATGAACAATTGGCATCTGGGATTATTGCTTTGTGTGTTTTGTTATTTGGAGATTTATTGACAAAGTGGTTTTGGAGATAGTTGAATTTTCGAACAATGAACGGTGTTCGACGGCATGCATAGCCGGTCGGCTGAGCTTATCCGCGGTCGGCCGGAGGTGTTCGTGCGGTCGACCGGCGAAGCAAGCTGCGGTCGGACCGGTCGAGTCGGTCCGACCGCTTGCCGATTTCGATTCGGTTTTGGTTTCGGTTTGTTTCCTTGCATATACATGGGAGTTTCGTGTTCCTATGCACATGTATGTTCATTTATGCTAACAATGAGTCAAGTTGGAGATAGCTTGTGCTCGGATATGGTATTCTTTGTTTAATTGTGTGCAGGTAATTTTTACGCCTCGGGAAAGTGTTGCCGGTGATCGAGTTGGAGTCAACTTGGAGATAAGGTGACGTCCAAGATGGAGATCATGCGGGATGATGAAGGGTAGAGATTAGTGCACATAATTGGTGAAGTTTCCATATGGCATACGATGGAGATATTGTGTCCGTATGGAAAGCGGAATTTCGGTTTTGGAAAGACCGAGATTGTGACGGTTGGTTTATATCAAGTTTGTAATTATATGGGAAGGTCTCCTAGGTATTTAGGACTTTCTATATGAGTAGGATTTGTGGCTTTTGGTTGCGGGTCTTGTTTATAAATAGTTAGGGGAGGCGTGGCCTCTTGGTATCGCTTTGGATTCAAGTTTTAGAGAGTTTCGAGTTAGGGTTTCAAGTTTAGCTTGAGATTTTCTGAAGAGTGCTTTGTTTGCACTTTGTAAACACAGAGAGATTCAATAAAGATTAATCTTCTTGGAGAATTCTTTGTGTTTTCTTCTTCCTCGGTGTGGAGGTCTAAACGGCGGTTAGACCGACTCAACTCACCGGTCATACCGCACGCTCAACTGCGGTCAGACCGGGCTTCATTGGCGATCGGCTATATTCGGGGAATCAGCTAAGGCACGGCGATCGGCTACATGGGTGGTCAGACCGGCGTATATCGGGCGGTCGGACCGGCACTCTGAGGAGGTCGGGACCGGCAAAGATACTTCTCGGTCGGACCGACTTGCTCCAGATCGAGGTAAAGTTTTATTTCCGCTAAAACTTGTTTTTTGGGTTACATCAACCATTCACCCCCTCGGTTGGCTTTACTTTGGGTATTCCATCCTACAACATGTTCTTGCTTTTTTATTGATGAAGGGAAATGATAATCCGGGCTACCTCCCGGCAGTGCTTTGTTTATGGTCAAAAGCTCGACCATGGGGCAGCTTACGTTGCAGCCACCATTGGCGATGTACGTAGTCCCCGGCTTCACCACCAATTGTTGATTTATCGTTGATGTTGTAGCTGCAAGGTTAGTGCCATAGGTGCAACCACGAATTTTGTAATGTTTATGATAAACAAAGGCATCTACAACCAACCTTCTAAATATTTTTTCAGTGAAGACCTTAAGGTGGTTGTATGTGATCTTGGTACCAAATGTGGCAGACTCTAAAGATACCTTAAGAGAGCAAGGATCCTTATATTCAACAAACAAACTTTCATGCTCATCTTGTAGGAAATCATTGATTGGTAGGTCCTGCACACAATGCACATGAGACACGTGGTCTGCTACAGAATTTTCTACTCCCTTTTTATCTTTTATTTCAATGTCAAATTCTTGGAGTAGAAGAATCCATCTTATTAGCCTAGGTTTAGCATCTTTCTTAGTGAGCAGGTATTTTAAGGCAGCATGATCAGTGTAAATTATTACCTTGGCTTCTACTAAGTAGGATATAAACTTATCTACAGCAAAAATAACAGCTAGGAGCTCCTTTTCAATGGTACCATAGTTAAGTTGAGCTCCGGTTAGAGTTTTGCTAGCGTAGGCTATGGCACTATGATTCTTATCCTTGGTCTGACCAAGGACTACTCCTACCGCAAAGTCGCTGGCATTGCACATGATTTCAAGGGTAGCGACCAGTTGGGCAGTTGAATGATAGGAGCAGAGATGAGTGCTTTTTTAAGGATATCAAAGGCGTGCAAGCACTCATCATCAAAGTCGAATGTGACATCCTTAGCTAAAAGCTTAGTGAGGGGTCTAGCAATTTGGGAGAAATCCTTAATGAACCGTTGAAGAACCCTACATGACCTAGAAAGCTACAGACTCCCTTCACATTGACTGGAGGTGGAAGTTTTTATATGACTTCAATTTTAGTTTTGTCCACCTCTATTCCTCTTTTGGACACAAGATGTCCAAGGACTATTCCCTCTCGGACCATGAAATGACACTTTTCCCAATTAAGCACCAGGTCCTTTTCATTGCACCTTTGTAAGATTTTGTCTAAATTCTGAAGACAATGATCAAAAATTTGTCCATAGACGGAGAAATCGTCCATGAAAACTTCCATGATTTGTTCAATAATGTCCGAGAAGATAGACATCATGCACCTTTGGAATAATGTGGGTGCATTACACAACCCGAAAGACATCCTGCGATATGCGTACGTTCCATAGGGTCATGTGAAGGTGGTCTTACTTTGGTCGTCGGGATGGATGGGGATTTGATGATAGCCAGAATACCCATCAAGGAAACAGAAGAAGGAATGATTGGCAAGCTGCTCTAAATCTCATCGATGAAAGGAAGTGGAAAGTGATCCTTCTTACTTGCCTTGTTGAGATTCCGATAGTCTATGCACATTCTCCATCCCGTGACGGTTCGTTGTGGAATTAATTCATTTTTGTCATTAGCAAATACCGTCATACCCCCCTTCTTTGGCACTACTTATACTGGGCTAACCCACTCACTATAGGTAACAAGATAAATTATCCCGGTATGCAAGAGTTTCAAGACCTCTTTTTTACCACTTCTCTCATCGCATTATTCGACCTCCATTGAGGTTCCCTAGATGGTGTGAGAGTTGGATCAATAGGGATGCGATGGGTGCAGAGAGTGGGACTTATCCTTTTTATGTCTTGGAGTGAGTAGCCTAGAATAGATCGATGCTTTTCTAAGATAGAGATAAGTTTTCAAGCTTCTTCCTCGGAAAGCTTATCACTTATAATGATAGCAGATTTCGTATCTCCGTGTAGAAAAGCATATCGAAGGCCAAATGGTAGGGGTTTTAGCTCTATCGGAGGTCGTGATGGTGGTTCAGTCTTGGGGAGTTCGATTGGCTCTCCGGAATCGTCTGTTTCTTGAGTAAAGAAGTGAGCTTCTTTCTCAAGAATGGATTCTGGGGGATCAAAAGGAGAAACCTCCAAAACTTCCTCAATAAGCTCATACTTGGGAAACTCTGGACTAAGGTGTTCATAGCTCTAGAAATAGGAATGGAAAACGCCTCTCTCCCGAATTTAATGTTGAGGACTCCTAGTGTCAGTGCATGTAAGAAACGCTTTTCAAACGGATGCCCGATCAGAATCTCAAAGTCTAGAGCATCGAACACATGAAAATGCAGGATTGCCTAAGGCTTGTCGTGCCTTACGGTCACGTTTTTCAATATGCCATAACTTTATAGAATATCTCCAGAAGGAGTTTTGAATGTTTTATTGGTCGGAGTCAAAGGTTCATCACCCAGAAGTGCGAAGGTTAAGTAATCATATATGATATTGGCCCCGACGATGGGATTATAGGGGACCTCAACCAGACTTCCCCTTATGTCGCAATGAATTGTTGATGAAGGTGAACTAATCCGAATTGCTTCGGACGATAGCTCATACTCTTTCAACCACTCATGGCTCATAATGGTCGTTAACCACTTTTGGTCTCCCTAAGGAATTTATCCTCGAGAGGCATAGGATGAGTAACTGGAACTGGTGGTCTCTTTTTGCAAGAGAAATATGAGGTGTTCCCATAATCTTCAAAAAGATCAACCTTGAATAAAAAAGGAAACTTCGAAGGCTGAATTTCTTCTTTCTTTGGTGTTTTTGGTTCGAGCGAGGATTCTTCAGTTGGATCTTGAGATGTAGAAGGTAAAGGATCGGATTCGGCTTGAAAATGGTCCTCGTTTCTTGCCTTAACTTTTTCCGGTGGTGGTTCATGATATTCTTCAATGAAGGAGGTGTTCTCTAAGATATGACTTAGTATTTCCGTTCCTTCTGTCGGAGTTTTATGTGAGAAAGAACCGCCGGCTGAGATGTTAAGGTAGAGGGTAGACTCCTTACCAAGACCTAACCAAAAGTGTTGTAACAACACATGGTCGGGTAAGGACAAGTCAGGGCCGGATTGGATTAGAGTTAAGAATCTAGCCCAGGCTGCACCTATAGTCTCCTTCTGATTCTGTCGAAAGCTAAGAACTTCTACTTATAGATATGTGATACGGGTTAGTGGGAAGAAAGCTAGACATAATATATCTCTAAGTTCCTCTCACTGACCGTTTGATTTCTCTACAGTGAGAGTGTACCATTGCTTCGCTCTTTCGGTAAGCGAAAAGGGAAACAACTTCCACTTCCAAGTTCTTTGTGTCATGCCTGGAATGATCAAACATGAACACAATTGCTTGAACTACCACAGATGATGGTATGTGTTTTCGTTATCGTGCCCAGAGAGAGATTGCTCCCGAACCATGGCTATAAAGCCAGGGCGGAGTTCATAGCCATATGAAAGAATTGGCTCAGAAGATGATGGCGACTCATACAACTCGCCCTTAGGAGCGGATAGGCTTTGGATAGATTGCTCCATAATCTAAAAGGAAAAACATAAAAGATACGAGGATGACCTAGGCTCTAGGATAAAATAGCAATCGTTCCCCGGCAACGTCGCCATAAATGCTTGTTGGTATTTCTTACGATCACAGATAAAATTCGCAAACGCATGGAATACCATTGGAGCACTTCAATCGGGAGTATTCCAAGGGTATCGAATTCACAAGGAACGGTGTGGATTATCTAAGACTCAGGTTCATCCAAGGACACCAAGAATAGGCAGGCAGAGGTATATAGAGGATTTCTATGGTTGTAGCTCTAAAAAGGTGGTAATCACTTTACTTACTTCGAGTGCTGGCTTACACTCGGTCTGTCGAGTGACTCCGCCCTACAAGCATATGACGTACCCGAACGTGGAGGATTACAAATGACGGACAGGGTTATCACCACCTGCCATCTACCTCCACAACCTACAGAGTACGTGGCAAAAAAGGTAAACTCTAGCCTAGCCACCATGTCTACGCTATCGATTACTACTCTCGTCTTTGCGAAAAACACCCGTCTTCATCAGGGGTCTTATACTAGAGCATCCAAGAATGGACGATGATCCGGTAAGTATATCCAGTAAAGTAATCATTCAATGTAAAGTAATGCAACCATAGTAAACCGCAAACTCTTACTTTATTAGAAGCATTCACGGAGGTACAAAGTCAGAGGTCAGTGCCGAGATCCCCGGCACTCCTCCGAACTACCCCTCACTCCCTACCCTATTTTCTAGGCACTAGAGACCTAGTACTACGCCTTTGGAGTGGAGCTTTGATCTTCTTCAGGTGTGTCTTGAATGAAGTGAGGTGACCTCCTTATATAGCCTTGATATGGCGGTTTGGAATCGGTTTATAACCGCCAAACTCCCATAACCTTCATTGTGAGAGGCTAAGGAAGTGCCACGTTTTCGGTGGAGGGGAGAGGAGACCACCATGGTCCTGCTGAACCAGGGTTCGGTCGAACCCTGGTTAGCCTCCCTTTCCACCGCCTTTCACTTGTCTCTGGCATTTGGGCCCCTAAGGCAGTTCCCCGGTGTTTGGCCCCACTTTAAGTCAGTTTCACCTGACTTGTGGGCCCTCCGATCCACGGGAAGCTGACGTGGCGAGAGTCGATTGGTTGGAATTATGTTTCTTCACCATGAAAGCATACTTTCACTTCATTTTGATATATTATTCACATGCATACAAATAATCAGCAACACTTGTGGAAAGAATCAGTAAATAACCTGAAGGGTTACGCGGACGCTATGATAGCTAATAACAAAAAATCTACCGTGCAAACTAGGAACCTTACAAGTAAGGGTCGATAGATCGTTACCGATTGGAGTGGAGTGCAGCGGATATAGCCAATCAGAATCGATCCGATCTGGAACAGTACTGGCAGATCACAGCCGATTTGCTGACCACATCCGATTCCCGAGTCGCCTGATCGCAACCGATCTGACTACAGCCGATTTGCCGATGCCGCAGCCGATCCGACCACAGCCGATTCGCCGAGTCGTCCAACTGCACCTACCTCGCTCCGATGCGCACGACCGTAGCCTATTCGCAGCCGTCGAATAGCGCCGCGATGTAGCAATGCCTCTACCAGTATCCACACGTCCAGAGATAGAATGCGAAACAACCGAGTGCTAGCACAAGATGCAAGGCTAGGGTTCGGCTCAGAGGTGGGGAGGGTTTTCGTGGAGATCTTGAACTCGCCGACTTTTGAAGCCGCGCGTGTTTTAATCTGTTGCGCCAAATCAGATTGATTTGGTTCAAAGTGATCCCGTAGCTCTCCACCCTTTGCCCCTTTATATAGAGTTGCCGACTGGGCCTATAGGCCCATCGGGATGTTAGTGATATGCCCTAGAGACAACATGGAGATGTTGGATATCATTGTCAATGTTTATGTATAAATGAATAAAGTGTTATTCAGTTCCATGAAATAGACATCTTGTATTGATCAATAAGTACGTGACTTATTTATGAGATTCTATATGTATGAATCTATTTCTAAATGATCCCTGATCACATGTCATATTGTTAGAACAAATATGATTCTAAGATCGGCATGTTTATTGATTGATGATCATGTCTCATAGATCATGGGTATGGAGATACCAAATCAATAAAAATAGACACATGTGTTAGAGAACACATTGTTGGATAGACCCACCATGAGATACTATAGGAATTAATGTGCCATTAGTTGGTCTCGGTAGTGTTGGTACAAAGCCTACTTTAGGACTACCAAACGCTATTCCGTAACTGGGTAGTTATAAAAGTAGTCTTCGGGTTTGCTATGAAACATGGAGTGGGATGTGAGTTATCAAGATAGAATTTGCCCTCCTTCCTCGAGGTAATGGATTATTGAAATGCATGGCCATGCTAAGTTGATTGAGGAGTCAATCACGGACGGATAATCCAATACGGTTTGAGTGAATGGTTAAGCTATTGAAGGGATGACACACATCTTGCCTATAACTTGATTGGTATCGTGAGGCAAAGGGATTTGTGTACACATTACAGGTTCAGAGCCGATGTTATATTCTTGTATGCTATGGTGTCAATATGTGCTCCTAGGCGCCGCTGTTGACCTGTCGGCTGAGTTAGACTTGAGCCGAAACCAAGTATACCTGAACCTACAGGGTCGCACGCTTAAGGGGATAGAATAGATATTTGAGTTGGACTTAGATACAGCTCGATCGGATAGGGATCCGATCGGATAGAGTCCTATGGGCTTACGACGTATGGGCAGCCAACTCTATGTGATTCGGATGAGATCCGATTCAAAATAGAGTCCAGATCGGCCACTAGTCCCAGTCGGCCAACTCTATATACAGGGGTGAGGGGTGGAGAGCTGCAACACGTCAATTGAAGTCAATTGCGCCGAAATCAATCTGATCACACGCGGCTTTAGAAGTCGGCGAGATCAATCTCGACAGAAACCCTCCCCACTTTCGAGCCAAACCCTATCCTTGCATCGCGTGCTAGCACACGGGTGTTCGGCGTTCTGTCCCCGGACGTGTGGATACCGGTAGAGGCGCTGCTACATTACGGCGCTGTTGATCGGCTACGAATCGGCTGCAATCGGAGCGAGGCGACTGCGGCAGATCGGCAACGCAAGCACGGCTGAGGTCAAGCGCTTCAGAGCGAGGCGCGAGAATGCGGTCGGACAACTCGGATCAGCTGCGGCATCTGCAAATCGGCTGATTGGTGAATCGTCTGTCCCCGGGAATCAGCTGTCGGCTTACGGGAATCGCTGTACTGTTCCAGATCGGATAGCCCTTATTGGTTATTTCCGCTGCATACTCCAATCGGTAATGATCTATCGGCCCTTACTTGCAAGTGTTCCTGGTTTGCGCGATAGAAAAGTTTTTGTTTTCGGCTAGCGTAGCCTCCGCGTAACCCGTCACGGGACTCTATCCGATCGGATCCCTATCCGATCGAGCCGTATCCGAGTCCAACTCGAATACATGTTCTTATCCCCTTAAGCGTGCGACCCTGTAGGTTCAGGTATACTCGGTTTTGATCCGACTCCAACTCGGCCGACCGTCAATAGCGGTGCCTAGCAGCACATATTGACACCATAATATACAAGAATATAATATCGGCTCTGAACCTGTAATGTGTACACAAATCTCTTTGCCTCGCGATACCAATTAAGCTATAGGCAAGATGTGTGCCATCCTATCAATAACTTAATCATTCACTCGAACCGTATTTGATTATTTGTCTGTTGATTGACTCAATCAACTCGGCATGGCCATGCACTTCCATAATCCATTACCTCGAGGGGCCCAGAGATATCTCTCCAAAGGAGGGCAAATTCCATCTTGATCACTCACATCCCACTCCATGTTTCATAGCAAACACGAAGACTACTTTTATAACTACCTAGTTACGGAATAGCGCTTGATAGTCCCAAATTAGGCTACTACACATGTCAGAATCCATGATGATCTTAGGTCTAAGGACTTTGCACCAACACTACTTGAGACCAACTAATGGCACATTAATTCCTGTAGTGTCTCATGGTGGGTCTATCCAACAATGTGTTCTCTAACACATGTCCATATATATTGATTTGGTATCTCCATACCCATGATCTATGAGACATGATCATCAATTAATAAACATGTCGATCTTAGAATCATATTTGTTCCAATAATATGACATGTGATCAGGGATCGTTTAGAAATAGATTCATACATAAAGAATCTCATAAATAAGTCACGTACTTATATATCAATACAAGATGTCTATTTCATGAAACTTAATAACACTTTATTCATATGTACATAAACATTGACCATGATATCCAACATCTCCATGTTGCCTTTAGGGCATATCACTAACAATCTCCCACTTGCACTAGAGTCAATAATGATAGTATCTAATACCCATTGCTCTTGCGTGCGCCTCATGTTTTGGCTGAGGGAGAGGTTTTGTCAACGGATCGGCTATGTTGAGATCCGTGTGCACTTTGTATATCTTGACATCACCTCTGTCCACTATCTCGCATATGAGATGATATTGCCGAAGAATGTGTTTGTATTTCTGATGTGACCTAGGCTCCTTAGCCTGCACAATGGCTCCACTATTATCACAATAGAGGGACATTGGACCAGTAGCACTAGTCATCACACCCAGCTCAAAAACAAATTTCTTGATCCAAACAGCCTCTTTTGCAGCTTCAGAAGCAGCAATATACTTGGCCTCCGTTGTAGAATCAACAACAGTGTCCTGCTTGGAACTCTTCCAGCTGACTGCGCCTCCGTTTAGGCAAAACACAAACTCAGATTATGATCTATAGTCTGTCTTGTCTGTTTGGAAGCTAGCATCGGTGTAACCACTTACAACGAGCTCTTCTTCACCTCCACAGACTAGGAACATATCCTTAGTTCTTCTCAAGTACTTAAGGATACTATTTATAGCAGTCCAGTGACCTTCACCTGGATCTAACTAGTATCTGCTCGTAGCACTCAAAGCGTACGAGACATCTGGACGTGTACAAAGCATGGCATACATGATAGATCCAATTGCCGAAGCATATGGAACCATACCCTTCTTATTTCGCTCATCATGTGTCCAAGGACACTGATTCTTGCTGAGATTAATGCCATGTGACATGGCAAGAAACCTTTCTTGGAATCGTGCATGTTGAACCTTTTCAACACCTTGTCAATATATGTACTTTGGCTTAATCCAATTAGCCTCTTGGATCTATCTCTATAGATCCGAATGTCCAATATGTATGCTGCCTCCCCTATGTCTTTCATGGAGAAACTATTTTTCAATGAAGACTTGACATATTCAAGCATAGGGATATCATTTCCAATCAACAATATGTCATCCACATATAAGATTACAAACACAATTGCGTTGCGCTCTCACTGACCTTTTTATAAACACAAGCCTCCTCCTAATTTCTTATAAAACCAAACCCTTTGATTACCTCATCAAAACGAATATTCCAACTCCGAGATGCTTGCTTCAATCCATAAATGGATTTTTATAGTTTGCATATTTTTCCAGGCGACTGTGGATCGACAAAACCCTCAGGCTATATCATGTACACATCCTCGCTTAGGTTTCCTTTTAGTAAAGCCATTTTGACATCATCTGTCATAACTCATAATCGAAATATGTAGCAATCGCTAGAATAATCCGAATAGACATAAAGATTGCGACGGGCGAGAAGGTTTCATCATAATCAACACCTTGAATCTGTTTACAACATTTCGCCACCAATCGCTTCTTATAGATGTGAACATTTCCATCCATGTCGGCCTTTTCTTAAAAAACCCATTTGCACTCAATGGTTTTGACACGATCAGTGGATCAACCAAGTTCCAAACCTGATTATCATACATGGATTCTATTTTGGATTTCATGGCTCCAAGCCACTTGTTGAAATCGGGTCCCACCATCGCTTCCTTATAGGTCTTAGGCTCATCGTTTTCTAACAACAATATATCACATTGTTTCGTACCTGTGTACCTATCAGGCGCACGACGTGATCTTTCAGACCTCTGTGGGGCTAGTGTGTCTACGACAGGTGGCACAACATCTTGTTCCTCCTGTTGTGGTTCCGTGGTAGCCGAAACACCTTATGGTGTTTTTTGAATTCCTTCAAGATGCACCGTGCTCCCACTAACCCTTCTTGAAAGAAACTCTTTCTCCAAGAAGACACCATGTCATGCGACAAAAACTTTGTCTTGTTCCTGATTATAAAAGTAATATCTCTTAGTTTCCTTAGGATACCCCACAAAGAAGCACTTGTCATATTTGGGTGTGAGCTTATCGGACTGTAAACATTTTACATAAGCCTCACATCCCCAAATTTTAAGAAAAGACAAACTAGGGGGTTGCCCTCTCCATATCTCATATAGTGTCTTTTCAACTGACTTAGATGAAACTCTATTTAGTGTGAACGCAACTATTTCAAGAGCATATCCCCATAAGGATAAAAGAAGATCACTTTCACTCATCATGGACCGCACCATGTCCAAGAAGGTGCGATTTCTCCGTTCGGACACCCCATTCCATTGTGGAGTTCCTGGTGGAGTCAACTGTGGAACAATTCCACAATCTTTCAGATGATTACCAAACTCCTGGCTTAAGTATTCACCACCACGATCTGATCATAGAAACTTAATTGTTTTCCCTAAATGATTCTGGACTTCATTCTGGAATTCTTTGAACATTTCAAAGGATTCGGACTTATGCCTCATTAAGTAGATATAACCATATCTACTAAAGTCATCGGTAAAAGTTATGAAGTACTAAAACCCACCTCTGGCAGTCAAACTCATTGGTCCACATACATCAGTATGTATGAGTGCCAACAAGTTGGATGCCCTCTCACTGTAACCCGTGAAAGGTGCTCTTGTCATCTTACCAAGTAAACAAGATTCGCATGTCTCAAATAATTTAGAATCAAAAGTGTAGCAAACCATCTTTATGGAGTTTCTCCATGCGTTTCTTATTTATATGGCCAAGGCGACAATGCCAAATAAATGTGGGGTTTGTTTCATTTGGGAGTTGCCTCTCTGTATTAATGTTATAGTTGGGAGACGCTTCAAGATCCAAAACTTATAATCCATTTACCAGTGGAGTATGAAAATAGAACATATCTCTAAGATAAATTGAACAACAATTGTCCACTAATCTAAAATCATATCCTTTCACTTGCAAATATGAAGCAAAAATTATGTTTTGACATAGATTTAGAACACAATAACAATTATTTAATTCCAAAACTAATCATGAAGGTAAGTGAAGTGGCATGGTGCCGACGCCAACTGTAGCAACCTTTGCTCCATTGCCGACCCACGGTTCATCTCGCCCCTTCTCAAGCTTCTACCTCTTCTCGACCCTACAACGATTTACAAATGTGAGCTACTGATCTAGTAACAAATACCCAAGAGTCAGTAGATGAAGTAGCCAGATCGATTTATATAACATTAATACCTGAAGCAGAAGTCTCACTTTGCTTCTTTTCAGATCCTCCAAGTACTTCTTACAGTTCCTCTTCTAGTGACCTGTCTCCTTGCAATAAAAGCAAATAGCAACTGTCGTCGCTGACCCCTTCTTGCCTTTCTTTGCTTTTGAAGCACTCGTGATCTCATCAGGAGTTAATTTCCTCTTGGTGCAAAGTTTCTTGATAGGGGGTTTGCGCTTGGCTTTCTACATCATCATCACATGATGACCATTTTTCTTAATACTCTCCTCAGCAGTCTTTAGCATCCCATGCAATCCGGTCAAGGTTTTATCCATGTTGTTCATGTGATAATTTAGTATGAATGGCTCAAAGCTCGGAGGTAGCGACTGAAGAATCACGTCTATAGCCAACTCTTGGCTAAGAGGAAAACCTAGTTTTCATCTTTATCACGGTGGACTGACGGGATTTTCCTCTTCAAGCCTTCACGCAAACAGGGACTTCGAGGTGTTGAACCTCTCGGCCCTAGCTTGGTTCTCAAACATGCCATGCAATCCCAAAATAATAGTATGAGCATCACTGCTCTCGTATTGCTTGTGAAGCTCAGATGACATTGTGGAAGGCATGGGACAGCTTATATCTAGGGAATCATCAATATGCTTCTCATAAGCCCTCCGTGCAGCAGCATTAGCATTATCATGCAAATTACCAGGGTAAGGAACTTCAATAACGTATTCCTTTCGCTCTTGCTTGAGAACAATTCTCAAGTTTTGATACCAATCTATAAAATTTGTTCCATTCAATTTTTCTTTCTCGAATAGATCGCAAATTAAAAGAATTGGGTGTAGTATTAGCTGCCATAATCTACAACAAAAAATATATGCAAGGTTTAGCACAATGTTTATGCGTTGTCTTTTATTAAACGATTTAACAAAAGACTCCCCATACGTGTTTTAAACCTTCCCTCAAGGTTACGTATTGGGTCAAGATCCGTGTTAATTAATATCTAGTGAGCTTTGGCATCACTGCTAGAATATTAGTAACATGGGTAAACAACACCTTGCTAATCACATCTCTATGTAACTCTTGTTGTTGGTGTGGCATCTTCATGCCCCGGCGCCAACCTATGCCCCGTGGCCCAAAACTGTTTTGATATATATGTCCAACATATACCCTCTCGTGTTATGATAGAGAATGGTACTCTGCTTTGGCAGACCCACCATTGACGAGCATAACGGTGACGGGTGCAACATTTGGAAGGGCATCATTACCACTTAATTTTGTGAGGGATACTATCCTATCAAACAAACATATCACATATATGAAAGCAAGAAGAATAGCAATTAATAATGAAATAGTATGGCCCTTTCACATGGTGATCTCCATCTTCATGTCGACGTAGAGGATCTCCATCTTCATCACCAATCTCCCAAGTGTCCGACGTTGAATTCCCTCAAACTAAACTACTACTATAGAAGCTAGAAATTGAAGATTACATCGGCACACAGGTCGTGAAAGAATATTACATGGATTGCACGTATGAAAGAATATTACATGCATCACACGCATCTCATACATATAATAGGGCCATATCATCTCAAAGCATTCTCTGCAAAACACAAGTTAGACATAGAAAGTTTTCTACCTATCGCAGAGATACGATACCAAGATGACTTAAAAGTGGGTGCGCACAAGGCGGTCCCGCTATGAAATCACAGATCTCGAAACACCATACGAAAGTGATAGATCCAATCTATGAAATTGCTTACAAAAACCACATCGGCATAATCACATTATGTCGTGCCGAGACACTCTCAAGGGACATAGTTTGCCTAGGCACAATGCAGCAGTAATAGTCGGACTACTAAATAGATTTGGCATAATCACATTATACCGTTTCGAGACACTCTCAAGGAACACCATCCCAAATCCGACCCATACTCATCCCGAGTACTATGGAAATTGCTTCGACACAATCACATTGTGTCGGTCCAAGACAATCTCATGGATTCGGCCAGTCAGAACTCAGGGATCTTCCAAAGTCGCCGATTACATAGAGATATCTAGCGGTATCCACACATCTAGGAAAGAAACGCCGAATACCCGTGTGCTAGCACGCAATGTATGGCTAGGGTTTTGACTCAGACATGGACTAGGGTTTCCGTGGAGAAGTTGATCTGGCTTAGAAGTTGTGCACTTTGATCTCCACCCCTTGCCCTCCTTATATAGAGTTGGCCGACTGGGCCTAGAGGCCCATCGGGACTCTATATTCGATCATATCTCTATCCGAACTGAGCCATACCCTAGTCAAACTCGAACACCTATTTCATCCCGTTAAGTGCGTGACCCCATAGGTTCACGCAGACTTGGTTCCGACCCGAGAACACTTATCGGTCAACCGTTAATAGCGACCCCTAGGAGAATGTATAGGCAAGACACGTGCCATCCTATCAATAGCTCGATCATTCACTCGATCACGTATTGGATTATGTATCTGTTGATTGACTCCTCAATCAACTCGGCATGGCCATGCACTTCCATAATCCATTACATCGAGGGGCCCAGAGATATCTCTCCCATACGAGGAGCAAATTCTATCTTGATCATTCACATCCCATTGCATGTTTTATAGCAAACCCGAAGACTACTTTTATAACTACCCAGTTACAGTATAGAGTTTGGTAGTCCCTAAGTAAACCATTACACATGTTGGAATCCATGATGTTCTCAGGTCTAAGGACATTGCACCAACACTACTTGAGACCAACTAATGGCACATTAATTTCCTGTAGTGTATCAATGTGGGTCTATCCAACAATGTGTTCTCTAACACATGTTCATGTTTATTGATTTGGTATCTTCATACCATGATCCATGAGACATGATCATCAATCAATACACGTGCTGATCTTAGAATCATATTCGTTCCATAGATATGGTATATGATCAGGGATTGTTTAGAAATAGATTTATATTACATTAAGAGTCTCATGAATAAGTCACATACTTATTGATCAATACTAATTATCTATTTCATGGAAAAAATAACAGTTTATTCATTAATACATAAACATTAACCATGATATCCAAAATCTCCATGTTGACTCTAGGGCATATCACTAATAGTTGATGTTCATCTTTTCTTCATTTTATGCAGGGTTTGACGGTCAGATTTTAGTAGTTAAGGACCATCAATAGTGGCGCTAGCGACTATTTATAGAGGAGGGAAAGGCTAGGGTTAGGGTTAGGGCAGCGCATAGCTTTAAGGAAAGGTAGTGTCGGTTCTTGCGGGAGTCCGGCGGAGGTGCAGACCGGGTCGGGTTGGCGACGGTGTGGGCCAAGGATGGTGTAGTATTTCTTACGATCATAGATTAATCCATAAGCACACGGAATACCGTTGTAGAACTTCACCCGGGAGTATTCCAAGATATTGAATTCACAAGGAACGTATGTGAATTATCTAAGGGTCAGGTAAATCCAAGGAAAACAAGAATATATTGGCGAGGGTTTTGAGAGGATTTCTATGGTTGTCGCTCTAGATAGATGGTAAGCTTCTCACTCTATTTACTTGCTTCAGGCGTCAACTTACACTCAGTGTGCCGAGTGACTCCGGCCTATAGCTCTATGACGTACCCGAACATGGATGATTACAAAGGATGAATAGGCCTATCACCACCTACCGCCTACCTCTACGACCCGTAGAGTACGCGGAAAACAAAGGTAAACACAAGCCTAGACACCACGTGTATGCTATTGATTACTACCTAGTCTTGGCCAAGGACTTTCATCTTCATCAGGAGTCTTAGACTAGAGCACCCACGAATGGATGATGATCCCGTAAGTAAATGAAGTAAAATTCTTACTCAATGGAAGTATTTCAACCATAGGAAATCATGAACACTTACTCAATTGAATAAGCATCCGCTGAGGTATAAGATGGGAGGTCGGTGCCGAGATACCCGACACTCCTCCAGACTACCCCTTACTCTTTTCCCTACTTTCTAAGCACTAGAGAGCTAGGTCTTCGCCTTTGGAATGAAGCTTTGATCTTCTTGTGTGTTATTAGAGTGAAGTGAGCTCCTCCTCATATAGCCTTCAAATGGCATTTGATATGTCGGTTTCTTCTCGCGAATCACTCATAACCGCCATAGGGAAGTAATCCAGCGCGTCCATGTGGAAGGTGCAGATGAGGGGGGGCCAGGATTGGTTCAGCCGAACCAAGGGATCGGCCGACCCCTAGGCCCAACCTTTCTCCACCACCTTTCACTAGAGGCTTCCAGGTGGGCCCCTAAGGTGGTTGAGGGTGGTTTAGTCCCACTTTATATCGGTTTAAGCTGACTTGTAGGCCCCTCAATCTGTGGGATGCTGACGTGGCGAGCGTCAGTTTGTTGGAGTTGTGTTTCTTCGCCACGTAGGTGTGCTTTTGCTCCTTTTCAGTGTATTAATCACCTGCATACAAATATTCACGAACACTTGTTTAACAATTAGTAAATAACCCTACCGCTATGTTGATGTTCATCTTTTATCCATTTTTTGCAGATATTGACGGTCGGATTTTAGTATTTAAGGACCATCAACAATACCCTACACTTATCCTTTACTCGTCCCTGAGTAAAGATCATGGGTATCAAATAGAGTATGGAATTCTTGTATAAAACAAACATACAATGTATTCCAAGCCATACATGTACCCGTGAACTTTTGAAGTGTCTACCATGTCATCTTGTGTGATTAAAGAATATAATGGCCTTGATTCGAATCACCTCTTCTTCTTCTCATAAATTACTGTTGATGAGAAATTTCTCTCACGCGCTGGCCTGGGAGATCTGCTTGACTCCAGTGCAGGTCCTTCTCGGTTGCCTGTGCTGTGCAGGGCGTGCCAGTTGGTTTGACTTGTTAACCAACAAGAAAAACAAGGAAATATACATTAAGCATTAGGTTAGATCCCCACGGGATCGGGTGAGGGAATCCATGAGCATATATATGCTATCCTAAAATATATTTAAGCCAAGCGACTGGAATGGATCGGCTATACCGAGACAGCATCAGCCGTTTAACCTAAATATAGTAAAGGATAATATATGTATCAATCGATAACCTAGCCGATACTGGAAAGCTAACAATGAATCGGCTAGTACTCCGACGAATCTTATGGAAAGATATCATTCTTGAATTAGGTGCATAGCTTGGGAAATCGGCCGTCGGCTGTCGATGGCGGGCCGATTTCGGCTGGTAACGTCCAACAAGAATGCGATCTTAACATAAGAGGCAATCATAATATAAATCAAATAATAAATATACGAAAAGAAACATATCAGGGCAGATAAGGCCGGCTGAAACCCCGGCACTGTCTCTAAAAGATATAAATCTAGCTGAACAGATCATTGACAGTTCTAAAAACGACTTAAGAGTTCAATCCTGATGCAGCATTAAGTATAAAAAGAAAAACCTGATCTGTTGTAGCCAATTTATATCTCTCGAAATGGTGGATACCGCATATAAACCAGCCAACCTTTAGATCTAACCCTATTGGCTGCAAGTTCTTGATAGAACTAGTCAATGGCAAGATAGATCTAAATATTGGTCTAATTTATATGCGCTATATGATAAACAGCACGGTACAAACTTTTGAATCTAATGTGTCATTACGATGGAAGCACTAGATACAACAGATCATGCCACTAATGACAAGCATTTACCTGAACTTGGGGATCGAAACGATGCAGCCCGTAGCCAAAGAAATTGCTCGTCTGAAGAAAAGGGTTGGTGATGCGCCAAAAGTTTGATTGAATTTGATTGTGTTGAATAATATCATTTACAAGGGGTCTCGGGTCCTATTTATACCCAAGATACAATTATCTGTACAAACCCTGGACTCTATCTAAACTACTGTTTAAAACACGACGTTATCCGAAAAGGACCCACACCGCATTACAATTAACAGTTTAAACAAACTCCTAAATTACAGATACATTGCCGTTACAGGACTCTATCCATAGATGGCAATATCATTTAACGCGCAATCTAATAACCGAATCTTCTATTTATCTTCAAACAACTGTACCAGAAACGGTTTTATCTCTCCCGGACCTGGAATCGGCTATCGGCTGCCCTTGTCTGATCCAATTCTAGCCGATTGGCCTCGGAGCCGATCACTTCTCAGCCGATGCGGCCTCTGTTTCTCCACCAAACCAGCCGATCCGATTCTGCTTCGCCTTTGCAAAGACTTAGGGATTTAACTACCAAATTTCAGTGTTAACACATGCCCCCAAGTCCGTAATACGAAGTGTTACGGATTTGCTTGCCTGTTCAAACTCCCGCTCTTTTCTTAACCTAAACCGCTTCGGCTTCCCCCAAATTCCCTTTAAATATCCACTTTCCTTGGCCGAAACACTTACGCCTTCAAAGCGCACTCAATCCCTTCACACACAAGCCTCTACTTTCTCTCTCCTCTCCAGTGGTTCACCGGCGATTCATCTGCACTCTCCGCCAGACCTCAGTGTGCTCCACGAATCAAAACCCATCTTCACCCCCTGCAACTCCGATGGCATCCACGGTCACCGCGTCAAGCGCCTCCGTCGCGCCGGCCACCACCGCCGCACCAGCTGTAGCCGCCGCCTTAACCATCGCTGCTGCTCCGGCCACCGCCATTGCCGAGTTCTCTTAGGTACTCCCATTTAATCCAGAACTCTCTTTTTTTTATTCGGATTTACTTCTCCAACCACGTTGCATCCATCTTATGTTCCAACATTTTTTGGATTAGCACTTTTTCCTTCTTCAAACTGTAACATTCAGCCATTCTTGATTAGCGCTCTTTCTTTTTTCTCTCCCTGAACTGTAGCACCTGTCACATCAAGTGTTCATCCCCAATTTGACACAAGCACAGAGGTTTTTTCTCGGCCCCATCGGTAACACCGATCCAGCCGATGTGATTATGGCCGAGACCAACAGGATCCCCTTCAACACCGCTAAGCCATCTCTCGCCCATTGGAACGAGACATTTAAATCGTGGCCGACCACTGACACCGCCTGGGTCAAATGGTACAAAAGGATGCAATCGGCCAAATACACTCAATGGGAGGAAGCCCAATGCTTGGCTCTGTCCGTTGCCAGCATGGAGAAGGACGAGCTGCTTCTGTCGGCCGCAACATATTTCTACAATGACAGCTTCAATGCTTTCATCTTCCGACAAGGGCCGATGACAGTCACACTGGCCGACGTGTACATGACAACCGGGCTGGACATCGAGTCGTCGGCCAACCCCAGCATCTTGAGCCGAAAGGGGTAGCATCAGTTCAAAACCAAGGCCATCGGCGGGTGGAGCGGCTTCATCGCCCAAAACATGAAAGATGGACCCATCAGCCACAGGGAGCACGCTGCATTCCTGATGATGTGGCTTGAAAAATTTGTGTTCTGTGGATCGAGCTGTGGGCCGACCGCCAACTGGCAGGTCGTAGCCAAAATTCTGGCCGACGGGGGCAAGCTCGCGCTGGGGAAGTATCTCCTCGGCTATTTGTACCAAATGCTGCATCGAGCCGCCGCGAAGATAGCCGCCAACCCCCCAATCAACACCGGCGGCCACTGTGGTTCTTACAGATCTGGCTGGTGCTGGCGACCCAAAGAATAGCTGGTCGGCTCCCTCTAACCGACGCTATATTCCCTAGGCTGGAGCCGATCGAAGACGAAGACGACAACTAGATCACCATCACCACGTGCATGAGCTACAGAGAAGTAGCAGCTGCTCATGCGGGCTCAAGGCAATCGGTTGAACTACTGGTCGAATGGTTCATCGCTCTTTACGACGGGCTGTCTCGCGAGAACCGCGCTATGTACTTCTACCAGGACCGGGGACTGTTTGAGTTGTCGGCCGATTTTAACTGGGAAGACATCAACTCGGCCGACAACCCAAGGTGCAGGGAGCTGTTCATCGCCGCTCTGTCCCCCTGCATCTTGCCGACCAGAATCCACCAGGGCCGATCAGTGGCCAAGAGCTACGAGTTCTATTATCTGGCATCGGCAGCAAGGCAGTTCGGTCTTGGGCAGTGCCCATCGGCTTCTATTATGCCGATAAGATTGAAACGAGAGGAGTGGTGAGCCAAGACTTGATAATGCATTGGCTGCTCAACATAGCCGGCCCTCCCCTCGGCGACATCGGCGTGATGACCCTGTCGCTCAAGAAGAGCGCGGCCTATGACCAATGGTGGGCCGAAATCAAACGCCACATCTTTCACCAGCGGTCATCACATTACGTCGATCTGCTCCTGCCCGAAGAAATCCCTTCGGTAAGCTTCAAACTCAACGACTTTCCTCCTTTTATCATCGGCTAATACAGCCGATTAACATTTGCCCTCTGTTTTGCAGGAGACGGAGACGGAGCGGCCGACGGTGAGTGACTCTGGGCGCCCCATCGAATACCGTCTAGGTGTTCTGGATGGGGGCGGCCTCGCTCTGTCGGTCATCGGCTGGGGAGCGCCGAAGCTGGCGTCGTTGCTGCGAGGGCAGGTGCGCGAGCCGATTGCCCAGAAGAAAAGGGCTGCACCACCCCTACAGCCGTCGGCCGCGCCTGCCCTCAAGAAACTGAAAGAGAAGAAGCCGGCAGCGCCAGTCGATAGCCTCCCCCCTTAGACCCGGCCATCGCGCAGTTCCTCGACGCCGTTGCCAGCGAGGAAGTGTCGGCGGCTGTTGGAGCGGCGGTCGAACCCGGGAGCTCGAGCCTAGCTGACGTCTCGCCGGTCCCAAGTCCCCCAGCGAAAAATCGGCCGGTAAGCCCTTATTTCACCAAGTTCGACTTCACAATGATATCACTTGCATCCGACCGAACAATTCTTTCTAGGTAAAGAAATTGGCTGGCCACACTTCACGTCCCGTGCCATCGGTAATCGTCTCTTGCCACTTGATCTCGTAGAAATTTGTCGACTCGTCTGCTAACTCTTCTTTTGCAGCCCCCATATCTCCGTCGGCTGCCCCCCAGGCATCCAGCGAGCATGTTGTGTCTGCCGCGGCCGGCGGCAACGACGCCGACGAAGAGGCCCCGACGGCTGTAGGCAGCGAACCAGCCGAGCCGACCGCTCCGACCACGGTGCCAACGGTAAGCTGACTGAATCTGACGATCGGCGCTGGTGACGCCGGTCGAAGACCTGAGGGCCACCCTAGCCAACATCGGCAACCGGCTAGAGGCCTCACTGGATGCGCTGGTGATCGATAGTGGTTCGATACGCGCGCGCTTCAGGGAGATCCAAGGCCAACTGCCGAAAGCCCTAGCCGACGCTATTGTGCCGACCACCTTCATGGAAGCCCACCAACTCAAGTATGAACGGGCACGGCGTGGATAGCCAATCGCCGCGAGAACCAGGCGCGGTCGGCCACCCTCCAGTCGACCAAGGACGCCATTGAGAGCCGGAAAGCCGCCTTCGACCGCCTAAATACTGAGCTGGTAGCCAAGCTCGAGCAACACCTCGCACGCCAAGATCAGCTGATGGCCGATCTCATTCAAGTCACGAAAGAGATCGATGTCCACAAGGAGTACATGGCCAGCTTGCCAGCCGAAATCGAAGCTCAACGCCAAAGCATCAAGGTGGCTGTGGCACATCTACGAGACCTGGTGAAGGGTATCCGGCCGGTGGCAGGGTCCGAGGCCGACGACGTCAGGGCTATTGAAGAGATAGACCAGATCAGGCGAACGGCGTTGTCAGCCATAGCCGATTTCTTAAAACAATGAGCTTGTAATATTTTAACATTCTGAAATCGGCTACTGCCTCCTCTACTATACTTGTCAGACTTTTGTACTGGGATTGGACTTTAATCAATTCGCTCGTACTTGTAATCGGCTTTAACTTATGTGTAGTATAGTTTATCAATCTTTTTGCAGCCATGCTTGTGGATGAGATTGGCTTCGGTCGCGCGTAGTGTCTTGAATTGCTCATGCTGAAATCGGCCCCAGCCGTCCGTATCGCGTCACGTTGCCGATTCCGAGACCACACCACAACCGTCGGTGTCAGCACTTGAATTAAGACCGTCGATCCAAATCACTTCCAACGCTTTTATTTGGACTACCGATTACTAAGCTTAAAAGTTTAAAAATTCCTGACGCCCAATTTTGCAATCGGCTCGTGTACGTATATGCCCCCCAAGTTTTGTTGATAGCTTCGGTGTCGACAAAATTGTGAATTCGAGTCGTTCGCGCATCGTTGCCGTCCTTGTCGGCCAATCATTAGCCGATCGTAGAAAACTTAGTAAAAAATGTTGCCTAAAAATGCCTAAAGGCGATGCCTTGTTGAAGCAAGACATCGGCTGTTTTAAATCGGCTAAGCGACCGAGCCGAATCACGAATTGATCCATACGCTTGGGTAGTATTTCTTCGGTATTTTCCATTAAGAGCCCTTCCAAATACTTCTCCGTCCAGCCCTTCTAGCATGTAAGCTCCTTTAGAGACGCATTTGTGGATCTTGAAAGGCCCTTCCTAATTTGGTGACCACTTGCCGAATTTGTTATCTCTAGATCCAATCGGCAGTATCAATTTCCAAATGAGTTCACCTTCCTCGAAAGATTTAGGCACCACTTTTTTATTATAATGTCTGGCTACTCGTTCTTTATCCTTTGTGACTTTTTCCAAGGCCCTCATAGATAAAACTAAATCTTCCGATTCGTCCACCATCAGATGATAATAATCGTTGGCTGTGAATTGATCCTGTAGCTAAATGCGCCTTGAGCCGACGACGCTCTCCCATGGCAGCACTGCCTCATGTCCGTAGACCAGCTTGTATGGAGGGACTTGAATTGACCCGTGGCATGCCATCCGATACGCCCACAGTGATTCGGCTAATCGGTTGTGCCACTGTTTAGGGTACTCAGAGATCTTTCTTTTAATCAATTTGATCAAACTCTTGTTTGAGGCCTCGACTTGTTCGTTGGCTTGTGCGTAGACGGCGAGGAATTAAGCAGCTTGATCCCCATGCCGTCGGCAAACTAAACAAACTCGTCCGATACAAAGATAGATCCCTGGTCTGTTGTTATTGTTTGTGGAACGCCAAATCGGTAGATGATATGTTCTTTAACAAACTCGATTGCGTCCTTAGAATCCACTTTGCTGAGGGGAATCGCCTCCACCCACTTTGTGAAGTAATCTGTCGCCACCAAGATAAATTTATGTCCTTTGCTTGAGGGTGGATTGATCTGGCCGATCATATCAATGCCCCATCCTCTGAATGGCCATGGCTTAATAATTAGGTTCATAGCCGATGCTGATGTTCGTTGTATGGCGCCAAACTTCTGACAATCCTGGCAGCCCTTGTAATACTTGAAACAATCCTCCAGCATCGTCGGCCAGAAATACCCTGCTCGGCGAAGCAGCCACTTCATTTTGTGGGCCGATTGATGTGTGCCACAGATTCCTTCATACACTTCTCCGATGGGCACTGTGGCTTGATCGGCTCCCAAACACTTGAGTAGCACGCCATCAATCGTCCGATAGTATTGATCTTCATCGAGCAAAACATATCTTAAGGCCTTGAATCGTAGCTTCCTTGTAGCCGATTGAGAGGGGTTTTTGAGATAGTTGTAAACTTCAAACCTCCAATCATCGGTTGTAATGGCGGCAACGTCTATGTTGATTTCTTTCATCACCGGCCGATAGCCCGATGCCCCCGAGCCAAGTCATTGGCCTCTGCGTTCTGCTCTCTGGGATATGTTTCAAAGTAACTAGTCGAAAACCGTCCATTAATTCCCGGCATAGCTGATAATAGACCATCAGCGCATCGTTTTTGCATTCGTATTCTCCTGATAATTGGCTGATGACCAACAATGAATCTTCCATTATTTCGATGGCGTCGGCTTCAACTTCTTTGCGTAGATGTAATCCTTTAAGGACGGCTTTGTATTCGGCTTGGTTGTTTGTAGCGTGGGGGTTGATAGCAAAAGCAAACCCAAAGCACGCGCCCCTGGGTGAAATAATGATCAAGCCGATGCCACAGTCGTTGGCGCAAATCGAGCCGTCAAACGTCAAAGCCCAAGGCATAATCTCCACTGAGCCTATCGAGTCATTTCGTGCTCCACAATGAAATCGGCTATGGCTTGCTCCTTGACTGCCCTTGGTGCCCGATACCTCGAATCAAATTCTATTAGCGCAAAAATCCACTTCCCAATTCTTCCTTTGAGCACTGGAGCCGATAGCATGTACTTAACTACATCAGCTTTGCAGATTACTGTGCACTCGTTGGATAGCAGATAGTGCCTTAACTTCGTACATGAAAAATAGAGGCATAAGCATAGCTTCTCCACAGGTGAATACCTTGTTTCCGCGTCTAGCAACCGTCAGCTAAGATACAACCGTCAGCTGAGATAGAAGATGGCTTTTTCTTTGCCGTCGACCTCTTGGATTAGGACGGAGCCAATTGATTTGTCATCGGCTGATAGGTACAGCTTGAACGATATTCCCTTTTGTGGAGGCATTAAAACTGGAGGGAAACTCAGATAATCTTTTATGTTGTCTAACGCCTTTTGTTGCTCTGCCCCCCATGTGAATGTTTGATCGGCTTTCAGCCGAAGCAGTGGTGTAAACGGCTCCATCTTTTCTGAGAGATTGGCTATGAACCGTCTGATGAAGTTTATCTTGCCGATCAATGACTGGAGTTGTTTTTTGTCCTTCGAAGGTTGAATTGCCTTGATTGAATTTATGCTTCTTGGTGTAACTTCAATTCCTCTTTCATGGACAAGAAATCCCAAGAATTGCCCGGCCGATACACCGAACGCGCACTTAAGCAGATTCATCTTCAGGCCATACTTCCTCGTCCGCTCTAACACTTGTCTCAGATCGGCTATGTGGCCTTCTATCTCCCTTGACTTGACAACCACGTCATCAATGTATATCTCTACTAGCGAGCCGATCATGTCGTGAAAAATGTTGTTCATGGCCTGTTGATATGTTGCCCCAGCATTCTTCAAGCCGAATGTCATTACTACCCACTCGTACAAGCCGATTGCACCGGGACACCGAAAAGCGGTCTTGTGGATGTCCTCGTCAGTCATAAATATTTAATTATACCCTACATTGCCGTCCGTGAAACTGATAATTTTGTGGCCCGAAGCAGCATCTACGAGTAGGTCGGCTATCGGCATTGGGTTTTCGTCTTTAGGGGTGGCTTTGTTTAGATCTCTGAAATCGATGCACACCCTAAGTTTACCCTTTTTCTTCAGCACTGGGACAATGTTTGAGACCCACTCGGCGTATCGGCAAGGCCGAATGAACCCTACATCGTTTAGCCGAGTGATTTCGGCTTTAATTGCATTGTACATATCGGCCTTAAACCTCCTGGGAGGCTGTTTGAATGGCCGATAGCATGCCTTAATCAGCAGCTGATGGACCACTATTGATCGGCTGAGGCCGGGCATCTTGAAGTACTCCCAAGAAAAATAATCTTTATATTCTTTTAACAACTCAATAATCTAGGATCTACAATGAGGAGACAGATTTTTGCTAATGTACATCGACCTCAGCTTGTCACCAGAGCCGATGTCAATTTCCTCTAATTCGTCGGCTGACGTGAAACCTTGCCCGAGCTTGCCATCGTCTTCGTCTGCGGTGTCCATGCCGAAGACGCTTGAGCCCTCCACCATGTCTTGTTCAAAGCAGCAGCTGTGGCTCGTCATCTCCAATCGACTGTATTATGGAATTGGACACATTTAGAAAATCGGCTTGCCAGATTTTCCCAGACAAACAATCGATGCCTTCGATTTTCCAAAGTGGCAAATCGACACTGACGACGCTGACTGACCTGTCGACTGGTACGATCTCGATCTTGTCGCCATCCCATTGGATCAGGCTCTGATGCATTGTGGAAGGAATGCAGCCATTAGCGTGTATCCAGTCCCTTTCGAGTAGCAGACTGTAAGATCCCTTCCCGTCGATGACAAAGAATGTTGTGGGCACGGTCTTATTGTCGATGGTCAGTTCGACGTTGAGGACCCCTTTGGTCTCCGATGGGTTGCCGCCAAAGTCCTTGAGGACCATGTTGATCTTTATCAGGTCTTCGGCCCCCTTGCCTAGTTTCTGAATGTTGCGTAAGGCATGAGGTTGACTGTAGCTCCCCCGTCAACTAGCATCTTGGAAATCGGCTTGCCATTGATGAATCCTTTAACGTACAATGGCTTCAGGTGCCGATTTTTGGTCCCCTCGGGTTTCTCGAAGATAGCCTGGTCCAGTGAGATTGTTAGTTTCGCTAGGTCGTCCTCAATGGTGTCTGTATCGGCTTCAGGAGCACTGAACTCGACTAGTGACACGAACACCATGTTAACCGATGCAGAAACTTTGTCTTTCCCTTTGGCTGCCCTCCTGGCTTGATCGGCTGGGCTTTCCTCGGCTTGCTCTTCGTCGGCTGCGGCAGTTTTCTCTTTGGGTACCCATCACCTTTTGATCTTACCCAGCCAACGGCGCTGTTCGTGGATCATTTGCTAAACTTCGTCTTCTCTCCCTTCATGCTTAAGTCGTTGAACTCTTCTTTTCTGCGTCTTTGTGAAGAGATCGGACGGGCACCATTGGGGGTTGGCCGATTCCTCATCGCCGGCCTCTTCATCGTCGCGGTTGTTGCCATCGCGGTTTTAGTCGACGAAGAAGTCTTGGTGGATCGGGCCGAGCCGATCATGGATAGACCGCCGCCTTTGGTTTAGCTGAACAGCTCTGGGGACGAACCGGGTTGGGCTTGCAGCCGATGAGCTCCTGTGCTCATCGTAGTGGCGATTGTTGCATGCTGGGAAATCGTCCAGTGTTGGCAGTCTCATGCCAGATTCCCAGCAGTACCTGAAAAAATCACAATGCCAATGCGGATCGGCACTGTTGTGGTTTACCTCGTATCGACGGCTTTGGGTATTCAGCTCGCGCTGACGAGGTGCTTCATTGTAAGCTTATTCCTGTAGAGACCGGTGCTGATGACGGTGTCGGCTATGTTCATGGATCGGTCGTCGGTCAGCCGATCTGATAACTGGGCGCACCATATTAATTGGCGCGGCGTGACATCCAATCTGTTCGTCTTCTACCTTGGCCCCGATCGATTTATTGACTAAGCCGTGCACCATTTTATTCTGTCGATCAGCTTGCCTGGGGCCGGTTTGGATCGTGTTGACCGGGAAAGGATTGCCGTCTACTTTCATCGGCCGATTTGAATCGGCGAACTTCAGCTTCCCGGCCTCAATTGCCGACTGGATTTGCTGCCTGAAGACTTTGCAGTCGTTGGTGGCGTGGGATGTGGAGTTGTGCCACTTGCAATATTTCTTTTTCTTCAATTGTTTGGCCGACGGGATCACATGATTTTCAGGCAACTGAATCTGCTTCTCCTTGAGCAGCAAGTTGAAAATCCTGTTGGCCTTGGTGATGTCGAAATCGTATCGTTCTTCCTTGGCCGTCTTCAGCAGCCATTGGCAGATGATGGCCTTTTTGTTCTTCGTCCATTCGGCTGTCGCCACTTCTGCGTCATCGTCGTCGGACTCGTAGTCTGATTCGACGACGACCTGAGTTATATTTTTGACGGCCTTCCTGGTGTCTTGGAATTGCTGCACGTGGGCCGTCACCTTCTGCGCCAACTGGGCTAAGCTGTCAAAGTCCTGCATAGAGAATCGCTCTCAGATCGACGCGATCAAACCATCAAAGGCCAAATCGGCCAGCTGGGCGTCCGATAGCACCAGGCTGTAGCATCGGTTCCTCATCTCTCTAAAGCATTGGATGTATTCTTGGACCGATTCGTTGTGTTTTTGCCTCGATGTTGGTGAGGTCCGACAACTTCATCTCGTGGTTGCCTGAGTAAAAGTAGTCTGTGGAATTGTTTTTCAAGATCGGCCCAGCTGTGAATTGAGTTGTAGGGCAATGAGGAGAACCAAGTAAAAGCCGATCCTGAAAGAGAAAGAGGGAACAATCGGACGCTCAAGGCATCGATAGCCGATGCTTCACCGCACTGTGCCAAGAATCGGCTAACATGCTCGTAAGTTGAAACGTTGTCCTGCCCTGAGAACTTTGAAAAATCTGGGATCTTGTATCGGTTGGGCAACGGGATCCGCTCGAAGTGCTCTGGATAGGGATACCGATACATGTTCCCTGAGTCTTTCGGCTTGAGGCCGAATTGATCGCGCATGACATCTGCAATCAGATCGACCCAGGTCCAGTTGTCCTGCTGTATCGGCTCGTATGGGTCATACGGCGCGGGTGCTTGCCGATACAGTGGTGGTGGCATCTGAGGCCTGTAATGATGATCTTGACGGCCTCCTTGGTACTGGTAGTGATGATCGGCGGGAGGCGGCCGGTGCACCGGTGGTGGCGTTGGTGGTCCCGAAACAATGTTGGCCACCGGCGTTGTGCCGTCTGTTTGGATCAATCGGCTCGACTGTCGATTGTCGTTGAACATGTTAGCAATCTGGTCTTGGGGCAGCGGCTGCTGTTGGTTCAGCATAGTAATTGCTAGCCTTATAGCCGATTTACCTAGATTTGGCTGACCGAGGACCCCTCCTGGCGGCCCTTGTTGTGCTAGTGGTGGGATCGGCCGATTCTGTGTGACCAACGTCCTGTAACCAAGAAATTGGTCGTCTGTGAAGTATGTCGGCCCCCGTTGCAGCTGGCCGGCTATCTTGACGTCGACCATAGTAGCGATCATGTTATTGAGAGTGTTGACCAGGATGCTACTTTGGTTGACTAACGCGTGATGGACGACCGAGTCGATCCGGTCTTGTAGAGAATATATAGCTGAATCATCCTATTCCTAGGTCGGCTCCTCCATCTTCTGTTTGCCTTTTGTCTCACCAGAGGAGGATGCCTTAAGGTCGTTCATGCTGAACTCATATTTTTGGTGCACAGCCCCAGATCTTGTTTGGGTGAAAGATTACAAGTAGTTAGCCTGGAGCTCTTCCACCATCTTCTTATAATCGGCTTGCTGTTCAGCCGATAACTGCTCCATCTTCACAGGCATGATGTTGTCCTGGGAAACGTTGGGGCTCTTGGAGTCAACCATCTTGCCGGCTGAATCTATGCGTCCGAGTCGAGCCGACGGAGAAAGTCCCACTGGGCGTGCCAAGAAGCGTGTTAATGAGAAATTTCTCTCACGCGCTGGCCTGGGAGATCTGCTTGACTCCAATGCAGGTCCTTCTCGGCTGCCTATGCTGTGCAGGGCGTGCCAGTTGGTTTGACCTGTTAACCAACAAGAAAAACAAGGAAATATACATTAAGCGTTAGGTTAGATCCCCAAGGGATCGGCTGAGGGAATCCATGAGCATATATATGCTATCCTAAAATATACTTAAGCCAAGAGACTAGAATGGATCGGCTATACCGAGACAGCATCAGTCGTTTAACCTAAATACAGTAAAGGATAACATATGTATGAATCGATAACCTAGCCGATACTGGAAAGCTAACAATGAATCGGCTAGTACTCCGATGAATCTTATGGAAAGATATCATTCTTGAATCAGGTGCATAGCCTGGGAAATCGGCTGTCGGCTGTCGATGGCGGGCCGATTTCGGCTGATAACGTCCAACAAGAATGCGATCTTAACATAAGAGGCAGTCCTAATATAAATCTAATAATAAATATACTAAAAGAAACATATCAGGGCAGATAAGGCTGGCTAAAACCCCGGCACTGTCTCTAAAAGATATAAATCTAGCCGAACAGATCATTGGCAGTTCTAAAAACGGCTTAATAGTTCAATCCTGATGCAGCATTAAGTATAAAAAGAAAAACCTGATTTGTTGTAGCCGATTTATATCTCTCGAAACGATGGATACCGCATATAAACCAGCCAACCTTTAGATCTAGCCCTATTGGCTGCAAGTTCTTGATAGAACTAGTCAATGGCAAGATAGATCTAAACATTGGTCTAATTTATATGCGCTATATGATAAACAGCGCGGTACAAACTTTTGAATCTAATGTGTCATTACTATGGAAGCACTAGAAACAGCAGATCATGTCACTAATGACAAGCATTTACCTGGACTTGGGGATCGAAACGATGCAGCCCGTAGCCAAAGAAATTGCTCGTCTGAAGAAAAGGGTTGGCGATGCGCCGAAAGTTTGACTGATTGTGATTGTGTTGAATAATATCATTTACAAGGGGTCTTGGGTCCTATTTATACCCAAGATACAATTATATGTACAAACCCTGGACTCTATCTAAACTACTGTTTAAAACACGACGTTATCCGAAAAGGACCCACACCGCATTACAATTAATAGTTTAAACAAACTCCTAAATTACAGATACAATTGCCGTTACAGGACTCTATCCATAGATGACAATATTATTTAACGCGCAATCTAATAACCGAATCTTCTATTTATCTTCAAACAACTATACCAGAAACGGTTTTATCTCTCCCGGACCTGGAATCGGCTATTGGCTGCCCTTGTCCGATCCAATTCTAGCCGATTGGCCTCATAGCCGATCACTTCTCAGCCGATGCGGCCTCTGTTTCTCCACCAAACCAGCCGATCCGATTCTGCTTTGCCTTTCCAAAGACTTAGGGATTCAACTACCAAATTTCAGTGTTAACAATTACCTTAGGGTTTTCCTTATACTCATAAAAACATAGCTTTACTTTTACTCCTCAATTGATTCTCTCATATCGCTCAATGTGTTTGACTCCTCACCAAGGCTTTGATGTTGCCTATTCTTATCTTACCTTTCTAATAAGGCTCATGTGGAGCTCAGGATAGGGAAATAGGAATGACATACTTGCATCAAATATTTTGTAAAGTCAAAGAACAGATCCAAGAAGAATACTAAACATGCATCATTGATCAAGCTTGTGCATAAATGTGGAAGGGGATATGTGAGTGGAGAAATGGAGAAAAAATGGAAAAATGGGTTGATGGCTCGTTCTTTTTTCATCATCATGCTCGAGAATATTTTATTTCTTCTCTTATGAGCATTTTGATTTTCTAACATCACCATCATATATTTATGTATTTTTAGCTCATGTGTCATTTGGCATGGATAGAAGGATAGAGAATCATAATCATTTGGAGTCTTTATTTGGTGGAGGGATGATGGTGGATGCAGACTTTCGGAGTAGAAGTTTGCATATGGTGGTGAATGGAATATTCTTGCTAAACCTCTAGCATAGAGGGCGAGCAATTTATATGATGGGTATGCACAAGACTTTGATCATGAAAGCATGAAAAGAATCTAACAAGGATCTAACTATTTGACCAAACTCAAAATGACTACAAGCAGCATATGTATAAGTTTTTATCATGAAGACTGACATATGGCTCCGGTGGGAATAAAACATCATCAAGGAGTTTGTAAAGTTATGGTTTTTGGTTTTCAAAATAAAATACCCAAGCATCTTGTGCAGTATGGAACAAAGTTACTCATTACCAAACTATATATCATTCGTTAATCACTTGGATAACATGTTTTCTCAAAATATATGATTTCATAGGGAACAAGTAAATGTCATAGGAATAAAATGTATGTGAGCCAACCAAAATAAATCACGTTTCTATGAATGGATCATCAGCTTGAAATCATATTCATAGTGCTAGAAATTTTGAAAATTATGAGAAAAGGGCAATAGAGGGTTAGGGATGTCAAACCTTCGCATTGGGAAAATTTGAAGATGAGGTTAGCCCGCCTGAAACAAAAGATAACTAGGGAAGGTTTTGTGGTGATGGCGCATGATAAAGGTCTTCCTTCCCTATGGCCTTAAAAAGTCGTTTCATTTTAGCACAAAGGCCACGGCGGAGGGTATTAAAATCATCTTTTAACTTAGCTAACTCTAAATTACCCTCCGCTAGTAAGTCGCGCAACCTCGTATTTTTTAATCTTAATTCTTCGACTGTGGATCTTAGTTGCTCCAATGAGGGTTCCTTAGGGGATTTCTCCGTGCTACTCTCGTATTATTTGGTCGCCCTATTGATTGGAGGCGGCAAGACATGCTACCTCACCTTGTTGGTTATCGGTGAGGAACCAATGGCTTCCGCCAGTGACTTCTCCACGGTTGTAAATGTCGGCTTAAGCACCTTCCCATAGCCGTAGGGGTTCGCACCCCTTGGACTTGGAAACGGCGCTGCAGCGGTGGACTTTCCAGGGTGTAGGACAATGTGTCCTGGCTGCATCGTTCCCCCGGTTTGAACATTAGAACGGGAATATCATCCCCATGGAAGAGGTGAGTCTTCACTGGCCGTTTGGGGTCGAGATTCGCCATAGTGGGTCGCAGGTAGGTACTCGATGTGCGACCTTGTCCTTTCTGCGCTCTCCTAGGTGAGGGAGACGTGCGGCCAAACCGGGGGCCGAGGCCGATTTTGCCTGGTTCGACCGAACTGATGGCTCGGCCGAACCCTCGCCGGGCCCGATCAGCCTCCCGTCGTGGCAATCAGGTGACAAGACGACTAGGGTCTCAATATCGATAGATTGGACTTCTTCTAGCATTTATTCCCCTAGATTAACGAGACGGTTTGCCGAAGTCAGCTCCCTATTCAGGCTGAAGGTGGAGGTGGAAGTGTGAATGGGATCAGCCTCTTGCCAACCATGGAGATGATAGTGTGTTGAGGTTGTGTGCTAAGGTGGAAAATGGTGGAATGGGAAGAATCGAGGAGAAAGGGATGAGATGAGAGGTATTTTTAAAAAATTGCAAATCGGTCCTAACTAACCCAAATTTCTTCGGATCAGGCCAAAATGAGCAGGGTGAAGTGGATAGAATTTTTGAAAGTGAGGTTTGGAGTATGGCGGCACCGTGGGTGGATCGGCCGAACCCCTATGGACCCCACTTACTTCCAACCTTTTATGTGAAGAAGAAATAGATGAAGGGGATATGTATTTACTAGTCTAGCTAAATAAAAATCAGAGAGGAACTAAGGTAGGGAATCTAAATCAACTAGTTCAATAGTATCTACCTCCCTCTCTAGATCTTTATTTGGTTCAAGAAAAACTTTTAAGCGATGGCCATTTACCATGAAAATGTTACCTTCGTCATTTGGAGTATGATTGCCCCATGTGATGACGTGTTGATGGCTTTGGGAGGTATTTTGGGGCTTGGCCTCAGGGGTTACTACCGGCGGTGATGGTTTGAGGAGGAGACGACAACGACGGTGTAGCTCCCGACAGCGGCACAAAACAGCGGCGACGGCGGCGGCGGCTGTGCCCGGGTGGAGATGGTGGCGACAATTTGGCATGGGAAAAAGGAGAAAAAGAGGGTGGCACCGGCGACTTTATAGGATGGAGAGTCTAAGGTTAGGGTTAGTGCAACGCACGGATTTACTGGCGAGGCGCAGGTTTCTTGCATCGAGCTCCAGGCGACCGCGGCCTTTGGCGTGCGGCGGCGTGACTTGGCGACGCGAGTTGGGTCATGTCCGACGGTGTGGGCCAAAGATGGTGCGAGGAGGAAGGGGTCGGGCCGAGGCGTAGTGGCCGTGGCTTGGCCTCCCCGGGCTCGGCAAAGACAGAGGAAGAGAGGAGAAGGAGGCCAGGCGGAGATTGGAGGGAAAAACAAAAAGAAAAAAGAAGGAGGGCTAAAATACAAAATACAAAAGAAGGGAAAGGAAAGGAAATAAGGAAAACGCTCAAGACTTTTCTAAGAAATTCCAAATATAAAGTATTTGAAAATTTTTTAGGGAATTTAGGAAATTAGGAAATTAAAAAGGAATATTTTGGATTTGGGTGGAATTTGATTAGAAATTTGAGCTCTACTTCCGAACTACAAATAAAACCCAATTAACTCTAATTTAAGAACCACATAGGCAAAGGTGTAACTAATTAATTAATCCAATTTAACACTTTTGATTTAACAAAATTTTCATTAAGCTATTTTATGCGAACAAAACAAAAATAAATTTTCGCAGACAAGAAAAAACGAAAAGCAAAAAATCAGGACATGACAATACGGCGCGCCGCCGTGGCCATTGTCTCTCTTTCGCTTCCCGTCGCCTATCGTAGTACTTGCGCCAGCGTGCACCCCCCAGTTCCCTTCCCTATAGCCAGGGAGATTCCCGTTCCAACTAGGGGTGAAAACGGATCGAAAACGGTCGAAACTACATATACCATATTTGTTTTCATATTTTTCGGAA
The DNA here is from genome assembly GCA_019925245.2 of Oryza australiensis. Classification (NCBI taxonomy): domain Eukaryota; kingdom Viridiplantae; phylum Streptophyta; class Magnoliopsida; order Poales; family Poaceae; genus Oryza; species Oryza australiensis. The sequence continues at coordinate 64,135 of JAIFGZ020000792.1, forward strand.
TTGAATTCGGAATTGGAACCTCTGATACAAAAAGGAATCAAATACTATCAAAAACAAATACGGAGCGAATACGAATCGGAACGAATACGGTAACAGAAATTGATCAGAATAAAAAAGGCCCTAAAACTAAACTTTACAAAACATGAAGATAGATAGCTTAATATTTTCTTAAAATATATCAACATACCAAAGTAAACAATTTAGAATTGGATTAATCCATGGACAAGATTATACTTATGAAAACTGGTAGTTTTTACCATCCAAAAAAAACTACAGCTAACTTTTCTCCCCTGTCCTTTCTCTGTTAGGCCCACAAGCGAGCAGGGGCGACGGACGGCGGCCGGTGTCTGGGCGGCGAATGATGGGGGCGGCGGGCGCGGGACGGTGCGGGCAGCGTGGCGGCCGGGCAGGGCACGGTAGGGGCGGCAGGACGACGCGGGTGGCGTGGCGACGACGGCGGGGAACGGGCGTGGGCGCCGAGATCATAGGGACGGCGGGGCACGGACAAGCACGGCAATGTGGCGCTGTGGACGGCGCGGTGGCGAAGTGGGGGCGACGCGTGTGGCGAACGTCAGGAGCAACGAACGTCGGGGGTGACGGGACGACGACTGGGAGTGCACCAAATATAGATTGGGATGCAGAAGTCCTAGGCTTAGGGTTAGCTCATGTATAGATGCACTCATGGGCTTTTGTTGTGGGCTACTATTGATGAGAAATTTCCCGCACACTTGCCTGAGAGGTCTGCTTAACTCTAGTGCAGGTCCAAATTGGATCGCCTTTGGTGATTTGCAGGGTGTGCCAGTTGGTTTGATCCTGTAACCAACAAGAAACAAAGAATAGATAGTCAAATTATGATTAGATCCTACTCGATCGGCTATAGATATTCATGATACATAATTACTATTCCAAAACATGTTTAGACTAAGTGATTGGGATAGATCGGTAGTATACCGAGACAGTATAAATCACTTATATCTAAATAAGTATTAGAACGATAATTATATATATTTATAACTTAGCTGATGTCGTAGATCTAATATGAATCAGCTAGTACTCCGATACAATTTTATACTAAGATATTATTCTAGGCTAAATACACTAAACAAGGATCAATCGGTTGTTAATATGACTTAACAAATTGATACCAGAGTTAGCAGATTTAATTAGCATAAGATCTTAATATAAAAGGTGGTTTTAACACATCTAGCAGTAATAAAACATATCAGATGGTTAAAACAGGTAAGATCGGCAGAAACCCCGACACTATCTCTAATAGCAGTCATTGAGCCGAATAGATCTATATGATTCTAAGAGCGACTTAATGGATCAAACTGATGCAGCATTAAGTACAAAAAGAAGCATGAGATCAATATAAACTAATGAAAACCCTTCGAGATGGTAGATACGCCATATAACCTAAATCAACCACTAGATCTAGCTCTGTTGGTCGTTGTCTTCAAAGAAGTGCTAGCCGATCATGAGATAGATCTAGACATTGATCTAAATTATATGTTGTATATGATAAATTAAGCAATTCGTCACATTAAGATCAGAGTATCATGATGATGGAAGCACAAACCCCGATAGCACAAACCACTTGTAACAAGAAATTACCTTACTTGGAGATCGGAATCCAATGCAACCCAAAGATGAAGCAAGAACTTGTCGAAATCGAAAGTAAAACAAAAGGTGGCGATGCACCAAGATTGTATTGAGTTGTCTATGTTAATTATATGGTCTTAGGTCATATTTATACCCAGATATACAACGAGTCCGTAACAGACATGATTCCTGTCGAAACTTGGTTTCGGCAATATGATTTCTGGGGTCGCAGTCAAGATCGCCAAGCACAATGGGTTAGAAGAAGAAGGTTTAGACAGGTTTAGGCCCTCTCGTGAGGTAATACCCTACTCCTGTTTCGGTGGATTCGATCTGCCGAGTGTCTTTATTGATCTCGTGATCTGAAGCTGAAGGCTTAAAATTGATCTCCTATCGAAATCTCTGATCTAGAATCTGATATCCCTTAAGGGACGCCCCTTACCCCCCCTTATATAGTCTTGGGAGGAGGGCTTACAGATCGGAAACCCTATCTTATTCTAAGTTGGTTTCCTCAATCTTACCAAACCGTGACTATAGGTCGATTGTCTTATCACTATCGGCAACCGTAACACCCAAGTCATGTTTGGTTTACAGATATGGCAGGCGCAATCTATCCCTACCTCCAGTCGGATAAGCTTGCCATGTAGATACCCGATTGCCATACTCTCCACAGTAGCCCCTGAGTCCTTTTCAGTCGACAAGACAACTCAGCTTCAGACCAAAACAACACACAACCAAAAACCTCTTTGACCGAGTGCTTTTGACGCCGAGTGATTCCGTCATCTCTGCCTGAATCTTCCCGAGTGGCTCCAAAGACTGTGAAGGGCTGGAAAATATCTAAAAAATTCTCAAAAATAAATATCTAGGTGCATCTCCTGATGCACCTAATTAGGTGTAGCCCCCGACTATGTGGTTAGTCAAAAACAGACTAAGCATATAGTCAAGAACTATAAGAAATCATTCTCATGTAAATGCCTAGCTCATGCTAAAGCAATCATAGAAATTTCATTACTAGGCAAGTTCATACTCATCCGAATAAATTTGTCTAAGTCATCTCGTAACAAATAACTCAATCAACCTTCGTGGGTGAAAAGCACTCGTAAGCTCATGCTTATCCGAGTGGATCCGCTCGAGTCATCCCGAAACAAATAATTTAATCAACCCTCATGGGAAAACAAGTTTTTTCAATCATATGAAAAATATGACCAAATTATTAAATAGCTTATGCCATAATATTGGTCTCAATCTATGAAGATCTTCACCAAGGTGGAAAAATAAACAAAGATTGGTAAGGTTACTCGACCAAATGCCAAAAAACCAAACAGCCCTTGTCATCAAGGCAGCTATAAAAACTTAGCCGTTGGTCACCCTCCAAGTTGCATCGTGCCGCCTTCTCATGAAGTCAAGCAAACCGCGGTATGAAAGGATTTTCAAAGGTATAGGGCACTCGGACACGCGCATATTGCCGTGGCAAATTTGCTTAAGCTCATCCGCTTAAGTCCCTAAGGACACGCGTCGGGCCACACCTTAGCCGGGCCGTAGATTTTCTTATGGGCTCGGCCCAATCACTAGAAAACCTAGCGCAACCCTCAAATCTTTCTATAAAGGCACGAGGTCGTCCCCGCCTCTTCATCTTCCAAAATTTCCCTTTTCGCAAGATCGTTCACCGCTCACCGCGGAGAACCCTAGACTCGCGCGCTCCCAAATCCATCCATCTAGGAACTCGATCTCTACAACAACCAGCTTCCTTAGCCAAATCTCCCACATTCCGCTTCCCATTAACACCACTCTCATGGTGGAGGAAAAAAGGATTCCGTTCGACCAATGGGCCGCTTCGGATGTGAGGGAATCCACCCTCAAAGAGATGGTGAAGCACGGCATGCTTCCGTCAAAGGAGATCGTGGGATGGCGCCCGGCGGCAGGGGAGGAGTTCCCGACCCCGAACACCGGTGAGCTCGTCGTTTTCACTTCTTTTTTCTATTGTGGGTTCAGCCTTCCCACCTCCGAGTTCTTCCGGGGGCTTCTGGATTACTATGGGCTTCACCTCTACCATCTGAATCCCAACTCAATGCTTCACATCGCTCTCTTCATTCATGTATGTGAAGCCTTCCTTGGCATCCTCCCCCACTTCCAACTCTTCCGGCGCATGTTCTATCTCAAACCGCATCCGAACAAGGACTGCTCATGCGTCGTTGGCAGGGCAGGTTTCCAACTCCGCGATCTCTCCGCAAGGAGTATTTTTCTCTTCCCTTGAAGTCTTCCAATAAGGGATGGCATGCGGGTTGGTTCTACGTTAGCAACCTAAAACCCAGCCTGCCTTCTTTCGTCGGCCTTTCCCCTGTCCCCAGTCCAACTTGGAGCACTGTCCCAGTAGCCCAAGATTGGGATGAGGCCAACAAGCTACTTGCGAAGATCCTGGCGATGAAACAAAAGGGTCTTCGCGGAGAGCAAATCACTCGGCACTTTATCATGTGCCGACTGGCGCCGATCAAGGAAAGGTCGAAGCCGGCCTTCGAATATGAAGGCGGAACGGACCCCAATCGGGAAGATCCAGATCCACTCAGCTACGAGGTCCTGAAGATCCGGATGTACAAGATCTTCTCGACTGGAATCGCAGTTGAGCGGGCCCTTATTCTGCCGGTCCTCCCCTTCAAAGATCCACCGACCTCCTCCTCCGTAAGCCGACCGGTTACTTCATAACGTCTTTCAATCTTGATATCTTGTCTCTTAGCGTTGTGCATTCTTTCTTCAGGAAAATGCTTCTATCACCTCCAAGCCATATAAGGTGTCCCATGATGACGCGCCGCGTCGCCCCGCCAAGAAGCCGGCTGGCGGGATCAAGATCCAAGGCGACCCAGTCGGAAAGCGAGCGGCGCCGAGTGAAGACTCGAACAAGCGGGTGAGCAAAAGGAGGTTGATCATCGAGGACTCGGATGACGACGTCCCGGCTCCTCCAATCGAGACCCCACCCCTAAAGCGATCACCGCGGATAGCGCCGAAGATCCGCCGGTCATCCAGGCATGCTCTGTTACCAAAGTCCAAACTTTTTCTTGTTGAGAGTATTCCTTGTCTTTACCCTCGCTGCATTTATTTTCACAGGAGGCCCCAGGACATAGATCCTGCCGGGGGAGGTGAAGGGCCGACTCCAGCCGCAGCTCCCGAGGTGCCGAAGCCAGCAGAGCTGAAGCCCCAGAGCCCACAGCCGAGCATGAGCGCTTCGAGCAAACAGCCGTCGCCTCCAACGAAGGATGCTCCGAGGAAGGAGCCCCCGACCGCCAGCCGGGACGTCCCGACTGGAAGCCAGTCATCAGTTGGGATACCCCAGGCCGCGGCTCGTGCAGCCCCGACTGAGGGCCACTCGGCGCGAGGTCAAAAGAAGGAGGCCAGCCGGGCCGCTCCACCTAAGCGCGCGGCCGCCGAAGCTGGTGGGATTTGTTTCAAAATACTCTTTTGCTCTTTCAGTTTGAATCTTTCATGTCTTCATTTGTCCTTCTTATTTGCCAGCCGGAGTGGAGGAGATCCCCAGGTTGCAGTCCTCTGAAACCTGGGTTCCCCCTATTAGGATCGAGTGGCGGGACGCAGAAGGCGAGAACCAAGGCATCATCCTGGACCGTCAGGCCGAAAAAGATGAAAGGGATACCCTTGTTGAGAGCCTGAACGAGGCGACCCGGCTGCTCAACGTAAGCCTTCGTCTTTCTCTTTAATTGTATTTTCATTATCTTTCAGTCGGTCACTCTTCTGCTTTCGCGCGCAGAAGGAATATTGCCGCTCCATGGCAAAATCTGAGGTGCTGGAGAAGCTGGTTCCCCACCTAAACTCCTTAGAGGACGTTCAGCGACAGCTGAAGGCCACTCGGGAGGAGGCCGCGTCAAGGGAGGCGGCTTTGAGGAGGGAGGTCGCAGAGCTTCGGGAGGCGAACCTCGACCTCCGAGGATCAATCGGAAGTAAGCCCGTTTCTCCAAATTTCTTCATGGTTCCCATGTTAATTTCGGTTGTTGACGATCTTCTTTTGTAGAAAATTCTTCTGAGGTCCATTCGCTTCAAGTCCAAGAGGGCCCCTCGACAAAGCCGAGATAGAGGCCGAGTTTGAAGGTAATCTTCATTGGAATAAAACTTCCTGTGCTGCTTCATTTTCGAGTGCCTTGAATGATCCGGAGCTTTTGGCAGCCTACAAGGTGAAGACCCGGGCTCAATACGACGTCTTGCTTGGGCGGGTCAGACGAATCGACGAGATTCGGGAAGAGGTCGCCAACGCCGCTACGTCAATCTTGCTGTCCTTATTCGATCAAGGAGTTGGGGCTAGTTCGTTGGAGCCGGTGGAAATATTCGACAAGCTGCGGCTGGCTCCCGACCGGTATCTGGCCAACATCACCGCAGCAAGCATGGGGGCGGTCTCGGCTTCTTGCACGACAAGTCCTCTACCCCGAGTGGATATCAACTCGGTTGGGGAAGGCTTTGCCGATGGAACGACCGACGAGCAGGCCTTGGACATGCTGAGTGAGGCGCAGGAGGCGGCGAAGAAAATATCCCTTGATGTAGTAAACAATTTCAAGATTTGACTTGTCTTTCTGACTTTGTCTTGTATATGTCGCATAACCGTAGCACTCTGATGTAGAACTTGTGATATATTTAGTTTACTTATGTTAATGCCTCGATCCAAGCTTTTGCGTGAAATTTCTTAAGTAGTTTTCGTCTGGCTGTCATCAAGCCTAGGCTCGATTAGGTCATCGGAAAACTCTCAGTCCTTAGACATTGAGCTCGAATCGAGGGACATTAAACAATGATAAACCAAATTATGCACAAAAGTTGATGAGGAAAACTTGAGCTTTATTGACATGTGTACAGCCCCCGACTGCTAACTCAAGAAGTCATCTTGCTTGAGGTTGGCAGTCAAGGAAAACATGAGGCCTTAGCCGAATTAGGCATAAAATCATCGAAGATGCTCGATGTTCCAAGAGTTCTCCACCATAGACCCGTCTTCACGCTTTAACCGGTATGCACCGGGCCGAGTCACTTCAGCAATTATGTATGGTCCCTCCCATAAGGGGGACAACTTGTGTCGGTCTTTGGTGGTCTGGATCTTGCGTAGAACCAGGTCGCCAACAATGAAAGCTCGTGCTCGCACGTTGCGACTGTGGTATCTTCTGAGCCCTTGGAGGTATTTGGCCGACTGGATGAGGGCCGCCTCACGGGCCTCTTCCAATCGGGTGAGGTCATCCACTCGGTCAGGGTCGTAGCGTTCATCGTTGAAGCTGCGGACCCGGAGGGATTCATATTCCATCTCGTTTGGCAACATGGCTTCTGCGCCATAGACCAAAAAGAAAGGAGTTTGGCCGGTAGCCCGACTGGGTGTGGTCCACAGCGACCATAAAACAGAGGGAAGTTCTTGGACCCACTTGCCGGTGTAAGGGTTTAGACGGTCGAAAACGCGGGCCTTGATGCCTTGGAGGACCATGCCGTTGGCTCGCTCGACTTGTCCATTGCTTTTGGGATGGGCTACTGATGCGTAGCAGATCTTGATTCCGAAGTCTTCGCAGAATTCCTTGAAGATGCCTCCCGTGAATTGAGTCCCGTTGTCAGTTATGATTCTGTTTGGGATGCCGAAGCGGTGCACGATGTTGAGGAAGAAACCCCGTGCCTTGTCAGCAGTGATGGTGGCGACCGGCTTGGCCTCAATCCACTTGGAGAACTTGTCGATTGCGACGAAGAGGTGTGTGAATCCTCCTGGAGCTTTTTTGAAAGGGCCAACCATGTCCAGCCCCCATACCGCGAACGGCCAGGACAGTGGGATTGTTTGAAGCTCCTGGGCCGGGACATGGCTTTGTCGGGCGAAAAACTGGCAGCCTTCGCAGGTTCGTACGACTTTATCCGCGTCGGAGACCGCGGTAAGCCAGAAGAAGCCTTGCCTATAAGCTTTGCCGACTAGAGTGCGTGCTGCCGCGTGGCTTCCGCATATGCCCGAGTGGATGTCTTGGAGTAGCTGTTTCCCTTCTTCGGGTGTGATGCACCTCATTAGAATTCCGGAGGGGCTTCTCTTGTATAGATCGGTGTCAACCATGACATATGCTTGGCAACGATGCCGGACGCGTCTCGCTTCATCCCGGTCATCCGACGCCTCTTGCCGGGTTAAGAATTTGATGAGCGGCGTCCTCCGCCGGTGTCGGTCATGGCGACTTCGTTCGTGGTTTGCTTATTGGGAGTTGTCTTTGCCGTGATGGTTGGTTTGTAGAGATGTTCAACAAAGACGTCGTTGGGGCAGCTTCGCGCTTAGATCCGAACCGTGCCGCTCATCGGCGGCTTCGTTGTTATGTCTCGGGACATGTGAGAGTTCGAGCCCATCAAACTTGTCCTCAAGCTTGCGGACCTCTTGCCGGTAGGCCTCCATAGTGTCGTTTAAGCAGGACCAGTCTTTCATCACTTGATTGACGACCAGCTGGGAGTCGCCTTTCACAATAAGCCAACGTATCCCGAGTGAAACTGCGAGGCGCAGTCCATGTAGAAGAGCTTCGTATTCGGCAACGTTGTGTAAGGCGGAGAAGTGGAGGTGAAGGACATATCTTAGCCTTTCCCCGGTCGGGGAGATCAGCACAACTCCTGCTCCCAAGCCGGTGATCCTCTTGGATCCGTCGAAGTGCATGGTCCAATGTTGGAGGTCCTCCCGAGGCACGTTTTCTTGCTGTTCAGTCCACTCGGCCAGGAAGTCCGCCAAAGCTTGTGGCTTTATGGACGTCCTTGCCTTAAAAGTCAGGTCCAGCGGCATCAGCTCTAGGGCCCACTTGGCGATGCGTCCGGTTGCCTCGCGGTTGTGGATGACATCGCCGAGTGGGAAAGAGGTAACGACGGTGACCGAGTGACCCTGAAAATAGTGTGCCAATTTCCTCGCGGTTATTAGAACACCATAGAGCAGTTTTTGTACCTGAGGGTAGCGAATTTTGGCTCCTGCCAATACTTCGCTAACAAAGTAGATTGGCCTTTGAATCTTCTGAGCCCGTCCTTCTTCTTCGCGTTCGACCACAAGGACCGTACTAACCACTTGGTGAGTGGCTGAAACGCACGCAGCGAGAGGTTCCCGGGGTTGAGGCGAGGCCGGATCGCGGCGTTGTAAGGAACTCTTTGAAATCTTCAAAGGCCTTGTTGGCTTCTCGCGGTCCACCGGAAGTCGTCCGTCTTCTTTAAGTCAAGAAGGGCATGCCTTGTTCGCCGAGTCGGGATATGAAACGGCTTAGTGCCGCCATGCAGCCAGTGAGCTTCTGAACGTCTTTCTGGTTACTCGGGGGTTTCATGTTTAAGATGGCGTTGATCTTTTCGGATTTGCTTCAATGCCGCGATGTGACACCATGAAGCCGAGCGCTTTGCTCGATGGAACACCGAAAGTGCACTTCTCCGGTTTAACTTCATTCTCGAAGGCCCGGATGTTCGCAAAGGTTTTCTCTAAGTCGGCGATCAGGTCTTCTTTCTGCTTGGTCTTGATGACAACATCATCGACGTAAGCTTCGACGTTCTTGCCGATCTGCGTCTGGAAACATCTTTGGATCATGCGTTGGTATGTGGCCTCGGCATTCTTCAGGCCGAAAGGCATGGTGATGTAGCAGTAGGCCCCAAACGGCGTGATGAACGATGTCTTCACGCAGTCGGATTCTTTTAAGCTGATCTGGTGATAGCCCGAGTAACAGTCCAGAAAACTCAAGAGTTGGCAGCCGGCTGTTGAGTCGACGACTTGGTCGATGCGAGGCAGCCCGAACGGATCTTTGGGGCAGGCTTTGTTGAGGTCGGTATAATCAACGCACATGCGCCATTGCCCCATCTTCTTGCGGACCAGGACTGGGTTGGCTAACCAATCGGGATGGAGGACTTCTTTAATAAAGCCGGCAGCCAAGAGCTTTGCGAGTTCTTCCTTGATAGCGTCTTTTCGATCCCGTGCGAATCGCGTAATCGTTGTTTTATCGGTTTGGCGTCATCTTTGACGTTCAAAGAGTGCTCGATCACCTCCCTAGGAATTCCGGCATATCGGATGGTTTCCAAGCAAAAACATCTTTATTATTTTGGAGGAAGGTGACGAGCGTGCTTTCCTATTTGGGATCTAGGTCGCCCGACATTAGAGCTTCGAGGGATCCGACGGATCAAGGGAGATCTTCTTGGTCTTGGCGTCGCCGGATCCTGATTTGGCTATCTTCTTCGCGGGGACTTCGCCCTCTGCCGAAGTTGATGCGGCCAATCGGACTTCTTGTTGGCCACGTAATCTCTCGCGAGATTGGGCCATGTCGCAGCTCTCCTTATCGCAGTGAAGGCTTGCTTCACGTCGCTGCGAAGAGAGATGACGCCGTTGGGACCCGACATCTTCATGCGCAGGTAGGTGTAGTGAGGGATTGCCATGAACTTGGCAAGCGCAGGCCTTCCGATGATGGCGTGATATGCTGTTTCGAAGTCGGCCACCTCAAAGGTGACGTTCTCCATTCGAAAGTTCTCTCGGGCTCCGAAGGTGACTGGGAGGGAGATATGCCCGAGTGGTGTAGAAGATAGCCCTGGGATAACGCCGTGGAAGGGGGCTGAGCTTGCCTTTAGTTCGGCCCTCGGGATCTGCATCTCATCCATGGTCTTGGCAAACAGGATGTTGAGGGCGCTGCCCCCATCGATGAGGACGCGCTTAAGCCTGATGTTGCGGACCACGGGGTCCAGGACGAGTGGATAGCGCCCCGGGTGAACCACTCGGTCAGGATGATCCGAGCGGTCAAAGGTGATGGCCACTTCCGACCATCGCAGATATTGAGGGACTTCGGGTTGAGCCGCGTTGACTTCCCGGTCAGTTAGCTTTTGTTTCCTCTTGGACTCATAGGCTAGCGGTCCTCCGAAGATGTGGTTGAGCTCCCCCACTGGGTCTTGAAAAGGTTCGGCATTTTCAGCCGCGTTGTTCTTTTTGGCACCAGACGGGCCAGCCTCGCGCCGGCTTCTTGTTGAGCCGCGCCGCATACCGTTCGGCGAACTGTTTGTAGATAAAGCGCCCTTCGCCGCGTGCTTATGATTCGGATGATGGGTGCACCGGGCGTTCATGATGGCGTCGTAGGCGGCGACTCGGGACGGCGTTGAGTGTTGGAGGTTGCGGCCACTAGGTCCTCGGATCGGCGCTTGCGCTCTTTCCGGCCCCGGTTGCCGTTGTTGCCGCCATCCTTCTTAGGATTACGGCTTCCTCCCGCTTGCCTCGTCCTCCCTTCTATCGGGCCGGTCTTGTCGGGCGGCCTTAATGGCGTCATTGGATTTGGCGTATGAGTTCGCCGTCTCGAACATTTGCTTCACCGTCTTTGGTGGTTTGCGCCCGAACTTCCCGATGAGCGGCTCATCACGGACTCCCTTCCGGAAGGCGACGATGATGATGTCATCGGTGATGTTCGGGATCTTGTTGCGCTTCTGAGAAACGACAAATGTAATCCTTCGAGGCTCGTCCGGCTTTTGGATGACGTTGTATAGGTCGAAGTGTGTGCCGGGCCTCTCGAAGGTACCTTGGAAGTTGGTGATGAAGTGGTCCTCGCCTCGCTCCACGAGCCGATTGAGCCTCTTGGTGCTCGTGAGCCAATTTCTCGGCCGAGTTTGCGAGGGCCACGGGCGGTAATTGGCCATAGCTTTATTGTCGCCACCTGCAGCTCGGATGGCAAGGGTGTATACGGTTAGCCAAGATTCAGGGTCGGTCTTGCCATCGTACCTTTCAATCCCTGTAGGCTTAAAGCCACTCGGCCAGTGTACTCGGCGGAGCTCCCGAGTGAAGGCTGGTACTCCGTCGTCGCCGCTATCGGGTGATCCCCTCCAATCTTCCCGAGTGCGTCGGTCGCGCTCCCGGTAGCGGCGATCGAGGACTTCCCGAGATCACTCGGCGGGGTCTTCGGTTGATCGGTTGGGTAGCGGAGCTATTGCGGCGAGTCCGGTGGTGGACGGGTGGACGTCCATGTCGTTTGTCGCAGAGTCGGCCATCTCGCTCCCGGTATTTCAGCGTGGACTCGCGGTGTGGGCCTCTTGGCCTGGTCGTCGACCGATCTGGCTCGGGCCTCTTATAGTCTCCTGACCTTAGAGGTGGAAGCCGGCTCTTGTCTGGCGTTTCGGCCACCGGATTCGTCAGCCTTCGTGCCGAGGTGGTGGGGTGGCCGTTGTCGTGGCGCGACGATGGTCTTGATCTTGTCGAGTATAGGAGTCACGTTGGCGGGTGCCGTCTCCATGACGGTGTCCAAGAGAGTAAGTGCGGCGACAGCGTTCTGCTGTGGCGTTTGGAAGATGTTGGTGTTGCGAACCCGTGTTTGGAGGATGGCCTCCTGGGCCGATCGTCCGGCTGCACGTAGATCCTGCTTCCTCTTGTCAGCCTCGTCCTTGTGTTGTTTCTCTTCTTCGGCCGTCTTGCGCTCGAGCTCCACCCTGGCTCGCTCTTCTTCAGCAAGCCTTCTGGCCATGGTTGAGTCGGACTCGTCCGGCTCGGCCATGAGGACATCAAAGCACTTCGGCTCACAGTCCATGTGGTAGTTGGAATTGTCGGCTTCGTCAGAAGGGATGCCGTAGAGGTTGTCGAAGCCGGCGGAGCTGAGGTATCCATTGAGCTCCGAAGATGAGCAGGAGCCGAATGATGGGAGGATGACGGCGACCTCCCTTGATCCTGGGTAACCCGGATCTGGATCGTTCCAGTCCGAGTCAGAACTTGGGGGTGTGGGCTCCTCCGAGTGGGTCGCCGCCGACTCGGGGGAGAGAAGCTTACTGTAAATCTCGGCAGCGTTTGGTAATCCAAATGGCGCTGAGAGGTCTTCATCTGAGTAGATCGCTTCCGTCGGGGAGGCGAGAAGATTGGCGCAGATTTCGGCGGTATTCGGTAATCCGAATGGTGCCGAGTGAGGTTCGTCGTCGGAGAAAGTAGATTGCATCTTGGTCTTCAAGATGTCGTTGTAGATCGTGGCATTGTTCGGAAGTCCGAACGGTGTCGAGTGGATTTCTCCTCCCGACTGGTCCGAATCCGAGTCGAAGGAGGAATCGTCGACGAAGTTGGCGGCGAAGTCGCCGAATCTTGAAGGGGATCCCATCACGCTTGTCGGCGGGATTTGTTGAAGAAGTCTCGACGCGCGGCCCCTACCTGGCGCGCCAACTGTCGAAACTTGGTTTCGGCAATATGATTTCTGGGGTCGCAGTCAAGATCGCCAAGCACAATGGGTTAGAAGAAGAAGGTTTAGACAGGTTCAGGCCCTCTCGTGAGGTAATACCCTACTCCTATTTTGGTGGATTCGATCCGCTGAGTGTCTTTATTGATCTCGTGATCTGAAGCTGAAGGCTTAAAATTGCTCTCCTATCGAAATCTCTGATCTAGAATCTGATATCCCTCAAGGGACGCCCCTTACCCCCCTTATATAGTCTTGGGAGGAGGGCTTACAGATCGGAAACCCTATCTTATTCTAAGTTGGTTTCCTCAATCTTACCAAACCGTGACTATAGGCCGATTGCCTTATCTCTATCGGCAACCGTAACACCCAAGTCATGTTTGGTTTACAGATATGGCAGGCGCAATCTATCCCTACCTCCAATCGGATAAGCTTGCCATGTAGATACCCGATTGCCATACTCTCCACAATTCCTATTACAGATTGAATTACAAATATTCTAAACAAACCGACATTATCTATAAGGAAACCATACAAAATAACCTAATTTAAAAATACAGCTGCCGTTATAGGACGTTATCCATAGTTGGCAATACCTTCAAAGCACTTGGAAACCGAATCCAATGATTATCTTCATGCTTTCTTTTCGGGACTGGTCCCATCTTTCATTTCCAATCGGAATCGGCTATCGGCTATCCTAGTCCGACTGGAATGAAGGATTACGCGGAGGCTACGCTAGCCGAAAACAAAATTTAACCGCGCAAACCAGGAACACTTGCAAGTAAGGGCCGATAGATCGTTACCGATTGGAGTAGAGTGCAGCGGAATGGCCAATCAGGGCAATCCGATCCGGAACAGTGTAGCCGATTCCCGGAGACAGCCGATTCGCCAGTCAGCCGATTCGAGTCGTCCGGCCGCGTCCTCACGCCTCGCTCCGATGCGCCCGACCGCAGCCGATCCGAAGCCGATCAACAGCGCGCAACGTAGCAGCGCCTCTACCGGTATCCACACGTCCGGGGATAGAACGCCGTACACCCGTGTGCTAGCACGCGATGCAAGGCTAGGGTTTGGCTCGAAAGTGGGGAGGGTTTCCATGGAGATTGATCTCGGCGACTTCTGTTGCACGCGATGCAATTGACACATCGTAGCTCTCCACCCCTCCCTCCTTTATATAGAGTTGGCCGACTGGGACTAGTGGCCGATTAGGACTCTACTTTGAATCGGATGTCATCCGTATCTCATAGAGTTGGCCGCCCATACGTCGTAAGCCCATAGGACTCTATCCGATCGGATCCCTATCCGATCGAGCCGTATCCGAGTCCAACTCGAATATCTATTCTATCCCCTTAAGCGTGCGACCACGTAGGTTCAGGTATACTCGGTTTCGGCTATAGTCTAACTTAGCCGACCGTCGGCTCGAGTCCAACTCGCCGACCCAATGCGACGCCTAGCAGCACATATTGACACCATAGTATACAAGAATATAATATCGGCTCGAACCTGTAATGTGTACACAAATCCCTTTGCCTCACGATACCAGTTAAGCTATAGGCAAGATGTGTGCCATCCCTTCAATAGCTTAACCATTCACTCGAACCGTATTGGATTATCTGTCTGTTGATTGACTCCTCAATCAACTTAGCATGGCCATGCATTTCCATAATCCAACCTCGAGGGGCCCGAGATATCTCTCCAAAGGAGGGGCAAATTCCATCTTGATCACTCACATCCCACTCCATGTTTCATAGCAAACCCGAAAACTACCTTTATAACTATCCGAGTTACGGAATAGCGTTTGGTAGTCCCAAAGTAGGCTACTACACATGTTGGAATCCATGGTGATCTCAGGTCTAAGGACTTTGTACCAACACTACCTGAGACCAACTAATGGCACATTAATTCCTGTAGTGTCTCATGGTGGGTCTATCCAACAATGTGTTCTCCAACACATATGTCCATGTTTATTGATTTGGTATCTCCATACCCATGATCTATGAGACATGATCATCAATCAATAAACATGCCGATCTTAGAATCATATTTGTTCCAACAATATGATATATGATCAGGGATCATTTAGAAATAGATTCATACATAAAGAGTCTCATAAATAAGTCACGTACTTATTGATCAATACAAGATGTCTATTTCATGGAAATGAATAACACTTTATTCATAAATACATAAACATTGACGTGATATCCAACATCTCCATGTTGCCTCTAGGGCATATCACTAACATGGAACTCAGCCGACTAACTCCTTAGCCGATTCGGACCTAGTCGATGTAGCCTCTGCCTCCGAGGATCACATGTTTCCCTCGATTCCGCTTCAATCCTTGCTTCAAACTCGGGGATTTGCTTACCAAATTTGATTGTTAACACATGCTCCCAAGTCCGCGATATTGATAATGTTGCGGATTTTGTGTAACCCCATCCTCGGAGAAAACCTACGTCGAGTCTGTTTTAGCCATTACGATAACTCTTTAAATAACACCCCTTCAACACCAAACAAACTCACGCCATCATCTTTGCAATCCGAAAAACCCTAGCTAGATACGCTCTCGAGCTCACCGGCGAATTCCTTGGTTCTCCCGACTCCATCGTAGTGACCCCCTTTTCCTCGGCGACCAACATCAAGTTAATGGAGGCCTCCACCGCTCCCTCCGGCCCTGCTCCTGCCGAGTTCGCTGAGGTATGTCCCGTCGGCTAAATCCTTCCTTCTTTCTGCTCTTAATCATAGATCTGAATCTTGCACTTCATGAATCTTGGTTTCTTCCCCTTTTTCATTTGCAGCATCTTGCCCATCAAATAGTTATTCCAAGTTTAATCAATGACAAAAGATATTACCTAGGACCTATCAGCAATAAGGACCCAACCGACATTATCATTGCCGAAACCAATAGGATGCCCTACAGAATATCAAACCCCAGCCTAGGCCACTGGAATGGTACTTTTAAGTCTTGGCCTTCAATTGATAAATCTTGGCCTTCTTGGTATAAGAGAAAGCAAGCCAGTAAACAAAGCCAATGGGAGGAAGTAGACATAGCCCAATGCTTGGCCCTTTCTGTAGCCGATATATCTAAGGATGAACCACTAGTATCGGTTGCCTGCTACTTCTGGAACAACACCTTTAATGTCTTTTTCCAAGAAAGCCCAATGACTCCAACGTTAGCCGACGTTTTCATGATAACTGGACTGGACATACTGCCGTTGGCTAACCCAAATCGGCTTGACAGCAAAAGTCAATTCTCCTACAAGACCAAATCAATTGGAGGCTGGAACGTCGACGTTAGCATGAATATGGGGACTGGGCCCATCAACCCTAGAGAGCATGTCGCATTCCTTATGATGTGGCTAGAAAAATTTGTCTTCTGCGGCTCTAGTTGTGACCCAACAGTGAATTGGCATGTGGTAGCCGAAGCCCTAGTGAACAAAACAAAAATCCCCTTGGGCAAATTCCTTTTGGGTTATCTCTATCAGACCTTGAACCAGGCGTCAGCTAAAATAGCAACCGATGCATCAATAGGCACTGGGGGCCCTTGATGGTTTTTCGGAGATGTCCGGACCTTCCATTCCATTTGCGATATGAGCTGAAATGGTTCAGCTCATAAGACAATTAGAACGAAACGCTCGAGATCCCGAGAGAGGGATATGTGAGACATTGCTGGGCCTTTAAACTACCAGTCAACTTCAACCTGAAACGTGCCCGACGAACCACTCGAAGGTGGCGACCAGATGTGTTACATGTTCAGGAGACTTGACAATTTGGCTAAAGATCTATAACGTCTCAAATATTCCTAACTCATACTCGTATGAATCCAGCTCCCAGGATGTGTGCTAGATTCATACTTCTGTCTCAAGCATGAATATACATCGCGAAATGATGAAGGTTTTATCATGTATGGTTGGGTCTATACAAAAAGATGAAGGCTGCTGTCTATAAATTTCCAGAACAGGGTTAGGTTAACAACGTAGGTACTTTGCTATGTTGAAAAGGTTCAAAAATTTTGCCAAAAATTCATGAGGACTTCTGGGTTAGTCTATGTTGTTCCAGAGAAATTTCCCTAGTTCAAAACCTTCGATTTGGCTTGTTTAAAAAGATTAATGCGGCTGCCTATTGTTTTCAGAACATGGTCAGGCTAACTAATCACCTACTTCGATATGATGATGGGGTCTAAAAATTTGGCGAAAACTCATGGAGTCTACTGAGTTTGTCTACATGTTGTTTGTAAAATTTCCCGGTTTTACCATCTACGGTTTGGCCTACGCAAATTTTCCAAACAGACCGACTCCAAATCTCAAAATACAAACATCCGACATAAATCAAATCTTTATTCAGTTTTAGGTTAGCTAAATTTACCATCTTTTCAACACACAATGTTAGAGTGGTCCAGAGTCTATACAAGTTGTGGGTGGTCCATCTAAGCAAACAATCTAGAGGTTTAAGCATCACAAATTCTATATATACCAAACTACCCGTTGTAGGCCATATCGGTGAAGTTTTGAAAAGTCAGGAAAGAGGAGTTCAAATTCAACCTAAATCATTTTTTGTGCAGAGGTAACGTAAGGAGATGGAAACCTTACAATGTCTATCAAGTTTTAACCTCAACCAACCCATTTTCAAAACTCATCGACCAGAGGCTTTTTCTAACCCGATAATTTCGCAATTCCGAACTAGCACATAGGAATATTTTGCAAAGGGGTTTTCAAAACTTTTCAAATCCATTTGGCACTGGTTAGTTATGATAATTGTGTGTTCTCAAACTCCATTTTTCAGAAGTACCACTTTTCAAAAGGTTGCGGTCGTATGGAGCAAGATAAGAGTTAAAAATCAAAATAGAGGCATAGAGAAGAATAATCTCTAGAGAGGGATGAGACATAAGAGTTAATAGAGTTTTTCACAAATAATTTGTAGCTGAGAGACAAGCCCTCAAAATAAAATTTGAGATTTCATTCTAAACGACCAACTTAAGGGGCTACTATAGTTAGTATTCGCTCTGATACCATGCCTTGTCGGAGACGCCTGGACCTTCCATTCCATTTGCGATATGAGCTGAAATGGTTCAGCTCATAAGACAATTAGAACAAAACGCCCGAGATCTCGAGAGAGGGATATGTGAGACATTGCTGGGCCTTTAGCCTGCCAGTCCACTTCAGCCTGAAACGTGCCAGTCCACTCGAAGGTGGTGACCAGATGTGTTACACGTTCAGGAGACTTGACAATTTGGCTAAAGATCTACAACGTCTCAAATATTTCTAACTCATACTCGTGTGAATCCAGCTCCCAGGATGTGTGCTAGATTCACACTTTCGTCTCAAGCATGAATATACATCGCGAAATACACATAGCTAGTAGGAACTTAAAGGATTACAATACTTAGATAATTACATGGCCGACTAGCCAAATAAAAACATCAGAGTACAGTGAACAGCAGTGGCTTGACTACACATCCCACAAGCACACTGACTAGGGGTTTACCCCATTAAGTTCTCATCCTAAAGAAACAAATCGAATATTCACGTCACTCAAAAGACTAAGTTTAATACCTGCAAGAAAATGGTTAAGTGGATGGCAAGAGTCAGTACATTAATCTTGTTAATGTACTGGCAAGCACACAAGCAAACCTAACATACTACATGATTGCCATATAATCAAGGAGAGGCTATTTGAGCGGTTCATTTTCAGCGAAAGGCAAGCTTTATTTCGCAAGTGTTTTGCAAAAGGGTTGATGCTTCAATTAACAAAGACAAATTTTAGTTTTCCAACTTTAACTGAAGTGTGGTTCCATCATAAATATTATCATGTCATCCTCCATGATGACAAGTCACAGAATACACATATATTTCCACACTCACACAACTCAACACATGTTGCTGAAAACACATGAACACATTTTAAAACATTAGTCTATACTCATGACACGTCACCAAAGCGCTCTTGACCGTGAGCACGGCTAATCGATTAGTTTTATTAACTCTGCAGAGTTTGTACAGCTTTACCCACATGATATGAACACTCTAGTTTGCTTTGAGTTTGCAAGACTCAATCACACTCTTCACGTTGAGTGCGATCTAGAGGTCATAACGTAACCTTTACACTACTTAGTCCCTAGCCTTGCATCAGCATGATACGTGTTTCCTCCATCCTAGGTCATACCGGAATAAGACCTAGAACCATTAAATGGCGGGCCCACGCCTTAACTTAACGCCGTGGGGGCGGACACGACAGAGAACCCACCCACGTGGCACGTTACCGTTGTATTGGACAGACTTAGTCCCCTTTACCACAACAGGGTAACAGGAAGTTCCTCTGGGTTATTTCGAACCCATACACACCGGCCTACCATAATGCAAGGCTAGGTGCTAAGAAGATTACTTGGCCAAGGCTATCCCATACTAGCACATGTGGATGTGGCTATCCCATACTAGCACATGTGGATGTACGGTATCTTTGAGTTGGTGACACAAGTTCGGTCCTTAATCGACTCAGGCAAACACTCCCCCTATCGGCAAATGCAATCACCGCAATCGCACGCCAATTGCCGCCCAAGTCAACATCATACTTTTACACATTTTTGTTTTTGTAAATACCCACCAAATTAACCCCATTTCAGCAAGGTCATACTTTATCAAAAATCCACATTTTAAATCTTGATGGAACAATTACTTGCAAAATACTAAGCAATGCTAAGCAAATATCTCATAAAGTGTTTTTAAACCCGTTTGAGCACACAAGGTGTACTCTAACCATTCCTAGGGTTACCAACAAGGGTTACAAACAGCAAGGAATTAATTTAACAAGGAAGTTAATGCAGCAATTAGGTTATTTCTACATACCTAAGTTTTAAAATATCGACGTAACCTATATTCATATGGAAATTTGCAAACAAATAATTTTATCCCTCAAAAACATGGGATTCAATGTGTTCAAAGGAGGGGAAGGACTTGCCTTATTATGAAGAAATGTTAGCACCTAAGCATCTCCATCACCGTCTACGCAATTATCTAAACAAATTATACGATACGCAATTAAACATCAATAGGTAAAAATCTAAAATGCTCTAAAATGCATGATTTTTACATATTTGGTAGGTACTGATCTAAAATGAATTTAGGTTAAATAATTGCAATTTTATCTTATCCCATTTAGGACTTACGTATTTTACGAGTTTTATCGGGTCATACCGTCTTAGTTCAGTCGCTGTTTGGACAGGGCTCCTAGAATTTGATTTTTGTTAACTTGACTCCACAGGGGTGTGGGGATATGTTTTCTAAGTCTAACAAAATTGGTTTCACAATTTTTAGAGCTAATATGAATTTCCTAGGTATTTTACAGATTTACGACGGGTTCTAGGCCTATAGTGCTATGTGAGCTAAGTCTTCTATGTTTTAGTAACTAGGTATGGATCCTAAAGTCTCACTGGTTCATCATGGTTTATTCATGTTTTATTTGTGCTAGAGTATATTTTATACATACATATATGCATATATATATATATATATGTGCATACGGTGCTTAATCTACCGACTAGGATTAGTATCGACTAGGATTAGTAGCTGGGTTAACTTTGTGAGGTTTTTCTATATTTTTAGTGCATGAGTTGTCATATTTTATTTATCCTAATTTAGGTTCACTACTTGCTGGTTGGTTATATTGGGACTTAGTCCACTTCAAAAGGATTAAAAATGAATTTACTAGAAATTTTACCACTAATGGTAGTGCATATCTAAATTGTGCATTCTTTATATAAGTATTTAAGGGATAATATTGTACAGGGGCATATGTTTTTATTTTACAGTATGAAAGTATGTGTATTGGTGGTACTACAGGGCTTGGGTTTGCTCAAAAGGGATTTAAGATGAATTTTATATAAATTCCTAAAGTTTCAGCCTACCTAAATCACAGTATTTTAGTATTAGTTTTAGGGGTATTTCGTACTCTTTTTATTTACAGGGGGTAGGTTGGTGGATCTGTAGATTTTTAGTTTGCCCAAAAATGAGTTAATTTGAATTTTCTATGGATTTTTATAAGTTCAGGCCAGCCCTATGTATGAACAAACCTTACAAGTTTTAAACTCTTTCCTAATTGTTTTTCGGGCGCTAATCATGTGGGTCCCGCTTGTCGGAGAGGCAGTCGCCGAGGGAGGCAAAGCTCGCGGTGGCCGGCGATCCTTTCCGTCTCCGCCGGTGGCCAACGGTGGCTCGGCTGGGGAAGCATCCAAAAGAGAAAAGTTGGAGGAAGCGAAGGCGAAGACAATGGTGGCTGTCCCGCTGGCTGAGGTGGCCGGAGTCGTGCCGCCGACGAGTACGGGCGGCGGTGGTCTCTGGTGGACGGTGTGTATCGTTCTGGAGGCTAGTCCTATGCAATGCAGGTGCATGTATACATTCTACAGGGTTCGTGGGGGCTTACCGAAGCTTGACCGGAGCTTGCTGAGGTCCGTCGGTGTCCCAGCGGTGAACGGACTTGGCGGTGGTGACAAGAATCTCCGGTTGCACGACGTCGGCCCGATCTACTTGATGAGCGGCTATGCAGGCATGTCCAAAAGGTTAACCAGGTACCATAGATTGTGTACGCATGAAGAATTTGTCCCTCACTTACCGGAGTGGGAGATCTTGTCGAGGTTGGCTGGCGATCAACGGCGGAGAGCATCAGGTCGATGTCGCCTGCTCACTCCGGCTTTTGATCTTCTAAGAGGAAATGAGGGACGGCTCAAGGATTCCTCAGGGATGCTACTGATTCAAGGTATTGGACTCAAACTCACCGGAGAGGGTAGAACCCGAGATGGCGCACAGCGGCCGGAGTCGGGGAAGAAGAAGCCGATCTCCTTGCTCGGTGCGTTATTCTTGGCGGTTTCTTAGGGGAAACGGCGAGGAGGACGGGGCGATGATGGTGACGTGGTACCTCGGTTGTGCACTACCCCACATTGGCCGGAACGCCGTCGTGCCCGAGTGGCGGCGCCATGGATGCGACAGCGAAGCTCCGGCGATCTCGGTCCTCGTGACATGGGAAACAATGGACACGATAGTGTTAGGTATCGAAAGAAGATCGCATTCCCGTGGTTGGTTTGCGGCGGCACTCATCGGATCAATGGGAAACTCCATCGAATGCTTGCGGCCGACGGCAAGAAGTGCTCGTGCCCAGCGTCTCCGAGACGACTCTCTCGATGTTTCTTTGTGGAACACGATGTGGGAGTGATGTAGAAGGTGATGGTGAGAGGGTTTTTCAAATGGCTAGGGTTGAGCTGGCGGTGGCGAGATCGGTGGCTTGTTTTGAAGCCTGGCGCGTGTGTGGCTCGGTCTCCGGCGCTCCTGTCTTCCTGTTTCCGTGTCCCCCGGTCGGCTGTGGCTCGTTCTAGGCGGTGGCGTCGCTTGGCACAGAGATGGGGCATGCTTTGTGCAGCTGCCGAGTGGGGCCGATGGGAATAGAGCAATGGCAGGAGAGAGAGAGAGAGGTGGGTACAGAGATGAGTGCACATGTGTTTAGGCAAATTTTTAAGTTATTTTTCCTCCCTTTGACTTGGTTTTCTCTCAAAAATCACTTGTGGTCTGCTCACAGAAATTCCACAAATTTGAATATTTGAAAATTGGTTTGAATTTTTGGAGGGGAGAAAAATTCTAGAAAAATTATATTAAAATAGTATAATCAACCTAGTATTTGATTAAATTATTTCATGTATATACTTATGTGTATTTTAATGGTGTTTTGAGCAAGTTATGGTTTCAGCCGATTAAAGCTATGTTTGTTTGGGACATTAAACCTAGTTATTAAATTGTACAAAAAATTATGTTGGGCTGAGCATAGCCTCTGGCACCTACAAGAATTTTCTCATGATTTTACCTTATATGGTTTAGCCTAGAAAATTAAGCTAGTCTTTTTAGGTTTATGTGTCTACCGGGTACGCACGTGACTATTTTTATCCTTTGGGTTCGTATTAGCTTTCCTTTTGGCTGAGGAGGTGATTATTGAGTTTCTACCTTCAAGTTCACATGCTGGTACCTAAAAATGAATTGGAGGCCCGCTCTGTAAATTTAAATCGCTCAGGCTATGCTTATATGACCTATAATGCGATGCATTTTTGAAAATCCGAATATACGCATATGACCTAAATCAAAACGGAATTTTCTCTTAGTAGGAGTGCTTCTTCATGAGCTTGCACTTTTATCCTAGGCTATAAATGAAAAGTTTTAATTTGACCTAAGATGTAGACCGTTAGGCAAAAGCCTATGTCGGTCTCATCTATTTAGAAAAGAAAAATTTTAGTTCTAAATTTTTAATTCATGCAATTAGGTCGAGGTTCTTTTAACCTAAGTTAGAAAAAGAAAATTTTCGGTTCGCAAAAATTAAAAACTTTACTTTCATTTTGTTTTGACAAAAATTAGTTGATCCTAGATTTTGGGTATATGACATGGTTTCTGCAGCTATGGCTAGTACTGTTGACTTAGAAAATTTTCGGATGGCCACGGCTAGCCGATGCACGCTTCCCCTTAGTGGAGCCAACTGAAGATGATGAGGGGGAAGAAATAACCACCCAAAGGTGCTTGTCTTTTCGAGAAGCTGTTGTTGTTCATACTGGATCAAAGTTGACAAATGAGCTTCTAGCCGACTGGTTCACATCCTTCTACGATGGCTTCGTCAAAAACAATCAGACTTGGTTTTTTTATTGAAAATCATACTGAATTTGAACTGCCGGTTGAATTGGATTTTGACGAAGTGAACTCAGACGACTATCCTAGGTGCAGAGAACTCTTCACCACAGCACTTACTCCATGCATCCTGCCCATTGGTAGCCATCAAGGCCGCAATGTCACAAAATCATATGAGTTTTATTATCCCATGTCGGCTGGTAGGCAACTTGGCCTTGGACAACTACCAATCAGGTTCTATTATGCCGATAAAATCGCCACGAGAGGAGAGATCAGCTCAAAGATCATGATGGATCGGCTGATGAATATGGAGAGCCCCCTCTCGGAAGCATTGGGATACTGGAGCTTGCCCACAAGAGAAGTGCAGCCTACGACAAATGGTGGACTGAACTTGAAAGACATATCTTCCATCAGCACGCCTCCATGTATTTCACTACTCTGCAGCCAGAGTCGGTTCCTGATGTAAGTACTTCTCTCCCTTGTCACTTTCTCAAAACTGTCGTGTCAGATACCCAAATTCTAGGGCCAACAAAACTTTTGTCGGAATAAAATAAAGGTAAGGTTTCTGAATTTTGGGAGCCAAAAATTTTCTTTTATAAATCTTGATGGGACTAACCTAGACTTTTGTATGATAAACAATATTTTGGAACAAACTAAAAACTTTTTCGTTTACAACCTAGGACAAGAATGCAAGCTCATGAAGAAGCCTGCATGCTAACATAAAGCCACCTTGACCTAGGACATTTACGTGTATCCAGATTTTCGAAAAACGCAACTCATTATAGGACATATGCGCATAGCCTAGATGATTTAAATTTACCAAGCGAACCTACAACTAAATTTTGGATGCTAGCAAGTGAACCTAAAATTTAGATCAGAGTTTAATGTCTCAGCCCAAGATAAACTTCAAAAAAAAATCCCCAATGACCATTTTAGGTGAAACCACAGAGCGAGGGCAACTATACATAGGAGAGATACCCTAATTTTCTACGTCAAACCATATAAGGTAAATTCATGGTAAAATTCATGTAGGTGCTATACATTATGGACAACTCAACCTAATTTTGGTATAATTTAATAACTATGTTTGATGCCCAAAACAAATTAGACAAAACAACCCAATATTAGGCTAAATAATGTTATTAATTGGCTGAAACAATAATTTGCCTAAAAGACCATTACAGTGCACCTAAGTATATACATGAAATAATTTAATAAAATACTAGGTTAATTAACCTAATTAAATGTAATTTTTCTAGAATTTTTCTCGTCTGTCTTGGCCTTCTAAAAATTCAAATCTATCCCAAAATACCTCGTCTTTGCTGAATTGCTGAGAGCAAACCAATAGTTTGAGTGCAACCAAAGAAAATGGAACCTAGGGATGCGCAACTACCTCCAATAAAATTTTCACAAATTTACCAGGTCCACAAAATAACTTATCAAGCAGCAAAGTTAGGGGTGAGAATTAATTTGAAAATAACTTCAAAATTCACTACCACTCAAGTTCTTAACCATCTCTCTCTCTTCCTTGCCTTCCTCTCTTCACCCTGGCCCCACATGGCAGCCACTTGGGCTTGCTCCACTCGTGTACACTGTGTTCCACCGCTCAAGGAAGGGGGACAGGAAGAGAAGAAGTGGGAGGACGTGTCAGCGCCGACGACGCCCACCTAGCATGCCATCGCCAGCTCAAGCTCCCGCCACTTGAAAAACCGTCTCGCCACCATGCTTCTCCAGACTTCCACATCGTGTTCCACGCAGAGACCCAACGAGATAATCTCAGGATCGCCCTGAAACAACCCTGTGTACTCCTCGGCCAAAGGTGTTCGATCCATGCCGCATCCTCTCGGGTGAGTTTCGTTGCAAATTGTCCTCAGGAACATGATTCCCTATCCATGCCTGACACCCTCGTACACTTCTATCGTACTTGCACAGATCAAAGTCCATGGCGTCGTGGTCGCAGTAGGCTCTAGATCCGCCGCCACGGCATCGCTGGTGTTCCCGTCATTTGGATGAACGCCAATGCCGGGACACCTCGTCATCATCTTCACCGCAACTCACTCATCGTTTCCCCTCAAAAACCCCAAGGAATGAGGCACCGAAGAGGGGGATCGACCTCCGTCTTCCTCAACTCCGGCCAACGGCCGCCATCTCCGATTCTACTCTCTCCGGTGAGTTAGAACTTGATTCCACGCGCATGAACCATCCCCTCACAGAGTATAACCCTGTGCATGCTTTAATTTGGGAGCCCCTTAACCCGAACAAGTTGGCGACGATGACCCGAAGCCATCCGTGCCGCCACCGGTGTTCCGTCCACATCGGTGAGCAAAATGCCGATTCCTTGCGCATACACCATCACCATGTTGCTCATAACCATGTGCCCCACTCGATTCGATAGATGGATAGCCGAACCGAGCTGCCGCCGTTCGGGTGAAAGCCGCCACCGCCGCCGGGCCCTTCCTCGCGCCGCCGCCGGTGATCGAGCCTTGCCAACACGCACACGACCTCGGGTAAGAACCCGCGACTCTAGCGAACCCTCAAGCTTGCTTTACCTTGCACTAAATCAAACCGCAACACATTATGCACCACCACCCGAAGGAAGCTGCCGCTGCGACTCGCCGCCGGCATCACACCGGCCACCACCATGGGCAAGAAGGACACCGATGGCTTCGCCATCTCCTCCTCTGCATTTTCTATTTTAGTTGCTCTGGCTAATTCACCGCCGTTCGCCGATGAAACTGCCGCTAAGCATCTCGGGCCGGCCGAGCTCTACCTCCGTCGGCCTCCATCTCACCGGCATGCGGGACCCATATCATTAGCGCCAAAGGAACGGATTAGAAGGGGATTTAAAACTTATAGGGTTATATTTGCAAAGTGCCTCTGCCTGACATGTGGGTTCCGGATCCATTTGTAATTACACAAAAATCCGAGGGACTCAAAACAAATTTCATTTGAACACGTGCTGAGGACTACGGGGTCTATTTGCCTAGATTTCAGGGGCTTCTTTGCAAAACCAACAGTCACTGACTGAGGGAGCCCATCCCACCGGTGCCAAACCCCTCTCTCTCACAGCCTCTCACCGGTGGGCCCCACATGCAAGAGACACAGGAATAAAAAACTGAAACATATTTTCTTGCAGGAAACAAACCATACCTTATAAAAATCACACAAAATTCATTTGAACATATTTTTGAGTGGGAGAAATTTCTGTAGATTCCTTGAATAGTGAACTAAATTTTAGAACCATAAAACATGGGCCTTATTTCCCCAGATTTATCCCAAGAATTCAAATAAAGCAAACTACACATACACCATGTGTAAATTTGTAAAATCTCTAGAAAATTAAAATTAGCTTCAATTTGAGTAAACCCAGACCTATAGCTTCCTCATATTATCCTCTCTGAATATGAAAAGTAAAAAGGGATATATTCTTTGGGTCAAATGCTTGCAGAACTCATTTAGAGAAAAGGCTACCTTTTAGGGCAGTCAACCTTTAGTCAACCTTTAGGGATTTATTTAAAATTCATCCTAACTCCTCATTTTTGAATAAACTCAAGTTCTGTAGATTCTCCAAAACACATATTAGCAAGTTACAAAATAAAAACATGTGCTTACTATGTAGCAATATCACTTAAATATTTAAATAAGAAGTAAACCCTTTTATGTACCTTTCAACTTATACAATTTATAGTTAATTCATTCTTAATCCTTTTTAAGTGAACCAAGTTTCTATGAACCTAAGTAATGAATTTTGATTAGGTAAAATAAGGTATGGCATATAGGAAGACCTCAAATAGTTAATTTAGGTGCTAGTCACAATAGATGGATCAAGCACTGTAGGTATATATACATAGATGTAGGTATAAATTGTACCCTAGCTCACTCAAATCTAATTAAAACTTGTCAAACCAGTGGAGACATAGTTCTAACTTCACTCACTAGGGTTTAAAGCACTTAGCTCATATAACACTATCTAGGTTAATATGCTAAAGGAAAAAAAAGAAACCTAGAAAGTGTGTGGTAGAATAATATAAACCCTATAAATATGAACTAAGGCTAAATTAGTTCCTAAACTACGTATTCTCATATATCTTTAGCAAACAAAACAAAACAAGTTCTGGACTCAAAACCCTACAGCCGTGTAAATATATCACTATAAGCTTAGAACCCGTCATAAATTTGTAAAATACCCAAGAAATTTATAAAAAGCTCTAAAAATATGAAATCAATTGTGGTAGTACTAGAAAACACTTCTGCACACCTCTGTGGAATCAAATTAACGAAAATCAAAATATAATTAACGAAAATCAAAATATAGAGCCCTGTCCAAATGGCACCTACCTCATATGTCGCTAAGACCCGATAGAACTTCAACAGTTCATACTCCTAATTGAAATAAAATAAATTAGAAATTCTTTCACCTAAATACATCTTAGACCAGTACCTACTCAATGTGCAAAAATCATGCATTTTAGAGCATTTTGGAATTTTTCGCATATTTCGATGTTTAATTGCATAACGTGTACTTTTTATATAGATGTACGCTTAAACGTTGAAGAAGTGATTAGAATGCCGACATTTCCAGGCAAGTCCCACCTCCCTCTCTTTGATCACCTTGATCCCATCTTTTGGAGGTTATTAAAAATATTTGCAAATCTTGCATGTCGATTGTACACTAATAAATTAAAATCTTGCTAAACTTGCTGGACCAACTCGTAATACTTGCATATTACCTTAACCCCACATATGTCCATAACTTTAATTCCTAAACTTAGGAGAAATTTGTCTATATCACATTATAATGTGAGTTTTGATGTCTAGAGTACTATCGTGCTTAGCCATGCTTAAAAATGTTTTCCTCGACATTATGGGCTCATCAGAGACATGAAAGACATATTTTAAATAATCTGAACAGAACTTGTATACTCGGTATTTTGACAAATAAAATGATGAAAAACTTGGATTTTAGGTTTGGGCCACAGGTGGTGCACATATGGTGATTAGTTATGCACCGATAGGGGGAGAGTGTGCCCAAACCGACCTAAGGACTTCACTCAACGTATGTTCATTTCGTATACAGTACAACCACATATGCCAATATGGGATGGCCGAAGCCAAATAAGCTACCTAGCGACTAGCCTTGCACTCTAGTAGGCCGGTGTGTATGGGTTCGGATAACCCAGAGGAACTTCCTATTTACCCCGTCGTGGTAATTTAGGCGACTAAGTCTGTCAAATACAATGGTATCGTGCCACGTGGGTGGGTTCCCTATTGTGTCCGCCACCACGGCGTTAAGTTAAGGCGTGGGCCTATCACTTAACGGTTCTGGGTTATGTTTCTAGTATGCCCAGGATAGGAGAACACGTATCGTGCTAGTGCAAGGCTAGAAACTAAGTAGTGTAAAGACTTCGTTGTGAACTCTAGTCTGTACTCAAGATGCAGAGTATGATGGTACCAACGGGTACCGAACAAAACTAGAGTGTTTCACTCTATGTGAGCAATTCACATCATGTGGGTAAAGTGTACCAACTCTGCAGAGTAAAAAAACTAATCGATTAGCCGTGCTCATGGTCACGAGCGACGTGTGGATATGTATTGAGTATAGACTTGTGTTTATTCTTTCTGAATGCTAAAATTACCTTCAAAATATGCTGAGGTGTATATTTATACACGTTTAATGATTACTTTGATGCCCATATGCTAAGATATTGCTTGCCGAAATTTCCTTTGAAAGCAAATTTAATGATTACTTTGATGCCCATATGCTAAGATATTGCTTGCCGAAATTTCCTTTGAAAGCAAAACTGATTGGAAAGTGTTTGATGCAAATAAAACTTGCTTTACGCTAAAATGAACCATATTATGTCTTCCTTGATTATATGCCCTACATGTAGAGTATTAGGCTTGCCTTGGTGCTTGCTACATTAAATTGTTTAATATACTGACTCTTGCCACTGGATTATCCTTGCTTGCAGGTTTTAGACTTAGCTTTTTGAGTGATGCGGGTATTCGACTATTTCTTCTAGGATGAGAACTTAACGGGGTAAACCCTTAGTCAGTGTGCTTATGGAATGGGTAGTAAGCCACTGCTGTTCGCTGCTCTATGATAAATCTATTTGGCTGGTCGACCTATGTAATTATCTTTTTGTTGTAATCCTTTATGTTTTACCCAATTTAAGTGTAATCGCGATGTATATTCATTGCTTGTGACGAAAGTGTGAGTCTAACACACATCCTGGGAGTTAGATTCACACGAGTACGAGTTAGGAATATTTGAGACGTTGTAGATCTTTAGCCAAATTTGTCAAGTCTCCTGAACGTGTAACACATCTGGTCGTCACCTTCAAGTGGTTTGACGGGCACGTCTCAGGCTGAAGTTGACTGGCAGGCTAAAGGCCTAGCAATCTCTCATATATCCCTTTCTCGAGACCTTGGGTGTTTCGTTCTACTTGTCTTATGAGCTGAACCATTTCAACTCACATTTCAAATAGAACGGAAGGTCCGGGTGGCCCAGACATGTTGGCTATTATCCACTTAACATCTAGCCAATGCTTTCTTTTTTGCAGACAACTGATTCTTCTCCTTCCCATGAAAGCAACTCAGGGGTCAAGATCCAATACGCCACATGACGAATCCCAACTGGAGGCCTAGCCCCATCCATCGTCGGCTTCAACGCGCAAAAAGCAACCACTCTTCTGCATGGCCAAACTCATAAAGCGCTATCCAGGAAAAGGGCCAAGCCGTCGGGTACCGGTCCATCGACTGCTCAGAAGAAAAAAGCGAAGAAGCAAAAAGCACCTCCAGCCGACAGCTTGCCATCTTTGGACCCGAGTGTTGAAGAAGCTCTTAATCAAGAAATCATTGAATAAGAAATCAACCGAGCTATTAAAGAGGCGGCAGCTGAGTCCAGCCACTTGAGAAAATATGCACGGACCTCATCGGCTCATGATCACACTCAGCAAACACCATCTCCTCCTCAGCGTCCTACTCGTCCTCAACCGGTACGCATCCTGAAGTTTTGGTGATTTAAATTTACTTGAAATCTTTCTGTTCTCAACCAAAACCATTTGATTGCAGTAGAAAAGATTAGCTCATCGGCAACCACGCCCTGCTTCACCAGTAGTTCAAAACCCTGTCTTTCTTCTTTATGTTGGCTGGCCGATTTCAACTAATACTTGTTTATGCAGCCCCCTCGTTCTCCATCAGCTGCCCCTCACGCATCAAGCGAGCACACGCCATCGGCTAGGGGTGGCCACCACGTCGAAGAAGAAGAACCAGCACCAGCCCCACGGCTAAGGTAAAAATAATCCCTTCAAGAGCAAGTTGACTATTTAGTCCTATTGATACTTAAACATTCACAAATGAGGTCTTGCAGGCTCTAGCCGACATGTTCTCCTTCAACATCAGGGAGTTCATTAGTGAAGAAGAAGAGGTCACCAGTCAGGCCCCAACTCCTATAGCCAACACATTGAAGGAGAGACTCTCGGACATTGCTCGTTGACTGGACAGCCCACTAGATTACCTGGTCACCAACTGCGGGCTAATAAAAGCTAGATTTGAAGAGATCGAGAGGCAGCTTCTGGACAACATAGCCGATGCAATCTCCCAAGCTGCCCACATTGATCAATACTGACACAAACTAGAAAGGGCAATGCAACGGATGATTGACAGGAAAGCCTAGGCCGATCTCGAGACAATGATTGAGAACAACCGTCGGAATATCATTGCTGAAAAGGCCCAGTTAGATGAGCTAATTGCCAGGCCATCGGCTACTCAATACAACATCGAGCGATTGAAGAAGAAGGAAGCCGAACTTATGGCTGAACTGGATCAGTGCAGAGTTGAACTGGCTTCTCAAGAGAAAAAAATTATTCGATCTCCCAACGGCCATCGAGGAGCAGCGAAGCAAAGTAAAATCTTCCATTCGTACTGGAGATTTGAGAAAGTCTTTGAAACTGATTCCAGCAACCGATGTAGCCGATGCTGAGACGATCACTCAAGTTGAGAACATCAAGCAGAAGGCGATATCCGCCATCCGTGACTTTATCGGCAGTTGAACCTATTCTTGTAACAGGGCTGGCCTCAGCAACTTTGAACACTCTTTGTAACATGTAACATGCAACTCTTGTAATCAATGGGCTGTTGTGCTTTGAATGCTGTAATATATTTTTTCTGTCGATTCCTTCAATCTTGATGTCTTGACTATCTCGAAAACTTTCAATTTTCAAAGTCCCTAAAATTTTGGAGTCTTGAAATTGTAATTTTGTATACTATATGCTCCCTAATTTTTAATGTTGCCTCCAGCATTGATAAAATTATAAGATAACACCAACTCCTGTCGGCTAAGCTCAGCCAATTCAAAAAATCAGAGGGAAAACTTGTTGTAAAATTGTCCTAAAGGCGATGTGTATGATTGCACGACACATCGGCTAGCATGGATCGGCAAGGACTTAGCCGAATCATGAGTTGATCCAAACGCTGTGGTAATATTTCTTCAAATATTTAACATTAAGAGCCCTTCCAAACACTTCTCCATCCAATCCTTTTAGCATGTAATCTCCTTTGGAGACGCATTTGAGGATCTTGAAAGGCCCTTCCCAGTTAGGTGACCACTTACCGAATTTGTTATCTCTTGTACCAATCGGTAGTATCAACTTCCAGACCAGCTCGCCTTCTTCAAAAGACTTAGGCACAATTTTCTTATTATAATGACGAGCCACTCTTTCTTTGTCTCTGGTCACTTTTTCCAAAGCATGCATCCTTGACAAGACCAAGTCTTCTGATTCGTTTACCATCAGATTGTAGTAATCATCGACTATCAACTCATCTTGGAGTTGAATCTTTCTTGAGCCAATGATGCTCTCCCATGGTAAAGCAGCTTCATGTCCATAGACTAATTTAAAAGAAGGTACTTGGATTGATCCGTGATAGGCCATCTGATAAGCCTAGAGTGATTCGGCTAATCGGCTATGCCATTGCTTCGGGTACTCGAAATCTTTTTCTTTATCAACTTGATCAAACTTTTGTTAGAGGCTTATGCCTGTCCATTAGTTTGAGCATAATATGGTGAAGAATTTAACAACTTGATTCCCATGCTGTCGGTAAACTGAACAAACTCATATGAGACAAAGATAGATCCCTGATCCATGGTAATAGTTTGAGGGACACCAAATCTGTAGATGATATGCTCCTTGACAAACTCGATTGCATCCCAGAGTCGACCTTCTTCAAAGGAATTGCTTCCACCCATTTGGTAAAGTAATTGGTTGCCAGCAATATGAACTTGTGTCCCTTGCTAGAGGGTGGATTAATTTGGTTGATCATGTCGATTCCCCATCCTCTGAACGGCCAAGGCTTGATGATTGGATTCATAGCCGATGCTGGCGCCCTTTGGATAGCTTCAAACTTTTGACAATCCTGACAGCCCTTATAATACTTGAAGCAATCCTCCTGCATAGTCGACCAAAAATACCCAGCTCTTCGAAGAAGCCACTTCATTTTGTGAGCCGATTGATGAGTACCGCAAACCCCTTCGTGCACTTCCCCTATGGCGACTTTGGCTTGATCAGCACTTAGGTACTTGAGTAGCACGCTATCAATCGTCTGATAGTATAAATCATCGTCGAGCAAAACAAATTGCAAAGTCTTGTAGCGCAATTTCATTGGAGCTGATTGGGAATGATTCTGTAAATAGTTGTGAATATCATACCTCCAGTCGTCGGCCGAGATGGTTGCAATCTCCACTTCAACTTCTCATGTCATCGGCTCGTAGCCTGATGCCCCCTGAGCCAAATCGTTTGCTTTCGAATTCTGTTCTCTGGGGATATGCTTCAAGGTAACTAGCCAAAAACTATCCATCAACTCTCGGCATTTTTGGTGGTAGATCATCGACGCGTCATTTTTGCATTCATATTCCCTGACAACTGACTGATGACCAATAGTGAGTCGCCCATAATTTCGACAGCATCGGCTTCAACTTCCTTTAGCAGCTGCAAACCTTTGAGGACAGCTTCATATTCGGCTTGATTATTTGTAGTGTGAGGCGCGATGGTAAAAGCAAACTCAAAGCTTGCCCTCCTAGGGGAGATTATCACCAAGCCGATGCCGCACCCGTTTGTGCAGATCGATCCATCGAAAGTCAATGTCTAGGGCATGATGTCAACTGAGCCAATTGAGTCATCTCTATGTTCTACAATAAAATCAACTATGGCTTGCCCTTTCACTGCCTTGGGCGCTTGATACCTCAAATCGAACTCTGTCAAGGTAAATATCCACTTCCCAACTTGTCTTTTCAGAACAGGAGCCGATAGCATATATTTTACTACGTCAGCTTTGCAAATTATAGTGCACTCGTTGGACAACAAATAATGCCTCAACTTTATACATGAAAAATATAGGCACAAGAACAACTTTTCCACAGGAGAGTACCTTGTTTCTGCATCCAAAAGTCTTCTACTGAGATAGAATATTGCTTTCTCCTTTCCTTCGAGCTCCTGGATTAACAGAGCCGATTGACTTCTCGTCAGCTGATAGATATAGCCTGAATGGTACCCCATTTTGTGGTGAGATCAGTACTAGAGGGGAACTTAGATAATCCTTGATATTGTCCAAAGTCTTCTGTTGCTCTGCGCCCCAAGTATATGCGTGATCGGCTTTCAACCGTAGCAAAGGCGTGAATGGCTCCATCTTCTCCGATAAATTGGCTATGAAACGCCTGATGAAGTTAATACTTTTGATAGCATTGATGCTTCTTTGCGTCGCCTCAATTCCCCTCTCATGCACAAAAAATCTCAGGAATTGGCCAGCCGATACCCCGAAAGCACACTTCGTGGGGTTCATTTTTAGGCCATACTTCCTAGTCCTCTCCAAGACTTTTCGCAAATCGGCTATGTGATCTTCGACCTCCGTGGATTTGACGACAACATCTCAATATAAATTTCGACCAAGAAGCCTATTAAGTCATGAAAAATATAGTTCATGACCCTCTTATATGTAGCCCCAGCGTTCTTCAATCCAAACGTCATAACGACCCATTCATACAAACCGATTGCTCCTGGACACCTGAAAATTGTCTTATGGATGTCTTCCTCAGCCATACAAATCTGATTATATCCGGCATTGCCATCCATAAAACTTATTATTTTACAACCAGAGGCTGCATCTACTAGTAAATTGGCTATTGGCATGGGGTACTCATCCTTAGGGGTAGCCTTGTTTAAATCTCTGAAGTCTATGCACACCCTAAGTTTGCCATTTTTCTTGATCACTACAACTATATTGGAAACCCATTATGCGTATCAGCAAGGCTGAATGAAACCAGCATTATTTCAGCTTTAATCGCATCATACATATCAGCCTTAAACCTCCGGAGAGGCTGTTTGTATTGCCGATATCCTGACTTAATAGGGAGCCGATGTTCAACAATCGATCGGCTAAGACCAAACATCTCAAAATATTTCCAAGCAAAACAATATTTATATTCCTTTAATAAATCAATA
The DNA here is from genome assembly GCA_019925245.2 of Oryza australiensis. Classification (NCBI taxonomy): domain Eukaryota; kingdom Viridiplantae; phylum Streptophyta; class Magnoliopsida; order Poales; family Poaceae; genus Oryza; species Oryza australiensis. Next base: position 98,995 of record JAIFGZ020000792.1, read on the forward strand.
AGGTTGGTTCTAAAATGAGAAGAAAGATTTTTACTAATATATGTCGGCCTAGGCCTATCTCCTGGACCTATATCAACATCTTCGAGTTCGTCGGCCAACATAAAACCTTGTCCGAGTTTGCCATCCAGATCGTCCATGGTGTCCTCGGTGCAGACCCTCGAGGACTTCACGACGCTCTCAAAGTAATAATTGAGGCTCTTCGTCTCCAATTGGCTATATACCAGAATCGGATACCTTTAGAAAATCGGCCTGCCAAACTTTGCCAGACAGGCAATCAATGTCGTCGACTTCCCATAAAGTTAAGTCGGCATTGGCTACGTTGATTGACCTGTTGGCTGGCACGATTTTGATCTTGTCGCCTTGCTACTGGATTAAGCTTTGATGCATTGTCGAAGGGATGCAGCAGTTGGCGTAGATCCAATCCTTTCCGAGCAGCAGGCTGTATGACCCCTTCCTGTCGATGACAAAGAATGTTGTGGGCACGATTTTGGTGTTGACGGTCAGCTCAACATTGAGAACTCCCTTGGCCTCTGATGGGTTCCCGCCGAAATCCTTGAGCACCATATTTGTCTTGATCATGTCATCGGCTCCTTGCCCAGCTTCCTAAAAGTACCTTCCTCAAATTGATGGCAGCTCCTCCATCGATCAACATCTTCGATATCGGCTTCCCATTTACAAATCCTTTGACGTACAGGGGCTTCAGGTGCCAATGCTCAGTCCCCTCAGGTTTTTCAAATATTGCTTGTTCTGGGGATAATACTAATTTGGCCAAGGTCTCCTCTACTGTACCTGCATCGGCTTCGGCAGCCTCAAACTCGGCTGGCAATATGAACACCATGTTGACCGATGCAGTAGCTACTCCTTTTCCTTTAGCCGTCCTGTTGGCCTAGTCGGCTGGACTCTCATCGGCTAGGGAACCATCCCTTTTTACATGCCATTGTCTCCTTGGACGGTTTTGTTCCTTTTTCTTTTTCAGCCGATAATCAATCTCGGCCTGGACTTCTTTCAGCCGACCCTCGCTCTTAGCCGTTGCACCTTCCGCTTTTGTGTTTTTGTGAAAATGTCTGAAGGGCACCATTGAGGGTTTATGGCTTGTTCTTCATTGTCTTTCGAGTCTTCTTGAAAGAAACCTTGATGGATGGGGCCCAACCGTTGATGAACAGACCCTTTCTTTTGATTAAGCTAAACCGCCCTTGGTATAAATTGGCCGGAGCTCCCAGCTGGTTTATCCTTGTGTCCACTGCATGCGGGGCAGTCCTGGATTGAAGGAAATCTCATCCCCTGCTCCTAGCAAAACTTGAAGAAGTCGTAGCTCCAATGGGGATCGAAGCCATCAAGGTGCTGACGATGAGCCCCCTCCTGCCGATCGTATCTCCTTGGATGTACTTTGTAGACCTTGCCGGTCTCCTTTTCTTCATGTTTCTTCATGAATCTGACAAGGCTGTCCGTCTTTCGTGGACGAGGATCAGCCGATCAGTGACTGGCACAAACCATGTTAATGGGAAATGAATCAAGTTTCGTCAGCTTCTTGAGGTTCTCCTGGTAGTCCGCGCCAGTCCTTTTTTCTCCATATCCCTGCCTGGATCCGACTAAGCTATCCGTCATTTTGGGCTGCCGATCAGCTTGTCTTTGACTAGCATATACCATGTTGACGGGAAAGGGGTTGCCGTCTACCTTCATCGGCTTCGCCGAATCTTCAAATTTGATTTTTCCCGCTTCTATAGCCAACTGAATCTGTTGGCAGAACACCTTACAGTCGTTAGTACTATGAGAGCCGGTGTTGTGCCATTTGCAGTATTTTTTTTCTTCAATTCCTCGGCCGATGGGATGACATGATTGGCTAGGAGTTGGATTTGCTTTTCCCGCAGCAGCAGATCAAAAATCCTGTTGGTTTTAGTGATATCGAAATCATATTTCTCTTCTCTAGCCGATTTTTTCAACCACTGACATGTTATCGCCTTCTTATTCTTTGTCCATTTGGCTGCTGCTACTTCAGCATCGTTGTCGCTTGAATCTGAATCTGAGGCGTAGGCGACGTGACTAACTTTCTTGAACGCCTTCTTGGCTTCCTAAAAATGTTGCTCATGCGCTGTCACTTTCTGGGCCAAGTGGGCTAAGCTCTCAAAATCCTGGGCCGAGAACCTTTTCCTGATAGGCGCCAAAAGGCCGTGGAAGGCTAAATCGGCTAACTGTGCATCTGACAGCACCAGGCTATAGCACCGGTTCCTCATGTCCCTGAAACATTGAATGTAGTCCTGAATCTACTCGTCATGCCTCTGCCTGATGCCGGTGAGGTCCGACAGCTTCATCTCGTGAGTGCCGGAGTAGAAATAACTGTGAAATTGCTTCTCAAGATCGGCCTAGCTTTGCACTGAGTTGTACGGTAGTGAAGAAAACCAGGTAAAGGCCGATCCCGATAGAGAGAGTGGAAACAATCTCACTCTGAGTGTATCCGTAGCCGATGCCTCTCCACATTGGGCCAAAAATTGGCTAACATGTTCGTCTGTTGAAATGTTATCTTGCCCAGAGAATTTTGAAAAATCTGGCACCTTGTATCGGTTTAGCAGGGGGACCCTCTCGAAGTATTCTTGATAAGGGTACCGATACATGTTGTCGAAATCCTTGGGCTTGAGGCCGAACTAATCACGCATGACATTGGCAATCAAATCGGCCCAAGGCTTGTTCAGCTGCGCCTCTTGAGATTGACCTTGCTGTATCGGCTCGTATTGATCATACTGCACAGGGGGCTTGCCTATACTGCATTTGTGATGAATGAGGCTAATAATACTGATTAAAGTTTCCCCCTGGATATTGATGTGGGAGTTGATTCATGGCAGGAGGGTGCTGAGGCATCAGAGGAGGCTCCTGCTCAGGGGAAGATCGAACACTACCAGAGTTTTGAGGCAGATCGGGCGTATAGTTGCCGATCGGTACTTTGTGTATGAGAGGTTGCCGATTGGTGCCGAACATGTTCTCCACCTGTTCTTGAGAGAGTATTGGAGCTCCGTGGCCTTGATGCAGAGGTTGTTGCCTAGTTAAAAGCTTGGGCGGTGGTTTTATAGCCGATGACTGCACATTTGGCTGGATAGAGGCCACCACGGGGGGAGTCGGCTGTCCTAGTGAAGGAATCGGCAGCCCGTGCGTCGATAAAGTTCTGTAGTTGGGGAATCGACCTCAGGGAGAAAGGTTGGGCCTCTTGGCAGCTGCTCGACTATCTTGGAATCCACCATGGTGCTGATCATATTGTTCAAAGTGTTGACGAGTATCCCAGACTGGTTGACAAGAGCGTGGTGGACAACCGAGTCGATTATGTCCTGTAGCGTGTGGAGTTTTGAGCCGTCTTCCTCCCGTTTGACCTCCTCAACCTTTTATTTCCCTTTACTCTTGCTAGAGGTGGCTCTAGAGTCGAATGTTTCAGGGATCACGAACTTGTATTTCTGAACGATTGCCCTAGACCTAGTCTGGGTAAAGGACTGCAAATAGTGAGATTGCAACCGTTCTATCATCTGCCAATACTCAACTTGTTGTTCGGTAGAAAGCTTGTCCATTGTGACGGGTATGATGTTTTCCTGATCCACATCAGTAGACTTTACTTCAACCATTATGTTGGACTTGGAAGTTGCAGAGGTCCCACAGGGCGTGCCAAAAGCATGTTGATGAGAAATTTCCCACGCACTAGCCTGAGAGGTCTACTTAACTCTAGTGCAGGTCCAAATTGGATCGCCTTTGGTGATTTGCAGGGCGTGCCAGTTAATTTGATCCTATAACCAACAAGAAACAAAGAATCTATAGTCAAATTATGATTAGATCCTACTCGATCGGCTGTAGATATTCATGATACATAATTACTATTCCAAAGCATATTTAGACTAAGTGATTGAGATAAATCGGTAGTATACCAAGACAATATAAATCACTTATATCTAAATATGTATTAGAACGATAATTATATATATATAACTTAGCTGATGTCGTAGATGTAATGTGAATCGACTAGTACTCCTATACAGTTTTATGCTAAGATATTATTATAGGCTAAATACACTAAACAAGGATCAATCGGCTGTTAATATGACTTAACAAATTGATACCAGACTTAGCAGATTTAATTAGCATAAAATCTTAATATAAAAGGCGGTTTTAACACATCTAGCAGTAATAAAACATATAAGATGGTTAAAACAGGTAAGATCGGCAGAAACCCCGATACTATCTCTAATAGTAGTCATTAAGCCGAATAGATCTATATGATTCTAAGAGCGACCTAATGGATCAAACTGATGCAACATTAAGTACAAAAAGAAGCATGAGATCTATAGAAACTAATAAAAACCCTTCGAGATGGTAGATATGTCATATAACCTAAATCAACCTCTAGATCTAGCTCTGTCGGCCGTTGTCTTCAAAGAAGCGCTAGCCGATCATGAGATAGATTTAGACATTGATCTAAATTATATGTTGTATATGATAAATTAAGCAATTCGTGACATCAAGATCAGAGTATCATGACGATGGAAACACTAACCCCGATAGCACAAACCACTTATAAGAAGAAATTATCTTACTTGGAGATCGGAATTCGATGCAGCCCAAAGACGAGGCAAGAACTTGTCAAAATCGAAAGTAAAACAAAAGGTGGCGATGTGCTGAGATTGTATTGAGTTGTGTATGTTAATTATTTGGTCTCAGGTCATATTTATACCCAGATATACAACGAGTCTGTAACAGACATGATTTCTATTACAGATTGAATTACAAATATTCTAAACAAACCAACATTATCTATAAGGAAACCATACAAAATATCTTAATTTAAAGATACAGTTGCAGTTATAGGACGTTATCCATAGATGGCAATATCTTCAAAGCACTTGAAAACCGAATCCAATTATTATCTTCATGTTTTTCTTTCGGGACTGGTCTCATCTTCCATTTCCAATCGGAATCGGCTATCTGCTATCCTAGTCCAACTCGAACTCAGCCGACTGACTCCTTAGCCGATTCGAACCCAGCCGATGTAGCCTCTGCCTCCGAGGATCGCATGTTTCTCTTGATTTCGCTTCAATCCTTACTTCAAACATAGGGATTTGCTTACGAAATTTGGTTGTTAACAGCTACTGGCTACTGGGCCGGCCTATGGTCGGATATCCGGTAACTTTTTCGAATATTTTCCGACCGATTTCGAAATCCGTCGGATATTTCCTCTACCATATTCGTTTCTGTTTTTGTTTTCGTATTCGACATTATCCTAAAATTATCCGACCGACACTTTCCGAATCCAAATTTTTGGACAGAAACGTGAATATATCCGATCCGTTTTCACCCCTAGTTCCAACGCTCCGCTTCACTTTTCCAAGCACCAGGCAAAACCAGACCCAGTCAAGGTTACATAGGGCTGAGGCTAAGGGGCATTACCGTTATTTTTCTAAAAATAATAAACTATTGTCTTGAGTGTCCTTCAGCAATTTACATAAATTTTGTGCTGTTCAACGGCTGTGTCACGTTATTTTTCCTCTAACCGATTAGACGATTTTTAATGTACTGTAGCAAATTTTTTCTCCTTATCTACTCATTCATTTGATTATGTTAGTACGAAATGTCTTGCATTGTATAGATTATTTTGTGGTTCTCTCCATACTAATACAAACAAAGATCCTTACCCTGTTTTGTTATGATTGAATGATGTGATGCTACAGTAAATATTTTTTAATTATAAATTAATTAGGCTTAATAGATTTATCTCGTGAATTAGCCACCGATTCTATAATTATTTTTATAATTAGTTCAATTTAGTCTCCGTATCAAATACCTCATATCCAAACACTCCCTAGATGTCGGGTGCTCGAGCTGATAAAAATGGGATAAAACTGTTTCTGTTAATCGATGAAACATTCACTAAAATGGAGTGGAACAATATTATCGAAGCATTGAAATATTCTTTATAAAATAATAAATATACATAGTATATAACCGCAAAATCAGAACAATATCTAAAGAACACCACGCGAATGAATAGTGAAACATCAGAGAAATACTATGGAAGCAATCAAAGAACATGTGCAACATTCGACCCAAGAAACATGAAGCAATAGCAGTCAAAGGCCACCTGCTCGCCGTCATATTCATCATTGTTTTCCACACAGCAAAGCTTCCCCCTACTCAGTTTGATTTAGCCCCTCGATGAACAACCAACCACCTACAAAAGCCGAAAAGCAAGGCAGGAACCAACCAAACCACTGGATCATATACCACTCCACCGCGCTCCTCCTCACCCATAAGTCTTGAGATCGGGTGGCTTGTCAGATGCCGTCGAGGAGCAGAGTGACAAGCTGCCTCACTGGATGCCAACCTCCGGTCGGGACTAGGAGGCTTGCGGGAGACTAGGCGCTTATTGGGAAGGAAGGGGGAGGGAAGCAAGCACCAGGATTTATCTTTTCATGTGCGTATGCCGTGCCGCCCCTCCGTGATAGCATGGTTTTCGATGAAAACCAGCCGGCGATGAACAGTAACACATTTGAATTTAGACGATTTCATGCGTACCACGAAAACCGTGCAAAAACCGCGCAAACCACGCGAAAACCGCGAAAACCGTGAAAACCATAATTTAAATTTGAACCAAATCCAAATCCGTGTCATGCCGTGGTTTTCGTTCAAACCGCGCGAAAACCGCGCCACATGCCGCGGTTTTCGCGGCAAACCACGCGAAATTTATTTTGTGATAAAAAATATATATTTTTGTGATAAAATGAATTTTTCAATTTTTTTGAATTTGCGCGAAATTATAGAAACACAACCGCGGGGATGTCATACCGCATCCCCACGGAACGCGCGAAAACCATGAAAACCGTGATGGTTTTCACGAAATCGTGAACCTGGGCAAGCACACCTTCGACAGTGGTTGTGGAAGAGCTAGAAGGAGAGAGGATGTGGGGGAATGAAGAGCGGACGGGAGGGGGCGTGCAAGGGGATGAGGGAACTCGATTTGCCGCTAAAGAGCATTACCCTCTTCCAAAGTTACACCTAAGACATGCTACACGCCCTTAGTTATATGTTTGTTTATTGCTACGCTGGTGACTTATCACGTTTTCCTAGCACCTTGACCTACATTTAAACAACGGTTACCCTCATCTTAATCGAGCGGCAACCCTCATATATGTTGGGTATGACGTCTGTCATAGCATAAAGATCATTGATGTAAGAAGTCATTTTTATTGGACAAAAGCCCGTCACCGATTCATTTATCTTTGTCGGGCCTAAACTAAAGTCCATCATCGATAGGTTTGACCTAGAAAACCAGTCAGACAAGGGTCCATCACCGACGATATAATCTCAATCGAGTCCCAACTAAAGCCCGTCATGGATGACTAATAACTCAATTGGGCTTTAACATAAGCTCGCCACAGATGACTAACAACTCAATCGGATTTTAAGTTAAGCCCATCACCGATGACTAACAACTCAATCGGACCCTAAATTAACGCCTGTCATGGATGACTAACAATTCAGTCGGGATTTATCTTAAGCTCATCACGGATGGTGTCATCTCCATTGGGTTTAAGTTACAACCCGTCACCGATGAGTTTTTCCCAAATAAAAAATATATTCTATTTTTAGCTAGCATCAGGCCTTTGCTAGTCATGTCCGCTACTAAAATAAGAGAAACATATATACATATATATATATATATTCTATTTTCTAGCATCCCCATTCATATATATACAATTATTCACAGAAAACCCAATTCAAAAATCATATATGACATTCACATATTTCGCACATCCATTCACATACAATCCATTATTCATATATTTCACAATAACATCTTCATGTGCTATGCATCAAAACCTGCAAAACCAAGTTATAAATTGGAATGAATTTTTATTTAGTATTGTAAGTATATACATAAACACATTTGACCATATTGTAATATACAATATAAACATAAGCATTACGTAATTACATGTCTTTGACATTACTTTTGAAATGTTCAAAAATATTCATCATTTAACTTTAACCCCATAGTCTAAGCATTCCTTCCGGGTGAACTATGTCGCGGATGACGAAGTCCGCTATCTCCTCTCTAATCTCCTCAAAGCTAGCAGGCGCAGACTTGGATATTTTTCCTACATGTACATACTTTGAAATTAGTCGATCGATATATATATATATATCACAATTAAGATCACAAACCTCATATCTCAAATTCGGCCAAAGTCTTCACCTTTTTGTTGTACAGAATCCACATGTTGTGACACACATGTAATCCGCACTAGTCACCAATTTGTTGTGACACATGTGTAATCCGCACACATGTAGTCCTTTTTGAGGATGATATTTCTCTATTGAATCGAATCTGTAGGGTGTCTTAGCATACCATCGTTCCTTCTGTTTGTGATATGCCAACGTACTAACTCTACTTCCTTGAGGTTAGCAAAGATTCTCTTGAAACGATCAATGATAGATAGATACCACACAACCTTCGCCGGACCACTTCGTTTTGACTTCTTTCCTTCGTCAGCACTTTTCTTTCGCTTGTGTTGAGAAGCCTTGCAGAAAGGACAAGTATCTAAATCCGCATATTGGTTGTGGTATAATATGCAGTCGTTTGGACAAGCGTGAATTCTACGAACCTTTAACCCTAGGAGACACAAAACCTGCTTTGCTTCATATGTCATCTCGGGTAATGTGTTCTCATCAGGAAGCATGGCCTTCAAAATTTCCAAAAGATCTGTGAAACTCTTGTCTGTTCATTCACTACTTGCCTTCAGCTTCACTAGGTCCAAGGTAGCTGACAATTTTGTGTGTTTTGTCTTGCATCCGACATATAGAGGCATCTTCGAGTCACTGACCAACCTGTTGAACTTCATGAAATCTCTCTCATTGTAAGCTGGGTCCTCAACGTCACATAACATGTCTTGCAGCAGATCGTGATCCACATCAGCCATTTCACCACCCATTGGAGAATGTACAAACATGTCATGCTAATCTCCATCTTCCTGATTTTGTACATCACTTCTGTCTACAGCTGCACCACTGACTGATTCTTGCTCTTCATGCTTTACTCAACATGTGTAGCTCTCCATGAATTCTCGTTGTATTAAATGTGTGTACGTTTACTCTGCTATTGAACATATTCTCATTTTTGCAATCTGCACATGGACAACTCATGTAATCACTCTTTCTTCTTTTCCTATCCTCCTTCACGATGTTTATAAAATTTAATACGCCATTTCTGTACTCTTCGCTATGTCGTCGCACAGTTTTCCCATACATCCAACTTCGATCGCTATGACGTCGCATAGTTTTCCCATACATCCAACTTCGATTCATCGCTGAGCTGCCAAAAAGTAGAAAATATTAGATAAACATTTTGTAGGTAAGTATTTATTAGATTTACGAGAATTGACTACTATTTTCAATTACTTTTGCACTTTCTGATTTCGTCGAAAAAAGAGAAAAATCACCCCCTCTTCCTCCCACCTAAATAGTGAACAGTGGGATAACCAATACACTAGGTGGTTGGGGTATTTATAGCATGCAATATATATATGTAATGGCCAACAAACTAACAACGGTAACGGGTATTTCTTTATCTTTCTCGGGCCTAAGTACAAGCCCGTCAACAATGACACTTATCGGTGACAGGCCTAATTGTTATCTTAATCGGGCCTCAAGTTAAAGTCGAACATCAGGATGGGCTTCTTTTAGGGTCCGACAAAGATAACATCGGTTATCTTTGTTGAGCCTTGATTTGTGCCCGTCACCGATAAGTATCATTCGTGATGGGCTCGAGTTTTATGCACATCTAAAATGTTTGTGCGTGTATTTATTTGTCGGCCTCTTTTTAGGCTCATTTGAGATGACTTCGTTGTGATGGCCTGCAAAACCTAGACATATGAGAGGTCGTCTTAGATGTGAGAATATGTACTAGTGTACACTTGGTAACTTGGACACAATTGTGGCTAAGAGCATGAGCAATGATACGATGTCAATCTCTAAGAGAAGTTGCCATGTAAAATTTTTGATGATGTGAAGAAAAAAAGAGAAGAAAGAACATTGTTATCTATTAACTACTAAACGACTTAATACTTTGTACACTACTATACATGTTACATATAGAATCAGATCACACTACTGCAGATTTTGTTTTTCTGTACGAGGCCCCCAATAGTTTTCAGGCGAGCCATGAGTGGCTGCGCCTGGAAAAACCGGTTTCCAGGCGGCCCGTTGTTGGACCGCACGGGAAAATGCATTATCCCATGCAGTCCACTTAAGCGACCACATGGGGTATTATCCCATGCGATGGCTTAAGCGGACCGCATGGGAGAATTGCGCATTGTCCCGTGCGGGCCACATAAGCACCCGCACGGGAGAATTGTGTATTATCCCGTGCGGCCCACTTAAGCGACCGCATGGATAATGCATTTTCCCATGTGGGCTATTAGCTGGGCGCGCGCGATGATGCACCATATATATCTGTCCAACCCGAAAGTGCCACATTTAACATGGTGTTTCTCTCTCCGAAAAGCGCAATTATAGGGGAAAGGTTTTCAACTCTAATTCTTCAATTGCAATCAATACAAAAGGTAACATGCTTTATCTTCTCTTCCATTTGCTTCTATTTTTAAAAAATTATTGGTTTAATATGAAGATATTTGAACTTTTTTAACTCGGTGTTTCTCTCTCCAAAAATAGGCAATTTTTTGGGGGAGGTTTTAGACTTGAAATCTTCGATTGAAATCAATATAAAAGGTAACATGCTTGATCACCTCTTTCATTTGTTTCCGCTTTTGTAAAATTTCATTGGTTGAATGCGAAGATATTTAAACTTGTTTGAATAGGTCATTTTGAGATATTTTTGTAATTTGTAGGTCAAATATATTGTTTTTTGATTGACCCATTTTTGGTAACTAATAGTGTATTAGTATTTTTTTTTGTGCATGAGGACTTAGTTATAAACTAGCATTTAAGTTTAATTTGTTTATGTAGAAAACACTTGCAATATAATATTATTTTTTTGTTAATTTTTAGATGGATCGGACATGGATGTATGAGATGCGAAGAACTCATCCGGTGTTCATGAGAGAAGCATCAACATTTATTAATAAGGCTAAGGCACACGCTTTCAGGGAGAATAGGAAGCATATTTTTTGTCCTTGCGTGGATTGCAAGAATCAGAAGATGTGGAAAGATCAGAATGTAATTCTGGGTCACACAATTCAGTGTCGATTTGTGGAGGAATACGTAGTTTGCACTTATCACGGGGAAGTCGCCACTCTTGAAGAGATTCCTGATATTTGGTTCGATGAGGCAGAGAATTTTATAATTGAGGACATGTCCCGTGAAAAGATGGGTGATTTTGGCGGCTCTAGTTTTGACTATGCAGAGGTTGATATTGATCTTGATCTTGAGGATATGTTGCAGCACGCTGAACCAGAGGTCCTAACAGAGGAAGCAAGAGATTTAAACAATTGGGAGGCGTTGCAGAAATCAGCGAAAAATCTTTTGTACGATCAATCAAATGGATGTGACATGGATTATACAGTGTTGCAGTCGGTGCTAGAACTTCTTAGATTGAAGGCCAGGCACGGATGGTCTCATACTAGTTCCAATGACTTGATGGGTCTCCTAAGAGCTATGCTTCCTAAGCATAACTTGTTGCCAGCTAACACCTATCAAGCCAAGAAATTGATATGTCCATTATCTCTTGGTGTGGAAAAGATCCATGCATGTATTAATCACTATGTACTTTATCGTGAGAAATACGTTGACTTGGACAAGTGTCCAACTTGTGGGATGAATAGGTACAAAAAGGATAACAGTGTCGCCGATAGTGATGTTGCCGAACCAAATGCATTGGTTGAGCCAGAAAAAAAGATTTCGGCCATGGTGATGTGGTACTTGCCAGTGAAAGATCGCATGAAGCGATTGTTCTCGAACCCCATCGACGCCGAGTTGAAGAGATGGCATCAAGAGGGTCAAAAGACAGATAGTATGATTCGACATCCTGCCGATGCTTGACAATGGAGAAACTTTGATTCAAAGCACCCAGAATATGCAAAGGATCAGAGAAATGTCAGGTTTGTGTTGAGCATGGATGGAATGAATCCATTTGTGACCTAAACAGCTGGCAGAGCACTTGGCCTGTTCTGCTCACTATGTATAACCTTCCTACATGGTTATGTCAGAAGCGAAAGTACATATTGTTGACTATCCTTATACAGGGGCCAAAACAGGTTGGCATCGACTTAGATGTGTTTCTTGAACCTTTGATGGAGGATATGCAAGAAATATGGGAAGAGGGTCTATGATTGTTTGATGCGTACCGCCAGGAGTATTTTACTCTGCATGCTATCATATTCGATACTATAAACGATCTACCAGCCAATTTTTCCATCTCCGGACAGATTAAAGAAAAAATCGAATGTCTGATATGTCTGACAACACATCGTACATATACCTGACCTCATCAAAAAAGTTAGTTTACATGCGTCATCGTCGTTTCTTACCACAGAAGCATAGGTATCGTGCGATGGCTACCTTTTTTTGACAAAACTATTGAGGAAGGTACTGCCCTCGAAGCAAAGGATGGTTCCACGGTGTTCAAGCTGACAAAAAACACAAAGGTCGTGTTCGGCAAGGGACATACATCTTCAGCCAAGAGGAAGAAAGAAGTGGTAGAAAACACGCTGCCCTTCAAGAAACATTCAATCTTTTTCAAGTACCTGACGTACTGGAAAGACCTGAAGATTTGTCATGCCATTGATGTCATGCACCTCGAGAAAAATGTGTTCGACAGCACCATCGGGACTTTACTTGACATCCCTATTAAAACAAAGGATGGATTGAAGTCACGTAACGACCTGGTCAATTTGGGCATAAGAAAAGATCTCCACCCAATAGAGCTAATGAGTGGTAAAATTGAGATTCCACCGACATGCTACTCAATGACACTAGAAGAGAAAAAAACTTTTTGTAAATGTCTTCGTGGTTTGAAAGTGTCGACTGGATTCTCATCGAATATCCGAAAACTAGTATCAATGAAAGATTTGTCGATTTCTGGATACAACACCTCATGATTGTCATAAGATGCTTACGGTATTCCTCCCTATCGCTATAAGGGTGGTGAAGCCAGTGCACACCAAGGTAGTGATAACAAAGTTGTGCTATTGTTTTAATCGAGTTTCACAGAAAGTTTTTGATCCAGAAAAATTAGGACCCCTTCAGAAATTCGCAGTCGAGACAGCTTGCCGGCTAGAGATGTTTTTTCCTCCATCATACTTCGACATGATGGAACATCTCATTGTTCACATAGTCCCTCAAATTATTGAACTTGGTCCTCTACACCTACATCAAATGTGGGCGTATGAGCGATACATGGCTATTCTGAAAGGGTATGTCCGTAATCCTGCTCATCCGGAGGGCTCGATGATAGAGGGTTACACAACCAAGGAGGTTGTCGAGTGTTGCCTAGATTATATGAAGATGCCAACCCCATTGGGATACCGATGCCTCGACATGATGAAAGGTTATCTGGGAAGGGTACTGTGGGAAGAAAATGCTTCTACGACAATGATTACAAAGCGGTATCAGATGCACAAAGCAGTGTTCTTCAACAACTCATCATCGTTGCGTCCTACATTTAGCAACACATTTTCGAGATCAGAGCATGTAATCCTGGTCGATCCGACAATTGGGTTTTGAAAGAATAGAAGCGTAGTTTTTCCCAATGGCTAAAGGATCAAAAGCTACCGTCTGGTGAATCACTCGAGGAAAAAACGATAGAAAGACTTGCAGCTGGCCCAACAAGCCTTGTGACCTCATGGCAAGGGTATGACATCGGTGGATATTCTTTGTACACAAACAGCAAAGACAGGAAAAGCTCAGCACAGAACAGTGGGGTTTGTGTCGAAGCGTTGGACGCAACAGGGCGGAAGAAATCTTACTATGGGATCATACAAGAAATATGGAAACTTGACTACGGTTTAAACATTCAGATCCCTGTTCTCAGATGCCAATGGGTGAAAAGCAGCATGGTAGATAAATTTGGATTTACGTGTGCTGAACGGAGTAAAATTGGACACAAGGATGATCGATGGGTCCTTGCCGAGCGTGTTGCACAAGTTTTTTATGTGAAGGATCCTTCCGATGAAAAGATGGACATTATTGTATCGGGCAAGCAACACATCATTGGTATTTACAACATTGAAGACGCGTCCGACTATAATCAATACGACGTCATTTCGTTATTCACAGATCTTCCTACGCAGATCAAACGCATTGAGAGTATCCTCGATGAATCAAAGTTTTCATCCGTAAGGAAGGATGTTAATCCAAAAATTGTGAAACGTTAGGTTGTTTTTTGTACAATATGTTTTTTTCGAGCGAATGTATCAAGCTTATGGTGTTACGAGCGAATGTGTGGTTCTATGTGATGAATTGATATTTCTATGTGCATTGATATTTTTTTAGTTTTATAGTCTCAGATGGAATAATGAATAAATGGAATAATTAATATGGTATTCCAAACAATAGAATATACATTAATTAGTAAAATTAATATGTGATGAATTTACATTACAATATGTGATGAATTTACATTAATTAATAAAATTAATATGTGATGAATTTACATTCATTAATTGTCGGAGACAACCCGGACCTCTCATTATGTTTGCAAGTTGAAGAGAATCACTTCAAATCAACTAACAGGCATAAAGAGACATCTGACGTCCCGAGAGAAAGTTACGTGAGACATTGCTGGGCCTTTAGCCTGGTAGTCAACATGAGCCTGAGATGTGTCTGTCAAACCACTTGAAGACGACGACCAGATGTGGTACACATTCAGGAGACTTGACAAAATGGCTAAAAATCTACAACATCTCAAATAACCTTAATTCTTACTCATGTGAATCTAGTTCCCAGGATGTGCACTAGATTCACACATTCACCTCAAGCATGGATATACACAGCGAATAAATGTAAGATGAAAGTAACTTAAATAATTACATCTACTTAATTATTACATAGGCTGACCGGCCAAATAGATACAATTAAATCAGAGAATAGCGGAAGCTTGACTACCCATTTCACAAGCACATCGACTAGGGGTTTACCCCGTTAAGTTCAATCCTAGAAGAAGCAAACAATTATCCCGCATCACTCAAAAGACTAAGTCTAAACCTGCAGGCAAAATGGATATTCCAGTAGCAAGAGTCAGTACATTATTAGAAATAATGTACTGGCAAGCGCACAATCAATCCTGCATACATGAAAGCTCTAAGTCAAAGGTAGGCTATTTGTAGTCTCAATTTCAGCATAAAGCTAATTTTAGTTCACAATTCTTTTACAAAGGAGTTGGCAATTCAATTAACAAAGACAAGTTGTAAGTTTGATCATTAATTTAATTATGATCCCATCATACTCATTATCTTGTCATCCTCCATGACAACAAGTTACATCATATCATCACACTCACACAACTCAACACATTTTATAAAGGACACATGATTATATTTTTAAAATAATTGAGAGTATATACTCATGACACTACACCAAAGCGTTCTTGACCGTGAGCACAGCTAATTGATTAGTTTTAGAGGACTCTGTAGAGTTTGTATAGCTTTACCCACATGATATGAACTCTCTAGTTTGTTTTGTGCTCGCGACGCACTACCACACTATTCATGTTGAATGTGGTCTAGAGGCCATAACGAAGCCTTTACACTACCTAATCCCCAGCCTTGCACCAGCACGACTTGTGTTCCTCCATCCTAGGCATACTGAAATATAACCTAGAACCGTCAAGTAGCGTGGCCCCGCCTTAAACTTGACGCCATGGTGGCGAACACGACAGGAACCCACCCACGTGGCACAATATCGTTGTATTGGATACACTTAGTCGCCTAAACTACCGCTTCGGGGTAATTAGGAAGTTCTACTTGGTTATCCATGTTAGTGATATACCCTAGAGGCAACATGGAGATGTTGGATATCATTGTTAATGTTTATGTATAAATGAATAAAGTGTTATTCAGTTCCATGAAATAGACATCTTGTATTGATCAATAAGTACGTGACTTATTTATGAGACTCTTTATGCATGAATCTATTTCTAAATAATCCTTGATCACATGTCATATTATTGGAACAAATATGACTCTAAGATCGGCATGTTTATTGATTGATGATCATGTCTCATAGATTATGGGTATGAAGATACTAAATCAATAAACATGGACACATGTGTTAGAGAACACATTGTTGGATAGACCCACGAGACACTACAGGAATTAATGTGCCATTAGTTGGTCTCCGGTAGTGTTGGTACAAAGTCCTTAGACCTGAGATCATCATGGATTCCAACATGTGTAGTATCCTACTTTGGGACTACCAAACGCTATTCCATAACTGGGTAGTTATAAAAGTAGTCTTTGGGTTTGCTATGAAACATGTAGTGGGGTGTGAGTGATCAAGATGGAATTTGCCCCTCCTTTGGAGAGATATCTCTAGGCCCCTCCAGGTAATGGATTATGAAAATGCATGACCGTGCTAAGTTGATTGAGGAGTCAATCAACAGACAGATAATCTAGTATGGTTCGAGTGAATGGTTAAGCTATTGAAGGGATGGCACAGATCTTGCCTATAGCTTAATTGGTATCGTGAGGCAAAAGGATTTGTGTACACATTACAGGTTTAAAGCCAATATTACATTCTTGTATACTATGGTGTCAATATGTGCTGTTAGGCGCCGCTGTTGACAGATCGGCTGAGTTGGACTCGAGCCGACGATCAGCTAAGTTGGACTATAGCCGAAATCGAGTATACCTGAACCTATAGGGTCGCACACTTAAGGGGTTAAGAACAGGCATTCGAGTTGGACTCGGATACGACTCGATCGGATAGAGATCCGATCGGATAGAGTCCTATGAGCTTACAAAGTCCGGCCGACCAACTCTATGAGATTCGGATAGAATCTGATTCAAAATAGAGTCCCGATGGGCCTCTAGGCCCAACCGGCCAACTCTATATAAAGGGGCGAGGGGTGGAGAGTTGCGGCATTGAATTAAACCGAATCTATCTGATTTGGTGCAATAGAAGTCGGCGAGATCAATCTCCACGAAAACTCTCCCAACTTTCGAGCCAAACCCTAGCCTTGCATTGCGTGCTAGCACACGGGTGTTCGGCGTTCTGTCCCCGGACATGTGGAAACCGGTAGAGGCGCTGCTACGTTGCGGTGCTGTTCGTCAGCTACGAATCGGCTGCGGTCGGGCGCATCGGAGCGAGGCACGAGAACGCGGTCGGACGACTCGGATCGGCTGCGTTATCAGCGAATCGACTGATTGGTGAATCAGTTGTCCCCGGGAATCGGCTGTCGGCAAATCCGCTGTCATCGGCTAGCACTGTTCCAGATCGAATAATCCTGATTGGCTAGTCTGCTACACCCTACTCCAATCGGTAACGATCTATCGGTCCTTACTTGCAAATGTTCCTGTTTTGCGCGGTAGAAATTTTTTTTTGGCTAGCGTGGCCTCCGTGTAACCCTTCAGTGGTATCAGAGCTAATCTTGCTTAGTTCGGGTTTTAGATTGGATCTGGAACAAGTTTTGCGTACGGGTTGATTAGATCAATCGGTTTTATGGGATCTGTTGAGAAGAGTAGATGGTAATTGCATTCCTTGATAGTGTATCAGAACGGCGTAATGTGATTACGTCGAAGCAATATCCATAGAACTCGGTTTGAGTCGGTTTCGGGATAGCGTTCCTTGATAGTGTATCGGAACGGTATAATGTGATTATACCGAAGCTATCTCGTAGTCCGACCCTGTTTGCTGCCTCGCGCCTACGCAAACCATCTCCCTTGATAGTGTATCGGGATGAAATAATGTGATTATGCCGATATGGTTTCCGTAAGCAATTTCATAGATTGGATCTATGGATTGGCGGGACCGTCGTGTGCGCCCCCTTATATGTCGTCTCGATGTCGTATCTCTACGATAGGTAGAAAATGTTCTACGTCTAACTTGTTTTTGCAGAGAATGCTTTGAGATGGTATGACCCTATTGTATGTATGAGATGCATGTGATGCATGTAATATTCTTTCATATGTGCAATCCCTGTAATATTCTTTCTTACGTGCAATGCTTGTAATATTCTTTCACGACCTACGAGTCGATGTAATCTTCAATTATAGCTTCTATAGTAGTAGCTTAGTTTGAAGAAAAACAAGCATCATGCACATCGGAAGATGGTGCCGAAGATGGAGATCCTCTGCGCCAGCATGGAGATGGAGATCACCATCTGAAGGGGGTCAAACTATTTCATTAATTGCTACTCTACCTGCTTTCATATGTGATATGTTTGTTTGATACGATAGCATCCCTCGTAAAATTAAGTAGTAATGATGCCCTTCCTAATGTTGCACCCGTCACTGTTATGCTCGTCAATGGTGGGTCTGCCAAAGCAGAGTGCCATTCTCTATCATAACACGAGGGGGTATATGTCGGACATATACAGCAGGAGCATTTGGTTTACTTAACAAGGCTATCAAAATAGTTTTGGGCCTTGGGGCATAGGTTGACGTCGGGGCATAGAGATGCCACAACAACAACAAGAGTCACATAGATATGTGATTAGTAAGGAGTTGCTTACCGATGTTATTAATTTTCTAGCAGTGATGCCAAAGCTCACTAGAAATTAACTAACATGTGGATCTTGACCCAATACGTAACCTAGAGGGAAGGTGTAAAATACGTAATGGGAGTCTAATGTTAAATTGTTTAACAATAGACATAGCATAAACATTGTGCTAAACTTTGCTTTTCTGTTGTAGAATAAATGACGGCTAATACTACACCCAGTGATTTTAATTTGCGATCTATTCTAGAGAAACAAAAATTAAACGGAACAAACTTTATGGTTTGGCATCGCAACTTGAGAATTGTTCTCAAGCAAGAGCGTAAGGAGTACGTTCTTGAAGTACCTTATCCGGATGATTTGCCTAACAATGCTACTGCAACTGCACGGAGGGCTTACGAGAAGCACACTAATGATGCCCTAGATATAAGCTGTCTCATGCTTGCTACAATGTCCCCTGAGCTTCAGAAGCAATATGGGAGCAGCGATGCTCACACTATTATTAGGGACTGCGTGGCATTTTGAGAACTAAGCAAGGGCCGAGAGGTTTAACACCTCGAAAGTCCTTGTTTGCGTGCAGGCTTGTTGAGGGGAATCCCGTCAGTTCGCATGTGATAAAGATGATTGGTTATATCGAGAGTCTTGAGAAACTAGATTTCCCTCTTAGCCAAGAGTTGGCTACAGACGTGATTCTCCAGTCGCTCCCTCCGAGCTTCGAGCCATTCATATTAAATTATCACATGAACAATATGGATAGAACCTTGGCCGAATTGCATGGGATGCTAAAGACAGCTGAGGAGAGTATCCAGAAAAACGGTCATCATGTGATGATGATGCAGAAGGCTAAGCGCAAACCACTGTCAAGAAACTTTGCACCAAGAGGAAGCTAACTCCCGATGAGATCGCAAGTGCCTCTCATGCAAAGAAGGGCAAAAAGGGGTCGGTGGCATCAGATGCCGTTTGTTTCTATTGCAAGGAGACAGGCCTTGGAAAAGGAACTGCAAGAAGTACATGGAGGATCTCAAAAAGAAGCAAAGTACGACTTACGCCGGTATTAATGTTATAGACATTAATCTTGCTACTTCACCTCTGACTCTTGGGTATTTGATACCAGATCAGTAGCTCATATCTACAAATCGTTGCAGGAAATGAGAAGAAGTAGAGGCTTAAGAAGGGCGAGGTGAACCCGCACGTCGGCAATGGAGCAAGCGTTGCTACGATTCTTGTCGGCACGTACCACTTCATCTACCTTCGGGATTAGTTTTGGAATTAAATAATTGTTATTGTGTTCCAATTCTATGTCAAAACGTTATTTCCACTTCATGTTTTCAAGCGAAAGGATATGATTTTAGATCAATGGACAATGGTTGTTCAATATATCTCAGAGATATGTTCTATTTTCATGCTTCATTGGTGAATGGATTATATGTTTTGAATCTTGAAGCGTCTCCCATCTATAACATTAATACAGAAAAGCAACTCTCTAATGATACAAATCCCACGTTTATCCGGCATTGTCGCTTAGGCCATATAAATCGAAACGCATGGAGAAGCTCCATAAGGATGGATTGCTTCACTCTTTTGATTTTGAATCATTTGAGACATGTGAGTCTTGTTTACTTGGTAAGATGACAAAGGCACCTTTCACGGGACACAGTGAGAGAGCAAGTGACTTGTTGGCACTCGTACATCGATGTATGTGGACTAATGAGCTCAACGGCCGAGGTGGTTATCGGTGCTTCATTACCTTTACCGATGACTTTAGTAGATATGGTTATATCTACTTAATGAGGCATAAGTCCGAATCCTTTGAAAAGTTCAAAGAATTCCAGAATGAAGTACATAATCATTTAAGGAAAACAATCAAGTTTCTACGATCAGATCGTGGAGGGGAATACTTGAGCCAAGAGTTTGGTAATCATCTAAAAGATTGTGGAATTGTTCCACAGTTGACTCTGCCAGGAACTCCATAATGGAACGGAGTGTCCGAACGGAGAAATCGCACTTGTTGGACATGGTGCGGTCGATGATGAGCCAAAGTGATCTTCCGTTATCCTTCGGGGATATGCTCTTGAAGCATGCGTTCACACTAAATAGAGTTCCATCTAAGTCGTTAAAAGACACCATATGAGATATGGACAGGGCGACCCCCTAGTTTGTCTTTTCTCAAAATTTGGGGATGCGAAGCTTATGTAAAACGTTTGATCGACAAGCTCACACCCAAATCGACAAGTGCTTCTTTGTGGGATATCCTAAGGAAACTAAGGGATATTACTTTTATAATTGGGAACAAGGCAAAGTGTTTGTCGCCGACACGGTGTCTTCTTGGAGAAAGAGTTTCTTTCAAGAAGGGTTAGTGGGAGCGGGTGCATCTTGAAGAAGTTCAAGAAACACCGAAAACGTTTCAGCAACCACGAACCACAACGGGAGGAGCAAAGTGTTGCGCCATCGGTTGTAGATACACTAGCCCCACAGGAGGCGAAAGATCACGTCGTGCGCCCGAGAGGTACAGTGCGGAACAATGTGATATATTGTTGTTAGACAACGATGAACCTAAGACCTATGAGGAAGCAAAGGTGGGACCCGATTCCAACAAGTGGCTTGGAGCCATGAAATCCGAAATAGAATCCATGTATGAAAATTATGTTTGGAACTTGGTTGATCCACCTGATGGTGTCAAAACCATTGAGTGTAAATGAGTTTTTAAGAAAAAGGCCGATATGGATGGAAATGTTCACATCTATAAGGCGCGATTGGTGGCGAAAGGTTTTAAATAGATTCAAGGTGTTGATTATGATGAAACCTTCTCGCCCGTCAAGTCTATTCGGATTATTCTAGTGATTGCTGCATATTTCGATTATGAGATATGGCAGATGGATGTCAAAACGACTTTCCTAAATGGAAACCTAAGCGAGGATGTATACATGATACAAGCGAGGGTTTTGTCGATCCACAATCGCTCGGAAAGATATGCAAGCTACGAAATCCATTTATGGATTGAAGCAAGCATCTCGGAGTTGGAATATTCGTTTTGATGAAATAATCAAAGGGTTTGGTTTCATCAAAAACGAAGAGGAGGCCTGTGTTTACGAAAAGGTCAATGGGAGCGCAATTGTATTTCTAATCTTATATGTGGATGACATATTACTGATTGGAAATGATATCTCTATGCTAGAATCCGTCAAGTCTTCATTGAAAAATAGTTTTTCCATGAAAGACTTAGGGAGGCAGCATACATATTGGCATTCGGATCTATAGAGATAGATCCAAGAGGCTAATTGGATTAAGCCAAAGTACATACATTGACAAGGTGTTGAAAAGGTTCAACATGCAAGATTCCAAGAAAGGTTTCTTGCCCATGTCACATGGCATTAATCTTAGCAAGAATCAGTGTCCTCGGACACATGATGAGCGGAATAAAATGGGTATGGTTCCATATGCTTCGGCAATTGGATCCATCATGTATGCCATGCTTTGTACACGTCCGGATGTCTCGTACGCTTTGAGTGCTACGAGCGGATACGTCGAGATCCGGTGAAGGTCACTGGATGTAGTAAAGAATATCCTTAAGTACTAGAGAAGAACTAAGGATATGTTCCTAGTCTATAGAGGTGAAGAAGAGCTCGTTGTAAGTGGTTACACCGATGCTAGCTTCCAAATTGACAAGGATGATTATAGATCGCAATCTGGGTTCGTGTTCTGCCTGAACGGAGACGCAGTCAGCTGGAAGAGTTCCAAGCAGGATACTGTTGCTAATTCTACAATGGAGGCCGAGTACGTTGCTGCTTCGGAAGCTGCAAAGGAGGTTGTTTGGATAAAGAAATTTGTTTCTGAGCTGGGTGTGATGACCAGTGCAACTGGTCCAATGTCTCACTATTGTGATAATAGTGGAGCCATTGCGCAAGCCAAGGAGCCGAGGTCACATCAGAAGTCCAAACACATACTTCGGCGATATCATCTCATCCGCGAGATAGTGGACAGAGGTGATGTCAAGATATGCAAAGTGCACATGGATCTCAATATTGCCGATCCGTTGACAAAACCTCTCCCTCAGCCGAAGCATGAGGCACACACAAGAGCAATGGGTATTAGATACTTATATGATTGACTCTAGTGCAAGTGGGAGACTGTTAGTGATATGCCATAGAGGCAGCATGGAGATGTTGGATATCATTGTCATTGTTCATGTATAAATGAATAAAGTGTTATTCAGTTCCATGAAATAGACATATTGTATTGATCAATAAGTACGTGACTTATTTATGAGACTCTTTTTGCATGAATCTATTTTTAAATGATCCCTGATCACATGTCATATTATTGGAACAAATATGACTCTAAGATCGGCATGTTTATTGATTGATGATCATATCTCATAGATCATGAGTATGGAGATACCAAATCAATAAACATGGACACATGTGTTAGAAAACACATTGTTGGATAGACCCACCATGAGACACTACAGGAATTAATGTGCCATTAGTTGGTCTCAGGTAGTGTTGGTATAAAGTCCTTAGACCTGAGATCATCATGGATTCCAACATGTGTAGTAGCCTATTTTGGGACTTCCAAACGCTATTCCGTAACTGGGTAGTTATAAAAGTAGTCTTCGGGTTATCTATGAAACATGGAGTGGGATATGAGTGATCAAGATGGAATTTGCCCCTCCTTTGGAGAGATATCTCTGGGCCCCTCGAGGTAATGGATTATGGAAATGCATGGCCATGCTAAGTTGATTGAGGAGTCAATCAACAGACAGATAATCCAGTACGGTTTGAGTGAATGGTTAAGCTATTGAAGGGATGGCACACATCTTCCCTATAGCTTAATTGGTATCGTGAGGCAAAGCGATTTTTGTGTACACATTACAGGTTCAGAGCCGATATTACATTCTTGTATACTATGGTGTCAATATGTGCTGCTAGGCGCCGCTGTTGACAGATCGGCTGAGTTGGACTCGTGCTGACGATTGTCTAAGTTGGACTATAGCCGAAACCGAGTATACCTGAACCTACAGGGTCGCACGCTTAAGGGGATAAGAACAGGCATTCGAGTTGGACTCGGATACGGCTCGATCGGATAGAGATCCGATCGGACAGAGTCCTATGGGCATACGAAGTCCGGCCGGCCAACTCTATGAGATTCGGATAGGATCCGATTCAAAATAGAGTCCCGATGGGCCTCTAGGCCCTACCAGCCAACTCTATATAAAGGGGCGAGGGGTGGAGAGTTGCGGCATCAAATTGAACCGAATCAATCTGATTTGGCGCAACAGAAGTCGGCGAGGTCAATCTCCACGGAAACTCTCCCCACTTTCGAGCCAAACCCTAGCCTTGCATTGTGTGCTAGCACAAGGGTGTTCGGCGTTCTGTCCCCAGACGTGTGGATACCGGTAGAAGCGCTGCTATGTTGTGGTGCTGTGGAATCGGCTGCGGTCGGGCGCATCGGAGCGATGCGCGAGAACACGGTCGGACGACTCGGAGCGGCTACGTCATCGGCAAATCGGCTGATTGGTGAATCGGCTGTCCCCGGGAATCTGCTGTCGGCAAATCCACTGTCATCGGCCAGCACTGTTCCAGATCGGATAGTCATGATTGGCTAGTCCGCTGCACTCTACTCCAATTGGTAACGATCTATCGGTCCTTACTTGCAAGTGTTCCTGGTTTGCGCGATAGAAAAGTTTTTGTTTTTTGGCTAGCGTAGCCTCCGCGTAACCCTTCAATCCAAGCCCATACTCACCGCGCCTACCATAATGCAAGGCTAGGTGCTAAGTAGATTATTCAGCTTAGGTCATCCCATACTACCACGCCTACCATAATGCAACGCTAGGTGCTAAGTAGATTATTCAGCTTAGGTCATCCCATACTAACACATGTGGATGTACGGTTAACTTTAAGTTGGTGACACAAGTTCGGACCTTACGGACTCGGGCAAACACTCCCCTATCGGCATACAAATACATCAATTGC
The DNA here is from genome assembly GCA_019925245.2 of Oryza australiensis. Classification (NCBI taxonomy): domain Eukaryota; kingdom Viridiplantae; phylum Streptophyta; class Magnoliopsida; order Poales; family Poaceae; genus Oryza; species Oryza australiensis. The sequence goes on from JAIFGZ020000792.1 coordinate 123,601, forward strand.
ATCTCATTTGCCACCTAAGTCAAAATCACATTTTTACCCATTTTGGTTCGCAAATACTCGTCCTTTTAAACTCATTTCAGCAAGGGCACACTTTAACAAAAAGTCACATATTAAGTATAGATGGAACAAGTTGTTGCAAAATTCTAAAGCAAGGCTAAGCAAGTGGTTGCATAAATCATGTATAAACCCATTTGAGCACAAAGAGTGTACTCTAAACAATTCTAGGGGTACAATCAGCAAGGAAATCAATTAATAAAAGGAGGAAATGCAGAAAATTAGGTCATAACTACCATAATCAATTTTTAATTATCGATATAGCCTAAGTTCACATGCAACTTTGCAAACAAATATTTTCATCCCTCAAACACATGGGATTCAATGTGTTCAAAGGAAAGGAGGGGAAGAACATGCCTTGTAACAGGAAATTGTTAACACTTAAATCACTTTTCCACCATTTAAGCAATTATCTATACAAAATATACGATATGCAATTAAACACCGAAAATAGGAGAAAATCCAAAATGCTCTAAAATGCATGATTTGTGCACATTGAGTAGGTACTTATCTAATTGAAGTCTATTACTTGCTGGTCTTGTAGAAACTTGGTTCACTCAAAAAGGATTAAAATTGAATTTTCTACAAATTTTACAATTTGAAGTGTGTACTAAGTGGTTTATTCCTTATATAAATATTTAAGGGATTTTACTATAAAATAAGCATGTATTTTTATTTTAAAATCTGAAAGTATGTGTTTTGGTGAACCTACAGAATTTGAGTTTACTCAAAAAGGAGTTTGGATGAATTTTAAATAAATTTCCAAAGTTCAGCTTATTCATCATTTTCTCAATAATAGTTTTAAGAGCATTTAGCCCAAGATAATTATATATATATATATATTAATCAGGGGGTGAGTTGAGGAGTATATAGGATTTAAGTTTGCTTAAAAATGAGTTGATTTGAATTTTTACTTATTTTATAAGTCTACACAAGCTCTATGGATTATTTTATTTATTTAAATTTTTGAGATAAAATTTGCACAGTGAGGGTCAAGTTTTATACCTCTAAAATAAAGTTCATCATGTTCTGAGTTCACAGAAATTTGTTTCACCCAAATATGAGTTATATTGGATTTTATATGAAAATTTTAGGTTGATCAAATTTTATGTTGAAAAGATATTGTTTTAGCTAATTTTTTTTATGGTCACTTTGCACATAGGCCCCTGGAGTTTTAGAAATAGAACCTGAGGTCCTCCACACGTGATAACTGGAAACTTCATTAAGAGTCCTTAAGGTTTTGTTTATCTACAAATGGATCCATGACCCCATATGTAAGTCTAACACATTGTGCAATTAAAACCCTACAAGATTTAAACTTTTGCTAATCAGTCTCTGGTGATGTGGGGCCACACGTCAGTGAGGTCAGGGATGAGGGGAGACAGCTCCGGTGGCCAGGGTTCTTCTTGGCCTCGTCGGCGGCGAACGACGGTGTTTCCAAGGAGGTGACAAAAAGAGAAAAGGAATAGTGTCTCCTTGCGATCCTATTGGCGGTGGTTTCGGGTTTCATGGTGGCCGGAGTCGAGCCGACGACGAGCACGGGAGGCGGCCTGGTTGAAGCGATGTGCCAAACGAAACTAGAGATTATCCCGTGCAGGTGGCTTTAGCTGCCCGCATGGGAAAATCATCTTTCCGTGCGGGCCGCTTATACCGCCTGCACCGAAAGACTGTTTTCCCGTGCGGCCGGTTTAAGCGGCCCGCATGGAAAGATGATTTTCCCGTGCAGGCCGTTAAGCCACCCGCACGGGATAGTCCCCTCCTATATAAGGCTCGTGCGGGCTCCCGAAAATTCTAAGTCCCTGGTGAATCTAGATCTTGCGCCGCGAGGCTGCCAAAATTTCGAGCCATTGGCGCCGAGCACCCACCGACCGCCCATCCTCGCGCCCTCTCTGCCTCGTCGTCGCCACCCATCCCCCGCGCCACACTTTCCCGCGCCGCCGCTAGCGGCGCCTGTCGCCCCTTCATCGCCCCATACTCTCTCTCTCTCTCTATTGCTACCACCGGCCTCACCGCGGCTGTCACGTAAATATTATATTATTGGGACTTCCACCGGAGAGAGAGATCGCCGTCATCTTCCCTGACTCCGGCCGACTAGCTCCAACCTCGGTTCCAATGCCTTCAGTGAGCCTCAAGTCAATTCCTTGCACCCACACTATCTCCTAGTAGTTCTTAACCTCGTGCATGGTTTAATTTGGCAGTCCCTTGGCCGGATTGAGCTATCTCCGTCTTCCCGGTGAGAGGCACCGCTGCCGAGGAGTTTTGCGAGCCGCCGTCGACAACCAAGTCTAGCCAACCTTCACTAGCCGTTCGGTGAGTCTCCTAGGTACCCAAGAACTCACATGCATGCACCCTTTGGGGCAGAATCGACCTCTAACTTGATATGCAACCGTAGCCCAAGCCCAACTGCCTCTTGCACCACCGCCACCATCGGCTCCGGCCATCGCCGGCGACAAGAACACCACCTTTCGGTGCACAAGAAGGAGGCGCATCTTTTCTATTTTGTCCATGATGCCTAACTCGCCGTCATTCTCCGCCGAATCAATCATTTTTATGCATCATAAACAAAGTGGAAGAAGTTCTGGACCTAAACCTCCAAGGCTATGTACACATAAGACTATGGGCCTAGAACCCGTTATAAACTTGTGAAAAACATAATAAAATCTTAGTAACTCTAAAAATTATAAAACTAATTGTGTTAGACCTAGAAATTATATTCCCTTGCCCCTGTGAAGATAAATTAATAAAAATCAAATTATAGAAACACTGTCCAAACAGCATCTAACCCTATACTGCTACATCCCGATAAAACTTCTAAAAAAACCATAACTCTTAAACAGAATAAGATAAATTAGAAATTCTTTCACCTAAAATGATTTTAGATCAGTACATAATCAATGTGCACAAATCATGCATTTTAGAGCATTTTTGGATGTCCGCCTATTTTTGGTATTTAATTGCATATCGTGTATTTTGTTTATATGATTGCATAAATGGTGACGGAGTGGATTAGATGCTAACATTTCTCAAGATCCAAGCAAGTTCCACCTCCCTATCTTTGAACACTTTGAACCAATGTTTCGGAGGTTATTGAAAATGTTTGCAAATCTTGCATGTCGATTGTACACTAATAAATTAAAATTTTGTTAAACCTATTAGACAAACTCCTATTACTTGCATTATCACCTTAACCCCACATATGTCCATATCCCTCATTCCTAACCTTAGGAAAAATAATACATTACCACCTTATATCATAAGTTTTAATATCACTAGAGTACTATAATGCTTAGCCATGCTTAAAATGTTTTTCCTCTCATTATGGACTCATTAAAAACATGAAAATTTATTTTTAAATAATCTGGACAGAACTTGAATACCTGTGATTTTGACAAATAAAATGGTGGAAAATATGGATTTTAGGTTTGGGCCTCAAGTGGCATGCGATTGATGTATTTGTATGCCGATAGGGGAGAGTGTGCCCAAACCGACCTAAGAACTTCACTCAATGTCAGTTCATTTCGTATATAGTACAACCACATGTGTTAGTATGGGATGACCTAAGCTGAATAATCTACTTAGTACCTAGCCTTGCATTATGGTAGACCGATGTGTATGGTTTCGGATAACCCAGAGGAACTTCCAATTTACCACCGATGTGGTAGTTTAGTCAACTAAGTCTGTCCAATACAATGGTATTGTGCCATGTGGGTGGGTTCCTATCGCGTATGCCACCACGGCGTTAAGTTAAAGGCATGGGCCCACCACTAAACGGTTATGGGTTATATTTTCTAGTATGCCCAGGATGGGAGAATGCGTATCATGCTGGTGCAAGGCTAGAGATTAAGTAGTGTAAAGGCTTCGTTGTGACCTCTAGACTATACTTAATGTGTAGAGTATGATGGTACCGATGGGTACCGAGCAAAACTAGAGCGCTTCACTTCATGTGGGCGATTCACATCATGTGGGTAAAGTGTACAAACTCTACAGAGCAAAAACTAATCGATTAGTCGTGCTCACGGTCATGAGCGGTGTGTGGATATGTATTGAGTATATACTTGTGTTTATTCTTCTGAATGCTAAAATTACCTTCAAATTATGTTGAGTTTTGTGAATAATCTCCTTGCTGCCATGGAGGGCAATGAGGTGTATATTTATACATGATTAATGATTACTTTGATGCCCATATGCTAAGGTCTTGCTTGCTAAAATTTTCTTTGAAAGTAAACGGATTTAAAAGTGTTTGATGCAAATAAAACTTGCTTTATGCTAAACTGAACCATATTATGCCTTCCCTGATTATATGCCCTACATGTAGAGTGTTAGGCTTGTCTTGGTGCTTGCCAGTACATTATTTCGAATAATGTACTGACTCTTGCCACTGTAATATCCACTTTGTTTGCAAGTGTTGTCTTAGTCCGTGAGTGATACGGGTTACGATTTGCTTCTTCTAGGACTAAACTTAACGGGGTAAACCCCTAGTCGGTATGCTTGTGATTGGGTAGCCAAGCTTCCGCGGTTCTCTGATTTATATATATATGGCCAGTCAACCTATGTAATTATTATTGTCAATGTAAGTCTTTAAATTCTTTTCATCTTAAGTGTATTAGCTATGAATCCATACTTGAGATGAAAGTGTGAATGTAGTGCACATCCTGGGAACTAGATTCACATGAGTAAGAGTTAAGGTTATTTGAGATGTTGTAGATCTTTAGCCATTTTGTCAAGTCTCCTAAATATGTAACGCATCTGGTCGCCGCCTTCGAGTGGTTTGACGGGCACATCTCAGGCTGAAATTGACTGGCAGGCTAAAGACCGAGCAATATCACACGTATCCTTCTCTCGGGACGTCGGATGTTTCTTTATGTCTGTTAGTTGATTTGAAGTGATTATCTTCAACCTGCAAACATAATGAGAGGTCCTCGTCGTCTTCGACAGCAGTGGTATCAGAGCCAGGTTACCGACTATAGGAGCCCCTTAAGTTGGCCGTTTAGAATGGATTCTCAAAATTATTGTGAGGGCTTCTCTCTCAGCTAAAAATTATTTGCGAAAACCATATTCAACCTTATATCTCATCCCTCTCTAGAGATTACTTTCCTCTATGTCTCTATTTTGATTTTCAAAACTCTTATCTTGCTCTATAGGGCCAAACCTTCTGAAAGTTTGTGTTTTTATCAAAAAGGAGTTTGAAAACACTTAATTAACATAACCAATCAGTACCAAAGAGCCTTTGAAAAATTTTGAAAATCATTTGCAAACTATTCCTATGAACTAGTTCGGATTTGCAAAATATCGGGTTAAAAATAGCTTCTAGCGAATGGGTTTTGAAATGGTTTGATAAAGCTTAAAACTTGATAGACACTATAAGGGTTCCATCTCCTCATGTCATCTATGCACCAAAAATGAATTGGGTTGATTTTGAGCATCTCTCGACTTTTCACAATTTTATCGATATAGCCTAAAACGGGTAGTTCGGTATAAAATAGAATTGTTATGCTTAAGCCTTAGATTATTTGCTTAGATGGACCACACAATATTTATATAGCTTCTGGACCACTCTAACATAATGCATTTAAAAGATGGTAAATTTAGACACCATAAGACATGTGTAAGGTTTCACTTTGTGTCAGTTGTTCTCTTTCTTGAATTTTGAGTCAGCCTACTTGTTTTTTTTCTAGGTTAAACCGTAGGTGATAAACCAGAGAATTTTTACAGAAAACATGTAGACTAACTAAGCAATCTTCATGAATTTTTGCCAAATTTTTAGACCCCTGTATCATGGTGAAACCATCTGGTTAACTAACACAATCATATTCTGGAAATTTTTAGCAGCTGCTTTTGTCTTTTCATATAGACCAAATCTTAATTGATAAAATGTACAACTTTTTACAGAACATTGCATACATAACCAGTAGCCACCACGAATTTTGGTTGAATTTTTGAGTCATTGCATCATGGCAGAAAAATTCACATAGCACTGCATAGTCCTGTCCTGGAAGCTGTAGATCGTCTATTTCCCAAACTTGTGTAGCCTAAACCATAGGTGATAAAATCTTGATTTCTTCATGGTAGCTCACAATCCTACTCACCTACCTCTCTGATTTTTGCTCAAATTTTTGCGCCTTTAGAACCTGGCCTAAAGTTCCAGTCAGTACAGCGAAACCAATACTTTCCAGCACTCCATCTTTTGTCTAGACCATTTTCTCTAAAATGATCCACTTCTTCAAAAAATTACCATCTCTCCTTCAACTGTGGACCATTTCCTTAGGTAGTTAAATATAAAGTTCTTCATAGTTTAACACCCCTCTAGCATAGCCTTTTGAATCAGATGTGCCTCGGACTTGTGTAGGACAGCACCTAGCACCTATGTCGGTTTAGCTCTTTCCCATCGAGTTTTGTTGATAAACACTAGTGCAAAGCTTTATTTTTAATTTAAGGGGGATAGCATAGCGTGTTAGCTTCTAGCATTCAAAACAATGCCTATGTTGCCGTTTCTCGCCTTCACTATGAACTACCCCGATTGGGGAGAATTCTACTGCTATTTTCCATCTTTAGCTGAAGGAACTGTGTCGTAAAATATGAGTAATACGGCTACCATGTCGCCCTTTATGAAAGAACCCAAAGGAATATTCGTAATAATAGTCCGGAACCTGTTTAGATTCAACTTAGCAACTGTTTTACTTGCTATCCGAAAAATTCAGCCTTAAAGATATAAGCCCAACAAAGATATAGCTTGACCCCAGACCTCCACCAATATCTACCTAGGATAGCTTGGTGCAACCAAATCTTTTTGTGCCAATCCCTCATTATCCGCCAGAATACTGGACAACCATCGTGCCCAATGAGATCACCCCCACCTCTCCAATAAAAGTTTCCATAACTTTGATGAAGCAAGTCTATTATACAACTTAAGAAGGACTTAAAGTTAAGTATATTAAATCTTGTATGTTTGAAAAGGTTTTAAAATAACATGGAGCTGATAAAACCACGCTATCAGAAACCTAGTGCTTCACTGCAGTTGTATCCATTACGGTGTAATCGGATCATCCTTTCATGCCCCACATCAAGATCTTGGCAACCATCCTCTGTCGCATCCCGCCATAGCTGCCAAACAAAGACTAGTGGGTATACTACCCAAGCCAGTAAAGTATGAATGGCTACCGACATACCGCACTTTTGCCCATATCCATCGCCAAGCAGCGACCATTCCCGCCAGAATGCACTTTTCCAAACGAAAGCTCTTCGACCCCATCATCACCCGAGCATCGTCTCCAGCGACAGAACCGTCCATCCGCTGAGACGATGAGGAAACTCCCTTTTCCATCCGGGGACCTACGACCGCAAACCACATGTGTTAGTATGGGATGACCTAAGCTGAATAATCTACTTAGCACCTAGCCTTGCATTATGGTAGGTCGATGTGTATGGGTTTGGATAACCCAGAGGAACTTCCTATTTATCACCGATGTGGTAGTTTAGGCAACTAAGTCTATCCAATACAATGGTATTGTGCCACGTCGGTGGGTTCCTGTCACGTCCACCACCACGGCATTAAGTTTAAGGTGTGGGCCCACCACTTAACGGTTCTGGGATATATTTTCTAGTATGCCCAGGATGGAAGAACATGTATCATGCTGGTGCAAGGCTAGATATTATGTAGTGTAAAGGTTTCATTGTGACCTCTAGACTGTACTCAATGTGTAGAGTATTGTGGTACCGATGGGTACCAAGAAAAACTAGAGTGATTAACTTCATGTGGGCGATTCACATCATGTGGGTAAAGTGTACAAACTCTGCAGAGTAAAAACTAATCGATTAGCCGTGCTCACAGTCATGAGCGGCATGTGGATATGTATTGAGTATAGACTTATGTCTATTATTCTGAATGCTGAAATTACCTTCAAATTATGTTGAATTTTGTGAATAATCTCCTTGCTGCCATGGAGGGCAATGAGGTGTATATTTATACATGATTAATGATTACTTTGATGCCCATATGCTAAGATCTTGCTTGCTAAAATTTCCTTTGAAAGCAAAACCGATTTGAAAGTGTTTGATGCAAATAAAACTTGCTTTATGCTAAACTGAACCATATTATGCGTTCCTTAATTATATGCCCTACATGTAGAGTGTTAGGTTTGTCTTGGTGCTTGTCATTACATTATTTCGAATAAATATACTGACTCTTGTCACTGGAATATCCACTTTGCTTGCGGGTATTGTCCTAGTCCTTGAGTGATACGGGTTACGATTTGCTTCTTCTAGGATTGAACTTAACGGGGTAAACCCCTAGTCGGTATGCTTGTGATTGGCTAGCCAAGCTTCCGCAGTTCTCTGATTTATATTGATATGGCCGGTCGGCCTATGTAATTATTATTGTCAATGTAAGTCTTTAAATTCTTTTCACCTTAAGTGTATTATCTATGAATCCATACTTACGATGAAAGTGTGAATCTAGTGGACATCCTGGGACTAGATTCACATGAGTAAGAGTTAAGGTTATTTGAGATGTTGTTGACCTTTAGCCATTTTGTCAGGTCTCCTGAATGTGTAACACATCTGGTCGCCGCCTTCGAGTGGTTTGACGGGAACATCTCAGGCTGAAATTAATTGGCAGGCTAAAGGCCCAGCAATGTCCCACATATCCTTCTCTCGGAACGTTGGATGTTTCTTTATGTCTGTTAGTTGATTTGAAGTGATTCTCTTCAACTTGCAAACATAATGAGAGGTCCTGGTCGTCTCCGACAGCCCGGCCTCAAGACCACCACGCTGCCACCTCGGCCTCACCGTCGATGCCTCCGGCCCCAACATTGATGGCCCTCCTCACCGGCCTCACCATCGACGCCTGTCCAGCCTGGAATGAGTTGCAGAAGTGTCTTGTGTATCCGCCTGGTTCAGAGGCTCTAGGGAAAGAGTTTGCCTTGAAAACGATGGCGCATCTGTGGAGGCAGTGGAAATCGGACATGAACACTCACTGCGTGCAAAAAGAACAACTCTCCATTCGAATAATACGGTGGTATTACGCTCGCCGAATGGCATAGGTTCGTGGCAAAGATGACAAGCCCTAAAGCGTTAGCGCAGAGGAAAAAGATGTCCGAACTAGCGAAAAGGAACAAATACCCGCAGTGATTGGTCTCTAGCGGCTAGGATGGCCACGTAGAGAAGTGGCGAGCAACCAAAGAGAAGTTCGCCGCCCAAGGCAAGTCCTTGCTTGTAGACGCACTCAAGGAAAGAAGCAAAAACTGGGTTTGGGCACGGAGCATGGGCCAAGTCACCGACGAGGAAGAGATCCTTTTTGAGGATCCGGATATCGAGCATGTGATCAGCAGCCTAAAGGACATTGCGAAGAAAGAGAAGACAAGGGAATTCATTGTCGAGAGGGAAAATGATCAGTTAACGGCTGCATTGGGCAACCCCGAATATTCCGGACGAGTAAGAGTGTATCGTCAAGGACCAGTTGGAAGGAAGGGTTTCCTAAGGAAGCTACGAGTTACAAGAAACGAGATAGGTACAAACAGAAATTGGAAGAGAAGATAGCAAAACAAGTTGAAAAACATTTCTACTCTCTTGTTGCACAAAATAGCCAAGCCTTACCACACTTGTTTCAGCAATCCGAAGAACCAACAGTACAGATGCCCAGTAGCGTCGGGTCACATGACACCACACCTTATCCAGTAGATAACATAACTGTTCCGACGCCGTGTAGCCTGCTCATGCTGATAGGAAGGGCCGGGAAGAGAAAGGAGGTGGGTACATGACTTGCTATACCAGGGCGTGAATTTCACAACACGCCAATCCCTGAGGAATATGCAAGGGTGCAAGTGGCCAAGGTGCACGCAGCGCATAATAGCTTAGAGCTAGAAATTCCAGCACTTGAAGGGATAGAATTGCTTGGGGACGCGGTGAATCAGTTTATACTATGGCATCGACGAGATATCCTGATGGTCGGTCCATCGCCTTCAACCCCAATCCTGCCGGCTCCTCAGGTTGCTGTTGCGCCTACACCGCCTTCTCCACCAGGGCTAGATTCGCCACCTAATAGGCCTACTTCCCCACCTTCCCTCCCCCCCTAAAATAAAAGGTCCTGATTCGCCACAGCTATCAGCCCCGGAATGAAGGGTTACGCGGAGGCTACGCTAGCCAAAAACAAAAATTTTCTACCGCGCAAACCAGGAACACTTGCAAGTAAGGGCCGATAGATCGTTACCGATTGGAGTAGAGTGCGCGGAATAGCCAATCGGGGCAATCCGATCCGGAAGCAGTGTAGCAGACTCCCGGAGACAACAGCCGATCAACGGCGCGCAACGTAGCGCCTCTACCGTATCCACACGTCCAGGGGACGAACGCCGTACACCCGTGTGCTAGCACGCGATGCAAGGCTAGGGTTTGGCTCGAAAGTGGGGAGGGTTTCCGTGGAGATTGATCTCGGCGACTTCTGTTGCACGCGATGCAATTGATATACCGCAGCTCTCCACCCCTCCCTCCTTTATATAGAGTTGGCCGACTAGGACTAGTGGCCGATCAGGACTCTATTTTGAATCGGATCCTATCCGAATCTCACAGAGTTGGCCGCCCATACGTCGTAGCCTATATGACTCTATTCAATCGGATCCCTATCCGATCGAGCCGTATTCGAGTCCAACTCGAATGCCTGTTCTTATCCCCTTAAGCGTGCGACCCTGTAGGTTCAGGTATACTCGGTTTGGACTATAGTCTAATTTAGCTGATCATCGGCTCGAGTCCAACTCAGCCGACCTGTCAATAGCGGCGCCTAGCAGCACATGTTGACACCATAGTATACAAGAATATAATATCGGCTCGAACCTGTAATGTGTACACAAATCCCTTTGCCTCACGATACCAATTAAGCTATAGGCAAGATGTGTGCCATCCCTTCAATAGCTTAACCATTCACTCGAACCGTATTGGATTATCCGTCCGTTGATTGACTCCTCAATCAACTTAGCATGGCCATGCATTTCCATAATCCATTACCTCGAGGGGCCCGAGATATCTCTCCAAAGGAGGGGCAAATTCCATCTTGATCACTCACATCCCACTCCATGTTTCATAGCAAACCCGAAAACTACCTTTATAACTACCCGATTACGGAATAGCGTTTGGTAGTCCCAAAGTAGGCTACTACACATGTTGGAATCTATGGTGATCTCGGGTCTAAGGACTTTGTACCAACACTACGAGACCAACTAATGGCACATTGATTCTGTAGTGTCTCATGGTGGGTCTATCCAACAATGTGTTCTCTAACACATATGTCCATGTTTATTGATTTGGTATCTCCATACCCATGATCTATGAGACATGATCATCAATCAATAAACATGCCGATCTTAGAATCATATTTGTTCCAACAATATGACATATGATCGAGGATCGTTTAGAAATAGATTCATACATATCGAGTCTCATAAATAAGTCACGTACTTATTGATCAATACAAGATGTCTATTTCATGGAACCGAATAACACTTTATTCATAAATACATAAACATTGACGTGATATCCAACATCTCCATGTTGCCTCTAGGGCATATCACTAACAATCTCCCACTTGCACTAGAGTCAATCATGTAGGTATCTAATACCCATTGCTCTTGTGTGCGCCTCATGCTTCGGGTGAGGAGAGGTTTTGTCGCGGATCGGCTATGTTGAGATCCGTGTGCACTTTGCATATCTTGACATCACCTCTGTCCACAATCTCGCGGATGAGATGATATCGCCGAAGTATGTGCTTCCGAAGCGCAATGTACTCGGCCTCCGTCGTAGAATCAGCAACGGTATCCGCTTGGAACTCTTCCAGATGCGCCTCCGTTCGGGCGAGAACACAAACCCGATTGCGATCTATAATCATCCTTGTCTGTTTGGAAGCTAGCATCGGTGTAACCACTTACAACGAGCTCTTCTTCACCTCCATAGACTAGGAACATATCCTTAGTTCTTCTCAAGTACTTAAGGATATTCTTTACGCGATCCAGTGACCTTCACTGGATCGCGTATCTGCTCGTAGCACTCAAAGCGTACGAGACATGCGGCGTGTACAAAGCATGGCATACATGATGGATCCAATTGCCGAAGCATATGGAACCATACCCATCTTATTCCGCTCATCATGTGTCCGAGGACACCGATTCTTGCTAAGATTAATGCCATGTGACATGGGCAAGAAACCTTTCTTGGAATCATGCATGTTAAACCTTTTCAACACCTTGTCAATGTATGTACTTTGGCGTAATCCAATTAGCCTCTTGGATCTATCTCTATAGATCCGAATGCTAATATATATGCTGCCTCCCTAAGTCTTTCATGGAAAAACTATTTTTTAATGAAGACTTGACGGATTCTAGCATAGGGATATCATTTCCAATCGGTAATATGTCATCCACATATAAGATTAGAAATACAATTGCACTCAGTCGACCTTTTTGTAAACACAGGCCTATTCTTCGTTTTTGATGAAACCAAACCCTTTGATTACTTCATCAAAACGAATATTCCAACTCCGAGATGCTTGCTTCAATCCATAAATGGATTTCGTAGCTTGCATATCTTTCCGAGCGATTCGGATCGACAAAACCCCGAGGTTGTATCATGTATACATCCTCGCTTAGGTTTCCATTTAGGAAAGCCGTTTTGACATCCATCGCCATATCTCATAGTCGAAATATGCAGCAATCGCTAGGATAATCCGAATAGATTTAAGCATTGCGACGGGCGAGAAGGTTTCATCATAATCAACTCCTTGAATCTGTTTAAAACCTTTCGCCACCAATCGCGCCTTATAGATGTGAACATTTCCATCCATATCGGCCTTTTCTTAAAAACCCATTTACACTCAATGGTTTTGACACCATCGAGTGGATCAACCAAGTTCCAAACTTGATTGTCGTACATGGATTCTATTTCGGATTTCATGGCTCCAAGCCACTTGTTGGAATCGGGTCCCACCATCGCTTCCTCATAGGTCTTAGGTTCATCGTTGTCCAACAACAATATATCACATTGTTCCGCTTTGTGTACTGTCGGTGCACGACGTGATCTTTCGGACCTCCGTGGGGTGGTGTATCTACAACCGGTGGCGCAACACTTTGCTCCTCATGTTGTGGTTACGTGGTCGCGAAACGTTTTCGGTGTTTCTTGAACTTCTTCAAGATGCACCCCGCTCCCACTAACCCTTCTTGAAAGAAACTCTTTCTCCAAGAAGACACCGTGTCGGGCGACAAACACTTTGCCTTGTTCCCGATTATAAAAGTAATATCCCTTGGTTTCCTTAGGATATCCCACAAAGAAGCACTTGTCGATTTGGGTGTGAGCTTGTCGATCGTAAACGTTTTACATAAGCTTCGCATCCCAATATTTTGAGAAAAGACAAACAAGGGGGTTGCCCTGTCCATATCTCATATGGTGTCTTTTCAACCGACTTAGACGGAACTCTATTTAGTGTGAGCGCATGTTTTCAAGAGCATATCCCCGAAGGATAACGAAAGATCACTTTGGCTCATCATCGACCGAACCATGTCCAACAAGGTGCGATTTCTCCGTTCGGACACCCCATTCCATTGTGGAGTTCTGGCGGAGTCAAGCGTGGAACAATTCCACAATCTTTCGGATGATTACCAAACTCTTGGCTCAAGTATTCCCTCCACGATCGATCGTAGAAACTTGATTGTTTTCCCTAAATGATTCGTACTTCATTCTGGAATTCTTTGAACTTTTCAAAGGATTCGGACTTATGCCTCATTAAGTAGATATAACCATATCTACTAAAGTCATCGGTAAAGGTAATGAAGTATTGATAACCTCCTCGGCCGTTGAGCTCATTGGTCCACATACATCGGTATGTACGAGTGCCAATAAGTCACTTGCTCTCTCACTATGTCCCGTGAAAGGTGCCTTTGTCATCTTACCAAGTAAACAAGACTCACATGTCTCAAATGATTCAAAATCAAAAGAGTGAAGCAATCCATCCTTATGGAGCTTCTCCATGCGTTTCTTATTTATATGGCCTAAGCGACAATGCCAAATAAACGTGGGGTTTATATCATTAGAGAGTTGCCTTTACGTATTAATGTTATAGATGGGAGACGCTTCAAGATTCAAAACGTATAATCCATTCACCAATGGAGCATGAAAATAGAACATATCTCTAAGATATATTGAACAACCATTGTCCATTGATCTAAAATCATATCCTTCCGCTTGCAAACATGAAGCGGAAATAACGTTTTGACATAGTGTTGGAACACAATAACAATTATTTAATTCCAAAACTAATCCGAAGGTAGATGAAGTGGTATCGTGCCAACAAGAATCGTAGCAACGCTTGCTCCATTGCCGCGCGCAGTTCACCTCGCCCCTTCTCAATCCTCTACTTCTTCTCATTCCCCGCAACGATTTGCAAATATGAGCTACGATCCGGTATCAAATACCCAAGAGTGAGTAGGTGAAGTAGCAAGATTAATGTCTATAACATTAATACCAAGCGAAGTCGTACTTTGCTTCTTTTTGAGATCCTCCATGTACTTCTTGCAGTTCCTTTTCCAGTGGCCTGTCTCCTTGCAATAGAAGCAAACGGCATCGATGCCGCCGACCCTTCTTGCCCTTCTTTGCATTAGAGGCACTCGCGATCTCATCGGGAGTTAACTTCCTCTTGGTGCAAAGCTTCTTGACGGTGGTTTGCGCTTAGCCTTCGCATCATCATCACATGATGACCATTTTTCGGATACTCTCCTCATTGTCTTTAGCATCCCATGCAATTCAGCCAAGGTTCTATCCATGTTGTTCATGTGATAGTTTAATATGAATGGCTCGAAGCTCGGAGGGAGCGGCGGAGAATCACATCGGTAGCCAACTCTTGGCTAAGGGGAAAACCTAGTTTTTCCGGACTCTCGATATAGCCAATCATCTTTATCACATGCGGGTGACGGGATTCCCCTCAACAAGCTGCACGCAAACAAGGACTTTGAGGTGTTGAACCTCTCGGCCCGAGCTTGGTTCTCAAACATGTCACGCAGTCCCCGAATAATAGTGTGAGCATCGCTGCTCTCATATTGCTTCGAAGCTCGGGGGACATTGTAGCAAGCATGAGACGGCTTATATCTAGGGCATCATTAGTGTGCTTCTCATAAGCCCTCGTGCGATTGCGGTGGCGTTATTAGGCAAATCGTCGGGATAGGGTACTTCAAGAACGTACTCCTTACGCTCTTGCTTGAGAACAATTCTCAAGTTGCGATACCAATCCATAAAGTTTGTTCCATTTAATTTTTCCTTTTCGAGAATAGATCGCAAATTAAAGGTACGGGTCAGTATTAGCCGCCATTTATTCTACAACAGAAAAAGCAAAGTTTAGCACAATGTTTATGCTATGTCTTTTGTTAAACAATTTAACATAAGACTCCCATTACGTATTTTTCACCTTCCCTCTAGGTTACGTATTGGGTCAAGATCCACATGTTAATTAATTTTCTAGTGAGCTTTGGCATCACTGCTAGAAAATTAATAACATCGGTAAGCAACTCCTTGCTAATCACATCTCTATGTGACTCTTGTTGTTGGTGTGGCATCTCCATGCCCCGGCGCCAACCTATGCCCCAAGGCCCAAAAGCTGTTTTGATAGCCTTGTTAAGTAAACCAAATGCTCCTGCATGTATATGTCTGACATATACCCCCTCGTGTTATGATAGAGAATGGCACTCTGCTTTGGCAGACCCACCATTGACGAGCATAACGGTGACGGGTGCAACATTTGGAAGGGCATCATTACTACTTAATTTTGTGAGGGATGCTATCCTATCAAACAAACATATCACATATATGAAACGGGTAGAATAGCATATAATGAAATAGTATGGCCCCCTTCACATGGTGATCTCCATCTCCATGTCGGCGCGAGGATCTCCATCTTCGGCACCATCTTCCAATGTGCATGATGCTTGATTTCTTCAAACTAAGCTACTACTATAGAAGCTCTAATTGAAGATTACATCGACTCGCAGTCGTGAAAGAATATTACAAGCATTGCACGTATGAAAGAATATTACAAGGATTGCACATATGAAAGAATATTACATGCATCACATGCATCTCATACATCTCATACATACAATAGGGCCATACCATCTCAAAGCATTCTCTGCAAAAACAAGTTAGGCGTAGAAACGTTTTCTACTTATCGCGAGCTACGGCATCGAGACGACCTATAAGGAGGGTACGCACACGGCGGTCCCGCTAGCCGGTTAGCGGGCGGGGGTCGAGGGGAAGCCAAGGACGAAATTCATAGATCCAATCTATGAAATTGCTTACGGAAACCATATCGGCATAATCACATTATGCCGTCCCGATACACTATCAAGGGAGATGGTTTGCGCGGCGCGAGGCCAAACAAGATCGGACAACGAGATAGCTTCGGCATAATCACATTATACCGTTCCGATACACTATCAAGGAACGCTATCTCGAACCCAACTCAAACCGAGTTCTATGGATATTGCTTCGACGTAATCACATTACGCCGTTCCGATACACTATCAAGGAACGCAATTACCATGAACTCTCCTCAACAAATCCCGTAAAACCGATTGATCTAATCAACCCGTGCACAAAACTTGTTCCAGATCCAATCTAAAACCCGAACTAAGCAAGATTAGCTCTGATACCACTGAAGGGTTACGCGGAGGCTACGCTAGCCAAAAACAAAAATTTTCTACCGCGCAAACCAGGAACACTTGCAAGTAAGGGCCGATAGATCGTTACCGATTGGAGTAGAGTGCGGCGGAATAGCCAATCGGGGCAATCCGATGCGGAACAGTGTAGCAGACTCCGGAGACAACCGATCAACGGCGCGCAACGTAGCAGCGCCTCTACGGTATCCACACGTCCGGGGACGAACGCCGTACACCCGTGTGCTAGCACGCGATGCAAGGCTAGGGTTTGGCTCGAAAGTGGGGAGGGTTTCCGTGGAGATTGATCTCGGCGACTTCTGTTGCACGCGATGCAATTGATATGCAGCAGCTCTCCACCCCTCCCTCCTTTATATAGAGTTGGCCGACTAGGACTAGTGGCCGATCGGACTCTATTTTGAATCGGATCCTATCCGAATCTCACAGAGTTGGCCGCCCATACGTCGTAGCCTATATGACTCTATTCAATCGGATCCCTATCCGATCGAGCCGTATTCGAGTCCAACTCGAATGCTGTTCTTATCCCCTTAAGCGTGCGACCCTGTAGGTTCGAGGTATACTCGGTTTGGACTATAGTCTAATTTAGGCGATCATCGGCTCGAGTCCAACTCGGCCGACTGTCAATCAGCGGCGCCTAGCGGCACATGTTGACACCATAGTATACAAGAATATAATATCGGCTCGAACCTGTAATGTGTACACAAATCCCTTTGCCTCACGATACCAATTAAGCTATAGGCAAGATGTGTGCCATCCCTTCAATAGCTTAACCATTCACTCGAACCGTATTGGATTATCCGTCGTTGATTGACTCCTCAATCAACTTAGCATGGCCATGCATTTCCATAATCCATTACCTCGAGGGCCCGGAGATATCTCTCCAAAGGAGGGGCAAATTCCATCTTGATCACTCACATCCCACTCCATGTTTCATAGCAAACCCGAAAACTACCTTTATAACTACCCGATTACGGAATAGCGTTTGGTAGTCCCAAAGTAGGCTACTACACATGTTGGAATCTATGGTGATCTCGGGTCTAAGGACTTTGTACCAACACTACCCGAGACCAACTAATGGCACATTGATTCTGTAGTGTCTCATGGTGGGTCTATCCAACAATGTGTTCTCTAACACATATGTCCATGTTTATTGATTTGGTATCTCCATACCCATGATCTATGAGACATGATCATCAATCAATAAACATGCCGATCTTAGAATCATATTTGTTCCAACAATATGACATATGATCGAGGATCGTTTAGAAATAGATTCATACATATCGAGTCTCATAAATAAGTCACGTACTTATTGATCAATACAAGATGTCTATTTCATGGAACCGAATAACACTTTATTCATAAATACATAAACATTGACGTGATATCCAACATCTCCATGTTGCCTCTAGGGCATATCACTAACACTGAAGTCGTCGCAGAACAACCTCCAACCGATGTACAAGATTTTCATCAATCTTCTCTGACACCACAGTCAGCATTGGCGCTACCTAAAAGGCCTCTTCTGAAAACCACAAGTCTTCCAAGTCCGAGCAAGCTTGAACCTCGTCGGCTTATCCAAAAAATGGTTAGATCAACCTATGATAAGAAAGAAAAGGCCGTACACGAGGAAAAGTTAGTGTTTCAGGCTTTCAGGAGGAGAGCGCCGACTGAGAAGAAGTAGGATGAAACTCAAAATTTGTCGGATTCACAAAAATCGGTGAAAAACCAAATGGAGGACCTACAAAACTGGACTTCTGACGAAGTGCCAACAAAGTACGAGTACGGGAAGCCATTCCTGCCGTGGCACATCATGGAAGAGATGCCCTGGGAAATAAGGCTCATGCATGACTGGTATCTAAAGGCGACAAAAAAGTGCCTCAGCATGATTACTGTGAAGGTCCTGGATCACGCTTTCACCAGTGGACCAAATGGGATGCTGGTAATCGATTTCAACGACCTTCACGCATTATTCAAGATAGAAAAAATGGATATAAATTTCGTTATTGTGTTTTGTCTATAAGTATCAATCGCATTTAATGTCATAAATGAATTCATTGCAAACTAACTTCTGAAAAATTACCCGCTGCATTACTTAGGATGCAATTCCACGACGTGGAAAAGGGCAACCATCCAGTAGGATACATTGACCCAACAAGGATTTGCTAGATGGAACACACCGTTAATATTCGTATAGATTCCGTTGAGCTCAAAGGTAAAACAATGTCCCAAAATGATGCGATCATCAAAAAAATGCACAAGGAGAAGATGGTCGCGGTAGCACTGTACTTGCGAAGATCGATGCTCAAGCACAAAGAAAAAAAATGTCCTCATGGTCCCTTATGTGCTGCGGTACGTAATACTCTTTCGTACAACCGATATTTTACTACGATATCACCTACAATTAACATATCTTCTTCGTAGCGATCACTACATACTTTTTCTGGTATATCCGCGGGACCACTTGGCCGTAGTGCTCGATCTGGCACACTACAAGGAGGAATCATTCAAAGAGTTCCTCATTATATTAAATTTGTAAGTACTGTCATGCACAACTTAATAAGTGTTGTCTGTTGTTACTCTCGAAGAAACAATTGACTCAAACAATTATTTTGTCTATATAGAGCACACGCACATTACGTACAACATGGTGGACCGGTCAATAATCCACAAAAGAAGAAGCTTCTCGTGAAGACATAATGGCCGGTAATTACATGCCCGCTATATGCTGATATTTTATAGTGTGTTTAATTTGAAATATTAAGTACGTATACAATTTTATTCAACATAGTGTTATAAGCAACCACCAAGCACTAACCTATGCGGCTACTACGTGTGTGAGATGCTTAGAATCTACGGGAGATACACTACAAAGTTTAAAGAAGTAAGTCCAGAGAAAATATCTTTTTACACATTAAGATCTTGTATAATTTTTCTAACTATAACAATGTGTATTCCTTCTTAAACAGATCTCGTTCATTCCAGTTGTAGCGAACCGGTTCGACAATCGAACCATACTAAACTTGTGTGATGTCTGCAACCATTTGGGTGATTTCAGATATTTGCCGCTTCATCCGTCGCGATGTCTGCAACCATTTGGGTGATTTCTATGATCCAGAGAGCCAGCTTGTGATGGAGGATACCTTCAAACGACTTAGAGAGTGTAAGAAAGAACATATGTATACTAGCTATCTAGTACAAACATTTCTAATTAATTCTATATTTTATGTGCTTTCTTCTATTGTACATTGTGAGACGTAGGATACGATATGTATGTATATATGTACATGATGCATACATTTATATCTTTTTATATATAAGAAAAATATCTTTTAATTCTTAGTACGTGTGAATTGTTGTATATGTAACGACAACATCGATAATATATTATTGAAAGAGAGAGGAGAGAGAACCTGCAAACACTCACATAAAATAATGCAAGCGCGCACATAAAATAACCGCACGGGAAGATCAATCTTCCCGTGTGATCGACTTAAAGAACCGCACGAGAAGATCAATTATCCCGTGCAATCGTATAAAGTGGTCCGCACGGGATAATGGATCTTCCCATGCGGGCCGCTTAAGCCGACCGCACGGGATAATTGATCTTCTCGTGCGGTTGGGCCGCCCGCATGTGAAAAAAGGTGTTTTCCCAGACCATCTCCGGCGTGCGAGCAGGCCTTCTACATGGGAAGATGTCTTTCGGCCCGCACACAAAAATCGAATCTTCAGTAGTGTCATTAAAAGTAAAATAAATTTTATGCATGTAAATTTAATGACTAAACTATGCTATAATATTAACAACCTATTTCAAATAGCTACAACATTATCGCATGAAATTATCATAAAACCGCAAATCCGTTAGAACCACACGCGCATGCAATTCAAACATTTCTTGGCTGGGGCGAAACTTTGAGCCCCGTGAGCAATCCATGTCATCTTGGGCCACAGCCATGGTTACGTTAGCTCCCGGATATGGGTGGTAGCTAAATAAAATATGGAGATTAACTAATCTGCAGAAGACAGGTACTGCATGTCAAAGACCAGACCGATTCTATATATACGGCCGATTGAATCAAACCCCAACATCCAATCGAATGATATCAAGTCTAATTTCTTTTCATTCCTAAGGCTGAGCTCTAGCAACCCTAGAGTTTTCTCTAAGTTGATTTCCTCGTTTCACGCTGAAAAGGGTCGGTTACTCCTCCACATAAACGATAATATTTGTTGCTTTGCTCAGAAAAGCAATCGTCTGTCGTTACGCAAGTACAATAGTTATTATCTTTGCCAATTTACTTGATTTGATTCCAAAAAAGTGGATTGATCTCAAAATCAAATCCAATATCATATTTCGATTGGTGTGATCTCATTACACTACTAGAGATCTTTGATCCACTGACAAAAAATCCACAATAGTCTCGGTTCCTATTGAAACCGAGACTAGAAAAAGTTTTTAGTCCCGGTTAAAAAATGCATCAGCTCTCTAGAATCTTTAGTCCCGGTTGGTTTCATCAAGTGAGACTAAAGATCATTTTTAGTCCCGGTTAGATTTCTGTCAGAACCTGTTAAGACGTCAGGGATCTTTAGTCCTGGTTGGTAACACCAACCGAGACTAAAGATCCTAACTTTAGTTCCGACTAGTGTTATCAACTAGGACTAAAGATCTAAATGATCTTTAGTGTTGGCTGGTAATACCAATCGGAACTAAAGTAAAGGTGCTTTATATACTTCTTCTTCCTCCTCCAGCTCGAGCCAGTGTCTTCAAATGTTTGCTTTAGAAGGGAGGTGCTGCCAAAAATTTTTGTGAAATTGTTTTGCTGATAATACACAAAATTGAGGGATCTACAAGGTTAGCAATTTTATTCTCTTACGATCTATGTTTAGTATATTACTTTTTATGGTTTATTTCTGTACATTTTTATCTCTAGAAGGTTAATGGAAAACGAAGAGAGAGAAAATTTGTTTAGGAAAATTAGTTTACTTCTTAAAATCCACAATTCCATCCTCTAAGTATACTTAGCATATTATATTTGTAGGTATATTTTACATACACTTTTATCTCTAAAATTTTTATGGAAATGATGAGAGAGAAACTTGTGGACAAAAAATTTTATAAAATAGATGACAAAGTAAAAATATAGAAAATTTGATAGTAGATTAGAAAACTAAGGTAATTAAAATAGTTAGAAATAAGTACACTACGTACACTAAAAATATATTTAGAACTTTAAAAGATCTTTTAAAAATAATTCTAAATTTTTTTAAGTACAACATATTATTTATGTTGGATTATTATATAATTATTGTCTGATTATATGTTTATAAAATTATTATAATATTGTTTAAATTGTTTGACTTTCGTGTATTTTTCTTACGATTTTTGTGCATTTCATGTAGCTGGATCGACAATGGATGTACACCACAGACCGACGGTCGATAGAGTTTATTGAAGGTGTGCATTATCTTTTGGCTAATGCTAACAAGCATAAGGGCTTTATACGTTGTCCATACAAAAGTACAAAAACGAGAAGGAGTATTCTACATCAAGAATTGTTCATGCCCACTTGTTTCAGTCGGGATTCATGCCTCATTACAATTGCTGAACATCGCACGGAGAGGTAGGGGTGGCAATGGAACAAGATGAAGAAGACAATGACAACATTCCGGACTATGGTCAATACGGTGGGTTTGAAGAGAATACAGCAGGCGAGGAGGACGGAGATGCTGAAGAAAACGACGATGTCGATGACCATGGTCAGATGTTGCACCATGTACAGGAGGACTGTGAAGGTGAAAAGGAGGTGCAGAAATTGGAGCGTATGTTCGCGGACCACAAAACGTCCTTGTACCCTGGTTGTGAACAGGGGCACAAAAAGTTGGGTACTACGCTGGAATTCTTGCAATGGAAGGCAAAAAGGAGTCAGTGACAAGGCATTTAGCGAGTTAGTAAAACTCGTGAAGAACATTCTTCCACGGGGAAACAAATTGTTGGAATCAATGTACGAAGCCAAGAAGTTAGTCTGCCCTATAGGACTAGAGGTACAGAAGATATACGCATGTCCTAACGATTGTATCCTCTACGCGGTGAGGAGTATGAGAACCTACAAGCATGTCCGGTTTGTAAAGCACTTCGATACAAGATCAGACGAGATGATCCAGGCAAAGTTGACGGACGGCCTTCGAAGAAAAGAGTTCCTGCTAAGGTGATATGGTATTTTCGTATAATACCATGGCTGAAGCGTCTGTTCAGGAACAAAGAGCATGCAAGGATGATGCGTTGGCACACAGAAGAACGCCAACAAGACGGCATGCTGAGACATCCCGCCGATGGGTCATAGTGGCGAAACATTGACAGAATATTTAAAAACTTCGGCGAGGATGCAAGAAACATAAGGTTTGGCTTAAGTACGGACGGCATGAATCCTTTTGGAGAGATGAGCAATGGACACAACACTTGGTCTGTAACGATGTGTATCTACAACCTCCCGCCATGGCTATGCATGAAGCGTAAGTTCATTCAGATGTTGATTATTATTCAAGACCCATAGCAACCTTGTAATGACATTGATGTGTACCTGAGACCGATGATCGAAAATCTGAAACTGATGTGAAAGAAAGAATGTGTCCCCGTGTGGGATGAGGATAAATAGTAGCAATTTATCCTACGGGCGTTACTATTCGTTACCATCAATGATTGGTCTGCACTTGGCAACCTATCCGGACAGTCAAACAAGGGGTACAACGTTTGCACCCACTGTATGGATGAAACTGAAAGTACGTACTTGAAACACTGTAAGAAGGTAGTGTACATGGGCCATCGTCGCTTTCTTGTTGCAAGCCACCCTGTCTGGAGAAAAGGTAAACATTTTGAACAAAAGACAGACCATCGTACTAAACCATCGTACTAAGCCAAAGCATTGCAACGGAAAGACTGTATTGTCATGGTGAAAGACCTCAAAGTAGTATTTGGAAAGGGACCTGGCAGCCAACCTATAGCAAGCGAAGATGGTCACGCGGCGATGTGGAAAAAGTCTGTTTTTTGGGAGTTACCCTATTGGGAAGTCTTGGATGTCCGCCACGCAATCGACGTGATGCATCTCACTAAGAACCTTTGCATCAACCTACTGGGCTTCCTAGGTGTATATGGAAAATCAAAATATACACTTGAGGCACGAAATGATCTGAAGCATATGGCACAACATGACGGCCCTCACCCAGAACCAAGGGAGAAAAGAAGTCACTACTTGAGTCCAGCCAACTACACTCTGAGCAAGGCAAAGAATGAAAGCATGTTTGAATACCTGGAGAGCATCAAGGTACCGTTTGGATACTCCTCAAATATAAAGGGAATAATAGGCATGAAGGATAAGAAGTTCACAAACCTAAAGTCTCATCACTGCCATATGTTGATGACACAGTTGCTTCTCGTTATAATTCAGGATATCCTTCCCGATAATGTCCGGGCAACAATAACAAAGCTATGTACTTTCCTGAACGCAATTTCGCAGAAGATCATCGATCCAGACATACTAGAAGCCTTTCAAAATGATGTGGTGTAATGTCTTATTAGTTTTGAGATAATCTTTTCACCTTCCTTCTTCAATATCATGACACATCTCCTATGCCACCTTATCAAAGATATCCGTATCCTCGGTCCTGTATTCCTACACAACATGTTCCCTTTTGAGAAGTATATGGTCATTCTAAAGAAGTATGTTCATAACCGTTCTCGTCCTGAGGCCAGTATCGCCAAGGGATATGGAACAGAGGAGGTCATTGAGTTCTGCGTCGACTTTATGAAGACCTTCATCCAATCGGGGTGCCCGAATAAAGCCATGAAGGGAGACTACGAGTGAAGCGGACTCTTGAAAGGAAGGCAATAATAACCGTACACAATGACTTGTTTAGGGAAGCACATTGGACTGTTTTGTAACAATCTTCCTTGGATGCTCCTTACATCGAGGAGCACTTGACAATTGTTCGCTCCAAAAACATCGGTAAAACGAATGCCTGGATTACACGCCATCACTTTGATGCTTTTCCTGCTTGGCAGCGAATTATATATGATTATAAGAATTTAAAATGATTTTCAATAGTACATATGTTAATTAGATATGATTATTAGAACTTAAAATACTTTTTAATACGACATATGTTAATTAGATATGATTATTACAATTTAAAATACTTTTCAATAGGGCATATGTCAATTAGATATGATTATTAGAATTTAAAATACTTTTCAATAGGGCATATGCTAATTAGATACGATTATTAGAATTTAAAATACTTTCAATAAGGGCATATGTTAATTACATATGATTATTAGATTTTAAAATACTTTTTGATAAGGGCATATTTTAATTAGATGTGATCATTAGAATTTAAATACTTTTCAATAGGGCATATGTTAATTATATATGATTTTTAGGATTTAAAATACTTTTTCATAGGGCATATGTTAATTATATATGATTATTATAATTTAAAATACTTTTCAATAGGGCATATGTCAATTATATATGATTCTTAGAATTTAAAATACTTTTTCATAGGGCATATATTAATTATATATGATTATTATAATTTAAAATACTTTTTAATAGTGCCCTGTTTAAATGTTTACTTTCAGTTTTTAACATCAACCGGGACAAAAATATTTAGAAATAGCGAGAAAACATCTTTATCCTCGTTCTTAGCTTCAACGAGGACTAAACATCATAACGAAGAAACAATAGTGTGAAGAAAAGACGTGAGGACAACCATCACTTAGCTAAGTTTTGTATGGCCAATGTAAATTTTCTTAAATTTATTGTATTTATTATAACCATTTTGAATTTATTTTAAATTATTGTGAATTACTTAATTTATTGAATTCAAAAATAATTAGAATTTAAAATACATTTCAATAGGGCATATGTTAATTATATATGATAACTAGAATTTAAAATACTTAATAGGGCCTATGTTAATTATATATGATTATTAAAATTTAAAATACTTTTAAATAGGGTATATGTTAATTAGATACGATTATTAGCATTTAAAATACTTTTCAACGTTAATTAGATATTATTATTAGAATTTAAATACTTTTCAATAGGGAATATGTTAAATAGATATGACTATTAGACTTTAAACATGGGCATATGATAATTAGATATAATTTTTAGAATTTGAAAGACTTTTCTATTGGGCATATGTTAATTATATATGATTACTAGAATTTAAAATACTTTTCAATAGGGCATATGTTAATTATATATGATTATTAGAATTTAAAATACATTTCAATACGGTGCATGTTAATTAGATATGATTATTAGAATTTAAAATACTTATGAATTTGAAATACTTTTCAATACGAAATATGTTAATTAGATATGATTATTAGAATTTAAAATAATTTTTAATAAGGCATATGTTAATTAGATATGATTATTAGAATTTAAAATACTTTTCAAAAGGGCATATGTTAATTAGATATGATTTTTGGAATTTAAAATACTTTTCACTCGGGCATATATTAATTAGATATGATTATTAGAACTTAAAATACTTTTCAATAGGACATATGTTAAATATATATGATTATTAGAATTTAAAATACTTCTCAATAGGGCATATATTAATTATATATGATTATTACAATTTAAAATAGTTTAAATAGGGCATATGTTAATTACATACGATAATCGAATTTAAAATACTTTTCAATTGGGCGCATGTTAATTAGATATGATTATTAGAATTTAAAATACTTTTGAATAGGGCTAATGTTAACTAGATATGATTATTAGAATTTCAAATACTTTTCAATACGACATATGTTAATTACATATGATTATTAGAATTTAAAATAATTTTCAATAAGCCATATGTTAATTAGATATGATTATTAAAATTTGAAATACTTTTCAAAAGGGCATATGATAATTAGATATGATTTTTGGAAGTTAAAATACTTTTCACTCGGGCATATATTAATTAGATATGATAATTAGAATTTAAAATACTTTTTAATAGGACATATGTTAAATATATATGATTATTAGAATTTAAAATACTTTTCAATAGGGCATATGTTAATTATATATGATTAGTAGAATTTGAAATACTTTTCAATAGGGCATATGTTAATTACGTACGATAATTAGAATTTAAAATACTTTTTAAAAGGGCGCATGTTAATTAGTTATGATTATTAGAATTTAAAATACTTTTGAATAGGGCTAATGTTAACTAGATATGATTATTAGAATTTCAAATACTTTTCAATACGACATATGTTAATTAGATATGACTTTTAGAATTTAAAATAATTTTCAATAAGCCATATGCTAATTAGATATGATTATTAAAATTTAAATACTTTTCAAAAGGGCATATGTTAATTAGATATGATATTTGGAATTTAAAATACTTTTCACTCGGTCATATATTAATTAGATATGGTAATTAGAATTTAAAATACTTTTCAGTAGGACATATGTTAAATATATATAATTATTAGAATGTAAAATATTTTTTAATAGGGCATATGTTAATTATATATGATTATTAAAATTTAAAATACTTTTCAATAGGTCATATGTTAATTAGATATGATTATTAGAATTTAAAATACTTTTCAATAGGGCATATGTTAATTAGATATGATTATTAAAATTTAAAATACTTTTCAATAAGGGCATATGTTAATTAGATATGACTTTTAGAATGTAAAAGATTTTTCAATACGACATATGTTAATAAGATATGATTATTGAAATTTAAAATGCTATGCAATAGCGCTAATGTTAATTAGATATGATTATTAGAATTTAAAAACTTTTCCATATGGCATATGTTAATTAGATATGATTATTAGAATTTAAAATACTTTTCAATGTGGCATATTTCAACTAGATATGATTATTAGAATTTAAAATACTTTTCAATAGTGCATATGTTAATTAATTTGATTATTAGAATTTAAAATACTTTTCATTAGGGCATTTGTTAATTAGATATGATTATGAGAATTTAAAATACTTTTCAATATAGCATATGTTAAATATATATGATTATTAAAATTTTAAATACTTTTCAACGGGCATATGTTAATTAATAATGATTATTAGAATTTAGAATACTTTTCAATAAGGCATATGTAAATTAGATATGATTATTAGAATTTAAAATACTTTTCAAAGAGCATATGTAAATTTGATATGATTTTTGGAATTTAAAATACTTTTCACTCGGGCATATATTAATTAGATATGATTATGAGAATTTAAAATACTTTTCAATAGGACATATGTTAAATATATATGATTGTTAGAATTTAAAATACTTTTCAATAGGGCATATGTTAAGTATATATGATTATTAGAATTTAAAATACTTTTCAATAGGGCATATCTTAATTACATACGATAATTAGAATTTAAAATACTTTTCAAAAGGGCGCTCGTTAATTAGATATGATTATTAGAATTTAAAATATTTTTGAATAGGGCTAATTTTAACTAGATATGATTATTAGAATTTCAAATACTTTTCAATACGACATATGTTAATTAGATATGATTATTAGAATTTAAAATAATTTTCAATAAGGCATATGTTAATTAGATATGCTTATTAGAATTTAAAATACTTTTAAAAGGGCATATGTTAATTAGATATGATTTTTGTAATTTAAAATACTTTTCACTCGGGCATATATTAATTAGATATGATTATTAGAATTTAAAATACTTTTCAATAGGACATATGTTAAATATATATGATTATTAGAATTTAAAATACTTTTCAATATAGCGATGTTAATTATATATGATTATTGAAATTTACAATACTTTTCAATAGGGCGATGTTAATTATATATGATTATTAGAATTTAAAAATACTTTTAATTAAGGCTTATGTTAATTAGATTTGATTATTAGCATTTAAAATACTTTTCAAAGGACATATGTTAATTAGATATGATTATTGGTATTTAAAATACTTTTCACTCGGGCATATGTTAATTATATATGATTATTAGAGTTTAAAATACTTTTCAATTGGACATATGTTAAATATATATGATTATTAGAATTTAAAATACTTTTCAATGGGGAATATGTTAATTAGATTTGATTATTAGAATTTAAAATACTTTTCAATAGGGCATATGTTAATTAGATATGATTATTAGAATTTAAAATACTTTTCAATAGTGTATATGTTAATTAGATATGATTATTTGAATTTAAAATACTTTTCAGTAAGGGCTAATGTTAATTCGATATGATTTTTACAATTTAAAAGACTTTTTAATACGACATATGTTAATTTGATATGATTATTAGAATTGAAAATACTTTACAATAGGGCATATGTTAATTATATATGATTATTAGAATTTAAAATACTTTTCAATATGACATATGTTAATTATATATGATTATTAGAATTTAAAATATTTTCAATAAGACCCTGTTTAAATGTTTACTCTTGGTATTTAACACCTACCATTACAAAAAAATATTTGGAAATTACGAGAAAACATCTTTAGCCTTAGTTGTTACCTTCAGCCGGGACTAAAGATTCTCACCTACCTAGCGTACAGGGATGTTTAGTCCCGGTTGAAGCCAACAACCGGGACTAAAGATAATATCTTTAGTCCCGGTTAAAGCCACCAACCGAGATGAGGATATCTTTAGTCCCGATTAGTGGCTTCAACCGGGACTAAAGATTTCTTTAGTCTTTGTTGTTGGCTCCAAGCGGGACCAAAGAGCCCTGTATTATATATAGTAGAGGGCACGGTGGATCCAAACACTTAGCCGTTTTCATCGTCTTCTTCGTCTTCGTCGCGCCGAAACCTAAACCGCCATCGCCGACGTCTTCTCACGCTACCGCTGTAGTCTCGCACTGCCGCCGTCGTCGCCGCATTCCGAGGTAACCATGTCAGCGCTAATTCGATTATTTCATCTCCATATATACATGATCTCGCCTAATCCTAATTCACTCACCCCGTCGCCATCACCGTCGCCGTCGTCGCCGTCGCCATCGCCGTCGCTGTCGCCCCCGTCACCGCCGCACGGCGCCACAAGCCGTCACGCCCAGTTTTTTTAATGTGTATGGAGTGTGAATGTCGCCGCCGGCGCCGCCGCATGCCCTTGTTTTTGTTTAATATGGACTGTGAATGGACTTAGGCGTTGGAACAAGGCCCAACGCATCCAAGAAGCAATACCATCACAAGCTAGGGTCGGGCGGCTATCAAAAGGCTGTGCAGAAATGGGAGAAGATGAAATCCGACCTGGAAGCATGAGATATCGTTCCGGGCACAGCCAACTGGCCAGAACGATCAAAACACTAGTTCTATGCTCACGATGGATCACCGAATCACGCCGATGGATTAGTAATCTTTGGCGCTAAAATCCAAGAAGTGGCCAGGAGGTTGGAAGACGCAATGGAGGCCTTTGTCTCAGGCTCGTTCAAGCCCGACAGAGAGAAGGACGAGCTAACGCTCGCACTACAAAACCCCAAGCATCCAGGACGAACGCGAGGAAAAGGCGTCGTTCCCTGGAAATACTGGTTTCAAGCAGATGTCGACACCTATAGGAGCCGCATGAGGACGAAGCGAGATGCAGATATGAGGTTCATAGAAATGGAGATCAAACTCTCGTAGATCGATCAGATAGTGACGCAAAAGGTGGCCAAAAAGTTGGCCAAGGAGCGAAGCCACTATGTTAGCCAACAGCCAGATTCAGCAACAGTGGCACAACTACAGCAGTAGCGCAGCAGCTGCGCTTCAACAGGAAATGAAGATGAACCACAAGTTTCAAAATCTCTGCCATGCCCTGTTGCCGAGATCACGCACCGGACATCGTGCGAGCTACGCATTTCACTGAAGAACCTATCAATCAAGGTATGCTCGTAGTTTTATGTCATATATTCCCTTTAAGAACTTGACAATCAAGATTGACTACTAATCAAGATAAGCTATCTTCTCGAACAGGTGGCGTCGGGTATGGCGATACCAGTAGATCGAGACAGGACCTACCACTGCAGGCCCGTTCCACCTAGGTACTCGAAAGTCAAAATTGAACAGGTGGAACGCGACTATGAAGATCTCAAGCTGGATATCCCCGGAGGAGACAGGGAGACGATGCTAGGAGAAACAGCCCACAGGATAATTTTATGGAGCAAGCTCTTCATCGTATTTCCCAGGCGAGAAGCAGCGCCTTTCGTTCCTCCGTCGTCACCACATGGACCATCTCCTCCGCCTCCTTCACCTCCTCCGCCTCCTCCGCCTCCTGCGTTGCCACAACGAGCACCGACTCCTAAATGGTCGTCTCCCACTCCCCAGCCTTCTTCGCCTCCTCCGTCGCCACAATGAGCATCGACTCCTAAATGGTCAGCCTCTAATCCTCCTCCGCCTCCGTCCGCTCCTAAGCGCACAACTCGAGCCGCACAGTCAATGTCAGCCAGTGTACCAAGAAGAAAGATGCAAAGAATTGACCCGCTCCAGCCATCCCCAAAGAAAACGGCATTCAACATGACTCCAGAGGAGTTGCACGAGGTCCTCCAAGATGAGTTCAAGGCACGCTTCAAGAATAAGTCTCCTAAGAATCCTCTTGAAATCGCCTCGGAGACCAATACCTTCTTTAAGAAGACGTACCTAACACCACAGCCTAAACTGCAACCGCAACCGCAGTCCGACTATGACAGGACAATCAGGAAGGCTGCTAGGAAGGCGGCTAGGAAGGGCAAAGATGTACCGCAGCTCGGGATGCAGCCTCAGAAACCCCTTGAGTTCAGCATAGTTCCAACTGTTCAATCCGAGTTAAGAAAATTTATGGAATCTGCGGGAAAATCGATGGACCAAGTTTCCGGACGCGCACCTATTAGGAAGGCTGAGCTGATGTACAAATTCCAACTCGGGCAACCTCTTGTAAAGCCTGATCAGGTTAAAACTTTACCTACACAGATGTACCGCTTCCATAAGTGGTACATGCAATAATCAAGCAAAGGAACAAAGATGGTCATGGCAAAATACTCAATGGACTATTTCTTCAATAAAGGTGACCACTTGTTTATCCACTTCGAGGACATATTCGACCTATACCAGCTGGATGTCCTCGACGTCTCTCTTATAACCACGCGGGTTTTGTAAGTATCATTTAGTTATATTTATTTCGTTCCTTAGCTTCTTGTATTTAGCTGACTAAATTTCTTTTAACCGTTGTAGAATGGCTATCCAATATTGCAACAAGCAAGAATGTACCAAATATGGATTCATGGACCCTCGAAAAGTTAACACCGCGATGGTAGAACAATATCTGGCGCAAACAGAGGAGTACATCTACAATACACTAGTGCAGCAACATTACAAGACATTTGTACTTCTGCCATACAACACAGCATGAGTTTGTACTACCTTCCATACCAATTACAATCCCGTGCATACATACAGTTTTATATATGTCATCTCATGCAATTTGCAGATTCCACTAGACTCTTTTTGTAATTGACGTTGAGAGACCAGAGTCTACGTACAAAATGATTTTTTAAATGTTAAACAGGTAATGCCATCTTACTTGCAATTGCATATATGCAGTTCTCGGATAATTATTCGCTAGCTTTCAACTGCACGTAGGGCATGGGCACGGCTCCATGAGAAGGTTTGCGGGACTTGAAAAGAAAAATTTTCTGTGAGGATGAATTTTCCAGTGAGTAATATGCTCCAATGTTATATTCAATCATTATTTTTTTCTAGAATAGAAATGTGTATTAAATTTGTTGTCGTTTCTTCTTTAGTGTGCAAAACAGGCAAAGGGGACAAACTTGTGCGGCTACTACGTCCGCGACTACATTCACCGCCTAGTTACCCAAGTCGCAGGCCCCCAGGATCCAGATGTACGTATAACAGCCATTCATACATTATGTCTTGATTTCTTATTGATTTCATATATTTATTTCTCGTTTATTCGAATGATAGGTTATGCAAGTAAGGGACAAACTCCCCCACGCAAGTTTCATACAGGCTGCTCAAGAAGAACTGATGGATTTATCAACGTGTAGATTACTGATCCCGCGGGAGAGTTCTACTTTAGTGTGAGCAACATAGACCCTTGATCCACAACGTAGGGAAATTTTTGTAACATACAATATAGAACAGTAATATATGTGGATATTTATGTCTGTACATATTTGGTAATATATGTATAGATTTTCTAAATCAAGTTCATTTATATGTGTGTAAAATATATATTTATACATATATATTTAGATGCATCTTTAGTCTCGGTTATTTCAACGGGACTAAAGAAAGCGATCTTTTGTCGCGCTTTCACGAGTCCTAGTTTGATAACCGGGACAAAAGGGGTTACAGACGGGACAATTGTGGGTTTCGCCAGGCGGTGAGAGTCTACCTTCGCAAAGATTTTTGAAGTGTTAGACGGGTAATGCCAGCTTAGTTGCTATTGCTACTATGCGGTTCTCGAATAATTGCTAGCTTGTAAGCGCACGTTAGGTCATGGGCACGCTCGTGAGAAGGTCTCGGGCTTTGGAATGAAAAGCTTGAAGTGAAAATAAAATTTCTAGTGAGTACATGCTCCAAAACTATATTAAATTATTAATTTGTTCTATTAGAAATTTATATTAAATTTGTCACTGTTTCTCCTTTAGTGTGCAAAACAGGCGCAGAGGACGAACTTATGCGGATATTACGTCCGTGACTACATTCAATGCCTAACTCACCAAGTCACATGTCCCCAGGATCTGGATGTACGTATAAAAATCATTCATTCATTGCGTTATTGATTTCATATATTTATTTCTCATTTTTTAATAATAGATTATTTGCATAAGGGACAAACTCCCCCATCACGATAGTTTTATACAGGCTTCTCGAGAATCAGCGATGGGATTTATCAACGAGCAAATTATTGATCCTGCGGGAGCATTCCATTGGGATTGGAGTGGTCGTGGATCCACCTCATAGAGAAATTTTTGTAATATAAGATATAGAACAGTAAAAATTAATTAGAAATATAATATATGTGTATATTTATATGTGTGTATATATTTTGGTAATACATGTATATATTTACTTAATTAAGTGCATTTATATGTGTGTAAAATATATATTTATACATATATATATATGCATATTGCATATATCCCATCACATATTTATACTGGAGAGATGATCTTTGGTCCACTGACTAAAATCCACAATAGTCCCGGTTCCAATAGGAACCAAGACTAGAAAACATTTTTTGTCCCGGTTAAAAAAGACAATGGTTCTCTAGGATCTTTAGCCCCGGTTAGATTCTTGTTGGAATCTGTCAGGCCGACGGCCATCTTTAGTCCCAGTTTGTAACACCAACCGGGACTAAAGATCATTTTTTAAGTCCCGGTTGGTAACACCAACCGCGACTAAAGTGATGGAAGATGCATTTTTAACTGCGCTAATTAAAAATATGGTTTGTTGTAAAGGAATAAATTAATTTGTTGCATGATTCAAATGTCCTAAAATTAATTTGAAAGGATCTCTAATTGAAAAGGGGGTGGTGTTGGGTGGGTGATTGAAGATAGAAGGAAACTTTGATCATTACATTGTAATTACCAATTACCATATAGTTATTAACTAGTGATTTTTAATATATTGTTTTGGTGATAATATACAAATCAGAGGGATCTATAATATTGATAAGAACATCACTTCTTCGGATACCTTCCGTTATATTGTCGGTAGAACCTTCCGTGTCATAGCCTTCGCATATATCAGTTTCAGAGTCCGTCGTGTTGAGTTTGTGTTCTGGTCGAGGCCTTGTTCATGTGTTTTCCCTATTTGTTTCCATCAAACCATAGCCGTCGCGTCTAGTTTGTGCGCGTGTAAGAAGTTTATGTGCGCATTGTTTCTATTTCGTCCTCTAACTCTGAGGTTGTTTTTAAAATGGGCATAACTTTCACATACGGGCTACGATTGAGATGTTTCGTATATGAAAATCAATGAGAAAAAATTTCGGATGCGGTTGTCCGCCGCTTTGCCGCGTTCGACGATTTTATTTTTCCAAAAAATAGCTCAGAAGATTGCCTTTTCGGGCCCGCAAGCTTTTTTCAATTTTGAGCGTGTCTTCTGAATTTTCCTCCGACCATGTCTTTCACTTGTTTAGACTCAAATTTTCTGTGGTTACCTCTCATGTGCTCCTAAGTCAAGAAAAAATATTGGAAAAATAAAAAAGGTTGAATTTTTTGAGTCTTGGTCAAGAGGAGATGAAAAGAAAAAATAGAGAGGGGCAAAAAAGAAACAATATCTAGAAGAGCACATAGAGAGGTGCAATGTCTAGGATTACCTCTATTTGATTAAATTTTAATGCATTATTTATTATTTTTTAAACCTATATTTATTTAATGAATTATTTAATTTTTGGTTGTTAACCCTAGTCAGGACAAAAAACATTTGGAAATAGCGGGAGATTATGTTTAGTCCCGGTTGGTGGCTACAACCGGGACTAAAGATGAATTGAAAATAACAAAAAATTATCTATAGTCTCGGTTGTTGTCACCAACCAGAACTAAAAATTGAATCTTTAGTCCCGTTGGTGCCACCAACCAGGACTAATATATCTTTAGTCTCGGTTGGTGGCACCAACCGGGACTAAAGATATCCAGGGGTATATATATCCCTGATGCGCATCGTCTTTTTCACCGATCTAACACTTAGCTATTTTTCAGATCTCTCTCCCTCTCCTTCTCCCTCTCCCTCTCCCTCTTCCCTCAGCTCTTTCTCCCTCTCGCTCTCTCTCTCCCTCTCCCCTCAGCTCTCGTGACGGCAGGGGAGGAGATGGTGGCGGCGGGGCGCCATTTCCTCACTGGTGGCGGCGGCGTGCCATTTCCCCACTGGTGGCGGTGGTGCGCCATTTCCTCACCGGCGGCGGCGGGGCGCCATCTCCTCACAGACGACAGTGAGCGGGAGCAGGAGCGACGGGCGGAGTCGATGGTGGTGCGTGAGGAGGAATTCGGCGATTTTGTTGTAGATTTTTTAGATGTTTTTGTGAATTTATGGATGATTTTGTTGTTGTATTTTGTTGTGGACGATTTTGCATTGTGTGTTATGTATATGTGTGTTATGTATTTATACATATATATATATATATGCATATTGCATATATATGTATAAATATATATATGTGTGTAAACAAGCAGCAAGCTAATAACATGAGCAAAATTAATAAATAAACTTTAGTCCCGATTGGTGTTACCAACCGGGACTAAAGATTTTGATCTTTAGTCCCGTTTTCGTTGTCCCGGTTTGATATTCGAGACAAATGGGTTACAAACTAGGACAAATGTGAGTTTCTCTATTAGTGCAAATTCTCAATTCTTGCCTCTGGGGCTTACAACACAACGTGCAGAATCAGGAGGCAGTAGACATTGGCAAGCTGCTTTGCATCAGCAATGACAAACCTTCTCGCATTCGTTGAAACTTCATTTACTAGGGCGTTGGTCAACGATGTCAATGTTGTGATCATATACTAGGGGCTTGACGTTGAATGGAGAGATTGAACTCACATTCAAGCTATAGTAGCACACAACAAAATGGTGGTAAAAGGCGTGGCATGCAAAATTTTAGGAGCTTGATCTGTTTTGCTTGGATTCAAATCATTTTATTCATATAACCATTCGTTCTATGAACACTACCGGAAACTCATTGTTTGCCTAGTGCCGAGGAGTTTGCCGAGTGCATAACCTGGGGCACTAGGCAAACAAGCGTTTGCCGAGTGCCACTCGGCAAAGCTTGGCACTAGGCAAACTTCCTTGTTTGCCTAGTGTGACACTCGGCAAAAGTGGAGCACTAGGCAAACTTTCATTTTTACCTAGTGCTGTCCTAGACAAATCTAGGCACTCGGCAATGAAGTTTGCCGAGTGTCGCTGGTGGCACTCGGCAAACTTCGTTGTTTGCCGAGTGCCTTTCCAAGGCACTCGGCAAAGGTTAGAGTTTGCCTAGTGCTAAGCCTAGACACTCGGCAAAAGTTTTAAGATATTGTTCCATAAAACCCTCCAAACTTTTTGCCCTCCCATATACAACATGAATTACTACATGTTAAAATTTGGTGTATTTTTAATTGTTCGCTATATTTAAATATTTTTTGTATTTATAGGAATTTCTTTACTAGTGCCACATTTGAACTATAAGTGATTCAAATAATGATATTCATGTTATTGATTTCATTTTGAGGTTATAACTAGAAAATGAAAAGTAATTTTAAAGATCTTATTCAGGAAGACCGTGAGTCAAATAAAGTCTTATTAATTTTTAAATTATTAAAAAACAAATAAAGTCCGAAAATCACGAGATTTGTCAGAGTATCATGAAATCGAACATTGAGGCTGTGATAAAAAAATGAAAAGGTTTCGAACATTTTGTCACGTACGACGCTAATAAACCGAACTCTCCGAATACGAATATTAGAGTTTATACTGATATCACAAATTTAGAGCCATAATGATGGTTGAATTTATAATTTGGCTGCAAAACTTTTTTTGGACGTAATATATAACATACATGACACTATGCCATGTTTTGGAATTTTTTGCATCAATTTAAAATTTTATTATTATTTTTTGAATTTAGTAGGGAATTACTTTGCCTAGTGCAGCACTCGGCAAAAGTTTGCCGAGTGCTGCACTAGGCAAAGTAATTCCCTACTAAATGCAAAAATAATTAAAAATCTTTAAATTAATGCAAAATATCCCAAAATTTGGCATGGTTCAAAAATTTCACCCGCCCAGCTAGCTAGCTCACACACTAACACACACCGCACACGTGCGCATGCTCGCCGCCGCGCCTCCCGTCCACCGTCCCCGCCGGTGCCCTCGGCCCACCGCCCCCGCCGGCTTCCTGGAAAGGGTGAGACGTGACAGTGGTATCGAGGCGACCCTCTTGGTTTCACGGGCGCGTGGCGCGTTAGTTGCGCGGACATGGTACGCATGGCGCGTGGGCCCTGAGGGGACACAACATGGCATATGCGCCGGCACTGGATGCACGGACGTGGCCAAGAGGGCAGGTTCCTGGCTGGGGTTGACCGACAAGAACGTCGATCTTCTAAGGGTGTGTGGTGTTAACGACCAAATTTGGTAACCAAATCCCCGAGTTCAGAGCCAAGATTGAAGCGGAATCGGATCAGGACCGCAATCTGCGGAGAAACAGAGGCCACGTCAGCTATGGTCGAATCGACTGGGAGACCAATCGGTTAAGATCGAATCAGACAAGGATAGCTGATTCCGATTAGGGGATGAAAGTGGAACCGGTCCCGAGAAGGAAGCCTGAAGATAGATGTTGGATTCGGTCTCCAAATTGTGCATTAAAGATATTAGCATCTATGGATAAGGTCCTGTAATGGCAATTGTATCTGTAAATTAGGAAGTTATTGGATATTCCTTTTGTAATGCGGCATGGGACTGTGTCCCGTGATATTGTCATACTGTAAATAGTAGATAAGGTAGAAACTGTGTCCTACACGGATATCGTTGTGCCTGGGAATAAATAAGACCCAAGGGCTCTTTGTAAAAATATCAACCAACACACAATCAATCAACTTCGACGCATCGTCACCCTTTTATTTTTTATGAGTTCTTGCTCTCGCTCGGGCTGCATCGGCTTCGATCTCCGAACGAGGTAATTCCTTATCACCAGTGGTTTGTATCGTCGGGATTAGTGCTTCCATCGTCGTGATACTCTAGTTTCGATGTTATAAATTATGCAATCTATCATATGTGGCCTATAATCTAGAGCAATCTCTAGATCTATCCTACAATCGGCTGGTTTCTTTCTGAAGACAACAGTCGATGAGGCTAGATCCAGGGGTTGAACTAGATTATATGTCGTGTCTACCATCTCGAGGGGTTCACATTAACTTATACAGACCTGTTATTTTTTTGTACTTAATGCTGCATCTAATCAACCTATTAAGTCGCTCTTAGAACTATCAAGATCTGTTTAGTTTAATGTTTATCATTAGAGACAGCGCTGGAGTTTCAGTCAGCCTTACATATTTTAGTTATCTCTTAGTTTTAATTGATATTAGATATACTAAAACCACCTTTTATATTAAGATCTCAATCTGTTTAAATGTTCTAAACCAGCATCAATCTGTCAAGTTACGCTGACAGCCGATTGATCTAGGTTTAGCGCATTTAGATTAGATTGATATCTTTTTATAAAATATATCAGAGTATTAGCCGATTCACATTAGACCGGCTAGGTTATCAGTGCAGATAATTATTATCCTGATGTGCCTTTAGCCTAAATGATTTATACTGTCTCAGTATACTACCGATCTATCCCAATCACTTAGCATAAATGCGCCTTGGAATAACATGTTATACGTTTACTGACGTCTTTAGCCGGTCCGGTAGGGTCTAATTTTAACTTAATGCCTATTTCTTGTTTCTTGTTGGTTACAGTATCAAACCAACTGGTACGCCCTGAATTCACCAAAGGCGACCAATTTGGTCCTGCACTAGAGTAAAGCAAATCTCTCAGGCCAATGCATGGGAATGGAATTTCTCATTAACACGTTGTTGGCACGCCCGGTGGGACAGTGTTTTGGACAGCATGTATTTTTACACGGCTCGACGGACACATAATTGCCGCAAGATGTCTGATAAAGAAGTCAAGGCCGATGTCAAGAAGAAGAAAAAAACCAGTTTTGGGGCGATCAAGGCAAGGATAATTTTGAAGCATGACTTCTCATACTCCAAAACTTGGGGCATGTGTTAACGCTAGAATTTGGTAAGCCCCAAAGCCCGAATCGGCTAATGTGTCCATCGACTGATACCGAATCGGACAAGGCAAGCCGATGTAGCCGATTCCGGTACGACAACATTGGAGACACCGTTGGATCAAGATGATGTGCTTCATGAGGATTGCCATAGAAGGATAGAGTCCTAAAAAGGCAATTGTATCCATTAATTAGGAAGAGTTTGTTAGTTTCCTATTTTATCTTTAGGAAAGTGTGTTAGTATCCCGTAAGGATTTGTAATCTGTTAGGATCTCTATTTGCCCATGGGTATAAATATGTAAGCCCAGGGTTCATGTAGTATATCTCTCGATCAATACAATTCGGCGTATCGCCACCTCTTACTTTTCCCCTTTGTTCATCATCCGGCGAGACTTGGTACCCGACGCGGGGCTGCATCGACTTTGATCTCTGGCGAAGGGGTAAGTCCAAGGTCCCGCCGGCCCAAGTATATCGTATCTATCTTTAGTTTCATTACCGTTCATAGATACATCGGCTTGGTTAGGACTTTCTCGGTTAGGTTCGATATTCTGATCAAGTCGATGTTTCTGTAAACGTAATGTTGCTTTAGGTAGATTTTCTATATCCATCACATTAGACAGATCTATCGGCTCATCGAGTATTAGATTATCATATACAATCTCATGCTGCGTCGGTTAGGTCCGACCTACTAGATTGTTATCGATAATCTAGTCCTGTTAAGCCGATAGGTTCGTGCTAATGTTTCACTAGAGGGTTAGCCGGTCTTATCATATGTCTTTGTTAATCTTGTCCTAGTATCTCAATTTAGCTCTATCGGTTGTTTTTCGCTTTAGGGTTTTGTCGATACCAGCTAAATCTTTATATTAGATTATATTAGCTTAGGCATCTACCACCCTGAAAATCAGTCAAGGGCTTGATTGTCTAGATGTTACGTTTCTTTTCACACTTAGTGCTGCATCAGTTCAGTTTTGATCTACTAAGTCGTGATTAGAACCGTAATCTCTAGCTTGCCTGTTGGCTGCCACTAAGGGTTCCGTCAGGGTTTCAGCTGACGAATTATCTGAACATCGGCATCGGCTGGGATCACACAATCGGCTGTCAACAGATCGGCTGTTTTGATTATCGACCTATCGGCCGATATAATTTATGCTCTGCTGTTTTGTATATCTTGTCAGTGGCAGGATCAAACTGACTGGCACGTCCGTGCTTCATCAATTTTAGGACCTGCACTGGAGCTAACCAGATCTCCCAGGCTGGCGTGTTGATTTTTCTCGTCAACACATTTTTGGCACGCCCGGTGGAACCCATTTGGACACTTCCAAGATCGACACAATGTCTGGCATCAAGAACTCAGAAGTCAACGAAGAAAACGTCATCTCGGTAACAATCGAGCAACTGTCGGCTGAGCAACTAGCCGACTATAAACAAATGGTTGAGCAGCTACAGGCCAATTACCTGCAATCCTTTACCCAGACCAGATCTGAGGTCGTCCTCCAGAAGTTCAAATTCAAGCTTGAAGACCTCAACAAACGTCTTCCGAGGAGGACAAGAAGGGGAAGAAGAAAATGGAGGACATTAAACAAGAACAAGATGATTCGGGACTCCACACCCTACAGGACCGAATCGACTCGGCTATGCACCACGCCCTCGTCAACCAAAGTGGCATACTGGTTAATACCCTCAAAAATATGATAGCCACTGTGGTCGACTCGAAGATAGCTGAGCAACTGCCAAGGGGGCCGACCTATTTCACTGACGACCAATTCCTGGTTTATAGGACGCTGTCAACTCAAGGCTTGCCAATCCCGCCACTGGAACAGCCGAATCCTCAAGGAGGAGCTCTGATTCAACCAAACACGCAGGCATCGACTTCAGAGCCACATCCCAGGATCCTGGTCCGACAGCAACCTCAACATCGGGGCCGTGGTGGCCCGATAGTGACGCAGGAGCAAGTGGAGAACATGTTCAACACCAATCGGCGGCCAATCATGCCCAATGAGCTGATTGGTAGTATTCCCCCAGCTCCGCATGATAGTCCTGCCGGCAATCGGCTACTTCCTGAACAGTCACCGCCGATCGTGTCTTGCCCACCTCCCGCTGCGAACCATTTCCAGTATCAATATCCGGGAGGCCACTTCGAGCAGCAGTATCGGCCACAGACGCCACCGTCAGTTCAGTATCAGCAAGGACCCATACCGTATGAACAATATGAGCCGATACCCCAAGCTCAAGACAACAGACCTTGGGCTGATCTGATTGCCGATGTGATGCACGATCAGTTCGGCCTCAAGACAAAGGACTCCGGCCACATGTACCGGTACCTGTATCCAGAGCACCTCGAGAGGGTGCCACTGCCAAACCAGTACAAAGTGCCAGACTTCTCCAAGTTCTCTGGGCAAGACAATGTGTCTACCTACGAGCACGTTAGCCGATTCCTAGCTCTATGCGGGGAAGCATCGGCTATAGACGCACTCAGGGTTCTCCTGTTCCCGCTGTCGTTATCAGGATCGGCCTTCACCTGGTTTTCATCGCTGCCATACAACTCGATACAGAGCTAGGCCGATCTTGAGAAGCAATTCCATAGCTATTTCTACTCTGGCAACCATGAGATGAAGCTGTCGGACATAACCAGCATCAGACAGAAGCACGAGAAATCGGTCCAGGACTACATTCAACATTTCAGAGAAATGTGGAACCGATGCTACAGTCTAGTTTTATCGGACTCCCAGCTAACCGATTTGGTGTTTCATGGCCTTCTGCCGCCAATCCACGAAATATTTTTGGCTCAGGACTTTGATAGCTTGGCCCACTTGGCCCAAAAGGTGACGGCCGACGAGCAAAGATTTCAAGAATCAAGGAAGGTCATCAAGAAGATTACTCACGTCGTCTGCGAAACAGACTCAAAATCAAGCGACAGCGACGTTGAAGTAGCGGCAGCCGAGTCGACAAGAAACAAGAAGGCCATAGTCTGCCAATGGCTTTTGAAAACGGCTAAGGAGGAGAAGTACGACTTTGATATAACCAAAGCCGATAGGATCTTCGACCTGTTGCTGAAGGAAAAACAAATTCAGCTCCCGGCCAACCACGTCATCCCATCAGCTGAAGAACTCAAGAGGAAGAAGTACTGTAAATGGCATAACACCACCTCCCACAGCACCCACGACTGCAAGGTGTTCAGGCAGCAGATCCAGTCGGCCATCGAAGCCGGGAAAATAAAGTTTGCAGAATCGGCTAAGCCGATGAAGGTTGATGGCAACGCTTTCCCAGTCAACATCGTCTGCTGCGTTTCCATCGTAGGATCCAGGAGGAAGAAGAAAGCCGGCGCAGCAAGCCATATTAGAGGGCGCCTAATCGACTGGGCGTGGCATACTACCGTCGCCACGACGGTTGTGATCCACATTGACACTGCGAGTTTTTCAGGTTCTGCTGGGAGCAAGGAATGAGGTTACCAACCCTCGAAAATTGCT
This sequence comes from Oryza australiensis, assembly GCA_019925245.2. NCBI lineage: Eukaryota > Viridiplantae > Streptophyta > Magnoliopsida > Poales > Poaceae > Oryza > Oryza australiensis. The sequence goes on from JAIFGZ020000792.1 coordinate 166,588, forward strand.
AGCGTGCAGTGACTACAGGGAGGACTAATGCAGGGGATCGCCACTGAAAAGTTCTAGCCGATTTGTCCCCCGAGCCGTTCAACTTAATCGGCGGAAACCCTCCGTTCATGATTGGCTCGGCCCCATCCACCCGGACTTCTTCCAAGAAGAAGATCAATAAGAGGCCGATGAAGAGCAATCGGCCAACCCCCAGTGGTGCTCTTCAAACCTCTTTACCAAAACACAGAAAAGAAAAATTCAGTGGCTTAAGAGCGAGGGGTAGGAGGGAGAAGTCCGGCGGATGATCCAGCAGCAACAACATCGGCATGGCACAAAACGATGGCGCGCCAAGAAACAAACGGCCCCAGCCGATGAAAGCCAAGCCGACAAAGCCAGAAGGGTAGCGAAAGGCAAAGCAGTGGTCTCGACATCGGTCAACATGGTTTTCATTCTACCAGCCGAGTTTGATGCTGCCGAGGCCGACGCAGACACAGTGGAGGAGACCATGGCTAGACTAAATTTGTCCCCAGAACGAGCTATTTTTTAAAAACCTGAGGGGACAAAAAATCGGCACGTGAAACCACTATACGTCAAAGGATTCATCAATGGCAAACCGATGTCTAAGATGCTAGTTGATGGAGGGGCTGCTGTCAACCTAATGCCCTATGCAACTTTTAGGAAGCTGGGGAAAGGAGCTGAAGACCTGATCAAGACAAACATGATTCTCAAAGACTTCAGCGAAAACCCTTCAGAGGCCAAGGGAGTTTTAAACGTGGAGCTGACCATCGGCAACAAAACCATGCTCACTACATTTTTCGTCATCGATGGGAAGGGATCATATAGCCTGCTACTCAGAAGGGATTGGATTCACGCCAACTGCTGTATCCCTTCTACAATGCACCAATGTCTGATCCAGTGGCAAGGGCGACAAGATAAAGATCGTGCCAGCCGACAGGTCAGTTAACATTGCTAATGCCGATTTGCCACTCTGGGAAATCGATGGTATTGATTGCCTATCCGGCAAAATCTGGCAAGCCGATTTTCTAAAAGTGTCCGATTCCAATATACAACCCATTGGAGACGATGAGCCTCAATTACTACTTTGAAGGCGTCGTGGAGGGCTCGAGTGTCTACAGCGAGGACACCGTGGACGATAACGACGACAAACTTGGGCAAGGTTTTATGTCGGCAAACGAGCTAGAAGAAGTTGACATAGGAACAGGAGATAGGCCTTGGCCGACATACATTAGCAAAAATTTGTCTTCTCATTTTAGGTCCAAGCTCATCGATTTATTAAAGGAATACAAAGACTATTTTGCTTGGGATTATTGTGAGATGCCTGGTCTTAGCTCATCCATTGTTGTGCATCGATTGCCTATAAAGCCTGGATATCGGCAGTACAAGCAGCCTCCCAGGAGGTTTAAAGCCGATATGTATGATGTGATCAAAGCCGAAATCACTTGGCTGTACGATGTTGTATTTATTCGGCCCTGCCGATATGCAGAATGGGTTTCAAATATAGTTCCAGTAATGAAGAAAAACGGCAAACTTAGGGTGTGTATCGACTTCAGAGATTTAAACAAGGCCACCCCTAATGACGAATACCCAATGCCTATAGCCGATTTGCTGGTGGATGCCGCCTCAGGCCACAAAATCATAAGCTTTATGGATGGTAATGCAGGATACAACCAGATCTTCATGGCCGAGGAAGACATCCACAAGACAACATTCAGATGCCTAGGGGCAATCGAGCTGTATGAATGGGTTGTTGTGACGTTCAGCTTGAAAAACGCTGGAGCTACGTATCAAAGGGCCATGAACTACATCTTCCATGATATGATCGGCTCCCTAGTAGAAATCTATATTGACAACATCATCGTTAAATCCAGGGAAGTAGAAGACCACTTAGCCGATCTAAGGCAGGTTCTGGAGAGAACAAGAAAATATGGCCTGAAGATGAACCCTCTGAAGTGTGTGTTCGGTGTATCGGCCAGGCAATTTTTAGGATTTCTTGTTCACAAAAGAGGAATTGAAGTTACACCAAGGAGCGTTAACACAATCAAGATGATTCAGCCTTCAAAGAACAAGAAGGATCTACAGTCTCTGATCAGCAAAATCAATTTCATCAGGCGATTCATAGCCAATCTGTCAGAAAAGATGGAGCCGTTCACACCATTGCTTCAGCTAAAGGCCGATCAAGCATTCACCTGGGGGGGCAGAGCAGCAGAAAGCGTTGGACAATATCAAGGATTATTTAAGCTCACCTCCGGTCTTGATTCCTCCACAAAAAGGGATACCATTCAGGTTATATATGTCAGTCGACGAGAAGTCCATCGGTTCAATTTTGATTCAGGAGGTCGAAGGGAAAGAAAAGGTTGTATTTTACCTCAACCGACAACTTCTGGACGCTGAAACAAGGTATTCACCAGTGAAAAAATTATGTCTATGCCTGTATTTTTCATGCAAAAAGTTGCGGCATTATCTGCTATCCAACGAGTGCACCGTGGTATGCAAAGCCGACGTAGTAAAATATATGCTTTCGGCTCCAGTACTAAAAGGACGGGTTGGGAAGTGGGTATTTGCCTTAACAGAATGATCTACGCTATCAGGCACCTAAGGCAGTGAAAGGACAAGCTATAGCCGATTTCATAGTGGAACACAGAGACGACTCAATCGGCTCAGTAGAAATTATGCCTTGGACTTTAACTTTTGACGGCTCGGTTTTCACCAATGGATGCGGAATCGGCTTGGTAATAATTTCTCCAAAGGGGGCAAGCTTTGAGTTTGCTTTTTCAATCACACCCCATGCCACAAACAACCAAGCCGAGTATGAAGTTGTGCTTAAAGGACTACAATTGCTCAAGGAGGTTGAAGCCGATGCCATCAAAATAATGGGAGATTCATTATTGGTCATCAGCCACTTGTCAGGAGAATTGGAATGCAAGAACGACACGCTGATGGTCTACTATCAAAAGTGCCGAGAATTGATGGACAACTTTCGGCTAGTGACATTGAAGCATATCCCCTGGGAACAGAACACACAAGCTAACGATCTAGCTCAGGGGGCATCAGGCTATAGGCCGATGACTAAGGATGTTGAAGTGGAGACTGCCACCATAACAGCCGACGATTGAAGGTTTGAAGTCTACAACTACCTCCAAAACCCTTCCCAGTCGGCTTCAAGGAAATTGTGCTACAGGGCTTTAGATATGTTCTGCTTGACGAAGAATTGTACTATCGGATGATTGATGGTGTGCTACTCAAATGTCTCAGTGCCAATCAAGCCAAGGTTGCTATTGGAGAAGTGCATGAAGGGATTTGCGGCACGCATCAGTCGGCTCATAAGATGAAATGGCTACTTCGAAGAGCAAGATACTTTTGGCCGACCATGCTGGAAGATTGTTTCAAGTATTACAAGGGATGCCAAGATTGCTAGAAGTTTGGAGCTATCCAGAGAGCACCAGCATCGGCTATGAACCCCACCATCAAGCCTTGGCCATTCAGAGGATGGGGAATCGACATGATCGGCCAAATTAATCCACCCTCAAGCAAAGGACACAAGTTTATATTGGTGGCAACCGATTATTTTACCAAGTGGGTGGAAGCAATTCCTATGAAGAAGGTTGATTCCGGGGATGCCATCGAGTTTGTCAAGGAACACATTATATACCGATTCGGCCTCCCTCAAACTATAACTATGGATCAAGGATCTATTTTTATCTCAGACAAGTTTGTTTAGTTTGCCAATGGCATGGGGATTAAGTTACTCAATTCCTTACCATATTATGCTTAGGCCAACGGGTAAGCAGAGGGCTCAAACAAGAGTTTAATCAAGCTGATAAAAAGAAAGATCGCTGAATACCCGAGGCAATGGCATAGCCGATTAGCCGAATCATTGTGGGCCTATCGGATGGCTTGCCACAGATCGATCCAGGTGCCTCCATATAAACTGGTCTACGGACATGAAGCAGTTCTGCCATGGGAAAACACCATCGGCTCAAGAAGGATTCAACTACAAGATTAGCTGACAGCGGATGATTATTATAACTTAATGGTGGATGAATCGGAATACCTAGTTTTGTCAAGGATGCGTGCCTTAGAAAAAGTGACCAGGGACAAGGAATGAGTAGCCCGTCATTATAATAAGAGAGTTGTGCCTAAATCTTTTGAAGAGGACAAGCTAGTTTGGAAATTAATATTGCCGATTGGATCAAGAGATAACAAGTTTGGAAAATGGACACCTAACTGGGAAGGGCCTTTCAAGATCCACAAGTGCGTCTCTAAAGGAGCCTACATGCTGGAAGGATTGGACGAAGAAGTATTTGGAAGGGCTGTCAATGGCAAATATTTGAAGAAATATTATCCCAGCGTTTGGATCAACTCTTGAATTGGCTAAAGTTGCCGACTCATGCTAGCCGATGTGTTATGCAGATACACGCATCGCCTTTAGGACATTTTTCCCGAAGTTTTTTCCCTGGTTTTCCCAAATTGGCTCAATCTAGCCGACGGGTGTAGTTTTTGTTCGAATTACTGATTTTATCGATGCCGACGACACCATCAACAAAATTAAGGGGGCATACATATATACTATCAGAAATCGAACTTAGCAAAATTATTGAAGTTTTTGACATATACAAGACGTGATCAGCAAGAATGCATATGATTGACCATAAATAATATCGGCAAGCCGGTTACAAAAGAGCCGCGAGTTTAAATTACAGAAGCCCAATTAGCTATTACATTTGGTTCAACGGGAGAGGAAGTCGGTGATGGCCGATATTGCCTTACGACGAACTTCGTCTATTTCTTCGATGGCCTTGGCGTCGACTGCATCACTCCCCGGGACCGGCGTCACTACTTTGGCCAAGTCGGACAGATGTGACATGGCCACCTTGATCTTCGCTCGTTGGTCTTCAATCTCTTTCGACAAGGCGGCCACGCGCCGTTCTTTTGCCAGGATGTCAGTTTCAACCTTAGCAAGTTCAGCTGCCAGTTCTTCCCGACGCTTGCGAAGCCGGTCAAGCTCACGATCGGCTCGGTCTTCAAGGCATCAAATTTTGCCTTCTCCGCATTGATCTCTTGCTGGCTTGCTTTGATGGTGGCCCCTAGTGCTTGGTTTTTCCGGCGATCGGCTACTCGTTGCTTGGCTCGTTCAAACTTGTGCCGATGCGCCTCCATAAAGGTGGCCGGTGCGATGATATTGGGCAGCTGATCTGGCAGCCGATCTTGGATATCTTCAAACCGGCTTTGGATGGAACCGCAGTCGGTGACCAAGAAGTCGAGGGAGCACTCTAGCCGCTTGGCTATGTCTGACAGTGTAGCCTGTAGGTCCTCATTCGACAGCACCATGGCCCTGCCGGCATCTTCATCCGGATCCATGAATTCTGAAAGGTCAAAGTCTAGAAGATCAGCTACGGTCTGCAAGACAGGAGACAGTTAGAAGATCGACAAAACTAGTAAGCTGATTTGTGAAGTTGGACAAAACTTACTTGGACAACTGGGACTGAGGTAGCCTCATCTTCGGCATCACCACCACCTACAGCCGATGGCGTGTGTTCGCTCGATACATGGGTGGCAGGTGTTGGACCACGAGGAGGCTAAAAAAAGGGTACAAGTCAGAAATCAGCTTTGTTGATGAGAGAAAAATTAGGGATGGTAGAATTTACCAAGAGAGGAGGAGTCGTCTTCTTCTTGACAGCCAGTTTCTTCGTCTACAAACACAAAAATCTGATGAAGCATAATCTTGGAAAAGGTGATGAGATCAAGTAATGAAAGGTGTTTACCGGTTGGGAACGAGGAGCGCGCTTCGGGGGGCTCAGAGTCTTTTCGACGGTTTGTTCAGCTGATGGTGTCTGGGCATATTTATTTGAAGAGCTCGTTTCGGCTGTGGTAGCATCGACGGCTTGGTCCATCTCCTCATCCCTGACTTCTTCTTCAAGGATTGCATCTACGTCTGGATCGACTGGAGGCAAGTCGTCAGCTGGAGTTGGTTTTGGCTTCTTCGAAGCCCGTTTCTTTTTCTCTGCAACCGGGGTAGTAGTAGCCGACGGCTTCGCCCTTTTCTGCCGATGCAACAGCTCATGAGTTTGGCCATGAAGAAGCATTGTTACCTTCGGCACGTGGAAGCCGATGATTGATGGAGCCAGCCCGCAGCCGCCGGACAGCACGCCAGGAGCATAGAGAATTGCTACTCCCATGTTTCTTGCATGTGGAGGGTAGGCATCGGTTGTCTGCAGAAGAATGAGGCATGGTTAGTCAAATATACGAGTAATGGTCGAAAGGGACTGAGAAGAGAAGATGCTTACCGATGGGGTCACCTTCGGATCGACGATTGTCAAATACATCAAATTCGATTAATGAAACAAGTGCAGCTTCCACTCATTCCACCATCGGCTGAAGACAGCTGTCCTCGTCACCGCCAAGTCAATATTGTCGATGCTGCCCAGAGGGGGACCAGGGATGTTGAGCAGCCAATGCATCATGATGTCTCCTTCGATTTTGCTTCTAGCCTGGATCTTGTCCGAGTAGTAAAGGCCGATCGGCAGTTGACCCATGCCAAGTTGTCTCGCAGCCATCATCGGGTGATAAAACTCATATGACCTATGTATGTTGCGTCCTTGGTGGATGTCGACGGGAGGATTCAAGGTGTTATGGCCGAGACATAAATCTCCCTTGGCTTTTCATATTCTTCAGAGTTGAGCTCGTCTAGCCGAAGATCGTCTGAGAGTTCGAATCTATCAACATTTTCGTAGGCAAACCATATTCTCGAGCTGCTTGGGAAGCTGCTGTATAGGTTGCCGAACCAATTCTTGAAATGATCGGCTGTCAGCTTGGATCCATGATAAGTTGCCACCGCTTCCCCAAACGACAAACATCGGCGGGTGGTCACATCTTTATCATCCTCGAACCGCGGCTCGATCAGGGGGAAATCGGCTTCTAGTGGAGCTGGCCTTTCTGCGACTTTATAGGTGTGAAGATTTAACCACAGTTGCAATAGCCACCAGGGTCCTCCTGTATTGATGGTTTGCTTGGAAGCTAGCCTAGCCGATGTGTTGCCCAACATTTGGTACAAATAGCCGAGCATGTATTTTCCTAAGGGGATTTGCTTCTTGCTCACCACGGCTTCGGCTATGTGCTGCCAGTTGCTAGTCGGCCCGCAGTTTGATCCGCAGAATACAAATTTTTCCAACCACATCAGGAGGAAAGCTACGTGTTCTCTCTTGGAGATCGGTCCATCTCTCATGTTCATCGATATAAAGCCGCTCCAGCCTCCTATGCTCTTGGTCTTGAAGTTATGAGTGCATTTGATGTTGAGGCTGGTTGGGTCGACTGTGGAGGTTATGTCCAACCCCGTAATCATTACCACATCCAAGAAAGTTGGCGTCATTGGCCCTTGTCTAAAACAAAACGCATTCAGCGTATCCGACCAGAAGTAAGTTGCAGCCGATAGGAGGGGCACATCCTTGGGCATGTCGGCTATTGTCAAAGCTAGGCACGGGCTTATACCTAGCTCGGTCCAATGGGTTTGCTGCCTAGCCGACATCCTTAGGTACCAGGCCAGCCAGGATTTGTCCGTTGAAGGCCAAGACTTGAAGGCGCCAGACCAATAGGCAAGATCAGGGGAGGAAAACCTAAAAGGGACTCGGTTTGTTTTGGCATTAATGAACTCACTAGGGTCTATGTTGCCGATCGACCCTAATAAGAACTGATTTGGACTGAGAGGGTCTGGGATGGCGATTTAGTGAGTGCGGTGCTGCAAATTGAAGGATAGAAGAGCAAGATAACAGAAGGTAAAAAGCCAAATCGCAAGGAATTAGTGGCTACAGCCGATGGAACTTACCTCACGGAACTCATCCTGAGCCACGTCGGAGCGAGTGCTTGGAGACGCCATCAATGGAGGGGATCGCTTTTGCGGAGGAATTCGTCGGTGAGGTCACGCTTTGGTTTCCAATGGGGTCACCGAGGAGGTAGAAAAGTTTTTTTTCTGGCTAGGGCTTGAGGATGCAAAGGAGACAGCATGGTTTGGTTCAACGCAAGGCGGGCATTATTTAAAGAATTTTTGTGGCAGCCAAAACGGAGTGGAGCAAAACTTACACGGGAATTCAAAATAGCGTCAAATCCACGATACTATCATATCATGGACTTGGGGGGCATGTGTTAATGACCAAATTTGGTAACCAAATCCCTGAGTTCAGAGCCAAGATTGAAGCGGAATCGGATCAGGAACGCAACCTGCGGAGAAACAGAGGCCGCGTCGGCTAAGGCCAAATCGGCTGGAAGACCAGTCGGTTAATATCGAATCAGACAAGGATAGCCGATTCCGATTAGGAGATGAAAGTGGAACCGGTCCCAAGAAGGAAGCCTAAAGATAGATATTGGATTCGGTCTACAAATTGTGCGTTAAAGATATTGCCATCTATGGATAAGGTTCTGTAACGGCAATTGTATCTGTAAATTAGGTAGTTATTAGATATTCCTTTTGTAATGTGGCATGGGACTGTGTCCCGAGATATTGTCATACTGTAAATAGTAGATAAGGTAGAAACCGTGTCCTACACGGATATCGTTGTGCCTAGGTATAAATAAGACCCGAGGGCTCTTTGTAAAAATATCAACCAACACACAATCAATCAACTTTGGTGCATCGCCACCCTTTTATTTTCGACGAGTTCTTGCTCTCACTTGGGCTACATCGGCTTCGATCTCCGAACGAGGTAATTCCTTGTCACCGTGGTTTGTATAGTCGGGATTAGTGCTTCCATCATCATGATACACTAGTTTCGGTGTTATAAATTATACAATCTATCATATATGGCCTATAGTCTAGAGCAATCTCTATATCTATCCTGCAATTGGCTAGTTTCTCTTTGAAGACAGCAGCCGATGAGGCTAGATCCAGGGGTTGAACTAGATTATATGTCGTGTCTACCGTCTCGAGGGGTTCACATTAAGTTATATAGACCTGTTATTTCTTTTTGTACTTAATGTTGCATCTAATCGACCTGTTAAGTCGCTCTTAGAACTATCAAGATTTGTTTAGTTTAATGTTTGTCATTAGAAACAGCGCTAGAGTTTCAGCCAACCTTACCTGTTTTAGTTATCTCTTAGTTTTAATTACTATTAGATATACTAAAATTGCCTTTTATATTAAGATCTCAATCTGTTTAAATGCCCTAAACCAGCATCAATCTATCAAGTTACGCTGACAGCCGATTGATCTAGGTTTAGCGCATTTAGATTAGATTGATATCTTCTTGTAAAATGTATCGGAGTATTAGCCGATTCACATTAGACCTGTAGTATCGGCTAGGTTATCAGTGCAGATAATTATTATCCTGATGTGCCTTTAGCCTAAGTGATTTATACTATCTCGGTATACTACCAATCTATCGTAATCACTTAGTATAAATGCGCCTTGGAATAACAATTATATGTTTACTGACGTCTTCAGCCGACGCGGTAAGGACTAATTTCAACTTAATGCCTATTTCTTGTTTCTTGTTGGTTACAGGATCAAACAAACTGGCACGCCCTGAATTCACCAAAGGCGACCAATTTGGACCAGCACTAGAGTAAAGCAAATCTCTCAGGCCAGTGCGTGGGAATTGAATTTCTCATCAACATGTGGATGTAATATCTTGGTCCAAGGCTTAATAGGATTAATAGAATACTCATACCAACAAGTTGCAACTTCATTTCTGGAAGCTTATCTCGAAAGAACTCTGAGGTGAAGTGTGCTTGGCCTGGGGCAATTTGAGGATATGGGTGATCGACCGAGAAGTTCTTCCTGGTTGCGCATGAGTGAGCACAAAGTACGTAGAAAAGACTTGTGTTAGGCTATGAGGGCAGTCTTAAGATCCTAGAGAGCTTTCAGATGTAGGTGGGCTCAGCCCGGAGAAGGGTGAGACGTGTCAGAGTGATGTCATATTTTGCGTAGTGCCTGGCACTAGGCAAACATTTTTTGTTTGCCGAGTGCCTGACACTTGGCAAACATTTATAGCTTTGCCTAGTGCCTAGCACTCAGCAAAGTAGTAAGGTTTGCCTAGTGCCTGGCACTAGGCAAACATTTTTGTTTGCCTAGTGCCTGGCACTAGTCAAACCTTACTACTTTGCCGAGTGTCATGCACTAGCCAAAGTCTTTGCCGAGTGCCCGTAGCCTAGCACTCGATAAATAGCCTTTTGCCGACCCTCTCTTTGCCGAGAGCTCTTTGCCGAGTGTTACACTCGGCAAACCCTTTGACGAGTGTAATACTGGCTTTGCCTAGTGTTCTTGATGCTAGACAAACACCAGAATTCCGGTAGTGGAAATAATTTTTAATAACGTGGATTATTACTCACCTCATACTCTATTGCCTTTATAAATGTTAGCTGGCATGGTTTGCTTCTCTGATATTTTCATTGATTCGATACACATAGTTTATGATAGCCTTTAATATTACCGTGAGTTGCTTTAGGTTTTGTTAAGGTGTTTAGTTCTCGTCCTAGTAAAGACTGTTGTCAAACATGACACATTTTTATTTCGATTCAACTGTGTAATTTTTATAGAGAATAGAAACTTCATTGAACTCAGCCAATTGATGTGGTAATACAGGCTATCTAAGTATAATCCTGACCTATATATAACTAAGATGAATATAAAAAAATATATACCCCACTACGGGAGATCCCCTGTTTGCCGAGTGCCTGGGACACTCGGCGAAGGCTTTAAAACACTCGGCGAAGACTTCGCCGAGTGCTGCACTCGACATACCTCACACGGTGAATTTTGGGTCGGCAAAGAGCTCTTTGCTAAGTGTTTTCATCGGGCACTCGGCGAAAACTTCGCCGAGTGTCCCTTCAACACTCAGCAAAAAAAAGGTACACATTCGGTTGGGTGCAAGTGACGGAAAATTTCAGCAAGAGCAAAAAAACCTCTCGGCGAACGTTTTACTTTCGCCGAGTGCCAACAAAAAAACGCTAAGCGAAATTACCATCTTTGCCGAGAGCAAAAAGGAAAACACTCGGCGAAATTATAAACTTCGCCGAGTATTTTTGCAAAAACACTCGACGAACATATGAACTTTGCCGAGTGCTTTTCTCAATGCCGTCAGCGAAGTTTGGGCACTCGGCAAAGAGAGTTCCCAGAACCCCCTGTTTGCCCTCTTTGCCGAGTGTTTTGGCCATTGCACTCGGGAAAGGCCCTCTTTGCCGAGTGATACACTCGGCAAAGTGACAATTTTAACCCTATTTCATTTGTTCAGTGGCATATTTCACAAATTTTCAAAATATACATCACATTCAAAACCCCAATCATTCCACAACCCCATAAGCATCATTCCACATCCCCAATCACAACCCCAATCAGCACAACCACATCGACAACCATAATCACAACAACCTTAGCCACAATTCACAATCCACAAGACATAAATATAATCCACAATCGTAGCCACAGTCACAATCCACAAAACATAAACATAGAGTTCACAGTAGGTAGTCCATAATTCGTAATCAAAATTCACACGGTAGTTTGGACCACAATTACAATCGTTCGAAGAAAATTACCAAGGTGGAAACGGTGGCCAACCTCCGTGGTCATTACTGGGGTTATTCGATGCCGCCGATTGAGGCTGCACAAAAGGAAAAGAGAATAGTAAAGGTTGTCAAGATAGTAACATTCGCAAATAAGAAAATTAAATGCGAGGTTATCAAGTGACTCACCGGAGTGCCTACAACAGGATGTGGAGGAGTGAATACCACAGGCTATGGCGGTACGACAGGAATACCTATGTTCTGACTGATTGTTTGTACGAAGCTGTACATCTCAGTCATCCTCATCTCAGTCTCCCGCTATTTCCTTCTCTCCTCTTCCAACTCGTCCTACAATATTCCATCCCAATGTTACAAAGTGAAGCAAACAATCAGTAAATATTAATATATTGAGCAAAAAAAAAGAAATTTCTAACCCGCCGTTTCCTTCTCTCCTCTTCCAACTCATCCTACAATATTCTATCCCAATGTTACAAAGCGAAGCAAACAATCAGTAAATATCATTGAATTGAGCATAAAACCGAAAATTTCTCACCCAGAGTTGTTGCACTTCGGTCTGTGAAGCGGTCGGCCGTGTCCGTATGGCCGGGCTTTCGCTCGTGCTCCTTGCTGGAAGCTGCGATAGAGTGGGTGTACTGGCTGTGTCGAGGAGGTTGTCGCCAATCCAGTACCGCACATGCTTCTTGCCTCTTCCCATCCTCATGACGACTTCTCCATCAATATCCTGGGTGGTAGGATCGAAATCCTCCCCATGGAGCTCCCTTGCCATCGTGGTGTACTGAATGAGGCGGCTGTTGACGGTCGCATTGGTGTATGCCGAGGGCCCGTCCTCTGGGTTGTATTCAACGTCGGACGTCGCCTTGCCCTTGTGGACCAAAGTCCATGCCTTGAACTGGGAGATACGCTTCCCATCATGCGACCCCGACTGTGAATAAAACAACAGTATGATTAAGAACTACTGAGCCTTGGTCGTTGAAATGAAAAATAGAATTCACGTACCCATCTAGCTCCATACTGGTTGAGGCTAAGGCTGCCTTAGTGGTGCACCTGGCATCATCAAACGCCGCTCCCGGCAAGCGGAGTGCGTCTCCTGCCACTCGGCAGCGCACCACCTGTCCACCATGTGCTCCCAGCAATCGAGAAGCTGGCCACACGACCAAACAGGCACCTACACATCATCAAGTATAAGATATATACCTAGATCATATCAAATGTACTTAATCGTTCAAAAATCCGATGTTATATTTACCAGCATGTATTGTTCCTTTGTTAGAGTCATGGTTCTTGCTTCGGTTTTGGTGACCTTTAGGTTGTTGTATGTAGCGTTGTATGCAATGATCGCCTGCATGCGCGCCTCGTAATGCATGTCAGTCACGAGTTTGCGACAAGATTTGTCAGCCACCGCAGCCGCTCTGGCCTCGTATCCTGTCTGGCATCTAAAAAATTCTTGCATAAACACATGATGTATTAAGCCATTATTTCAATAATGTGCAATGAATGTGATGTATTGAGGGACGTGGTTTGACAGAAGACTTACCCACAACTTGGCCATCACCCGCTCCGCCCTGTTGTTGAATATCCTTCCATCTCGATCAGGAAAATCGGGGACAACGACGTAGTGGTCAAACGTGTAGGCAGGCTCCGACTTTCTGGCATTCTGAACAAGGCCAGGAAAGTGTACTCTACACAGAAGACCCAGGATGCCGTTGACATGGCGTTTGTGATCACCTCCTCTTATCACAGTCCAACACCTGCCAAGTGAAAATAAAATGAATTATTAGTTTTAATTGTGATTTTTAACAAATCAAATGGAAAAGTATTGACAACATCCAAGGTTACTTACCGAGTCCCTTCGGGCTGAATCAGCGGGCGTCTCTCGAAAGGTATCGGTCGCCGTGGGAGGGTTGAGGGACCTCGCAACCAAACAGTCGACAAAACCCTAGCGGAGCCAGACCCCTAGCGGATGTAGAACCCCCAGCCGTGGCAGACCCCCAGCCTCCTGCTTCTCCTGCTCCTCACTAGAGGCAATAGAACCCCCAGCCTCCTGCTCCGCCTGCTCCTCCTCCACCCGCTCCTCCTACTCCTCGTCACTAGAGGACGGTACAGGGGAGGGTATCCTCCCTTGACCCCTGCCAGCACAAACCTTGCGTCGACCCCTGCCGCGACTCCTACCGGACCCTACAGCTGCATCGGACCCTCGAATGGCATCGGCCGCTCTCCTGAACACCAACGCGCACTTCTTCAAACCACCCACCATATTTGTTCAATCACCTGCACTTAGAAAGAGTAAACCAATTAGCACAAATATACAAAAATATGAAGAGAGAGAGATGCAAAATAAATAGAACATAGATGCAAAATAAATAGAACACAGTTAGTATGGTGCATACATGTATTAGAAATAGTCATCATGGTCAGGATTAGCTAGATCATAATTGTCATCATCACTATCAGCTATGTCGATATAATCATTAGGTTCCTCCCTGGAAGGAGGAATGTTGTCGTCCCTCTCATTTTTTAAATGTAACCGTTGAAGTAATTCTAAGTCCTTCACATTATGAACCTCATCCCCAGCGTCCTCGTCAACAATCATTTCATTGCCTACATCCGTCCCCATCGCTTCGGTTAAGTCTATCTCAAAACTTTCTTGTAGCCCATCTTCTTGAAAGAACTCTCCATCATATGTGTTTGGGTCCATGTTGTAGTCTTCATTGTTTGGTACAGGTAGTTTACCGTGTGGCGATACCTTGTACACAACATCCCAACCCTGAAGACGGTCATTTGTTTGGCACGGATATGACAGATAATAAACTTGTGTCACCTATTGAGCAACGATATATACATTGCCTCCTGCTAGGACGGTTGACTATTGAATTTTGACTAGCCCAAGATTAGGAGTCTATCTCACTTGAGCAGGATCAAACCAATGACATTTGAATATGAGAGGATTAAGAGGTCTATAACCATGAAACTTGAGTTCATATATTTCTTCTATTCTTTCATAGTAATCAATCCCATCAAGCCCTGGAGTAAAAACTCCAGTATTTGTGGTTCTTCGACTTGGTTGACTCTGCTCATGGCTTGTTGTGTGAAAGCGATATCCATTCACATCATAACCGAAAAATGACTTAACCCTATAGGAACAGCCACCAGAAACTTGTCTCAACTCAACACTCATATACGCATCGTTTTGGCCCTACAAGTTAAAACAGGTTGTAAAGTCAAACTTCTAAATTTCAAGCAAAAAGATTAAGCATAAGTTTCGATAGTACCTTATTTTTGAACCAAGAACTGAAATCGGGCATCCCATTCCCGCACCCTGCCTTAGAAGGTTTTCAGCTTCTTACGGGGTAGGTTCCCTTGGTTGACGCCAGAATTGATGTTGAAATTGCCTGTGCAAACGAGAACAAGGGGGTTGAACAATGAGAATAGTGACTAATTGGTAACAAATTTGTTGAGAACTTACCGCATGTACGGCTCCACTTCATCGAGGTTGGTTAACACGTATAGCATGAAGTTGCGCCACTGATGAGGATTCAACGTCTTGTTGGTCGCTTCACTCGCACTTCCAAGTTGCCCTTAGAAAAGACTGATGTTCAATTCATCTTCGCCAGCATTGTAACGAGGGGGTGGATTATGCACGCTAGGAAGGTTGTCAGCATAGTATTTTGATGTGAAATTTGAAACCTCCTCCAGAATGTTTGCCTCTGCAATGGAAGCT
The DNA here is from genome assembly GCA_019925245.2 of Oryza australiensis. NCBI lineage: Eukaryota > Viridiplantae > Streptophyta > Magnoliopsida > Poales > Poaceae > Oryza > Oryza australiensis. The sequence continues at coordinate 181,817 of JAIFGZ020000792.1, forward strand.
TCATTCTTGCATTTATTTTTATATTTCGTTCTAATAACCTTCAGACATCTCTCAATTACATAGCACCAACGGCACTACACACAGGCCCCCCCATTCGGCACTCGTGTGGGAGGTGCAGAATCAAATGCTGCATCAGATTGAAGAAGCTGGGAGGAAAGATCTTCTCTAACTTACATAGCAACACAGGCGCCATTCTTTCCATTTCATCAATCACAGTTGGAGATAACTCCTTAGCACACAGCTGGCGGAAGAAATTGCTCAACTCTGCAAGGACTAGCCAGACATGCTTAGGGACATAGCCACGAACCATCACCGGGAGAAGCCGCTCAATACATACGTGGTAGTCATGACTCTTTCGCATGGTAGATAAGTTCACTCCCCTCTTCAAATTTGCTGCATACCAATTTGGGAACATCAACATTTGGAACCATTCGAGTACTTCCCACCTTTGGGCCCTCGTCAGAACAAAATCGGCCTTAGGCTTTCTCCATGACTTGTCGCCTCTAGGAGGCGCCATGTCTAGCTTGTATCTATTGCATAACATAGTTTGATCCACTCGAGCCTTTACATTGTCTTTTGTCTTATCAGGAATGTCCATGATTGTACAAAAAAGTGTCTCGGTGACATTCTTTTCGATGTGCATTACATCAATGTTATGTGGAAGAAGGAGATCTTGAAAATAGGGGAGCTTCCACAAGGCAGATTTCTGAGTCCAGGCATGTTGCTCACCATATCCCAGAAAACCACCATCTTCTTCATTGATCTCAAGAGCTTCTAACTGAGCACGAACCTCAGCACCTGTCATCATCTACGGTGCAGCCTCAGTAACTATTACATCTTTTGTAAAGTTCTTGATGTCCCGCCTGAATGGATGGTCAAGAGGGAGGAATTGTCGATGTTTGTCAAAAGAAGAATATTTACCACCCTTCACCAACCAGATGAACTTCGGAGCTGCCTTGCATACCGAATATGGAAACTTCCCGTGAACACACCATCCGCAGAATATCCCATACGCCGGCAAGTCATGCAGGGAGTTATGGTACCAAATATGCATTTTAAAGTTTATCTTTGTAGCTCGGTCATATGTCCGTACCCCTTCCTCCCAAGTACGGACCAAATCATCAATCAAAGGCTCCATGTAAACACTCATATTCTTCCTCGGATGTCTAGGAATTATCAACGACAAGAATATATTCGATCGTTGGAAGATAACGCCGGGGGAGATTGAGGAGGATAACGAACATGGGCCAACATGTGTATGGGGCAGCCGCCATTCCATAAGGATTGAACCAATCCGTTGCCAACTCAACCCGTACATTACGAGCCTCTAGAGCTTTCCCAGGATGAATCACATCAAACCTTCTCCAAGCTTCACCATCGGATGGATGTACAAGCTTCTCAGGATTGTATCGACGTCCATGCTTGTGCCATGTCATCTGTTTCGCGGATTCCTCGATCATGTAAAGCCATTGGATCCTCGGTATGAACGGAAGGTATCATAAGGTCTTCATGGTGATAGCGAGCTGCCTCTTATGCCCATCACCAGAGTCTACCTCTAGGAACCTAGAGGATCCACACTTTGCACAGTACTTTGCTTCCGCATGCTCTTTCCTAAATAGGATACATCCGTTCGGACAAGCATGTATCTGCTCATATGGCATCTTAAGTGCATGAAGGAGTTTTTGTGCCTCATACATGCTCTTTGGCAGAAGGTGACCATTCGAAAGCAGGCTACCAACAACAGTCAGCATAACATCAAAGGCCTCTTGTAGACCCCCGTTTTTGAGGACGGGAATCATTCGTGTTCATAGTACCTTATCCCTGGATCGAGTAGTTCGGTACCCACGAATACAGTTCTGAATTACCAGGTGCAAAGTGCACGAATAGTCTTACATCGAAATTATTACAATAATAGGCCCGAAGGCAATATCCAATACATATAGGACCTACCGGTCCGGATACAACCAAAAACAGAACTTAGTTAAGATAGCAGACGGAAGGCAGCAGCATGCCGATTGCCACAGGCAACGACTGGGGACTAAGACCTGTTGCGCTCCATCGTCTTCATTCCTCCTAGTAGTATGTGTATGGGTCTTCCTCATCTCCTTCATCTAGAGGTTTGTGCGTATAGCAAGGGTGAGTACCAACCGTACTCAGCAAGCCAACACGGAAGTGATGCACATGATAGGGTCACTCAAAGGATGGTGGTGGGGTTCTTTTGCATAAAGTCAATTTTCACAAATCTTTTCACAAGCCTAACGCTAGCCAAGTCAAGTTTTAGTTCCGAGTATATTAAATCGGCGACGGTTCTGTCTGCCATCCATCGTGATACCAAGGATGGTTTCCCGCCTCCGGTGCGTCATGGTTTTTCTGGGGAGTCTACCTCTTCTCGCAGGTTGTAACATCCTGAAAATCGAAGGAGTAGAATTCGGAACGTGAAAATCGGAACTCACAAAAACTTTTTGGAATCATTACTTCTTATCGTGTTTTTCGATCTTAATTGCCAGTTCAGCGATATAAGATTTTCTTCTAGAATTACTTTGAGGTAAAATGGAGTAAAACCCTAAGCATTTCAACCCCAGCCGGTGAAAACAATTTCAAAATAAACAGGTGTGTACTCTGAAAAGAGCATATAGATATATATATGTATATAATAGGGTGCATTACAAAAAGGGATAAATTAATGTTTTAACTCTAATTAATGGGGGAAATATAATAAATAATTAGAATTGGATGGCAAAAATATTTTTGGAAAAAGAGAAATAAAAATTGAAATTTGGCTTCAATCAAAATTCCATTTTCTTGAATTTAAGAGAAGAGGCAAAATAAAAAAATGGAAAATATATATAAAGAAAAATATGGGGAAAAATGGGAAATATACTTTAGAAATTGTTCGTGAATACCAAGAATTATTTGGAATTTTTAGGAATAAAAGAAATGGAAATGGAAATTAGGATTTCAAATTCGGGATAAATGGAAAAGTGCACTATTCATCGCGCGCAGTGTTCGACCAAACCGTCGGCCACGTCCCACGCGCGCCACGCGCCGAGCGCCGTGCCGCGCCGTACCAGGACGCCCTCGCCCGCGTGCCCTCGGCGACGACACCGCCCTGCGCGCACGCCGCGCGCGTGGCCGCGCCACCCCGCGGTCGCCGGGTCGCGGCGACGCCGCGCTAGGCCGTCGCCATGTCGTCGCCGTCTGCCGCGTGAGCGCGCGTCGTCAGCCCGCATGCTCTCCGCCTCGCCGCGCTCACCGTACGCACACACATCGGCTGCAGTTGCCGCACGTCGCGCACGATCTCCCCGCGACCGCGCCATGCCGCCGACGCTGCGCCATTGCTGCCGTCGTCGTCGCCTCGCCGTCGACCGCCTATAAGAAGCCTCCCGCACCCGGCCCTCAACATCAAAAATACTCCCAGTGCTCACTCGTGCTTTCCCCCAATTTCCCCAAGGATTAGCCACTACATTGCGCGAATTTTGGGAAGGATCGGAGCTCGGCCGGAAGAACCCTAATTCGACCGCCCGTGCGACACTCCGAAATTCGTCACCCTCGGCCGATTTCTTCCCGAATTAAAGGTACCATTATCATTCCCGTGCTCTAGGTATTATTTCCCCTAAGCTCCCGAGCCAAATGGTCGCCGGAAAATCCCCGGCGACGAACCCCTCGATCCTTCCCGTCTCGGCCGCCGAACCACCTCGCCGTCGCCCGCCGTGCAGTGCCTCTCCGCCGAACCAACCCCACCTTTAGCATCCCTAGGGTTCACCGATGCTCGTAGACCTCTCACTTTAGCCGAGCTTCGCCGGATTATGCCGCCGACGAGCGCCACCGCCGCCGAACCACCTCGCCGTCGCCAGCCCTTTCCGCCGCTCCCGGTCTCGGCCGAGTGGGAGAAATGGAACCCTTGTGGTCCCAGGATGGTGTAGCGCCCCTCTTTTCCCTAGCTCCGGCCCTCCCTCGCCGTCGGCACCCCCTCCCTCACCGTCGGCCGCCGGTGGGAAAACAGAGCAGAGCAGAGGAAGAAAAGAAAAGAAAGGGGAAAAAGAAAAGGAAGAGAAAGAAAAAAAATAAGGAAAAGAAAAATAGTAAAGGAATTAGGGTAAAGGTAAAAAAATTATTTTGGAAATATTTTAGGATATAAAATAAGGTTTTTGAAATATTATTATCTAGGAATGAGTATAATATTCTTTTTCCTTCCAAAAAGAAATACTTTGTGAAAATAATTTCTAGATTAAATTTTTCATTTTTATGAATTCAAATATTGTCCGACCTCTAATTGGTTATCGAAGTTCACATGAGACCTTTTTAAAGATTGGTTAAGCATGAATGTCATTATTCGGTCGTTAGAATTTCAAAACCCAGATATAATTGCAACATTAAAGATAAAATTATTGGAGATATGGAAATTAGAAATCTAATTATTCTAGGATATCTTCAAATTTAGGAACAAAATATATATTTACTACGAGATGGTTTGCTCGGTTTAACTGGACTCCTTTTCGTTGATTCAACTATTAAAATTTCCGAAGTTGAGGTTGTGTTTGGAATCCGCTTACCGCGATCATTTTGAGATCTCTTTCTTTTCGTTGATATTGTTGGATTTTAATTGGATTCAACCCTTCTTTTCGCACGTACGGATAGCGTCCGAAGAAGTGAACACCGACTACGCGGAAGACCCCACTCAACCAGCGTGCGAGCAAGGCAAGTCTTCACACCCTTTGAACATATTGATCCCAATTGCTAAATGATGTTATTTTAAACTTTAAACATGCATGCTTTACGAGTTACCTATACTTGTTATGCCATTCCTTCTTTGTTGATTACCTTTAGAATTATTCCTTGTAACTCGCGATGTGATACAAACAACCGAAGCATAACTTCGGTAAACCGCTTAGCCATGCTATACTTAGATTTATGCATACTCATGACTTTATAAAAAGCTTTGTGCTTGGGCAACTACCTTAGGGAGGTGGTTGAGATTCGGCATGTGGAGACATGAGCGCCACATGGCCATGATGAATTAAGTTTGATGAAAATGGAAAGTACTATACAAATGTTTTAGACTGGGCGGCCGGATGATTTGGGTGGACTCGGAAAAGGCAAGTGCCGACCTGGTCAATTAAGGACCGAGCCATGAGATAGCGGAAACGAGCCAGTACAACCGTACTTCTCGAATGGGTATAGACCTAGCCGACTAGATAGCCGAGCGGAGGCGGTATCCTTGCATAGATGGTTCTCTATGATGTGGTTATGGGATGAGAATGAGGCTGCGGCCTTTGTTATGAATGGTGGGATTACACTAATGTTAATTAAACTTAAAGATTGGAAATGTCTTCCCTTACCCGGTGCGCCTAACTCCTCTCACTGCTAGAAAAGGACGGCTAGAGTGCATGAGGACATAAGTTCATGGAGCGGGTACGCCAAAGTGAGGTTATCGAAAGGCTTTGCCGTGACCGTCTCATGTGTTGAGGCGTAGGCTCATTTGTTGGTCCGTCGCGGAGTACGGGTAAAGTGTACATCCTTGCAGTGTGAATGAATCAATCTATTCGAATAGCCGTGCTCGCGGATATTGAGCATCGTGACAAGACTTTCGCTTGGCTAGACTTTGAACTTAAAAATGCTGGGATGGGTTTGCATGATGATTTTATTCGCTGGTGGATCAACTTCTCGAGAATGCGGGAAGGGGTGGACTCCCCAGAAAAACATGACGAACCGGAGGCGGGAAGCCATCCTTGGAATCACGATGGATGGTAGACGAACCGTCGCCAGGTTAATGAACTATGAAATTAAAACTTGATTTGGCTAGTCGATAGGCTTGTGAAATGAATTGTGGCGGCTTTACGCAAAAATAACCCTAGCCATGTTCTTTGAATAACCTTATCATATGCATCAATTCTGTGTTGGCTTGCTGAGTACGGTTGGTACTCACCCTTGCTATACGCACAAACCTCCAGCTGATGGAGTTGAAGAGCCGGAAGATCCATACGCATATCACCAGGAGGACGAGGGAACTGACGGCGCATATTAGACTTTAGCTCCGGTCGTTGCTCGTGGCAATTGACAAGCCGCCGCCTCTTTCCGCGCCTTATCTAAACTCGTTTTTTATGTTGTATTCGGACCATAAGGTCCTGTGGGATGAACAATGCCTTCGGGCCTATTAATGTAATAATGGTATTGTAAGACTATTCGTGCATGCGCACTTGATTATCCAGTACTGTATTCGTGGGTACCAACTACTTGATCCAGGGAAATGGTACTATGAACACGAAAGGTTCCCGCCTCAAAATCGGGGGTCCACAGAGCTGGTATCAGAGCCATGCGACCGTAGGCTAAGACCAAATGGCGCCCTACCCCTAACTAGATGGCTAAAGGGAAATATCCCTACAATAGGATCAGTTTTAAACTATTATTTCCGAAAATGCAAATATATCTTTTCTATATCTGTATTTCTTTTTACCAAATGATTATGATAGCTCCCTCCCGCTAACCCTAAGTTGCCTGTAAAAGCAGATGTCAAACCACGACGGAACCTGGGAAGTCACTATTCCGCGAGACGAGGGGTTCGTGGTCCAACTCCAGTCCCTACTATGGTGTTTGAGGTACCCGGAACCACCCACCTATCACACCAAAAGGCATGGCTCCGAAGAGTATCCAGCCTGGGAGGCAGCTGTATCCATAGAAGCCCGCATGGGAAGTGAGACATCTTACTGCTTCCATACTCGCTACCACCGGAACCTAGCAGAAGCAGCTATTCAGGATGCAGCTCGCGAGGCCTTCCTTCGCCTTAATGCGGAACACCGTGCCGAACTCACAATGACAGAGTTCGTGCATCATCCTTACCGCGAAGAGGGCAACCCGGTCTGCACCGTGGAGGCTACCCCCTGCTGCTACAACCCGATGGTCACGCGTCTATCGCGTTGGGCGGAGACAAGCAGACGATCGTTACGAGGAGGCCCCGCTCGAGATCAACGATCGCAGCCACGCTCAATGATCCGGTCACAGCCACCAAGGCCGTGGAGACCAGATAAGCATGCCGCACTCACCGCAGCCAATGGTGCTCAAGATGAGCAACTCTCTGACCGCTACATGGCCCGAGGGAGGCTCTGAGAGCTGGAAGAGCAGCTCAGGAAGAGCAAGCAGCAGATCAACGAGCTAGAGGAACAGCTGCGCACTCGTCCTGTCTACGCTACAGGTACTTCCACTGAGCCTGTACCATCACCTCCTGCCCCTGTGCCCGACCACTATTACCTTATGACTCCAGCAAGCTTAGATACTTTTCAAGCTATGATGGAGCAAGCTTTTATGTTGAGCACAGAGCCTGCACCGTACCTGGTAGACCCCACTGCTGCCACATCCATGGGACCCACCCCGAGCTCCGTACCAGTACCATCCGAGCCGGGATCAGGAGAGGGTAACCCCATCCAGATCTACACCGATACGGAGTCTGAGGCAGAGCCCATGGAGATCAAATGGGAGTCTAGCGACACCGACTCAATGGAGGAGGAAGTTCCCCCTCGTCGCCTGACTCACACGGGAGGCCCCCTCACCCGCCAGACTGCTCGCAAGAGTACGCGGCCACCGAGTCGGAAGATTCGGCGTGACTCCGAGGCCACCACCTCCGAGCCATGGGGACTTCGGTTTGCTTCAGCAGCGGACCACCCACTTCCGGCGCCTGGCTCTTGCGGGTGGTTGGATGACTAGGCGGAAGGACCTTCCCAGCTCGGCAGCACTTCCTATTTCCCCTTAATTAGTTGATCTAGTTGGACGATATAATTATTATTGCTATCCTGGCATGAAGGACTGTGTGTGTACAGTCCGTGTACCCCCTTATGTAATATGATGAACCTGAGCATCGCCTTGCGATGTCTTAATTCGTATGCTTATTATTATTTCACCTTGTCTGTTGATTGAAGATCATTCGAAAGAACTTGAAGAAAAAAAAAATTCCCCTGTGAACCATAACCTAAACTAGTCCGCTCTCTTAATTCATCTCCCTTCTTCAGATGGCACATCGTCGCAGAGCCGCAGCAACCAATGAAAACCCGCCAGAACCCAACCCCTCCACCCTGGCGGAGGTCATGACATTGCAGACCCAGCTACTCCAAGCAATTGCTAATAATCAAGGAGGTCGAGGAGGATCGAGTCTGGGAGAATTCATGAGAGCTAAGCCACCCACTTTTTCCACGGCCGAAGAACCTATGGATGCCGAAGATTGGCTAAGAGTGATAGAAAAGAAGCTAACCCTCGTCAGAGTCCGAGAAGCTGATAGAGTTGTCTTCGCTACTAACCAGCTGGAGGGTCCCGCGAGTGACTGGTGGGACACCTACAAGGAGACACGAGCTGAAGACGCCGGCGAACCAACATGGGAGGAATTCACGGCTGCGTTCCGTGAGAATTTCGTGCCAGCTGCAGTGATGAGGATGAAGAAAAACGAGTTCCGCAGACTGCGTCAAGGGAACACCTCAGTACAAGAATATCTGAACAAGTTCACCCAACTTGCCCGTTACGCCACCAGTGACCTGGCAGACGAAGAAGAAAAGATAGACAAATTCATTGAGGGACTAAATGACGAACTGAGGGGACCAATGATCGGGCAGGATCACACCAGTTTCCAAAGCCTCATCAACAAGGTCGTCCGACTTGAGCATGACCAAAAGGTGGTAGACAATAACCGCAAGAGGAGGCTCGCTATGGCTCGCCCGTTTCAGGGAACGCCACAACGCCCCAAGGGAGCCACCCCGTCTGGATGGAAGCCAAATGTTCCGGCAACCGGACGTTTTCCCGCTTCCGACCATGTCAACAGGTCAGCTACACCTCAGTTTCGTAAGCCCACACCAACCCTAGCTGCTCCAGGAAGAAGGAATGTGAGCTGTTTCAATTGCGGAGAATTCGGGCACTACTCCAATAGCTGCCCAAAACCACGCAACGCCCCTGTGCGCACTGGCGCCAATGCATCGCCCGTCCGAGGAACCCCCACCCCTGCGGCAGGACGAGGTCTATTCAGGACCCCGCTACCCAACGAGGCTGCCACCGGGTTTCGACGTGGCCAGGTGAATCATGTGCGGGCGGAAGAAGCTCAGGAGGACCAGAGCGTATTGATGGGTGTGTTCTCTATCAACTCTGCACCAGTTAAAGTTTTATTCGATTCTGGAGCCTCGCATTCATTCATATCTTCCCAAGTAAGCAAACAACACCACCTACACCAAGTAGCACTTAAGAGGCCTATGTTGGTACACTCACCTGGGGGAGACATAACCGTACCCCATGCCTGCATTAATGTGCCTATACGGATTAGAGACGTGGTGTTTCTCTCAAACCTTATGGTGCTATCACCCCAAACCATAGATGTCATACTCGGGATGGAAGGCACCCAAGTCAGTGACGGAAGTTCGGAGTTTCTTGGGTTTGGCCGGTTATTACCGACGCTTTATCGAAGGGTTTTCCACTGTGGCCCGACCTATGACTCAACTTCTGAAGAAGGAAAAGAAGTTTGAATGGAATGAGAAGTGCCAAAAAGCCTTCGACCAATTAAAAGAAAAGTTAACCACTGCCCCAATCCTGACCTTACCCGACAACCGGAAGGACTTCGTGATGTACTGTGATGCCTCCCGGCAAGGATTAGGAGGAGTATTAATGCAGGATGGGAAGGTCGTAGCGTATGCCTCGCGACAGTTACGACCCCACGAAGAGAATTATCCCACACACGACCTGGAATTAGCCGCGGTTGTACACGCATTGAAGATCTGGAGACACTATCTGATCGGGAACCACTGTGATGTGTATACCGATCACAAGAGCTTGAAATATTTCTTTACTCAGCCTGATCTCAACCTACGACAGAGACGATGGTTGGAGTTGATCAAGGATTACGATCTAGGAATCCATTACCATCCTGGCAAGGCAAATGTAGTGGCCGATGCGCTGAGCCGCAAAGCCCAATGCAACCACATGGGATTGGGAGGTATGGCCAGCGAACTTCAAGAAGAAATGGCTAGACTCAATCTACACCTGATTCCTCACGGAGGAGTGAACTCGCTGGAAATCCAACCTCTACTGAGAACTCAAATAGAGGAAGCCCAAAAGGGGAATGAGGAAACCCGGAAATCAAGGAACGCATGGCCGCGGACGCGCTCGGGAGTTTTCGTGGATGACAAGGGAATCTGTGGTACAAGAAAAGAATCGTGTGCCCGAACGATGTTTGAGAGGATTGATCTTAAAGGAAGCCCACGAATCGGCATATTCGTTACATCCCGAAGCACAAAAATGTACCAGGATTTGAAAGGAGAATACTGGTGGCCCAATATGAAGAGAGATGTAGCCGAATACGTAGCCGTGTGCGATGTGTGCCAAAGGGTGAAAGCTGAGCATCAACGGCCAGCTGGCTTGCTGCAGCCACTCAAGATTCCCGAATGGAAATGGGACGAGATAGGCATGGATTTCATAGTGGGACTACCCAAAACTACGCGGTTACGATTCCATTTGGGTAATAGTAGATCGGCTCACCAAGACCGCGATTTATACCCGTGAAAACTAACTACAACAAGTGCCAAGCTAGCGGAACTATATATGAGTAGGATTGTATGTCTTCACGGTGTACCAAAGAGGATCATATCGGATCGTGGTACCCAATTCACATCTCATTTTTGGAGCAAAGTCCACGAGGCACTCGGAAGTCATCTCGCTTTCGCACCGCCTATCATCCACACCGATGGGCGGGACGAAAGGACGAACCAATCTGGAGGATATGCTAAGAGCTCGTGCATTGGATTTCACCAAGGATTGGGAGAAATGCTTGCCGTACGCCGAGTTCTCTTACAACAATAGCTATCAAGCCGTCGAAGATGTCGCCAAACGAAGCTCTATTTGGTCGCCGATGTCGAACCCCATTGATGTGGTCGAAACCGGTGAACGAACCATATTCGGGCCGACATAATCAAGGAGGCGAGGAAAAGGTTTGCTCGATTCGGGACCGACTACAAGCTGCTCAATTACGACAAAAGAGCTACGCGGATATTCGACGAAGAGAATTGGAATTCAAAGAGGGTGACTACGTGTATCTAAAGGTCTCACCACTACGGGAACACAGAGGTTCAAAGTCAAGGGGAAACTCGCACCACGATACGTGGGCCCATTCCCGATAAGCGCTAGGAGGGGAGAAGTGGCTTACCAATTGGAACTGCCCGAGAATCTCTCCGATGTCCACCCAGTATTCCACGTATCGCAGCTGAAGAAATGTCTGCGGGTACCGGAAGAGCAAACCCCGTTAGAAACCATCCATGTCCACAGTGATCTTACCTACCCGGAGCATCCAATCAAGATACTAGACGAAGCAGAAAAGAAGACACGAACCAAGTCGTGGCGCATGTACAAAGTACAATGGAGCAATCACACCGAAGAAGAAGCTACCTGGGAGAGCGAAGAATTCCTGAGGACAGAATATCCACACCTATTCAGCAACCGGTAAGAAAATCTCGGGGACGAGATTTATTGTTAGGGGGGTAGGTTTGTAACATCCTGAAAATCGAAGGAGTAGAATTCGGAACGTGAAAATCGGAACTCACAAAAACTTTTTGGAATCATTACTTCTTATCGTGTTTTTCGATCTTAATTGCCAGTTCAGCGATATAAGATTTTCTTCTAGAATTACTTTGAGGTAAAATGGAATAAAACCCTAAGCATTTCAACCCCAGCCGGTGAAAACAATTTCAAAATAAACAGGTGTGTACTCTGAAAAGAGCATATAGATATATATATGTATATAATAGGGTGCATTACAAAAGGGATAAATTAATGTTTTAACTCTAATTAATGGGGGAAAAATAATAAATAATTAGAATTGGATGGCAAAAATATTTTTGGAAAAAGAGAAATAAAAATTGAAATTTGGCTTCAATCAAAATTCCATTTTCTTGAATTTAAGAGAAGAGGCAAAATAAAAAAATGGAAAATATATATAAAGAAAAATATGGGGAAAAATGGGAAATATACTTTAGAAATTATTCGTGAATACCAAGAATTATTTGGGATTTTTAGGAATAAAAGAAATGGAAATGGAAATTAGGATTTCAAATTCGGGATAAATGGAAAAGTGCACTATTCATCGCGTCAGCAGGTGTTCGACCAAACCGTCAGCAACGTCCACGCGCGCCACGCGCCGAGCGCCGTGCCGCGCCGTACCAGACGCCCTCGCCCGCGTGCCCTCGCGACGACACCGTCCTGCGCGCACAGCCGCCGCCGTCACGATCGCGCCACCCGCGGTCGCCGGTCGCCGCCGAGACGCCGCGCTAGGCCGTCGCCATGTCGTCGCCGCCTTGCCGCGTGAGCGCCGCGTCGTGCATCCGCATGCTCGCCCTCGCCGCGCTCACCGTACGCACACACATCGGCTGCAGTTGCCGCACGTCGCGCATGATCTCCCCGCGACCGCGCCATGCTGCTGACGCTTGCGCCATTGCTGCCGTCGCGTTGCCCTCGCCGTTGACCGCCTATAAGAAGCCTCCCCAGACCCGGCCCTCAACATCAAAAATACTCCCCAGTGCTCACTCGTGCTTTCCCCCCAATTTCCCCCAAGGATTAGCCACTACATTGCGCGAATTTTGGGAAGGATCGGAGCTCGGCGGAAGAACCCTAATTCGACCGCCCGTGCGACACTCCGAAATTCGTCACCCTCGGCCGATTTCTTCCCGAATTAAAGGTACCATTATCATTCCCGTGCTCTAGGTATTATTTCCCCTAAGCTCCCCGAGCCAAATGGTCGCCGGAAAATCGCCGGCGACGAACCCTCGAATCCCCTGTCTCGGCCGCCGAACCACCTCGCCGTCGCCGCCCGCGGGTGCCTCCGGCCGAACCAACCCCACCTTTAGCATCCCTAGGGTTCACCGATGCTCGTAGACCTCTCACTTTAGCCGAGCTTCGCCGGATTATGCCGCCGACGAGCGCCACCGCCGCCGAACCACCTCGCCGTCGCCAGCCCTTTCCGCCGCTCCCCGGTCTCGGCCGAGTGGAGAAATGGAACCCTTGTGGTCCCAGGATGGTGTAGCGCCCCTCTTTTCCCTAGCTCCGGCCCTCCCTCGCCGTCGGCACCCTCCCTCACCGTCGGCCGCCGGTGGAAAACAGAGCAGAGCAGAGGAAGAAAAGAAAAGAAAAGGGAAAAAGAAAAGGAAGGGAAAGAAAAAAAATAAGGAAAAGAAAAATAGTAAAGGAATTAGGGTAAAGGTAAAAAAATTATTTTGGAAATATTTTAGGATATAAAATAAGGTTTTTGAAATATTATTATCTAGGAATGAGTATAATATTCTTTTTCCTTCCAAAAAGAAATACTTTGTGAAAATAATTTCTAGATTAATTTTTCCTTTTTATGAATTCAAATATTGTCCGACCTCTAATTTGTTATCGAAGTTCACATGAGACCTTTTTAAAGATTGGTTAAGCATGAATGTCATTATTCGGTCGTTAGAATTTCAAAACCCCTAGCGAGATATAATTGCAACATTAAAGATAAAATTATTGGAGATATGGAAATTAGAAATCTAATTATTCTAGGATATCTTCAAATTTAGGAACAAAATATATATTTACTACGAGATGGTTTGCTCGGTTTAACTGGACTCCTTTTCGTTGATTCAACTATTAAAATTTCCGAAGTTGAGGTTGTGTTTGGAATCCGCTTACCGCGATCATTTTGAGATCTCTTTCTTTTCGTTGATATTGTTGGATTTTAATTGGATTCAACCCTTCTTTTCGCACGTACGGATAGCGTCCGAAGAAGTGAACACCGACTACGCGGAAGACCCCACTCAACCAGCGTGCGAGCAAGGCAAGTCTTCACACCCTTTGAACATATCGATCCCAATTGCGAAATGATGTTATTTTAAACTTTAAACCTGCATGCTTTACGAGTTACCTATACTTGTTATGCCATTCCTTCTTGTTGATTACCTTTAGAATTATTCCTTGTAACTCGCGATGTGATACAAACAACCGAAGCATAACTTCGGTAAACTGCTTAGCCATGCTATACTTAGATTTATGCATACTCATGACTTTATAAAAAAGCTTTGTGCTTGGGCAACTACCTTAGGGGAGGTGGTTGAGATTCGGCATGTGGAGACATGAGCGCCACATGGCCATGATGAATTAAGTTTGATGAAAATGGAAAGTACTATACAAATGTTTTAGACTGGGGCGGCCGGATGATTTGGGTGGACTCCGGAAAAGGCAAGTGCCGACCCTGGTCAATTAAGGACCGAGCCATGAGATAGCCGGGAAACGAGCCAGTACAACCGTACTTCTCGAATGGGTATAGACCTAGCTGACTAGATAGCCGAGCGGAGGCAGTATCCTTGCATAGATGGTTCTCTATGATGTGGTTATGGGATGAGAATGAGGCTGTGGCCTTTGTTATGAATGGTGGGATTACACTAATGTTAATTAAACTTAAAGATTGGAAATGTCTTCCCTTACCCCGGGTGCGCCAGAACTCCTCTCACTGCTAGAAAAGGACGGCTAGAGTGCATGAGGACATAAGTTCATGGAGCGGGTACTGCCAAAGTGAGGTTATCGAAAGGCTTTGCCGTGACCGTCTCATGTGTTGAGGCGTAGGCTCATTTGTTGGGCTGTCGCGGAGTACGGGTAAAGTGTACATCCACTGCAGTGTGAATGAATCAATCTATTCGAATAGCCGTGCTCGCGGATATTGAGCATCGTGACAAGACTTTCGCTTGGCTAGACTTTGAACTTAAAAATGCTGGGATGGGTTTGCATGATGATTTTATTCGCTGGTGGATCAACTTCTCGAGAATGCGGGAAGGGGTGGACTCCCCAGAAAAACATGACGAACCGGAGGCGGGAAGCCATCCTTGGAATCACGATGGATGGTAGACAGAACCGTCGCCGGGTTAATGAACTATGAAATTAAAACTTGATTTGGCTAGTCGATAGGCTTGTGAAATGAATTGTGAAAACTGGCTTTACGCAAAAATAACCCTAGCCATGTTCTTTGAATAACCTTATCATATGCATCAATTCGTGTTGGCTTGCCGAGTACGATTGGTACTCACCCTTGCTATACGCACAAACCTCCAGCTGATGGAGTTGAAGAGCCGGAAGATCCATACGCATATCACCAGGAGGACGAGGGAACTGACGGCGCATATTAGACTTTAGCTCCGGTCGTTGCCTGTGGCAATTGACAAGCCGCTGCCTCTTTCCGCTGCCTTATCTAAACTCTGTTTTTATGTTGTATTCGGACCATAAGGTCCTGTGGGATGAACAATGCCTTCGGGCCTATTAATGTAATAATGGTATTGTAAGACTATTCGTGCATGCGCACTTGATTATCCAGTACTGTATTCGTGGGTACCAACTACTTGATCCAGGGAAATGGTACTATGAACACGAAAGGTTCCCGCCTCAAAATCGGGGGTCCACACAGGTCGAGAAGCTGAGTCCACCAGCATACGAAATCATTATGCATACCAACCCATCATTTTAAAATTTATGAGTCTAGCCAAGCAAAAGTCTTATCACGATGCTCTATATCCCCGAGCACGGCTATTCGAATAGATTGATTCATTCACACTGCAGTGGTTGTACACTTTACCCGTACTCCGCGACTGCCCATTGAATTAGCCTACATCCCTTTATATGAGACGATCACGGCAAAGCCTTTTGATAACCTCACTTTGGCAGTACCCGCTCCATGAACTTAAGCCCTCATGCACTCTAGCCGTCATTTTCTAGCAGTGAGAGGAGTTCTGGCGCACCCAAGGTAAGGGAAGACTTCCTCAATCTTTAAGTTCAATAAATATCGATTTAATTTCAACATCCACAACATGGGTCGCAGCCTCATCTTCATAACACAAACCACATCATAAAGAACCATCTATGCAAGGATACTGCCTCCCCTCGGCTATCTAATCAGCTAGGTCTATACCCATTCGAGAAGTACCGTTGTACTGGCTCGTTTTTCGGCTATCTCATGGCTCGGTCCTTAATTGACCGGGGTCGGCACTTGCCTTTTCCGGAATCCACCCAAATTATCCAGCTGCCCCAGTCTAAAAACGTTGGTTTTTCCTTTTTGGTTTTCATAAAAACAAATTTCATAATGTTTTAGGCAATGTGGCGCTCATGTCTCCACATGCCGCATTCCAACTACCTTCCCTAAGGTAGTTGCCCAAGCATAAAGCTCTTCATAAAATCATGAGTATGCATGAATCTAAAAATAGCATGGCTAAGCATTTTACCAAAGATATTCTCCGGTTGTATGTATCACATCGAGAGTTACAAGGAATAATTCTAAATGTAATCAACAACAAGGCATGGCATAACAAGTATAGGTAATTCTCTATGTATAGCATGCATGTTTAAAGTTTAAAACAACTTCAGTTCGCAATTGGGTTCAATATGTTCAAAGAGTGTGATGACTTGCCTTGCTCGCACACCTGTTGAGTGGGGTCTTCGACGTAGTCAGTAGCTGCCTCTTCGGATGCTATCCATACGTGCGAAATAAAAGATTGAATCCAATTAAAATTCGATAAGAATGAATAAGGAATCACGAAAAACCAAAAAGAGTACTCCAAATATCTCCCTATGATTTTACCCAAATTACGGAGGATTTTAGGGCAAAATCGACCGTATTGTCTAGTTACGGTTATTTAGGTTTTTTTGTAAATAGAATCGATAAAGCGATGAAGCGAAAATCTTGCGAATGCTTGTCCAAAAAGATTTATTGATATTTCTTTTTAATGTATCCAAAAGATAGGTATAGCTTTGAAGTAAAGGAAAAGATACATTAATTCTTTTGGAAAGGGTGTTTGTAAATGGAAGATTTTCCCAAAATTCGTATTTAGGGTTTCATTTTATCTAAAAGAGAAATAGCTGTGGAAACTACAAAAAAAATTTGGCATAAATTTTCCCAAAATACTCCCAAAATATTCCCCAAATTTTTCTAAGATTTTTCCCTTTTTTTTTCTAATTTTTCATTTTCTTCTTTTTCCCTAGACCGGCACTGTGCAATATCTCTCTATTCTCAAGGAAAAAGAAAAAGAAAAAAATGAAAATCGGCAAAATTCCGCGCGGCTGGGGTTCGAACCCGCGACCTCTTTCTCAGCCTAGCTCACTCTCTCCACTGGGTTATCGCGCCTTTCTCGTTTCCTTCTCTTCTTTCTTTTCATTTTTTTCCCCTTTCCTGAGCTCTCTTCGCTGGCAAAAGGAAAGAAGAAGAGAAAAAGGAAATAAAATGGCGCGGTGAGGGATTCGAACCCACGACCTGGTGACTCACGCGGCTCAGCTCAACCGCTGCGCTGCCAAGCCGATGTCGTTCACTCTTGCTCCTACCCTGTTTTTATTTCTTTTTGCACGGTTCTTCTTCTTCCTCGCGACGCCGGCAAATCTCCCGAGCGAATAACGGCGAGGGTGGCCAGGCTTGGGGTGCTAGGCTACTTTTAACCATCTAGGAGCTATGATGGTTGCGTTCCAAGGGATAGCCGAAGCTTTGGGGTGGTAGAACGTGTTGGCAACGACAGCCATGTCACGGCGACAATGGAGCTCATCACCGGTGTGCTCCGGCGATGGAACGGCCACGACGAGGGGTCGCAGAGTACCTACAAGACCTAGCGACGCTAATGGCGACGGCGTGCTGGCCGGGAAGGCAGTGTGGTGTGCTAGCGACGTGCGCACGGCGGCAGCTGAAACAGAGGAAATGCGGCGGCTCGTCGGCGACGGGTCTCCGGCGGCTAATGGGTCCGGGAAACTTAGGGGAAACGAAGCTTGAAGCATGGATATCGCGGAAGTACCTTCAATTTGGGAGGAGATCGACTGGGGACGACGAATTTTGGACTTGGCTCCGGGCGGTCGGCGCTAGGGTTCTTCGACTCCTCGTCGGTTTCCTTCAAAATTCAAGCGATGCGGTAGGGGAACTTTGGGGAAAACTTGGGGAAAATGGAGAGGAGCGATTCACGAAGAAATCTTGTATAGGGAACTTGATCTACCCCGGCCTTTTTATAGGCGCTCCATGCCGGGTTAGCTCGGGCGAGGCTAATGGCCATGGAGCGCGTGCGGGGAGGGGGCCTGGGGTGAGGAGTGACGCTTGGCGCGATTGGGAGGGGGCCAGGCACGGCGCGAGACGCGTGGCCGCGAGGGCGGCAGGGCGGGCGCGGCGAACGGCGCGTGGCGACGCTCGGGGCGGGGTCAGGCGCGGCACGGCGTGGGCGCGCGGGCGCGGGCGTGGCGACGCACGGCGCGACGGGAACAATGCGAGCGACACGACGGCGCGGTACGGCACGGCATGGGCATGGTACGGCGGCGTGGGGCGCGGTGCTGCGGGCGCGACGCGCGGTGGCGAGGCGGTCGGGGTCCGGGTACGGCGTCGAACAGTGGCGCGCAATGAATAGTAACTTTTCCGATTTTCCCGAATTAAATTTCCTATTTTCCCAATTTTATTTCCTTTCACCCCTAAAATTCAAAATAAAATAGAACACATCTAAAAATAAGTTGTAAAATATATGTCCAACCTTTTCACCCACTTTTATTATTTTACAAATATATTTTACATATCTAATTTAATTCTTTTCCTCAATTCCAGAAAATGTGATTTTGATTCAAGTTTAATTTCTAGATTTCATATATATACCCTACGATATTTTATTACTCATTTTGCTCACTAATTAATATTACTCAATCACCTAAATAATGTTTTGCTCCCAATTATATATTTTTATAAATCCATAACCCTTTTCCTATTTTATATTAAAATTTCCAATTCTAAACTCCGAAAATTTTCTCGCAGCGGAAATTCAAATCTTTTGGTTTTTCACAAACACCGAGATGAATCGCTCGCGTATAAATTTATGCAACCAAGCTGGCAAATAAGAAGCGAAAACTCGATCAAGAAGCAACAATCAAAAGGTTTTTGTAAGTTCTGATTTTTAATTCCCGGTTTTAAATTCTCCGATTTTCAGGGTGTTACAAACCTACCCCCCTAACAATAAATCTCGTCCCCGAGATTTGGGTCGGGTCGCGATCGCGAGTCGGTCGGCATAAACATATGGGATGGATCCATTAGGACTCCTCCTCAGCAGGTTGGTGAACCGGTTGGCTGCTCCGAGTGACGCAGGAATCTATCAATGAGTCCCTAAGGGTGGTGCACTTTGATTCTTTGTTTCGGACAACATGATGTTGTCAGCTCTTAATACTTGGGGCATCCTTCAAGCATGCAGGATTCCGTAGGTCTCTAATTTTTCTTAAGTTGTACAATAGACTTGCTGTTCTAAACTATTGGAACCTTTAGCTGCAGACTGGTGGTGATCCTGGTAGGATTGCAGTCGTGTGATTTTGGTGGGCGACAAGAGATTATCTAGAGAAGGTTTGGTTCTACCTGGCTTTAACACAGTGTCCAATCTAAGAGTCCGGAGTTATGTCACTCTACCCCCCTAACAATATGTTCAACGTTGGCTTTTTAGGGTAAGGCCTATATTGGTGCCGGTATGGGGTACAGCTATATCTCTCCTGGGTGAATGTACCATTATGGGTCTCTTAAGGTCTACCAGACGTAGGTTATGTTCTGTGCTTGTCCTCGAGGTTATGAAAGAATGCGGATTTCCAAAACCAAACAAAACCTTGATTAGTGCAGAATGGATAGAGAACATACCCATCAGCATGATCTGGTCCTCCTGAGCTTCTCCTGTACGCACGTGGTTCACTTGGCCATGGCGGAATCCGGTGGTAGCCTCCTTCGGCTGGGGTGTTCTGAACAAGCTTCGTCCGGGCGCCAGGGTAGGGGTTCCTCTCACAACTGTGGTGTTGGCTCCAGTACGGTTGGGTGTGTTGTGCGGTTTGGGACATTGATTGGCATAATGCCCGAATTCTCCGCAATTGAAGCAATTAACATTCTGGTTTCCCAGTGCTGCCAAAGTGGGGGCCGGGGTGCATAAAGATGTTGCCGGTGGCCTTCTAGAGTTGTTGGGTACAAAGGGATGATTGGCCGCTATGATGGCTGGTTTCCATCCTGTTGGTGTTGCTCCTTTGGGTCGCTGAGATGTCTCTTGAATTGGACGGGCTAGAGCAAGCCTTCTCTTTCGGTTGTTTTCAACCATCCTTTGGTCATGCTCAAGCCTTACGACCTTGTTGATGAGGCTTTGGAAGCTGGTGTGGTCTTGTCCGATCATTGGTCCTCTCAGCTCGTCGTTCAGTCCTTCGATAAATTTATCCATCTTTTCTTCTTCGTCCGCTAGGTCACTTGTGGCGTAACGGGCAAGCTGGGTAAACTTGTTGAGGTATTCTTGCACCGAGGTGTTGCCTTGGCGCAATCTACGAAACTCATTCTTCTTCATTCTCATAACTGCAGCGGGTACAAAATTTTCATGAAAAGCAGCCGTGAATTCTTCCCATGTCGGTTCTCCGGCATCTTCAGCCCGGGTTTCCTTGTAAGTGTCCCACCAGTCACTTGCGGGACCTTCCAGTGGTTAGTGGCGAAGATGACTCTATCCGCTTCTCGTACTCGGACGAGGGTTAGCTTTTTCTCTATCACTCTCAACCAATCTTCAGCTTCCATGGATTCCTCTGTTGTGGAGAAGGTAGGCGGCTTGGCTCTCATAAACTCTCCTGAACTTGAACTTTCGCGATTCCCCTGGTTGTTGGCAATGGCTTGCAGCAGTTGGGTTTGTAAAGCCATGACCTCTTCTAGGGTGGAGAGGTTAGGCTCTGGTGGGTTCTCAGTAGCTGCGGGGCCTCTGCGATGGTGCGTCATCTGAGGAGTATAGATGGGGTAAGAGATTGGATCAACTAAGGTCACGGTTCTAATCATTTTTTTCAGTGATCTTCCAGTTGTTTTAAGTGATCTTTTACACACAACAAGCATGGTGGAATAAACTCATTTAAGACATAACATGGAACTCTATATTAGTTCATAGGTGTTACATCATGGGGATACATTGGACGTGTGTAGTCCTAGACAACACAATACAACGACACTAACATCGATCTAGGGTCTTTATACATAAAGGGTAGGGGTATGGTCGTTGCTGTCTTAATTCCTTTCAAAGCAAGACCAGGGTTGCTGCAGGCTTCTTGTCTAGTTGTTTGGGCTGCCGCCCGATCTGGGGTTGCCACCTATGGCTGTTGCATTGGCACCGGTAAGAGGAGGAATGTTGCGTGGCTTGGGGCAGTGGTTGGCAAAGTGTCCAAACTCCCCACAGTTGAAGCAAGTCACATTCTTCCTTAGACGTCGAGGAATCTCCTCAGTATCTTCAGGGGTACACACTGTGCTTGTAATGATCATCTTGCCAGTACCACCTATATTCAATTTTGGTGACTTCCTCTTCTTGGGGTTAGATGGTGGCGAACTGGAATCTTGGCCGGTTGTTTGATTGGATTCTTTATCATTTCTTCCGCACTGTATCTCTCCCTTGATTGGGGTCCTAGTGTACTTGTCCCATGTACTGTTCTTTACTCCATGTCCTTGTTTCATGAAACCGTAGCGGGGATCAAGTGTTTCCTTCCATCCAAATGGCAGGCTTGGTGCCATTGCTCCCCATGGATTTGACAGTATACTTGCGGGAGTCATCAGGGTTTGCGACAGAACGTACCGCCGTTGCTCTGGATACCAACCCTGGGTTTGCACCTGTTGCTGTTGGATCAATTGTTGCATCTGTTGCATCATCATGGCCATTAACTGTGTCTGGTTAGCCACTACCTGGGCTAAGGTCGGGTTCATAGGGAAAGGAGGTGGAGTGTTCACAGGGTCGCTCTAGGTTAATTCATGAGACTGCTGGGATCTTGCTTTGCTGCCCTTGGCTCTTCCCATCTATTGTCAGAGAGAGAAAGAAATCAGAAGAAAGGTTAAGCTCTGGTTGGGACCTTATTCCTGTGTACTCCTATTGCTTTAGCGGGTGGAACAAACAATCTCTCAAGCTTTAACAGGGTCATAGTCCTATATCTATTTTTGAAGATAGTTTAGGGCTTAGAGCAAGGTAATTGGTAAAAATCAAATGTTTGTAGAGAAATTGGGGTAGGAGAGAAAAATATGTTTGCCTTGTGAAAATAGTTTGTATTTCCAAAATAATCCTATGTAGGGATATTTCCCTTTGACCAGCTATAAAGGGGTGGGGCGCCAGTTGGTCTTATCCTACAGTCGCACTGCTCATATACCAGCTCTGTAGACCCCCGTTTTTGAGGACAGGAATCATTCGTGTTCATAGTACCTTATCCCTGGATTGAGTAGTTCGGTACCCACGAATACAGTTCTGAATTACCAGGTGCAAAGTGCACGAATAGTCTTACGTCGAAATTATTACAATAATAGGCCCGAAGGCAATATCCAATACATATAGGACCTACCGGTCCGGATACAACCGAAAACAGAACTTAGTTAAGATAACAGACGGAAAGGCAGCAGCATGCCGATTGCCATAGGCAACGACTGGGGACTAAGACCTGTTGCGCTCCATCGTCTTCATTCCTCCTAGTAGTATGTGTATGGGTCTTCCTCATCTCCTTCATCTGGAGGTTTGTGCGTATAGCAAGGGTGAGTACCAACCGTACTCAGCAAGCCAACACGGAAGTGATGCACATGATAGGGTCACTCAAAGGATGGCTGGGGTTCTTTTGCATAAAGTCAATTTTCACAAATCTTTTCACAAGCCTAACAGCTAGCCAAGTCAAGTTTTAGTTCCAGAGTATATTAAATCGGCGACGGTTCTGTCTACCATCCATCGTGATACCAAGGATGGTTTCCCGCCTCCGGTGCGTCATGGTTTTTCTGGGGAGTCTACCTCTTCTCGTAGGTCGAGAAGCTGAGTCCACCAGCATACGAAATCATTATGCATACCAACCCATCATTTTAAAATTTATGAGCCTAGCCAAGCGAAAGTCTTGTCACGATGCTCTATATCCGCGAGCACGGCTATTCGAATAGATTGATTCATTCACACTGCAGTGGATGTACACTTTACCCGTACTCCGCGACTGCCCATTGAATGAGCCTACATCCCTTTATATGAGACGGTCATGGCAAAGCCTTTCGATAACCTCACTTTGGCAGTACCCGCTCCATGAACTTAAGCCCTCACGCACTCTAGCCATCATTTTCTAGCAGTGAGAGGAGTTCTGGCGCACCCGGGGTAAGGGAAGACTTCCTCAATCTTTAAGTTCAATTAATATTGATTTAATTTCAACCTCCACAACATGGGCCGCAGCCTCATCTTCATAACACAAACCACATCATAAAGAACCATCTATGAAAGGATACTGCCTCCGCTCGACTATCTAATCAGCTAGGTCTATACCCATTTGAGAAGTACGGTTGTACTGGCTCGTTTCCCGGCTATCTCATGGCTCGGTCCTTAATTGACCAGGGTCGGCACTTGTCTTTTCCGGAATCCACCCAAATCATCCAGCCGCCCCAGTCTAAAAACGTTGGTTTTTCCTTTTTGGTTTTCATAAAAACTCATTTCATCATGTTTTAGGCAATGTGGCGCTCATGTCTCCACATGCCGCATTCCAACTACCTTCCCTAAGGTAGTTGCCCAAGCATAAAGCTCTTCATAAAATCATGAGTATCCATGAATCCAAAAATAGCATGGCTAAGCATTTTACCGAAGATATTCTCCGGTTGTATGTATCACATCGAGAGTTACAAGGAATAATTCTAAATGTAATCAACAACAAGGCATGGCATAACAAGTATAGGTAATTCTCTATGTATAGCATGCATGTTTAAAGTTTAAAACAACTTCAGTTCGCAATTGGGTTCAATATGTTCAAAGAGTGTGATGACTTGCCTTGCTCGCACACTTGTTGAGTGGGGTCTTCGACGTAGTCTGTAGCTGCTGCCTCTTCGGATGCTATCCATACGTGCGAAATAAAAGATTGAATCCAATTAAAATTCGATAAGAATGAATAAGGAATCACGAAAAACCAAAAAGAGTACTCCAAATATCTCCCTATGATTTTACCCAAATTACGGAGGATTTTAGGGCAAAATCGACCGTATTGTCTAGTTACGGTTATTTAGGGTTTTTCGTAAATAGAATCGATAAAGCGATGAAGCGGAAATCTTGCGAATGCTTGTCCAAAAAGATTTATTGATATTTCTTTTTAATGTATCCAAAAGATAGGTATAGCTTTGAAGTAAAGGAAAAGATACATTAATTCTTTTGGAAAGGGTGTTTGTAAATGGAAGATTTTCCTGAAATTCGTATTTAGGGTTTCATTTTATCTAAAAGAGAAATAGCTGTGAAAACTACAAAAAAAATTTGGCATAAATTTTCCCAAAATACTCCCAAAATATTCCCCAAATTTTTCTAAGATTTTTCCTTTTTTTCTAATTTCTCTTTTTCTTCTTTTTCCTTAGACTGGCACTGTGCAATATCCCTCTATTCTCTGACGTGTGGGCCGGCGGGAGAGGAAGGGAAAAGAAAAAAAAATGAAAATCAGCAAAATTCCGCGTGGCTGGGGTTCGAACCCGCGACCTCTTTCTCAACCCAGCTCACTCTGTCCACTGGGTTATCGCGCCTTTCTCGTTTCCTTCTCTTCTTTCTTTTCTTTTCTTTCCCCTTTCATGAGCTCTCTTCGCTGGCAAAAGGAAAGAAGAAGAGAAAAAGGAAATAAAATGGCACGGGAGGGATTCGAACCCGCGACCCGGTGACTCACGCGGCTCGGCTCAACCGCTACGCCGCCGAGCCGATGTCATTCACTCTCGCTCCTACCCTGTTTTTATTTGTTTTTGCACGGTTCTTCTTCTTCCTCGCGACGCCGGCAAATCTCCCGAGCGAATGACGACGAGGGTGGCCGGGCTAGGGGTGCTATGCTACTTTTAACCATCTGGGAGCTATGATGGTTGCGTTCCAAGGGATAGCCGAAGCTTTGGGGTGGTAGAACGTGCTGGCGACGGCAGCCATATCACGGCGACAATGGAGCTCGTCGCCGGCGTGCTCCGGCGATGGAACGGCCATGACGAGGGGTCGCAGAGTACCTACAAGACCTAGCGACGCTAATGGCGACGGTGTGCTGGCCGGGAAGGCAGTGTGGTGTGCTAGCGACGTGCGCACGGCGGCGGCTGAAACAGAGGAAATGCGGCGGCTCGTCGGCGACGGGTCTCCGGCGGCTAATCGGTCCGGGAAACTTAGGGGAAACTAAGCTTGTAGCATGGATATCGCGGAAGTACCTTCAATTTGGGAGGAGATCGACTGGGGACGACGAATTTTGGACTTGGCTCCAGGCGGTCGGCGCTAGGGTTCTTCGGCTCCTCGTCGGTTTCCTTCAAAATTCAAGCGATGCGGTGGGGGAACTTTGGGGAAAACTTGGGGAAAATGGAGAGGAGTGATTCACGAAGAAATCTTGTATAGGGAACTTGATCTACCCCGGCCTTTTTATAGGCGCTCCATGCCGGGTTAGCTCGGGCGAGGCTGATGGCCATGGCACGCGTGCGGGAGGGGGCCTGGGGTGAGGAGTGACGCTTGGCGCGATTGGGAGGGGCGGGCACGGCGCGAGACGCGTGGGTGTGAGGGGCGGCGGCCGGGCACGGCGAACGGCGCGTGGCGACGCTCGGGCGGGGTCCGGCGCGGGCACGGCGCGGCGGCGCGGCGCGGGCGTGGCGACGCACGGCGCGACGGGGAACAATGCGAGCGACACGACGGCGCGGTGCGGCACGGCATGGGCATGGTACGGCGGCGTGGGGCGCGGTGCTGCGGCGCGACGCGCGGTGGCGAGGCGGTCCGGGGTCCGGGGTACGGCGTCGAACAGTGGCGCGCAATGAATAGTGACTTTTCCGATTTTCCCGAATTAAATTTCCTATTTTCCCAATTTTATTTCCTTTCACCCCTAAAATTCAAAATAAAATATAAAACATCTAAAAATAAGTTGTAAAATATATGTCCAACCTTTTCACCCACTTTTATTATTTTACAAATATATTTTACATATCTAATTTAATTCTTTTCCTCAATTCCGAGAAAATGTGATTTTGATTCAAGTTTAATTTCTAGATTTCATATATATACCCTAAGATATTTTATTACTCATTTTGCTCACTAATTAATATTACTCAATGACCTAAATAATGTTTTTCTCCCAGTTATATATTTTTATAAATCCATAACCCTTTTCCTATTTTTTATTAAAATTTCCAATTCTAAACTCCGAAAATTTTCTCCCAGTGGAAATTCAAATCTTTTGGTTTTTCACAAACACCGAGATGAATCGCTCGCGTATAAATTTATGCAACCAAGCTGGCAAATAAGAAGAGAAAACTCGATCAAGAAGCAACAGTCAAAAGGTTTTTGTACGTTCGATTTTTAATTCCCGGTTTTAAATTCTCCGATTTTCAGGGTGTTACACCTCTCTACTCCGCTAAACTGGAACTATACGGCCATTAGCCGTGCAATGGCATCCAGTTGAGAAACCTTTGTATGCCCATGAAGGGGTTGCTGTGCCGCAGACAACATGTCGTAATATGCCTTTGTGGTAGGCTCCGGCTCCTCCTCCCTACATCCTTCATCGAATTGTGCTTCATCATAGACATTTAACATGTCTCCTGTCCCAGCATCAGAATCAAACTCCTCAATGCGTTGTCGAACAACCTCGTCTCTCCCACGGTAGGCTTCATCATGGAACGTCCACCGGGTATAATCAGCTATAAAACCATTCTTGCAAAGGTGTTTTCCCATGATCTCTTTTGTTTGTCGCTTCATGTTACCACAATTGCTATAGGGACACCAAGTGGTACGCGCTCCTTTAACATTGGCAAATGCAAGTTTCAAGAAAGCATCGGTCTTCTCGATCCATTCATCGGTCAACGAACCGTGACTTGAGCGGCCCGTATACATCCACTCACGGTCATCCGTCCTCTACCATATCGAAAAATCATATAAATATTATTTGCATCTACCGAGTGCCTATACTATCTAATAGGTAAAGATAGGTCCTAATCCCACCCGAGGATGTGTAGATGAGTTTAGTTCCCATGCTCTAGTACTCCGCTCCGAGACAGAATTTCGGTAGCACCTCCCCGCTGTTCTCCAAATACACGCCCCGATAGGGAGATTGTGTATCCGGAGAACAACTGGGAGATATTGCCAAAATTCTGAGTAGGATCAGAATACTAGATCATGGAAACTAAACTCATCTACACATCCTCAAGTTGCCCAAAAAATGTGGACAATTCGAAACAGATACGGTTAAAGATATGCAAGAAGACGCATATTTTTCATCCGTATCTCTGTCGAACGGGAGACGCCTAAGGTTACGTTATACACCGTTATCCTTCCATGTTCAGGCAATAGCACCTGCAAAATAGGGAAGCACGGCTCGATGGCCGACACATAAGCGACGGCATGGCAGCGGGATGCGACTCCATTCATCAACTCAAAAAAAGGCTTCGAATATTCACAATATTTCCTACTCAAAGCAAAGAAGATAGACATTTCCTACACAATATATTTTGCCATTGTTTTCTTACACAATATATTTTGCCATTTCCTACTCAAATCAATATTTCTTACACAATAGATTTTGCCACTATTTTCCTACACAACAGATTTTGTTATTTCCTACTCAAATCAACATTTCCTACACAAATGAACATTTCCTACACAAATCAACATTTCCTACACATTTTTCCATTGTTTTGTATGTATGAAAAAAAGAGAGACGTTTACCTTGTGACGACGCCGGAAAGGTGTGGAGGGAGGGAGTTGGCCAAGGGGGCATCGGCCGGGGAGTAGGGGCGGCGTTGGCCGGTGTTAGCCGGGGCATCGGCGGGAGGAGGAAAGAGGGCGTCGGTCGCGGAGGGGAGAAGGGGGCGTCGGTGGGGAGAGGAGGGGGGGCGTCGTCCGAGGAGTCGGTCGGGGCAGCGTCGCCGGTGGGGAGTGAAGGGTTACGCGGAGGCTACGCCAGCCGAAAACAAAAACTTTTAACCGCGCAAACCAGGAACACTTGCAAGTAAGGGCCGATAGATCGTTACCGATTGGAGTGTACAGCGGAAACAGCCAATCAGGGCTATCCGATCCGGAACAGTGTAGCCGATTCCCGCAAGCCGACAGCCGATTCCCGGGGACAGCCGATTCGCCAATCAGCCGATTCGCGGAGTCGTTCGGTCACGTTCTTGTGCCTTGCTCCGATGCACCCGACCGCGGCCGATCCGAAGCCGATCAACGGCGCGCAACGTAGCAGCGCCTCTACCGGTATCCACACGTCCGGGGACAAAACGCCGTACACCCGTGTGCTAGCACGCGATGCAAGGCTAGGGTTTGGCTCGAAAGTGGGGAGGGTTTCCGTGGAGATTGATCTCGGCGACTTCTGTTGCACGCGATGCAATTGACGTGCCGCAGCTCTCCACCCCTCCCTCCTTTATATAGAGTTGGCCTATTGGGACTAGTGGCCGATCAGGACTCTATTTTGAATCGGATCCTATCCGAATCTCACAGAGTTGGCTGTCCATACGTCGTAAGCCCATAGGATAGAGTTTCGCCGAATCTCACGAGTTCCGCCTATGGGCTTACGACGTATGGGCAGCCAACTCGTGAGATTCGGATAGGATCCGATTCAAAATAGAGTCCCGATCGGCCACTAGTCCGCGGCCAACTCTATATAAAGGAGGGAGGGGTGGAGAGCTACGGCACGTCAATTGCATCGCGTGCAACAGAAGTCGCCGAGATCAATCTCCACGGAAACCCTCCCCACTTTCGAGCCAAACCCTAGCCTTGCATCGCGTGCTAGCACACGGGTGTTTGGCGTTCGTCCCCTGACGTGTGGATACCTGTAGAGGCACCGCTACGTTGCGCGCCGTTGATCGGCGGACGGCCGCGGCCGAGCGCACGGAGCGAGGCGCGAGAACACGGCCGGACGACTCGGATCGGCTATGGCATCTACGAATCGGCTGATTGGCGAATCAGCTATCCCCGGGTATCGGCTGTCGGCTTGCGAGAATCGGCTACACTGTTCCGGATCGGATAGCCCCGATTGGTGTTCGCGCACACTCTAATCGAACAATCTATCGGCCCTTACTTGCAAGTGTTCCCTGGTTTGCACGGTAGAAAATTTTTGTTTTCGGCTAGCGTAGCTTCCGCGTAACCCTACACCTCCCTCCTTTATATAGAGTTGGCCGACATGGACTAGTGGCCTATCAAGACTCTATTTTGAATCGGATCCTATCCAAATCTCAAAGAGTTGGCCGCCCATACGTCGTAAGCCTATAGAACTCTATCCGATCGTATCCCTATCCGATCGAGCCGTATCCGAGTCCAACTCGAATGCCTGTTCTTATCCCCTTAAGCGTGCGACCCGTAGGTTCAGGTATACTCGGTTTCGGCTATAGTCTAACTTAGCCGATCGTCGGCTCGAGTCCAACTCGCCGACCTATCAACAGCAGCGCCTAGCAGCACATATTGACACCATAGTATACAAGAATATAATATCGGCTCTGAACCTGTAATGTGTACACAAATCCCTTTGCCTCACGATACCAATTAAGCTATAGGCAACATGTGTGCCATCCCTTCAATAGCTTAACCATTCACTCGAACCGTATTGGATTATCTGTCTGTTGATTGACTCCTCAATCAACTTAGCATGGCCATGCATTTCCATAATCCATTACCTCGAGGGGCCCTGAGATATCTCTCCAAAGGAGGGGCAAATTCCATCTTGATCACTCACATCCCACTCCATGTTTCATAGCAAACCCGAAAACTACCTTTACAACTACCCAGTTACGGAATAGCGTTTGGTAGTCCCAAAGTAGGCTACTACACATGTTGGAATCCATGGTGATCTCAGTCTAAGGACTTTGTACCAACACTACCCGAGACCAACTAATGGCACATTAATTCTGTAGTGTCTCATGGTGGGTCTATCCAACAATGTGTTCTCTAACACATATGTCCATGTTTATTGATTTGGTATCTCCATACCCATGATCTATGAGACATGATCATCAATCAATAGACATGCCGATCTTAGAATCATATTAGTTCCAATAATATGATATATGATCAGGGATCATTTAGAAATAGATTCATACATATCGAGTCTCATAAATAAGTCACGTACTTATTGATCAATACAAGATGTCTATTTCATGGAACTGAATAACACTTTATTTATAAATATATAAACATTGACGTGATATCCAACATCTCCATGTTGCCTCTAGGGCATATCACTAACGGAGAGGCGGCTGGCCATGCCTTGCCGGGCGGCGGCGCATGGAGGCGGGTGGCTGCCGGGGCGGCGGGGCTGCGGGTAGTGCGGTGCGGTGGCGGCTCGTTGCGGTGAGCTGGTGGCGCGTGGTGGTTTGGGGAAAAATGTCTAAGTGCGAAAAGCTTGGGCGGGGAGGAGCGGCCGTATATAACAGCATTCGCCGAGTGCCCTGTATGCCGAGTGTCTCGATCTCGGCACTCGGCAAACACTTGCTTTGCCGAGTGCAAGATCAGGGGCACTCGGCAAAAACAGACTTTGTCGAGTGCCCTACACTAGCACTCGGCAAAGTGTGCCTTTGGGGTTTTTTAAAGAAATTTTCCCGTGCGTATTTTCTTTGTCGAGTGCTAGGCTCAAAAAAAACATTACATTTTACGCTTCTAATAATTTAAAAATTATCAAACTGATTCGAAAAATTACCAAATTTTTCCATAAACTAATCTACGCTAATTATTGCCTATGGAAAAATTTTTGAAATCAAACGACAATTTGGCCGTCACTTTCTCTCCAAATGTAACTAATCCTTCTCAACACTTCCAATCTTCTTCAGTGAATCCTCGGTTTTGTGAACGTCGTACCTGGTAAAATATTCGAAACCTTCTCAATTTTTTACCAGAGCCTCGATGTATAATATCATGACATTCAGACAATTTTCATGATTTTCCGACTTCGTTTGCTATTTTTATTTTTTAAAATCATTCGGTGAATAGGTTCCTAGTCATGTTCCGTGAAGAAAATTTTTAAATTTAATCTCATTTTGAGGATAATGACTCAAACGGGTCTAAATAACATCAAATATAATTTTTCACTTATTTTATTCCATTTTTTTATCACTTGCGTTTAAATTTAAGACTTGGCAAAAAATTCATGAAAATAAAATAAATCAAATATATATAGCAAAACAAATTAAAAAATTACCAAATTTTATAATTATGATTGACATGTTGTACTTACATATTAAAGAAAGTTTGGAGGGTTGGAGAGAAAAATTTTAAAATTTTTGCCGAGTGCAGGGAAGGCACTCGGCAAAATTGTCTTTGTCGAGTGCCTTGGTTAGACACTCGACAAAGTTTCAATTTTGCTGAGTGCCTAGACATGGCCCTCGGCAAAGACATTGAGGAAACGTCGTTTCTGTCGTTAGGTGACGACCATTACATTTTTGTCGAGTGTCCCAAAGTGGCACTCGGCAAAATTAACCTTTTGCCGAGTGCCTGAGGAGGGTTCCTGGCAATATATATATATATGCCGAGTGTTTTTTTGTCGAGTGTTTACGCTCGACAAACTGTAAATTTTGCCGAGTGTTTTTGTTTACCGAGAGCGCTCTCGGGTTGAGTGTCCGAAGAAAAGCACTCGGCAAGAGCTTTCTCGTAGTGTCCACATAATAGGTTTCATAGAAAAAAAAGAAAGTGTAGGAAAAGCTATGGACCAACAATCCAAATGGTCACCTATCTCATGTGTAACCATCCTGTCCCACTGATGACATGACACCATAATAAAATCTCGTAAACTTAGCTAATGAAGAATAGCCCACGTATACATAGCTAGTGAATAATAAGGAAAATACCTAGAAAAAAGGTCCTTTTCTCGTCAAAAACTACATCATTCATGCATAACCATAGAGAAAACATGTAGTTACTGTTAGATAAGATAGGTTAGTTGTGCGTTGGTTAGCCTGCTAGATAGCGCGAGTCTGGATTGGCTCGAGTTAGTTTTTCGTTTTCTGTTACGTTCTTATCGCATGTCACTTTGATCTGTTGTAATCAAACTCTGTAACGGCACGTCGAAAGATTTTTTCTTGCATATATTAACATGCAAACGTGCCTGAAGGAAAAGACTACGTTTTCTTTAATATGATCCAATCTACCCTCCACTGATCCAATCTATAAAATCGATCTCCAGCACCTACGCGTGTTCTCCCGACGTGACCTCTGCATCTCGCAGGCTTTCGCTGGCGCATCTACAGCACCGGCGTGGCACGTGTCTCGGCCAGGGTTTGCAATTTGGGAACGAAATTCCCAAAATTCCTGAAATTTCGGTAATTTCGGTCCCCTGGTAAGCACATATCTCGCTCGAATTTTTTGGTTTTGTCCAAATTTTTGTTGGTTTGGTCAAATTTTATTCAAATTCATTACAAATTCGTCAAATTTTCAAAAAATTTCGGCCAAAAAAGTTCCAAAATTTCCGAAATTTCTGAAATTTCGGTAATTTTGGTCCCCTTGGTATAAATCACCCTTCCGAAATTGCTAACCCTGGTCTTGGAGTGCTTTCCTAGCATCACGCGTGGAGCGGCACAAGCCAGCACATCCCAGCACCAGTGCGTGCGTCTTCGTGGTGACGCGCAACGCGTGCAACGGCGGTGCGCAACCCATGTCTTCCTCGACATAGTGCGCAAGATCACCGTGTCCTCAGATCGGCGCGGTGCGCATGTCCTCTGGAATCGCCGTGCAGTGACGAAGCATCTCATCGCGAACCATGACATCATCCTCAACAACACCAGCACCGGCACCCTCAGGTCTCAATGGACAAGCCGTCTTCGAAAAACTAACCAAGACAAATTTTGTTCTTTGGAAGACACAGGTGTTGGCGGTGCTACGGGGGGCGCAGATGGTGGCCAGGCTTCCTAGACGGAAGCAACAGAGAGCCAGACCGGTTCATTGTCGTCACCAAAGATGATGGTAAGACGACCGAGAAGATTCCTAATCCGGCGCTATCACAGTGAATGACACAAGAGCAACAAGTGCTAAGCTACTTGTTGTCATCGCTATCTTGTGAAGTACTGACGCAAGTTGCCTCACTCACTAAGGCAACAGAAGTATGGGACGCTATTGAAAGCCTCTTCGTGTCACAATCTCGTGCGCGGGTTATCAACACCCCTATGGCACTTTCGACCACGCAGAAAGGTACCAGAAGCGTGACGGAATATGTTGATAAGATAAAATATCTTACAGATGAAATGGCTTCTACAGGCAAACGGCTTGATGATGAAGAACTTGTCTCCTACATCCTTATCGGCCTCAACTTCGACTACAACCCAACGTTGTTGTCCATTGTCGACCGTTCTGACTCCATCTCTGTCAACGAGCTGTATGCATTGCTCGTTGGTTTTGAGATGCGTCTGGAGCTTCTTCAAAATGTGACCAATGCATCTGTCAATGCCGTGTTGCGAGAAGGGTGTGGCACCGGGCGATATGGCAAAGGAGGACGCAGCGGTTTTGGGCATGGCCATAATGACGACAAGCCTAGATCTACATGCCAACTCTGTGGAAAGGTAGGTCATGTTGTTGCTAAGTGTTGGAAGAGGTTTGATCACTTCTTCACAGGAGAAGAGAAGAACGTCAACACTGCGATGGCAAACTCCTATGGCGTCAACACAAATTGGTACGTCGATAGCGGTGCCACCAATCTCATCACTGGAGAGATGGAGAAATCAGCGCTAAAGGACAAATATAATGGAAACAAGCAGGTCCACACCGCCAGTGGAAAAGGTATGGACATCGATCATGTTGGTCATGCTACTGTTCGCACTCCCACTCGTAACCTCCTATTGAAAAATATCCTTCATGTTCCTGATGCTTATAGAAGCTTAGTATTTGCTCATTGCTTTGCTCGAGATAATAGAGCATTTGTTAAACTTCATCCCTATTTCTTTTTGGTTAAGGACCAGGTAACGAGGACACCACTCCTTCGAGGCAGGTGTAGACATGGCCTTTATCCACTACCAACTGACAAGATATCTAGCTCCACCAACAAGCAGGCCTATGGTGTCGTCAAGCCATCTTTGTTCAGGTGGCATAATCGTCTAGGTCACCCGTCCTTTGCTATTGTTAATCGAGTCATTAGCCAAAATAATCTTACTGTAACTAGGGACTCTAGTCAGGAGTCAGTTTGTGATGCCTGTTAGAAAGGCAAGAGTCATCAGTTGCCATATCCAAAGTCTAGTAGTGTGCCCTCAGAACCTTTACAACTTGTTTTTTTTCAGACTAGGTATATTTACTTAGACACAAGTTACAAGTTTTTGAAAAATTTCATAACTTCCAAAACCTTGTTGAACGTCTCCTAAGCAGAAAGATCAAGGCCATACAAACTGATTAGGGTGGTGAATACCAACGATTGAATAGCTTCTTCAATCATATTGGTATTGAGCATCATGTATCCTATCCACATGCTCACCAGCAAAATGGGCCAGCAGAACACAAGCATAGGCACATTGTTGAAGTAGGGCTCTCCCTGCTTGCTCATGCTTCTATGCCACTTAAATTTTGGGATGAAACGTTTACTACCGCTGCATATCTTATTAATAGAACTCCTACCAAGGTTATTGCTTTTGAAACACCTCTACAGCGTCTGTTCAATCTCCCTCCAGATTATTCCCTGCTTCTTATTTTTGGTTGTGCTTGCTGGCCCAACCTTCAACCCTATAATTCCAAGAAACTTGCTTTTCGTTCTAAACAATGTGTGTTCCTAGGACATAGTACTCTTCACAAAGGATTTAAATGCCTTGATATCTCAGTTAGTGGTGTCTATATTTCTCGAGATATTGTCTTCGATGAGCAAGTTTATCCCTTTGCTAGTCTACACTCTAATGCTGGTGCTAAACTCTGGTCTGAAATTCTCCTTCTTCCTCCTAATCTTGTTCCACCAATGTTTGATCATGGGGCAAACTAGTGCATGATCAACCTCTGATTGATTCTGATCATAATCATAACAATGTTGTTGATGAAGATGTTGCAGGAGCAGGACATACCTCTGGACTCGATGGCACTGGTAGTACTGATGGTGTGCAAAACATTGATGAGATTCAGCAGCATTTTACGGGGATATGGAGGTCGGTGGCTTAACCAGTTCTGGCGGGCAGCACACCGGGCAGCACACTGCCACACCTGGTGCAAATTCTGATGGGGCTGACGCAGTGCGCAGTGATGCCTAGGTGCATGGCTCGGCCTCGGTGCCTGCTAACTCGGCCTCGATGCCTGCTAGCTCGGTCTCAGCGCCAGCCATGTCGACATATATCCAGCCGTCGCCATCGACATCCGAAGAAGCAGCAGCATCAGCGGTGGACTCTCAAGGATCGGCTGTGGCAGAGGATTTGATAACCAGTGCAGTGGAACAGCCAGGAACAGGCCCAGTTATAAGGTCGAGACGAGGCATCTATAAACCCAAAATATATTTAGATGGCATCATAAGGTATGCTGGTTTGTCTGATACAGTAAAGCCTTGTAGTTTATAGGAAACTTTGACTAATAAAAACTGGGAGCTAGTTATGGATAAAGAATTAACAGCCTTGTTATATAATAAAACTTGACGTCTTCTTCCACCGAAAAGGGAGTAAATGTGATTGACTGCAAATGGGTTTATAAAATTAAAAGAAAGACAGATGGAACTATAGATAGATATAAAGCTAGATTAATAGCAAAAGGATTCAAACAACGTTATGGAATTGATTATGAAGACACATTCAGTCCTGTTGTTCAGGCTGTAACTATTAGACTTGTTTTGTCTTTAGCTATGTCATAGGGCTGGAGTCTGAGACAACTTGATGTTCAGAATGTTTTTCTACACGATTATCTTGAAGAAGAAGTATATATGAAGCAGCCCCCAGGATATGAAGAAACAAAGACACCACATTATCTCTGTAAGTTGGACAAGGCTCTATATGGGTTGAAGCAAGCTCCTAGAGCTTGGTATTCTAGGTTTAGTAGAAGATTGCTAGAACTTGGCTTTGTCTCATCCAAAGCAGATACATCTTTATTCTTCTTTAAGAGAAAAGATCTTACAATGTTTTTGTTGGTTATGTTGATGACATAATTGTTGCTAGCTCCTCTTCTCAAGTAGTTTCAGTCTTGCTAAAAGAACTTGAGAAGGACTTCGCACTCAAGGATTTGGGTGATTTACATTACTTCCTTGGGATTGAAGTAAAAAAGATGGACAATGGTCTGTTGTTGAGTCCAGAAAGGTATGCTAGGGATGTTATCAAAAGAACTAGTATGAGTAATTGTAAACTTGTAAGTACTCCTTTCTCAACAACTGAAAGGTTATCTGTTAATGAAGGAGAATTGTTGGGTTCATAGATGCATCTCACTATCATAGTATTGTTAGAGCACTACAATATTTAACTCTTACTAGGCCTGATATATCTTTCTCTGTTAACAAAGTCTATCGGTTTCTTCATAGTCCAACTACAGTGCATTTGGCTATGGTCAAGAGAATACTTAGATATATAAAAGGGACACTTGGACTTGGAACAAAAATTGAAAAGTCAGTCTCTAATATTATAAGTGTTTATTCTGATGTTGATTGGGCATGATGTTTAGATAGCAGAAGATCAATAGGAGGATTTGCAGTTTTCTGGGATCAAATTTAATATCTTGGAGTGCAAGGAAACATGCAACAGCATCAAGGTCTAGTACTGAAGCAGAGTATAAGGCTTTAGCCAATGCAACAGTTGAGGTAATGTGGGTATGTAAGTTGTATGAAACTTGTTATTTCTCATCCTGAACTTGCACAACTATGATGTGATAATATTGGAGCTACATATATGTCAGTAAATCTAGTATTTCATGCAAGGACTAAGCATATTGAGATTGATTTTCACTTTGTTAGAGAACAGGTGGCACAAAAGTAAATGGTAGTTCGCTTTGTATCTTCTCAAGATCAGCCTGATCAGGTTTTACTAAACCTCTCTCAGTTCAGCAGCTTGAACGATTTCGAAACAATCTTAATCTTGTAGTTTTTCGATTGAGGGGGAGTGTTAGATAAGATAGGTTAGTTGTGAGTTGGTTAGCCTGCTAGATAACGCGAGTCTGGATTGGCTTGAGTTAGTTTTCCATATTTTGTTTTCTACTGTGTTATCACATGTCCGTCCTTATCTCATGTCGCTTTGATCTGTTGTAACCAAACTTTGTAACGCCACATCGGGGGCTTTTCCCATGCATATATTAACACACAAGCGTGTCTGGAGGAAGGGCAACGTTTTCTCTAATAGTTACCACTCCTAAAAAGACATTAGTTCTCATATCTTTAGAAACTCTTAAAACCAATTTCCAAAATATGTGAGACAACACAATATGGATGTACGTCTAAAGCTATTTAGATAATAGACAACATCGAATGAGCAGGATGGCCATGAAAGTCTATCTCTCTAATTGTGTCATCTCTAGGAAAAAAACAATAGATCTTACTATCTTTTGATTCTTATTGGCTAGAATATAATTTGTTAACATTGCACTATGTCATAAGTACCAAAGAAAGATATGATCTTTAGAGGACCTTTTAGACAGAGAGTATATATATATAACTACTATCTATAAAGTAAATAGCATTTTCACCCAAAATTTTGTTCTGCCTGGCTATTTTGTAGAAAACCCCTTGAGTTTTTTCGAAATAGAGGGCCCCGACCCAAGCAACGATCCACCTCGGATTTGATCCAATTCCTAGGCCATCTCACGCCCAACACGAACCAGGCCCGCAATCCCTAATGGACGACCAGGCACACGGCCCACTATACGTCCGACCACTTTCGTTTTCGGCTCTTTGGTTGTTTTGGAAATTTTCTTTTTCGGTCCAGCTTGTGCGATCAATTCAGCCCGTTACCAAATTTGGCTGCACGTTTTCAGACTTTCTCTTTTGTAATTTTTTATGGGCTTCATTATTTAGCAGGCTGGCCCAATTCGTTCACACACACCAAATCGGACTTTTTTTAGCAGGCCTATTATTCAACCTATGTGTATACACTTTGTATAGGTACGTACGCATACAAAGTATATTATTTATATCTATATCTATAACTAGCAAGTAGTGTTTCTACCCAAAATTTTCGTCCGCCCGACTATTTTATAAAAATGAGTGTTTATAAAATTAACCCGCAGTCCCAATGCTGAAAAGAAAGGGAGGGCTTAGATGAAAAAAGACCTGCTGTGCCCCTCCCGCCTGTCCCCATCCATGCCGCGCCTGCGTCCCTCCCTCCCATCGCTGCTCGGAGCTACCACGCTGCACCTGCGCCTCTCCCTCTCGTCCCCATCCGTGCCGCGCGCCGACTTCACCCGTTGCAACGCACGGGCACAGTATCTAGTGTGTGTGTATATATATATACACACACACATGTCATTTAGTCTCACAGCATCCACCTTTCATCCAATAACGTAATTTTTTACTATTGAGTGAGCCTACACTTTCCACCTGTATCATGAGGAGTGATTTTTTAGTTTGCATTCTATATGTGAGGAGCGGGGGTTCTGGAGGAAAATTGTTCTGTCATAGCTTGCCCAACCTAATAATTTTTTTTCTATATGTGAGTATAGCTGGCCATATGGCCCGCCCGGCCCGGCCTGGGCCCAAGCACTAAACAGCCCGGCACGATTTCTTCGGGCCAGGCACGGCCCGAAAATATTGTGGGTCGTACCGGGCCAGCCCGCGTGCTCAACCTTCGGCCCAGGCACGGCACGACGGGCCGATTTCGGGCCGGGCCGGCATGAAAAAGCACGAAAAAACCAATGCAATCGGGCGGCCCGAAGCACGATTTTTGAAAATCACAGGAGCCAGAGCCACATATCATATGTACACATATACATGAGCAAAGAGATATACATGACGCATAACAACATATACATGAGCCATGACACATAACAGCATATACATCTCACACAGACAAACATAAGAGAGAGTAGATGGAAAATAAACATTGAGAATAGAGCCTTTTTAATCACAATGACATTGTGTCATTGTGATGCTGCCTCATTAAAAACCTTTCTAGGTAAAAACTCACACCTCGTGAGAAAACCCTAGAAAGGAAAAAGGAGTACAACAAGCTCTTAGTGCTAGCCTAGAGCCACCAGCCCTACAAACAATTTTGTTTGATTCAATCTATATGCAAAAACAATGATTCAATGTTTCAAATTTGTATGATTCAATTTTGTATGAGATACTTACAGTGTTACACCGAGGAGATTGAGTCATCAAGATACAAATCTACAAAAGAAGCTTCGAGCTCTTTGTTCTCAACAGCATGTTGAGCCCGAGCATCTGCAAGCTCCCAATGTTTGATGCATGTAAGCATCTCAACCATCTCATGTGTCAAACTCCTTCGCCGATCCTCAAGAATTCTACCTGTGAGACTAAATGTGGACTCTGAAGATATAGTAGAGACAGGAACAGACATAATATCATTGGCTAATATAGAGAGGATTGGATAGGTTAGTTTGTGCTCATGCCACCAATTAATAATATTGAAATCATCATCATAACATGTGACAGTGTCACTATCAAGATAGGCAGATAACTCAGAGACAACACACATAGCAGCTGGAGTAGTAGTAGGAGTAGAAAGAGGAGGACCACTTTACACCATCAGCACCAAATATCTTACCTCACTCATGCCTTCTCTTACCTGATGTATTTGTTGGTTGAGGTGGTCTTTTGAATCTAACAGAGGAAAATTTTTGCTCATATTTAAAAAAAGCAAATAAAGTGCATTTTTAACTTTAACATAATAGGCAGAGTAATTAGTGCTAGTGGGAAGTGATAACAGCTGAAGGATGTTATGAAGTCCTCTCATTTTAGCTCTAGGATCCAAAATAAAGGCAAAAGAATATAACATAGGAATTTTTTGCCAATATTTGAGAAATTTTAGTTTCATGGGACTAACCACAGATCTTAACATCTCATGTTCATGCTGATGCAAATGTGTAGCAATATCATATATGTGATGTAACATTAAAGGACTAGTTGGATAGTAAACACCAGAAAGATCAACAGTGGATTCATAAAACAATTCAAGAAATTCAAGCACTTGTTCACCAACTTGCCAGTGAGAATCAGTCAAGAGAGGTCTATTATCAGCTGAGACCCATTTAATTGCAATAAAAGCATGAAATGTACTCTTATATGGCATGAGATGCTTGAGGATGAGATATGTTGAATTCCATCTAACATCCATGTCTAGCTGAAATTTACGAGGCCTAACCCCCTTAGCAATGCAAAAGTTCTTATATTCAGCAATACGAGTATTAGAAGAATTTAAGAATGAAATAGCAGTTCTGAATGCATCAGTATAAGGCTTAAGCCTTTTCAAACCAGACTTAACAATTAGGTTAATAATATGAGAAGCACATCTCTGATGCAATAGTGAATGACTAGGATTAGGGTCACGACCAAGATATCGAGATAACATAGGTGTTAGATGTATCAATGCAGATGTATTAGCAGAGGCATTATCTAGTGAAACAGCGATAACCTTATCTTTCAAAGCATAATCATCTAAAAAAATAGCAATATGCTCAGCAATATTAATACCAGAATGAGACTCATCAATGAGCCTAAATCCTAAAACCTTCTTTTCTAACATCCAATTAGCATTAACATAATGAGCAACAATAGTAAGATAATCTTCCTTAGCATTGCCAGATCAAATATCAGAAGTAATAGCAACAAAAGAGACACTAGATTGCAAATAATCCTTAATCTTAGAGCGACGCTCATTGAAATGCTTAGCCATATCTCTATTTGTGGTTTGCCTAGATACTTTCTTAAAGATAAGATTATGAGCACGCTGTATGTACTCCTCAAATGCATCATACTCACCAATACCAAGAGTCAAATCAAGTCTAACAATTAAACGACACAACTCAGAACGAGCAACAACAGGACTATACTCCAAATTCCTAACAGTACCATCAGGATTCATAGAGAGTCTAGATTGAACAGCAGCAGCATGCACAGATTTTTTTAGGCAAGACTTTTGATGTCTAAGTAAATGACCAGTACCATTAGAAGACTTAGCAGAAAGAATAGTTTTGCAGTGAATGCATTTGGCACTAACCAGAACCTTTTTGCCGTTTACCTCCTCAAAGTTGTCCAGATCCTGCCAGACACCGGATCTGGCCCTCTTCAAGGAGGCCGACGACGCTGCTCCAGAGCTGGTGGAGTCCGTGGCCGCTGTCCCCATCGGGTTGCAGCCTCGGAGCCCCATTATCTAGAGCAGCAGCATCAACATTGATCGGCGCAAGAGAGCTACCGAACAACACGTCTGCATCTCCGGCCAGATCTCATCGTCCTCCTCGGCCAGCCCTTGAATCACAAGGTCGTGATTGGTGGCAATCTAATTTGGATCAGACGCCATCACCTCTTCTTCGGTTCAGTCCTGCTCCTTCGTCAAGATCACCACCTCAACAGCTCCGCCCCTCAACGACCTGCATCAAAAAACAAGAGCGAAGCGAAGGAGTGAGCACCCGGCCGGACTAGAGGAAGAACAGATCAACAAATAGATCAAGTAGGGGGGAGGGGACAAACCAGAACGACCGGAGCCTGGAGCCAGAGACGACGACATGATACGATGGAGCAGTATCCAAGACCGTCGAGTGAGCACACAGCCGGACTTGAGGAAGAACAAATCAACAGATAGATTAAGTACGGGGAGGGGACAAACCACAACGGCCGGAGCCCGGAGCCGGAGATGACAACACGAGACGACGGAGCAATATCAAGAGCGACGGAGGAAGAACAGATCAACAAATTGAGAGGAAGTGGGGAGAGAGAGGGGAGGGGGAGCTGTATCCATGAGCGACGGAGCGAGTGAGCACATGGCCGGAGCCGCCGGACTCGAGGAAGAACAGAATAAGTGAAGGGGGGAGAGAGACTAGAGACTAGAGAGAGGGAAAGGGGGAACCGGGGCGTGCCGGCGGTGGCGGGCGTGCGCTCGGCGGCGGGCTCCTGGCGACGCTCAGAGTGGTCGTGTGAGGGCAGTGGCCGGCGATGAGCGACTGAGCGGTGGATGTCTAGATCTGGATCTGGATGCGTTGGCGGAGACGGAGTGGCGTGTGCGGGGGCGGCTAGGGTTAGGGTTTAGGGGTCACGGGCGAGGGGCACCGGGCGGTCGTTTTATATGGGGCGGGGCGGCCGACGCCGCCCGTTGAGTTGTCGGGCCGCTCGTGGGCCGCGGTCAAACTACCATGGCGGGCCATGCCCACCCGATAGGCTGGGGGTTCGACCCAAACACGACACAATGCCCCATGTCGAGCCGGCCCAGGCACGGTAGTTTTCGGGCCAGGTCGTGCTTGGGCCGGGCCAAAAAATCAAGCTTCGTACCGGGCTGTCGGGCTCCGAGCCATATGGCCAGCTATATATGTGAGGAGTAGGGGCTCTGGAGGAAAATTGTTCTATGGTAGCTTTCACCACTTATAGCATGAGTAACTTTTTTACTATTGCATTCCACCACCGATTTACCATTGCATCTTATTCGCTCGCTTTCCTTTTTCTATTCTGACTTATGCGGATCTGGCTACGGTACGAGGAGACCGGATCGACGTCAGCGAGGAGACGGTGGTGGCGACGTCTCGGATCCGGCGGCAACCTCCCTCCTCCACCCTACCCGCTGGGAGGTTCGCCGATGCTATGGATCTAACGAGGAGCTGTTCCTAATGACGAGCGGCGTCGGCGTGGTGGTTCTGAACCAGCGATGATGACCGGTGACGACCAGATTGAGCGACGACAGGTGTTCCTCAGTCCTCACCTCTTGGTGGCATCGGACGAGATGGGAGGGCCAACCAATGGCGGCGGCGGCTCGGAAACAGCGTGTTTGGTGGTTTCCACCTCCACGTAAGGCTGCTCAGTTTTGATACAGGCCCTCCACTGCAGGTGAAGTGAGGAGCGAAGCGGCGTCGCTGGTGACTAGATCTGTGGTGTAGAGAAAGAAGGGACACGCGGTCCATCGTCATCACCGTCCATGCCGTCAGATCATTCGTATGCTATGGTCAACCCAGTGATCCCTGCATCCAGATCCATGCCACCGTGGAAGATTGAAAGACGGCGCACCTAGACGCCAGGCTCTAGATCCATGCGACGAGGGTGGTGAGCCTTTGATGGCCTGGAAACGGCAACGGCCTTTCTCCTCGTTGCTTCCTCTGGCTAGTTGGAGACTTCCTTCTTCCTTCTCTATGCATTGGTGGCACCTTGATGCTGCAGCTCCACTCCGGGGAGATGAGCGGTGCAGTTGGATGCCTCACTGCTTGCTTGCTGTGTGCAGGCCCTCACTAGGCCTTGGGCTCTATAGTGACAGTTTAAAACCGTCACCGATTTTGTTAATCTGTGATGGTTTTCGACAGACCGTCACGCACGTCAATCCATGACGCTCAATCCATGATGATTTCTAAAACCATCACAGATGTTGTTTGGTGATGAGTTTTCAGTGATCTATGATGAAAATTTTCCATCACGGATTAACAGGATTCTTGTAGTGTCACCGCCTGCTTTGTTGTGTGGCAGCGAGCTAACAAGCTGCATCGATGATGTGAATTATTGGTTTTCTGTGTTTCTGCATGCAGTGAATTTCTTCTCCATTGCTTCTCTGGACTAGATTAATTGTTTTCCAATCCCAATCATTTGATTTTGCGTTTCTTATAACCCTATTGAGATTCTCAACATTTTAGGATTCTGTACAATCATAGATAGGATTTTGGCTGTCAGTTCCATGGTTTTTCTTTCCACGAAAACCGCCACGAAATTCACAGTTTTCAGCCTTACCGCGAGGTAGCGAAACGGTAGTGCCGTGGTTTCATTTGAAAAATTTCATGAAGATTCAAAAAATTTGGAAAAATTCATTGAAAAAAATCATGGTTTTAGAACAAGAATTTACAAGAATTATACTAATTTTTATGCATGAAAATACACAAATTATAGACGCTTAAAAATCGTTTTAACTTTCAGGAAAAAGAAAAGAAAAAGTACTCTGCAAGCATACTGTTCATGAAGCCCATTCAAGCCCATCACCTTTTCTTCTAAAAAATATATCCTGCTTCAACCGAGAGAGATGCAGTCGGATTTTCTCTTTCTCGCTCTTCCATCCTCTCCCTTGCAAGCCGACGCTGGAGCTACACAAACCGTAGCCGGTGACTCAGATCTCGCGACGGCACGCGCGGAAACCGAGGCGAGATGAGCGAAAAACGTGGCTTCAGGTACGCCGTCCCCTCCTTGCGTCAGCGCACGGTTTTCACGGGATTTAGTTTGCTTGCCGTGTAGATCGGGCGGTTTTCGCGG
Source organism: Oryza australiensis (assembly GCA_019925245.2). Lineage (NCBI taxonomy): Eukaryota > Viridiplantae > Streptophyta > Magnoliopsida > Poales > Poaceae > Oryza > Oryza australiensis. The sequence continues at coordinate 226,028 of JAIFGZ020000792.1, forward strand.
GCGATTTGCTAGCTTGCCGTGTAGACTTCCGCGGTTTTCACGCAGTTTATGGCGGCGAGGGGCGGCACGGCATGGACGTCGTCTCGCGCGGTAAGCGGCAAAAATCATGGCTGTGGCGCAAGCTTGCCACGTGAAAGGTTGCAAAAACTGCCGCTCTATATAGCCATTCTATATATAATGTCGTTACTATTTCAGCTCAAAATCAAGTTTATCTATAGACATACTTATAAGAACTTTATGATATAAAATTGTAGATAATATGTTATGCTTAAATGTAATTTAACTTTGCCCACGCCGTTTCAATTGCTTGATTAGCTTCACAAAGCTTTCTTGAATATGTCTATTGAGTGACACCGTGCGTTACATATTTATTTGTCCATTGTAGGTTAAAATGGCAGAAAAAGAGATCGTGTGGCAACATGGAGCAAAGCATGGTGGTGGTTTCCATTGCAAATATTGTGGTGTTAAGAGGAGTGGAGATGGAGCCACAAGATTTAAGTACCATTTGGCTCATCGGTTCGAAGGAGTGAAGTATTGCACCGTCGTTCCATCCGATGTAAGGGATTTCTTTAGCCGGCACCTGGATAGAATGATTCAGGCTTCTGATGAACGGAAACTTGATAAGTCAAGAAAGGAGGATGCTGCTGTAAGAAGATATACTCATTTAACTGCCGATGCTGACAAGGAAGAGCAGATGGAGGCGGCGTTGGCAGCACCGTGCCACGAGGGGAAATACAGAAGAGGTGTGGAAGAAAGAGGTGGCGTATACGAACATGGAGGTGGAAGTGGAAGTGGCCGAGCCGCACCTTCCCGATCAACAAGGCAGTCATCTATGGGTGGAAGTAACCCCATAACTAATTTTACCAGGCGATCAGCTTCAACTAGAGAAGTATCTTCGTAGCGTGTGGGAGATTATAACATCTCTACTTCGAGATCAACGGTGCAGCCTAGGATTGACACAAGTTGGTGGTCTAAGAAGGGAAAGTTAGCTAAGGACGCAATTGGAACGACGTGGGCGAAGTTCTATTACACTGCCGGCATTGCTCCACGGCAAGCGGATAACTTGTATTTTGTGAGTGCTGTTAAGGAAACACAGAAGTGGGGTGAGTAAATGTTTCGTACGTTTGATTTTTTACATACATTTACTTACTGTATGTGCGATGAAAAATTAAATCACCTATGCAATGTAGGAGAAGGGATCGTATCACCAACTAGACGTGATATCGACGGCAAGTACCTTGATGCAACTATGGCTGACGTGGAAAAGCAATTTGAAAAGTTCAAGGAGGACTGGCCAACATATGGTGTGATCCTAATGTGCGATTCGTGGACTGGACCTACTGGAATGGCAGTGATGAATTTTTTGATCTATTGTAATGACACGATGTTTTTTCATAAGTCCGTGGATGCGACTTCATTCAGTCAGGACGCCATCAACTTACAAACCGTAAGCACCACATTACATCTATTAATGTAATGTCACAAAAATTAAAGATTGCTTACTTTATTATATTTATTGATGTAGGAGACAAGGAAGGTAATTCGCGACATTGGCTCCGAGCATATTGTTCAAGTTATTAGGGTCAACGGAGCAAACTACAAGAAGGCCTGCAAATTGGTAAAGCAAGAATATCCTCATATAGTTTGGCAGCCTTGTGTGACACACACATTAAATCTGGTATTAAAAGATATAGGAAAAATTTCTGAGTATATGTCGGTAATTGAAAGTGCTAGAAAGATATGTCGGTGGTTGTATAACCACACTAAACTACACACTATGATGAAAGAGGCATCGGTGGAGAGCTTGTCAGGTGGAACATAACCTGATTCGGAACAACTTACATGTTCCTTGACAGCTTCCGAAAGTAAAAAAACCAGTTCATGCAATGGGTTGCCTCTCCAAGTTTTTTGAATAGTAAATTTGTTGCGACTGCGGAAGGTCGATATGCCCATGGGTGCCTCTCTAGCATGGAGTGGTGAGAAGGTTTGGAGTATGTGGTTGGAGCTGTGCAACTACTCTATTCATTGTTTCGATTTGCTGATCAAGATGAAATACCCAACATGAGTAAGTTCTTAATGTGATTTGAAATTTTGAAAGGCAAATGAGAAAGCTTATTTGTAAATGACATATCGAAGTACACGTTGTACAACTCTGTTGTCAAGCGACGTCTGCAAGACGTCGTGGAGGACACTCTTATGTGCGCAGGTACGTGGTTACTACCTTTTTATTTTTCCACTATGAATACAATCTCATATACACTTACATGTCAATTGAATTTTGCAGCTTCTGCCTTGAGTCCAAGGACATACTATGGATTAGTTACGACAGATCAATGCTTTATTGGCCTATGCAAGGCATTCGAGTGGATGACCGATGTCAATACAGCGGCATCGGCCTTGCTTGAGGTGGAGTATTATCGTCGAAAGATGGGGAAATTTAGCAAGCCCCTAGCAGAGATGATGGCTTTAGACGGAAGGACATCACCTTGTAAGTCAAACTCACAATTGAATTCTGTCAATGTGTAATGCATCCTTTCCTTTACATAATGTGTAACTAACGACACTTTTGTCCATGTGCAACACAATGGTGGCTAATGTTTGGATCGGATACGCCAACCTTACGGCAGCTTACGCTACAAATTGTTTCCCACTGCAAACGTAACTGGAGTACGTTCACACTCATCCATACCAAGGTCCACAATAGGCTTACTCACAAAAAGTTGAACAAGCTGATCTATGTGAACTACAACCTCTGCCTGAGGATTAAGCAGGCTAAAGGCTACTTCAGACCTGACGACGATGACCCGCTTCAAAAATTTACGGATCTTTCATTTCTCGCCGACGTGTGTCAATGCATCTCAAAGGTCGAAGGCGATATCCTTCCCTGCGATGGCAACAACAGCAGTCGCTAGTTCATTCCGGCACATCACCGACCTCTCCCACCTTCACCACCTGATTGGGTGGTTCGGCGACATGGAATCTATGGGAACACCAACATTACTCGGTCAAAATATAGGCAAAAGGCTGTAGCGTAATCTTTTCTTTGTCGCGGTACAGAGATGAAGGGCAGCCGGACAGCTGCCGCATTCAGCTAATGCGACAAGATAATACTTGCTTTTTACAATTGATTCGGTAAAAAAATAAGTAAAATTACATATCGACATATGTATGATGGTGTAAAAAAATAACTACCAGTTATATAGAGAATATTTTTACTAAATAAGAAACATCGATTTCTTTTTCTAAAAAGATGGCAGTAATTATTTTATTGTTCTAGTAAATAGAAACCTCACAGAAATATGTTGCAAGCAAATCGGAACCTTTAGTGTAGCAAAATTTTTACTGATACGTGATATGTTGATCGGTCCAATTTAGTCCAGAACAGAAACAGAGCAAAACCAATAATTTTTTTACTAAAATATATAGGCCAGAACAGAATTAACGAGAAAGTGGGAGACACGGCAAGCTCGTAATTTTTTTACTAGGATGGAAGTTGACAAGGGATGAGAGGGATGCGCGTGGGGACGGCTGGCATCCCTCCTAGAAAACGGAAAACCCGGATGCAGAGAACGATCGGAGGCAAGATATAATCTTTCTAGCGAGCAGCGCTCCATGCAGCGGTAAATTATTTGGTAGGGCTTTTAATTCTATAATTATTTCATTATAGAGAACCAGATTTTAAAAAAAATCAAAATTTTAGTATAATAAAGTAATAATTAGAACAATCTTTTAGGTGATTTTCTGGTGATTCTTGATAGAAACTGGTTTCATCTGATTCTGAGGAGAAACTGCTTTTTAGGTGATTCTCACTCCCAACTAAAACGCTGAATTATTTGAAATGATTCCTTTTAAAATCAGTTGCAAAATAACCCGTTTAGGAGAGATTCTTCTGATTCTGTTGAAAATCAGGGATGGGAGGAGAATCCCTACCAAACGGGGCCTAAAGTTTCATCGAGAGCATCTCATTCGCATGCTCCAGTGAATCTTTGCTTCTATGTTAACACAATATTAGTGATTCACGGGTGCGGATAAGGACATCTGTGTAAGCTTCATCAGTGTTGGCAAGAGGTTACGTTACGGATTATTGGTCACTGATATAAAAAGTTATCTGTGTGAGGTTCGTCGCGTCACGCATTATTGTTATTTGTGTCGAGGCTAAAATAAAAACTTATCACGATAAGTTTGACTTAGCAAAGGAGTCAAACTAGAGTCCCATCACGGATGAAGCATGTGTGATGGTCCGGTGTGGTTTGAAGACCGTCACGGATGACTCATCAGTGACCACCTCTATTTTAGACCTCTTTGATGCGCACCCGTGACGTGGATTTGTTCTAACCCGACAACAATGAGTAATTTACCAAAAAATAAATTTATTTTTTTTGCTAGTCTCAAGTCTTTGCCAGCCATACCAGCTATAAAATAACAAAAACATATATATACATTACCATTCCCAACATCCTCAACATTTCACAAATCCATTCCCATGTAACATACCCAAATTTTGAATTTCAAATTTTGAGTTCAATTAAATAATAAAAATATGTTTTCAAATTAATGACTAAAATTTTTCCACATAAAACCTAAATAAGTTTTAAAATTTGCGCCCGTGAAAAGTGGGTAAAATTTAAAACCCTTTTCGTTGCCATTCTAAAATAAAATAAAATTATAAGGTGGGCTTGGATTTGCATAATTGTTTTGAGTCCTTTTTATGTTTTTGGATTTTAATTGCATTTTATAATAGGCCTCATATGCATTATTTAAACTAGAAGGAAATAATTAAAACAAGGGACCTAATGTCAAAATATTGAAATCAATTGCAAAATTTATACAACTTATTTATCACAACAAGACCTATATTAAAATTCATCATCTAACTTTTCAACTCAAGTGAAAGTAAGTCATGGATACAAAATTATATGTTTTCATTAGCTCATACTTAATTCATGTTTTACCTTAATATCACCTTAACCTTTCCCTAATATAACACAAAAATTTATGGAGGATCTTATGAAGTGAAGTATGGGAAAGTGGAAATCTAACATAAAGGTAATCTCAGGTCAAACAAAATTTTAAATATAATTTTTCAATCACCTAATAGGAACATATATGTAAAGTTAAGCTTAGTCAATTTCTAAAAATAATTGTTGCAAGATAAAATCATAGAAAATTCATGTAAATACTAATCAATATTTTCAACTCACTATAATTTTGGCATAATTTTATCTTTACAAATTATCGTCAATTAAATCGGTCAAAGCAATCAAAACCTAATTTAAATCTAAATCCTAATTGACAAAAACCATATTTATTCATTAAATCGTATAAAAGTATAGATGTAAAATAATTTATTAAAATACTAGTTCATTTATCAAAATTTATTATAATTTTTCCAGAATTTATTTCATTAGTTTTGACCTCCTAAAGGTTCAAACCATTCTCTACCTAGCCTCTATTCTTTATTTTCCTAAGAATAAAATATAATGAGATCTCGAGTGAAACTTGGAAAAATGGAAATTAGGTACTAAAATCTACCACCACAAAAATCCACCATAATTTATCATCCCCAGAAATTAAATTATTGAGTTACAAAGAAAGGGAGAAAGAAAATAATAGAGAAAATCCTGAAAATACCCAAACACTAAGTTCACCCACTTCTCTACCAATACCTCTCATCCTCACCTAGTGCATATTGACTGGGACCAACTTGACAACCTCTCCAGGTCGCCCTTGCTCTATTCTCTTTCCTCCTCCTCTATTCATCCAGAGCATAGACGAGAGAGAGAGACCAAGAGAATGGACTTGTTCGACGCAAGTCCGCAATCGTGTCCGACTCCGAGACACTCTTTATAGCATCACACAACCTCCCCTTCCTTCCCAGCACCGGTCGCGCTGAGGGAGAAGGCCCTCTGCCTCTCCATCGCTCCCATCTCCACTACCAGCCGTGAAGAAGATGATGCTCGCCCGTATCACCGATCCTTCGCCATCCCAATCTCTTTCCCGATATATACTCTTGTCATCAAGCCGAGCAAATTCCCTTTTGACCCCGTCTCATTTTAACCATTGCAGCGATGGAAACAAGGACCTCACCATCGTCGCCCAGGAGCCCTACCGCCACATCACTGTTGGTATTTCTTAAGATCACATATTAATCCGCAAGAGCACAACATAACATTGTAGCACTTCACCCGGGAGTATTCCAAGATATCGAATTCACATGAAACATGTGTAGATTATCTAACGGTCAGGTTTATCCAAGGATATCAAGAATTTATAGGCGAGGGTATAGAGAGGATTTCTATGGTTGAGTGTGGACCCCTTTTTTTGTAACAGAAATCATTCGTGTTCATAGTACCATTTCCCTATATCAAGTAGACTGGTACCCACGATTACATTACTGAATCATCAAGTGCACAATACACCAATCGTCTTATGCGAAATATTACAATATAGCGTTCGAAGGTATTATTTAGAACGTAGGACCAAATGGTCTGAAATACAAGCAAAAGCAGAGTATAGATAAGGCAGCAGAGATAAGGCAGCGGCACGCCATTGCCACAGGCAATGACCGAGTCTAAGACCTACTAAGCGCCATCATCTTCCATACCCTCCTGGTAGTACTCGTACGGGTCTTCAGGGTCTTCATCGCCCACCTCTGAATGTTTTGCATAAAGCATGGATGAGTACCAACCGTACTCAGCAAGCCATCACAACAATGATGCTTATGATAGGGGATAATCAAGGAACGGCTGTGGTTCTTTTGCATGAAGCTAGTTTTTTTTGCAATTCTTTTCACAAGCCTAAGACCTAAGACTGCTCAAGTTTTATTTCCATGGTCATGTCCACCATCCATTGTGATCCCAATGATAGCTTCCCACTACTAGGTCGTCATGATTTTTTGGAGTCTACCCCTTCTCGCCTCCCGAGAAGTTGAGCCACCAGCACAAACAAATCTTTATGCATGTCCATCCCATCATTTTAAAAATTTAGAGTCTAGGCAAGCGAAAAACTTGTCCTGATGCTCCGTATGTGTGAGCACGGGTATTTGAATAGATTGCTTTACTCACACTGCAGTGGGTGTACACTTTACCCGTACTCTGTGTCTTGCCCAACACATGAGACAAAATCCCACGAATGAGACGCGTCATGACAAAGCGTTTCAATAACGTCACTTTGGCAGTACCCGCTCCATGAACTTGAGCCCTCCTGTACTCTAGCCTTACATGGTTTCTAGTAGTGGGAGGAGTTCTGGCGCTCCCGAGAGGGAAAAACTCACTCATTCTTTAAGTTGTAATTAAGTCCAGTTTCAGTTTGGTTACCCACTGATGGTTACCCACCTGTAGGCTTCCCGTCTATTCACATACCTAAGTGAACCCTATGAAGGGGTACCGCCTCCATTCGGCTCTTTACTCCGCTAGGTCTATACCCATCGAGAAGTACGGCTATACTAGCTCGTTTCATATTTATCTCATGGCTCGGTCCTCAATTGACCAGGGACGACACTAGCCTTAACTGGATTCCACCCAAATGATCTAGCCAGCCTAGTCTGAAATATTTGTTTGGTGTTTAGTTTTCATCCATAAATCATCTCATCATTGTCACGGCAATGTGGCACTCATGTCTCCACATGCCGTATGTCAACCACCTTCCCCAAGGTTGTTGCCCAAGCATATAGCATTTGATAAAATATGAATGTGCATGAATCTAATTTAGCATGGCTAAGTATTGTCAAAGATTGACTACGGACACACGATAATATAGTGTATAAGGAATATACAAGTATTCAATATCATGGCATGGCATATACAAGTAGGGGAATTCTCATGTATATAGCATGCATATTTGATTTGAAAACAACACAGTTGGCAAAAGGGGTTCAACATGCTCAAAGGTAGTGATGACTTGCCTTGCTCGCAACCTCGTTGTCCTGGATCTTTAGTACACTCAACGGCTTCCTCGGACTCTATAAATACGTGCGAAAGATCCGATTGAATTCGATTAGAGTTCAAATAAAAATCACCAAAATGCCAAATAAATCGTAAAAGTAGCTTCTAAAACTAGACTACGATTTTAGGTGAATTTGGATTCAAGTTTCGTTAAAAATCTAATGAAAATGAGCGAGTTACATTAATTTGAAGTTTTGCGTTTAAACCGATTCAATTAATTATGAGGTGGTATTATTTCAAGTTCATTTCATTTAAAATATTGTGATTGATAATTCAGAAATTATTACACTAGGAATAATTGTTAATCTCTAATTTTATTCCTAATTTTAATCGGATCGACAAGCCCTAGGGTTAAAATTAATTAAACCCTAAATAATTCATTCTAATGTTTAATACTATATTTAATAAGTTAGAACTTAAATTCTAGTAAATCCATACATTAAAGTTTAGGATTTACTAACAAATTAAGTTATAATTAAATTCCTAATATTATAATTAATAATTTAGATCTTAGGATTATACTAATATTTCCTATAATTAATCTTTATCCTATAATTAGCTCCTAACAAATTTTATTTTAGAAAATAAATTTTTAACCTAAATCTTTTCCCTCTTTTTCTTTTTTCCTTCCTTTTTCTTTCCTTTTCTTTTTCTCGTCCTTTCTTTTTCTTCTCCCTCTCCTTCCTACCTTCTCCTTCCTTTCTTCTTCCTTTCTCTCTTTTCTCGCTCCTCCTCGCTTGGCCAAGCCGACGCACGCGCACACGGCGCGGTGGCACGGGACGAAGGGGAGGGAAGGATGAGCTTACCGGTGACGGCGCGGTGCTCGCGCGCGATGGCGACGCGGCGCGCTCGGCGGTGACGGCGACGGGCACAAAGAGAAGAGAGGAGGGGAAGTGGGGAGGGAAAATAGCGTGGGGAGGGAGAGAGGAGGGATGGGGGCTTTATAGGCGCTGGGGAGACGCGGCGACGGCGACGGTGATGGCGACAGGCGTGTACGACACGGGCGTGAGGTGGCGGCGGGACGACACGTGGTGACGGGACAACGGCGATTGGACGTGGCACGGCACGCGGGGTGTGAGGGCGCGGGGTTCGGGCCAAACACCTCGGGGACGATGAACAGTGCAATTTCTTATTTTTCTATTTTTCTTTTTATTTATTTTTTCTTTTATAATTAATACTATTTATATTTTTTTACATTTCACACATGAATTTAAATATAATTTTGTCCAAAAGTAAATTTTATCAAATTCTAATTTTATCCAACTTTTATTTTTATAAATTCATTTTTATATTTATTTTGCAATTTTCTATTTTTCCTTTCCTTTAGGGTTTTAAATCCTCTTCGATTTTTCTTTAAATGAATATTATTTTATTTATAAATTTTGGCAACAAGAACTTGCAAATAAGAGACAAATAAATACGACACGATGCAATAATTCTAAAGTTTCGTAAGTTCCGAATTTTAAATTTTAAATTTTATGCCTTCGGATTTTTAGGGTGTTACAAACCTACCACCCTTAAATAAATCTCATCCCGAAATTTCTTACCGGTTGTCGAGCAAGTGTGGGTACTGGGTCCTTAGAAAATATTCGCTCTCCCAACTTGCCTCCTCTTCGGTGTGATTGCTCCATTGCACTTGGTTCGGTTTTTCTTCTTTGCCTCGTCCAATATTTTTACCAGATGTTCAGGGTTAATGAGATCACTGTTGATATGGATATCTTCCAAGGGAGCTTGCTCTTCTGGCACACGCAGACACTTCTTCAATTGTGACACATGGAACACTGGGTGCACATCAGAGATATTTTCTGGTAGCTCTAACTGATAGGCCACTTCACCTCTTCTGGCGTTTATCAGGAATGGTCCCACGTATCTTGGCGCAAGCTTTCCTTTAACCTTGAACCTCTGGGTTCCTCGTAGTGGAGAGACTTTCATGTACACATAGTCATCTACATTAAACTCCAAGTCCCTTCGTCGAGTATCCACGTAACTCTTCTGTCGAGATTGGGCTACCTTTAGTCGATCTCGGATCAGACGGACCTTTTTCTCGGCCTCTTTGATTATGTTAGGTCCAAACACAGCTCGTTCACCAGTTTCTGACCACATCAATGGGGTTCGGCATCGCCGACCAAACAGGGCTTAATTTGGCGACATATTCAGACTTGCTTGGTAACTTTTGTTGTAGGAAAATTCAGCGTAAGGTAGGCATCTTTCCCAATCCTTGGTGAATTCCAGCATGCAAGCTCTTAGCATGTCCTCAAGAACTTGATTTGTCCTTTCAGTCTACCCGTCGGTCTATGGGTGGTATGCGGTACTAAAGGCAAGGTGACTCCCAAGTGCCTCATGAACTTTGCTCCAGAAATGGGACGTAAATTGGGTACCGCGATCCGATATAATCCTTTTTCATACTCCATGAAGGCACACAATCCTGGACATGTATAATTCTGCCAACTTAGCACTGTTATAATTGGTCTTGATGGGGATAAACCTGGTAGTATTGGTAAGTCGATCTACGATCACCCAAATAGAGTCATATCCCACGGCAGTCTTGGGTAATTCGATAATGAAATCCCTGCTTATCACATCCCATTTCCATTCAAGAATCTTGAGCGGTTGCAACAAGCCTGCTGGTAGTTGATGCTCAGCTTTTACCCTTTGGCATACGTCGCATATGGCCACGTATTCAGCTACGTCCCTCTTCATATTGGGCCACCAGTATTCCTCCAAATCCTGGTACATCTTCATGCTGCCTGGGTGTAGTGAATATGCCGATTCATCGGCTTCTTTCAGAATCAACCCTCTCAAACAACCTTGCTCAGGCACGTAGATCCTTTTCTTATACCACAAGATTCCATTATCATCTATCGAGAATTCCTTCGCGTGCCCAGCGGCCATGTGCTTCTTGATCATTTGGATCTCTCCATTATTCTTTTGAGCTTCTTCTATTTGGGTCCTTAGAAGAGGTTGGATTTCTAGCGAGTTCAATTCTCCACAAGGAATCAAGTGCAAATTAAGTCGAGCCATTTCTTCTCGGAGCTCAATGGCCATGCCTTCCAGTCTCATATGGTTTCATTGGGCTTTGCGGCTCAAAGCGTCAGCCACTACATTCGCCTTGCCGGGGTGGTCATGGATTCCTAGATCGTAATCCTTGATCAATTCTAGCCACCTTCTCTGTCGTAGGTTGAGATCAGTCTGAGTAAAGATGTACTTCAGTCTCTTGTGGTCCGTGTGTACATCGCAATGGTTCTTGATCAGATAGTGTCTCTAGATTTTTAACACACGAACAATTGCTGTCAATTCTAAATCATGTGTGGGGTAGTTTTCCTCGTGGGGCCACAGTTGTCTCGAGGCAAATGTCACGACCTTTCCATCTTGCATTAGTACCCCTCCCAGTATATCACAAAGTCCTTACGGTTGTGAGGTAGGACTAGAATTGGGGTAGAGGTTAATTTTTCTTCCAGCTGATCAAAAGTTCGTTGACACTGCTCGGTCGAAGCGAATTTCTTCTCCTTCTTTAAGAGTTGAGTCATGGGTCTGGCTATTGTGGAAAATCCGTCAATGAATCTCCGGTAATACCCGATCCCAAGAAACTTCGGACCTCTGTTACCGACTTGGGTGCTTTCCATTCTGTAACAGCTTCGACCTTGGCAGAATCTACTGCTACTCCTCCTGCTGACATTACATGACCAAGAAAAGGCAACTTCCTTAAGCCAGAACTCACATTTACTAAATTTTGCATACAACTGATGCTCTCATAGCTTCGTTTTGGCATCTAAACATACCTCGTTTTGGCATCTAAAAGACGGCGACTCAAATATGTGACTATATATTCTTTGCCATCTTCCTCCTGCGTCAAAACGGCTCCAATGACTTTGTCTTCAGCAGCAATATATAACCGAAACGGAATTTCAACTCTAGGAGCTCGCACCATGGGTGGGGTAGATAAATATCTCTTCAATCCCTCAAACGCCTCTTGTTATGTTGTCCCCCAAGTAAAATCGGCTTCTTTTTTCAAACATAAGATAGGAACAAAAGCGTCGATTTTACCTGCTAGGTTAAATATAAATCTCCTCAAGTAATTCACCTTACCTAGGAACTTCTGAACTTCTCTCTTACATGTCGGCGCTTTAAAATCTTGAATCTTCTCAACCTTCTTAGGATCAATCTCAATCCCTCTCTCATGTACCATGAACCGTAAGAACTTCCCCTCAGACACACCAAAGGAACACTTGAGTGGATTCATCTTCAAACCATATCAATACATCCTCTCAAAAGCTAATCTCAAATCGGCTATATGACCATCCATGCCATCCGATTTGACAACAATATCATCAATATAGATTTTTTTGTAGGATAAAACCTAGCAAATCATGGAAAATCAAGTTCATCGCTCTTTGATATGTTGCACCGACATTCTTTAACCCGAACGTCATGACTACCCACTCAAATAACCCAACAAATCCCGGACACCTAAAAGCCATCTTGTACATATCATCTTCTGCCATAAAGATTTGATTGTAACCGGCATTGCCATCTAAGAAACTAATCACTCTATGGCCCGAAGCATCATGTATTAACATGTCAGCTATAGGCATGGGATATTCATCTTTAGGAGTGGCTTTATTTAAATCCTTAAAATCTATGCATACTCTAATCTTTCCACTCCCCTTCTTTTTTACCGGAACGATGTTGGACACCCATTCCGCATACCGGCATGGCCTAATAAACCCTGCATTCAATAATCGGTCTATCCCCTCTTTGACACGATCATATATGAGAGGGTTAAAGCGACGAGGGGGTTGTTTATAAGGCTTAAACCCTGATTTTATCGAAAGCCAATGCTCAACAAGATCATGGCTAAGTCCCGGCATCTCATGGTATTCCCACACAAAGCAATCAACATATTCTCTAAGCAGCTCGATTATTTTAACTTTATAATCAGCTTTCATGTTTTTGTTCACAAAAGTCGGTCTTGGAACACTTCCATCTCCTATGTCCACTTCTCCTAATGGATAGGCCAATGTAAACCCCTAACCGAGCTTCTCTACTTCATCGAAATCTTCTATGGTTTCCCCAATATCGTTCTTTGTAGACCGATATTCTTGTAATCTCTTTTGTAACCACTCTAAATTGGTTGTTTTATTCATCATATAAAGTAATATCACCTAGCCGTGCTAAACTAGCCAGCTTTACAGAGATAGGTACAAAACCATCCTTGGAAACACTAATAAAATCAAAGCTAGAAAGATCTAACACCGATGTTTCCACCCTACTAAAACATTGGCCATTGCAATCTCAGCCGATGTATCCGCTTGAACAATTTCAACCTCATCACCATCCCACTGAATTACGCATTGATGCAAGGTAGAGGGAACACAACAATTGGCATGAATCCAACAACGCCCCAAAATAACACTGTAGCTATCTTGCACGTCGACGATGAAGAAGGCGGTAGGCAACGTCTTGTTACCCACCGTGAGCTCCACCGACAGGATCCCCTTAGCCTCCGTTGATTCACCATTGAAGCCATTAAGGAGCATGTTGGTCTTCTTCAACTCAGCTTCTTCACGACCCAACTTCTTGAACAGGGAATATGGCATCAGGTTCACAGCAGCGCCTCCATCCACTAGCATCCTAGAGACCGGCTTCCCATCAATATGACCCTTAAGATAAAGAGGCTTCATACGATGGTTAGACTCGTCGGGTTTCTCAAAAACCGCGTCTCTTGGACCTAATGAGAGTTGAGCCACTTCAGCCTCCTCCATGGCACAGAACTCCATGGGCAACATGCACACCATGTTGACGTCCATGCTCTCACTCGGTGACGACACCTCAGCCGATTGTTCATTTTCTTCCTTCTCTTCCTCTTCTTCCCGAACAACCACGGATCTTCACCCTTCGCTGATTTGGATTTCCATGCCTTCATTGGTGGTGGTCGCAACTCATCAAATCTTCTCTCTCTCCATTCTTCGGCCTCCTTTTCCCTCAACTCACAGGACCGAAGACGCTGCAACCTTCTTCTTTGCGTAGCCGTCAAATCCAAATCCTTAGGCATCCACCTTGGCTTTGGCTCTGTCCTAGGCGGTATATAATGTCCACCATTATTTTTTCGTGAAGAAGAAGCAAAATCAGAACCACCTCTGGCGAACTGTCAGTCAGACAAGCTATGGTAACCGGTCGGAGTGGCCTTGTGCCTGCGGTCAGACCGATCAAAGGACACGGTCAAACTAGCTCAAGGCCATTGGTCAAACCGGCCAACAGGCCCAGTCGGACCGGAACAGGGACCACAATCAGACCGGCCAGAAGGCTCGGTCAGACTGGCCGCAGGGCTTCGATCAGACCGGCCAGAGAGTCCGGTCTGACTGCTCTCCTGTGCAAAACTCTTCCCGGCTTCAGCTGGATAGCCAAAAACCATCCTAGCCTCTTCTCCAGATGGTATTGGCACATCATGAGATCCTATCTTGTCAGTAATCACATCCGAAGCCCTCTCCTCAGCCTTAGCACGCTTATGCGCCCTCTTCTCTCCCCCAAACCAATTTCTTGGTGAAAACCGGCTTCCATTTGACGAGGACGCACCTCCATGAGATGCTCTCCTCTCCCCTCCCCATACTTGATAAATCGCATTAGAGGCATATGACTATACATTGGTGGTGGTGCCCCCAAAGACATGAAGTAAGGAAAAGGATAACCTGGTGGTGGCATTGGGCAAGGTCCCCATGGCATGACTTGAGGACAGTGTGGGAACGACGGCTCAATTTCCCTTGACGAATGACCAAATCGCTCCCTAGGAGGCGATCTTGGCCTCTTGCCCTTGTTACGCTCTTCTCATACTTCTCTTCTCATACTTGTTCAAGAGCATATCAAAGGTCACCTTTGGCTTCCGAGGTTTTCTTGAGTTCAAAGATTTATCTTCATTCTTTTTCCAAATACTAACTTCTAGACTTTTGGGCACAAGCATCTTGGGCTTGGCCTCTCCAATGATAACCTCCTGCCCCTTAGTAGATTCGGCTTGCTCTGGCCGAATCAACACCTTCTTGCCATTGAGATCAATGACATTAACAGGGAAAGGGTCACTATCAAGCTTCATCTTGGAGCCCTCAGTGAATTTCAGCCGTCCTTCCTCTATGACCGATTGAACCTGTCGATGAAAAACATTACACTCATTAGTAGAATGAGAATAAGAATCATGCCACTTACAGTAAGAACGATGCTTCAATTCTTCTGCTGAAGGTATGACATGGCCTTTAGGCAATTTAATTTGCTTCTCTTGTAAGAGTTAATCAAAAATTTTATCGCACTTGGCCACATCAAAACTATACTTAATCTCACTTTGCCGATCCTTGCGAGGAGTCGGCATCAAGCTAGAACAAACGAAAGGTTTATTTTTGTTAGTCCAAGACCACTCAGCAACGTACATATCATGATCGCCCTCATCAACATTAGAATTGCTATCAGGGCAATCAATCATGCTAACATGAGGTTTCTTATCACTAGGCCTAACAAATCTTTCGTTATCTCTGACCCGGCTTTCCTAAGCCAGAGCCTTCTGCATGACCTGACTAACATCCAAAAATTGTTGGCAATCTAATATTTCTTTAATGGGGGCAAGTAAGCCACTAAAAGCAAGCTCAGCTAAATCTCTTTTAGTTATATTTAAACTAAAACATCAGTTTCTAGCATCTCTATATCTCTTAATGTAATCAGTGACAGAATCATTATATTTTTGTCTAACTGATGTCAAATCACAAAGCCTAAGCTCAGTTTCACCAGTATGAAAATAATCATGGAATCTTTGTTCTAGCTAAGCCCAAGTATGAACAGAATTAGCCGGTAATGAAGTAAACCATGTAAAAGCAGTACCGGACAACGATAAAGAAAATAAGCATAATTTAAAAGCGTCAGAAGTACTAGCCTCCCCACATTGCGCCAAGAATTGGCCTATGTGCTCCCATGTGGTCCTATTATCCTCACCACTGAATTTAGTGAACTCAGGAACTCTGTAGCCATGAGGATATGGGATATTATCGAAGTAATCAGGATACGGCTTTTGGTAAACCCTAGAATGATTCTTGGGCTCAATTCCAAATGACTCTCTGATAATATTTCTAATTTGTTCGTCCATATTTTTAGGCCTTGGCAGATTGGGTAAAACCGGCGGCCTAAAAAAGGTTGTTGCGGTGCAATATTGCCATATTGGCCATACCCAGTGTCATGCGAGTATCCTCTATTAGGATCATTGTACTGATTGGGAACGTGTGGAGGAAGTTGCGCATGAACAGTAGCTATAGGGGGGTCGTGCACAGGAACGTGGTATAAAACCGAGTTACCCATGATTGGATCTATTTCCTGTACCGGCACTAGAGCGCTGGTCTGACCATCCAAGGGCTCGGTCTGCCAGTCGTGTAAGGTGCGGTCGGACCGGCCATGTAGCCGCCGGTCGACCATTGAAGGGAGCGGTTAGACCGGCTGTGGGCCGGTCCGACCGATGTGGAAAGGTCGGGCCGGCTGTCGCTGTCGACCGATGTAGGGTGTGCCGGTCAGATCGGCTGTAGGGCCAGCCAGACCGATACAAGCGGCAAAACTCACCCCCTCGGGGTTTTGCATGATCGCCCCGTCGGTTTTGCTAAAGACTTGATGAATAGGGGCTTGGCTAGTGCTCACAACAGAAGTAAATGGGAAATCGGCCTTGGGAGGTCCGGATTGAGCACCCATAGGAGCATTAAACATCCTATTAAAGCAAGTCTCCATAGCAGATTCAATCATATTATTGACGGCGGCGGTGATGGATGGACCGATCCACCGTGCTTGCTACAAGCCTTTGATTAGGAAGAGCTAGGTCATCAGTACTTACCTCATCACGGATGACCTTGAGCGGGCTCCCGGGCTTGAGGACGACGTCTTGACGGGTCTTGGTACACGACTTGTCCAAGACCTCCTGCGTGATCCCCTTGATCCGCTCCTCCATAATCTTGCGTGCCTCCCCATCCAGATTATCCAACAATATGTGGACAACGTTAGATGGACTTACCTCTTGCACGACTTGTTTCAACATGGTGGCGTCGAAATTGAGATGGCGTTGAGCGGACTTCCCCACTGGAGTCGCCAAAAATCGTGTTGGCACCTTTTTTGGGAAAGGCACGAACACGATCGACACACCTATATGCCTTGCGGTGATATGGAGTCGCCAACCACCTCGATCTAGCAAAGAACTAAAGCAAGATGGGTTTTATAGATTAAATCAGCTAGCAAAGCCGATTTAGATAAAATGATAGATAAACACCCTTCTCATGGGCGAATGGAAAGTTTCCAAGACAAACTTACAAAGAGGTGTCGCACTCTCACAGTGGCGGCGGATGATTTACAGCGCAAATTGACAAAGATGGACAAACTAATGTAGAAGAAAATAAAAGAACGATTCAATTGGCTAAAAACTAGAAACTAGATTGATCTTGTGTTGTGTATGTGTTGAACGTTGTTCCAATTGAACCGGCCTTGGCCCTTAAATAGGGGTTGGTCTTGCCTTCCACAGGCCCTCCTCCACGTCCAATTCGGAGTTGACACCTTTGGAAACACGAGACATACCGTATGGTGCAAGGAAACCCGAGTACCGACTAATTTGACTTGGTTTCGGACTCTGCCGGTCAAACCGGCCACATGCCACCGATCTGACCGGCCTATACATGGCGGTCAGACCGGCCTTCCCGAAGGAAACTGGTAGACTTTCCAAACATTGACAATTTTCCTATATCGATTCCTAGGTGCCAATTTTGGGTGTAAACAACTGCGTCTGATTGGCTACTACCTAGGCTAGAGTTGGATCCTCGGGAGGTGGAGGTGGAACCCTCGTCGTGTTGTTCTGAGCTGACCCATGGGACGGTGGAGTACTTGAACCACTGACGTTGCCCCTGGCTTTACCCATCTGCTGTAGGAGGAAGGAGGAGAGGTCAAGGGAAAGGTTACACTAAAGACGATACCTTGCTCCGCTTGACTACTGATCTGATGTGCGTGTACTTTTAGGGCTCAAGTTGATTAGGCAAACAACCTAGTATGGTCAAATTCCCACCACTGATGTAAACCATACACCTACACACAGCAAACAACACACGACCTAGGAACTAACGATACTACTCTTCCAGGGAGGATTGGGATTAGGGATTCTTCGGAGAGACTTGACTTCCATGAAGGCTTCTAGTTGGTGTTCCAGACTTAATGGCTAGAGAGTTGGAGAGGAAAGGGGAGAAATTGGACAGATTATTTTGCAAAGACTCTAGAGTGATAGAAGAGACATTTTCGCAAATAAGGTTTTCACAAACTTCTCCTTAGGGGTTTGACCATTTGGCTCAACCTACAGTCGAGGTGGCTCTGAGACCAACTTGTCACGCCCGGAAATTTAGCCCAATTTCCAGACTATTTTGTGTATTAAATCTCTATCCTGGAATCAACCAGGGTACACAAAATGACTAATTAATACGCAAATCCAAATGTAAAATAAAGCGTGTAAATACTTACAGAAGAGACACTTAGTCCTCGCACTCGGAGAAAGCAACAGCAGCGGAAAAGAGGGACGATCCTAGCGAGACTTGAGCTCCACTCCACATGCAAACTCAACTGGGGTCTGAGCCTTGGTCCTCTAACACCATCTTTTGCTCAGAAGCACTACACTTCTGAAAGGGGGAGGAAATTGCAAGGCTGAGTACAACCGCGTACTCGACAAGCCATGCCAGCAGAATGCAAATATAATGCAAGGTGGTACAAAGGATTCATATATAGGGCTATTTTGCAGAAAACCAGCATTTCAAAGCATTTAAGTATTTAAAGGCCTTAGAATAAACACGGGCCTATCTTTAGTCAATATTTTATCAAGCCGCGCTCCATCGCGATCTTGCCTTAAATCAGGCCAACAAGTGCTAACTCTAATTCTTTCAGTTTTGAAATGGAATTCAACTCTAACTTGGGTAACTTCGGTTGAGCCGATTGTGGATGATGATGATGAAGAAGTGACTACACGTAGATGTATGTCTTTTGGAGAGGTTGCCTCTGTCCATCAGGGCTCCAAGCTATCAAGTCAGCTCCTAGCCGATTGGTTTACTGGTTTCTATGATGGTTTCTCAAAGAACAATAGGACTTGGTTCTTTTATTCAGGCTACCCAGAGTTTTAACTCCCCACAGATTTCAATTTTGATGAACTCAACTCAGAGGAATTTCCAAAGCCAAGGGAAATCTTTACTACAGCCATCACCCCTTGCATCTTACCAATCGACATTCATCAAGGAAGGAATGTCTCCAAATCTTATGAGTTCTATTAACCAATGTCGGCTGCCAGACATATTGGGCTAGGACAATTGCAGATTGGCCTGTATTTCACTGACAAAATCGAGACAAAGGGCGAGATCACTTCTAGACTAATGATGGATCGGCTGATGAACATAGAGAGCCCCCCTCTCGACAGTATAAGGACTTTGGAGCTAGCAATGAAAAGGAGCTCAACATATGGCAGATGGTGGATCGAATTGAAGAGACACATCTTCCATCAGCCATCCTTAATGTACCTCACCACACTTCTTCCAAATTTAGTCCCTGAAGTAAGTATTCTTCCCTTGTTCAAGAAATTTTGCAAGTTATCGGCTAACGTTGCTTAATACTTAACCGTTGTCCTTCTCTTTTTTGCAGACATCCTTCTCTTTTTTGCAGACAACCAATTCTTCTCCCCCTCATGAGAGCAACTCAGGGGCTGAGATCCACAATGCCACAAGGCATATTCCAAGTGGAGTGCTTGCCCCATCCATCATCGGCTTCAATGCGCTAAAGGTGACAACACTTCTGGATGGCCAAACCCGTGAGGCACTGTCAATGAAAAAGAGGGCCAAGCCGTCGGCTGCTGGTCCATCAGCTATACAGAAGAAACAGCCGAAGAAGCAAAAGACAACCCCAGTCGATAGCCTGCCATCTTTGGATCCAAGCGTAGAAGAGTCCCTCAATCAAGAAGTCATGGAGGAAGAAATCGATCAATTCATCGACGAGGCTGCAGCTGAGTCAAGCCATTCAAGCAAGTATGCACAAACGCCATCAGCCAATGATCAAGCTCAACAAACACCATCCCCTCCAAGGCATCCTCCTCGCCCTCAACTAGTATGCATCCCTATTTTCTTGAAGTTTTGGTAATTTAAATTATTCTTGAAGTTTCTTTGTCCTTAACCAAAACCCCTTTGCTCACAGCGTAAAAGACTGGCTCATCGGCAACCACGCCCAGCTTCACCAGTAACTTCAAAACTCTATGTCTTCTCTTTTTGTTGGCTTGCCGATTTCATCTAACACATGTCTTTTTTGTGTAGCCCCCTCGTTCTCCATCGGCTTCCCCCCATGCATCAAGCGAGCACACTCCGTCGGCTAGGGGTAGCCACCATGTTGAAGAAGAAGAACCAACACCAGCTCCCACTGTTAAGGTAAGAAACTTTCTCAAGAACAGAATTGGCTAATTAAATTCCTTTGCACCTCAAAAAACTTGCTTGTATCCTGTAGGCTTTAGCTGATATGTTCTCCTTTGACATAAGGGAGTTCATCGGTGAAGAAAAAGAAATTACCAGCCAGGCCCAGGCTCCTATAGTCGATGAATTAAAAGAGAAACTCTTGGATATCGCTTGTCGGCTAGATAGCTCACTGGATTACATGGTTACTAACTGCGGGCCAGTCAAAGCTAGATTCGAAGAAATTGAGAGCCAACTTCCAGATGACGTAGCCGATATTGTCTCCCAAGCTGCCCATCTTGATCTGCATCGGCATAAGCTAGAAAGGGCACGACAAAGGATGGCCGATAGGAAGGCGAAGGCTGGCCTTGAAGCCATGATCGAGGTCAATCGGCAGTGCGTCACCGCTGAAAAAGCCAAGCTAGATGAGCTAATATCTCGGCCATCTACAACTGAATCCAACATTGATCGGCTAAAGAAACGACAATTCGAGCTCACCGCCGAGTTGGAAAAATGCTAAGCTGAGCTGGCCTCCGAAGAGCAAAAACTAGCTGATCTCCCAAGGGCCACTGAAGAACAAAGGGTCAAGTTGAAATCCTCCATACAATACCTGGGAGATCTGAGGAAATCATTGAAGTCAATCCTAGGCACTAATGCAGCCGACGCCCAGACTATAAATGCGATTGAGCAGATCAGACAAAGGGCAATCTCGGCCATGAACCAACTGACCAACAATTGAAGCCGATCTTCTTTTTTGTAACCTCAGAACACTTGTCATATATTCTCTTGTATGTATCGGCAAACTTGTAAACTTCTAGTCTTTTCGTCTTGTAATATAATCTCTGCCGATTCTTGCAACCTATCTTGTTTTGAAAAAGTTTCAATGTCCACAAAAATTTTGAGGTCCACTTGATTCTGACTTTGGATATATATGTGCCCCCCTAATTTTTCAATGTGATCCGATCATTGACAAAATTACATCTTGGGGACGACACACGAAATCGGCCAACATGTATACTTTAAATCATAACCGATCATGATCAGAACAAAATGACTAAGGGCGATATACTTCATATCGGCTAACAAATATCGACAGAGCACAACCAATTATAGTAAATTTGAAGATAGTAAGGGCGATATGTATCATATCGACAATCTAAAGGCGATGTAAACACATGGGCTATCATGTATCAGCTCAATACAACCGAATCATGAGTTGATCAATATACTGGGATGATATTTCTTCAAATACTTTCCATTTAAAGCCCTTCCAAATACCTCTCCATCGAGTTCCTCTAGCATGTAAGCTCCCTTGAAAATGCATTTGTGGATCTTAAAAGGCCCTTCCCAATTAGGTGACCACTTGCCGAACTTATTATCTCTTGTACCAATCGGCAAGATTAATTTCCAGACTAGCTTGCCCTCTGAAAATGATTTAGGCACAACTTTCTTGTTATAATGACGAGCAACCCACTCTTTATCCTTGGTCACCTTTTCCAAAGCATGCATCCTGGACAAAACCAAGTCCTCCGATTCATCCACCATTAGATTATGGTAATCATCGGCCATGAACTCATCTTGCAATTGAATCCTTCTTGAGCGATGATACTTTCCCATGGCAGTACAGCTTCATGCCCATATACTAGTTTGTAAGGAGGCACTTGGATTGATCCATGACAAGCCATCCGATAGGACCACAATGCTTCAGCCAATCGACTATGCCATTGCTTTGGATATTCAGAAATCTTCCTCTTTATCAACTTGATCAGACTCTTATTGGATGCTTCTTCTTGCCAACTAGCATGTGCATAATATGGTGAAGAATTCATCAGTTTAATCCCCTTGCTTTCTGCAAACTGCACAAACTCATCTGAGCCAAAGATAGATCCCTGATCGGTTGTAATTGTTTGTGGAACACCGAATCGGTAGATAATGTGTTCTTTGATAAACTCGATTGCATCCTCAGAATCAACTTTCTTCAAGGGAATTGCCTCCACCCACTTTGTAAAATAATCAGTTGCCACCAATATGAACTTGTATCCTTTCCTTGAGGGTGGATTAATCTGGTCGATCATATCAATTCCCAATCCTCTGAACGGCCAAGTCTTGATAATAGGGTTCATAGCCGACGCTGGTGCTCTCTCGATTGCTCCAAATCTTTGACAATCTTGACAACCATTGTAATATTTGAAACAATCTTCCAGCATTATCGGCCAAAAATATCCTGCTCTCCGAAGAACCACTTCATCTTGTGAGCCGATTGATGAGTACCACAGATGCCTTCGTGCACTTCTCCCATTACAACTCTGGCTTGATCAGCACTCAGTCATTTAAGTAAGACTCCATCAATCGTCCGATAATAGAGATCATCATCAAGCAACACATATCTCAAAGCCTTGTAACGCAATTTTCTCAAAGCCGATTGGGAAGGATTCTTTAAATAATTGAAAACATCATACCTACAATCGTCGGGGTGTGATCGTTGCAACTTCAACTTCAATATCTTTTGTCATCGGCTTGCAGCCTAATACCCCTTGAGCCAAATCATTTGCTTCAGCATTCTTCTCTTGAGGGATATGTTCGAAAGTCACTAGCCAAAAACCATCCATCAATTCGGCACTTTTGATTGTAGATCATCAACGTGTCATTCTTGCATTCATATTCTCCTGCTAATTGGCTGATGACCAATAAGGAATCGCCCATAATCTGCACAACATCGGCTTCAACCTCTTTCAAGAGTTGTATACCCTTGAGAACTGCTTCATATTCAACTTGATTGTTTGTAGCGTACGGCGCAATAGTATAAGAAAATTCAAAACTCATCCCCCTGGGTGATATGACAACCAAGCCGATGCCATAGCCGGGAGTGCAAACTGATCCATCAAAAAACAATGTCCAAGGCACCATGTTGATCGAACCGATTGAATCATCTAAGTGTTCAACAATGAAATCGGCTATAGCTTGACCTTTGATTGCCTTGGGTGCTTGATATCTTAGGTCAAATTTTGTCAAAGCAAAAATCCACTTCCCAACTCGCCCTTTAAAAACTGGAAATGATAGCATGTATTTCACTATGTTGGCTTTGCAAATAATGGTGCACTCATTGGATAATAAATAATGCCTCATCTTTGTACAGGAAAATATAAGCACAAACATAACTTTTCCATAGGACAATACCTTGTCCGTGTATCCAAAAGCCTTTCCGGGATAAAATATTGCTCTTTCCTTGCCTTGAAACTCTTGGATCAAAACTGAATCAATTGATGTTTCGTCGGCTGACAAATACAATTTAAAAGGCATTCCCTTCTATGGATGGATCAAAACTAGAGGGGAACTTAAATAATCCATAGTGTTATCCAAAGCTTTCAGCTGCTCTGCCCCCCAAGTAAATTCTTGATCGGCTTTTAGCCTTAGCAAAGGTGTGAATGGCTCCATCTTTTGAGATAAGTTAGCGATAAAACGCCTAATGAAATTTACCTTACCGATTAGAGATTGGAGATGCTTCTTGTTTGGTGGAGGTTGAATACTCTTGATCGCATTAATACTTCTCTGTGTCACCTCAATCCCCCTCTCATGAACAAGAAAACCCAGAAATTGTCCAGCCGATACACCAAAAGCGCATTTGGTGGGATTCATCTTTATGCCATATTTCCTTGTTCTCTCCAATACTTTCCTTAAATCGGCTATGTGGTCTTTGACTTACTTGGACTTTACCACAACATCGTCAATGTAGATTTCAACCAATAAGCCGATTAAGTAATGAAAAATATAGTTCATGGCTCTCTGATAGTTAGCCTCAGCATTTTTCAAACCAAAAGTCATGACGACCTACTCATATAAGCCGATTGCACCAGGACACCTAAAAGCAGTCTTATGAATGTCTTCCTCGGCCATAAAAATCTGATTATATCCAGCATTCCCATCCATAAATCTTATGATTTTATGCCCTGAAGCAGCATCGACCAATAAATCGGCAATCGGCATGGGGTACTCGTCCTTAGGGGTAGCTTTGTTTAAGTCACGCAAAATTGATACACACCCTAAGCTTGTTGTTCTTCTTGATCACTAGGACTATGTTCGAAACCGACTCAGTGTATCAGCACGGCCGAATAAAACCAGCATCATACAGTTGAGTATTTTTGGCCTTAATCACATCATACATATCAGCTTTAAATCTCCTGGAAGGTTGTTTGTATTGCCGATATCCTGGCTTAATAGGGAGCCAATGTTCCACAATCGATCGGCTAAGACCTGGCATCTCAAAATACTCCCAAGCAAAACAATCTCTATATTCCTTTAATAAATCAATAAGCTTGGTTCTAAAATGAGAAGACAAATTTTTTACTAATGAATGCCGGCCTAGGCCTATCTCCTGGACCTATATCAACCTCTTCAAGCTCGTCGGCCAACATAAAACCTTGACCTAGCTTGCCATCGAGATCGTCCACGGTGTCCTTGGTGTAGATGCTTCAGCCCTCCACGATGTTGTCAAAGTAATAATTGATGTTCTTCGTCTCCAATTGGTTGTATAGTAGAATCGGACACCTTAAAAAAACAGCCTCCCAAATCTTGCTGGACAAGCAATCGATGCCGTCAATTTAACAAAGGTTTAAATTGGCATTGGGTACGTTTACTCACCTGTCGGCTAGAACGATTTCGATCTTGTCGCCTTGCCATTGGATCAAGCTCTGGTGCATGGTAGAAGGGATGCAGCAATTGGCGTGGATCCAATCCCTCCCCAGCAGCAGGCTATATGACCCCTTTTTGTCGATTACAAAAAAGGTGGTAGGCACTGTCTTACTGCCGACGGTCAGCTTAGCATTAAGAACCCCTTTTGTTTCAGATGGATTCCCGCCAAAATCCTTAAGGACCATATTTGTCTTGATGAGGTCGTCGGAGCCCTTGCCCAACTTTCTAAAAGTAGCATAGGGCATTAGATTGACAGCAGCTCGCGCATCAACTAGCATTTTTTGACAAAGCCATCGCCACCTCGCAAAGCCGTCGCCGCCATCGTCCGTCGTGCGCCGGAGCCGCCGCCATCGTCCACCACGCGCCAGGAGTCCCGCCGCCTCCCTCGCCGTCGCCGCCATCCACCGGTAAGATTCCGGCCGCGCCCACGTGCGCCCGGTCGGCCGAACGGAGAGAAGGAGCAGGGAAGGGGGTAGAGAAAGAAAAAGGGAAAGAAAAAGAAAGAGAATGGAAAGAAAAAAAGAAAAGGAAAATATGGAAAAATTTAGAAAATTTTAGAAAATTTAGGAAAAGTTTTTGGAAAATATTTGGGAAAATTTCTAGACTAAAATATATATTTTTCTCGAAACAAATTTGGATTTCAAAATAGGAATTCGAGATATTTAACCGTCGCATAATTTGATTATCTTGGATTTTATTTATAACTTAGCTCACGATTAAATATTATTTTAACATTTGGATCTTCTAAAATTTAAAATTCAAATCTTTTTGAGATAACATCAATTTGGAAATTTGTCACCTTAGTAAATTAAATCGGTATATCGCAAAAACCCTAATTTCTACAACTCGCATTTTAATTTGGTTTTCACCAAAAACTCACGCCCAAACTTAATTAAAATCTTGGGCTAAATATTTGGAGTCGTTTTTATGGTTCTTTTTGATCTCTTAGTAATTTTATTGAATTCGATCGAATTCAATTGATTTTTCACACGTACGAATAGCATCCGAGGAAGCAGGCACTGACTACACTGAAGACCCCGTCCAACAAGCGTGCGACTAAGGCAAGTCATCACACCTCTTCGAACATATTGATCCCAATTGCGAAGTAATGTTGTTTTAAACTTCAAATATGCATGCTATATACACAAACTAGTACCTATGCTTGATATACCATGCCTTGACATTGTTTACCTTCAGATATAATCCTTGTAACTCTCGATGTGATATACCCGAAGGATATCTTCGGTAAAATGCTTATCCATGCTTATACTAGAATCTTGCACACTCACATTTTTACAAAAGCTATATGCTTGGGCAACTAACTTTTAGGGAAGATAGTTGAGATACGGCGTGTGGAGACATGAGCGCCACATTGCCTTGAATATGATGAAAATAGTTTTGATGGAAAAAAAGAAAATACAAAACCAATGTTTTTAGACTAGGGCGGATGGATGGACTTGGGTGGATTCCGGCAAAGGCAAGTACCGTCCCTGGTCAATTAAGGACCGAGCCATGAGACTTACAACTTAGAACGAGCCAGTACAACCGTACTTCTCGAATGGGTATAGAACTAGCGGAGTAGATAGCCGAGCGGAGGTAGTATCCCTAAATAGTGGTTCTTATGATGAGAAGTGGTTTGTGATGTTGAGATGAGGCTGCGGCCCACATAGTGAAGTGATGAATCAAATTGAAATTAATTATAACTTAAAGACTGAGAGAGTTTCCCTTACCCCGGGAGCACCAGAACTCCTCTCACTGCTAGGAAAGGACAGTTAGAGTGCATGAGAATTTAAGTTCATGGAGCGGGTACTGCCAAAGTGAGGTTATCGAAAGGCTTTGCCGTGACCATCCCATATGAAGGGATGAAGGCCCATTGAATGAGCAGTTGCGGAGTACGGGTAAAGTGTACATCCACTACAGTGTGAGTAAATCAATCTATTCGAATAGCCGTGCTCTCGGATAATGAGCGGTGTGACAAGTTTCTCCTGTGGCTAGACTCATAAGTTTTAAAATGATGGGTTGGTATGCATAATGATTTTGTGTGCTGGTGGACTCAACTTCTCAACCTGCTAGAAGGGGCAGACTCTCTAGAAAACCATGACGACTCGGAGGCGGGAAGCCATCCTTGGTATCACGATGGATGGTAGACAGAACCGTTGCCGATTTAATATACTATGAAATAAAACTTGACTGGCTAGATGTTAGGCTTGTGAAATGATTTATGAAAATTGGCTTTGCGCAAATAAACCATAGCCATCCTTCGAATGACCCTATCATGTGCATCATTCCGTGTTGGCTTGCTGAGTACATTGGGTACTCATCCTTGCTATACGCACAAACCTTCAGATGGTGGGAACGAAGAACTGGAGGACCACTATGCTTACTGCCAGGTGGGCGAAGAAGGAGAAGGCGCCTACTAGGTCTTAGTCCCCAGTCGTTGTCTATGGCAATCGACATGCCGCTGCCTTCCATCTCCTATCTTATCTAATCTCTGATTTTAGTTGTATCCGGACCAGTAGGTCCTGCATGTAATGTTATTGCCTTCGGGCCTATACTTTTGGTGTAAGACTATTCGTGCACTTTGCACCTAATAATTCAATACTATATTCGTGGGTACCAAACTACTCGATCCAGGGAAATGGTACTATGAACACGAATGATTCCCGTTCCAAAAATGGGGGTCCACAGGCTGCTGCCACTTCAGTTTCACTATCATTTGAATCGGAGTCAAAAGCTTAGGCAACGTGGCTAATCTTCTTAAAGGCCTTCTTGGCTTCCTGGAAACGTTGCTCATGGGCAATGATC
Source organism: Oryza australiensis (assembly GCA_019925245.2). Lineage (NCBI taxonomy): Eukaryota > Viridiplantae > Streptophyta > Magnoliopsida > Poales > Poaceae > Oryza > Oryza australiensis. The sequence continues at coordinate 253,926 of JAIFGZ020000792.1, forward strand.
TTTTGGGCCTAGTGCACCAAGCTTTCAAAATCTTGAGCCAAAAATCTCCCCCTGATGGGTGTTAGCAAACCCTGGAAGGCAAGATCGGCTAGTTGGGAATCGGATAGCACCAAACTGTAGCACCGATTTTTTCTGTCTCTGAATCTTTGAATATAATATTGCACTAATTCATCGTGCTTTTGCCTGATGGCTGTTAAGTCGGATAGTTTCATCTCGTGGATGCCGGTGTAGAAGTAGCGATGAAACTGTTTTTCCAAATCGGGCCCAGCTCTGAACAAAATTGTATGGAAGCGAAGAAAACCAAGTAAATGCCGATCCAGAGAGAGGGGGGAAAATCCTAACCCTCAGAGCGTCTGTAGTCGATGCCTCTCTGGACTGGGCTAAAAATCAGCTAACATCCTCATAGGTAGAAACATTGTCCCGCCCTGATAATTTATAAAAATTTGGCACTTTGTATCAGTTGGGCAATGGAACCCTCTCGAAATATTCAGGATATGGATACTGATACATGTTGTCAGTGTCCTTGGGCTTGGGACTGAACTGCTCTCTCATTACATCTGCATCAGGTCCACCCAGGGCTTGCTTTGTTGAGGTGCCTCTTGCGCTTGCTAATGCATCGGCTCATATTGATCAAATTGGGGCGGTCCCTGCCGATACGGCATATGAGGAGTGAGGCTGATATTGTTGGTTGAAGTTGCCTCCTTAGGGGCTGCTGAGGAGATTGATGCGTAATGTGAGGTTGCTGATCATGTACATGCTGAGAGCCGACAGGATGTTGAGGGAAACTTTATGGGTAGGATCCTATTGGCTCCTTGGGCTGAACCAATGGCCGATCTGTGCTGAACACGGCCTCAATCCGTTCGGGAGAAATCTGAGGAATATCATAGCCTGTATGCTGAGGTTGTTGCCTCATCAGGACCCTGGGTTGAAATTCTAGCGGCTATGATGCCGATGGTGGCACGAATTGCTTAACGAGAACCGATCCTAGCGCGATCGGCTGTTTTGGAGAAACACCTAAAGTAGTCGGCAACCCATCTGTTGCCAAGGCCCTGTACTGAGGAAATTTGCCCTCGCGGAGGAATACTGGTCCCCTGGCTTGATGTTCAGCTATCCTGGAGTCGACAACTGTACTAATCATTTTGTTGAGGGTATTGACCAATATTCCAGATTGATTGACCAGAGCATGATGGACAACATAATCGATCCTATCCTGCAGATTGTTTTAGCTCTGGCCCCTCCTCTTGTTTGATTTCATGTTCTTTGCCCTTGCTAGAGCTTGCTCTAGATTCATCCTGACCTGGGATCTTGATCTTGTATTTTTGGACAATTGTCCCTGAAACTCCGATGCTATCTCTAATAGCGACCATGAAGCAGATTAGATCTTTATGATTCTAAGAGCAACTTAATAGATAGAACCTAACCGATGCAGCATTAAGTACCAAAAGAAGCATAGAATCTAAAATAACTTAATGATAACCTTTCAAGATGGTAGATATACTATATAATCCAGATCGACAATGAGATCTAATCCCGTCGGCTGTCATCTGGTAATTGATGCTAGCTGATTGAAGATTACATCACAACATTGATCTAAATTTACGTAATATATATGATAACTACGCAGATTACAATAATGAGATTAAAGTATCATGACGATGGAAGCACTAATCCCGAGAGCGCAAGTCGCTTGAAACAAGAATTACCTGTCGTTGGAGATCGAAACCCGATGCAGCCCAACCGAAGCAAGAACTTGTTGAGATTAAACTAAAAGGAAAAGGTGGCGATGCGCCAAAATTGTATTGATCGTGTGTTGATTGATTTGATTACATGGTCTCGGGTCATATTTATACCCAAATACACGATGAGTCCGTGACGGACATGATTCTTATCTCTATTACAAATTGAATTACAAATATGCCTAAACCGACATTATCTATAAGGAAACTATACAAAATATCCAAATTAATAGATACAATTGCCTTTTCAGGACATTATCCGTAGATGGCAATATCTTCTCAAGCACTGGAAACCGCATCCAATAATGATCTTCACGTTTTACCACCGGGATCAGTCACATTTAATTACCTCAATTAGAATCGGCTACGTTAGATATCCATGTCAGACTTGGTCTTAGCCGACTATCTCCTTAGCAGATTCGGACTCAGCTGATATGCACTCTGTCTCCAAGAATCACGCGTTCCTTCAATTCCACTTCAATTGTTGCTTCAAACCTAGGGATTAGCTTGCCAAATTTGGTCGTTAACAAACAGCTAGGGTGGCGCTGGCACGCGGCGAAGGGAGGGAGAACGTGAGAAGAGGCATGGGGAAAAGCCACGAGCTCGGGGTTTGGGGAAAATGGTAGAGGGGAGCTCAGGGAGAAAGTTTATAGCCCCGATGGGCGCGGGGTGGCCAGAGTGACCGGAAATCGCGGGCGGAGTGGGGCGCGGTCGGCACGGAAATGGCAGCGATTCAGCACCGAGATTTTGGGATAAGTGGGGGGAGAAGGTGGAGGAGCGGGCGACGTCTCAGTCTCCATCGTTTGAACGCGATAGCAGGAGCGGGAGGTGGCATTAGTGGCGGCAATGTGGGGCATGTGACGGTCATGGCAGTTGCCAACCCGGGATTGCCAGAGGTAGGAGATGACAGGGGGCCCCACCTATCATCGACTTGATAGGAAGGACGGGGTAAAGTAGACTTTGCGCGAGGGGCGCGAGGCAAATGGCCCGGTGAGGTGGGCCAAGCTGAGGGATGGAGAGGGAGAAGGCGGCACCAGCGGGCTGGGCTGCAATGTAGGTAACACAAACTTTTGAGGATGGGCGAAAACGGCCTAGGAACAGGACAAGTTTTAATTTGTTTTTCTTTTTATTTAATTACATAAATAAACTTTGTATTGTAAAAATTATTTCGGAGCTTCAAAATTTCTTGAAAAATTTTAGATAGTATTTTAGGGCATGGAGAATATTTCAAAAATCTTTCTAGCCATGATTTTTAAAGCAAAATTTAATTTCCTTATTAATTTCACTTGATTATTCAAATTTCCTTTTTAATATTATTGCTAGAAATGTATTATTAAATCATTTTTAATCCTGAACGAAAATTTGGGCGTGACATTGTCACATACCCAAATTCTAGGGTCGACGAAATCTTGTCCAAACAAGGTGAAAGTAAAGTTTTTCAATTTTATGAACAAAAAATTTTCTTTTACTAACCTAGGAGGGACCAATCTAGACTTCTGTATGACAAACAAAATTTTGGAACAAATTAAAAACGTTTTCATTTATAGCCTAGGATGAAAATGCCAGCTCATACGAAAATATGCATACAAACGCAAAGCCCGTTTTGACTTAGGTCATACGCGTATATTCGGATTTGGAAGATGCATCCCATTATAGGCCATATATGCATAGCCTAAACAATTGAATTTACGAAGCAAGCCTACACTAGCCTTGGATAAAATATGTGAGAGGATGAAAACTTAATTCAAAGTTCACCTCCTCAGCCCAAGAGGAAAGTTAATATGAATCAAACGAATATAATAGTCGCATGCGCATAGAGTAAAACACATATACGTAGGAAGGCTACCCCAATTCTCTAGATTGAACCGTACAGGATAAATTCATGGAAAAATTCATGAAGGTAACAAATGTTACGTACAACTTGACATAATTTTTGTGTGAATTAAAAGCTAGGTTTGATGCCCCAAACAAATTAGACAAAACAGTTCCATAATAGCCTAATTGATAACTTTAATCGGCTAAAATGATAAATTGCCTAAAAAGGGCATTTAGGTGCACATAAGTGTATATAGGAAATAATTTATTCAAATACTAGGATAAAAACCATGAATAAATATGACTTTTTCTAGAATTTTTCCTCACTGTTTAGGCTCTCTAAAAATATAATCAAACTTTAAATTGATTTTTAAACAATTTCTGAGAACAAACTAAAATTTATTTTTGAGTGAAACCATAGAAAATGGAACCTAGGGATGATCAACTACCCCCAGAAAAATTTGCATGAATTTACCACAGCCACATGTTAAACTATGGAGCTACAAAGTTAGGGGAAAAGAAATAACCCAGAAATTAACCTATAATCAAAATGCACCCTCTTCTGTACGCATCTCTCTCTCTTTTGCCTTGCCCTCTTCGCCCTGGCCCCACTTGGTAGCTGCACAGACCTGCTCCATCTAAGTGCAAAACACCCCACCGCTTGGAAGCCACGAGAGAGGAAGAGGAACAGCGAGGAACGTGTCCACCGCGCCAACAGCCACCTCGCCATGCACCGCCAGCTCAAACCCTCACCGTTTGACTAGTTGCTTTACCATTTTGACCCTCATCTCTCCCTCAGTGTGTTCTGTAAAATCAAAGTGTGTTTGATTCTTCATCGGTGATGAACAATTGGCATATATGATTATTGGATTGTTGGTTTTGTTATTTGGAGATTATTGGCAATGTGGTTCGGGACATATTTTGTTTTTCAGATGGTGAACAGTGTACTGTGCACCGATCGGACTGGGCTTGTGCTGCCGGTCTGACCGGAGATGACCTTGCGGTCAGACCGGGCAGGCACTGCCGGTCAGACCGGTCGACATAGTTCGACTGCAGGCTAATTTGGTTTTGGTTTCGGTTTCAGGTTGTTTCCTTATTTTTTATGGAAGATTTGTGTTTCTATGCGCATGTATGGTTGTTTATGCTGACAATGAGTCAAGATGGAGATAGCTTGTGCTTGGATATGGTTTCTTTTTTTAATTATGTGCAGGTAATCTTTATGCCTCGGGAAAGTGTCGCCGATAATCGAGTTGGAGTCAACTTGGAGATAAGGTGACATCCAAGATGGAGATTATGCGGGATATTTAAGGGTAGAGATTAGTGCACGTGATTGGTAAAGTTTCCATATGGCATACGATTGAGATATTGTGTGCGTATGGAATACGATGTTTCAAGATTGGAAAGACTGAGATTGCGATGGTTGATTTATGTCAAGTTTGTACTTGTATGGGAAGGTTTCCTAGGGGATTAGGACTTTCTATATGAGTTGGATTCGTGGCTTTTGGCTGCGTGTATTGTGTATAAATAGTGAGGGGAGGTGTGGCCTCTTCGCATCGAATTTTAGAGAGTTTAGAGTTGAGATAAATCTAGGGTTTTGAGGTTTGCTCGAAATTTTTTGAGGAATGCTGTTGCTGATCTTTGTAAACACAAGAGAGATTCAATAAAGTTCAATCTACTTTGAGAGATCTTTGTGTTGTGTTTTCATCAGGTGCGGCGGTCTAATCCGTGGTTAGACCGGCGGCCTCCAACCGGTTAGACCGCGCGGACCATTGCGGTCAGACCGGTGCTCATCGACTCTGCACGGCGATCGGCTATTTCAGGAGAATCGGCTAAGTCCAGGAGATCGGCAACATGGGCGGTCAGACCGACGCTATATCGGCGGTCAAACTGGCAGGTTCAGGCGGTCAGACCGGTGCAACACTTCTAGTCAGACCGCACACCATCGAGTTGTGAGGGTAAGGGCCCATTTGGAAGCCAGAAACGGTTCCGTTTCAGGGCTGGAGAATCCAAGCCAAACGCTGTTTTTCCTGTGGGTTTCAGAACAGAAACGATTCTCCTTTTACATGTGTGACTCGCGAACGCCTTATAACGGTTTCTCCAGATTCTCCTCCCGTTTCTCTAGAATCCAGCAAATATGCCAAACGATTCCATAAGTGATTCGATTCTTCGAGAAACGTTTCACAGGAGAATCTGAATCTGAAACGTTTCTTACAGAATCTGGAGCCCTACCAAATGGGCCCAAAGTCTGATTTCTGCTAAGATTTGTTTGGGTGTACCAACCGTTCACCCCCCTCTGGGTGGCTTAGTTTGGGAGTTCGATCCTACAAGTGGTATCAGAGCCTCATTTTCTTCTTTGGATTTCTATCAATCTAAAGTTTTTTTTGCCATGTCTGATAAATTTTCCACTAAGCCGCATGTTTTCGATCGAACCGATTTTCCTTATTGGTGTAGCAAGATGCAATCTTACATCATGGCTCAAGACTATGATGTGGGGCAAAAGGTTGCTATTCCTTATGAGATCCTTGAGGTTATTAATACTGAGGCTTTGAAAACTGAATTTAATAACAATTGCAAAGCTCGTAATATTTTATTGAATGGGATTTCTCATTCGGATTTTGATCGTGTTTCACATCTTCAAACTGCAAACGAGATTTGGATTGCTTTGAGAAATTTTCATCAAGGAACTACTAGTATAAAAGAACTTCATCGACATCTTTTCAAAAAGGAATACATAAAATTTGAGATGAAACCTGCTGAAGCTTTGGATTACTATCTTGGTAGGTTTAATAAAATTTTGAGTAATCTTAGATCTGTTGATTGTTCTTATGACACAAATTATCCACAATCTGAGATTTCTCGTCACTTTTTGAATGGTCTTGACATGTCTATTTGGGAGATGAAAGTTACTTCAATTCAAGAATCTGTAAGTTTGGCTACTTTGACTTTGGATTCTCTTTATACTAAACTCAAAACTCATGAGATGAATATTCTTTCTCGGAAAATTGATTCCAAGTCAAGTGCTTTGGTTTCTTCTTCTTCAACTTCTTCTGATGTTGCTTCTTCATCAACTCCTAGTGCTCTTGCTTTAATTAATGCCATGTCCGATGAGCAACTCGAGCAATTCAAGGAGGAGGATTTGGCTTTGGCTGCTAACAAACTTTCTCGAGCTATGAACAAAGTCAGGTTCAGGAAAAGAGGAGGACCAGCTTGGTGTTTTGAATGTGGCGCTTTGGATCACATTCGCTCCAACTGCCCCAAGCTTGGGAGAAGCAAGAAGGAGGACAAGAGCGGGAAGAAGGCGAAGGACGACAAGCCCAAGGGGAAGCGCTCAAAGGAGATGATCAAGAAGGTGCTGAGCCAAGTCTATGCCGCTTTTGAACCACTAAGCAACATAGATTCCGATAGCGAGGAAGAGAAGGGAAAGAACATCTCCGGCATTTGCCTCATGACGCGTGGAGATGAAGATTCTGAAGATGAAGACAATGAGGTAAGCTCACTTGAGGAAGCAATTCTTGATTTAAGTGCTAAAAATAAAAAATGTGAAAAGATGTTTAAAAATAAGAATTTGTGATTGAGTCTTTGAATGCTGAAATTGCAAGATAAAAATCTCTTATTCCTAATGATGATGAATGCAAAAATTGCGAGGTTTTAATGCTTGAAATTTCAAAAATTAGAGATACCAATGATTTTCAAGTTTTGGCTACTAAACCTTATTTAACTTGTGATGCTAATGAATTTAAATTAAAAGATGCTTTAGCTCATGTTAAGCACATGGAAGACGTAGTTAAACAAGATGAGGTAGTTTCTTGCTCTAAATGTCACAAAAATAAAGATGTCATGATTGATTGTGAAAATGGTGCAAATCTTGAAAAAGAAGTTTCTTATTTGAAAAGTTCCTTGCAAAAATTTTCGATGGTAAGAAACAACTTAACATGATTTTGGATCAATCTAAAGTGTGTTGCGACAATAGAGGAATAGGTTTTGATGCTCGTGACTATCTCACCAAAAATCCCCCAAATGTTTTGAGAATGACTGAAAATGGTGAGGTTTTGACAAAACCTAATGAAGTGAAAACAGTTTTTAAATCTTTGAAATATGCCATCTCTTTCGTTTATTTAAAAGAAACTAAAATTAATATTTTCAAAACCATCAACCACTAAGGAAAAGTTTTCTTGCTCGTTTTGTGGTAAAGATGGTCATCTTGTTGGTTTTTGTTTCAGATTAGCACGAAAACAGAAAAAGGAAAGATAGGTTAATTTTGCAAAATCAAAGTGGCAAAAATCTGGCTTTCCCTCAGGAAGGCCGGTCTGAGCGTTGTTGGTCAACCGGTCAGACCGGCCGTGGCACCCGGTCAGACCGACGGCACTGCCTCGGTTAGACCGGTGATGGCATGTGGTCAGATCGACACTACCCCAGCGGTCAGACCAGCCCCGAAGGAATCTTTCTGAAAATTCTAAAACTGTTTTTGCACGTGGATATATGTCTATTGGATCTGTTGGTCGTGTGTCTCAGTACTGGATTCCTAAATTTCTTTTGACTAACCCTAGTACTGAGGCTTCGACATCTTCTTTTGCATAGGCTTTAGTGGCGATGAAGGAGAACGTGTGGATCGTGGACTCCGATTGTTCGCGACACATGACCGGAGATAAAAATTGGTTCTCCTCCCTCAAGATGGCATCCAAGACTGAATCGATAATCTTTGGAGATGCTTCTACAAGTGCCGTTCTCGCTACTGGATCAATCAAGGTAAGTGACAAATTTGAATTGAAAGAGGTAGCTTTAGTCAAGGACTTAAAGTATAATTTACTCTCAGTTTCACCAATTATTGATGAGAATTTTGAAGTTCACTTTAAGAAAACTGGAAGTAAAATATTTGATTCTTGTGGTGATTCTGTGTTGAACATTTCTCGTTATGAGAGAGCTTTTAAAGCTGATTTTGGAAACCCTATTTCTCCTGTTGTAACATGTTTGGTTGCGAAATTCAACAAAGATTTAATGTTTTGGCATCGCAAACTTGGACATGTTGGTTTTGATCATTTGACTAGATTAAGTGGTTTGGATCTTGTTTGTGGGTTGCCTAAACTTAAGAAAGATCATGATTTGGTTTGCGCACCATGTCATCATGAAAAAATGGTTGCTTCTTCACATACTCCAATTCTTTCTGTGATGACGGATGCACCGGGACAGCTTTTACATACGAACACTGTTGGTCCAGCTAGAGCGCAATCCGTCGGAGGAAAATGGTATGCGTTGGTTGTGTTGACGATTTTTCTCGATATTCTTGGGTTTTCTTCATGGCAACTAAGGATGAGGCCTTTGGACATTTTTGAAGTTTGGTTCTTCGCTTGTATTGTGAAATTCCTGGCTCTTTGAAAACTATTAGAAGCGATAATGGTGGTGAATTTAAAAATGCTTCTTTTGAACATTTTTTCAATAAAAGAGGCATTGAAAATCAATTTTCTTCTTCTCGTGTTCCTCAACAAAATGGTGTTGTTGAAAGAAAAAATCGCTCTTTGGTTGAGATGGCTAGAACCATGCTTGATGAGTATCACACTCCTAGAAAATTTTGGACCGAAGCTATTAACGTTGCTTGCTATGTTTCTAATCGTATTTTCTTGTGATCTAAACTTGGTAAAACGACTTATGAGCTTTGATTTGGACGTCAGCCCAAAGTTTCACATTTGTGTGTTTTTGGTTGCAAGTGCTTTGTCTTGAAATCAAGAAATTTGGATAAATTTGAATCACGTTCAACCGATGGTTTATTTATTGGTTACCCCTGAAGGGTTACGCGGAAGCTACGCTAGCCGAAAACAAAAACTTTTCTACCGCGCAAACCAAGAACACTTGCAAGTAAGGGCCGATAGATCGTTACCGATTGGAGTATGCAGCGGAAATAGCCTATCAGAACTATCCGATCTGGAATTGTGCTGGCCGATGACAGCTGATTCTCGCAAGCCGACAGCCGATTCCTAGGGACAGCCGATTCACCAATCAGCCGATTCGCCGATGTAGCCGATTCGCCGAGTCGTCTGACCGCGTTCTCGTGCCTCGCTCCGATGCGCTCGACCACAGCCGATTCCACCACAGCCGATTCGTAGCTGATCAACAGCGCCGCAACGTAGCAGCGCCTCTACCGGTATCCACACGTCCGGGAACAGAACGCCGAACACCCGTGTGCTAGCACGCGATGCAAGGCTAGGGTTTTGGCTCGAAGGTGGGAGGGTTTCCGTGGAGATTGATCTCGCTGACTTCGAAATCCGCGTGTGATCAGATTGATTTCGGCGCAATTGACTTCAATTGACGTACATCAGCTCTCCACCCCTCACGCCTTTATATAGAGTTGGCCGACTGGGACTAGTGGCCGATCAGGACTCTATTTTGAATCGGATCTCATCCGAATCTCATAGAGTTGGCCGCCCTAACGTCGTAAGACCATAGGACTCTATCCGATCGGATCCCTATCCGATCGAGCCGTATCCGAGTCCAACTCGAATGCCTGTTCTTATCCCCTTAAGCGTGTGACCCTGTAGGTTCAGGGATACTCGGTTTCGGCTATAGTCCAACTTAGCCGATCGTCGGCTCGAGTCCAACTCAGCCGACCTGTCAACAGCGGCGCCTAGTAGCACATATTGACACCATAGTATACAAAAATATAATATCGGCCCTGAACCTCTAATGTGTACACAAATCCCTTTGCATCACGATACCAATTAAGCTATAGGCAAGATGTGTGCCATCCCTTCAATAACTTAACCATTCACTCGAACCGTATTGGATTATCTGTCTGTTGATTGACTCCTCAATCAACTTAGCATGACCATGCATTTTCATAATCCATTACCTCGAGGGGCCCAGAGATATCTCTCCAAAGGAGGGGCAAATTCCATCTTGATCACTCACATCCCACTCCATGTTTCATAGCAAACTCGGAAACTACCTTTATAACTACCCAGTTATGGAATAGCGTTTGGTAGTCCCAAACTAGGCTACTACACATGTTGGAATCCATGGTGATCTCAGGTCTAAGGACTTTGTACCAACACTACCTGAGACCAACTAATGGCACATTAATTCCTGTAGTGTCTCATGGTGGGTCTATCCAACAATGTGTTCTCTAACACATATGTCCATGTTTATTGATTTGGTATCTCTATACCCATGATCTATGAGACATGATCATCAATCAATAAACATGCCGATCTTAGAATCATATTAGTTCCATTAATATGATATATGATCAGGGATCATTTAGAAATAGATTCATACATATAGAGTCTCATAAACAAGTCACGTACTTATTGATCAATACAAGATATCTATTTTATGGAACTGAATAACACTTTATTCATTTATATATAAACATTGACAATGATATCCAACATCTCCATGTTGCCTCTAGGGCATATCATTAAGAGTTTCCCACTTGCACTAGAGTCAATCATGTATGTATCTAATACCCATTGCTCTTGTGTGCGCCTCATGTTTCGGCTGAGTGAGAGGTTTTGTCAGCAGATCGGCTATGTTGAGATCCGTGTGCACTTTGCATATCTTGACATCACCTCTTTGCATATCAGTGCACATGATTGATAAAGTTTCCATATGGCATACGATGGAGATATTGTGTGCGTATGGAATACGATGTTTCAAGATGTAAATACCGAGATTGCGACGGTTGATTTATGTCAAGTTTGTAGTTGTATGGGAAGGTTTCCTAGGGAATTAGGACTTTCTATATGAGTTGGATTCGTGGCTTTTGGCTGCATGTCTTGTGTATAAATAGAGAGGGGAGGTGTGGCCTCTTCGCATCGAATTTTAGAGAGTTCAGAGTTGAGATAAATCTAGGGTTTCGAGGTTTGCTCAAAATTTTGTGAGGAGTGCTGTTGCTGCACATTGTAAACAGAAGAGAGATTCAATAAAGTTTAATCTACTTTGAGAGATCTTTGTGTTGTGTTTTCATCTGGTGTGGCGGTCTAATCTGTGGTTAGACCGGTGGCCTCCAATCGGTCAGACCGCGCGGATCATTGCGGTCAGACCGGCGCTCATCGACTCTGCACGACGATCGGCTATTTTAGGAGAATCGGCTAAGTCCAGGAGATCGGCTACACGGGTGGTCAGACAGGCGCTATACCGGCGGTCAAACCGACAGGTTCAGGCAGTCAGACCAGTGCAACACTTCTGGTTAGACTGCACGCCATCGAGTTGTGAGGGTAAGTCTGATTTCCGCTAAGATTTGTTTTTGGGTGTACCAACCATTCACCCTCCTCTGGTTGGCTTAGTTTGGGAGTTCGATCCTACATGTTCCACGCAGAGACCGAGTGAGTTCGCCCCGGAGACACCGGGAACAAGTTTCTTTTGCAAGCGACTGCAAGTGCTCGATGGTCTCCCTCCTTGATCCGGTGAGTGTCGTCGCAAGCCAACCATGGGAACGTGCCTTTCTCTCCATTCCCGACACCATTGTCCCCTTCATTTCCCATGTTACACAGGTCAGTCCACGACGTCGTGGTCACCATCGCCGTCGGCACCGGTGCGCCGCCGCGCGTAGCTTTCTCGCCGCACGGTGGAAGTCTGGCGAGCCACTTTCCCAGCGTGATCGCCACCTTACCAGGAGCTCGTGGCCCTAGCACGTGAAGCCACGAAGTCTATTGACGCCAGATCAATGTCGTCTTCTTCCACTCTAGCCTGCGAGCTCAACCACTGATTCCCGTTGCCTTGGTGAGCTTCCATCCAATTCCTTGTGCATACTTTTCATCTGGGACCCCACTAAGCTCCTGGACATCCTCTACTAGCCGCGCATGGACCAGAGCAAGTTGTCACCGAGGGAGCTCTACCGTTGACCGCCGCCAGGCAGTTCCTAAAGGCACCGCCGCGCACCAAGTTTCACCGACCATTGAGCTCCATTGTGTAAGTCTCCTTGGTACTTGAGAGACCTTATGCATGCATCAAACCGACTAAAACGGGGCCTCAACACTATACGCACCTGCGACCCGAGAACCGCCACCGCAAGCGCCATCGTCACCACTGACTCCGGCCACCATTCCTTGCGAGGAGAGCATCTACAGCTTCCCGAAGAGCCCCTCTACATTTTCTATTTAGGCCGCTCGCCAAGATCGGTCTTTATTCACCGTCGGCGCCATCGACAGTGCCCGCCGGCCAAAGGAGCTCTGCTCCTGCTCCCGTCCCTTCCTCACCGAGCTGAATGACATGTGGGCCCAGCCGATTAGCGCGCAAGGACCCTCATTAGTGGAAGTTTAAATCCTGTAAGGTTAGTTTTGCAAAAATGTCTCTCTATGACATGTGGACCCATGGATTCCTATGTCAATAAGCTGAATCACAGGGACCCTTAATGAAATGGCAATTGGACATGTGCTCATGGGCCGCGGGTTGATTTCTAGAACTCTGGGGTCTTTTGCATAATAACCAGTCTATGACCAGTGAACCCCAGGAATTTCTAAAATAGGATATATAAAAGAAATTAGTTAAAGCAGCAACTTCTCAACAGAAAATAATTCCGACTTGTAAAATTCATATAAAATTCAATTTAAGTGATTTTAAGATGGGAAAAATTTCTGTATATTCCCTAAGTAGTGATCTTTAATATAGAACCATAAAATATGTACCTCACTGCACAATATTTGTCCCAAATATTTAAATAAGGCAGACCACACCTACACCATGTGTAAAATCCCTAGAAAATTCAAATTAGCTTCAATTGAAGCAAACCCAGATCCTATAGATTCATCATCTTACCCTCCCTGAGTAGGGAAAATAAAATGGTATACATTCTTTGGGTCAAATGCTTACAAAACTAATTTAGAGGAAATGCTACATTTTAGGGTAGACAACATTTAGGGATTTATTTAAAATTCATCCTAACTCCTTTTTGAACAAACTTAAGTTCTCTAGATTCGACAAAGCCCATACTTTCAAAAGACAGAATAAAAACATCTGTCCACTGTATAATAATATCACCTAAATAATTATATAGGGAATAAACAACTTAGATGTACACTACGACCTGTAAAATTTGTAGAGAATTCATTTCTAATCCTTTTGAAGTGAACTAAATCTATATAAGACCAGCAACTAAAGAGCTCCCATTAGGCAAAATAAAATGTGGCACTTGTATACTAAAAATTGTCAATAAACTTCGAATGGACAATTAGGTTGCTAAACACTGTAATAGCAGTTAAGCAATATATGCATATATATATGTGTAAAAGAATAGGTGCACTTTAGCTCCAATTAAGTCCATTTAAAAACTTGCTGGACCAGAGGAACTCTAAGCTCCATCCTCACTTATTAAAAATTTAAAACACTTAGCTCAAACAACACTAACTAGGCTAGTATAGTAAAACAATGGTATAGAACCCCTCTAAATGCAAATTATGAGGAAAAGATAATAAAAGAAACCTAAACTTGTATGCTTAAGGCGAATTAAATAGAAAAATGTATTTAGTTTACTCAACTAAATCAAGAAGTAACAAGTTCTGGACCTACAACTCCAAAGTCATGCACCTATTAAACCATGCAGACCTAGAATACATTATAAATTGTAAAACCCATAAGAAATTCATAATAGCTCCAAAAATTGTGAAACCAATTGTGTTAGTCTTAGAAAACATATCTCCACACCCCTGTGAATTCAAATTAATAAAAATATAATTATAACAACACTGTCCAAACAGCACCTAACCCTATGCTGCTACGACCCGAGGAAATTTCTAAAATCGATAACTCCCAAATAGGATAAGATAAATTATAAATTCTTCCACCTAAACTTGTTTTAGGTCAGCACCTACTCAATGTAAAAAAATCATGTATTTTAAAATATTTTGGATTTTTCAAATATTTCGGTGTTTAATTGCATACCGTATATTTTGTTTAGATGATTACGTAAATGGTGATGGAGTGGATCAGAGGCTAACTTTTCTCCAGACCAAGGAAAGTTCATGCCCCTCCTTTGAACACATTGAAACCCATCTTTTCGGGCTAAATATTCTGTTTGTAAAGTTGCATGCGTACTTTGCTCTATCGACATTTTCAAAACTATGATTGTAGTTATGACCTGAAAATGCATGAATCCCTTTCAAAAATCACTCCCTTGCTATTTTGAACCTTAGGATTAATTAGAGTACTTTAGATGTGCTCGTATGACTCTGTTATGTTTTATGAAGATGAAATGTTTAGCCTTGCTTAGTGATAAACGAAACATGTACATGGATTTATTGCTAAACTCTTTATAAATATTTTTGGACATTTTGAACCGGAGGTGAACCTCAGAACAGTTGTGAAATAAAATTTAAATAAAATGTGATTTTAGACTTGGGCGGCAAGTGCTATGCGATTGATGTATTCGTATACCGATAGGGTGAGTGTTTGCCTAAGTCGATTAAGGACTGAACTACATGTCATTCATTGTGTCAACCGTACATCCACATGTGCTAGTATGGGATAGCCTTAGCCGAGTAATCTATTTAGCACCTAGCCTTGCATTATGGTAGGCCGAAGTGTATGGGTTCGGATAACCCAGAGGAACTTCATATTTACCACCGATGTGGTAGTTTAGGTAACTCAGTCTGTCCAATACAACGATATCGTTTCATGTGGGTGGGTTCCTATCGTGTCCGCCACTACAGCGTTAAGTTAAGGCGTAGGCCCACCACTTAACGGTTCTAGGTCTTATTCTAGTATGACCTAGGATGGAGGAAACACGTATCGTGCTGGTGCAAGGCTAGGGACTAAGTAGTGTAAAGGCTACGTTATGACCTCTAGATCGCACTCAACATGAAGAGTGCAGTGGAGTCTTGCAAACTCGAAACAAACTAGAGTGTTCATATCATGTGGGTAAAGCTGTACAAACTCTGCACAGTTAATAAAACTAATCGATTAGCCGTGCTCACGGTCATGAGCGACATAATGATATGCTATGGGTATAAATTTCATTTTTTGTGTCTTTCCTAAATGTTCTCGATGACTAAATGTTTTGTGATAAATATGATGTTGATTTAGGAGATGATATAACCTTACTCCCCGACGTGTGTAAGGAGTTGAAACCTATCTACTTATGTTGTAGCCATGCCATTTTTAGTGAAAATTTTATACATTGATAAAAGCGCCTTGCTTAAATTATGTTATGAATGGCTTGTGAACTAAAACTTGCTTTATGCTGAAACTCGAGACCACAAATAGCTTTTCCTTTGAATTAGAGCTTTCATGTACTTAGGTTTGATTGTGCTCTTGCCAGTATATTATTTCAAATAATGTACTGACACTTGCTATTGGAATATCCATTTTGTTACAGGACTTAGATTTAGCTTTTTGAGATATACGGGTGATCGATTTGTTTCTTTTAGGATTGAACTTAATGGGGTAAGCCCCTAGTCGGTGTGCTTGTGGGTGGGTACTAAAGCCATCGTTGTTCGCTGTACTCTGATTTGTATATGTATTTGGTCGGTCGGCCTATGTAATAATTATGTCAATGTAAACCATAATTACTTCTCGCTTTAGGTGTATTTCCTTTGTATGCTCATGCTAGAGAAGAAAGTGTGAATCTAGCACACATCCTGGGAGCTAGATTCACATGAGTATGAGTTAGGAATAATTGAGATATTGTAGATCTTTAGCCATTGTGTCAAGTCTTCTGAGTGTGTAACACATCTGGTCGCCACCTTCGAGTGGTTTGACAGGCACACTTCAGGCTGAAGTTGACTGGCAGGCTAAAGGCCCAACAATGTCTCACTTATCCCTCTCTCGGGACATCGGATGTGTCGTTTTACTTGTCATATGAGCTGAAGCGTTTCAACTCATATTGCAGATAAAACAGAAGGTTCGGGCGTGTTTCCGACAAAGCAATGGTATCAGAGAAAATACCGACTATAGGAGTCCCTTAAGTTGGTCATTTAGAATGGATTCTCGAAAACTGTTTTGAGGAATTCGCTCTCAGCTACAAAGTATTTGTGAAAACCCTATTCAATCTTATATCTCATCCCTCTCTATAGATTATTCTTCTCTATATCTCTATTTCAAGTTTTAAAACTCTTATCTTGTTCTATAGGGCCGAAACCTTTTGAAAGTTGGTATTTCCATGGAAAAGAGTTTGAGAACACTTAATTATCAGTACTAATCAGAACAAAAGTGTTTAGAAAAGTTTTGAAACCCCTTTGCAAACTATTCCTATGTACTAGTACGGATATGCAAAATAACGGGTTAGAAATAGCCTTTAGTGAATGGGTTTTGAAATGGGTTGACAAAAACTAAAACTTGATAGACACTATAGGGATTTCATTTCCTCATGTTATCTCTTCAAAAAAAATGATTTGGGTTTATTTTGAGCTCCTATCTCTCAACTTTTCAAAATTTTCGCCGATTAAACCTGAAGCTGGTAGTTCGGTGTAAAATAAAGTGGTCATGCTTAAGCCTTAGATTGTTTCCTTAGATGGACCACCGAGGATTCATATAGTTTCTGGACCACTCTAAGATAATGCATTTAAAATACGATAAATTTAGCTAACTGAAAACTTGAATAAGGATTCATTTTGTGCCGGTTCTTTTCTGGAATCTTGAGTCAGTCTGTTTGAAAATTTTGCATAGGCTAAACCATAGGTCCTAAGCCGGAGAAATTTTACAGTAAGCATGTAGACTAACCAGGAAATTCTCATGAATTTTGGCAAAATTTTTAAACCTCTACAACATAGTTGGGTAGACTGATTAGTTAGCCCAGCCGTGTTCTGAAAACTGTAGGCAGCCGCATTTATCTTTTTGGTGTAGACCAAACCATGCATGGTAAACTATCTATATTTTACCAGTACCTCCTGGACATGTCCAGTATGCTCCACGAATTTTGATTGAAATTTTAGACCATTTCATCATGGTGAAACCATCTAGTTAACCTACATAGCCATGATCTGGAAATTTATAGCAGCTACCTTTACCTTTTCATATAGCCCAAACCTCAACATATAAAATGTGCATCTTTTTACAGTAGGCTGAAAACCTAACCAGTATACTCTACAAATTTTTGTCGAATTTTTCAGTCAAAACATCATAACATAAGAATTAACATAGCACTGCATAGTCCTGTACTAGGGTCCGTAGGTCGTCTGTTTCCCAAATTGGAGCAGCCAAAACCATAGGTGTTGAAATTCTGATTTTCCTAAGGTAGTTCACAGACTTATTTACCTACCACCATGATTTTTGTCCAAATTTTTTACTTTTGGGATTTGGCCCAAACAGACCTATAAAGACGGCAAACCCACATTTTCCCAGCACAGCGGCACTTGACGGAACCATTTCCTGGGGCAACCCAACCATCTTAACATCACAAAAGATTTTTCCAACCAAAGAAAGCCTGCTTAGAAAACTAGGAATGGATGTCGACTCATCTTGCAGCCCTTCTAGATTGACTGCTAGGCTCTGTTCTTACTATATCGACATATAGGTGTACCTAAGATGATACGGCGAACTTGATCCATATTCTCCAAATTCTCCCAACCAACAGTCCTTTTTTTTAAGGGGGATAGGTTATCATGGCCCTATGAACCCAGAGACAAATAGTAACCTTTTCAAGTCCCCACAAGCCTAAATGGAAAAGTTATATTAGGAAACAAGTCGTAACCAAACTATGTAATTTATATTGAGATGGCTCAATGCACAAATTTTGTGCTCCTTTTCAGATGGATGCAAAAATTTGTAAATTGCAGAAACTCACAAATGTGGTTTCGAGGCTTGACTTGTAGCCTTGATAAAACCTCCCAATACATGAATATATACACCCCTATTTGTTTTGTGGCATGAAGGCAATACAAAAATATTTCCATGAGCATTGAGTCAATTCATACATTCATCACACCATTCATCCATCATGATACCATAGCATTCATGCATGCTCTTTTCGCATAAAAGAAAAAAAGATATTGTCACACATGTCATATAACAATCATTTTCCTATCTTAACTCCAGTATATGGATATAAAACCCTGTGTAGTCGCGACCAATTTTCCAGGCCTATGAAAAATTTCAGGTAGGATCAATAGGCCCGCAAAACACCTTTCGGGAAAGACTGTCCTTGAGCCGGATGCCGCCACGACCTATTACCCAGTTGGACATTCTACCTTGTTCTCAACATAACAAGGTATAAATAGGCTTGAGACTACCAGATCAGCTTATCACCTATTACACGAATCCTCCAAGCCATGAATTTTCCAAAAATTTAAGGGGGATAGCATAGCTTGTTAACCTCAAGCACTTGAGACCGCACCTATGTTGCCACTACTAGCCTTCGCTTAAACTACCCAAGCAAGGAGAGTTCTACTGCTATACTCCACTTTAACCTAACGACCCTTTTGTACCAATCCCTCATCACCCACTAGAATACCGGGCAGCAACCACGCTCGTCAAGAAGCACCCCCCTCAGCTCCTCAGTAAAGGTTTTTCCCAACCTTAGTTAAGCAAGTCTATTATACAACTTAGGAAAAACTTAACCTAGGAGTATTAAAACTTGTATGTTTGAAAGGTTTTCAAACAACAAGGGGCCGATGAAGATCACATTATCCAAAACCCAATGCCCACTACGGTAGCATCCTTTTTGGTGTATTCGAATCATCTTTCCATGCACCTTACCCTGTCAGGAATATCCAACCCAACGTCATCATCATCATCGACCATGGCGAACCCAAAACTCCTCCAACCTCCGACTCCCTCGCTGCCTCGTGGTCGTAATCAGCGATGATCTTCCTGCTTGAGCATGCCTGGCCAAGCCTTCGTACATGGGGTCCGCTGCGGATCTTGCCGGCAAACTGGACCTTGACAAGGGTCTGGTCTTCCAGGAAGAAGTTCGTTGCCTTTTCAGGTCACCCGTACACCACCCTTCTGTTTCTGCTTCGGGTTCTTTCTTTTTGTTGGTCACTTTCCGTCGCCATCTCTTTCATCTCCCCAAGGAATCTGTGGCTCTCTCTTTGCAAGCTTGTTTGGGGGTAAAGCTGAGAACTTTCATGTTTGTTTCTTGAGTAATAACCATTTTCGCTTCTCGGTTTTCTCTAAGAAAGTGGACTTTCAAGTTTATAAGCTTCGCCCAGTCATCATGTCAAGCTTTGATTGTTATTTTCATCTTTGGAGCAATGACATGCCCAACTGGGAGAAAGAGAAGCGTCTTTGGGAAATTGAGCAGGAAAAAGAATGGACCAAAGTGGTCTCTAAGAGGTCTAGAAAGCTTATCTCCAAAAGCTCTAAAAAAGTTCCGTTCGCCAAGCAGGTCACCAGTTCACCGATCAAACCAGCTGGATCATGGTCCTTCATCTACTTTGGCTCTCTCAAGGTTAACTTGGAAGCTTCTTCCAGTTTGTTCACTGGTAAACTCGTCTTTGGGAAGGATTCATCTACTCCTAGCTCAATCGAGGGCCTTTATTCCGGTACTCCTGTTCTTCAGCCCTGTCTGAAACGGTCGGCAACTCTCACTCATAGTACTGCATTAATGGGCAACAGTATGGGCCGTGCAAAGAAGATCTCCATATCTCAGTCTGCGCATTCCCCAACTCTTGTTCCCCTGGTTTCAAAACCTTGCAGTACCTACCTCTTGCCTGGTCACATCGGCTTTTATTGCCTGGGTAGAACTCGGTGCAGCTGGTGCAACCTCTTCGGGCACACTGTTGCGCGTTGCATGTCACGTAAACATTTCGTTTTGCGCTTAACATGGCGTTCGAAATTTCGTACCGCGCGAAGTTTCGTCTCTCTGGCCGGAGGGGTCACTCAGTCTCTCCCCGGTCTAATCTGGCGTTCCAAGGGCATAGCCAGGGTACCATCGGATGCCCACCTCCTTCACCATGCCCACGATCGGCTTTCTCCAGATTCATCTCTTCAACTGCTACAACCCTCTTCGCCAGTGGTTCTTCTTCCCGGCCTGCCTTCGCCTAACAACAGCTTCTGTTCTCCCTCCACCGCCACCGGCATGGCCAACTTCCCGATGAACCCAACTCCTTTTCTCGTAGCCGGCCTCTAGGTGGATCAAGGCTGGGAGCGACCGGCAAGAACTAGGGTTGCTCTAGGAGGTGAACCACCGAGGGGTCATAAGGAGTTCGCCATTGTCTCTCTAGAGCCAATGCCAAAAGACCACGAGCTTCTCCGCCGGGCCCTCACCAATGTCTATGACTTCCTGGAAGAAGACCAGCATGAGCGCATAGTGGAAGCACACCTCTCTCCACTAGGCTTGGGGCTGATCAAGCTTAGGACTGTTGTGCAGCGGGAAAGGTTGGTAAAAACTCCCCCTTCCACCCAGGTCAAGATCATGTAATCCGGGTGGTTTGGCACGATGAAGGAATCAATGTGCGATCATGCAGTTACACTCGCCTTTGCTGGATTATGCTTCTGGCCTTTCCTTTGGACTACCAGAATGACTCCTTCCTACAGGCGGCGGTGGCGTCATTCGGAAGGCTCCTAGAGTGGTACCGAGATGGTAACCGATCAAGAATCCTGGCAAGGATGCTGATCCTGAGCACAGACATGGTCCCACAAAGCGTTGTGGTTTCTGCGGGCTCCATCTTTGATGGAACAAGCAGATCCTTGACAGTCCCTGTCTTCATCCTCAACGAACAATTCCCAGACCAGTTCCCAGCAGACGAGGACCCAGTCCCTCACGAGGGTTAGCCACATCTCCCTCCGGTTCCAGTTCTACCCGAGCTCGTGCCGCCGATTCCTGATTGGCAGAACGAACAACAAGGAGGAGAAGATCACCTGGGTGTGATTGGAGATGACCCCCACCAGGAGGTGGCGCAGCAAGAGCAGCCCCAGTGGCATCAATGACAGTTTGAGCAACCACCCCCTCCTGGAGTTATTGAGCAGCAGGCTCAACAGGACTTGGAGGCAGATGGGGAAAATGTTAATGACTGGCCTGCTTGGGATCCCCAGATACCGAAACACCCTCAATTCCCCCAGCACTACAGAGACATTGATCACTCGTCTTCCTCTGTGCGCTACCTGTGTGCGCAGCGCCCTGACATACCCCTTGATGACCTAATCAAGGCTCTAAATGGGGAAGGCGACCAGGATAGTTCCTCCTCCAATGAGGTATCCTCTTCAGCCTTGAATGAGGAATGTCTCGCAGAAGAGACGCTCCAAACACCTTTTTCGAGGCCGGAGAGTCCTCCAGCAATCCGAGTCGTCTAGACGTCAGCTCCCTCAATTGGAGGCCAATCACGCCAATTCAGCCGTCCAGGCCATCGCGGGGGATGGAAATTGTACCCTGGTACCCGGTGATGGATGCCATTGCCCTTAGGCTCTGGCCCATGGTGGACAGGGCGATTAGAGAAGGACGCAGGACCAAGGAGGTGAATGCTGCCCACGCGGAGACAGCCTAGAAACTAGGTTCAGACGTCCCGGTCTGCATCGCCTCCCAAACCGCCCAAAAGAACAAAATTCCACCGGGTACATAATCTCTTGCTCTTCCTACCAAAGCTTCAACTAGTAACAAACAAACACCTCTGTTGCACAACTGTGTAAGAAGAAGCTCAAGAAGAAATCCTAACCCCAATGGTTTTTTCCACCCAACAGTTATGCTGGATGCTAATCCCTCCAAGAAGCGCAAAATCGCGGTGGTCCAAATTGACGAGAAAACTGGAAAGGAGGGGCCAATCGACATATCGGTCCTACAGGGCTGGGGAATTGACTGCAGAGCTGATCCTAGCGAGATCTCCGAAGATGTGTTGATGTAGAACCCAGATGGTATCAATGAAGAACACCAAGAGTAGCATCTCACATCGGCAACTGGCTCAAACCAATCACTGCCATAGCTCTTTGTCGCCTGTTAAGACTGTGTTTTTGATGTTTGTGGTTGAACGTGACTATGCTGAGGTTCTTTGTAATATGTTTAACTATGACTTGTTGAGCCTTATTTATCACCCTGGTTGGAGGCCTACTCTGCTGTTTCTGCTGCTGATGAGGCTCCTTTCTGGCCTTTCTTGCCTTCATGCTCCTTATGGCTGTGCTCTCTCCCTTTTGTCCTGGTTACTGGTGAATTCTGATGGGCTGTGCTTATCAGGTCTTTCCCGTTGCGCTTGTGTGTGGTTTTCATGTCTCATCGTGACTAGATTATCTTATGCTGGAATATAAGGGGGATCAATGCCCCAGGGAAGTGGGAAGCCATCAAGAACAAAATTGAGGAAAGTTCCTGTTCAATTGTCTGTATCCAGGAAACTAAGAGAGAATCCGTTGACAAAAGTTATATCAGAAAGCTAGCCCCAAAAAGTTTTGACTGTTTTGACTTCATTCCATATGTGGGAGCCTCGGGAGGTATTCTAATTCTTTGGAAAGGAAACCTTTTTTCGGGCCTGGTCTTTGATAAACAAAGCTTCGGCATCTTAGTGGCCCTAACCTCCCTTCTGTCCTCATTAACTTGGAAACTAACAGTGGTCTATGGCCCTTGTGAGGAACCACTCCGTTCGGAATTCATGAACTGGTTCAGAAACCACGAGATCATAGATCTTGATGACTGGCTCTTTCTGGGGGATTTCAACTTTTATCGGTAAGTAGCTAACAGAAACAAGCCGGGAGGAAATGTTCTGGACACCCTCACCTTTAATGAGGCCATTGGTCACTTAGGCTTAATTGAAATCCCAATTAAGGGAAGGGCTTTCACGTGGAGTAATATGCAAATTGACCCTCTCCTAGAACAACTCGATTGGTTTCTTTCCTCCATCAATTGGACGACAGATTTTCCAAACACCAGAGATATTCCGCTAGCAAGAACAGTTTCAGATCACGTCCTCTGTAAAATTATGATTGGAACAAAAATCCCTAAGGCAAACATCTTCCGCTTTGAGAACTTTTGGGCAAAGGAACCGGATTTCAGCGTCATAGTTTCGAACTGCTGGTCTCACCCAGCGTTCCCTGGGCATGCAGCAAAAAATATTGCAAGGAAATTCAAAACTTTGAGAGCAAGGCTTTGATCTTGGAGTAAAAATTTCTCTAATCTAAAGGCCCTCATTGAAAACTGCAACACTGTGATTGCCTTTCTTGACTCGCTCGAAGAAGGAAGGCGCTTATTCAACACAAAATTTAATATGAGGAAAGTGGTTAAAAAGAAACTTCAATATTGGCTACATATGAAGAATATTTACTGGAGGAATAGGTACACTGTAAACAGGGTAAAGCTTGGGGATGAATGCACGAAATTCTTTCACAACTTGGCCTCTATTTCCTACAGGAAAAAAATGATTTCGTAGATCAGGAATGAACAAGGTGACTGGATCCAGGATCACTCAGGAAAGGCGGCAATTCTTTGGTCCTCTTTCAAGGATAGAATGGGATCTTCTTCCAACCCAGATATGATCTTTGATCTCCCAAGCCTTATTCAACCGAGAGAAGGATTAGATTTTCTAGCCCAACCAATTTCTTATGAAGAAATTGATCTGGTGGTTAAAAGGATGCCAACTGATAAAGCTCCAGGACCGGATGATTTCAATGGTCTTTTCTACAAAAAAAAGTTGGCCAATCATCAAGGATGATTTTTACAGACTTTGTGACTCTTTCCAGAAAGGACAGACCAGTCTTCAACCAATTAATAACTCCTTCATCACATTGATCCCCAAAAAAGATAACCCCAAGATAATCAATGACTATCGGCCTATCTCCTTGCTCAACTACTCCCTGAAAATAATAACCAAAGTCTTAGTAGATCGGCTTCAAGGAATTATAAAATCAGTGATCCATAAGAATCAATATGGCTTTATCCGATCAAAAACAATCCAAGACTGCCTTGCCTGGGCCTTTGAATACATACATCAATGTCATCGATCCAGAGAAGAAGTGATCATCCTCAAATTGGACTTTGAAAAGGCCTTTGATACCATCGAACACTCAACCATCCTCCTTACGATGCAAAGTCTTGGGTTCCCAGATAAATGGCTGCAATGGGTTCAAGAAATCCTATCCTTCGAAACCTCCACTATTCTTCTCAATGGAATCCCTGGGAAAACTTTCCGCTGCAAGAGAGGAGTCAGACAAGGAGACCCCCTTTCTCCTTTGCTCTTTGTGCTGGCGGCTGAGCTGATCCAGATTTTAATCAATAAAGCCAAGCAAGAGGGCCTTCTTCACTTGCCAATAACACAGCCGACGGAGGATTTTCCTGTAGTCCAATATGCGGATGATACCATTATCATCCTTCAAGCAGATGCCAGGCAACTTTTCTTTCTTAAAAACCTGCTGAACACAATCCAAACGGCGACTGGACTCAAAGTGAACTACAAAAAATCAAGCATGTATCTGATTAATCTCAGCAATGACAAGCTTAGCCACGTGGCCAACACCTTTGGATGCGATGCGGGCTCCTTGCCGTTCACCTATCTGGGTTTACCACTGGGGACAACTAAGCCAAAAACTGAGGATTTAGTGCCACTTCTGAACAAAGTTGAAAGGAAGATCTCTTCATGTGCGTCTTGGTTGTCCTATTCAGGTAGGCTCGAGATGATCAACTCGGCGATTACTCCGATAACAACTTACGCCATGTGCACCCTCAAGATCCCGAAAGGTATCATACAAGCCATCGACAGGGCAAGAAAATAGTGTCCCTGGATGGGAAACAATCTGGAAAAAAAGGTGGCAACCTGGCAGCATGGAATCTAGTAACCAGACAAAAACGAAGGGTGGACTAGGGGTGCTCAACCTCCGTCTACAAAACGATGCTCTGCTCATGAAATAACTCTCAAAATTCTACAACCGCGAAGACATCCCTTGGGTGGAGCTCATCTGGTTTAGATATTATCAAGATAAGGTCCCTCATCATTGTAGGGAAATGGGATCCTTCTGGTGGAAGGACATTCTTAGACTCAATGATCTTTTCAGGATGGTGGCCTCATGTCAAATAGGAAAAGGATACTCGGTAAGCTTCTGGGCGGACAACTGGAATAACTTAAATATCCCATCCAATTTCCCCCACCTCGCCTCGTTTGCCAAAAAAACAAGGCCTCGGTAACTGAAATTATGCAAGCTGAAGACCTGGATTCAATTCTACATCTACCGCTTTCCGACCAAGCCTACCAGGAATTACTTCAGCTTCAACCCCTTCTTCAGGATCTACCCTATGAGGAGGAATCTCTTGACAGCTGATCGATGATCTGGGGAAAGAATTACACCTCAATGGGGTTCTACAATCAGGTCTTTGACTCCTTTGAGGGTCACCAAAGCTTTCAGTTGATTTGGAAATCAAAATGCCTTCCAAGAATCAAGTTCTTCGTGTGACCTCTGTTACTAGACAGGTTAAATACGAAGTCAATGCTACAAAGAAGGCACATCAACATCCAGGATGACAGCCTATGCATAATGGGCGATATGGGAGAGGAAGAAACTGCTGAGCACCTTCTTTTCTCGTGCCCCTTTGCGAGCCAATGCTGGTCAACTCTTCAATTACAATGGGACACCTCCCTACCCATTATGGACAGATTGCTGCAATCGATCTCCACTTCAACGCTACCATGTCCCACAGAGATAACCCTCTTGGCAGCTTCGGAAATATGGAAGATTCGGAATGACAAGGTGTTCCAGAGAGTAACTCCAAATCTGCAACTCTGGAAAAGGAATTTCAAACTTCAGTGCTCTTTCCAAGTTTTTAGGCTTCGGATAGAAGACAAGAGCTCCTTCTGCGCTTGGCTAGATGCATACAGTTAGTTTTAGAGTGTACCTAGTAGTAGTCGCCACTACAGTTATGCTAGTGGCTATCGACAGCATCTTTGTTACGGCATCTTCGCCCTTATCTCAAAAGGTTGTATCCAAAACTTTTAACCCTTCTCTTCTTTATAAAATTTGGCTCGAAACTGTGGGGACCTTCCCCCAGTGTTTTAGGGTAAAAAAAACGTCATCATCATCGCCTCCAAACAGAGACTAGTGGGTATACTACCCGAGCTAGTAAAGCGCGAATAGCCGAACCAACATACTACATATTTACCCACAACCGTCGCTAAGCACCAACCCCTTTCGCCAAAGTGTAACCCCTGTGACCGAAGCCCCTCGGCACCACTATCGCTCGAGCGTCGTCTCCGGCGACAAACCGATCCGTTTCCCATAAGCCAATAAAGAAGTTTCCTTTTCCTCCTTAAGACCCTACAGCCGTAGACCCTAATCGTCAATGAAGTCTGCATTTTCCTAAGCAAGTATCCTACCCATCGATATGATGGGATAAAGTTTTAGGTACGACAAACCTAGTTAAACTGACGAACACCTCACCATACCCCAACCTAAATCTCAGGGACGAGATTTCCTTTAAGAGGGATAGAGCTGTCACATACCCAAATTGTAGGGTCGACGAAATATTTTCCAAACAAGGTGAAAGTACAGTTTTTCAATTTTACAAACCAAAAATTTTCTTTTACTAACCTAAGAGGGACCAACCTAGACTTTTGAATGACAAACAAAATTTTGGAACAAATTAAAAACTTTTTCATTTATAGCATAGGACGAAAATTCCAGCTCATACGAAAACATGCATACTAACGTAAAGCCCATTTTGACTTAGGTCATACGCGTATATTCGGATTTTTGAAGATGCATCCCATTATAGGCCATATATGCATAGCCTAAACAATTGAATTTACGAAGCGAGCATACACTAGCCTTGGAAAAAAATTTGTGAGAACATGAAAACTTAATTCAAAGTTCACCTCCTCAGCCCAAGGGAAAAGTTAATATGAATCCAATGAATATAATAGTGGGGCTACAAAGGCCCTCTTTTGCCTTGCCCTCTTCGCCCTGGCCCCACCTGGCAGCTGCACAGACTTGCTCCATCTCAGTGCAAAACACCCCACCACTTGGAAGCCACCAGAGAGGAAGAGGAACAGCGAGGAACGTGTCCACCGTGCCAACAACCACCTTGCCATGCACCGCCAGCTCATACCCTCACCATTTAACTAGTTGCTTCGCCACTGTGACCCTCATCTCTCCCTCAGTGTGTTCCATGCAGAGACCGAGTGAGTTTGCCTCGGAGACACTGGGAACAAGCTTCTTTTGCCAGCGACCGCAAGTGCTCGATGGTCTCCCTCCTTGATCCGGTGAGTGTCATCGCAAGCCAACCATGGGAACGTGCCTTTCTCTCCATGCCTGACACCACCGTGCCCTTCATTTCCCATGTTACTGTTGATGAGAAAAGCTTCCCATGCACTGGCTGAGATGCTTTACTCTAGTGCAGGTCCAAGTTGATTGCCTATGGTTGAATTCGGGCATGCTAGTTGATTTGATCCTATAACCAACAAGAAAATAAGAAATATGCGTTTGGGATAAGATTAGATCCTACTCAATCCGCTAAAGAAATCAATAAACATATAATCCTTATCCCAACACACGTTTAGACTAAGTGATTGGGATAGATTGATAGTATACCGAGACAGTATAAACCACTTAGATCCAAAAGTGCATTAGTATAAAAATTATATGCATTCATAACCCAGCCGAGGTCGCAGATCTAATGTAAATTGGCTAATACTCCGTTATATTTTATAAAAAGATATTAATCTAAGTTAAATGCGATAAACCTAGATCAAATGGTTGTTGATATGATTCAACAGATTGATACTGGCTTATGGTATTTAAATAGATTGAGATCTTAATATAAAAGGCAGCTCTAATACATCTAATAGTAATTAATACTAAAAAGACGATTAAAACAGGTAAAACTGGCTAAAACCCCACCACTGTCTCTAATGATAAGCGTTATGCTGAACAGATCTATATACCTCTAAAAGCGACTTAACAGGTCGATTTGATGCAGCATTAAATACAAGAAGAAATACTAGATCTGTATGGGCCAATGAGAACCCCTCGAGACGGTAGACACACCATATAATCTAAATCAAGATCTAGATCTTGCTCCATCAGCTGCCGTTTTCAGAGAGAACTCAGCCGATTACAAGATAGATCTAGATATTATTCTAGATTATATGTCGTGTATGATAACTCAAGCAGTTTACAACATCGAAATTAGAGTATCATAATGATGTAAGCACTAACCCCAACGATACATGCCACTTGCAACAAGGAATTACCTCGTTTGGAGATCGATGTCGATGCAGCCCGAGCAAAAGCAAGAACTTGTCGAGAAAAGTAGAAATGAAAAGGTTTGGCGATGTGCCGAGATTGTATTAGTTGTTGATTGATTTTTATTTTATAAGCCCTCGGGTTTTATTTATACCCGGATGCACAGTGAGTCCGTGATGGACATGATTCCTATTACAGATTAGATTACAAAACAAACTGACATTATCACGAAAGGAAACTATACAAAATATCCTAATTTAAAGATACAATTGCCGTTACAGGACATTATCCATAGATGGCAATGTGTTCAAAGCACTTTGGAAACCGAATCCAATACTCTATCCATAAGCTTTCCTTTTGAGACTGGCTCCACTTCCATCCTCAATCGGAATCGGCTATCGGCTATCCTGGTCTGACTCGGACTCAAGCGACTGGCTTCGTAGCCGATTCGGACTTAGCCAATGCGGCCTCTGTTTCCCCGCAGATCATGTTTCTTCTCCGATTCCGCTTCAATCTTGGCTTCAAACCCGGGGATTTGGTTACCAAATTTGGTCGTTAACACATGCCCCCCAAGTCTGTGATATGAAAATATTGCGAATTTTGTGCAATCTGAATTCCAAGCGTAACCCTAGGTTGAATCTGCTTCAGCCATTACGAAAACATTTTAAATAACACCTTCCCCGCGTCGAACAACTCACGCCGTTAAAGCAATCCTCCCGCAACAAATGCCCTCGAGCTCTCCGGTGACATCCTCTGCTTCCTCAAGCTCGCAGCGGTGATCCATGCTCCGACGACCCCAGGCGTTCCAATGGCAGCCTCCGTGGCTCCATCGGTCTCATCTCCTACTGGGTTCCCTGAGGTACGCCCTAATCGGCTAAAAACACTTTTCTTGCTCGTTCCCCATTATAAATCTGAATTTTAGGGTTTATAAATCAGAAATTCTATTTCCTCTTTCCCGATTGTAGCATCTCGCCCATCAAGTAATAATTCCCAGCTTGCTGAATGATGAGAGGCACTTTTTAGGGCCTATCGGCAATAAGGATCCCACAGACTTCATAATAGCTGAAACCGACAAGATGCCCTATAGGATGAGGAACCCAAACCTCAATCACTCGTCAGGCACTTCAAATCCTGGCTATCCATGGATAAGTCTTGGTCAACATGGTATAAGAGAATGCGGCCGGCCAAGCAAAGCCACTGGGAAGAAGTTGGGATAGCCTAGTGTCTTGCACTGTCTGTAGCCAACATGGTCAAGGACGAACCACTGATATCAGCCGCCACATACTTCTGGAATAACACCATAAATGCCTTCCTCTTTCAACAAGGCCCCATGACTCCCACATTAGCCGATGTAGTCATGATCACGGGTTTAGATACTTTATCATCGGCTAACCCAAACAGGCTAGAAGGCAAGGGCCAGTTCTCCTTCAAACTAAAGCAATAGGTGGTTGGAATGGCTATGTGTCGATGAATATGGGAGATGCGCCGATCAGTGCCAGAGAGCATGCCACGTTCCTGATGATGTGGCTCGAAAAATTCTTCTTCTATGGATCCAACTACGGGCCAACAGCCAACTGGCAAGTAGTAGCCGAGGCCTTAGTTGATAAGAAGAAACTACCTCTAGGAAAATTCCTCCTCGGCTACCTCTACCAAACTCTGAACCAAGCCATCTCCAAGATAGCTGCCAATGCCAACATTAACACCAGAGGACCTTGGTGGTTTCATCAACTATGGCTGGTCTTAATGACTCAAAAGATTTTTGGTCGGCCACAGCTGATCGACGCTCACTTCCCCCTCCTGGAGCTGACAGAAGATGACGAGGGCAACAAAACGTCCACCAGGAGGTGTCAGTCTTTTGGGAAAGCCGCAGCCGCTTACACTGGATCAAAGAAATCAGCTGAGTTGCTGGCTGAGTGGTTCGTCTCTCTCTATGATGGATTTGCAAGAGGCAATCGGACATGGTTCTTTTATGAAGACCAAAATATATTTGAATTGCCGATTGAACTGAATTGGGATGAGATAAACTCAGAAGAATTCCCTAAATGTAGAGAAATATTTACCGTAGCACTTACCCCATGTATCCTGCCGACCGACATCCATCAAGGACGCAATGTTCTGAAGACTTACGAATTTTACTATCCGGTGTCGGCTGGTAGGCAATTTGGACTGGGGCAACTACCCATCGGCTGCTACTATGCCGACAAGATCAAAACCCGGGGGTGGTGGACGACAAGCTGGTTATGAACAAGTTGATGGACATAGAGGGCCCACCCCTCGGCAGCATCGGGATCATAGAGCTAGCCCACAAAAGGAGTTCTGCCTACGACAAGTGGTGGTGGAAATAAAAAGACACATCTTCCATCACTGCTTTTCTATATACGTCACCACTTTAGTGCCTGACGAAATCCCTTCGGTAAGCTCTTCACCCTTAATACTTCTTCTTTTGAATCGACTGTCTTCGCTAGCCGACACTTGAATCCTTCTCTTTGTAGATGACAGAGACAGACCCACCGATGGTGAGCAACTCTGGGGTTGCCATTGAATACTAGCCAGGAGTCCTTCCAAACAGCTGTGGGCTTGCCCCGTCGGCAATCGGCTGGGAAGCACCGAAGCTGAAGACCCTGTTATATGAGGAAACACGTCAGCCTGTAGCAAGGAAGAAGAGGGCTGCTCCTGCTGCAAAATCATCGGCTGTTCCCGCGAAGAAACAGAAGAAAAAGAAGCCGAAGGTGCCTGCCGACAGCCTCCCATCCATCGATCCAAGCATCGATGAGTTCCTCAATCAGGAAGTTATGGACGAAGATGTCTCTAAGGCCGTTGCGGAGGCAGCTGCATCAAGCGACACCAGTAACAATTCAGTCAGCCCTACAACCGACATTCCATCTCCACCAAGCCCTCCTCCTCCAAAACGGCCGGTAAGCACCTTATCTTCTAGAATTTGATTTTCAAACTATTCTTACTCAGGCCTTAACCAATTCCTCTTTGTTAGTTCAAGCAATTAGCTGGTCGCACTCCTCGCCCAGCTTCAACGGTAGTCCTCCGAACTTATCTCTCTGTTTGCTTATGTCTTTGTACTTAGCCGATCGTTACTAACACTTGTCTTCTGCACAGCCCCCTTAGTCTCCATCGGCTACCCCCCAAGCTTCAAGTGAACGCACTCAATCGGCAATGGGTAGCCACGATGTCAAGGAAGTCGCCACCCCAACCAATCAGGGCACCAAAGAGGTGGTTTCTTCGGCTAGCCACGACGTCGCAGAGGCTACTGCCCCAGCCAGCCCGTTTGCCGAGGAAGCAGCCATTGCAGCTCGTGCCGTACGAGTAAGCTTTACTTCCCTTCCCTTTTCTTTTAGAACTAGGAAAATCGGCCATCCTATTCCCTGCTTGACTGCTCTGTCTTTATTCATAGAGTCTAGCCGATTTGCTGCCTTTTGACATCAAAGAGTTTGTTGACGAGGAAGAGACCAAAGCAACCAGTCCGGACAAAACTGTGGTAGCCGACGAGATCAAAGAGAAGCTACAAGACATTCGTCATCGGCTAGACATTGATGTCGACCGGCTGGTGATGGAGTGCGGATTGGCTCGGTCTCGCTTCTATGAGGTCGAAGACAAGCTCCCTGACGACCTGGCCAAGAAGATCTCGAAGGCCGTCTACATCGATCAACATCGATCTAGGCTAGAGCGGGCGATGTGCAGGATGCTTGAGCGACTGGCTCAAACTAATCTAGCGGCCAGGATTGATGCGACCGTGAAAAGCGTGGTGGCAGAGAAAGCAAAGTTAGACGAACTCTTGGCCAGGTCGTCGACCACACAAAGCGAGATCGATGAGCTCGAGCTAGAAGAGGCTGGTCTGCTGCTTCAGCTAGAGCAATGGAGGGCCAAAATTGCTGCCGAGAAGCAATTGCTGGCCGATCTCCCCAAGGCTCAAGAAGATCAAAGGGGCAAGGTGACTGCCACTATAAAGCGCTTGGGAGAGCTGAACAAATCGGCCAAAGCAGTTCCTGGCACCGAGCAAGAAGATAAGGTTGTAATCGACAAAGTCAATGCTATCAAGGAGACAGCAATGGCGGCTATAGACAACTTCTTGGGGTTGTAATCTGTGACTTGTATTTTGCTCATGTGTACATAACTTTGTAATCGACTGTTTGTGTGCCCTTAATCCGTTCTCATGCTTCTGCCGATTTAGTTATTCCCAAGTCTCGAATGCCGCAAAATTTTGGAAAACCCCTAGAAATTTGAGGTCTTACATCTATGATTTCTGACCTTGTACTATATATGCCCCCTTAATTTTGTCCATGACATCCTTAGCATTGATCAAATTAGTAAACCAAATAACTTGCATCCGTCGGCTAGATTAAGCTGATTTGGAAAGATCAGAGGGAAGAAACCTTAGAATAAAACGTCCTAAAGGCTATGCGTATATCTGCATAACACATCGGCTAACATGGATCGGCAAAACCTTAGCCGAATCATGAGTTGATCCAAATACTGGGAAAATACTTCTTCAGATACTTGCCATTGAGAGCCCTCCCAAATACTTCTCCAAGGCTCCTTTAGAGATGCATTTGTGGATCTTGAAAGGCCCCTCCTAGTTAGGTGACCACTTGCCGAATTTGCCAACCCTTGATCCAATCGGTAGTATCAATTTCCAAATGAGCTCGCCCTCTTCAAAAGACTTAGGCACCACCTTCTTATTATAATGATGGGCTACTCACTCCATGTCCATGGTCACTTTTTCCAAAGCACGCATCCTTGATAGAACTAGGTCTTTCGATTCATCTACCATGAGATTATAATAATCATTTGCTATTAGCTGATCTTGTAGTTGAATCCTTCTTGAGCCGATGATGTTCTCCCATGGCAGAACTGCTTCATGCCCATAGAACAATTTATATGGAGGCACCTCGATGGATCCATGGCAAGCCATCTGATAAGCCCACAATGATTCGGTCAATCGGCTGTGCCATTGCTTCGGGTACTCAGCGATCTTCCTCTTTATCAACTTGTTCAAACTCTTATTTGAAGCCTCTGCTTGCCCGTTAGCCTGGGCATAATATGGTGAAGAATTAATAGCCTAATCCCCATGATGTCAGCAAACTGAACAAACTCGTAGGAGACAAAGATATATCCCTGATCCGTAGTGATAGTTTGAGGGACACCGAATCTGTATATAATATACTCCTTCACAAATTCGATTGCGTCCCCAGAGTCAACCTTCTTCAATGGAATTGCTTCCACCCACTTAGTAAAATAATCGGTTGCCACCGATATAAATTTGTGCCCTTTGCTTGAGGATGGATTGATTTGGCCAATCATATCGATTCCCCAGCCTCTGAACGGCCAAGGCTTAATAATGGGGTTCATAGCCGATGCTGGCGCCCTCTGTATGGCTCCAAACTTTTGGCAATCTTGGCAGCCCTTGTAATATCTGAAACAATCTTTCAGCATAGTCGGCCAAAAGTGCCCTGCTCTCCGAAGTAGCCATTTCGTCTTGTGAGCCGATTGATGCGTGCCACAGATCACTTCATGAACTTCTCCGATAGCCACTTTGGCTGGATCGACACTTAGGCACCTGAGCAACACACCATCAATTGTCCGATAATATAAATCCTCATCGAGCAAAACGTATCATAGAGCCTTGTAACGCAATTTCCTTGAAGCCGACTGGGATGGATTTTGCAGATAGTTATAGACTTCATATCTCTAGTCATCGACTGACATGGTTGCAATTTCTATTTCAATCTCTTTCGTCATCGGCTTATAGCCTGATGCCCCCTGAGCTAGATCAGTGGCCTCTGAATTTCTCTCCATGGGGATATGTTTCAAGGTTACTAGCCGAAAACTGTCCATTAATTCTCTGCATTTCTGATAATAAATCATCAGTGCATCATTCTTGCACTCATACTCTCCTGATAGCTGGCTGATGACTAACAGCAAATCGCCCATTATCTCGATGGCGTCAGCTTCAATTTCCTTGAGCAGTTGCAACCCACTAAGCACGGCTTCATATTCAGCTTGATTGTTTGTTGCATGGGGTGTAATGGAAAAAGCAAACTCGAAACTTGCCCCCTGGGAGAGATTAACACCAAGCCGATGCCGCATCCGTTGGTGTAGATTCAGCCATCAAAAGTCAAAGTTCAAGGCATAATTTCCACCGAGCCGATTGAATCACCTCTGTGTTCTACTATCAAATCGGCTATAGCCTATCCTTTCACTGCCTTGGGGGCCTACTATCTTAAGTCAAACTCTGTTAAGGCAAAAATCCACTTCCCAATTCGTCCTTTTAGAACTGGAGCCGATAGCATATACTTTACTTCATCGGCTATGCATATCACAGTGCACTCATTGGATAATAGATAATGCCTTAACTTCGTGCATGAAAAATACAGGCACAAACATAACCTCTCCACTGGTGAATACCTTGTCTCTGCATCCAGAAGTTGTTGGCTAAGACAGAAAATTGCCTTCTCCTTTCCTTCAATCTCCTGAATCAAAACTGAGATGATGGATTTTAGGTCGGCTGACAGGTATAACTTGAATGGCACCCTTTTTTGTGGCGAAATTAGGACTGGGAAGGAGCTGAGATAATCTTTTATGTTGCCCAAAGCTTTCTGCTGTTCTGCCCCCCCACATGAATGCCTGATCAGCTTTGAGCCGAAGCAAAGGTGTGAACGACTCCATCTTCTCTGATAGGTTTACTATGAACCATCTGATGAAGTTGATTTTGCCGATCAGGGACTACAATGCCTTCTTGTTCTTCGGAGGTTGAATCGTCTTAATGGCATTGATGCTTCTTGGTGTGACCTCAATTCCCCTCTCGTGAACAAGAAATCCCAGGAGCTAGCCAGCCGATACGCCAAACGCGCACTTGATAGGTTTCATCCTTAGGCCATACTTCCTTGTCCTTTCCAAAACCTGCCGTAGATCGGCTATATGGTCTTCTGTCTCCCTAGATTTGACAACGACGTCATTGATGTAGATTTCTAATAGGGAGCCGATCATGTCATGAAATATGTAATTCATGGCCCTCTGGTACGTAGCTCCAGCATTCTTCAAGCCGAAAGTCATGACGACCCATTCGTATAGGCCGATTGCTCCTAGGCATCTGGAAGTTGTTTTATGGTTGTCTTCCTCGGCCATAAAGATCTGACTGTAACCTGTGTTGTCATCCCTGAAACTTACAATTTTGTGGCCAGAGGCGGCATCCACTAACAAATCGGCTATAGGCATTGGGTATTCGTCCTTAGGGGTAGCCATGTTTAAATCTTTGAAATTGATGCACACCCTAAGTTTGTCGTTCTTCTTCATTACTGGAACTATATTTGAAATCCATTCTGCATATCGATAGGGACGAATAAATCCAGCATCATAAAGCCGAGTGATTTCGGCCTTGATCACATGATACATATCGACTTTAAACCTCCTGGGAGGCTGTTTGTAGGGCCGATATCCTGGCCTGATAGGAAGCTGATGTACAACAAAGGATCGGCTAAGACTGAGCATCTCAAAATATTTCCAAGCAAAATAATCTTTATGTTCCTTTAACAATTCAACAAGCTTGGTCTTAAAATGATAGGACAAATGTTTAGTAATATATGTCGGCCTAGGCCTATCTCCTGGACCTATATCCACTTATTCTAACTTGTCGGCCGACATAAAACCTTGCCCGAGTTTGCCGTCGATGTTGTCCACGGTGTCCTCATTGTAGACGCTCGAGCCCTCTACGACGCCTTCAAAGTAATAATTGAGGCTCTTCGTCTCCAATGGGTTGTATATCAGAACCAGATACCTTTAAGAAACTGGCTTGCCAAACTTTGCCAGACAGGTAATCAATACCATCGATTTCCCAAAATGGCAAATCGGCGTTAGCGACGTTAACTGACCTGTCGGCTTGCACGATTTTAATCTTGTCGCCTTGCCACTAGATTAAGATTTGGTGCATTGTGGAAGGGATGCAACAGTTGGCATGGATCCAATCCCTCCCAAGTAGCAGGCTATACGACCCCTTCCTGTCGATGATGAAAAACGTAGTGGGCACGGTTTTGCTGTCGACGGTCAGCTCAACATTTAAAACTCCCTTGGCTTCTGAAGGGTTGCCACCAAAGTCCTTGAGCATCATGTTGGTCTTGATCAGATCTTCGGCTCCTTTGCCCAACTTTCTGAAGGTCGCGTAAGGCATTAGGTTGACAGCAGCCCCTCCATCAACTAGCATCTTGGACATCGGCTTCCCATTGGCAAATCCTTGACATATAAGGGCTTCAACTGCCGATTCTTGGTCCCCTTGGGTTTCTCGAAGATAGCTTGTTCTAGGGATAGTACCAGTTTAGCCAAAGTTTCTTCCACTGTGTTTTGATCGGCTTTGACAACCTCAAATTCGGTTGGCAATATGAAAACCATGTTGACCGATGCAGTGACCACTCCTTTGCCCTTCACCGCCATTTTGGCCTTGTCGGCTGGGCTCTCATCGGCTGAGGCTACCTGTTTCTTGACACGCCATTGCTCTGCACCCTGTCGACATTGTTGTTGTTGGATCATCCGCTGGACTTCTTCTTCTTGTCCCTCACTCTTAAGCCTTTGAATTTTTCTTTTCTACGTCTTGGTGAACAGGTCCGAAGGGCACCATTGGGGGTTGGCCGATTGTTCTTCATCAGCCTCCTCTTCGGCCTCTTCTTGGAAGAAGTTCTAGTGGATTGGGCCGAGCCGATCATGGACGGGAAAGTTTCCGCTGGTTAAGTTGAACGGCTTGGGGGACGAAACGGCTAGAACTTTCCATCCCTGTATTTGTCCTCCCTGTATTCGCTGCATGCCGAGCAATTTTCAAGGGTGGGCCAGTCTCATTCCTTGCTCCCAGCAGAACCTAAAGAACTCGAAGCGCCAATGCGGATCACAGCCGTCATGGGCCAGTAGTATGCTACACCTAGCTGATAGGGTGTCCTCTGGTATGGCTTACCGCGCCGGCTCTCTTCTTCTTCTTGGACCTTGCGCTGGAATCACACTCGGCTGTCCATCTGCCTGGGCCGACGGTCGGCCGATCAGCCGTTGGTGTAAACCATATTAATCGGCGTGGCTCTCACTACAGTCGGCTCTTGTTGGTCCTCGGCTGAGCTGTACGCCATTCTGCCCTATCGATCAGCTCGCATGGGACTGGCTTGGACAGTGTTGACAGGGAAGGGATTGCCGTCGACCTTCATCGGCTTAGCCGATTCCTCGAACTTAATTTTCCCTGCCTCGATGGCTAACTGTATCTGTTGGCGGAAGACCTTGCAACCGTTGGTGCTGTGAGAGGTGGTGTTGTGCCACTTTCAGTACCTCTTCTTTTTGAGCTCCTCGACCGATGGTATGACGTGGTTGGCCGGAAGCTGTATTTGTCTCTCTCAGCAACAGATCAAAGATCCTATCGGCTTTGGTTATGTCAAAATCAGATTTTTCCTCCTTAGCCGATTTCTTCAACCATTGGCACGTGATGGCCTTCTTGTTTCTGGTCCACTCTGCTATCGACACCTCTACGTCGCTATCACTTGAGTCTGAGTCTGTTTGTGTAGGCGATGTGGGTGACTTTCTTGAAGGTTTTCTTGGATTCTTGAAATCTTTGCTCGTGGGCTGTCACCTTCTGGGCCAAGTGTGCCATGCTTTCAAAGTGTTGAGCCGAAAACCTCTCACGGATTGGAGCAAAAAGTCCATGAAAAGCCAAATCGTGTAGCTGCGAGTCTGATAGCACCAAGTTATAGCAACGGTTCCTCATATCTCTAAAGCGTTGAATGTAGTCTTGAACCGATTCTTCGTGCTTTTGCCTAATGCCGGTGAGGTCCGATAGCTTCATCTCATGGGTGTCAGAGTAGAAGTAGCTGTGGAACTGCTTTTTGAGATCGGCCCAGCTCTGTACTGAATTGTAAGGCAAGGATGAGAACCAGGTGAAGGCCGATCGCGATAACGATAGCGGGAATAAACGCACTCTGAGCGTGTCTGTAGCTGATGCCTCCGCACATTGAGGTAGGAATCGGCTGACGTGTTCATAGGTAGACACGTTGTCTTGCCCAGAGAACTTTGAGAAATCCGGCACCTTGTACCGGTTTGGCAGGGGCACCCTCTCGAAGTATTCCAGATACGGGTACCGGTACATGTAGCCGAAATCCTTGGGTTTAAGGCCGAACTGATCACGAATGACGTCGGCAATTAGGTCGGCCCAAGGTCTTTTGTCTTGAGCTTGAACTTGAGGTATCAGCTCGTACTGCTTGTAGTGAACTGGTGCTTGCCGATACTGGAGTGGTGGCGTCTGCGGCTGGTATTGTTGCTCGTAGTGGCCTCCCGGATATTGATATTGGAACTGGTTTGCAGCGGGGGGCGGCCAAGACGCCAACTGGGGTGGCTGCTCAGAAGGAGGCCGATTACCATTAGCATTGAGATGCGGTTCTGGCGCGAAGCTACCAATCGGCTCTTTAGACATGATAGGTGGCCGATTGGTGTTGAACATGTTCTTCAACTGCTCCTGGGTCGCTGTTGAGATGCTGTGGCCCTGGTGTTGAGGTTGTTGCCTGACCAGCATCTTAAGACATGGCTCTGAAGCTGATGCCTGTGGACTCGGCTCCTTGGG
This sequence comes from Oryza australiensis, assembly GCA_019925245.2. Lineage (NCBI taxonomy): Eukaryota > Viridiplantae > Streptophyta > Magnoliopsida > Poales > Poaceae > Oryza > Oryza australiensis. Next base: position 293,073 of record JAIFGZ020000792.1, read on the forward strand.
GGTTCGACTGTCCTAGTGGTAGAATCGGCAGGCCGTGAATAGATAGCATCCTGTAAGGCGAGAACTAGTTGTCGGCGAAGTACGTCGGCCCCCTTAGCAGTTGCTCGGCTATCTTTGAATCAACCACGGTGCTTATCATATTGTTGAGAGTGTTAACCAGTATTCTGGACCGGTTGACAAGCGCGTGGTGGACAGCCGAATCGATTCGGTCCTACAGTGTGTGGGGCCCCGAATTGTCCTGCTCTTGTTTGATGTCCTCCATCTTCTTCTTTCCTTTCTTGTCCTCATTAGACATGTCAAAGTCTTCGATGAAGAACTTGAATTTCTGGAGGACCGCCCCAGATCTAGTCTGGGTGAACGATTGCAGATAATGAGCCTGTAGCCGCTCAACCATCTACTTGTAGTCGGCTAGTTGTTTAGCCGACAGTTGCTCCATTGTCACTGGGATGACGTTTCTTGGTCGATCTTTGGAGTCTTGGTGTTAGACATCGCGTCAAACTTGGAAGTCTACAGACGTCCCACCGGCGTGCCAAAAGCGTGTTGATGATAAAAGCTTCTGACGCACTGGCCTAAGAGATTTGCTTTACTCTAGTGTAGGTCCAAGTTGATTGCCTTTGGTGGAATTTGGACGTGCCAGTTGGTTTGATCCTGTAACCAACAAGAAAACAAGAAATATGCGTTTGGCTTAAGACTAGATCCTACTCTATCGGCTAAAGAAATCAATAAACATATAATCGTTATCCCAACAAACATTTAGACTAAGTGATTGGGATAGATCGGTTGTATACCGAGATAGTATAAACCACTTAGATCCACAAGTGAATTAGTATAAAAATGATATGCATTCATAACCCAGCCGATGTCGTAGATCTAATGTAAATCGGCTAATACTCTGATATATTTTATAAAAAAATATTAATCTAAGTTAAATGCGATAAACCTAGATCAAACGGCTGTTGATATGATTCAACAGATTGATACTGACTTATGTCATTTAAATAGATTGAGATCTCAATATAAAAGGCAGCTCTAATACATCCAATAGTAATTAATACTAAAAAGAAGGTTAAAACAGGTAAGACCGGCTGAAACCCCGGCACTGTTTCTGATGATAAGCATTATGCTGAACATATCTATATACCTCTAAAAGTGACTTAACAGGTCGAGTTGATGCAACATTAAGTATAAGAAGAAATACTAGATCTGTATGGGCCAATGAGAACCCCTCGAGACGGTAGACACGCCATATAATCTAAATCAACATCTAGATCTAGCTCCATCGGCTGCCATTTTTAGAGAGAACTCAGCAGATTGCAAGATAGATCTAGACAATGTTCTAGATTATATGTCGCGTATGATAACTCAAGTAGTTTATAACATCAAAATTAGAGTATCATAATGATATAAGCACTAACCCCGAGATACAAGCCACTTGCAACATGGAATTACCTCGTTCGGAGATCGACGTCAATGCAGCCCGAGCAAAAGCAATAACTTGTCGAGAAAAGTAGAAATGAAAAGGTTTGGCGATGCGCCGAGATTGTATTGGTCGTTGATTGATTTTTATTTTACAAGCCCTCGGGTTTTGTTTATAGCCGGATACACAATGAGTCCGTGACGGACATGATTCCTATTACATATTAGATTACAAAAACAAACCGACATTATCACGAAAGGAAACTATACAAAATATCCAAATTTAAAGATACATTTGCCGTTACAGGACGTTATCCATAGATGGCAATATCTTCAAAGCACTTTGGAAACCGAATCCAATACTCTATCCTTAAGCTTTCCTTTTGGGACTGGCTTCACTTCTATCCTCAATCAGAATCGGCTATCGGCTATCCTAGTCGATGCGGCCTCTGTTTCTCCGCAGATCACGTTTCTTCTCCGATTCCGCTTTAATCTTGGCTTCAAACCCAGGGTTTTGGTTACCAAATTTGGTCGTTAACAGTTATACAGGTTAGTCCACGACATCATGGTCACCATCGCCGTAGGCATCGGTGCGCCACCGCGCTGTTAACGACCAAATTTGGTAACTAAATCCCTAAGTCCGAGCCAAGATTATAGTGGAATCGGATTGGAAAATGATCTGCGGAGAAAACAGAGGTTGCATTGGCCACGATCAAATTGGCTAGAAGGCCAGTCGGCTGAGGCCGAACAGGACATGGATAGCCGATAGCCGATTCCGATTTAGAGAAGGAGATGGAACCGTTTCCGATAAAGAAGCTTGAAGATAGAAGGAAGATTCGGTTCCCAAATGTTCATTAAAATATTGCCATCTATGGATAAAGTCCTGTAACGGCAATTGTATCTGTAAAATAGGGTTTGTTTAGATATTTCCTTTTGTAATGCGACATGGGACTGTATCCCGAGCTGTTGTCATATTTTGAATAGTAGATTAGATAGAAACCGTGTCTTACACGGATAGTGTTATTCTTGGGTATAAATAGGACCCGAGACCTCTTGTAAACAACAATCACAAACAATACAATCTCGGCGCATCACCTCTCATTTTCTTTTAGATGAGTTCTTGATCCAGCTTCAGGCTGCATCGTTTCGACCACCGATTAAGGTAAATGCTTGTCATTAGTGGTTTATTTCGTCAAATCTAGTGCTTCCATCATCATGATACTCTAGGTTTGATGCTTTAGACTATGCAAGTTATCATATACGACGTATAATCTAGAACAATGTCTAGATCTATCTTGCCATCAGCTTGTTCTTCCTAGGAAGCAACAGTCGATAGAAAAAGATCTAGATGTTGGTCTGGATTATATGATGTATCCACCGTCTTGAGGAGTTTACATCGGTCTATATAGATCCAATGCTATCTTTTTGTACTTAATGTTGCATCATCCATGATCAATTAAGTCGCTTTTAGAAGTATTATGATCTATTCGGCTAGATGTAAACTTGTAGAGACAATGCCAGGGTTTCAGCCGGCCTTATCTGTTTTAATATTTCTTTTAGTATTATTTGCTATTAGATTTATTAGAGCTGCCTCTTATATTAAGATCTTAATCTGGCTAAATACTTTAAATTGGTATCAATCTGTCAGCACTACCCAACGGCCGATTCATCTAGGTTTAACTCATTTAGGTTAGAATAATATCTTTTCATAAGAAGTATCGGAGTACTAGCCGATACACAGTTAGGTCTACAGTATCGGCTAGGCCATGAATGCATATATTTATTATCCTATTGTATATTTAGATTAAGTGATTTATAATGTCTCGGTGTAGCTGATCTATGCCAATCACTTAGTTTAAATATGCTTTGGGATAGCAAATATATGTAAATTTGTTTCCTTAGCCGATCCGGTTGGATCTAACCCTAACCTTAACGCATATCTGTTTGTTTCTTGTTGGTTGACAGATCAAACCAACTGGCACACCTAGATCATCACAGGTAGCCAAGGACGGATCTACACTGGAGCTAAGCAGATGTCCCAGGCCAACGCGTGAGAGAATTTTCTCATCAACACGCTTCTTGGCACGCCTGGTGGGACCATCGACTCGGTTAAAGCACTTCGACAAAGCTGACGCGATGGTTAACATCAAGAGCCCTAAAATCAGCGAAGAAAACACAATTCCTGTCAAGATGGAGCAACTGTTGGCCGAGCAATTGGCCGATTACAAGAAGATGGTGGAGGAACTGCAGGCCAACTATCTACAATCTTTCGCCCACACTAGGTCCGGGGCCATCCACCCAAAGTACAAGTTCAGCATTGACGACCTCAAGGCATCCTCCTCAGATGATACAAAAGGAAAACGCAAGATGGAGGAGCCGAAACAAGAACAAGACGATTCGAAGCTGCACACCTTGCCGATTCATGTTAGCCGATGCGTTGTAACGTACGCATCGTCTTTAGGTTGTTTTCACGCCAAGTTTTTCCCCTAATTTTCATACATCGGCTTACCCTAGCAACAGGGTATTTGATTCGATAATTTTATTAACGCTGGAAATACCATCAACAAAATTAGGAGGCATATACGACAACAACGCGATGTCAAAGAGGGATATCAAGCAGGCAGGGCAAAAAAAATTTTCACGACTTTCAAACATTTTTGAAGTAATCGGCATCAAGTGAGTCTGAGATAATCGGCAAGCGTACATTAAATAGGGATTGAGTTGCGATTAGCCGATTACAGAAGATGTCGCCAATCACAAAACGTGCAAAAATGTTAAGTACAAGAATACCTAGCCAGCTATTACAAGTGAGTTCAACGCGAGAGAAAGTCCTTGATAGCCGATATTGCCCTACGACGGATCCCGTCTATTTCTTCAATGGCCTTCGCATTGGCTGCGTCGTTCCCCGGGATCGACTTCATTGCCTTGGCCATATTGGACAGATTTGACATGGCCACCTAGATCTTTGCTCGCTGGTCCTTGATCTCCTTCGAAAGGCCGGCCACGCGTTGTTCCTTGGCCACGATATCGGCGTCAATATTGGAGAGTTTGGCTATCAACTCTTCTCGATGCTTGCGAAGCCGATCAAGTTCAGCAATCGGCTCGGTATTCAAAGCGTCGAACTTAGCCTTCTCGGCAGTGATCTCTTGCTGGCTAGACTTGATGGTGGCCTGCAATGTCTTGTTTTTGTGGCGATCGGCTATTCTCTGTTTAGCTCATTCAAGTTTGTGCCGATGCGCCTCCATAAATGTGGCCGATGCAATGGTGTCAGCCAACTGGTCCGGCAGGCGATCTTGAATGTCTTCAAACCGACTACGGATGGAACCGCAGTCGGTGACTAGGAAATGGAGGGAGCACTCTAGCCGTTTGGCTATATCTGACAAAGTTACTCGTAGCTCCTCGTCTAATACCACCATGGCCTTATCAGCGCCCTCGTCGGGATCAAGGAATTCCGATGGATCAAAATCCAAGAGATCGGCTACAGACTGGAAGTTAGAAGTTGGTTAAGAGAGCTGACAAAATTAATAAGCCGATTTATGAAGCTGAACAGGACTTACTCGGATAGTTGGAACTGAGGTAGCCACGTCCTTAGCATCACCATCATGTGCGGCCATCAGCATCGGCTCCCTTGATACATGAGGGGGAGGTGTTGGAGCACAGGGAGGCTAGAAAAGATGCAAGTCAGAAATTCGGCTGTGCTAGTAAGAAGGAAATGAGGATAGAATTTACCCAAGGAGGGGGAGCTGTTTTCTTCTTGGCGGCTAATTTCTTTGCCTATAGACACAGAAAGCTTGTTATAAAAAAAGATGGCAGGATTAAGCGATGAAAAATGCTTACCGGCTGAGGACGAGGGACGCGTTTCGGAGGGCTTGGAGTTTGCTCGGTGGTCTGCTTGGCAGATGGAGTCTGAGCGTACTTGTCCGAAGAGCTTATTTCGGCTGCAGCGGCGTTGACGGCTTCCTCCATTTCCTCGTCCCTAACTTCTTCTTCAAGGGTCGCGTCCACATATGGGTCGATTGGGGGCAAGTCGTCGGTGGGGATGTCCTCGGCTTCTTTGAAGCTCATTTTCTTTTTTTGCAGTGGAGTAGCAGCAGCCACGGTGCCGCCCTTTTTAGCCGATGCAGTGGCGCACGGGTCTGGCCGTGTAGCAAAGTGCCCACCTTCGGCGCATGGCAGCCGATGATGGACGGGGCCAGTCCGCAGCCGCCGGATAGCACGCCTGGGGCATAGTGGATGGCCACTCCCATGTTGCTTGTGTGCGGAGGTGAAGTATCGGTCGTCTGCAAAGGAATGAGGCATGATCAGTCAATAATATAAGAAGTGGCCGAAGAAAGCTAAGACAAAGAAAGATACTTACCGATGGAGTCATCTCGGGGTCGATGATGGTCAGGTACATTGCCGATTGATGGAACAAGTGTCGTTTCCATTCATTCCACCATCGGCTGAAGATTGTTGTCTTTCTCACCGCCAGATCAATATTGTCGATGCTGCCTAGAGGGGGGCTGGGAATGCTAAGCAGCCGATTCATCATGATATCTTCCTCGATCTTGCCTCTGGATTGGATCTTGTCTACGTAGTAGAGGCCGATCGGCAGCTGACCCAGGCCAAGTTGTATTGCGGCCTCCATCGGATGATAGAACTCATAAGATTTTTGAATGTTGCGCCCTTGGTGAATGTCGACAGGCAGGATGCAAGGTGTGATAGCCGATGCATAGATTTCCCTTGGTTTGTCATATCCCTCAGAGTTGAGCTCATCCAGCCGAAGATCATCTGGGAGTTCGAATCTTTCGAAGTCTGTGTAAGCGAACCATATCCTTGAGCTGCTTCCGAAGCCGCTGTATAGGTTGCTGAACTAATTTTTGAAGTGTTCGACTGTTAGCTTGGATCTGGGATAGGTTGCTGCTTCCCTGTATGACAGGCATCGGCGGGTGGTCACTTCTTCATCATCTTCAAATCTTGGCTCAATTAAAGGAAAATCAGCCTCTAATGGGGAGGGCCTTTCTGCAACCCGGTGGAGGTGAAGGTTTAGCCACAACAGCAGCAGCCACCAGGGCCCTCCTGTGTTGATGGCTTGTTGAGAAGCTAGCCGGGCCGATGCATTAGTTAGTATCTGGTATAGATAGCCGAGCAAGTATTTTCCCAAAGGAACTTGTTTTTCTCACTAAGGCTTCGGCTATGTGTTGCCAGTTGCTAGTCGGCCCACAGCTCGACCCGCAGAAGACATATCAGCCACATTAACAGGAAAGCAGCATGTTCTCTCTCAGAAATTTGGCCGTCCTTCATGTTCATGGATATGAGGCCGCTCCAGCCACCTATACTTTTGGTCTTAAAGTTGTGAGAACTGTCGAAACTTGGTTTCGGCAATATAATTTCTGGGGTCGCAGTCAAGATCGCCAAGCACAATGGGTTAGAAGAAAAAGAGGATTTAGACAGGTTTAGGCCCTCTCGTGAGGTAATACCCTACTCTTGTTTCGGTGGATTCGATCCGCCGAGTGTCTTTATTGATCTCGTGATCTAAGGCTCAAAGCTAAAAGTTGATCTAACTTCTGATATCCCTCAAGGGACGCCCCTTACCTCCCTTATATAGTCTCGGGAGGTGGGTTTACAGATCGGAAACCATATCTTACTCTAAGTCGGTTTCCTCAATCTTACCAAACCATGACTATAGGCCGATTGCCTTGTCTCTATCAGCAATCGTAACACCCAAGTCATGTTTGATTTACAGATATGGCAGGCGCAATCTATCCCTACCTCCAGTCGGATAAGCTTGCCATGTAGATATCCGATTGCCATAATCTCCACAGTAGCCCCCAAGTCCTTTTCAGTCGACAAGACAGCTCAGCTTCAAACCAAAACAGTATACGATCAAAAATCTCTTTGGCCGAGTGCTTCTGGCGTCGAGTGATTCCATCATCTCTGCCTGAATCTTCCCGAGTGGCTCCAAAGACTGTGAAGGGCTGGAAAATATCTCAAAAATTCTCAAAAATAAATATCTAGGTGCATCTCCTGATGCACCTAATTAGGTGTAGCCCCCGACTATATGGTTAGTCAAAAATAGACTAAGCATATAGTCAAGAACTATAAAGAATTATCTTCATGCAATGCTTAGCTCATACTAAAGCAATCATAAAAATCTCATCACTCGGCAAGTTCATACTCATCCGAGTGAATTTGCCTGAGTTATCTCAGAACAAATAATTCAATCAACCCTCATGGGTGAAAAGCACTCGGCAAGCTCGCGCTTATCCAAGTGGGTCTGCCCAAGTCATCTCGGAACAAATATTTTAATCGTCCCTCATGGGAAAACAAGTTCTTCAATCATATGAAAAACATGACCAAGTTATTAAATAGCTCTTGCCATAATATAGGTCTTAATCTATAAAGATCTTCACCAAGGTGGAAAATAGCATCGACATAATCTCTTAATCGAATGATAAAAAAAACAAACAGCCCTTGTTATCAAGGCAGCTATAAAAAGCTTAGCTGTTGGTCACCTCTCAAATTGCATCGTGCCAGCTTCTCATGAAGTCAAGCAAACCGCGGTATGAAAGGATTTCCAAAGGTACAGGGCATTCAGACACGTGCATATTTCCAGGGCAAATCTGCTTAAGATCATCCACTTAAGTCCCTAAGGACACGCGTCGGGCCACACCTTAACTGGGTCGCAGATTCTCTCATGGGCTCGGCCCAATCACGAGGAAACCTAGCACAACCCTCAAATCTTTCTATAAAGACTCGAGGTCGTCCCCGCCTCTTCGTCTTCCAAAAAATTCCTCTTTTCGCAGCACTGTTCACCAGTTCCCAGCGAAGAACCCTAGACTTGCGCGCACCCAAATCCATCCATCTAGGAGCTCGCTTCTTGCCACAAACTAGCTTCTGCAGCTACTCTTCCAAGATCCCCTGCTCAAACCTCCATCCTATCCGACCAGATCCACTTCCCATCCAAACCACACTCATGGCGGAGGAAAAGAGGATCCCCTTTGACCAATGGGCCACATCGGATGTGAGGGAATCTACCCTCAAGGAGATGGTGAAGCACGACGTCCTTCCCCCCAAGGAGATCGTGGGCTGGCGCCCGGCGGCGAGAGAGGATTTCCCAACCCCAAACACCGGTGAGCTCGTTGTATTCACGTCTTTTTTCTATTGCGGGTTCAGCCTTCCCACCTCCGAGTTCTTCCGGGGGCTTTTGGATTATTATGGGCTTCAACTCTACCATCTGAACCCCAACTCTATGCTTCACATTGCTCTCTTCATTCATGTATGTGAAGCATTCCTTGGCATCCTTCCCCACTTCCAACTCTTTCGCCGCATGTTTTACCTCAAACCGCATCCGAATAAGGACCACCCATGCGTCGTTGGCGGGGCGGGTTTCCAACTCCGCGGATCTCTCCGCAAGGAGTACTTTTCTCTTCCCTTGAAATCTTCCAACAAGGGATGGCACGCGAGCTGGTTCTACATCAGCAACCTTGAACCCAGCCTGCCAACCTTCATCAGCCTTCCCCCTGTACCCAGGCAAACTTGGAGCACTGTTCTAGTGGCTCAATATTGGGACGAGGCGAACAAACTGCTCGCGAAGATCCTGGAGATGAAGCAAAAGGGGCTTCGCGGTGAGCAGATCACTCGACACTTCATCAGGTGCCGACTGGCTCCAATCAAAGAGCGGTCGAAGCCGGCCTTCGAATACGAAGGCGGGAAGGACCCCAATCGGGAAGATCAAGATCCACTCAGTTACGAAATCCTGAAGATCCATATGTACAAGATCTTCTCGACTGGCATTGCAGTCAAGCGCGCCCTCATACTGCCAGTCCTTCCTTTCAGCATCCATCGGCCTCCTCCTCCGGTAAGCCGACTGACTTCTTCATATTGTCTTGTAACCTTGACGTCATGTCTCTTAGTATTGTGCAAACTTCTCTTGCAGGAAAATGCTTCTGTCACTTCAAAACCATACAAGGTGCCCCATGATGACGTGCCGCATCGCTCTGCTAAGAAGCCGACTGGCGGGATAAAAATCCAAAGCGATCCGGTCGGGAAGCGTGCGGCCCCGAGTGGGGACACCAACAAGCGGGCGAGCAAGAGGAGGCTCATTATTGATGATTCGGATGACGACATCCCGGCTCCTCCAGTCGAGACGCCCCCTCCAAAGCCATCACCGAAGGCGGCACCAAAGATCCGCCGGTCGTCCAGGTATGCTTCATGACTGAAGTCCGGTCTTTTTGTTGAAAATTCCCTTTGTCTTCATTCTAGCTGTATCCGTTGTCGCAGAGGCCCCGGACATAGATCCTACTCCAGCTGCTCCAGCTGCTGCTCCCAAAGCATCCAAGCCCTCGGAGCCAAGACCCCGGAGTCCGCTTCCAAGCGAGAGCGCTCCGGGTAGAAAACCCGAGCCTCCGAAGAAGGATACCCCGAGGAGGGAGCCCCCGAGCGCTAGCCGGGACGTCCCGACTGAAAACCGCCGACAATGGGAAACCTCAGGTGCGGCTCGGTCGCCCGCCGAGGATCGGTCGGCGAAAGGCCGAAGAGGGAGGCCAGCGGCCGCTCCACCCAAGAGTGCACCACCGAAGCCGGTAAGTCTTGGATCAAAGTCTCGTCTTTGCTCTTTAGTTTGAATCTTTCATATCTTCATTTGTTCTTCATATCTGCCAGCCACAGTGGAGGAAATCCCCAGGTTACAGTCTTCTGAAACCTAGGTTCCCCCAATCAAGATCGAGTGGCGAGACTCGGAAGGCGGGAGGCAGGGCATCGTCTTGGACAGGCAAACCGAAAGCGAAGAAAGGGAAGCCCTTGTCAACAGCTTAAACGAAGCGACTCGGCTGCTCAATGTAAGCCCAGATCTTCTCTTTTTCTTGTATTATCATTTTTGTTCAGTCAATCAATCCTTGGATTTTGTGTGCAGAAGGAGTGTTGCCGCTCCATGGCCAAGTCGGAGGCGCTGGAGAAGCTGGTCCCACACTTAAACTCCCTGAGGATATTCAGATGAAGCTGAAGACCACTCGGGAGGAGGTCGCGTCGAGGGAGGCTGCCCTAAGGAAGGAGATAACGGAGCTCCGGGAAGAAAACCTCGACCTCCGAGGATCAGTCGGGAGTAAGATCATCCTTCCGAGTTTCTTGATGATTCTCATGTTGATCCCGGTTACTGATAACCTTCTTTGCTTGTAGAAAATTCATTGGAGGTGCACTCGCTCCAGGTCAGGCTGGAGGCGGTCAGCCTCGACAAGGCCGAATTAGAGGCCGAGTTTGAAGGTAAGCTTCTTCGAAGTAACATCTTTGGCATTGCTTTATTTTCGAGTACTTTGCATGATCAGATTCTTTTGGCAGCTTACAAAGTAAAGACCCGAGCTCAATACGATGTCTTGCTCGAGCGGGTCAAACGAGCCGGAGAGGTCCGAGAGGAGGTCTCCCAACGCGGCTGCGCCAATCTTGCTGTACTTGTTTCATCAAGGGGTCGGGGCCAGTTCGCTAGAGCCATTAGAGATTTTTGACAAGCTGGAGGGCCCCTGACCAATATCTGGCGAACATCACCGAAGCCGCCAACATGGGGGCTGGTCTTGCTCTTGCACAGACCAAGTCTCTCTACCCCCGAGTGGATATCAACTCGGTCGGGGAGGGCTTTGCTGACGGGACCACGGATGAGCAGGCCTTGGACATGCTGAGTGAAGCGCAGGAGTCGGCGAAGAAGATTTCTATCGATGTAGTGAATAACTTTCGGATTTGATTTGTCTTATGAACATTATCTTGTAAATATCGCATGATTGTGATGCTCTGATGCAGACTTGTGATATACTTAGTTTATTTATGTTAATGCCTTGATTCGAGTTTTTGTGTGAAATTTCTTAAGTAATTTTCGTCCGACTGTCACCGAGCCTAGGCTCGATTAGGCCATCGGAAAACTCTCAGTCCTTAAACACTGAACTCGAGTCGAGGAACATTAAACAATGATAAACCAAATCATGCACAAAAGTTGATGAGGAAAACTTATGCTTTATTGACATGTGTACAGCCCCCGACTGCTAACTCAAGGAGTCATCTTGCTTGAGGTTGGCGGTCAAGGAGAAACATGAAACTTTAGTCAAATTAAGCATAAAATCATCAAAGATGCTCAATGTTCCAGGAATTCTCCACCATAGATCCATCTTCACGCTTTAGTAGGTATGCACCGGGCCGAGTCACCTCAGCGATTATGTATGGTCCTTCCCATAAGGGGGATAACTTGTGACGGTCTTTGGTGGTTTGAATCTTGCGCAGAACCAAGTCTCAAACGATGAAAGCTCGTGCTCGAACGTTGCGACTGTGGTAGCGTCTGAGCCCTTGAAGAAATTTCGCCGACTGGATGAGGGCTGCCTCACGGGCCTCTTCCAGTCGGGTGAGGTCGTCCACTCGGTCGGGGTCGTAGCGTTCATCGTTGAAGCTGCGGACTCGGAGGGATTCATACTCCATCTCGTTTGGCAACATGGCTTCTACGTCGTAGACCAAAAAAGAAGGGAGTTTGGCCGGTAGCCCGACTGGGTGTGGTCCGCAGAGACCATAGGACCGAGGGAAGCTCTTGGACCCACTTGCCTGCGTAAGGGTTTAGACGATCGAACACGCGGGCCTTGATGCCTTGTAGGACCATGCCGTTGGCCTGTTCGACTTGTCCATTACTTTTGGGATGGGCAACTGATGCATAACAGATTTTGATTCCGAAATCTTCGCAAAACTCCTTGAAGATGCCTCCCGTGAATTAAGTCCCATTGTCGGTTATGATTCTGTTTGGGATGCCGAAGCGGTGCACAATGTTGAGGAAGAAATCCCGTGCTTTATCAGCAGTAATTGTGGCGACCGGCTTGGCTTCAATCCACTTGGAGAACTTGTCGATTGCGACGAAGAGGTGTGTGAATCCTCCTGGAGCTTTCATGAAAGGGCCGACCATGTCCAAGCCCCATATCGCGAACGGCCAGGATAGTGGGACTGTTTGTAGCTCCTGGGCCGGGACATGGCTCTGTCGGGCGAAAAATTGGCAGCCTTCACAGGTTCGCACGACTTTGTCCGCGTCGGAGACCGCGGTAAGCCAGAAGAAACCTTGTTTGTAAGCTTTGCCCACCAGAGTGCGTGCTGCCGCGTGGCTTCCGCATATGCCCGAGTGGATGTCTTGGAGTAGCTGCCTCCCTTCCTCGGGTGTGATGCATCTCATTAGGATACCGGAGGGGCTTCTCTTGTATAAGTCGGAGTCAACCATGACGTATGCTTGGCAACGACGTCGGACGCGTTCTGCCTCATCCCGGTCTTCCGGCAGCTCTTGCTGAGTTAAGAATTTGATGAGTGGCGTCCTCCAGTCGGCATCAGTCATGGCGACTTCGTTTGCAGCTTGTTCGTTGGAAGTCTTTGCCATGATGGTTGGCTCATAGAGGTGCTCGACAAAAACATCTGTTGGGGCAGCTTCGCGCTTGGACCCGAACTGTGCCAACTCATCGGCCGCTTCATTGTTATGTCTCAAGACATGTGAAAGTTTGAGTCCGTCGAACTTGTCTTCAAGTTCGCGGACCTCTTGTCGGTAGGCCTCCATGGTGTCGTTTAGACAGGACCAGTCCTTCATCACTTGGTTGACGACCAGCTGGGAGTCGCCTTTCACGATGAGCCGACGTATCCCGAGTGAAACTGCGAAGCGCAGTCCATGCAGCAGGGCTTCGTACTCGGCGACGTTGTGTGAGGCGAAGAAGTGGAGGTGAAGGACGTACCTTAGCCTTTCCCCAGTCAGAGAGATCAGTACAACTCCTGCTCCCAAGCCGGTGATCCTCTTGGATTCGTCGAAGTGCATGGTCCAAGGTTGGAGGTCTTCCCGAGGTATGTTCTCTTGTTGCTCATCCACTCGGCCGGAAGTCGCCGTGGCTTGTGACTTTATGGACGTCCTCGCCTTAAAAGTCAAGTCCAATGGCATCAGCTCTAGGGCCCATTTAGCAATGCGTCCAGTCGCCTCCCGGTTGTGGATGACATCGCCGAGTGGAAAGGAAGTGACGGCGGTGACCGAGTGACCCTGAAAATAGTGTGCCAATTTCTGTAGTTTTTGTACCATAGAGTAGTTTTTGTACCTGAGGGTAGCGAATTTTGGCTCCTGCCAACACTTCGCTAACAAAGTAGATCGGCCTCTAAATTTTCTGTGCCCGTCCTTCTTCTTCGCTCGACCACGAGGACCGTACTAACCACTTGGTGAGTGGCTGAAAGCGTACGGCGACGAGAGGTTCTGGGCCGAGGCGAGGCCAGGCGGTGTTGTAAGGAACTCTTTGAATTCTTCAAAGGCCTTGTTGGCTTCCGGGATCCACTGGAAGTCGTCTGTTTTCTTTAACAATCTGAAGAAGGGCATGCCTCGTTCGCCGAGTCGAGAGATGAAACGGCTTAGCGCCGCCATGCAGCCGGTGAGCTTCTGGACGTCCTTCTGGTTACTCGGGGGCTTCATGCTCAGGATAGTGTTGATCTTCTCTGGATTGGCCTCAATGTCGCGATGCGATACCATGAAGCCGAGCAGTTTGCCTGATGGAACGCCGAAAGTGCACTTCTCCGGGTTCAACTTCATTCTGAAGGCCCTGATGTTTGCAAAGGTTTCTTCTAGGTCAGCGATCAGGCCTTCTTTTTGCTTGGTCTTGATGACAACGTCGTCGACGTAAGCTTCTACGTTCGTGCCGATCTGCGTCTGGAAGCATCTCTAGATCATGCGTTGGTATGTGGCGCCGGCGTTCTTCAGGCCGAAAGGCATGGTGATGTAGCAGTAAGCCCCAAACGGCGTGATGAACGATGTCTTCAGGCAGTCGGATTCTTTCAAGCTGATCTGGTGATAGCCCGAGTAACAATCCAAGAAACTCAGGAGTTGGCAGCCGGCTGTTGAGTCTACGACTTGGTCGATGAGAGGCAGCCCGAATGGATCTTTGGGGCAGGCTTTGTTGAGGTCGGTATAGTCAACGCACATGCGCCATTGCCCCGTCTTCTTGCGGACCAGGACTGGGTTGGCTAACCAGTCGGGATGAAGGACTTCTTTGATGAAGCCGGCAGCCAAGAGCTTTGCGAGCTCTTCCTTGATAGCGTCTTTTCGGTCCTGCGCGAATCTGCGTAATCGTTGTTTTATCGGTTTGGCGTCATCTTTGACGTGCAAAGAGTGCTCGATCACCTCCCTAGGAATTCCAGGCATATCAGATGGTTTCCAAGCAAAAACATCTTTATTATTTTGGAGGAAGGTGACGAGCGCGCTTTCCTATTTGGGATCTAGTTCGGCGCCGATTACAAGCAATTTTTGAGGGATCCAATGGATCAAGGGAGATCTTCTTGGTCTTGGCGTCGCCGGATCCTGATTTGGCTAACTTCTTCGTGGAGACTTCGCCCTCTGCCGAAGTCGATGCAGCCAATCGGACTTCTTGCTGGCCGCCAATCCTAAGCTGATAAAGAGGAAGATTTCTGAATATCCTAAGCAATGGCATAGCCGATTAGCCGAATCACTTTGGGCCTATTGAATGGCTTGCCACGGATCCATCCAAGTTCCTCCATATAAACTAGTTTATGGGCACGAAGTAGTTTTACCATGGGAAAACATCATCAGCTCTAAAAGAATTCAGGTACAAGATCAACTTACAGCCGATGATTACTACAACCTCATGGTAGATGAATCAGAAGATTTGGTGTTGTCACGGATGAGGGCCTTGGAAAAAAGTGATGAAGGATAAGGAACGAGTTGCCCGCCATTATAACAAGAAGGTTGTCCCTAAGTCGTTTGAAGAGTGCGAACTCGTTTGGAAATTGATATTGCCGACCAGATCAAGAGACAATAAGTTCAGCAAATGGTTCCCAAATTGGGATGGGTCATTTAAGATCCACAAACGCGTCTCTAAAGGAGCTTATATGCTAGAAGGTTTAGATGGAGAAGTGTTTGGGAGGGCTCTGAACGACAAATATTTAAAAAATACTATCCCAATGTATGAATCAACTCGTGATTCAGCCATGGTCGTGCCGATTCATGTTAGCCGATGCGTTGTAACGTACGCATCGTCTTTAGGGTGTTTTCACGCCAAGTTTTTCCCCTAATTTTCATACATCGGCTTACCCTAGCAACAGGGTATTTGATTCGATAATTTTATTAACGCTGGAAATACCATCAACAAAATTAGGGGCATATACGACAACAACGCGATGTCAAACAGGGATATCAAGCAGGCAGGGCAAAAAAAAATTTCACCATTTTCAAACATTTTTTAAGTAATCGGCATCAAGTGAGTCTGAGATAATCGGCAAGCGTACATTAAATAGGGATTGAGTTGCGATTAGCCGATTACATAAGATGTCGCCAATCACAAAACGTGCAAAAAAGTTAAGTACAAGAATACCTAGCCAGCTATTACAAGTGAGTTCAACGCGAGAGGAAGTCCTTGATAGCCGATATTGCCCTACGACGGATCCCGTCTATTTCTTCAATGGCCTTTGCATTGGCTGCGTCATTCCCCGGGATCGACTTCATTGCCTTGGCCATATTGGACAGATTTGACATGGCCACCTTGATCTTTGCTCGCTGGTCCATGATCTCCTTCGGCAGGCCGGCCACGCGTTGTTCCTTGGCCACGATATCGGCGTCAATATTGGAGAGTTCGGCTATCAACTCTTCCCGATGCTTGCGAAGCCGATCAAGTTCAGCAATCGGCTCGGTCTTCAAAGCGTCAAACTTAGCCTTCTCGGGTGATCTCTCTGGCTAGCCTTGATGGTGGCCTGCAATGTCTTGTTTTTGTGGCGATCGGCTATTCTCTCGTTTAGCTCGTTCAAGTTTGTGCCGATGCGCCTCCATAAATGTGGCCGATGAAATGGTGTCAGCCAGCTGGTCCGGCAGGCGATCTTGAATGTCTTCAAACCGACTACGGATGGAACCGCAGTCGGTGACTAGGAAATGGAGGGAGCACTCCAGCCGTTTGGCTATATCTGACAAAGTTACTCATAGCTCCTCGTCTAATACCACCATGGCCTTATCGGCGCCCTCGTCGGGATCAAGGAATTCCGATGGATCAAAATCCGGAGATCGGCTACGATCGGAAGTTAGAAGTTGGTTAAGAGAGCCGACAAAATTAATAAGCCGATTTATGAAGCTGAACAGACTTACTCGGATAGCTGGAACCGAGGTAGCCACGTCCTTAGCATCACCGTCATGTGCGGCCATCGCATCGGCTCCTTGATACATGAGGGCAGGTGTTGGAGCACGGGAGGCTGGAAAAGATGCAAGTCAGAAATTCGGCTGTGCTAGTAAGAAGGAAATGAGGATATAATTTACCGAAGGATGGGGAGCTGTTTTCTTCTTGGCGGCTAATTTCTTTGCCTACAGACACAGAAAGCTTGTTATAAAAAAAGATGGCAGGATTAAGCGATGAAAAATGCTTACCGGCTGAGGACGAGGGACGCGTTTGGAGGGCTTGGAGTTTGCTCGGTGGTCCGCTCGCGAGATGGAGTCCGAGCGTACTTGTCCGAAGAGCTTATTTTGGCTGCGACGGCATTGACGGCTTCCTCCATTTCCTCGTCCCTAACTTCTTCTTCAAGGGTCGCGTCCACATATGGGTCGATTGGGGGCAAGTCGTCGGCTGGGGATGTCCTCGGCTTCTTTGAAGCTCATTTTCTTTTTTTTGCAGCTGGAGTAGCAGCAGCCGACGGTGCCGCCCTTTTTAGCCGATGCAGTGGCGCACGGGTCTGGCCGTGTAGCAAAGTGCCCACCTTCGGCGCATGGCATCCGATGATGGACGGGGCCGATCCGCAATGCTGGATAGCACGCCGGGGCATAGTGGATGGCCACTCCGATGTTGCTTGTGTGCGGAGGTGAAGTATCGGTCGTCCGCAAAGGAATGAGGCATGATCAGTCAATAATATAAGAAGTGGCCGAAGAAAGCTAAGACAAAGAAAGATACTTACCGATGGAGTCATCTCGGGGTCGATGATGGTCAGGTACATTGCCGATTGATGGAACAAGTGTCGTTTCCATTCATTCCACCATCGGCTGAAGATTGTTGTCTTTCTCACCGCCAGATCAATATTGTCGATGCTGCCTAGAGGGGGGCCGGGAATGCTAAGCAGCCGATTCATCATGATATCTTCCTCGATCTTGCCTCTGGATTGGATCTTGTCTACGTAGTAGAGGCCGATCGGCAGCTGACCCAGGCCAAGTTGTCTTGCGGCAACCATCGGATGATAGAACTCATAAGATTTTTGAATGTTGCGCCCTTGGTGAATGTCGACAGGCAGGTTGCAAGGTGTGATAGCTGATGCATAGATTTTCCTTGGTTTGTCATATCCCTCAGAGTTGAGCTCATCCAGCCGAAGATCATCTGGGAGTTCGAATCTTTCGAAGTCTGTGTAAGCGAACCATATCCTTGAGCTGCTTGCGAAGCCACTGTATAGGTTGCCGAACTAATTTTTGAAGTGTTCGACTGTTAGCTTGGATCTGGGATAGGTTGCTGCTACTTCCCTATATGACAGGCATCGGCGGGTGGTCACTTCTTCATCATCTTCAAATCTTGGCTCAACTAAAGGAAAATCAGCCTCTAATGGCGATGGCCTTTCTGCAACCCGGTGGAGGTGATGGTTTAGCCACAACAGCAGCAGCCACCAGGGCCCTCCTGTGTTGATGGCTTGTTGAGAAGCTAGCCGGGCTGATGCATTAGTTAGCATCTGGTATAATAGCCGAGCAAGTATTTTCCCAAAGGAACTTGTTTTTCTCACTAAGGCTTCGGCCATGTGTTGCCAGTTGCTAGTCGGCCCCCAGCTCGACCCGCAGAAGACATATCAGCCACATTAACAGGAAAGCAGCATGTTCTCTCTCAGAAATTTGGCCGTCCTTCATGTTCATGGATGTGAGGCCGCTCCAGCCACCTATACTTTTGGTCTTAAAGTTGTGAGAACACTTGATGTTAAGGCCAACTGGGTCAACTGTGGATGTTATATCCAATCCTGTGATCATCTCTATGTCCAGAAGGGTTGGTGTTATCGGCCCTTGCCTGAAAAGGAACGCATTTAGCGTGTCCGACCAGAAGTAGGTGGCAGCCGATAGGAGGGGTTCGTCCTTTGAGATATCGGCTATCGTCAAGGCTAGGCATTGGCTTATTCCTATCTCAGTCCAGTGGGTTTGTTACCTAGCCAACATCCGCGAGTACCAAGCTGGCCAAGATTTATCTGTTGAGGGCCAAGACTTGAAGGCACTGGACCAGTGGGCTAGGTCAGAAGTAGAAAATCTGAAGGGGATTCGGTTCGTTTCAGCATTAATGAGCTCGCTAGGATCTACGTTGCCGATCAGCCCTAACAAAAACTGATTGGGACCAGTGAGGTCTGGAATGGCAATTTGGTGGGCGAATGCTATGATTTAAAGGATGAAAAACCGAGATTACAAAAGATGAAGGCCAAATTGCAGGGAGTGAAGGGCGGTAGCTGATGAGACTTACCTCTGGGTATTTCGCTTGGGCTGCTTCGGAATGAGTGCGTGAGGACGCCATTGAAGAGCTGGATTGGCACCACGGAAAGGGTTGTTGGTGATGTCGCACTTCGAGTCCAACGAGGTCGCCGAGGAGATGAAGAGTTTTTTTGGCTAGGGCTTGAGAGATGAAAGTAATAGCGTGGCTTGTTTCGGCGCAAGGTAGGTGCTATTTGAAGAGATTTCTTGACAGCCGAGACAGAGTCGGGCAAGAAGTGCGTGGAAATTTGCACAAATCGACAAATCCATGATATTATCTTATCACAGACTTGGGGGGCATGTGTTAACGACCAAATTTGGTAACTAAATCCCTAAGTCCGAGCCGAGACTATAGCGGAATCGGATTGGAAAATGATCTGTGGAGAAAACAGAGGTTGCATTGGCCACGATCAAATTGGCTGGAAGGCCAGTCGGCAGAGGCTGAATCGGACATGGATAGCCGATAGCCGATTCCAATTTAGAGAAGGAGATGGAACTGTTTCCGATAAAGAAGCTTGAAGATAGAAGGAAGATTTGTTTTCCAAATGTTCGTTAAAATATTGCCATCTATGGATAAAGTCCTGTAACGAAAATTGTATCTGTAAAATAGGGTTTGTTTAGATATTTCCTTTTGTAATACGACATGGGACTATATCCCGAGCTGTTGTCGTATTTTGAATAGTAGATTAGATAGAAGTCGTGTCTTACACGGATAGTGTTATTTTTTGGTATAAATAGGACCCGAGACCTCTTGTAAATAACAATCACAATCAATACAATCTCGGCATCGCCTCTCATTTTCTTTTAGACGAGTTCTTGATCCGGCTTAGGGGTGCATCGTTTCAACCCCCGATTAAGGTAAATGCTTATCATTAGTGGTTTATTTCGTCGAATCTAATGCTTCCATCATCATGATACTCTAGGTTTGATGCTTTAGACTGCGCAAGTTATCGTATACGATGTATAATCTAGAACAATGTCTAGATCTATCTTGTCATCGGCTTGTTCTTCCCAGGAAGCAATAGCCGATAGAGATAGATCTAGATGTTGGTCTGGATTATATGTTGTATCCACCGTCTTGAGGAGTTTACATCGGTCTATATAGATCCAATGCTATCTTTTTATACTTAATGTTGCGTCATCCATGATCTATTAAGTCGCTTTTAGAAGTATTATGATCTATTCGGCTAGATGTTAACTTGTAGACACAGTGCCGGGGTTCAGCCGGCCTTATCTGTTTTAATATTTCTTTTAGTATTATTTGCTATTAGATTTATTAGAGCTGCCTCTTATATTAAGATCTTAATCTCGCTAAATACTTTAAATTGGTATCAATTTGTCAGCACTAGCCGACAGCCGATTGATCTAGGTTTAACTCATTTAGTTTAGATTAATATCTTTTCATAAGAAGTATCGGAGTACTAGCCGATCCACAGTTAGGTCTACAGTATCGGCTAGGCCATGAATGCATATATTTATTATCCTAGTGTATATTTAGATTAAGTGATTTATACTGTCTCGGTTGAGCCGATCTATCCCAAACACTTAGTTTAAATATGCTTTGGGATATCAAATATATGTAAATTTGTTCCCTTAGTCGATCCGGTAGGATCTAACCCTAACCTTAACACATATCTGTTTGTTTCTTGTTGGTTGACAGATCAAAACCAACCGGAATGCCTAGATCTTCACAGTAGCCAAGGACGGACTCCGCACCGGAGCTGCGCATCTCCTGTGCGCAAGGCGTGAGAGAATTTTCTCATCAACACTCGCGTAGTGTTCTCGCCGCACGGTGGAAGTCCGGCCGAGCCACTTTCCCAGCGTGATCGCCACCTTACCAGGAGCTCGTGGCCCTAGCACGTGTAGCAACGAAGTCCGTAGACGCCATATCGATGTTGTCTTCTTCCACTCCGGTCGGCGAGCACAACCGCCGATTCCCATTGCCTTGGTGAGCTTCCATCCAATTCCTTGTTCATACTTTTCATCTGGGACCCCAGTAAGTTCTTGGACATCCTCTCCTAGCCGCGCATGGACCAGAGCAAGCTGCCGTCGAGGGAGCGCTGCCGTCAACCACCGCCTGGGCATTCCTAAAGGCGGCGCCGCCCACCAAGCTTCGTCGACCGATGAGCTCTGTTGTGTAAGTTTCCTTGGTACCTGTTGATGAGAAGTTTCTCTCACGCGCTGGCTTGGGAGATCTGCTTAACTCCAGTGCAGGTCCTTCTCGGTTGCATATGAAATACAGGGCGCGCCAGTTGATTTGATCTGTTAACCAACAAGAAAAACAAAGATATATGCGTTAAGGGTTAAGTTAGATCCTACTGGATCGACGGAGGGAACCAATTAACATATATATGCTATCCCAAAGCATATTTATACTTAAGTGATTGGGATAGATCGGCTATGCCGAGACAGTATTAACCACTTAATCTAAATATACAAAAGGATAATAAATATATGCTTTAATAGCCTAGTCAATATCGTAGGACTAACTGTGGATCGGCTAGTACCCCGATTTATCTTATGAAAAATATTGTTCTAAGCAAAATGCGCTAAGCCTAGATCAGTCGGTTGTCGACTGTGGCTGACAGGCTGATTCTGGCTTAGGGCATTTAACCAGAGCAAGATCTTAATATAACAGGTGGCTTTAATAAATCTAATAGTAAACATACCAAAAGAATATTAAAACAGATAAGGCCGGCTGAAACCCCGGCACTGTCTCTAAGCATATACATCTAGCCGAATAGATCATAAGAGCTCTAAGAATGACCTAATAGGTCAAATTGATGCAGCTTTAAGTATAAAAAGAACAATCAGATCTATTATAGCTGATGTAAATCTATCGAGACGGTGGATATCGCATATAATCTAGGCCAACCCCTAGATCTAGCTCTATCGGCTTCTGGTTCTTGACAGAAACAGGCCGATGTCAAGACAGATCTAGACATTGTTCTAGATTATATGTGATATATGATAACTGGCGCAGCATAAATCATTGAATCTAGAGTATCATAGCGATGGAAACACTAAATTCGACGATATACACCACTAATCATTGAAACGATGCAGCCCAAAGCCAGATCAAGTGTTCGTCTGAAGAAAATAGGAGGCGATGCACCGAAAGTTGTATTGATTGTGTTGTTATTGATTACAGGGGTCTCGGGTCCTATTTATATCCAAGAATAAAACTACCCGTGCAAGACACGGTTTCTATCTAATCTACTATACATGGCACGACAATATCCTGGGACATAGTCCCATGCCACATTACAATAGGAAATCTAAACAAATTCCTAATTTACAGATACAATTGTCGTTATAGGACTCTATCCATAGATGGCAATATCTTTTAACGTGTAATTTGGGAACCGAATCTTCGATTTATCTTTAAGCACCTTTATCGAAAACGGTTCCATCTTCTTCTCCGACTCAGCATTGGGTATCGGCTGTTCTTGTCGGACTCAACCTCAGCCGATTGGCCTTGTAGCCGATTGTATCGCAGCCGACTTGACCTCTGTTCTTCCGATCCGATGTCGCTTCTATCTCGGCAGGGACTTAGGGATTTGGTTACAAAACTTAGCCGTTAACACATGCCCCCCAAGTCCATGATAAGATAATATTGCGGATTTGCTGCTTTTCCAAATTCCCGCTCTTTTCGATCTAAACCATTTTGGGTGCCAAAAAAACACTCCTTAAATACCGCCCCCGCGGCCACCACACGTGTCACGCTGTCACAAACAAATAGCCACCTCAGCAACCCTCGAACTCTCCGGCGACCTCCCCGGCGACCCCGGCGACCCGAAGCCTGCATCCTCTCCGGCGAACCCCAAGAGGCGACGATCCTTAGCAATGGCTTCCTCAAGCGCTCCCGCCGATGCGTCACAGCAGCCATCGTACCCCGAGGTAAGTTCATCGGCTTCATTCCCTTTTTCCTTCCGTGATTTAATTTTTGCCTCTTCATGATTCCCTGTTTCTTTCTTCATTCTGTAGCACTTAGCCCACCAAATCACAATCCCCAACTTAGCCCATCAGAACCAATACTTTCTAGCGCCGATCGGCAATTTGGACCCAAGTGAAATAATAAACGCAGAAACCAATCGGATCCCCTTTAGGTTTTCAACCCCTAATCTGTCATACTGGACTAGTGCCTTCAAATCATGGCCGTCAACTGACAAATCCTGGCCAGCCTGGTTTTTAAGGATGTCGGCTGGGAAAAGGTTGCACTGGAGCAAGCATGGAATAGCTCATTGCTTAGAACTAACGATAGCCGACATGCCCAAGAACGAATCCCTTCTATCGGCTGCTCACTATTTCTGGTCTGACACACTCAACGCTTTCCTATTTAGAAAAGGTCCGATGACCCCCACTCGATGGATGTGGTGATGATAACCGGCCGGACATCACTTCCATGGTCGCCCAAGTGATCTTCGCGCAAGTGCCAACATACCTTCAAGACCAAAAGCATTGGTGGCTGGAGCGGCATCATTTCTATGAACATGAAGGATGGGCCGATTTCGGACAGAGAGCACACCGCCTTCCTCCTCATGTGGTTAGAGAAGTTTGTGTTTTGTTGATCTAGCTACGGTCCAACCAAAGAATCGCGGCACGTAGCCGAAGCCCTAGTGGAGAAAAAGAACATCCCCTTGTACCTATTGGGTTATCTATACCAAGTCCCGGGTTCGGCTTCGGCTCGGGTGGCCTCCAAGCGTCCGTCGGCACTGGAGGTCCATGATGGTTATCGCAACTCGGGCTTAACCCGCACTTGTACAAGATAGCCGAACAACCTGCTCCCCTTCAAGCGAGTTTCCGTTGATAGAGCCGAGGATTGTGGATGATGAGGAAAAACCACTCGGCGACCGACGTCTTAAGGTGAGGCTGCCTCGACCTATCCATGCTCAAAAATGACAACCGAAGATTTCATGGAGTGGTTTGATCGGCTGTACAAAGGCTTTCCAAACGCCTCCAAGATCTGGTTTGCATACGAAGACTTCATCGAATTTGAGCAGCCAGACAGTCTTTGGCTAGATGAGCTTGATTCAGAAGAATACACAGCGCCGAGGGAAATCTTCGTCACTGCTATCACCCCCTGCATCCTCCTCGTCAACATTCATCAAGGCTGCAACGTCACCAAAACTTATGAGTTCTACCACCCAATGATAGCGGCGAGACAGTTTGGAATGGGCCAGTTGCCGATCGGCTTGTGGTTTGCAGACAAGATCCAGCCGAGGGGAAGAATTGAAGGCAATATAATGATGCTTTGGCTACTTCAACTCCCAACTCCTCCTCTCGGCAGCATGAACAGAATCAACTTGGTGATAACCACATCACCGATCTTCAACCGGTGGTGGGGTGAGTGGAAGCAACACTTGTTCCACCAATCGGCCACAATGTATCTGACCATCGTCGACCCCGACAGAGTTCCATCGGTAAGCACGTCTCCCAGTTCTTGTTTATTCATCAGCTATTACTTGTATCGTCGACTAACCATAACTCTCTTCCATTGTAGACAATCGATGATTCTCCTTCCCCAGTGAGCCGAAGCGGGGTGGTGATCAACTACGTGCTCGGTGTCCTGCCAAATGGGTGTGGGCTGGCACCATCTCCAATCGGCTTGAACGCACCGAAGGTGGGCACGCTACTTCACGACCACACCCACGAGCCGCTCCATCGGACAAAGAGGGCCCAGCCGTCGGCCGCGCTACTCCGCCGCAGAAGCGAGAATGAGGGCGGCCAAGAAGGCAAAGCTAGCCCTAGCCGATGACGACTTGTCCCTAGTTGATCCGACTGGATGCCTTTTTGACATAAGAAGTGGAGGACGAAGAAGCTACGGATGCCGTTGATGAAGCTGCGGCCGATTCTAGCTCGGAGAAATACATCACAACTCCATCGCCGACGAGAGCAGCGCCGAGGAAATTCCAAGCCCTCCGAGGCGCCCTGCTCGGCCGGTAACGGTAAGTGACTTCACACTTCTTTTTCCTTTTTAAACCACTTATCTGCATTTACTCATGCCTTCACTGCATCTTTGAATCGGCAGAGAACGAAGCGCGTGACCAGGAAGAAATCGGCTCCCTTGCTATCAGTAAGTCCCTATCTTCACACTCCTTGTATTGTTCAGCTGATTCCCAACTAACTCTCTCTGCAGCCACCACGCGCGTCGACGCCTGCCCCCAGGTGTCAAGTGAGCACACCTGATCGGTTGTGAGCAGCGGCCACGTCGACGAGGAAATCACTTCGGCTATAGGCGGCAACCAAGCAACGCGGAACCCACTCCGACTCTGATGCCCACAGTAAGCCTCATTCATCCTCATCAATCAGCTTGATAAGTTCATTATTTTTCTAACTGTTGCTTTCTTTTTGCAAAACATAGCCGATCTCTTGGGTTTTGACCTATCGGAGTTTGAAGACCCTCATGAAGGAGGCGAGAGGGCACTGGTGCCACTCGATGCAGACCTCAAAGTGCTTCTGGCCGATATCAGCAATCGGCTAGAGAGCTCTCTAGATGCGCTGGTAGCCGACTACGGCCCAATCCGCGCTCGGTTCAAGGAAATCCAGAGCCAGCTGCCAGACACCGTGGTCGACGCGATAGTCCTGGCCACTTTTCTAGAGGCACACCAGTGAAGTATGAGCAAGCCCAGCAACGCCTTGCCGATCGTCAAGAGAATAAGTCACTGATGTTCACAATCAAATCAAGCCAGGAAGATATCAAGGCTAAGAAAGCCGATTTCGACGCCTTGAAGACGGAGCCGGCCGCCAGACTTGAGTAGCTTCGCACGTGAAGGGATCAAATAATAGCCGACTTCGTCCAAATCACTACAGAGATCCAGATGCAAGAAGAATACATGGTCGTCCTACCTAAAGAGATCAAAGATAAGCGATCAAGCATCAAGGCGGCCATGTCTCATCCGAAGGATCGACCAAGGCGGTGAGGCCGGTGATCGGGTCCAATGCCGACGACGCTAGGGCCATTGAAGAACTGGACCAAATCAGGTGCAAGGCGTTGTCGGCCATAGCCGACTTTTTAAAGCAAGTGAGCCGACCGTAATAGCTTAGGCGAGATTTAAACTTTTGTAATCGGCTTCGGTCTTTTGTAAGTAACTATCCCGTGATCGGCTTATATTTGCGTCCAACATCATGATTGCCAATTCTGAAACTTGAAAATCTTGTCCGATGTTATGATTCTGAAAAAAATTGATGTCCACCTTCCCGTACCACCTTTCGTAATCGGCTTAGGTTTTGTGTATGTATAAGCCCCCTAATTTTGTTGATGTCTTCAACGTTGACAAAATTATGAACTTAACAATATCACGCATCATTGTCATCACGGTTAGCTAACACTAGCCGATTGCGGAAAACTAGGAAAAACTTTGCGTAAAATGACCTAAAGGCGATGCTCGCTCAATACGTAACATCGGCTAACACGAATCGGCGAACAAAAAAGCCGAATCATGAGTTGATCCAAACGCTTGGGTAGTATTTTTAAGTATTTGTCGTTTAGAGCCCTTCCAAATACCTCTCCGTCCAAACCTTCTAACATGTAAGCTCCTTTAGAGACGCATTTGTGGATCTTGAAAGGCCCTTCCCAATTTGGTGACCACTTGCCGAATTTATTGTCTCTTGTTCCAATCGGCAGTATTAACTTCCAAACGAGTTCGCCCTCCTCAAAAGATTTAGGCACAACTTTCTTGTTATAGTGGCGGGCTACTCGCTGCTTATCCCTTATTACTTTTTCCAAGGCCCTCATCCATGATAAAACGAGGTCTTCGACTCATCCACCATCGTGATAGTAATCATTGGCCGTGAGTTGATCTTGTAGCTAAATCCGTCTTGAGCCGATGATATTTTCCCATGGCAGTACTGCCTCGTGTCCATAGACCAACTTGTATGGAGGGACTTGGATAAATCCGTGGCATGCCATCCGATACGCCCAAAGTGATTCGGCTAATCGGCTGTGCCATTGCTTTGGGTACTCAGAAATCTTCCTCTTAATGAGCTTGATCAAACTTTTGTTTGAAGCCTCCGCTTGCCCGTTGACCTGTGTGTAGTACGGGCGAAGAATTAAGTAATTTGATCCCCATGCCATCGGCAAACTGAACAAACTCATCTGATATGAAGATAGATCCTTGGTCTGTTGTAATTGTTTGTGGGACACCAAATCGCTAGATGACATGCTCTTTAACAAACTCGATTACGTCCTTGAAATCAACTTTCTTCAAAGGAATTGCCTCCACCCATTTTATAAAATAATTTGTCGCTACTAGAATGAATTTATGTCCTTTGCTTGAGGGTGGATTGATCTGGCCGATCATGTCGGTGCCCCATCCTCTGAACGGTCTAGGCTTTATGATTGGGTTCATAGCCGATGCTGGTGCTCTTTGCATGGCGCCAAATTTCTGACAATCCTGGCAACCTTTATAATATCTGAAACAGTCCTCCAGCATTGTCGGCCAGAAATACCCTACTCTTGAAAGTAGCCACTTCATCTTATGAGCCGATTGATGCGTGCCGCAAATCCCTTCATGAACTTCTCCAATAGCCACTTTGGCTTGATCGGCTCCCAAACACTCTAGCAGCACCCCATCAATCGTCTGATAGTAAAGATCTTCGTCAAGCAAGACATATCTTAAAGCCTTGTATCACAATTTCCTTGAGGCCGATTGAGAAGGATTCTGTAGATAGCCGTAAACTTCAAACCTCCAATCATCAGCTGTGATGGCAACAACTTCCATTTCGGTGTCTCTTATCATCGGCCTATAACCCGATGCCCTTGAGCTAAATCATTGGCTTCTGTATTCTCCTCCCTGGGGATATGTTTTAGAGTAACTAGCCGAAAACCATCCATCAATTATCGGCATTGTTGATAGTAGATCATCAGCGCATCGTTATTGCATTCATATTCTCCTGACAACTGGCTGATGACCAATACACTACTAGAAAAACCCCCCTGTAGATACGTTGTAGTAGTAACGCTGTATAAAAGCGTCTTTATTTTGACACATAAAGATGTTTTTTGATGCGATTTTGAAAATGTGTCAGACTATTACGATATTAGACACACTTATAGTGTTACTAATCATATAAAGATATTTTTTAACACGATATTGAAGTCGTCTCAAAATGACACGGAGGTAGACACGGTTTAAAGCGTCATTATCCTATAGATACGTTATAAAGCGTATCAAATAATTGTCTATAGTTAGATATAGATGATTTTTGACTTGATTAGAAAAACATATCGAAATGATACAAAGTTTGTCATGCTTTCAACCGTAAATAGCATGTATATACGTTGTAAAACGTATCAACTAACCATCAATAGAAAATGACACGGAGTTAGACATGCTTTGAAGCGTCATTATCCCATAGACACATTGTAAAGCATATCAAATAATTATTTATATCCGGGTATAGATGCTTTTCGACTTGATTAGAAAACGTATCAAATTGATACAAATTTTGACATGCTTTCAACCGTGAATAATATGTAGATATGTCGTAAAGCGTATCAAATAACCAGCAATAGACACATAAATATAAATTTTGATTTGAAAAGGAAATCACACTTATTTGGATCAAGAGAATCTAATTTTTGTAATCATTGAGAAGGATGAAGAAACAATATATTTGAATTGGTAAAAAAATACAACTATCATATGGCATATATATTATTTAATTACTAGCAAAATGCCCATGCGTTGCAACCGGACGACGACACACGGAGGGAAGCGACGCAGGCGCGGAGCTTCGAGCGGCGACGGAGGGAGGCGCAGCGCGGCGTGGGAGGAAGGGGCGCAGGAGGTCTTTTTTCTATTCAAGTCTTCCCATTTTTTTCAGCATTGGGACTGCGGGTTAATTTTATAAACACTCAAGAGGTTTTCGCAAAATAGTCGCGAACGAAAATTTTGGGTAGAAACACTACTTGCTCTATAGATAGTTATAGATTGACGAGGATGAATAAATGATATATTTTAATTGTAAATAATTTTTGTAATTATTGAAAAGTATGAAAAATAATATATTTGAATTATAAAATAATACAAATACCACATAACCTAGTATTTATATTATTTATATTTAATAATTGACACGAATAAAGAAATATAATTGAACTTTTTCACCTTGAGGAAACTTGGATTCCTTGAAACAAATTAGAACTTATGTTCTCAGTTACGTATAACCAAAACTAATTAGAATATCTAAAATTGACTCTATTTTTAGATTACCATCAGCCAAAAAGGATTAGTCGTTATTTATTTCTCAAACGTTATTTATTTATACGTATCCAATTTCTTTCCTTTTTAGGCACTTGGCCTAACCGTGAAATTTTTCAAAAAGGGATTGATTGACCAATTACATATATACATGCGAGCCATCAACAGTGGCAATATGTGTGTGTGCATGAAGGGAAATGATATGATTCCATGAGGAGATGGGGGTTTGTATTGAGTGCTAGCCTTTATGCCGAGACGAATATATTTTGCTAGCTAATCTTGCGGTGGCTCGCAGCATGCACCCGATTTAACTAGAGCAAGTCATCGCTTTTAAATTAAATTATGCTCTTTTAAACCAATCGAGAGAGATGAAATTTGTATGACAAGCAAAAAGTGAAATTTGAGGATTAATTTGCTCGGTTGGGGATTCCTAGAACTGAACACTAATCAGAAAAAAAAGAAAAGGATTTGAACAGCAGTGGACAAATTGGATAATTAAATGGACAAGGCTCATCAAATTGACCAGGTCGTTCTGGAAGCAAATTAAAGGATCAGAGAGAGGCGATCCAGTGCAATTGAAACAAAGATTATTTGGTTGGTGATCCAAAGGATATTCGAGAAGAAACCTTCAAGGAAAACCGTGTAAAAAAAGAATCCCAAGGAAATTATACAGTTTCACAGAAAATAATTGAAGAAGAATTAACAAATTTAGGCTTAGATCCACAGCATAAAATCCTAATCAAGGACCACGAAAAGCTGGAGAGATTAAAAACTGCATGACTTTTGAGATTAGGAGTGCACATGATCAGTAGATATTTTCAACTCGACAGTGATAAAACCCATAACATGAGATTAAAACAGAGCTGGAACAGAGCTGCAACAGACCCATAACATGATTTTTGAGATTGAAAACCCATAACATGACTTTTGAGATTAAAAACTGCAACAGAGCTAGAACACACTGCATAAGAGATTTAAAGAAATAAGGATTTCACATGATCAGTACAGATACTTTTCATCTCGACAGTGATAAAACCCATAACATGAACGCAATTTTCATTTAATCATGTATTTGACTTCCTTCTCCTGCCCTTCCCAGACTTTTGGGGCTTGCCACTGCTTCCTGCCTCCTGAGGATCACTGTTGCTTGCTTCTTTCCTTAAACATATTCAAATATATGTTAGAAATGTTACCATTTTTTTATAAAAGAGCAAATCTTCAAGCAAGTTAACAAAATAAATAGAGCCGTTACATGAGGGATACGGAGACACCAAGAAAAGCAAACAATCTATATGGTTTGCATAAGTAAATTTATAAGTTCTGCAAAACTTGCATAATCTTGCATGCAAACTATCTGAAATAAGGTTATGAGTTCTGAAATAAGTTTGCATGCAAAATAAGTTCTGCATAAGCAAACTATCTGAAATAAGTTTGCATGCAGTCACGAAAAAGATTATGATATAAAAACAGCAGTTGTACACTACTCTGTTTTGTTCACTATAGGGAATTTATAATGAAAGAAAGCTTAGTAATAACCCAGCACAACAACAGTCACATACTTAGGTTTAGCTAAAACAGTTTTCTATCACTAATTCAGGCTACCACATTGCGAAACAGTCGCATATTTTGCTTGGTCAGAAGTAAGGAATCAATGTAGAACAGTTGCATATTTTGGGATCCACATAGCTACAACACATTCCAATTTTTCATGCATTGCGAAACAACATAGGTATCTAACTTAAAATACCTGCATATATTTTGCTGCGACTTCTAATCTGTTTCATCTGCCAACAATTCAGCACCCATGTCAAAATTATCACGTGGTATAACTCTCACCACGGTGTGCCATGCTTCAGCTTTTGGATCTTGGACATAAAAGACTTGTTGCACTTGTGAAGAGAAGACAAAAGGATCATGCTCTAAATTTTGTCCCGTGTGTATCTTTCGGGAAAAATTCACAAGGCTAAATCCAAACTCATCTTGACGTAACCCAGCTTGATGATGAACATCATACCATTCACCTTTGAAAAGCACTACCTTGTACTCTGCATATGACAATTCAATTATATCTGACAATCTGCCATAATAATTCACACCATCATGTGCGATGTTCACTATGCCACTGTTTTGTGTCAAGCGTGCAGCCTCACGGCTCATAGTGTGGAACCTGAAACCATTAATACTGAAACCACTGCATCTCACACCAAATCTGCTAGGTTTTGCAGCCAATGCTCTAATCTTTGCCGTGAAGTTTGTTCCATCCCCTAGGATAACCTATTTGTATAATGAATTATATTATATCGATTGCATCTATTATATATGGTATGTCTAAAATGCATCAATTTAAGATATACACACCTTTTGCTCCAACCAATCAGGAAAGTGTTCATCGATCAACTTCTCAATGGAACAAGGTGTCAAATTTGTTGATGGCCCCATTCTGCTTTTCTCCTCTTCCAAGAATTCTCTACAACAATCGAATCATTGTCATGTCATCAAGTTAGTACAAAAATAAATATAACATGGAGCACTGTGTGAACAAACCTGCGTAAATCCTCAAGTTCATCGAAATGTCGTAAGACATATCGATGTGCCTGAACAAGAAAATGTTTATCAAGGTTGACCACAGTACACTTTCCAATTGGTTCACCAGCACTATCAAACAAATATTGTCCTTTTTTTTCATCAGAAGATTCAGGATTTCTAGATGGCCTAGTAAAACGTGTAGGTCCTTCTAAAAATCTAGCACAAAAGTCCAGCACTCCTCCATGCAATATCCTTCAGCAATTGATCCTTCGGGTGAGCTCTATTCTTCACAAGTGCCTTTAGCCGAACAAAAATCTGTATGCAAATGTGCAATTATGGACAAGTGTAAGTTGTAAAAATTATATATTGGCAACGACCGTGCAAACTAAATTTAGTTGCGTACCTCTCCATGGGGTACATCCACCGATACTGAACAGGGCCACCAAGTTTAACTTCTTCTACCAAATGCACCATCAAATGCACGCTCACAAGAAAGAATGATGGCAGGAAAGTTCTCTCCATATCACATAGTGTCATCACAATACTCTCTTGAAGCTTTCCCAACTCATCCACATCTATCACCTTGGAGCAGAGCATCTTGAAGAAGTTAGATAATTGAACAACTATCCTCATGACATCTTTGCTAGGGTAACAGGATCGGAGCGCCACCGGAAGAATGTCATGTAGTAAAACATGATTGTCATGACTCTTTAGTCCACTCAATGTAAAGTCTTTCATGTTCACACACCTAGATATGTTTGATGCATATCCATCGTGGGTCCTAAGGTTTTTAATCACCGAGCAAAGGATCTCCTTTTTCTCTCTAGACATGGTGAAAGGTGCATCGGGAAGCGACGTTTTCCATCATTATCTACAACAGGATGAAGATCCTTCCGAATTCCAAGCTCAACTAAATCTAGTCGTGCATTAAGGTCATCCTTCGTTTTACGACAAATAGCCAACAAAGTCGAGATAAAGTTATCACTCACATTTTTCTCTAAGTGCATTACATCTAGATTGTGTCTTAATCGTTGTATTCCCAATATGGTAGATTAAAGAACACAGACCTCTTTTCAACCAATTTTTAGGATCCTTCACCTCCTCAAACACTCCCATTTGACTCATTATTTTGTCCTTTTGTTTTACGCTTGCGTTTCTTAGTGCTTTCAGCCCCCACTTCCCTATTCTTGCCTTTCTTGATGTCCTTTGCTGTGCACGCCTTTTTCCCTAACACAAACTCCCTCCCTTCTAACATTTTAAGAACAGTCTGGCACTCATTGTTTCAGGTGCAAGGTCGTCTCTATCGAGCCATCAAACCGCATTCTTTGCTTTCGGTATTTGTGATTTCCGGCAACCATCGACGATGACCCATGTAGCATGACTTTTTACCATTCTTCAGGCGAAATGATTTTGTCGCTGGACCACAAGAAGGACATGCATATGTACCACCTGTGCTCCATCCATATAGGTAAGCTAATGCTGGAAAATCATTTATAGTCCATAATAGTGCAGCTCGGAGATGGAATTCCTTTTCGATGATGCATCAAATGTGTCAACTCCATCCCACAATAGTAAAAGCTCATCAATCGGGGCTGCAAATATACATCTATATCATTGCCAGGAGAATCTGGTCCAGGATGATCATCGACAACATAAAAGATGTTTGCTTCATGCAGATCCAAGGTGGTAGGTTGTAAGGAACGAGCATTACTGGCCATGTACTGTGCTTCAAATTCTGATTCCCAAAGGGGTTAAATCCATCACTTGCAAGACCAAGGCGTACATTTCGAGCATCTTCGCAAATTCAGGATGCCTATTATTAAAGTCTTTCCAAGCTTCACCATCTCGCTGGATGTCGTAGTTTTCCATCTTTCGTGCGGGCCTCCTCATGCCATCGCATATCATCTGAAGTTTTGGTAGTTGAAAATAACCTTTGGATCCTAGGTATTAATGGAAAATACCGCAACACTTTTGCTGGTTTCCTTTTCCCCTTAGATTGAGCTGATGAGGCATTCTCCTTAACAACTTTCCAACGAGAGCTCTCGCACACATGACAAGCATCTTTTTTGGCATGTTCGCCTCGAAATAGCATGCAATCTTTGGGGCAAGCATGGATTTTCACATAATCAAGACCTAATCCACGGATGATTTTCTTCGCTTCATAAAATGTCTTAGGCAAATTTGCTTCAGGAGGTAGCGTCGCAGATAGTAGACCCAATAGTGCTGCAAACGATTCTTGTGACCAACCATGTAAGCACTTCAAGTGATATAAGTGGACCAAAAATGACAACCTTGAGTATTTACAACAGGGTATAACCTTATGTGTGCATCCTTCAAGAACCTTGCATACATATTTTGATCCCTCCCCGAATCTTCACCTTCGATGGATTCACATTAATATCCTCTCGGTGCATTATGTTCCATACCGCCTGAAAATCATCTCGCTTCGCCTTCATACATGCCTATAGCCCTACCAAATGCAGCGTAGCAATTCTTGCATGTTGTCCGATTCTCCATCCCGACGACCTTGTACTATACCCAAGCGTGCATTGTTGTCATATTTGGCACATCAACTAATGCAATTGATGGTCTATCATAATTCTCACCATGATGAACCCAAGTGGTATAACCTTGAAGAATACCGTCACACCTCGATGTGTCCCGACTTCATCACGACTCGGTTTATTCTATTTCTGCACTTTTTACACGGACACAATATCTCGCTATCATGTGGAAGGTCCCGTAAGCAAAAGCCAAAAATCCTCAACACCATCTTCATATTCAGTCTCCCGTCTTGATTTTTGCATCCAACCTCGATCCATCACCATATATGAGGAGCGTAAAATTTCAGTTCATCACAAAAATTTTCTTAACATAATTATGGCAGTAGCAGCAATATAATGGCAATATAATGGCAGGAGCAAACACACTTGTTTCATGGCATAAGGAATTGAGGACTGAAGAAGAGTGGTGCAAGTGTATGCAGTTTTAGTTGACATTTATGGACAATATGGCCATTTTCGTGATGTCCATGATGCGTTGTTGATTTGAAAGCCGAAAGCCTGCAGCTTTCACCTAGCATCTTTTGTGTCTTGGCCAACGCATATGGTCAACGGGTTAGTCTAGTCGGTCACACATGGGCCCTAAGGCACAAGTTCTCTTGCACACTAGCAAGGCATGGCAAGGCTATGAAGAGAATCAAACATGCGGTGTCATTACTCGGTAGTCGCTCGCACCAATCCATACTGGACCAAACCATATGCTGAGAACTAACCATTTTGAATTGCTAAACAGTTTGAGGGCGGCGCAGTGTTAATACCCGGAAACGGCATAGTCGGTCCCGATGGCGCCTTCAGTCCAGTGTAGAACCAAAAATCCGTAACGCAATTTTTCCAAAATTCCAACCCACTCATTACAAGTGTGTGAAACTTCAGCATTTGGGGTCATAGTTCTATTAAACCGCAGCGTGTCTCCATGGTATATCATATCGCAGAGCTAGAACATTTGATTGGTATGCAAATGCAAGCAGCCTCATAAAATAACAAAGGAACAAGGAATTGTAATGACACTAATCATGGTTACACGCTGAATATTCATGCAAATCAAGGTCCAAAAGGTAGTTAATTACTTTGTGAGATTAGTTTTGGTACCTTAGTTGAATTGATTTAATCTCCACCGCCGCCTCCCCGCCCTCCACCACGCCGCCTCACCACCGCCGCCGCGCTACCGAGCAGCCGCCTGCGCCGCGCCGCCTCCCGCCCTCCACCACGCCGACTCGCGCGCCGCCGCCGAGCTCCGTGCAGCCGCCTCGCGCGCGCTCGCGCTCCCGTGCAGCGCGCCTCGCCGCGGCCGCCGCGCTGAGCAGCCGCTCGCCACCGTCGCCCGCGCTACCGAGCAGCCGCCTCGCCGCCGCCGCCTCCCGCCCTCCACCACGCCGACTCGCGCCGCCGCCGCCGCCGAGCTCCCGTGCAGCCGCCACTGCCCGCGCTCCCGTGCGCCGCCTCGTCGCTGCGCGCCGCCTCCCGCCCTCCGTTCGCGCCGCCGCTGTTGCCCTCCGTTCGCGCCGCCGCCCGGGTAGGGAGACAAGCGACGGGAGAGTAGATGCGCACGTAGGGGAGAAAGGAGTTGTTGGGAGAGACAAGGCCGGACCGTTTCCTATAGGGCAAATGCAGTTTTATTTTTTCTAATTCGGTTGTACAGACTAAATATATAATGTATAATCTATAATCTATATTATAATCTATAACTATCTATAATCTATGTTTATTTTCATCCGCCTCGATATTTAAAAAAACCCTTGAGTATTTGTGAAATTAACCCGCAGCCGAGACCACCGCGAAGTCAAGCTTGCCGAGGCCATCGCCGAGTCCCATGCTCCCGATCCAAAGAGAGGCGACGCGACCGGTGAGGGTGGGCGAGGAGGGAGTTTCCGGTATGCAAAGGGATTCCGGGCAGCAGACCGTGCAACAATGAGGGCGTGTTGACCCGCAAACGGACGCCCGAGGCCAGCCGCCGCCCCTACGCCCGTCGATGCCGAAACCATGTCTTCAAAAACAATGTCTTCCATTAATTTTTAGAAACAATGTCTTTCATCTCCATTAATTTTTAGATTAGATTTTAGCATTTCAGATATTTACAATTGCCTAACGAATTTTCACGGAACATCAATGGTGACCTGTCAACCACATGAAGGCCTTCCCTATTGTGATCGCACATCGCGCCATCATCCATTTGCGATAACATGAAAATAAGCAGTTAACATCTCATACAACTAGATTACAAATTCGCGAGCGCAGATCGTGCAAATGCGCGGAGCGTCGGAAGCGGGAGGGAGGAAAGACGAATCGAATACATCGGTGGAGAAACGGCGGCTGTACACCGTCTGCGGCGCGACGGGAAGACGGAGGCCACATCGACAAATAATAAGTAAAGGTATCCAATAAATATTTGGTGATAGTGAACATATAAAGAATGATATAAACAATGATATGGTTCCGTTCGACAATGGTTATAACACCTATTTATATATAAAGACGTCCAATAACTACAAATATACTTCTATTAGGATCATAAAGACATAATATAAGGTTATGAACATTAAGTCCTATAAAATAAAAAGGTTTATATGGTTTTATCTCTTAGTGGTGATAAAAGAATACGTATTAATATTACGAACTAAATTTAATTTTTGCTAAGATTTTTGCTAAGATGTAATACTCGGTTTTAATTTGTATTGCATGCTAGAATCATATTAAAAATAGAAAAATGTAGGCAAGGCTAAAACATAGTAAAAATAGAGAAAAACATTAGGTCATATAAAATAAAAAGATTTATATGGTTTTATCTTAGAGTGGTGACAAAATTTTATAAAATATTAAGGTATTAATTTAAAAAATGAAAAGATGATGAAACAATATGTTGGAAATGTTAAAAAATACATATTAATATTACGAACTAAATAAATTTATGTAATGTTTGCTAAGATAAAATATTCTATTTTAATTCGTATTGCATGCTGAACTTATATTAAAAGCAAGGAAAAATTGAGGCAAATCTAACAACAGGGAAAAAAATGGAGGGAAAAAATTGAGGCTAAGCTAAAAAGGAAAAAAATTGGAGCAATCAGATTCGAACCGAGGTTGTTTGCTGCTTTCAACGGCCATCCCACCACTATGCCACTTCTTCTTTATGGCTTCAATTTTTTTGTGTTAGCACGTAGCTTAGAGCCTGGACATTACGATTTTTGGCGCGCGGCACGGCGCCGAATTTTTGCGCGGCGGCGCGCAAATTTTTGGCGCTCGCGGATAGATTACATCGCCCGAAAATCATCAACCTCCCGCAAAACTTTCGCAACCTTCCACAGCAAGTCTTCAATCCCGGCGCCAAATCCTCCCGCGCCCTTCTTCCCAAGCCGCACCGTAGATCCCTACTCCTTCTTCCCACCGGCCGCTTCCCCTCGCCGACTCCGCGCGCACACGTTCAGGCTGCTTCTCCTACCTCGTCGGACTTGGCCCTTCTCCCGACTCGCACCGCCCTCCTCCGCCGCCGCCACCGCCGCCGTGGATCCTTCGTCGCCCCGCAATCCAATCGTCGTCGATCCTCGCCGTCCTATCCCGCCGTCGTCGCCCCTCGCAAACGCCTCCGGATCTTGCCTCCCACCACGTCACGCCTCCGGATCTCGCCTCCCACCATGTCGAGGTAGGGATCCGCAGCTGTCAACACCGCGGCGGCCAACGCTCGGACAGGTACATTTCATCATTCTAATGCTCCCGTAGTGCTCGATGAAATGTTTTTAGGTTCTTTCTGTTCACGCAAAATTTTGAGACAAAAATTTAGTTGCGGCTAGACAGACATGATTGCAGCTAGATGATGTGTACACTGCCTGTTTTAAATTGCAGCTGAATAAGTTTTGATTTTCATCGGCCTGTATAAATAGATGAACAGATGAGTATGTGATCTCTGCATCTATTGTTAGAAAGAGCACCGTGAAGCAAACTGCCGGTAATGTATGTGA
Source organism: Oryza australiensis (assembly GCA_019925245.2). NCBI lineage: Eukaryota > Viridiplantae > Streptophyta > Magnoliopsida > Poales > Poaceae > Oryza > Oryza australiensis. The sequence goes on from JAIFGZ020000792.1 coordinate 331,162, forward strand.
CTTGTTACGGTGAGAAAACAAGGCTGGATTTGTTGGGTATTTTGCTTCTTTTGGAACTCAATATGATCTGCAGACATGTACACTTTACTGTACCTTCGTTGGGTTTTTTGATCCTACGAAGTGCTCCCACGGCGGTACCTTCTTATCACTTATTGATCATGTATTCATGTTTACATTTGAAGTGGTATAGACCTGCTTAATTTCTGGAACACAGATGCATGCATGTAAAGACAAGCTGCATTTCTTATTTTTCTTTGCAAAGGCGAGAGCCCAAGATTGAATGGTGAAGAAGATGATGCCTGCTAAACAGTATGCCTGCATTGTAGTAAATTAGATCTATTTTGCAATAAAGTAAAAATGCAAGGAAAAAAAGGCGCAGGACAAAACCGGATATCGCAAGAACAAGTGCATAGGAAGAACAAGGCGCAGAAAACAGAGGTTCGGAAAGAGAAAAGCGGTGGCTATGTTGCGATCCTCCTAACCGTTCAATTAATATAACGAAAAACGATTATGGGTCTAAATTTGATTTTTAGAAAGTATTTATGAAAAACTCTTGGAGATTGTCTTCTTTTTCTCTCCCAATATTTTTGGGAGTTGAAAAACAATAAGATTTGAAAAAAATATGAGAAATTCTTGGAGATGCTCTAACCATTTCCCCATCTCTTCCTCCTCCTCTTCCACATTTCTTTCCCAAGAATGCATCTTCTCGGCCGCAGAACACTTTCCCTGGCTGGAGGGAGGGACGTCGGAGGAGGCGCGCGCGCGCGCGACCGGAGAATTTGTGGCACGATCTTGGCAGGAGGATTTGGTGCGCTTTGTTGCTCTACTTTTGTATTGGTTAGAACAGTTGATTAGGCTTTTCGTCTAGATCCCTGCGATGTGGTTTGTCTAGCTGGAACGATTAATGGTTGCTTGTGATCTAGAACATCTTGGCTAGTACAAGGTTGCTTGTGTTAATGACCAGCTAGTTGTGTTAATGACCAGCTAGTTGTGCTAACATTTGCTACTATTTTTTGTTAGCTTAAGTTTCACCAATCTCACTTGAACTCCAAATGGCTTTACTAAATCTTTGTGGAGAAAGCTAAGAAATTATCATGGGTGGCCTAAATAAAAATTGTTTCTGTTGATGTCTCATTTTCTCGTTGAGTAGCATATATGTAGCATGTCTATTAGTTGTTTGTACTATAGTATATAGTTTTTGTACAAAGCATTTTTCTCAAGAGAGTAGTGAATTTATATTTATCAGCATATTGTCCCCTGTCCCATGACAACTAACTAGCAAGCTAAGGTTTATATTTTTCTATGTGTATGCAGAAGAAATCATGGTAAGACCACTTCGACGGTTAAGGAACTTAAACCTGCAAGAAGAACATGACGCAGAACCTACTGAGAATGGGCAGGAGAACATATCAGAGAATGAGAATGGGCAGGACAACTCACTAGAGAATGAGCAGGATGATGACTTACAGGGTCCTCCTGATGTTGATGCCTTATTACCCCGCCTCCCAAGCCAACATATACGAACCCCCATTAAGATAATATGTAAGTTCATGTTTTTCTTGCATATCGAAATGCAGTGTCAAATCAATCTATTTCCTACATGTAGGGCCAAATGGAGAGGTGAGACAAGTTTTAGGGGATTTCAGAGTTTCAAATCTAGTGGAGTTACAAGAAGGAAAGGTAATTGTAGGGACTGATGAAAATGGTGTCCCTAATGAAAGGTCAGCCTCCATTCTTGGTCAGTACCTTGGACAGATAGCAGAAAAACCATCATTAGCTCCTTTACACATTGAAAGATGGGACAATGATCTGTTCAATATTCACAAGCAACAAATAATCAAGGATGTGGAGGTAACTTTAATCATAGTACCTAGTTCAATCAAATACTTCAAGTTTCATCCATCTGGTAACATCTACGTGTACTCTTTATAGAAACACTTTCAATTTCCTCGCCAAACACTGAACCTTACAAGGGACTGGGTGTTAAGGACTGTTAACAATAGGTGGCGATCCTACAAATCAAAGTTGAAGAAACAATATTTCAATCGTGAAGAGAGATCTCTAGATGAAATCATAAATGAGAAACCAAACAAAGTGAATGAACTTCAATGGAAAGCCCTTGTCGGATTTTGGTGCCGAGAACCACATAAGGTGCCATCATTTTATTTACCATTTATATGTAGTTTGAAATATACGAGTGTAACAACACTTCATCACTCTTTTATCTTTGCGAAACTATGTGCGACAAACTCTAGGATCGCAAAAGAACAGAAGAATACACACACATCGGCGAAAAAGCCATGCTAGGCTGAAAAAAGAGATGGTGAAATATATTCATCCGAATTTAATTATTTTATTCACAATCATCTAATTGAGATTTGTAATGAGCCTCAATTTACTCTCTTGTGCAGGAAGATAACCATAAAAGGAAGATTAATAGGCTTGAATTATGGGAGGCTTCTCACAAGAAAAAAAATGGCAGTTACACTACCCACAAAGTGGATACAATAATGGTACATTTTCTGATCCTAAGCATTTATGTTCGCTTTGAATTTCGGTTTACCATGTTGTGACAGTGCACTGTTTTTATTTCTATAGAATGCATCATATGAGGAATTAGAAAAAAGACAACAAAACAACAATGGTAGTCTTTCAGCTCAAGATTTTAATGAGGTGTTCAATGAGATAGTTGCTAAGGAGTTAAAAGCACGGGGGTACTATGATGATAAGTATTGGAGTGATGTTCGAGTGTCTCAAGGTCTAACTTTTGTCACTCAAAATGCGGAAGAAAGGAGCTACCAAAAGAAAGTGAATGAAATGGGGAATAAAATGCAACGCATGGCTGGTATCATGAAGCACTGGCTTGGTTTCATGTTAAAAAAGTTTCCTGAAGAGGATTTCATAAAGGAAATGGTAGCCGATCTACATGATGATGAAGTAAGCATATGTTCCTTCTTCAGAATGACAACTACATCTTTTTTCTCATTGATAACAATGATTAGATATGCTATTATGCTCTAAACATCTTAATGGTTCAATCTATTACTTATGCATATATGTAACCTTTCATATTACAATGAACTGTATATATGCCTACCACCTAGAAGTAATCCCTCCCTCTCTTAATTTTTTTCAAGGATGAACATATAGAACCGAAAGTCATAATGATCATAGCCCCGCACACTCAATTGGTAATGTGCACTCTCCCACAATTGAAGTACGTGTAAATGAGTACATACTTTATTACTAATGTACTCGGCTACAACAATAATATTAAAGTTTTTGTAATGTATTATGTAATATGATCGATGACACTTTGTAGCATGAGACATCCAAATAAGCACGTATGTCTTTACCTATTGAGCAAACGTTGCAAAGGTAACCTTTCATTACGCTTGTTGTAGACCAAGTTGAATGTGCATCTATTTTAGACATACATATGCATGTTACGGTTTGTTGTATTTTAGACATACATGTGCATGTTACCGCTTAATTAATGCCCTTAATATTATTATTGTAGCATATTTATCCTATTGTATAACCTATCGGCAACATGACAATGTGAATGGAAACTATATTATTACTAGGGGGATGCATTTTTATGCGACTATTGCTATATACATGAATGGTTTTTGCAATCGAAGCAAAACAAGCATAGTTAAGTGTAATATCTCGTACTAATCACGCTTGCTAATACGAAAACGTGTATCTATAACACTCGAGCTAGTTGCTTTTGATTGGTTTTTGACTCCAACCTGAGATGTCCATCAATAACAATCTGAGATGTCCATGAATGATTTTTGACTCCGACCTTTTTTACTGCAGGAAGCACATTTTTATAGATCAATTGATGAAGATAATGGTAATGCAGCCCCAAATTTTTCAGAAGATCCAATATTGGCAAACATGGTATGTCTAAGCTAGCATTGCAATATTGTTTATAATGAGTTAACTTGCTTTAGTGATGTTGTATTTTGACTAATATAAGTTCTGTCTATTCTAGAGGACTCGAAGAATTAAAGCCAATAGTTTCAAACCGTCAGAATCGGTATGCTTCTATTCCGTTTGTTTCTTTTTTAATTAAATTAGTTAAATGTACAAGACTCTTATCTTCATGTTTTGCAAAATGGTAGAGACATTATCCGGTCTATCTTCTTTCCCTAAGAAACAAAGGAAGAATTGTGGCCAAAGCGCAGTTAGTAACTAATGATTGCGGACGAGAGATTGGAGGAACCATGCTTGGAAAGGAATATGTTGGGGTTTATGTTGAAGCGCTTGAAAACGTTGACATTAGAAATAAAGGAGATGAGTTGATACCTAGGCCTATTTTTGAGATTCGTACACTACTAGATGCTATTGGCTATACTATTCCTTGGCCTCGTTCACACGTAAGTTTTTTAAAAGATTAAACCTAGTTTTGTTGTATCTTTAAATCGTGTCATTCATCTAACCCCATGCCCCATTGCAGGTGAAGAAAGTTACAAGTTCTCAAGGGAGAAGTGAAGTTGCGATGGAGAAGGGCAAGAACGGACAATGAAGCATAGGTTTTATTTGTTAGTGAAAAATTTTGAACTATTTGCATGATACTGTCACTTTTTGTGTTTCTTTATCAAGACAATTGTCATGTCCACAAGTACCTTAAGTACGCACTTGTTGGTTCAAAGTACTCGGTTTATTTTTGGTGAAGCAAAAATTGATTGTCAATGCAATGTCATGGATCATTTATTTATAGATTATTATCCAATTAGAAAATATAAAGATATATTACAATTATAAATGCAAATAAAAGAATCATTATATATTAGTACACACGAAAATAGATGTATCTATAAATCGTCTCTACAATTCTTAATACACAATATGATGTAACTATAAAACGTGACTATATCTGTAGACGCGTAATAAAAATGTATGTACGATATTGTTTCTACATTTGTTAACACGCATTTTGGTGTTACTATGAAACGTGTCACCCGCCACGTCACCTGACCCATCACCCGCCATGTCACGTGCCACATCACCCGCCACATCATTCGCCACATCACATGCCATGTCATGTGCCACATCATCCGCCATGTCACGTGCCATGTCATCGTCACGCTCTACTAAATCGTCTCGTAATAATTGCTACGCTATAAGGTGTCGTTACAAAACGTGTCTATATTAGTATGCATGTTTTGTATATGTATCTATAAATTGTGTCTATGTTTCTTAACACACAATGAAGCGTTACATTACTACGTAACTACACCACTAGAGACGTTTTATACATGTGTCTCGCAAAATTGTATCTATATTTTTACATATGCATAAAACGTGTTTATGAAATATCTCTTTCTTTCGTAGCAACGCTTAAAGAATTCATATCTACAAGGCCTGACGCGCTACGTATGAAGACGCTTCTAACACGCTTTATGAAAGCGTGTCTACATTGATATAGAGATGAAATATAGCGTGTCTAACCCTAAATCTAACGTAGCTACAAGGGGGTTTTCTAGTAGCTACAAGGGGCATATACGACAACAACGCGATGTCAAACAGGGATATCAAGCAGGCAGGGCAAAAAAAAATTTCACCATTTTCAAACATTTTTTAAGTAATCGGCATCAAGTGAGTCTGAGATAATCGGCAAGCGTACATTAAATAGGGATTGAGTTGCGATTAGCCGATTACATAAGATGTCGCCAATCACAAAACGTGCAAAAAAGTTAAGTACAAGAATACCTAGCCAGCTATTACAAGTGAGTTCAACGCGAGAGGAAGTCCTTGATAGCCGATATTGCCCTACGACGGATCCCGTCTATTTCTTCAATGGCCTTTGCATTGGCTGCGTCATTCCCCGGGATCGACTTCATTGCCTTGGCCATATTGGACAGATTTGACATGGCCACCTTGATCTTTGCTCGCTGGTCCATGATCTCCTTCGGCAGGCCGGCCACGCGTTGTTCCTTGGCCACGATATCGGCGTCAATATTGGAGAGTTCGGCTATCAACTCTTCCCGATGCTTGCGAAGCCGATCAAGTTCAGCAATCGGCTCGGTCTTCAAAGCGTCAAACTTAGCCTTCTCGGCAGTGATCTCTTGCTGGCTAGCCTTGATGGTGGCCTGCAATGTCTTGTTTTTGTGGCGATCGGCTATTCTCTGTTTAGCTCGTTCAAGTTTGTGCCGATGCGCCTCCATAAATGTGGCCGATGAAATGGTGTCAGCCAGCTGGTCCGGCAGGCGATCTTGAATGTCTTCAAACCGACTACGGATGGAACCGCAGTCGGTGACTAGGAAATGGAGGGAGCACTCCAGCCGTTTGGCTATATCTGACAAAGTTACTCATAGCTCCTCGTCTAATACCACCATGGCCTTATCAGCGCCCTCGTCGGGATCAAGGAATTCCGATGGATCAAAATCCAGGAGATCGGCTACAGACTGGAAGTTAGAAGTTGGTTAAGAGAGCTGACAAAATTAATAAGCCGATTTATGAAGCTGAACAGGACTTACTCGGATAGCTGGAACTGAGGTAGCCACGTCCTTAGCATCACCGTCATGTGCGGCCATCAGCATCGGCTCCCTTGATACATGAGGGGCAGGTGTTGGAGCACAGGGAGGCTGGAAAAGATGCAAGTCAGAAATTCGGCTGTGCTAGTAAGAAGGAAATGAGGATATAATTTACCGAAGGATGGGGAGCTGTTTTCTTCTTGGCGGCTAATTTCTTTGCCTACAGACACAGAAAGCTTGTTATAAAAAAAGATGGCAGGATTAAGCGATGAAAAATGCTTACCGGCTGAGGACGAGGGACGCGTTTCGGAGGGCTTGGAGTTTGCTCGGTGGTCTGCTCGGCAGATGGAGTCTGAGCGTACTTGTCCGAAGAGCTTATTTTGGCTGCGACGGCATTGACGGCTTCCTCCATTTCCTCGTCCCTAACTTCTTCTTCAAGGGTCGCGTCCACATATGGGTCGATTGGGGGCAAGTCGTCGGCTGGGGATGTCCTCGGCTTCTTTGAAGCTCATTTTCTTTTTTTTGCAGCTGGAGTAGCAGCAGCCGACGGTGCCGCCCTTTTTAGCCGATGCAGTGGCGCACGGGTCTGGCCGTGTAGCAAAGTGCCCACCTTCGGCGCATGGCATCCGATGATGGACGGGGCCAGTCCGCAGCTGCCGGATAGCACGCCAGGGGCATAGTGGATGGCCACTCCGATGTTGCTTGTGTGCGGAGGTGAAGTATCGGTCGTCTGCAAAGGAATGAGGCATGATCAGTCAATAATATAAGAAGTGGCCGAAGAAAGCTAAGACAAAGAAAGATACTTACCGATGGAGTCATCTCGGGGTCGATGATGGTCAGGTACATTGCCGATTGATGGAACAAGTGTCGTTTCCATTCATTCCACCATCGGCTGAAGATTGTTGTCTTTCTCACCGCCGATCAATATTGTCGATGCTGCCTAGAGGGGGCCGGGAATGCTAAGCAGCCGATTCATCATGATATCTTCCTCGATCTTGCCTCGGATTGGATCTTGTCTACGTAGTAGAGGCCGATCGGCGTGACCCTGGCCAAGTTGTCTTGCGGCAACCATCGGATGATAGAACTCATAAGATTTTTGAATGTTGCGCCCTTGGTGAATGTCGACAGGCAGGTTGCAAGGTGTGATAGCTGATGCATAGATTTTCCTTGGTTTGTCATATCCCTCAGAGTTGAGCTCATCCAGCCGAAGATCATCTGGGAGTTCGAATCTTTCGAAGTCTGTGTAAGCGAACCATATCCTTGAGCTGCTTGCGAAGCCACTGTATAGGTTGCCGAACTAATTTTTGAAGTGTTCGACTGTTAGCTTGGATCTGGGATAGGTTGCTGCTACTTCCCTATATGACAGGCATCGGCGGGTGGTCACTTCTTCATCATCTTCAAATCTTGGCTCAACTAAAGGAAAATCAGCCTCTAATGGGGATGGCCTTTCTGCAACCCGGTGGAGGTGATGGTTTAGCCACAACAGCAGCAGCCACCAGGGCCCTCCTGTGTTGATGGCTTGTTGAGAAGCTAGCCGGGCTGATGCATTAGTTAGCATCTGGTATAATAGCCGAGCAAGTATTTTTCCAAAGGAACTTGTTTTTCTCACTAAGGCTTCGGCCATGTGTTGCCAGTTGCTAGTCCGACTCGACCCGCAGAAGACATATCAGCCACATTAACAGGAAAGCAGCATGTTCTCTCTCAGAAATTTGGCCGTCCTTCATGTTCATGGATGTGAGGCCGCTCCAGCCACCTATACTTTTGGTCTTAAAGTTGTGAGAACACTTGATGTTAAGGCCAACTGGGTCAACTGTGGATGTTATATCCAATCCTGTGATCATCTCTATGTCCGAAGGGTTGGTGTTATCGGCCCTTGCCGAAAAGGAACGCATTTAGCGTGTCCGACCAGAAGTAGGTGGCAGCCGATAGGAGGGGTTCGTCCTTTGAGATATCGGCTATCGTCAAGGCTAGGCATTGGCTTATTCCTATCTCGATCCAGTGGGTTTGTTACCTAGCCAACATCCGCGAGTACCAAGTGGCCAAGATTTATCCGTTGAGGGCCAAGACTTGAAGGCACCGGACCGTGGGCTAGGTCGAAGTAGAAAATCGAAGGGGATTCGGTTCGTTTCAGCATTAATGAGCTCGCTAGGATCTACGTTGCCGATCAGCCCTAACAAAAACCGATTGGGACCAAGTGAGGTCCGGAATGGCAATTTGGTGGGCGAATGCTATGATTTAAAGGATGAAAAACCGAGATTACAAAAGATGAAGGCCAAATTGCAGGGAGTGAAGGGCGGTAGCGATGAGACTTACCTCGGGTATTTCGCTTGGGCGCTTCGGAATGAGTGCGTGAGGACGCCATTGAAGAGCTGGATTGGCACCACGGAAAGGGTTGTTGGTGATGTCGCACTTCGAGTCCAACGAGGTCGCCGAGGAGATGAAGAGTTTTTTTGGCTAGGGCTTGAGAGATGAAAGTAATAGCGTGGCTTGTTTCGGCGCAAGGTAGGTGCTATTTGAAGAGATTTCTTGACAGCGAGACAGAGTCGGGCAAGAAGTGCGTGGAAATTTGCACAAATCGACAAATCCATGATATTATCTTATCACGAGACTTGGGGGCATGTGTTAACGACCAAATTTGGTAACTAAATCCCTAAGTCCGAGCCGAGACTATAGCGGAATCGGATTGGAAAATGATCGTGGAGAAAACAGAGGTTGCATTGGCCACGATCAAATTGGTGGAAGGCCGGTGCACAGAGGCTGAATCGGACATGGATAGCCGATAGCCGATTCCAATTTAGAGAAGGAGATGGAGCTGTTTCCGATAAAGAAGCTTGAAGATAGAAGGAAGATTTGTTTTCCAAATGTTCGTTAAAATATTGCCATCTATGGATAAAGTCCTGTAACGAAAATTGTATCTGTAAAATAGGGTTTGTTTAGATATTTCCTTTTGTAATACGACATGGGACTATATCCCAGCGTTGTCGTATTTTGAATAGTAGATTAGATAGAAGTCGTGTCTTACACGGATAGTGTTATTTTTTGGTATAAATAGGACCCGAGACCTCTTGTAAATAACAATCACAATCAATACAATCTCGGCGCATCGCCTCTCATTTTCTTTTAGACGAGTTCTTGATCCGGCTTAGGGGTGCATCGTTTCAACCCCCGATTAAGGTAAATGCTTATCATTAGTGGTTTATTTCGTCGAATCTAATGCTTCCATCATCATGATACTCTAGGTTTGATGCTTTAGACTGCGCAAGTTATCGTATACGATGTATAATCTAGAACAATGTCTAGATCTATCTTGTCATCGGCTTGTTCTTCCCAGGAAGCAATAGCCGATAGAGATAGATCTAGATGTTGGTCTGGATTATATGTTGTATCCACCGTCTTGAGGAGTTTACATCGGTCTATATAGATCCAATGCTATCTTTTTATACTTAATGTTGCGTCATCCATGATCTATTAAGTCGCTTTTAGAAGTATTATGATCTATTCGGCTAGATGTTAACTTGTAGACAGTGCCGGGGTTCAGCCGGCCTTATCTGTTTTAATATTTCTTTTAGTATTATTTGCTATTAGATTTATTAGAGCTGCCTCTTATATTAAGATCTTAATCTCGCTAAATACTTTAAATTGGTATCAATTTGTCAGCACTAGCCGACAGCCGATTGATCTAGGTTTAACTCATTTAGTTTAGATTAATATCTTTTCATAAGAAGTATCGGAGTACTAGCCGATCCACAGTTAGGTCTACAGTATCGGCTAGGCCATGAATGCATATATTTATTATCCTAGTGTATATTTAGATTAAGTGATTTATACTTGTCTCGGTTGAGCCGATCTATCCCAAACACTTAGTTTAAATATGCTTTGGGATATCAAATATATGTAAATTTGTTCCCTTAGTCGATCCGGTAGGATCTAACCCTAACCTTAACACATATCTGTTTGTTTCTTGTTGGTTGACAGATCAAACCAACTGGAATGCCTAGATCTTCACAGGTAGCCAAGGACGGACCTGCACTAGAGCTAAGCAGATCTCCCAGGCCAGTGCGTGAGAGAATTTTCTCATCAACACTCGCGTAGTGTTCTCGCCGCACGGTGGAAGTCCGGCCGAGCCACTTTCCCAGCGTGATCGCCACCTTACCAGGAGCTCGTGGCCCTAGCACGTGTAGCAACGAAGTCCGTAGACGCCATATCGATGTTGTCTTCTTCCACTCCGGTCGGCGAGCACAACCGCCGATTCCCATTGCCTTGGTGAGCTTCCATCCAATTCCTTGTTCATACTTTTCATCTGGGACCCCAGTAAGTTCTTGGACATCCTCTCCTAGCCGCGCATGGACCAGAGCAAGCTGCCGTCGAGGGAGCGCTGCCGTCAACCACCGCCTGGGCATTCCTAAAGGCGGCGCCGCCCACCAAGCTTCGTCGACCGATGAGCTCGTTGTGTAAGTTTCCTTGGTACTGTTGATGAGAAGTTTCTCTCACGCGCGGCTTGGGAGATGCGCTAACTCCAGGTGCGAGTCCTTCTCGGTTGCATATGAAATACGGGCGCGCCGATTGATTTGATCGTTAACCAACAAGAAAAACAAAGATATATGCGTTAAGGGTTAAGTTAGATCCTACTGGATCGACGGAGGGAACCAATTAACATATATATGCTATCCCAAAGCATATTTATACTTAAGTGATTGGGATAGATCGGCTATGCCGAGACAGTATTAACCACTTAATCTAAATATACAAAAGGATAATAAATATATGCTTTAATAGCCTAGTCAATATCGTAGGACTAACTGTGGATCGGCTAGTACCCCGATTTATCTTATGAAAAATATTGTTCTAAGCAAAATGCGCTAAGCCTAGATCAGTCGGTTGTCGACTGTGGCTGACAGGCTGATTCTGGCTTAGGGCATTTAACCAGAGCAAGATCTTAATATAACAGGTGGCTTTAATAAATCTAATAGTAAACATACCAAAAGAATATTAAAACAGATAAGGCCGGCTGAAACCCCGGCACTGTCTCTAAGCATATACATCTAGCCGAATAGATCATAAGAGCTCTAAGAATGACCTAATAGGTCAAATTGATGCAGCTTTAAGTATAAAAAGAACAATCAGATCTATTATAGCTGATGTAAATCTATCGAGACGGTGGATATCGCATATAATCTAGGCCAACCCCTAGATCTAGCTCTATCGGCTTCGGTTCTTGACAGAAACGGCCGATGTCAAGACGATCTAGACATTGTTCTAGATTATATGTGATATATGATAACGCGCAGCATAAATCATTGAATCTAGAGTATCATAGCGATGGAAACACTAAATTCGACGATATACACCACTAATCATTGAAACGATGCAGCCCAAAGCCAGATCAAGTGTTCGTCTGAAGAAAATAGGAGGCGATGCACCGAAAGTTGTATTGATTGTGTTGTTATTGATTACAGGGGTCTCGGGTCCTATTTATATCCAAGAATAAAACTACCCGTGCAAGACACGGTTTCTATCTAATCTACTATACATGGCACGACAATATCCTGGGACATAGTCCCATGCCACATTACAATAGGAAATCTAAACAAATTCCTAATTTACAGATACAATTGTCGTTATAGGACTCTATCCATAGATGGCAATATCTTTTAACGTGTAATTTGGGAACCGAATCTTCGATTTATCTTTAAGCACCTTTATCGAAAACGGTTCCATCTTCTTCTCCGACTCAGCATTGGGTATCGGTGTTCTTGTCGGACTCAACCTCGCCGATTGGCCTTGTAGCCGATTGTATCGCAGCCGACTTGACCTCTGTTCTTCCGATCCGATGTCGCTTCTATCTCGGCAGGGGACTTAGGGATTTGGTTACAAAACTTAGCCGTTAACACATGCCCCCAAGTCCATGATAAGATAATATTGCGGATTTTGCTTTTCCAAATTCCCGCTCTTTTCGATCTAAACCATTTTGGGTGCCAAAAAACACTCCTTAAATACCGCCCCGCGGCCACCACACGTGTCACGCTGTCACAAACAAATAGCCACCTCAGCAACCCTCGAACTCTCCGGCGACCTCCCGGCGACCCGGCGACCCGAAGCCTGCATCCTCTCCGGCGAACCCCAAGAGGCGACGATCCTTAGCAATGGCTTCCTCAAGCGCTCCCGCCGATGCGTCACAGCAGCCATCGTACCCGAGGTAAGTTCATCGGCTTCATTCCCTTTTTCCTTCCGTGATTTAATTTTTGCCTCTTCATGATTCCCTGTTTCTTTCTTCATTCGTAGCACTTAGCCCACCAAATCACAATCCCCAACTTAGCCCATCAGAACCAATACTTTCTAGCGTCGATCGGCAATTTGGACCCAAGTGAAATAATAAACGCAGAAACCAATCGGATCCCCTTTAGGTTTTCAACCCCTAATCTGTCATACTGGACTAGTGCCTTCAAATCATGGCCGTCAACTGACAAATCCTGGCCAGCCTGGTTTTTAAGGATGTCGGCTGGGAAAAGGTTGCACTGGAGCAAGCATGGAATAGCTCATTGCTTAGAACTAACGATAGCCGACATGCCCAAGAACGAATCCCTTCTATCGGCTGCTCACTATTTCTGGTCTGACACACTCAACGCTTTCCTATTTAGAAAAGGTCTGATGACCCCCACTCTGATGGATGTGGTGATGATAACCGGCCTGGACATCACTTCCATGGTCAGCCCAAGTGATCTTCAGCGCAAGTGCCAACATACCTTCAAGACCAAAAGCATTGGTGGCTGGAGCGGCATCATTTCTATGAACATGAAGGATGGGCCGATTTCGGACAGAGAGCACACCGCCTTCCTCCTCATGTGGTTAGAGAAGTTTGTGTTTTGTTGATCTAGCTACGGTCCAACCAGCAACTGGCAGCACGTAGCCGAAGCCCTAGTGGAGAAAAAGAACATCCCCTTGTACCTATTGGGTTATCTATACCAAGTCCTGGGTTCGGCTTCAGCTCGGCTGGCCTCCAAGCAGTCCGTCGGCACTGGAGGTCCATGATGGTTATCGCAACTCGGGCTTAACCTGCACTTGTACAAGATAGCCGAACAACCTGCTCCCCTTCAAGCAGAGTTTCCGTTGATAGAGCCGAGGATTGTGGATGATGAGGAAAAAACCACTCGGCGACCGACGTCTTAAGGTGAGGCTGCCTCGACCTATCCATGCTCAAAAATGACAACCGAAGATTTCATGGAGTGGTTTGATCGGCTGTACAAAGGCTTTCCAAACGCCTCCAAGATCTGGTTTGCATACGAAGACTTCATCGAATTTGAGCAGCCAGACAGTCTTTGGCTAGATGAGCTTGATTCAGAAGAATACACAGCGCCGAGGGAAATCTTCGTCACTGCTATCACCCCCTGCATCCTCCTCGTCAACATTCATCAAGGCTGCAACGTCACCAAAACTTATGAGTTCTACCACCCAATGATAGCGGCGAGACAGTTTGGAATGGGCCAGTTGCCGATCGGCTTGTGGTTTGCGAGACAAGATCCAGCCGAGGGGAAGAATTGAAGGCAATATAATGATGCTTTGGCTACTTCAACTCCCAACTCCTCCTCTCGAGCATGAACAGAATCAACTTGGTGATAACCACATCACCGATCTTCAACCGGTGGTGGGGTGAGTGGAAGCAACACTTGTTCCACCAATCGGCCACAATGTATCTGACCATCGTCGACCCCGACAGAGTTCCATCGGTAAGCACGTCTCCCAGTTCTTGTTTATTCATCAGCTATTACTTGTATCGTCGACTAACCATAACTCTCTTCCATTGTAGACAATCGATGATTCTCCTTCCCCAGTGAGCCGAAGCGGGGTGGTGATCAACTACGTGCTCGGTGTCCTGCCAAATGGGTGTGGGCTGGCACCATCTCCAATCGGCTTGAACGCACCGAAGGTGGGCACGCTACTTCACGACCACACCCACGAGCCGCTCCATCGGACAAAGAGGGCCCAGCCGTCGGCTGCTGCTACTCCGGCTGCAGAAGCGAGAATGAGGGCGGCCAAGAAGGCAAAGCTAGCCCTAGCCGATGACGACTTGTCCCTAGTTGATCCGACAGTGGATGCCTTTTTGACATAAGAAGTGGAGGACGAAGAAGCTACAGATGCTGTTGATGAAGCTGCAGCCGATTCTAGCTCAGAGAAATACATCACAACTCCATCAGCCGACGAGAGCAGCGTCGAGGAAATTCCAAGCCCTCCGAGGCGCCCTGCTCGGCCGGTAACGGTAAGTGACTTCACACTTCTTTTTCCTTTTTAAACCACTTATCTGCATTTACTCATGCCTTCACTGCATCTTTGAATCGGCAGAGAACGAAGCGCGTGACCAGGAAGAAATCGGCTCCCTTGCTATCAGTAAGTCCCTATCTTCACACTCCTTGTATTGTTCAGCTGATTCCCAACTAACTCTCTCTGCAGCCACCACGCGCGTCGACGCCTGCCCCCAGGTGTCAAGTGAGCACACCCGATCGGTTGTGAGCAGCGGCCACGTCGACGAGGAAATCACTTCGGCTATAGGCGGCAACCAAGCAACGCGGAACCCACTCCGACTCGATGCCCACAAGTAAGCCTCATTCATCCTCATCAATCGCTTGATAAGTTCATTATTTTTCTAACTGTTGCTTTCTTTTTGCAAAACATAGCCGATCTCTTGGGTTTTGACCTATCGGAGTTTGAAGACCCTCATGAAGGAGGC
Source organism: Oryza australiensis (assembly GCA_019925245.2). Lineage (NCBI taxonomy): Eukaryota > Viridiplantae > Streptophyta > Magnoliopsida > Poales > Poaceae > Oryza > Oryza australiensis. Next base: position 346,372 of record JAIFGZ020000792.1, read on the forward strand.
GAGAGGGCACCGGTGCCACTCGATGCTGAGACCTCAAAGTGCTTCGGCCGATATCGCAATCGGCTAGAGAGCTCTCTAGATGCGCGGTAGCCGACTACGGCCCAATCCGCGCTCGGTTCAAGGAAATCCAGAGCCAGCTGCCAGACACCGTGGTCGACGCGATAGTCCTGGCCACTTTTCTAGAGGCACACCAGGTGAAGTATGAGCAAGCCCAGCAACGCCTTGCCGATCGTCAAGAGAATAAGTCACTGATGTTCACAATCAAATCAAGCCAGGAAGATATCAAGGCTAAGAAAGCCGATTTCGACGCCTTGAAGACGGAGCCGGCCGCCAGACTTGAGTAGCTTCGCACGTGAAGGGATCAAATAATAGCCGACTTCGTCCAAATCACTACGAGAGATCCGGATGCAAGAAGAATACATGGTCGTCCTACCTAAAGAGATCAAAGATAAGCGATCAAGCATCAAGGCGGCCATGTCTCATCTGAAGGATCTGACCAAGGCGGTGAGGCCGGTGACTGGGTCCAATGCCGACGACGCTAGGGCCATTGAAGAACTGGACCAAATCAGGTGCAAGGCGTTGTCGGCCATAGCTGACTTTTTAAAGCAGTGAGCCGACTGTAATAGCTTAGGCGAGATTTAAACTTTTGTAATCGGCTTCGGTCTTTTGTAAGTAACTATCCCGTGATCGGCTTATATTTGCGTCCAACATCATGATTGCCAATTCTGAAACTTGAAAATCTTGTCCGATGTTATGATTCTGAAAAAAATTGATGTCCACCTTCCTGTACCACCTTTCTGTAATCGGCTTAGGTTTTGTGTATGTATAAGCCCCCCTAATTTTGTTGATGTCTTCAACGTTGACAAAATTATGAACTTAACAATATCACGCATCATTGTCATCACGGTTAGCTAACACTAGCCGATTGCGGAAAACTAGGGAAAAACTTTGCGTAAAAATGACCTAAAGGCGATGCTCGCTCAATACAGAACATCGGCTAACACGAATCGGCGAACAAAAAAAGCCGAATCATGAGTTGATCCAAACGCTTGGGTAGTATTTTTTAAGTATTTGTCGTTTAGAGCCCTTCCAAATACCTCTCCGTCCAAACCTTCTAACATGTAAGCTCCTTTAGAGACGCATTTGTGGATCTTGAAAGGCCCTTCCCAATTTGGTGACCACTTGCCGAATTTATTGTCTCTTGTTCCAATCGGCAGTATTAACTTCCAAACGAGTTCGCCCTCCTCAAAAGATTTAGGCACAACTTTCTTGTTATAGTGGCGGGCTACTCGCTGCTTATCCCTTATTACTTTTTCCAAGGCCCTCATCCATGATAAAACGAGGTCTTCTGACTCATCCACCATCAGGTGATAGTAATCATTGGCTGTGAGTTGATCTTGTAGCTAAATCCGTCTTGAGCCGATGATATTTTCCCATGGCAGTACTGCCTCGTGTCCATAGACCAACTTGTATGGAGGGACTTGGATAAATCCGTGGCATGCCATCCGATACGCCCAAAGTGATTCGGCTAATCGGCGTGCCATTGCTTTGGGTACTCGAAATCTTCCTCTTAATGAGCTTGATCAAACTTTTGTTTGAAGCCTCCGCTGCCCGTTGACTGTGTGTAGTACGGGCGAAGAATTAAGTAATTTGATCCCCATGCCATCGGCAAACTGAACAAACTCATCGATATGAAGATAGATCCTTGGTCCGTTGTAATTGTTTGTGGGACACCAAATCGCTAGATGACATGCTCTTTAACAAACTCGATTACGTCCTTGAAATCAACTTTCTTCAAAGGAATTGCCTCCACCCATTTTATAAAATAATTTGTCGCTACTAGAATGAATTTATGTCCTTTGCTTGAGGGTGGATTGATCGGCCGATCATGTCGGTGCCCCATCCTCTCGAACGGTCTAGGCTTTATGATTGGGTTCATAGCCGATCTTGGTGCTCTTTGCATGGCGCCAAATTTCGACAATCCGGCAACCTTTATAATATCGAAACAGTCCTCCAGCATTGTTGGCCAGAAATACCCTACTCTTGAAAGTAGCCACTTCATCTTATGAGCCGATTGATGCGTGCCGCAAATCCCTTCATGAACTTCTCCAATAGCCACTTTGGCTTGATCGGCTCCCAAACACTCTAGCGCACCCCATCAATCGTCGATAGTAAAGATCTTCGTCAAGCAAGACATATCTTAAAGCCTTGTATCACAATTTCCTTGAGGCCGATTGAGAAGGATTCTGTAGATAGCCGTAAACTTCAAACCTCCAATCATCAGCTGTGATGGCAACAACTTCCATTTCGGTGTCTCTTATCATCGGCCTATAACCCGATGCCCTTGAGCTAAATCATTGGCTTCTGTATTCTCCTCCCTGGGGATATGTTTTAGAGTAACTAGCCGAAAACCATCCATCAATTATCGGCATTGTTGATAGTAGATCATCAGCGCATCGTTATTGCATTCATATTCTCCTGACAACTGGCTGATGACCAATAGTGAATCTCTTATTATTTCGATGGTGTTGGCTTCAACTTCTTTGAGCAGATGTAGCCCTTTGAGCATGGTCTCGTACTCGGCTTGGTTGTTTGTAGCATGGAGGTTGATAGAAAAGGCAAATTCAAAGCTTGCCCCCCTAGGCGAAATGATGACCAATCCGATACCGCAGCCATTGGTGCACACCGAGCTATCAAACGTCAATGTCCAAGGCATGATTTCAAGTGAGCCGATCGAGTTATCTCTGTGTTCCACGATAAAATCCGCTATAGCTTGTCGTCTAACTGCCCTGGGTACCTGATACCACAGATCAAACTCTGTCAAGGCAAAAATCCATTTTCCAATTCGCCCTTTTAACACTGAAGCCGATAGCATGTATTTCACCACATCGGCTTTACATATTATTGTGCACTCATTGGATAGCACATAATGCCTTAACTTCGTACATAAAAAATATAGGCACTGGCATAGCTTCTCCACTGGTAAATACCTTGTTTCTGCGTCCAATAGCCGTCGGCTGAGATAGAAGATAGCTTTTTCCTTGCCCTCAACCTCTTGGATTAGGACTGAGCCGATCGACTTGTCGTCGGCTGACAGGTACAGCTTAAACGGTATCCCTTTTTGTGGAGACATTAAAACTGGAGGCAAGCTTAAATAATCCTTGATGTTGTCCAAGGCCTTCTGCAGATCTGCCCCCCATGTGAATGCTTGATCGGCTTTCAGCCGAAGCAGTGGTGTGAACGGCTCCATCTTCTCTGAGAGATTGGCTATAAACCGCCTTATGAAGTTGATTTTGCCGATCAATGATTGAAGTTGCTTCTTGTCCTTCGGAGGCTGTATTGTCTTGATAGCGTTGATGCTCCTTTGTGTAACCTCAATTCCTCTTTCATGAACAAGAAACCCTAGAAACTGCCCAGTCGACACGCCGAACGCGCACTTCAACGGATTCATCTTCAGGCCATATTTTGTTGTCCGCTCCAAAACATGCCTCAGATCGGCTATGTGGTTCTCTATCTCCCTGGACTTGACAACAACATCATTAATGTAGATCTCCACCAGAGAGCCGATCATGTCGTGGAAGATATAATTCATGGCCCGTTGATATGTTGCCCCAGTATTCTTCAGCCCAAATGTCATAATAACCCATTCATATAAGTCGGTTGCTTCAGGACATCGAAAAGCAGTTTTGTGAATATCTTCTTCGGCCATAAAGATTTGATTGTAACCTGCATTGCCATCCATAAAACTAATGATCTTGTGGCCTGAAGCAGCATTTACGAGCAAATCGGCTATAGGCATCAGGTATTCATCTTTGGGGGTAGCCTTATTTAGATCTCTGAATTCGATGCACACCGTAAGTTTACCATTCTTTTTTAATACTGGGACAATGTTTGAGACCCACTCGGCGTATCGACAAGGCTGAATGAATCCAGCATTGTATAGCTGAGTTATTTAGGCTTTGATCGCATCATACATATCGGCTTTGAACATCCTGAGAGGTTGTTTGAATGGCCGATAACCTGTCTTGATTGGCAGTTGATGAACAACGATAGATTGGCTAAGATGAGGCATCTCGAATTACTCCCAAGCAAAACAATCTTTATATTCCTTTAACAAATTAATAGCTGGGATCTACAATGAGAAGATAAATGTTTGCTAATATACATCGGCCTAGGCCTATCTCCAGAGCCTATGTCTATTTCCTCTAATTCGTCGGCCGATGTAAAACCTTGCCCAAGCTTGCCATCGTCTTCGTCCATGGTGTATATGCCGTAGACGCTTGAGCCCTCCACGACGTCTTGCTCAAAGCAGCAGCTGCGGCTCGTAGTCTCCAATCGGCTGTATGACAGAATCAGACACTTTTAGAAAATCGGCTTGCCAGATTTTCCCGGACAAGCAATCAATGCCACAGATTTCCCAGAGTGGCAAATCGGCATTGGCGATGCTTACTGACGTGTCGACTGGTACAATCTCTATCTTGTTGCCGTCCCATTGAAGCAGACATTGGTGCATGGTGGAAGGGACACAATAGTTGGCATGCTTCCAATCCCTCCCGAGCAGTAGGCTGTAAGACCCCTTCCCGTCAATGACAAAAAAGGTCGTGGACATGGTCTTGTTGCCGACGGTCAGCTCAACACTTAACATGCCCTTGGTCTCTGATGGGTTGCCGCCGAAGTCCTTGAGTACCATGTTAGTCTTGATCAGGTCTTCGGCTCCCTTACCCAATTTTCTGAATGGTGCATAGGGCATCAGGTTTACTGCAGCTCCCCCATCTACTAGCATCTTTGACATCGGTTTGACGTGGATGAAGCCTTTTATGTATAGTGGCTAGAGATGCTGATTTTTGGTCCCGTCTGGCTTGTCGAAAATTGCTTGATCCGGGGACAGTGCTAGTTTAGCCAAGGCGTCTTCAATGTTGTCTGCATCGGCCTCAGGGGCACCGAATTTGGCTGGCAATATGAATACCATGTTGACCCATGCAGAAACTTTTCCTTTCCCCTTGGCTGCCCTCTTGGCTTGATCGGCTAGGGTCTCTCTGGTTTAATCCTTGTCGGCTGGCGTAGTTTTCTTTTTGGGCCTCCGTTGCTTTTTGCTTTTGCCTAGCCGACGGCGTTGTTCTTGGATCATCTGCTGAACTTTTTCTTCCCTTCCTTCATGCTTCACCCTTTGAATTCTTCGTTTCTGCATTTTGGTGAAGATGTCAGAAGGGCACCATTGGGGATTGGCCGATTCTTCATCATCGGCTTCTTCTTCGTCGTAGTAGTCATTGTTTTCGTCCTCTTCGTCGAAGAAGTCTTGATGGATCGGTCCTAGCCGATCATGGACGGACTGCCGGCGCTGGTTGAGCTGTATGGCCCTCGGGACGAACTGAGTTGGGCTGGTGATTGGCGGGCTCCTGTGTTCGTCCTCGCAGTGATCGCTGCAGGTCGGACAATTGTCTAAGGTCGGCAGCCCCATCCCGGTTTCCCAGCAATGCCTGAAAAATTCACAATGCCAATGAGGATCGGCACCGCTGTGATCCCCGTCGTACCGGTGGCCTCATGTCTCTGGCTCCTGTTGATGAGATCCTTCAAACCGAGCCTCTTCTTCCCACCAAGATTGCTGTCGGAAGTGACATCGGCTATCTATGTTGATCGGCCGTCGGTCAGCCGATCGGGCAACATGGCGCACCATGTGGATTGGTGCGGCTTTATCCTCAGTCGGCTTGCTCTCTACCTTGACCCCTTTTAATGTCTCAGCTAAGTTGTACGTCATTCTGCACTGCCGATCAGTTTGCCTGGAGCCAACTTGAACCATATTGACCGGGAAGGGGTTGCCGTCTACTTTCATCGGCCGAGCGGAGTCGGCAAACTTGAGCTTCCCGGCCTCTATTGCCGACTGGATCTGCTGCCTGAAGACTTTACAATCATTAGTGGCGTGGGATATAGAGTTGTGCCACTTGCAATACTTCTTCTTCTTCAACTCGTAAGTCGATGGGATCACATGGTTCTCGGGAAGCTGGATCTGCTTCTCCTTGAGTAAAATGTCGAAGATCTTGTTGGCCTTCGTGATGTCGAAGTCGTACCTTTCCTCTTTGGCAGTCCTCGCAGCCATTGACGACGATGGCCTTTTTATTCTTGGCTCATTCGGTTGTTGCCACCTCTGCGTCATCATCGCTGGAATCGGAGGCTGATTCAATGATGACTTGAGTTACGTTCTTGACGGCTTTCCTGGTATCCTGAAACCTCTGCTCATGGGTCGTCACCCTTTGCACGAGATGCGCCAGGCTGTCGAAGTCTTGAGCGGAGAAGCGCTCACGGATCAGCGTGATCAGGCCATGGAAGGCCAAATCGGCTAGGTGGGCGTCCGACAGCACCATGCTGTAGCATCAGTTCCTCATCTCTCTGAAGCGTTAAATGTAGTCCTGAACCAATTCGTTGTGCTTCTGCCTGATGTTGGTGAGGTCCGACAACTTCATTTCATGGTTGCTGGTGTAGAAGTAGCTGTGGAATTGCTTTTTGAGATCGGCCCAGCTCTGAATCGAGTTGTAGGGCAATGAAGAGAACCAGGTGAAGGCCGATCCCGAAAGAGACAAGGGGAACAATCGAACCCTCGAGGCGTCCGTAGCCGATGCTTCGCCGCACTGCGCCAAGAATCGGCTGACATGCTCGTAGGTTGAGACGTTGTCTTGCCCTGAGAATTTTGAAAAGTCTGGGACTTTGTATCGGTTGTCTTGCCCGCTCGAAGTACTCCGGGTAGGGGTACCGATACATGTTTCTCGAGTCCTTTTGCTTAAGGCCGACTTGATCGCGCATGACGTCCGCAATCAAATCGGCCCACGTCCGATTGTCCTGCTGTATCGGCTCATATTGATCATATGGCGCGGGTGCTTGCCGATACAGCGGTGGCGGTGTCTGGGGCCTGTAGTGCTGATCTTGATGGCCTTCCTGGTACTGGTACTGGAGCGGATGGCCAGCGGGAGGCGGCCGATTCGCCGGTGGTGGCGTTGGCGGATCCGGGAACTGCTATCGGTCACCGTCGTGGTACTGTCCTCCTAGACCGATCTGGGCAACCGGCTCTCATTGCCGATTGTTGTTGAACATGTTGGCAATCTGGTCCTGGGGGAGTGGTTGTTGTTGGTTCAGCATGGTGACCACCGGTCTCGAAGCCGATCTAGACGGATTCAGCTGGTTGAGGACCCCTCCTGGCGCCCCTGGCTGCGCTAGTGGTGAGACCGGCCGGTCTTGGGTGGCCAATGTCCTGTAACCAGGAAACTGGCCGTCCGTGAAGTACGTCGGCCCCCGCTACAGTTGGTCGGCTATGTTGGCATTGACCACAGTGGCAATCATATGGTTCAGAGTGTTGACAAGGATGCCACTTTGGTTGACCAGTGCATGGTGCACGGCCGAATCAATTCGGTCTTGCAAAGTATGCAAACCCGAATCATCTTGGTCTTGAGTCGGCTCCTCCGCCTTCTGTTTGTCCTTTGATCTGCTGGAGGAGGACGCCTTGAATTCGTCCATGCTGAATTTATACTTCTGGTGCACAGCCCCAGACCTTGTCTGGGTGAACGACTGTAGGTAGTTGACTTGGAGCTCTTCTACCATCCTTTTGTAGTCGGCTTGCTGTTCAGCCAATAGTTGTTCCATCTTCACAGGCATGATGTTCTCCTAAGATACGCTGGGGCTCTTGATGTCGACCATCTTGTCAGCTGCGTTGATGCGTCCTAGCCGAGTTGACAGAGATAGTCCCACTGGGCGTGCCAAGAAGTGTGTTGATGAGAATTTTCTCTCACGCGCTGGCCTGGGAGATCTTCTTAACTCCAATGCAGGTCCTTCTCGGCTGTCTGTGAAATACAGGGCGTGCCAGTTGATTTGATCTATTAACCAACAAGAAAAACAAAGATGTATGCGTTAAGGGTTAAGTTAGATCCTACTGGATCAGTTGAGGGAACCAATTAACATATATATGCTATCCCAAAGCATGTTTATACTTAAGTGATTGGGATAAATCGGCTATGTCGAGAAAATATTAATCACTTAATCTAAATATACAAAAGAATAGTAAATATATGCTTTAATAGCCTAGCCGATATCGTAGGACTAACTGTGGATCGGCTAGTACCCCGATTTATCTTATGAAAAAATATTGTTCTAAGCTAAATGCGATAAGCCTAGATCAGTCGGCTGTCGGCTGTGGCTGACAGGCTGATTCTGGCTTATGACATTTAACCAGAGCAAGATCTTAATATAAGAGGCGGCTTTAATAAATATAATAGTAAACATACCAAAAGAATATTAAAACAGATAAGGCCGGCTGAAACCCCGGCACTATCTCTATGTGTATACATCTAGCCGAATAGATCATAAGAGCTCTAAGAACGACTTAATAGGTCAAATTGATGCATCGTCAAATATAAAAAGAACAATCAGATCTATTATAGCTGTTGTAAACCTATCGAGACGGTGGATATCGTATATAATCTAGGCCAATCCCTAGATATAGCTCTATCGGCTGCTGGTTCTTGACAGAAACAGGTCGATGTCAAGACAGATCTAGACATTATTCTAGATGATATGTGATATATGATAACTGGCGCAGCATAAATCATTGAATCTAGCGTATCATAGCGATGGAAGCACTAAATTCGACGATATACAACACTAATGACAAACATTTACCTTAATCGGGGATCGAAACGATGCAGCCCGAAGCCGGATCAAGTGTTCATCTGAAGAAAATAGGAGGCGATGCGCCAAAAGTTGTATTGATTGTGTTTTTAGTGATTACAGGGGTCTCGGGTCCTATTTATACCCAAGAATAAAACTACCCGTGGAAGACACGGTTTCTATCTAATCTACTATACATGGTACGACAATATCCCGGGACATAGGAAATCTAAACAATTTCCTAATTTACAGATACAATTACCATTACAGGACTCTATCCATAGATGGCAATATCTTTTAACGTGAAATTTGGGAACCAAATCTTTTATTTATCTTTAAGCACCTTTATCGGAAATGGTTCCATCTTCTTCTCTGACTAAGCATCGGCTATCGGCTGTCCTTGTCCGACTCAACCTCAGCCGATTGGCCTTGTAGCCGATTGTATCGTAGCCGACTTGACCTCTGTTCTTCCAATCCGATTCCGCTTCTATCTCGGCAGGGACTTAGAGATTTGGTTACCAAACTTAGCCATTAACACATCTACAGCTTTCGCAAGAGCCCCTCTACATTTTCTATTTAGGCCGCGCGCCAAGATCAGCCTTCGTTCACCGTCGACGCCGTCGAGAGTGCCCGCTGGCCGGAGGAGCTTTGCTCCTGCTGCCGTCCCTTCCTCACCGAGTCGAATGACATGTGGGCCCAGCCAGATTAGCGTGCAAGGACCCTCATTAGTGGAAGTTTAAATCTTGTATGGTTAGTTTTGCAAAAGTGTCTCCCTATGACATGTGGACCCATGGATTCCTATGTAAATAAGCTGAAGCACAGGGACCCTTAATGAAATGGCAATTGGACATGTGCTCATGGGCCGCGGGTTGATTTCTAGAACTCCGAGGGTCTTTTTGCATAATAACCAGTCTATGACCAGTGGACCCCGGGAATTTCTAAAATAGGAAATATAAAAGAAATTAGTTAAAGCAACAACTTCTCAATAGAAAATAATTACAACTTGTAAAATTCATATAAAATTCAATTTAAGTCATTTTAAGATGGGACAAATTTCTGCAGATTCCCTAAGTAGTGAACTTTAATATAGAACCATAAAACATGTACCTCACTGCACAATATTTGCCCCAAAAATTTAAATAAGGCAGACCACACCTACACCATGTGTAAATTTGTAAAATCCCTAGAAAATTCAAATTAGCTTCCATTATTAAGCAAACCCATATCCTATAGATTCATTATCTTACCCTCTCTGAGTAGGGAAAACAAAAAGGTATACATTCTTTGGGTCAAATGCTTACAAAACTAATTTAGAGGAAATGCTACATTTTAGGGCAGACAACCTTTAGGGATTTATTTAAAATTTATCCTAACTCCTTTTTGAACAAACTTAAGTTATGTAGATTTACCAAAGCCCATACTTTCAAAAGATAGAATAAAAACATATGCCTACTATATAATAATATCAGCTAAATAATTATATAGGGAATAAACAACTTAGATGTACACTATGACCTGTAAAATTTGTAGAGAATTCATTTCTAATCCGTTTGAAGTGAACTAAATCTATATAAGACCAGCAACTAAAGAGCTTCCATTAGGCAAAATAAAATGTGACACTTCTATACTAAAAATTGCAATAAACTTCGAATGGACAATTAGGTTACTAAAGACTGTGATAGTAGTTAAGCAATATATGCATATATATGTGTAAAAGAATAGGTGCACTTTAGCTTCAAGTAAGTCCATTTAAAAACTTGCTGGACCAGAGGAGCGCTAAGCTCGATCCTCACCCATTAAAAATTTAGAACACTTAGCTCAAACAACACTAACTAGGCTAGTATAGTAAAATAATGATATAGAACACCTCTAAATGCAAATTATGAGGAAAAGATAATAAAAGAAACCTAAACTTGTAGGCTTAAGGTGAATTAAATAGCAAAATGTATTTAGTTTACTCAACTAAATCATGAAGTAACAAGTTCTGGACCTACAACTCCAAAGTCATACAACTATTAAACCATGTAGACCTAGAACACATTATAAATTGTAAAACCCATAGGAAATTCATAATAGCTCCAAAAATTATGAAACCAATTGTGTTAGTCTTATAAAACCTATGTCCACACCCCTGTGAATTCAAATTAATAAAAATCAAATTACAGCAACACTGTCCAAACAACACCTCTCCCTATGCTGCTACGACCCGAGGAAATTTATAAAATCGATAACTCCCAAATAGGATAAGATAAATTAGAAATTCTTTCAGGTCGGAACCTACTCAATGTACAAAAATCATGCATTTTAGAACATTTTGGATTTTTCAAATATTTCGGTGTTTAATTACATACCATGTATTTTGTTTAGATGATTACGTAAACGGTGATGGAGTGGATCAGAGGCTAAATTTCTCTAGACCAAGGCAAGTTCATGCGCCTCCTTTGAACACATTGAAACCCATGTTTTCGAGCTAAATAATTTGTTTGTAAAGTTGCATGCGTACTTTGCTCTATCGACATTTTTAAAACTATGATTGTAGTTATGACCTGAAAATGCATGAATCCCTTTTAAAAATTACTCCCTTGCTGTTTTGAACCTTAGGATTAATTAGAGTACTTTAGATGTGCTCGTATGACTATGTTATGTTTTATGAAGATGAAATGCTTAGCTTTGCTTAGTGACAAACGAAACATGGACATGGATTTATTGCTAAACTCTTTACAAATCTTTTTGGACATTTTGAACCAGAGGTGAACCTCTGAATAGTTGTGAAATAAAATTTAAATACAATGTGATTTTAGACTTGGGCGGCAAGTGGTATGCGATTCATGTATTCGTATATCGATACGATGAGTGTTTGCCTGAGTCGATTAAGGACTGAACTACATGTCATTCATTGTGTAAACCGTACATCCACATGTGCTAGTATTGGATAGCCTTAGCTGAATAATCTATTTAGCACCTAGCCTTGCATTATGATAGGCCGAAGTGTATGGGTTCGGATAACCTAGAGGAACTTCCTATTTACTGCCGATGTGGTAGTTTAGTTGACTCAGTCTGTCCAATACAATGATATCGTGCCACATGGGTGGGTTCCTGTCATGTCCGCCACCACGGCGTTAAGTTAAGGCGTGGGCCCGCCACTTAACGGTTCTAGGTCTTATTCCAGTATGACCTAGGATGGAGGAAACACGTATCGTGTTGGTGCAAGGCTAGGGACTAAGTAGTGTAAAGGTTATGTTATGACCTCTAGATCGCACTCAACATGAAGAGTGCGGTGGATTCTTGCAAACACGAAACAAACTAGAGTGTTCATATCATGTGGGTAAAGTTGTACAAACTCTGCAGAGTTAATAAAACTAATTGATTAGCCGTGCTCACGGTCATGAGCGACATAATGATATGCTATGGGTATAAATTTCATTTTTCTGTGTCTTTCCTAAATGATCTCGATGACTAAATGTTTTGTGATAAATATGATGTTGATTTGTGAGATGATATAACCTTACTCCCCGACGTGTGTAAGGAGTTGAAACCTATCTACTTATGTTGTAGCCATGCCATGTTTAGTGAAAATTTTATACATTGCTAAAAGTGCCTTGCTTAAATTACGTTATAAATGGCTTGTGAACTAAAACATGCTCTATGCTAAAAATCGAGACCACAAATAGCTTTTCCTTTGAATTAGAGATTTCATGTACTTAGGTTTGATTGTGCTCTTGCTAGTACATTACTTCGAATAATGTGCTGACACTTGCTATTGGAATATCCATTTTGTTGCAGGACTTAGATTTAGCTTTTTGAGAGATGCGGGTGACTGATTTGTTTCTTTAAGCCCCTAGTCGGTGTGCTTGTGGGTGGGTACTAAAGCCACCATTGTTTGCTGTACTCTGATTTGTATATGTATTTGGTCGGTCGGCCTATGTAATAACTATGTCGATGTAAACCATAATTACTTATTGCTTTAGATTTATTTCCAATGACATATCGTTCAATATTGAGCCGATGCAATATGCACTGAATCGGCAAAGGGAAAATTAGATCTAATCGATCTGCTGTAGATATCCATAATATATAATCTAAATCCCAAAATACGTTTAAACCAAGTGATTGGGATAGATCGGCAACGTGCCGAGACAGTATAAATCACTTATGTCTAAAAGTACTTTAAGACGAAGATTATACGTATTTATAGCATAGCCGATGTCGTAAATCTAACATGTATCGGCTAGTACTCCGGTACCACTTTATACTAAGATATCAATATAGATTAAATAGATTAAACAGGAACCGATCAGGTGTTAAGATAACCTAACAGATCGATAACAAGCTTAATTTATTTTATCATAGTGAGATCTTGATATAAAGGGCAGATTTAGCATATCAAGCAAACATGTAAGAAACAAGATAGCTAAATCAGGTATGATCGGCTAAAATTTCGATACTATCTCTAATAGCAATCATGAAACAAGACTGATATTATGATTTCAGATATTACTTAGTAGGTCAGACTCAACCGATGCAGCACTAAGCATAAAAAAAAGCATAAGATCTAAACAAGTCGATGAAAACCTTTTGAGATGGTGGGTACACTATATAATCTAAGTCGACGTTGATATCTAACCCTATCGGCTGTTGTCTAGTAACAGATGCTAGCCGATTACGATTGGACAGCAATATTGATCTAGATTATATAGCGTATATGATAACTAGACGATTTACATAAACAGGATTAGACAGTCATAAAAATGTAAGCACTAATCCTAAGAGCACAAGCCGCCATAATAAGTTTTACCTCTCGTCGGAGATCGAACCCGATGCAGCCCAACTTGAAAGCAAGAACTCGTCGAAGTAATTGAAAGGAAAAGGGTGGCGATGCGCCAAACTTGTATTAAACTGATTGTTGTTTATTACAAGGTCTTGAGTCGTATTTATACCCAGATACATGATATGTCATTGTCGGACATGATTCCCATCTCTATTAAAATTCAAATTATGGATAAGTCACCTAAGCGGACTCTTACCGGTCACAATCTATAAGGAAATTATTTAAAACAACCTAATTAATAGATACAATTGCCTTTTTTGGACTCTATCCATGTATGGCAATCCTCATAAAGCACTTCAAATGAATCCGATGACAATTCCAATGCACTTTTACCAGGATCGGCTACATCGGCTTTCCTTGTCGGAATCGGCTACGTCGGCTGTCCTTGTCCAACTCGGTCATAGCCGATGAACACCTTAACCGATTCGGTCTTAGCCGATGCGCACTCTATCTTCGAGAACCATGATCTCCTCCAAATCCGCTTCGGCTTTAATTCCAAACCCAATGGTCCGCTTACCAAATTTTGTCGTTAACACATGCCCCCAAGTCCGTTATATTTGTGATATTGCGGATTTGCTTGATCTTATCCCCGAGAAAATTTAGAGCTTTTTCGTTTCGGCCGTTACCACACCTCTTTAAATAAAAACCACTGCCTGAAAGTTTTTCACGCCGTCACTTGCGCTTCCACCGCTCTTGCCACAATAGTCCCCAATTTTCACCGGCGACCTCCTCGAAGTCCTCGGCAATCCTGCAAGCAACCCCCTCGTGGCGACAGCTTCATCCCCGGTGATGTCGACCTCAACTATTCCTTCCAATGCGCCATCGGCTGAGTTCCCTAAGGTAAACCCCATTGGCCATAACTCATTTTCTGGCTATGAATTCGTTTTCACTCTTCGTGATTCGCCTCTTTCTTTTTTCATTGTAGCATCTCTCGAGCCAAATTGCAATCCCTGATCTTGTTCATCCCAACCGATTCTTCTTAGGGCCAATCAACAATACAGACCCCACCGAGCTCATAAACGCCAAGACCAATAGTGTTCCTTTTAGATTAACAAACACTAGTTTGGCGCATTGGGCTGGAACTTTCAAGTCGTGGCCATCCACTAACAAAACTTGGCCAGAGTGGTACAACAGAGTATCTGTTAGCCAGGAGAGCCACTGGGAAGAACTTGGGATAGTGCAATGCCTGGCCCTAACCATAGCTGATATTACCAAAGACGAGCCTATGCTGTCGGCTGCTACCTAATTCTGGTCCAACACTTTGAACACTTTCTTGTTCAACCAGGGGCCAAAGACGCCCACTCTCTTGGACATAGTTATAATCACGGGTCTGGACATTACCTCGTCGGCTAACCCGGTTAGCTTGAACACCAAGGGCCAATTCTCTTTCAAAACTCAGGCTATTGGCAGCTGGAATGGATTCATCACCCAAAACATGGGAATTGGCCCAGTAGGCCCTAGGGAGCACGCAACATTCCTCTTGATGTGGTTGGAAAAATTCTTGTTCTATGGTCCGAGTTGTGGCCCTACAACCAACTGGCAGCACATTGTTAGTGATATGCCCTAGAGGCAACATGGAGATGTTGGATATCACGTCAATGTTTATGTATAAATGAATAAAGTGTTATTCAATTCCATGAAATAGACATCTTGTATTGATCAATAAGTACGTGACTTATTTATGAGACTCTTTATGTATGAATCTATTTCTAAACGATCCCTGATCATATGTCATATTGTTGGAACAAATATGATTCAAAGATCGGCATGTTTATTGATTGATGATCATGTCTCGTAGATCATGGGTATGGAGATACCAAATCAATAAACATGGACATATGTGTTAGAGAACACATTGTTGGATAGACCCACCATGAGACACTACAGGAATTAATGTGCCATTAGTTGGTCTCGGTAGTGTTGGTACAAAGTCCTTAGACCCGAGATCACCATGGATTCCAACATGTGTAGTAGCCTACTTTGGGACTACCAAACGCTATTCCGTAATGGGTAGTTATAAAGGTAGTTTTCGGGTTTGCTATGAAACATGGAGTGGGATGTGAGTGATCAAGATGGAATTTGCCCCTCCTTTGGAGAGATATCTCTGGGCCCCTCGAGGTAATGGATTATGTAAATGCATGGCCATGCTAAGTTGATTGAGGAGTCAATCAACAGAGAGATAATCCAATACGGTTCGAGTGAATGGTTAAGCTATTGAAGGGATGGCACACATCTTGCCTATAGCTTAACTGGTATCGTGAGGCAAAGGGATTTGTGTACACATTACAGGTTCAGAGCCGATATTATTCTTGTACACTATGGTGTCAATATGTGTTGCTAGGCGCCGCTGTTGACGGGTCGGCTGAGTTGGACTCGAGCCGACGATCGGCTAAGTTAGACTATAGCCGAAACCGAGTATACCTGAACCTACAGGGTCGCACGCTTAAGGGGATAAGAACAGGCATTCGAGTTGGACTCGAATACGTCTCGATCGGATAGGGATCCGATCGGATAGAGTCCTATGGGCTTACGATGTATGGGCGGCCAACTCTATGAGATTCGGATGGGATCCAATTCAAAATAGAGTCCTGATCGACCACTAGTCCTAGTCGGCCAACTCTATATAAAGTAGGGAGGGGTGGAGAGTTGCGACACGTCAATTGCATCGCGTACAACAGAAGTCGCCGAGATCAATCTCCACGGAAACCCTCCCACTTTCGAGCCAAACCCTAGCCTTGCGTCGCGTGCTAGCACACGGGTGTACGGCGTTCTGTTCCCGGACGTGTGGATAACGGTAGAGGCGCTGCTAGGTTGCGCGCTGTTGATCGGTTGTGGAGGAATCGGCTGCGGCATCGGCGAATCGGCTGATTGGTGTATCGGCTGTCGGCTTGCGGGAATCGGCTACACAGTTCCAGATCGGATAGCCCTGATTGGCTGTTTCCGCTGCACACTCCAATCGGTAATGATCTATCGGCCCTTACTTGCAAGTGTTCCTGGTTTGCGCGGTAAAAGTTTTTTGTTTTCGGCTAGCGTAGCCTCCGCGTAACCCTTCACACATAGCTGAAGCCTTGGTAGAGAAGAAACAAATTCCTTTGGGTAAATACTTGCTAGGGTATCTCTACCAGACCCTAAACAATGCATCGGCTAAGATCGCTACCAACTCTGCTATTGGCACTGGTGGCCCCTGGTGGCTTCTCCAAATTTGGCTCAACTTGCACACACATAAGTTGCTGGGAGGCCAACATTAATAGAAGCTGAATTCCGAGAGTGCAGCCGGCAACAGATGAAGATGACAACGAAGTGAGCACTCGCCGATGCATGTCCTTTCGAGAGGCAGCATCTTCATACGCCTGTTAACGACCAAATTTGGTAACCAAATCCCTGAGTTCAAGGCTGAAGTGGAATCGGATTGGAAAACGATCTGCGGAGAAAACAGAGGCTGCATCGGCCATGATCAAATCGGCTGGGAGGCCAGTCGGCTGAGGCCGGATTGGACAGAGATAGCTGATAGCCGATTCCGATTCAGAGAGGGAGATGGAACCATTTTCGATGAAGAAGCTTGAAGATAAAAGGAAGATTCAGTTCCTAATGTGCGTTAAGATATTGCCTTCTATGGATAAAGTCCTGTAACAGCAATTATATCTATAAAATAGGGTTTTGTTTAGATATTTCCTTTTCCAATGCGATATGGTACTATATCCCGGGCTGCTGTCGTATTTTGAATAGTAGATTAGATAGAAACCGTGTTCTACATGGACTTTTTTGTACTTGGGTATAAATAGGACCCGAGACCTCTTGTAAATCATAATCACACATCAATACAATCTTGGCGCAACACCAAACCTTTTCTTTTAGACGAGTTCTTGATCCCGCTTCGGGCTGCATCAATCTCGACCCCCGAATAAGGTAAATGCTTGTCGTTAGTAGTTTGTATCATAATTTTAAATCTAGTGCTTACATCGTCATGACACCCTAGGTTTAATGTTATAAGCTGCGCAAGTTATCATATACGGCATATTATCTAGAACAATGTCTAGATCTATCTCGTCGTCAGCTCGTTTCTCTCCGGAGAGAGCAGTCGACAGAGCTAGATCTAGATGTTGGACTAGGTCATATCTTGTATCTTCCATCTTGAAGGGTTTACATCGGTCTATATAGATCTAATACTATCTTTTTGTACTTAATGTTGCATCATCTATGATCTGTTATGTCGCTCTTAGAAGTATTTAGAACTATTCAATTAGATGCCTAGTTGTAGAGACACGATGGGGTTTCAGCCAGCCTTACCTATTTTAATAATCTTTTAGCATTATTTACTATTAGATATATTAAAGTTGACTCTTATATTAAGATCTCAATATTGTTAAATACCTTAAGCCAGTATCAGTCTGTTGGCATCAGCCGATAGCCGATTGATCTAGGTTTAATGCATTTAGGTTAGATTGGTATCTTTTCATAAGACATATCGGAGTAATAGCCGATACACATTAGATCTGCAGCATCGGCTAGGTTATAAACGCATATATTTATTATCTTGATGTATATTTAGATTAAGTGATTCATACTGTCTCGACAGCCGATGTAACCCAGTCACTTAGTTTAAATATGCTTCGGGAAGGCAATTATATGCAGTTGGTTTCCTGAGCCGATCCGATAGGATCTAACTTTAACCTTAACGCATGTATCCGTTTATTATTTCTTATTGGTCAGCAGATCAAACCAATTGGCACGCCTAGCTCATAATAGGTAGCCAAGGACGGACCTGCACTAGAGTTAAGCAGATCTCCCAGGCCAGCGCGTGAGAAAATTTTCTCATCAACACGCTTCTTGGCACGCCCGGTGGGACCATCAACTCAGTTAGAGCGCTTCGACAAAGCCGACGTGATGGTTAACGTCAAGAGACCCGAAATCAGCGAGGAAAACACAATTCTTGTCAAGATGGGACAACTGTCGGCCGAGCAATTGGCCGACTACAAGAAGATGGTGGAGGAACTGCAGGCCAACTATCTGCAGTCTTTTGCCCAGACCAGGTCTGGAGCAGTCCACCAGAAGTACAAATTCAGCATTGACAACTTCAAGGCATCCTCCTCAGACGATGCAAAAGGAAAATGCAAGATGGAGGAGCCGAAGCAAGAACAAGACGATTCAGAACTGCACACTTTGCAGGACCAGATCGATTCGGCTGTGCATCATGCACTTGTCAATCAAAGTGGCATCTTGGTCAACACTCTAAATAACATGATTGCCACTGTGGTCGATTCCAAGATTGCCGATCAGCTATAGCGGGGGCCATCCTACTTTACAGACGGCCAGTTCCCCAATTACAGGGTCTTGGCGACCCAAAACCAGCCGATCCCGCCTCCGATATAGCCAGGGCCAACAAGAAGGGTCCTCAGTCAGCCGAACGCATCTGCATCGTCTTCAAGACCATTGCCTGTCATTCCGAACCGGCAACAACCTCCTTCCCAGGAGCAGCTAGCCGGCATGTTCAACTTCAATCGGCAGCAAGAGCCGGTTGCCAATGTCATTCAAGGGGGACAGTACAATGCTGGTGGCCGACAACTCTTCCCAGATCCACAGACGCCCCCGGCGAATTGGCCGCCTCCCGCTCGCAACCCACTTCAGTATCAGTACCAGGGAGGCCATCAAGACTGGCATTATCGGCCTCAGACGCCACTTCGGTATCGGCAAGCACCCATATAGTATGATCAATACGAGCCGATACAACAGGTTCAAGACAACAAGACTTGGGCCGATTTGATTGTCGATGTTATGCGCGATCAATTCGGCCTTAAGCCAAAAGATTCTACGAACATGTATCGGTATCCATACCCAGAGCACTTTGAGAGGGTATCGTTGCCCAACCGGTACAAGGTCTCAGATTTCTCCGAATTCTCGGGGCAGGACAGTACTTCAATATACGAGCACGTCAGCCGATTCTTGGCCCAGTGTGGAGAGGCATCGGCTACAGATGCCCTGAGAATTCATTTATTCCCACTCTCGCTGTCGGGATCGGCCTTCACTTGGTTTTCTTCATTGCCCTATAACTCTATCCAGAGCTGGGCCGATCTCAAGAATCAATTTCATAGCTATTTTTACACTGGCAATCACAAGATGAAATTGTCGGACCTGACAAGCATTAGGCAAAAGCATGAAGAATCGGTTCTGGACTATATTCAGAGGTTTAGGGAGATGAGGAACCGATGCTATAGCCTAGTGCTGTCCGATTCCCAATTAGCCGATTTGGCTTTTCATGGACTTCTGCCGCCGATCCGTGAAAGGTTTTCGGCTCAAGAATTCGACACCCTAGCCCACTTGGCGTAGAAGGTGACGGCCCACGAGCAACGATTTCAGGAATCAAGGAAGGCCGTCAAGAAGGTTGCCCACGTCATCGTCGAATCTGATTCAGAAGTAAGCGATGATGACGTAGAAGTTGCTGCAGCTGAATGGACAAAAAATAAAAAAGCCATCGTTTGCCAATGGCTGCTGAAAATGGCTAGGGAGGAGAAGTATGATTTTGACATCACCAAGGCCGATAGGATCTTTGATTTATTGCTAAAGGAGAAGCAAATCCAACTACCCGACAATCATGTGATCCCATCGGCTGATGAACTCAAGAAGAAGAAGTATTCCAAGCGGCACAACTCCACCTCCCATAGCACTAATGGCTGCAAAGTTTTCAGACAGCAAATCCAGGCAGCCATTGAAGGCGGGAAGTTGAAGTTTGCCGATTCACCTCGGCCAATGGAAGTCGATGGCAATCCCTTCCCGGTCAACATGGTTCAAGCCGGCCCCAGGTGAGCTGATTGACAGAGCAGAATAGCGTACAACTTAGCCGAAACCCTCAAGGGGGTCAAGGCAGAGAAGAGGACGACTGGAGACCAATCTGCACCAATCAACATGGTGCATCGCGTTGGCCGATCAGCTGACCGACAGCTGATCGGCATGGACAGCCGACGCCGCTTCTAGCAGCGGTTTTGGCAGGAAGAAGAAGCCCGGCGCAGCAGGCCTTATGTGAGGGAGCCTGAGGTTACAGGCTTCCACTACATTAGGCATCACAGCGACTGCGATCCGCACTGGCGGTGCGAGTTTTTTTCGATTCTGTTGGGAGTCGGGGATGAAGCTACCGACGATAGACAACTGCCCGGCCTGCAGTGAATATCGTGAGGACGAGTACAGGGATCCACCAATGCGCAGCTCTGCTCGATTCATCCCCAGGGCCGTGCAGTTAAACCAACGGTGACAGTCAGTGCACGATCGGCTCGGGCCAATTCACCAGGACTTCTTCGAAGATGAAGAAGATAATGATGAAGAATACGACGAGGAAGTAGCCGATGACGAGCAATTGGCTAATCCAAAATGGTGCCCCTCGAACCTGTTCACCAAGACGCAAAAAAGAAGAATTCAAAGGCTGAAGAGCGAAGGGCAGGAGGAGGAGGTCCGACAATTGATCCAGCATCGGCGTCGTCGGCGAGCGAGGAAACAAGTGGAGGCCCAAGAAGGAAAACAACTCAGGTGATGCAAACTCGGCCGACGAAAGCACGTCGACCAAGCTAGAAGGGCGGCTAAAGGAAAAGGGAAGGTTTCTGCATCGTTCAATATGGTTTTCATATTGCCACCCGAATTCGACGCTCCTGAGGCCGATGCAGATAATGTTGAAGACACCTTGGCAAAGATGGCCCTGTCCCCAGATCAAGCTATCTTCGAGAAACCAAAGGG
Source organism: Oryza australiensis (assembly GCA_019925245.2). Taxonomy (NCBI): domain Eukaryota; kingdom Viridiplantae; phylum Streptophyta; class Magnoliopsida; order Poales; family Poaceae; genus Oryza; species Oryza australiensis. The sequence goes on from JAIFGZ020000792.1 coordinate 367,568, forward strand.
AACTGAGAATCGGCACCTTAAACTACTCTACGTGAAGGGATTCATTAATGGAAAGCCGATGCCCAAAATGGGTCGACGGGGGAAGGGGGCTGCAGTCAATCTCATGCCCTATGCGACTTTTCGTAAGTTGGGTAACGGAGCCGAAGATCTCATCAAGACGAACATGGTGCTTAAAGACTTCGGCGGCAATCCATCGGAGGCCAAGGGTGTGCTTAACGTCGAGCTGACTGCCGGCAGCAAAACGTTTCCCACAATATTCTTTGTCATCGACGGGAACGGATCTTATAGCCTGCTACTTGGGAGGGACTGGATTCATGTAAACTGCTGCGTCCCTTTCGCAATGCACCAAAGTCTGATCCAATGGCAAGGCGATAAAGTTGAAATTGTGCCAGCCGACAGGTCAGTGAGCGTTGCTAACACCGATTTGCCACTTTGGGAAATCGACGGTATTGACTGTCTGTCCGGCAAAGTTTGGCAGGCCAATTTTCTAAAGGTGTCCGATTCTGTCATACAGCCTATTGGAGACGAAGAGCCCCAATTATTACTTTGAGGGCGTCGTGGAGGGCTCGAGCGTCTACGGCAAGGACACCACGGACAACGACGATGGCAAGCTTGGGGAAGGATTTATGTCAGCCAACGAGCTAGAAGAAATAGATACCGGCTCTGGAGATAGGCCTAAGCCGACATATATTAGTAAAAATTTGTCTTCTCATTGTAGATCCTAGCTTATTGATTTATTAAAAGAATATAAAGATTATTTTGCTTGGGAGTACTTTGAGATGCCTGGTCTTAGCCCATCAATTGTTGTGCATCGGCTGCCTATCAAGCCGAGCTATTGGCCATTCAAACAGTCTCCTAGGAGATTTAAGGCCGATATGTATGATGCAATCAAAGCCGAAATCACTTGGCTGTATGACGCTGGATTCATTCGGTCCTGCCGATATGCCGAGTGGGTCTCGTGTTAGTGATATGCCCTAGAGGCAACATGAAGATGTTGGATATCACGTCAATGTTTATGTATAAATGAATAAAGTGTTATTCAGTTCCATGAAATAGACATCTTGTATTGATCAATAAGTACGTGACTTATTTATGAGACTCTTTATGTATGAATCTATTTCTAAACGATCCTCGATCATATGTCATATTGTTGGAACAAATATGATTCTAAGATCGGCATGTTTATTGATTGATGATCATGTCTCATAGATCATGGGTATAGAGATACCAAATCAATAAACATGGACATATGTGTGGGAGAACACATTGTTGGATAGACCCACCATGAGACACTACGGAATTAATGTGCCATTAGTTGGTCTCGATAGTGTTGGTACAAAGTCCTTAGACCGAGATCACCATGGATTCCAACATATGTAGTAGCCTACTTTGGGACTACCAAACGCTATTCCGTAATCGGGTAGTTATAAAGGTAGTTTTCGGGTTTGCTATGAAACATGGAGTGGGATGTGAGTGATCAAGATGGAATTTGCCCCTCCTTTGGAGAGATATCTTTGGGCCCCTCGAGGTAATGGATTATGGAAATGCATGGCCATGCTAAGTTGATTGAGGAGTCAATCAAGACGGATAATCCAATACGGTTCGAGTGAATGGTTAAGCTATTGAAGGGATGGCACACATCTTGCCTATAGCTTAACGGTATCGTGAGGCAAAGGGATTTGTGTACACATTACGGGTTCGAGCCGATATTATTCTTGTATACTATGGTGTCAATATGTGCTGCTAGGCGCTCGTTGTGAGTCGGCTGAGTTAGACTCGAGCCGACGATCGGCTAAGTTAGACTATAGCCGAAACCGAGTATACCTGAACCTACGTGGTCGCACGCTTAAGGGGATAAGAACAGGCATTCGAGTTGGACTCGGATACGGCTCGATCGGATAGGGATCCGATCGGATAGAGTCCTATAGGCTTACGACGTATGGGCGGCCAACTCTATGAGATACGGATGAGATCCGGTTCAAAAATAGAGTCCGATCGGCCACTAGTCCTAGTCGGCCAACTCTATATAAAGGAGGGAGGGGTGGAGAGCTGCGGCACGTCAATTGCATCGCGTGCAACGAAGTCGCCGAGATCAATCTCCACGGAAACCCTCCCCACCTTCGAGCCAAACCCTAGCCTTGCATCGCGTGCTAGCACACGGGTGTACGGCGTTTTGTCCCCGGACGTGTGGATACCGGTAGAGGCGCTGCTACATTGCGCGCCGTTGATCGGCCGGATCGGCTGCAATCGGAGCGATCGGGCGTGGTGGAATCGGCTGCGGTCGGGCGCATCGGAGCGAGGCGTGAGAACGCGGCCGGACGACTCGAATCGGCTGATTGGCGAATCGGTGTCTCCGAAAATCGGCTACACTGTTCCGGATCGGATTGCCCCGATTGGCTATTCCGCTGCACTACACTCCAATCGGTAACGATCTATCGGCCCTTACTTGCAAGTGTTCCTGGTTTGCACGGTAAAAAGTTTTTGTTTTCGGCTAGCGTAGCCTCCGCGTAACCCTTCAGTGGTATCAGAGCCAGGTTGCTTAGTTCGGGTTTTAGATTGGATCTGGAACAAGTTTTGTGCACGGGTTGATTAGATCAATCGGTTTTACGGGATCCGTTGAGGAGAGTTGATGGTAATTGCGTTCCTTGATAGTGTATCGGAACGGCGTAATGTGATTACGTCGAAGCAATTTCCATATAACTCGGTTTGAGTCGGCTTCGAGATAGCGTTCCTTGATAGGGTATCGGAACAGTATAATGTGATTATGCTGAAGCTATCTCGTAGTCCGATCTTGTTTGTTGCCTCGCGCCTACGCAAACCATCTCCCTTGATAGTGTATCGGGACGACATAATATGATTATGCCGACATGGTTTCCGTAAGCGATTTCATAGACCGCCGTGTGCGTACCCCTTATAGGTCGTCTCGATGTCGTAGCTCTGCGATAAGTAGAAAACGTTTCTACGCCTAACTTGTTTTTGCAGAGAATGCTTTGAGATGGTATGGCCCTATTGTATGTATGAGATGCATGTGATGCATGTAATATTCTTTCATATGTGCAATCCTGTAATATTCTTTCATACGTGCAATGCTTGTAATATTCTTTCACGACTGCGAGTCGATGTAATCTTCAATTAGAACTTCTATAGTAGTAGCTTAGTTTGAAGAAATCAAGCATTCGGCACTCGAAAGAATGGTGATGAAGATGGAGATCCTCTACAACGGCATGGGGATGGAGATCACCATGTGAAGGGGGCCATACTATTTCACTATATGCTATTCTTCTTGCTTTCATATGTGATATGTTTGTTTGATAGGATAGCATCCCTCGCAAAATCAAGTAGTAATGATGCCCTTCCAAATGTTGCACCCGTCACCGTTATGCTCGTCAATGGTGGGTTTGCCAAAGCAGAATGCCATTCTCTATCATAACATGAGGGGGTATATGTCGGACATATACATGCAGGAGCATTTGGTTTACTTAACAAGGCTATCAAAACAGTTTTGGGCCTTGGGGCACAGGTTGGCGCCGGGGCATGAAGATGCCACACCAACAACAAGAGTCACATATAGATGTGATTAGCAAGGTGTTGCTTACCGATCTAGCAGTGATGCCAAAGCTCACTAGAAAATTAACTAACATGTGGATCTTGACCTAGAGGGAAGGGGTAAAATACGTAACGGGAGTCTAATGTTAAATTGTTTAACAATAGACATAGCATAAACATTGTGCTAAACTTTGCTTTTTCTGTTGTAGAATAAATGGCGGCTAATACTACACCCGGTACCTTTAATTTGCGATCTATTCTCGAAGAGGAAAATTAAATGGAACAAACTTTATGGATTGGTATCGCAACTTGAGAATTGTTCTCAAGCAAGAGCGTAAGGAGTACGTTCTTGAAGTACCCTATCCCGAGGATTTGCCAAATAATGCCACCGCAAGCGCACGGAGGGCTTACGAGAAGCACACTAATGATGCCTTAGATATAAGCTGTCTCATGCTTGCTACAATGTCCCCGAGCTTGAAGCAATATGAGAGCAGCGATGCTCACACTATTATTCGGGGACTACGTGGCATGTTTGAGAACCAAGCTCGGGCCGAGAGGTTCAACACCTCAAAGTCCTTGTTTGCGTGCAGCTTGTTGAGGGGAATCCCGTCATCCGCATGTGATAAAGATGATTGGCTATATCGAGAGTCCGGAAAAACTAGGTTTTCCCCTTAGCCAAGAGTTGGCTACGATGTGATTCTCCGCCGCTCCCTCCGAGCTTCGAGCCATTCATATTAAATTATCACATGAACAATATGGATAGGACCTTGGCTGAATTGCATGGGATGCTAAAGACAGCGAGGAGAGTATCCGAAAAATGGTCATCATGTGATGATGATGCGAAGGCTAAGCGCAAACCACCTGTCAAGAAGCTTTGCACCAAGAGGAAGTTAACTCCCGATGAGATCGCGAGTGCCTCCAATGCAAAGAAGGGCAAGAAGGGTCGGCGGCATCGATGCCGTTTGCTTCTATTGCAAGGAGACAGAGCCACTGGAAGAGGAACTGCAAGAAGTACATGGAGGATCTCAAAAAGAAGCAAAGTACAACTTCGCCAGGTATTAATGTTATAGACATTAATCTTGCTACTTCACCTACTAACTCTTGGGTATTTGATACCGGATCGTAGCTCATATTTGCAAGTCGTTGCGGGGAATGAGAAGAAGTAGAGGATTGAGAAGGGGCGAGGTGAAACTGCGTGTCGGCAATGGAGCAAGCGTTGCTACAGCTTGCGTCGACACGATACCACTTCATCTACCTTCAGGATTAGTTTTGGAATTGAATATATGTTATTGTGTTCCAACACTATGTCAAAACGTTATTTCCGCTTCATGTTTGCAAGCGGAAGGATATGATTTTAGATCAATGAACAATGGTTGTTCAATATATCTCGAGAGATATGTTCTATTTTCATGCTCCATTGGTGAATGGATTATACGTTTTGAATCTTGAAGCATCTCCCATCTATAACATTAATACAGAAAGACAACTCTCTAATGATATAAACCCCACGTTTATCGGCATTGTCGCTTAGGCCATATAAATAAGAAACACATGGAGAAGCTCCATAAGGATGGACTGCTTCACTCTTTTGATTTTGAATCATTTGAGACATGTGAGTCTTGTTTACTTGGTAAGATGACAAAGGCACCTTTCACGGGACATAGTGAGAGAGCAAGTGACTTATTGGCACTCGTACATACCGATGTATGTGGACCAATGAGCTCAACGGCCGAGGTGGTTATCGGTACTTCATTACCTTTTACGATGACTTTAGTAGATATGGTTATATCTACTTAATGAGGCATAAGTCCGAATCCTTTGAAAAGTTCAAAGAATTCTAGAATGAAGTACGAATCATTTAGGGAAAACAATCAAGTTTCTACGATCAGATCGTGGAGGGAATACTTGAGCAAAGAGTTTGGTAATCATCGAAAGATTGTGGAATTGTTCCACGTTGACTCCGCCAGAACTCCACAATGGAATGGGGTGTCCGAACGGAGAAATCGCACCTTGTTGGACATGGTGCGGTCGATGATGAGCCAAAGTGATCTTCCGTTATCCTTCGGGATATGCTCTTGAAACAATTGCGCTCACACTAAATAGAGTTCCATCTAAGTCGGTTGAAAAGACACCATATGAGATATGGACAGGGCAACCCCTAGTTTGTCTTTTCTCAAAATTTGGGGATGTGAGGCTTATGTAAAACGTTTACATCGACAAGCTCACACCCAAATCGACAAGTGCTTCTTTGTGGGATATCCTAAGGAAACTAAGGGATATTACTTTTATAATCGGGAACAAGGCAAAGTGTTTGTCACCCGACACGGTGTCTTCTTGGAGAAAGAGTTTCTTTCAAGAAGGGTTAGTGGGAGCAGGGTGCATCTTGAAGAAGTTCAAGAAACACCGAAAATGTTTCGCGACCACGAGAACCACAACGGAGGAGCAAAATGTTGCGCCACCGGTGTAGATACACCCCCCATGAAGGTCGAAAGATCACGTCGTGCGCCGAGTACACAGTGCGGAACAACGTGATATATTGTTTTTGGACAACGATGAACCTAAGACCTATGAGGAAGCGATGGTGGGACCCGATTCCAACAAGTGGCTTGGAGCCATGAAATCCGAAATAGAATCCATGTACGACAATCAAGTTTGGAACTTGGTTGATCCACCGATGGTGTCAAAACCATTGAGTGCAAATGGGTTTTTAAGAAAAGGCCGATATGGATGGAAATGTTCACATCTATAAGGCACGATTGGTGGAAAAAGGTTTTAAACAGATTCAAGGAGTTGATTATGATGAAACCTTCTCGCCCGTCGCAATGCTTAAATCTATTCGGATTATCCTAGCGATTGCTGCATATTTCGATTATGAGATATGGCAGATGGATGTCAAAACGGCTTTCCTAAATGGAAACCTAAGCGAGGATGTATACATGATACAACCTCAAGGTTTTGTCGATCCAGAATCACCTGGAAAGATATGCAAGCTACAAAAATCCATTTATGGATTGAAGCAAGCATCTCGGAGTTGGAATATTCGTTTTGATGAAGTAATCAAAGGGTTTGGTTTCATCAAAAATGAAAAAGAGGCCTGTGTTTACAAAAAGGTCGGTGGGAGTGCAATTGTATTTCTAATCTTATATGTGGATGACATATTACGATTGGAAATGATATCCCTATGCTTGAATCCGTCAAGTCTTCATTGAAAAATAGTTTTTCCATGAAAGACTTAGGGAGGCAACATACATATTAGCATTCGGATCTATAGAGATAGATCCAAGAGGCTAATTGGATTAAGCCAAAGTACATACATTGACAAGGTGTTGAAAAGGTTCAACATGCATGATTCCAAGAAAGGTTTCTTGCCCATGTCACATGGCATTAATCTTAGCAAGAATCGGTGTCCTCGGACACATGATGAGCGGAATAAGATGGGTATGGTTCCATATGCTTCGGCAATTGGATCCATCATGTATGCCATGCTTTGTACACGCCCGGATGTCTCGTACGCTTTGAGTGCTACGAGCAGATACCGATCGATCCAGGTGAAGGTCACTGGATCCGTAAAAATATCCTTAAGTACTTGAGAAGAACTAAGGATATGTTCCTAGTCTATGGAGGTGAAGAAGAGCTCGTTGTAAGTGCTTACACCGATGCTAGCTTCCAAACAGACAAGGATGATTATAGATTGCAATCTGGTTTCGTGTTCGCCCGAACGGAGGCGCGATCACTGGAAGAGTTCCAAGCGGATACGTTGCTGATTCTACAACGGAGGCCGAGTACATTGCTGCTTCGGAAGCTGCAAAGGAGGCCGTTTGGATCAAGAAATTCGTTTCGAGCTTGGTGTGATGACTAGTACGACGGTCCAATGTCTCTCTATTGTGATAATAGTGGAGCCATTGCGCAAGCCAAGGAGCCGAGGTCACATCGAAGTCCAAACACATACTTCGGCGATATCATCTCATCCGCGAGATAGTGGACAGAGGTGATGTTAAAATATGCAAAGTGCACACGGATCTCAACATAGCCGATCCGCCGACAAAACCTCTCCCTCCCGAAGCATGAGGCGCACACAAGAGCAATGGGTATTAGATACTTACATGATTGACTCTAGTGCAAGTGGGAGATTGTTAGTGATATGCCCTAGAGGCAACATGGAGATGTTGGATATCATGTCAATGTTTATATATAAATGAATAAAGTGTTATTCGGTTCCATGAAATAGACATCTTGTATTGATCAATAAGTACGTGACTTATTTATGAGACTCTTTATGTATGAATCTATTTCCAAACGATCCTCGATCATATGTCATATTGTTGGAACAAATATGATTCTAAAATCGGCATGTTTATTGATTGATGATCATGTCTCATAGATCATGGGTATAGAGATACCAAATCAATAAACATGGACATATGTGTTGGAGAACACATTGTTGGATAGACCCACCATGAGACACTACGGAATTAATGTGCCATTAGTTGGTCTCGGGTAGTGTTGGTACAAAGTCCTTAGACCGAGATCACCATGGATTCCAACATGTGTAGTAGCCTACTTTGGGACTACCAAACGCTATTCCGTAATCGGGTAGTTATAAAGGTAGTTTTCGGGTTTGCTATGAAACATGGAGTGGGATGTGAGTGATCAAGATGGAATTTGCCCCTCCTTTGGAGAGATATCTCTGGGCCCCTCGAGGTAATGGATTATGGAAATGCATGGCCATGCTAAGTTGATTGAGGAGTCAATCAACGGACGGATAATCCAATACGGTTCGAGTGAATGGTTAAGCTATTGAAGGGATGGCACACATCTTGCCTTTAGCTTAACCGGTATCGTGAGGCAAAGGGATTTGTGTACACATTACAGTTCGAGCCGATATTATTCTTGTATAGTATGGTGTCAATATGTGCTGCTAGGCGCCGCGTTGGACAGTCGTCTGAGTTAGACTCGAGCCAACGATCGGCTAAGTTAGACTATAGCCGAAACCGAGTATACCTGAACCTACGTGGTCGCACGCTTAAGGGGATAAGAACAGGCATTCGAGTTGGACTCGGATACGGCTCGATCGGATAGGGATCCGATCGGATAGAGTCCTATAGGCTTACGACGTATGGGCGGCCAACTCTATGAGATACGGATGAGATCCGGTTCAAAAATAGAGTCCTGATCGGCCACTAGTCCTAGTCGGCCAACTCTATATAAAGGAGGGAGGGGTGGAGAGCTGCGGCACGTCAATTGCATCGCGTGCAACAGAAGTCGCCGAGATCAATCTCCACGGAAACCCTCCCCACCTTCGAGCCAAACCCTAGCCTTGCATCGCGTGCTAGCACACGGGTGTACGGCGTTCTGTCCCCGGACGTGTGGATACCGGTAGAGGCGCTGCTACGTTGCGCGCTGTTGATCGGCTTCGGATCGGCTGCAATCGGAGCGATCGGCTGTGGTGGAATCGGCTGTGGTCGGGCGCATCGGAGCGAGGCGTGAGAACGCGGCCGGACGACTCGAATCGGCTGATTGGCGAATCGGCTGTCTCCGGAAATCGGCTACACTGTTCCGGATCGGATTGCCCTGATTGGCTATTCCGCTGCACTACACTCCAATCGGTAACGATCTATCGGTCCTTACTTGCAAGTGTTCCTGGTTTGCATGGTAAAAAGTTTTTGTTTTCGGCAAGCGTAGCCTCCGCGTAACCCTTCATCTCGAATATTGTTCCAGTAATTAAAAAGAACGACAAGCTTAGGGTGTGTATCGATTTCAGGGACTTAAACAAGGCTACCCCTAAGGACGAGTACCCAATGCCCATAGCCGATTTATTAGTGGATGCTGCTGTTGATGAGAAAAATCTCTCATGCGCTGCCCTGGGAGATCTGCTTACCTCCAGTGCAGGTCCCTTTCTTGGTTGTCTGATGTAAACAGGCGTGCCAGTTGGTTTGATCACTCAACCAACAAGAAACAAGGAGATATGTGTTAAGGTTAGGGTTAGATCCTACCGGATAGGCTAAGGAAACAAATTTACATATATTTGCTACCCCAAATCATATTTAAACTAAGTGATTAGGATAGATCGGCTATACCGAGACAATATAAATCACTTAATCTATATATACACTAGGATAATAAATATATGCATTCATGGCCTAGTCGATCCTGTAGACCTACCTGTGGATCGGCTAGTACTCCGATACTTCTTATGACAACATATTAATATAGCCTAAATGAGTTAAACCTAGATCAATCGGTTGTTGGCTAGTGCTGACAGATTGATATCAATTTAGAGTATTTTACCAGATTAATATCTTAATATAAGAGGTAGCTCTAATAAATCTAATAGCAAATAATACTAAAACAAATATTAAAATAGGTAAGGTTGGCTGAAACCCTGGCACTGTCTCTACAAATTTACATCTAGCTGAATAGATCATAGTACTTCTAAAAGCGACTTAACAGATCATAGATGATGCAGGATTAAGTACAAAAAGATAGCATCAGATCTAAATAGACCGATGTAAACCCTTCAAGACGGTGGATACAACATATAATCCAGACCAACATCTAGAGCTAGCTCTATCTGCTGCTGCTTCTAGAGAAGAACAAGTCGATGGCGAGATAGATCTGAAGGGTTACGCGGAGGCTACGCTAGCCGAAAACAAAAACTTTTTACCGCGCAAACCAGGAACACTTGCAAGTAAGGGCCGATAGATCGTTACCGATTGGAGTAGAGTGCAGCGGAATAGCCAATCAGGGCAATCCGATCTGGAACTGTTCTGGCCGATGTCGGCCGATTCCTGGGGACAGCCGATTCGCCAATCAGCCGATTCGCAGATGCCGTAGCCGATCCGAGTCGTCCGACCGCGTTCTCGCGCCTCACTCCAATGCGCTCGACCGCAACCGATTCCTCCACAGCCGATCAACAGCGCGCAACGTAGCAGCGCCTCTACCGGTATCCACACGTCCGGGGACAGAACACCGAACACCTGTGTGCTAGCACGCGATGTAAGGCTAGGGTTTGGCTCGAAGGTGGAGAGGGTTTCCGTGGAGATTGATCTCGGCGACTTCTGTTGCACGCGATGCAATTGACGTGCCGCAGCTCTCCACCCCTCCCTCCTTTATATAGAGTTGGCCGACGGGACTCGTGGCCGATCGGGACTCTATTTCAAATCGGATCCTATCCGAATCTCATAGAGTCGGCCGCCCATACGTCGTATGCCCACGGACTCTATCCGATCGGATCCCTATCCGATCGAGCCGTATTCGAGTCCAACTCGAATGCCTGTTCTTATCCCCTTAAGCGTGCGACCCGAGGTTCAGGTATACTCGGTTTCGGCTATAGTCTAACTTAGCCGACCGTCGGCTCGAGTCCAACTCAGCCGACCTGTCAATAGCGGCGCCTAGCAGCACATATTAACACCATAGTATACAAGAATATAATATCGGCTCTGAACCTGTAATGTGTACACAAATCCCTTTGCCTCACGATACCGGTTAAGCTAAAGGCAAGATGTGTGCCATCCCTTCAATAGCTTAACCATTCACTCGAACCGTATTGGATTATCTGCCGTTGATTGACTCCTCAATCAACTTAGCATGGCCATGCATTTCCATAATCCATTACCTTGAGGGGCCCAGAGATATCTATCCAAAGGAGGGGCAAATTCCATCTTGATCACTCACATCCCACTCCATGTTTCATAGCAAACCCGAAAACTACCTTTATAACTACCCATTACGGAATAGCGTTTGGTAGTCCCAAAGTAGGCTACTACACATGTTGGAATCCATGGTGATCTCGGTCTAAGGACTTTGTACCAACACTACCTCGAGACCAACTAATGGCACATTAATTCCTGTAGTGTCTCATGGTGGGTCTATCCAACAATGTGTTCTCTAACACATATGTCCATGTTTATTGATTTGGTATCTCCATACCCATGATTTATGAGACATGATCATCAATCAATAGACATGCCGATCTTAGAATCATATTAGTTCCAATAATATGATATATGATCAGGATCATTTAGAAATAGATTCATACATATCGAGTCTCATAAATAAGTCACGTACTTATTGATCAATACAAGATGTCTATTTCATGGAACTGAATAACACTTTATTCATAAATACATAAACATTGACGTGATATCCAACATCTCCATGTTGCCTCTAGGGCATATCACTAACAATCTCCACTTGCCCTAGAGTCAATCATGTAAGTATCTAATACCCATTGCTCTTGTGTGCGCCTCATGCTTCGGCCGAGGGAGAGGTTTTGTCGCGGATCGGCTATGTTGAGATCCGTGTGCACTTTGCATATCTTGACATCACCTCTGTCCACTATCTCGCGGATGAGATGATATCGCCAAACTATGTGTTTGGACTTCGATGTGATCGCGGCTCCTTGGCTTGCGCAATGGCTCCACTATTATCACAATAGAGAGACAATGGACCGTCGCACTAGTCATCACACCAAGCTCGAAAACGAACTTCTTGATCCAAAACAGCCTCCTTTATAGCTTCCGAAAGCAATGTACTTGGCCTCCGTTGTAGAATCAGCAATGTATTCTCGCTTGGAACTCTTCCAGTGGCGCGCTCCGTTCAGCGAACATGAACCCAGATGCGATCTATAATCATCCTTGTCTGTTTGGAAGCTAGCATCGGTGTTACCACCTACAACGAGCTCTTCTTCACCTCCATAGACTAGGAACATATCCTTAGTTCTTCTCAAGTACTTAAGGATATTCTTTACGCGATCCAGTGACCTTCACTGGATCTAACTTGTATCTACTCGTAGCACTCAAAGCGTACGAGACATCCGGACGTGTACAAAGCATGGCATACATGATGGATCCAATTGCCGAAGCATATGGAACCATACCCATCTTATTCCGCTCATCATGTGTTTGAGGACACCGATTCTTGCTAAGATTAATGCCATGTGACATGGGCAAGAAACCTTTCTTGGAATCATGCATGTTGAACCTTTTCAACACTTTGTCAATGTATGTACTTTGGCTTAATCCAATTAGCCTCTTGGATCTATCTCTATAGATCCGAATGCCAATATGTATGCTGCCTCCCTAAGTCTTTCATGGAAAAACTATTTTTCAATGAAGACTTGACGGATTCTAGCATAGGGATATCATTTCCATTCAGTAATATGTCATCCACATATAAGATTAGAAATACAATTGCGCTCCCACTGACCTTTTGTAAACATAGGCCTCTTCTTCATTTTCTATGAAACCAAACCCTTTGATTACTTCATCAAAACGAATATTCCAACTCCGAGATGCTTGCTTCAATCCATAAATGGATTTCGTAGCTTGCATATCTTTCCAGCGATTCTGGATCGACAAAACCCCGAGGTTATATCATGTATACATCCTCGCTTAGGTTTCCATTTAGGAAAGCCATTTTGACATCCATCCGCCATATCTCATAATCGAAATATGCAGCAATCGCTAGGATAATCCAAATAGACTTAAGCATTACGACGGGCGAGAAGGTTTCATCATAATCAACTCCTTGAATCTGTTTAAAACCTTTCGCCACCAATCGCGCCTTATAGATGTGAACATTTCCATCCATATCGGCCTTTTCTTAAAAACCCACTTAGACTCAATGGTTTTGACACCATCAGTGGATCAACCAAGTTCCAAACTTGATTATCATACATGGATTCTATTTCGGATTTCATGGCTCCAAGCCACTTGTTGGAATCGGGTCCCACAATCGCTTCCTCATAGGTCTTAGGCTCATCGTTGTCCAACAATAATATATCACGTTGTTCCGCACTGTGTACCTTTTAGGTGCACGACGTGATCTTTCGACCTCCGTGGGCTGGTGTATCTACAACCGGTGGCGCAACACTTTGCTCCTCCCGTTGTGGTTCCGTGGTCGCCGAAACATTTTCTCGGTGTTTCTCTTGAACTTATTCAAGATGCATCCGCTCCCACTAACCCTTCTTGAAAGAAACTCTTTCTCCAAGAAGACACCGTGTCGGGCGACAAACACTTTGCCTTGTTCCCGATTATAAAAGTAATATCCCTTAGTTTCCTTAGGATATCCCACAAAGAAGCACTTGTCAGATTTGGGTGTGAGCTTGTCAGACTGTAAACGTTTTACATAAGCTTCGCATCCCCAAATTTTGAGAAAAGACAAACTAGGGGGTTGCCCTATCCATATCTCATATGGTGTCTTTTCAACCGACTTAGATGGAACTCTATTTAGTGTGTGCGCAAATGTTTCAAGAGCATATCCCCGAAGGATAACGAAAGATCACTTTGGCTCATCATCGACCGCACCATGTCCAACAAGGTGCGATTTCTCCGTTCGGACACTCCGTTCCATTGTGGAGTTCCTGGCGGAGTCAACTGTGGAACAATTCCACAATCTTTCAGATGATTACCAAACTCTTGGCTCAAGTATTCTCCTCCACGATCTGATCGTAGAAACTTGATTGTTTTCCCTAAATGATTTTGTACTTCATTCGGAATTCTTTGAACTTTTCAAACGATTCGGACTTATGCCTCATTAAGTAGATATAACCATATCTACTAAAGTCATCGTAAAGGTAATGAAGTACGATAACCACCTCTCGGCCGTTGAGCTCATTGGTCCACATACATCGTATGTACGAGTGCCAACAAGTCACTTGCTCTTTCACTTTGTCCCGTGAAAGGTGCCTTTGTCATCTTACCAAGTAAACAAGACTCACATGTCTCAAATGATTCAAAATCAAAAGAGTGAAGCAATCCATCCGTATGGAGCTTCTTCATGCGTTTCTTATTTATATGGCCTAAGCGACAATGCCGATAAACGTGGGGTTTATATCATTAGAGAGTTGCCTTTTCGTATTAATGTTATAGATGGAAGACGCTTCAAGATTCAAAACGTATAATCCATTCACCAATGGAGCACGAAAATAGAACATATCTCGAGATATATTGAACAACCATTTCCATTGATCTAAAATCATATCCTTCCGCTTGCAAACATGAAGCGGAAATAACATTTTGACACATCTTGGAACACAATAACAATTATTTAATTCCAAAACTAATCCGAAGGTAGATGAAGTGGTATCGTGCCGACAAGAACCGTAGCAACGCTTGCTCCATTGCCGACGCGCAGTTCACCTCGCGCCTTCTTAAGCCTCTACTTTTTCTCATTCCCGCAACGATTTGCAAATATGAGCTACTCATCCGGTATCAAATACCCAAGAGTCGTAGGTGAAGTAGCAAGATTAATGTCTATAACATTAATACCGAGCGTAAGTCGTACTTTGCTTCTTCTTGAGATCCTCCATGTACTTCTTGCAGTTCCTTTTCCAAGTGGGTGTCTCCTTGCGTAGAAGCCAAACGGCTTCATGCCGCCGACCCCTTCTTGCCCTTCTTTGCATTAGAGGCACTCGCGATCTCATCGGGAGTTAACTTCCTCTTGGTGCAAAGTTCTTGACAGTGGTTTGCGCTTAGCCTTCGCATCATCATCACATGATGACCATTTTTCTCGGATACTCTCCTCACTGTCTTTAGCATCCCATGCAATTCAGCCAAGGTTCTATCCATATTGTTCATGTGATAGTTTAATATGAATGGCTCGAAGCTCGGAGGGAGCGACTGGAGAATCACATCAGTAGCCAACTCTTGGCTAAGGGGAAAACCTAGTTTTTCCAGACTCTCGATATAGCCAATCATCTTTATCACATGCGGACTGACGGGATTCCCCTCAACGAGCCTGCACGCAAACAAGGACTTTGAGGTGTTGAACCTCTCGGCCCGAGCTTGGTTCTCAAACATGCCACGTAGTCACTGAATAATAGTGTGAACATCGCTGCTCTCATATTGCTTCTGAAGGTCAGGGGACATTGTAGCAAGCATGAGACAGCTTATATCTAGGGCATCATTAGTGTGCTTCTCATAAGCCCTCCGTGCAGTTGCAGTGGCATTATTAGGCAAATCCTCATGATAGGGTACTTCAAGAACGTACTCCTTACGCTCTTGCTTGAGAACAATTCTCAAGTTGCGATACCAATCCATAAAGTTTGTTCCATTTAATTTTTCCTTTTCGAGAATAGATCACAAATTAAAGGTACTGGGTGTAGTATTAGCCGCCATTTATTCTACAAATGAAAAGCAAAGTTTAGCACAATGTTTATGCTATGTCTATTGTTAAACAATTTAACATTAGACTCCCATTACGTATTTTACACATTCCCTCTAGGTTACGTATTGGGTCAAGATCCACATGTTAATTAATTTTCTAGTGAGCTTTGGCATCACTGCTAGAATATTAATAACATCGGTAAGCAACTCCTTGCTAATCACATCTCTATGTGACTCTTGTTGTTGGTGTGGCATCTCTATGCCCCGACGCAAACCTATGCCCCAAGGCCCAAAATTGTTTTGATAGCCTTGTTAAGTAAACCAAATGCTCCCGCATGTATATGTCCGACATATACCCCTCGTGTTATAATAGAGAATGACACTCTGCTTTGGCAGACCCACCATTGACGAGCATAACGGTGACGGGTGCAACATTTGGAAGGGCATCATTACTACTTAATTTTGTGAGGGATGCTATCCTATCAAACAAACATATCACATATAAAAGCAAGTAGAATAGCATATAATGAAATAGTATGGCCCCCTTCACATGGTGATCTCCATCTCCATGCCGGCGCTGAGGATCTCCATCTTCGGCACCATCTTACAATGTGCATGATGCTTGATTCCTTCAAACTAAGCTACTACTATAGAAGCTCTAATTGAAGATTACATCGACTCGTAGGTCGTGAAAGAATATTAAAAGCATTGCACGTATGAAAAAATATTACAAGGATTGCACATATGAAAGAATATTACATGCATCACATGCATCTCATACATCTCATAGATACAATAGGGCCATACCATCTCAAAGCATTCTCTGCAAAAACAAGTTAGGCGTAGAAACGTTTTCTACCTATCGCAGAGATACGACACCGAGACGACCTATAAGGGGGTACGCACACGGCAGCGCCCGGAACACCACACGAAATTCATAGATCCAATCTATGAAATCGCTTACGGAAACCATATCGGCATAATCACATTATGCCGTCCCGATACACTATCAAGGGAGATGGTTTGCGTAGGCGCGAGGCAGCAAATAAAGTCGGACTACGAGATAGCTTCGGTATAATCACATTATACCGTTCCGATACACTATCAAGGAACGCTATCTCGAACCCAACTCAAACCGAGTTATATGGAAATTGCTTCGACGTAATCACATTACGCCGTTCCGATACACTATCAAGGAACGCAATTACCATCTACTCTCCTCAACAGATCCCGTAAAACCGATTGATCTAATCAACCCGTGCGCTAGACTTGTTCCGATCCAATCTAAAACCCGAACTAAGCAAGATTAGCTCGATACCACCGAAGGGTTACGCGGAGGCTACGCTAGCCGAAAACAAAAACTTTTACCGTGCAAACCAGAACACTTGCAAGTAAGGGCCGATAGATCGTTACCGATTGGAGTAGAGTGCGGAATAGCCAATCGTGGCAATCCGATCCGGAACTGTTCGCCGATGTCGGCCGATTCCGGGACACCGATTCGCCAATCGCCGATTCGCAGATGCCGTAGCCGATCCGAGTCGTCCGACCGCGTTCTCGCGCCTCACTCCAATGCGCTCGACCGCAGCCGATTCCTCCACGCCGATCAACAGCGCGCAACGTAGCGGCGCTCTATCGGTATCCACACGTCCGGGGACAGAACACCGAACACCGTGTGCTAGCACGCGATGCAAGGCTAGGGTTTGGCTCGAAGGTGGGGAGGGTTTCCGTGGAGATTGATCTCGGCGACTTCTGTTGCACGCGATGCAATTGACGTGCCGCAGCTCTCCACCCCTCCCTCCTTTATATAGAGTTGGCCGACGGGACTCGTGGCCGATCGGGACTCTATTTCAAATCGGATCCTATTCGAATCTCATAGAGTCGGTGCCCATACGTCGTATGCCCATAGGACTCTATCCGATCGGATCCCTATCCGATCGAGCCGTATTCGAGTCCAACTCGAATGCCCGTTCTTATCCCCTTAAGCGTGCGACCCCTGTAGGTTCGGTATACTAAGTTTCGGCTATAGTCTAACTTAGCCGACCGTCGGCTCGAGTCCAACTCAGCCGACTGTCAATAGCGGCGCCTAGCAGCACATATTGACACCATAGTATACAAGAATATAATATCGGCTTTGAAACCTGTAATGTGTACACAAATCCCTTTGCCTCACGATACCGTTAAGCTATAGGCAAGATGTGTGCCATCCCTTCAATAGCTTAACCATTCACTCGAACCGTATTGGATTATCGTCCGTTGATTGACTCCTCAATCAACTTAGCATGGCCATGCATTTCCATAATCCATTACCTTGAGGGGCCCAGAGATATCTATCCAAAGGAGGGGCAAATTCCATCTTGATCACTCACATCCCACTCCATGTTTCATAGCAAACCCGAAAACTAACTTTATAACTACCCGTTACGGAATAGCGTTTGGTAGTCCCAAAGTAGGCTACTACACATGTTGGAATCCATGGTGATCTCAGTCTAAGGACTTTGTACCAACACTACCCGAGACCAACTAATGGCACATTAATTCCCGTAGTGTCTCATGGTGGGTCTATCCAACAATGTGTTCTCTAACACATATGTCCATGTTTATTGATTTGGTATCTCCATACCCATGATTTATGAGACATGATCATCAATCAATAGACATGCCGATCTTAGAATCATATTAGTTCCAATAATATGATATATGATCGGGATCATTTAGAAATAGATTCATACATATCGAGTCTCATAAATAAGTCACGTACTTATTGATCAATACAAGATGTCTATTTCATGGAACTGAATAACACTTTATTCGTAAATACATAAACATTGACGTGATATCCAACATCTCCATGTTGCCTCTAGGGCATATCACTAACAATCTCCCACTTGCCCTAGAGTCAATCATGTAAGTATCTAATACCCATTGCTCTTGTGTGCGCCTCATGCTTCGGCGAGGGAGAGGTTTTGTCGCGGATCGGCTATGTTGAGATCCGTGTGCACTTTGCATATCTTGACATCACCTCTGTCCACTATCTCGCGGATGAGATGATATCGCCAAACTATGTGTTTGGACTTCTGATGTGATCGCGGCTCCTTGGCTTGCGCAATGGCTCCACTATTATCACAATAGAGAGACATTGGACCAGTCGCACTAGTCATCACACCAACCTCAGAAAACGAACTTCTTGATCCAAACAGCCTCCTTTACAGCTTCTGAAGCAACAATGTACTCGGCCTCCGTTGTAGAATCAGCAACAGTATCCTGCTTGGAACTCTTCCAGCTGACTGCGCCTCCGTTCAGGCAGAACATGAACCCAGATTGCGATCTATAATCATCCTTGTCTGTTTGGAAGCTAGCATCGGTGTAACCACTTACAACGAGCTCTTCTTCACCTCCATAGACTAGGAACATATCCTTAGTTCTTCTCAAGTACTTAAGGATAATCTTTACGGCAGTCTAGTGACCTTCACCTGGATCTGACTGGTATCTGCTCGTAGCACTCAAAGCGTACGAGACATCCGGACGTGTACAAAGCATGGCATACATGATGGATCCAATTGCCGAAGCATATGGAACCATACCCATCTTATTCCGCTCATCATGTGTCCGAGGACACCGATTCTTGCTAAGATTAATGCCATGTGACATGGGCAAGAAACCTTTCTTGGAATCATGCATGTTGAACCTTTTCAACACTTTGTCAATGTATGTACTTTGGCTTAATCCAATTAGCCTCTTGGATCTATCTCTATAGATCCGAATGCTCAATATGTATGTCGCCTCCCTAAGTCTTTCATGGAAAAACTATTTTTCAATGAAGACTTGACGGATTCTAGCATAGGGATATCATTTCCATTCGTAATATGTCATCCACATATAAGATTAGAAATACAATTGCGCTCCCCTGACCTTTTTGTAAACATAGGCCTCTTCTTCATTTTTTATGAAACCAAACCCTTTGATTACTTCATCAAAACGAATATTCCAACTCCGAGATGCTTGCTTCAATCCATAAATGGATTTCGTAGCTTGCATATCTTTCCAGCGATCTCGGATCGACAAAACCCCGAGGTTGTATCATGTATACATCCTCGCTTAGGTTTCCATTTAGGAAAGCCGTTTTGACATCCATCTGCCATATCTCATAATCGAAATATGCAGCAATCGCTAGGATAATCCAAATAGACTTAAGCATTACGACGGGCGAGAAGGTTTCATCATAATCAACTCCTTGAATCTGTTTAAAACCTTTCGCCACCAATCGCGCCTTATAGATGTGAACATTTCCATCCATATCGGCCTTTTTCTTAAAAACCCATTTAGACTCAATGGTTTTGACACCATCGTGGATCAACCAAGTTCCAAACTTGATTATCATATATGGATTCTATTTCGGATTTCATGGCTCCAAGCCACTTGTTGGAATCGGGTCCCACAATCGCTTCCTCATAGGTCTTAGGCTCATCGTTGTCCAACAATAATATATCACGTTGTTCCGCACTGTGTACCTTTCGGTGCACGACGTGATCTTTCGACCTCCGTGGGGCTGGTGTATCTACAATCGGTGGCGCAACGCTTTGCTCCTCCCTGTTGTGGTTACGTGGTCATGAAACATTTTCGGTGTTTCTCGAACTTATTCAAGATGCATCCTGCTCCCACTAACCCTTCTTGAAAGAAACTCTTTCTCCAAGAAGACACCGTGTCGGGCGACAAACACTTTGCCTTGTTCCCGATTATAAAAGTAATATCCCTTAGTTTCCTTAGGATATCCCACAAAGAAGCACTTGTCAGATTTGGGTGTGAGCTTGTCAGACTGTAAACGTTTTACATAAGCTTCGCATCCCCAAATTTTGAGAAAAGACAAACAAGGGGGTTGCCCTATCCATATCTCATATGGTGTCTTTTCAACTGACTTAGATGGAACTCTATTTAGTGTGTGCGCTGTTTCAAGAGCATATCCCGGAAGGATAACGAAAGATCACTTTGGCTCATCATCGACCGCACCATGTCCAACAAGGTGCGATTTCTCCGTTCGGATACTCCGTTCCATTGTGGAGTTCCTGGTGGAGTCAACTGTGGAACAATTCCACAATCTTTCAAATGATTACCAAACTCTTGGCTCAAGTATTCCCCTCCACGATCTGATCGTAGAAACTTGATTGTTTTCCCTAAATGATTTTGTACTTCATTCTGGAATTCTTTGAACTTTTCAAACGATTCGGACTTATGCCTCATTAAGTAGATATAACCATATCTACTAAAGTCATCGGTAAAGGTAATGAAGTACGATAACCACCTCGGCCGTTGAGCTCATTGGTCCACATACATCGTATGTACGAGTGCCAACAAGTCACTTGCTCTTTCACTTTGTCCCGTGAAAGGTGCCTTTGTCATCTTACCAAGTAAACAAGACTCACATGTCTCAAATGATTCAAAATCAAAAGAGTGAAGCAATCCATCCGTATGGAGCTTCTCCATGCGTTTCTTATTTATATGGCCTAAGCGACAATGCCGATAAACGTGGGGTTTATATCATTAGAGAGTTGCCTTTCGTATTAATGTTATAGATGGAAGACGCTTCAAGATTCAAAACGTATAATCCATTCACCAATGGAGCACGAAAATAGAACATATCTCTCGAGATATATTGAACAACCATTTCCATTGATCTAAAACCATATCCTTCCGCTTGCAAACATGAAGCGGAAATAACGTTTTGACACAGTCTTGGAACACAATAACAATTATTTAATTCCAAAACTAATCCGAAGGTAGATGAAGTGGTACGTGCGACAAGAACGTAGCAACGCTTGCTCCATTGCCGACGCGCAGTTCACCTCGCCCCTTCTTAAGCCTCTACTTTTTCTCATTCCCCGCAACGATTTGCAAATATGAGCTACGATCCAGTATCAAATACCCAAGAGTCAGTAGGTGAAGTAGCAAGATTAATGTCTATAACATTAATACCGGCGAAGTCATACTTTGCTTCTTCTTGAGATCCTCCATGTACTTCTTGCGGTTCCTTTTCCGTGGGCTGTCTCCTTGCGTAGAAGCAAACGCTTCGATGCCGCCGACCCCTTCTTGCCCTTCTTTGCATTAGAGGCACTCGCGATCTCATCGGGAGTTAACTTCCTCTTGGTGCAAAGTTCTTGACAGTGGTTTGCGCTTAGCCTCTCGCATCATCATCACATGATGACCATTTTTCGGATACTCTCCTCAGCTGTCTTTAGCATCCCATGCAATTCAGCCAAGGTTCTATCCATGTTGTTCATGTGATAGTTTAATATGAATGGCTCGAAGCTCGGAGGGAGCGACCGGAGAATCACATCGTAGCCAACTCTTGGCTAAGGGAAAAACCTAGTTTTTCCGGACTCTCGATATAGCCAATCATCTTTATCACATGCGGATCGACGGGATTCCCTCAACGAGCTCGCACGCAAACAAGGACTTTGAGGTGTTGAATCTCTCGGCCCGAGCTTGGTTCTCAAACATGCCACGTAGTCCCTAAATAATAGTGTGAGCATCGCTGCTCTCATATTGCTTCTGAAGCTCAGGGGATATTGTAGCAAGCATGAGACAGCTTATGTCTAGGGCATCATTAGTGTGTTTCTCGTAAGCCCTCTGTGCAGTTGCAGTGGCATTATTAGGCAAATCCTCAGGATAGGTACTTCAAGAACGTACTCCTTACGCTCTTGCTTGAGAACAATTCTCAAGTTGCGATACCAATCCATAAAGTTTGTTCCATTTAATTTTTTCTTTTCGAGAATAGATCGCAAATTAAAGGTACTGGGTGTAGTATTAGCCGCCATTTATTCTACAACAGAAAATGCAAAGTTTAGCACAATGTTTATGCTATGTCTATTGTTAAACAATTTAACATTAGACTCCCATTACGTATTTTACACCTTCCCTCTAGGTTACGTATTGGGTCAAGACCCACATGTTAATTAATTTTTTAGTGAGCTTTGGCATCACTGCTAGAATATTAATAACATCGGTAAGCAACTCCTTGCTAATCACATCTCTATGTGACTCTTGTTGTTGGTGTGGCATCTCCATGCCCCGGCGCCAACCTATGCCCCAAGGCCCAAAATTGTTTTGATAGCCTTGTTAAGTAAACCAAATGCTCCTGCATGTATATGTCTGACATATACCCCCTCGTGTTATGATAGAGAATGGCACTCTGCTTTGGCAGACCCACCATTGACGAGCATAACGGTGACGGGTGCAACATTTGGAAGGACATCATTACTACTTAATTTTGTGAGGGATGCTATCCTATCAAACAAACATATCACATATAAAAGTAAGTAGAATAGCATATAATGAAATAGTATGGCCCCCTTCACATGGTGATCTCCATCTCCATGCCGGCGCTGAGGATCTCCATCTTCGGCACCATCTTCCGATGTGCATGATGCTTGATTCCTTCAAACTAAGCTACTACTATAGAAGCTCTAATTGAAGATTACATCGACTCGTAGGTCGTGAAAGAATATTAAAAGCATTGCACGTATGAAAAAATATTACAAGGATTGCACATATGAAAGAATATTACATGCATCACATGCATCTCATACATCTCATACAAACAATAGGGCCATACCATCTCAAAGCATTCTCTGCAAAAACAAGTTAGGCGTAGAAACGTTTTCTACCTATCGCAGAGATACGACACCGAGACGACCTATAAGGGGGTACGCACACGGCAGCGCCCGGAACACCACACGAAATTCATAGATCCAATCTATGAAATCGCTTACGGAAACCATATCGGCATAATCACATTATGCCGTCCCGATACACTATCAAGGGAGATGGTTTGCGTAGGCGCGAGGCAGCATATAAAGTCGGACTACGAGATAGTTTCGGTATAATCACATTATACCGTTCCGATACACTATCAAGGAACGCTATCTCGAACCCAACTCAAACCGAGTTATATGGAAATTGCTTCGACGTAATCACATTACGCCGTTCCGATACACTATCAAGGAACGCAATTACCATCTACTCTCCTCAACAGATCTCGTAAAACCGATTGATCTAATCAACCCGTGCGCTAGACTTGTTCCAGATCCAATCTAAAACCCGAACTAAGCAAGATTAGCTCTGATACCACTGAAGGGTTACGCGGAGGCTACGCTAGCCGAAAACAAAAACTTTTTACCGCGCAAACCAGGAACACTTGCAAGTAAGGGCCGATAGATCGTTACCGATTGGAGTAGAGTGCAGCGGAATAGCCAATCAGGGCAATCCAATTTGGAACTGTTCTGGCCGATGTCGGCCGATTCCTGGGGACAGCCGATTCGCCAATCAGCCGATTCGCAGATGCCGTAGCCGATCCGAGTCGTCCGACCGCGTTCTCGCGCCTCACTTCAATGCGCTCGACCGCAGTCGATTCCTCCACAGCCGATCAACAGCGCGCAACGTAGCAGCGCCTCTACCGGTATCCACACGTCCGGGGACAGAACACCGAACACCTGTGTGCTAGCACGCGATGCAAGGCTAGGGTTTGGCTCGAAGGTGGGGAGGGTTTCCGTGGAGATTGATCTCGGCGACTTCTGTTGCACGCGATGCAATTGACGTGCCGCAGCTCTCCACCCCTCCCTCCTTTATATAGAGTTGGCCGACCGGGACTCGTGGCCGATCGGGACTCTATTTCAAATCGGATCCTATCCGAATCTCATAGAGTCGGCTGCCCATACGTCGTATGCCCACGGACTCTATCCGATCGGATCCCTATCCGATCGAGCCGTATTCGAGTCCAACTCGAATGCCTGTTCTTATCCCCTTAAGCGTGCGACCACGTAGGTTCAGGTATACTCGGTTTCGGCTATAGTCTAACTTAGCCGACCGTCGGCTCGAGTCCAACTCAGCCGACTCAATAGCGGCGCCTAGCGGCACATATTGACACCATAGTATACAAGAATATAATATCGGCTCGAACCCGTAATGTGTACACAAATCCCTTTGCCTCACAATACCGGTTAAGCTATAGGCAAGATGTGTGCCATCCCTTCAATAGCTTAACCATTCACTCGAACCGTATTGGATTATCGTGCATTGATTGACTCCTCAATCAACTTAGCATGGCCATGCATTTCCATAATCCATTACCTCGAGGGGCCCGAAGATATCTATCCAAAGGAGGGCAAATTCCATCTTGATCACTCACATCCCACTCCATGTTTCATAGCAAACCCGAAAACTACCTTTATAACTACCCGATTACGGAATAGCGTTTGGTAGTCCCAAAGTAGGCTACTACACATGTTGAAATCCATGGTGATCTCAGGTCTAAGGACTTTGTACCAACACTACCCGAGACCAACTAATGGCACATTAATTCTGTAGTGTCTCATGGTGGGTCTATCCAACAATGTGTTCTCTAACACATATGTCCATGTTTATTGATTTGGTATCTCCATACCCATGATCTATGAGACATGATCATCAATCAATAGACATGCCGATCTTAGAATCATATTAGTTCCAATAATATGATATATGATCAGGGATCATTTAGAAATAGATTCATACATATCGAGTCTCATAAATAAGTCACGTACTTATTGATCAATACAAGATGTCTATTTCATGGAACTGAATAACACTTTATTCATAAATACATAAACATTGACGTGATATCCAACATCTCCATGTTGCCTCTAGGGCATATCACTAACAAGATCTAGATATTGTTCTAGATTATATGCCGTATATGATAACTTGCGCAGTCTAAAGCATCAAACCTAGAGTATCATGATGATGGAAGCACTAGATTCGACGAAATAAACCACTAAGGACAAGCATTTACCTTAATCGGGGGTCGAAACGATGCAGCCCGAAGCCGGATCAAGAACTCGTCTAAAAGAAAATGAGAGGCGATGCGCCGAGATTGTATTGATTGTGATATGATATTTACTAAGGTCTCAGGTCCTATTTATACCCAAGAATAACATTATCCGTGTAAGACATGGTTTCCATCTAATCTACTATTCAAAATACGATAATATCTTGGGATACAATCCCATGTCACATTATAATATGAATATCTAAAGAAATCCCTAACTTACATATACAATTGTCGTTACAGGACTCTATCCGTGGATGGCAATATCTTTAACGCACAATTTGGGAACCGAATCTACCATTTATCTTCAATCTTTCCTCGGAAATGGTCCCATCTTCTTCTTTGAGTAAGAATCAGCTATTGGCTGTCCTAGTCCGATTCGCGCCTAGCGGACCGACTTCGTAGCCGATTCAGACTCAGCCAATTCTGTTTCCGCCTCTTCATAGATCATGCATCTTTCCCGATTACGCTCCAATCTCTTCTTCAAACCCGAGGATTTGGTTACCAAATTTGGTCGTTAACACATGCCCCCCAAGTTCGTGATATGAAATGTTGCGGATTTTAGGTGATTCAAACTCCAAGCGTAATCCTAGCTTGACTCTGTTTCAACTGTTACAAAAACTCTTCAAATACCGCCCCTCCAGTCGCCAAACAAGTCACGCCGTCAACAGATAGCCACCCCAGCAAACGTCCTCAAGTTCTTCGGTGCCCCATCTAGCTTTCAAGACCCGCAGTGGTGATCTTCTCCATCGGCGATCCCCACACGAGTGATGGCCTCCTCCACAGCCGCATCAGCCGCTACGCCCGCTGAGTTCCCTTAGGTAAGCCCTAATCACCTAAAAACCCTCTTTTTACAGCTTTTGTGCATAGATTTGCATTCTAGGGTTTCTGACTATGAACCTTATTCTTCCTTCCGATTGTAGCATCTCATCCATCAGATAATGATCCCTAGCCTTGTCCAGAAGAATAGATACTTTCTAGGGCCTATCGGCAATAAAGACCCAACTAAGTTGATAATAACCGAAACCGATAGGATGCCCTACAACATGAGGAAACCCTCTCCGAACCACTGGGATGGAACCTTCAAATCTTGGCCCTCAATAGATAAGTCCTAGCATGAATGGTAGAAAAGGATGCAATCGACCAGGCAAACCCACTGGGAAGAAATAGGGTATCTCAATGCTTGGCCTTATAGAAGCCGACATGGAAAAGGATGAACCATTGATGTCGGCCGCCACTTATTTCTGGAATGACACCTTAAACGCCTTCATGTTCCAGCAAGGCCCAATGACAATTACCTTGGCCGACGTGATGATGACAACTGGCTTAGATATCCTCTCATCGGCCAAGCTCGAACAGCTGACTAGAAAGGGCCAACACCAATTCAAGACGAAGGCCGTAGGAGGATAGAGTGGTTATGTGGCCATGAACATGAAGGATGGCCCAATTAATCCTAGAGAGCATGCCGCATTCCAAATGATGTGGTTGGAGAAATTTTTGTTCTGCAGATCTAGCTGTGGGCCGACAGCCAACTGGCAAGTTGTAGCCGAAGCTTTGGCAGACAGGAAAAAGATCCCCTTGGGCAAATATCTCCTCGGCTACTTATATCAAACCCTCCATCAAGCCATCGCCAAGATAGCTGCCAATGCCTCTGTCAACACCGACGGTCCATGGTGGTTTCTTCAGATTTGGTTAGTGCTGATTACCCAAAAAATATCCGACCGACCGCCTCAGACTGAAGCACGTTTCGCGCGGTTGGAGCCGATTGAAGATGACGATGGGAACGAGATAACCACCACGAGGTGCCTTAGCTATGGCAAAGCAGCACCTATGCATATCGGGTCCAAGCAATCAGGTGAGATGTTGGCCGAGTGGTTCGTGTCCTTGTATGACGGATTCGCCAAGGACAACCGCTACTGGTACTTTTACAGGGACAAGTCACTCTTCAAGCTGCCCGTCGAATTCAACCTAGAAGAAATCAACTCAGATGACTACCCCAAGTGCCGGGAATTGTTCAGAGCCGCTCTCACCCCTTGCATCCTACCGACGGGAATCCACCAGGGCTGATCAGTGGCCAAATCTTTTGAGTTTTATTATCCAGTATCGGCCGCTCAGCAACTTGGACTAGGGCAACTGCCTGTCGGCTACTATTATGCCGACAAGATTGAAACAAGGGGGATAGTGGACCAGCCCCAATTATGAGCAAGTATGAACTTAGCCAGCCCCCCTCTTGGCTGCATCAACGACATGGTGCTAACCTACAAGAAAAGAGAATCTATGACCGGTGGTGGATCGAAATCAAACATCACTTCTTTCACCAGCGGTCCTCTCACTACATCACCTTGCTCCTGCCTGATGAAATCCCTTTGGTGAGTTCTGAATTCCAAGTTACTCCTCCTTAAATCATCGACTGACTTAATCTGATAACACTTAAACATTTCCTCTCTTGCAAGTGTCAAAAATAGAACTGTCGATAGTGAGTAACTCTGGCATCCCCATCAAATACCGCTTAGGTGTCTTGCCAAATGGGTGTGGGTTAGCTCCATCGGCCATCGGCTGGGAGGCACCAAAGTTGAAATCGCTACTACATGAGTAGACATGCCTGCCGCTGGCTAGGCAAAAAAGAGCCGCTCCAAATATAAAACCGTCGGCTGCACCCGCAAAGAAGTAGAAAAAGAAGCAGCTGACTGCGCCAGCTCATAGCCTCCTGTCTGTGGACCCAAGTGTCGATCAGTTCCTTAACGAGGAAGTTGCAGATGAGGAGATATTAGAAGCTATCAGGGCAGCAGCCGAATCAAGCGATTCGAGCCACAATTCAATCAGCCCTCCAGCCGACAGCCCACAAGCTCCAAGCCCGCCTACGAAGAAACGGCCGGTAACCCCTGTCTTGTTAATGTCGGCTTTAAAAATAAAACCACTTTACACTTAAACGAATCTGTTTTATGCAGGTCAAGCAGTTGGCTCGCCGTCCCCTGAGTCATGCTTCATCAGTAATTATTTTTGGCCTATATTTGTACTTTGTTGTCAGTAGCCGATTTACCAACTGACACTTATCTTTTCTCACACTCCTCCATCTCCATCGGCTACCCCCCAGGTGTCGAGCGAGCACACGGCATCAGCTGTGGGCGGCCGGGAGGTTGAGGACGTCGCGAAGCCAGCCGACGAACACGTTGATGTAGCAACTTTGGTCAGTGGTCATGCTGAAGAAGACACCATTCCAAACGACCCAGCCAAAGTTGAAGAAGTTGTCTCCATGCCTGCAGCGAGAGTGAGTTCAGCCTTATCTCTCTCCCCCAAACACTTTAAAAAATTGGCCGCTTTGGCTGTACCTTAACCCTATCATTCCTTTTGTAGACTTTGGTCGATCTACTCTCCTTCGACATAAAAGAATTTCTTGGTGACGAAGAGGGGGAGGCAACTAGCCGAACAAAGCCCTAGCCGACGAGCTTAAGGAAAACCTGCAAGACATACGCCGTCGGCTAGATATTGACATAGACAGGCTAGTCGAGGAGTGTGGATCGGCCAAATCTTGATTCTTCGAAATTGAAAGTCAGCTCCCTGAAGATCTCGTTACGAAAGTATCTGGTGCTATTTGCAATGATCAACATCGGCCAAGGCTTGGGCGTGCGATGCAATGAATGATTAAAAGGCTTGCCCAAGCTGATGTGACTGCCAAGATTGAGGACGCGGTCAAGAGCGTAGAGGCCAAAAAAGCAAAGCTGAATGAACTGAAGGCCGGCCCAACCACTTCTCAAACCCAGATTGCCAACCTGAGGGCCAAAGAAGCCGATTTGTTGCAGCAGTTAGAAAAATGTCGATCCGAGATTGCTGCCGAAGAACGGGTGTTGGCCGACTTGCCGAAAGCTATCGAAGATCAAACGAGGGCAGAGTGACAGCCAGCATCGATATTTGAAAGAGCTTCACAAATCAGCCAAGGTAGTCCCCGGTTCCGACGCCAAAGATCATGCAGTGATTAACGAAGTAAAAGGAATTCAAGCGGCGGCGATCTCGGCTATAGACGCGTTTTTGAATATGTAATATATGAAGCAATCTTAAGCCTTGAATGCTTTGTTGTAATCGGCCTAAACTCATCTTTACTTGTAATCGGCTTATACAGTTTCCCCTTATTGTCATGATTGCTGATCACATTTTTGTCATAACCTTAAGGCTTCAAAACCTTCAAAATTTTCTAAAATTTCTTCTTTAATTTGATGTATGCCTTCTTGATCATGTATGTGTATGCCCCCCTAATTTTGTTGATGTCTGTGATGTCGACAAAATTATGAAATCCGCAACTTCTGCCGCTGTCGTTGTTGTCGCCCATACTTAGCCGATTGTAGAAAACTAGGGGAAAAAACTTTGGCGTGAAAAGACCAAAAGGCGATGCTTGTACAAGTCAATACATCGGCTAGCATGAATCGGCAACAACACAGCCGAATCATGAATTGATCCAAACGCTCGGGTAGTATTTTTTCAAATACTTTCCATTTAGAGCCCTTCCAAATACTTCTCCATCCAATCCTTCTAACATGTAGGCCCCTTTAGAAATGCATTTGTGGATCTTGAAAGGCCCTTCCCATTTAGGTGACCACTTGCCGAATTTATTATCTCTTGATCCAATCGGCAGTATCAATTTCCAAATGAGTTCATCCTCCTCAAAAGACTTAGGCACAACTTTCTTGTTATATTGACGGGCTACTCGTTCCTTATCCCTTGTTACCTTTTCCAAAGCCCTCATCCGTGACAAAACCAGGTCTTCTGACTCATCTACCATCAAATTGTAATAATCATCGGCTGTGAGCTGATCTTGCAACTGAATCCGTCTTGAGCCAATGATGTTTTCCGATGGTAGGACTGCTTCATGCCCGTAGACTAATTTATACGGAGGGACTTGGATAGATCCGTGGTATGCCATCCGATAGGCCCAAAGTGATTCGGCTAATCTGCTGTGCCATTGCTTGGGATACTCAGAGATCTTCCTCTTTATCAGCTTGATTAGGCTTTTATTTGAGGCTTCTTGCCCGTTGGCCTGAGCGTAATACGGCGAAGAATTGAGCAACTTGATTCCCATGCCATCGGCAAACTAAACAAACTCGTCCGATATAAAGATAGATCCCTGGTATGTTGTTATTGTTTGAGGAATGCCAAATCGGTATATGATATGTTCCTTGACAAACTTGATTGCGTCCTTAGAATCAACTTTTTTAAGAGGAATTGCTTCCACCCACTTCGTGAAATAATCGGTTGCCACCAATATAAATTTGTGCCCTTTACTCGAGGGTGGATGGATCTGGCCGATCATATCAATTTCCCATCCTCTGAACGGCCAAGGCTTTATGATTTGGTTCCAGCATCGTCGGCCAAAAATACCCCGCTCTCCGAAGCAACCATTTCATCTTGTGAGCCGATTGATGCGTGCCACATATTCCTTCATGCACTTCTCCGATAGCCACCTTGGCTTTATCGGCACTGAGACAATTTAAGAGCACACCATCAATCGTCCTGTAATATAGATCTTCATCAAGCAAAACATATCTCAAAGCCTTGTATCGCAAATTCCTGGAAGCCGATTGAGAAGGGTTTTGTAAATAATTATGGACCTCAAACCTCCAATCGTCGGCTGTTATGGCAGCAACCTCTATCTCGATATCCTTCGTCATCAGCCGATAACCCGACGCCCCTTGAGCTAAATCATTAGCTTCTGTGTTCTGCTCCCTGGGGATATGCTTTAATGTTACTAGCCGAAAGCTGTCCATCAAGTCTCGGCATTGTTGATAATAGATCATCAGCGCATCATTTTTGCACTCATACTCTCCTGACAATTGGCTAATGACCAACAGTGAATCCCCCATCATCTCGATGGCGTCAGCTTTAACCTCTTTGAGAAGATGCAATCCATTGAGCACTGCTTCGTATTCGGCTTGGTTGTTTGTGGCATGGGGGTTGATTGAGAATGCAAATTCAAAACTTGCCCCCTGGGGATATAATTACCAAGCCGATACCGTAGCCATTTGTGCAAATTGAGCCATCAAATGTTAATGTCCAAGGCATGATTTCCACTGAGCCGATTGAGTCATCCCTGTGTTCCACTATGAAATTGGCTATAGCTTGTCCTTTAACTGCCCTGGGTGCCTGGTATCTTAAATCTGTTAGTGATATGCCCTAGAGGCAACATGGAGATGTTGGATATCACGTCAATGTTTATGTATATATGAATAAAGTGTTATTCAGTTCCATGAAATAGACATCTTGTATTGATCAATAAGTACGTGACTTATTTATGAGACTCGATATGTATGAATCTATTTCTAAATGATCCTCGATCATATATCATATTATTGGAACTAATATGATTCTAAGATCGGCATGTCTATTGATTGATGATCATGTCTCATAGATCATGGGTATGGAGATACCAAATCAATAAACATGGACATATGTGTTAGAGAACACATTGTTGGATAGACCCACCATGAGACACTACAGAATTAATGTGCCATTAGTTGGTCTCGAGTAGTGTTGGTACAAAGTCCTTAGACCTGAGATCACCATGGATTCCAACATGTGTAGTAGCCTACTTTGGGACTACCAAACGCTATTCCGTAATGGGTAGTTATAAAGGTAGTTTTCGGGTTTGCTATGAAACATGGAGTGGGATGTGAGTGATCAAGATGGAATTTGCCCCTCCTTTGGAGAGATATCTCGGGCCCCTCGAGCTAATGGATTATGGAAATGCATGGCCATGCTAAGTTGATTGAGGAGTCAATCGACGAGATAATCCAATACGGTTCGAGTGAATGGTTAAGCTATTGAAGGGATCGCACACATCTTGCCTATAGCTTAAATGGTATCGTGAGGCAAAGGGATTTCTGACACATTACAGGTTCGAGCCGATATTATTCTTGTATACTATGGTGTCAATATGTGCTGCTAGGCGCCGCTGTTGATGGGTCGGCTGAGTTGGACTCGAGCCGACGATCGGCTAAGTTAGACTATAGCCGAAACCGAGTATACCGAACCTACGGTCGCACGCTTAAGGGGATAAGAACAGGCATTCGAGTTGGACTCGGATACGGCTCGATCGGATAGGGATCCGATCGGATAGAGTCCTATGGTTTTACGACGTATGGGTGGCCAACTCGTGAGATTCGGATAGGATCCGATTCAAAATAGAGTCCTGATCGGCCACTAGTGCCGTCGGCCAACTCTATATAAAGGGGCAAAGGTGGAGAGCTGCGACACGTCAATTCATCGCTTTGAACGAATCCACAATGAAGTCGTCGAGATCAATCTCCACGGAAACCCTCCCCACTTTCAAGCCAAACCCTAGCCTTGCATCGCGTGCTAGCACACGGGTGTTCGGCGTTCGTCCCCGGACGTGTGGATACCGGTAGAGCGCCGCTACGTTGCACGCTGTTGATCGGCTGTGGAGGAATCGGCTGCGGTTGAGCGCATCGGAGCGAGGCGCGAGAACACAGTCGGACAAGTCGGGTCGGCTACGGCATCTGCGAATCGGCTGATTGGTGAATTGGCTGTCCCCGGGTATCGGTGTCGGCTTGCGGGAATCGGCTACAACATTCCCGGATCGGATAGCCACGATTAGTAATTTCATTGCACACTCCAATCGGTAACGATCTATCGGCCCTTACTTGCAAGTGTTCCTGGTTTGCGCGGTTAAAAGTTTTTGTTTTCGGCTAGCGTAGCCTCCGCGTAACCCTTCAGTGGTATCAGAGCTAATCTTGCTTAGTTCGGGTTTTAGATTGGATCTGGAACAAGTTTTGCGCACGGGTTGATTAGATCAATCGGTTTTACGGGATTTGTTGAGGAGAGTTGATGGTAATTGCGTTCCTTGATAGTGTATCGGAACGGTGTAATGTGATTACATCAAAGCAATATCCATAGAACTCGGTTTGAGTAGGCTTCAAGATAGCGTTCCTTGATAGTGTATCAAAACGGTATAATGTGATTATGCCGAAGCTATCTCGTAGTCCGATCTTGTTTGCTGCCTTGCGCCTGCGCAAACCATCTCCCTTGATAGTGTATCGGGACGGCATAATATGATTATGCCGACATGGTTTCCGTAAGCGATTTCATAGATTGGATCTATGAATTTCGTGTGGTGTTCCGGACACTGCCCGGAAGCCCGCGAGGGGGCGGCTTCCCCCTCGACCGCCGTGTGCGTACTCCATTATAGGTCGTCTCGGTGCCGTATCTCTGCGATAGGTAGAACCGTTTCTACGTCTAACTTGTTTTTGCGAGAGAATGCTTTGAGATGGTATGGCCCTATTGTATGTATGAGATGCATGTGATGCATGTAATATTCTTTCATATGTGCAATCCCTGTAATATTCTTTCATACGTGCAATGCTTGTAATATTCTTTCACGACCTGCGAGTCGATGTACTCTTCAATTAGAGCTTCTATAGTAGTAGCTTAGTTTGAAGAAATCAAGCATTCGGCACTCGGAAGAACGGTGTTGAAGATGGAGATCCTCTACACGGCATGGAGATGGAGATCACCATGTGAAGGGGGCCATTCTATTTCATGCTATTCTACCTGCTTTCATATATGTGATATGTTTGTTTGATAGGATAGCATCCCTCACAAAATTAAGTAATAATGATGCCCTTTCAAATGTTGCACCCGTCACCGTTATGCTCGTCAATGGTGGGTCGCAAAGCGAGTGCCATTCTCTATCATAACACGAGGGGTATATGGAGGACATATACAGCAGGAGCATTTGGTTTACTTAACAAGGCTATCAAAACAGTTTTGGGCCTTGGGGCATAGGTTGGGGCCGGGGCATGGAGATGCCACACCAACAACAAGAGTCACATAGAGATGTGATTAGCAAGGTGTTGCTTACCGATGTTACTAATTTTCTAGCAGTGATGCCAAAGCTCACTAGAAAATTAATTAACATGTGGATCTTGACCCAATACGTAACCTAGAGGGAAGGTGGAAAATACGTAATGGGAGTCTAATGTTAAATTGTTTAACAAAAGACATAGCATAAACATTGTGCTAAACTTTGCTTTTTCTGTTGTAGAATAAATGGCGGCTAATATTACACCCAGTACCTTTAATTTGCGATCTATTCTCGAAAAGCAAAAATTAAATGGAACAAACTTTATGGATTGGTATCGCAACTTGAGAATTGTTCTCAAGCAAGAGCGTAAGGAGTACGTTCTTGAAGTACCTTATCCTGAGGATTTGCCAACTAATGCCACTTCTATCGCACGGAGAGCTTACGAGAAGCACACTAATGATGCCCTAGATATAAGCTATCTCATGCTAGCTACAATGTCCCCCGAGCTTGAAGCAATATGAGAGCAGCGATGCTCACACTATTATTCGGGACTGCGTGGTATGTTTGAGAACCAAGCTCGGGCCGAGAGGTTGAACACCTCAAAGTCCTTGTTTGCGTGCGAGCTTGTTGAGGAGAATCCCGTCGATCCGCATGTGATAAAGATGATTGGCTATATCGAGAGACTTGAGAAACTAGGTCTCCCTCTCAGCCAAGAGTTGGCTACGACGTGATTCTCCGGTCGCTCCCTTCGAGCTTCGAGCCATTCATATTAAACTATCACATGAACAATATGGATAGAACCTTGGCTGAATTGCATGGGATGCTAAAGACAGTGAGGAGAGTATCCGAAAACGGTCATCATGTGATGATGATGCGTAAGGCTAAGCGCAAACCACTGTCAAGAAACTTTGCACCAAGAGGAAGTTAACTCCCGATGAGATCGCGAGTGCCTCCAATGCAAAGAAGGGCAAGAAGGGGTCGGCGGCATCGATGCCATTTGCTTCTCTTGCAAGGAGACAGGCCACAAGAAAAGGCGCAAGAAGTACATGGAGGATCTCAAAAAGAAGCAAAGTATGACTTCGCTTCGGTATTAATGTTATAGACATTAATCTTGCTACTTCACCTATCGACTCTTGGGTATTTGATACCGGATCGGTAGCTCATATTTGCAAATCGTTGCGGGAATGAGAAGAAGTAGAGGCTTAAGAAGGGGTGAGGTGAACTGCGCGTCGGCAATGGAGCAACCGTTGCTACGATTCTTGTCGGCACGTACCACTTCATCTACCTTCAAGATTAGTTTTGGAATTAAATAATTGTTATTATGTTCCAACACTTTGTCAAAACGTTATTTACGCTTCATATTTACAAGCGGAAGGATATGATTTTAGATCAATGAACAATGGTTGTTCAATATATCTCAGAGATATGTTCTATTTTCATGCTCCATTGGTGAATGGATTATACGTTTTGAATCTTGAAACATCTCCCATCTATAACATTAATACGAAAGGCAACTCTCTAATGATATAAACCCCACGTTTATCCGGCATTGTCGCTTAGGCCATATAAATCGAAACGCATGGAGAAGCTCCATAAGGATGGATTGCTTCACTCTTTTGATTTTGAATCATTTGAGACATGTGAGTGTTGTTTACTTGGTAAGATGACAAAGGCACCTTTCACGGGACACAGTGAAAGAGCAAGTGACTTGTTGGCACTCGTACATACCGATGTATGTGGACCAATGAGCTCAACGGCCGAGGTGGTTATCGTACTTCATTACCTTTACGATGACTTTAGTAGATATGGTTATATCTACTTAATGAGGCATAAGTCTGAATCCTTTGAAAAGTTCAAAGAATTCCGAATAAAGTACGTAATCATTTAGGGAAAACAATCAAGTTTCTACGATCGGATCGTGGAGGAGAATACTTGAGCCAAGAGTTTGGTAATCATCGAAAGATTGTGGAATTGTTCCACGTTGACTCCGCCAAGAACTCCACAATGGAACGGAGTGTCCGAACGGAGAAATCGTACCTTGTTGGACATGGTGCGGTCGATGATGAGCCAAAGTGATCTTCCGTTATCCTTCGGGGATATGCTCTTGAAACAGCTTCGCTCACACTAAATAGAGTTCCATCTAAGTCGGTTGAAAAGACACCATATGAGATATGGACGGGGCAACCCCTAGTTTGTCTTTTCTCAAAATTTGGGGATGCGAAGCTTATGTAAAACGTGTACGTCGACAAGCTCACACCCAAATCGACAAGTGCTTCTTTGTGGGATATCCTAAGGAAACCAAGGGATATTACTTTTATAATTGGGAACAAGGCAAAGTGTTTGTCGCCCGACACGGTGTCTTCTTGGAGAAAGAGTTTCTTTCAAGAAGGGTTAGGGGAGCAGGGTGTATCTTGAAGATGTTCAAGAAACACCGAGAAAATGTTTCGGCGACCACGAACCACACGGAGGAGCAAAGTGTTGCGCCACCGGTTGTAGATACACCAGGCCCACGGAGGTCGAAAGATCACGTCGTGTGCTTGACAGTATACAGTGCGGAACAATGTGATATATTGTTGTTGGACAACGATGAGCCTAAGACCAATGAGGAAGCGCAGGTGGGACCCGATTCCAACAAGTGGCTTGGAGCCATGAAATCCGAAATAGAATCCATGTACGACAATCAAGTTTTGAACTTGGTTGATCCACCCGATGGTGTCAAAACCATTGAGTGCAAATGAGTTTTTAAGAAAAGGCCGATATGGATGGAAATGTTCACATCTATAAGGCGCGATTGGTGGCGAAAGGTTTCTAACAGATTCAAGGAGTTGATTATGATGAAACCTTCTCGCCCATCGCAATGCTTAAATCTATTCGGATTATCCTAGCGATTGCTGCATATTTCGATTATGAGATATGGCAGATGGATGTCAAAACGGCTTTCCTGAATGGAAACCTAAGCGAGGATGTATACATGATACAACCTCGGGGTTTTGTCGATCCACAATCGCTCGGAAAGATATGCAAGCTACATAAATCCATTTATGGATTGAAGCAAGCATCTCGGAGTTGGAATATTCGTTTTGATGAAGTAATCAAAGGGTTTGGTTTCATCAAAAATGAAGAAGAGGCCTGTGTTTACAAAAAGGTCAGTGGGAGCGCAATTGTATTTCTAATCTTATATATGGATCCAAGAGGCTAATTGGATTAAGCCAAAGTACATACATTGACAAGGTGTTGAAAAGGTTCAATATGCATGATTCCAAGAAAGGTTTCTTGCCCATGTCACATGGCATTAATCTTAGCAAGAATCGGTGTCCTCGGACACATGATGAGCGGAATAAGATGGGTATGGTTCCATATGCTTCGGCAATTGGATCCATCATGTATGCCATGCTTTGTACACGCCCGGATGTCTCGTACGCTTTGAGTGCTACGAGCGAGATACGATCGGATCCGAGATGAAGGTCACTGGATGCCGTAAAGAATATCCTTAAGTACTTGAGAAGAACTAAGGATATGTTCCTAGTCTATGGAGGTGAAGAATAGCTCGTTGTAAGTGGTTACACCGATGCTAGCTTCCAAACAGACAAGGATGATTATAGATCGCAATCCGGGTTCGTGTTCGCCTAAACGGAGGCGCGAGTCACTGGAAGAGTTCCAAGCGGATACGTTGCTGATTCTACAACGGAGGCCGAGTACATTGCTGTTTGGAAGCGCAAAGGATGTTTGGATAAAGAAATTTGTTTCGAGTGGGTGTGATGACCGGTGCGGCGGTCCAATGTCTCTCTATTGTGATAATAGTGGAGCCATTGCGCAAGCCAAGGAGCCGAGGTAACATCAGAAGTCCAAACACATACTTCGGCGATATCATCTCATTCGCGAGTTAGTGGACAGAGGTGATGTCAAGATATGCAAAGTGCACACGGATCTCAACATAGCCGATCCGCTGACAAAACCTCTCCCTCAGCCGAAACATGAGGCGCACACAAGAGCAATGGGTATTAGATACTTACATGATTGACTCTAGTGCAAGTGGGAGATTGTTAGTGATATGCCCTAGAGGCAACATGGAGATGTTGGATATCACGTCTATGGTCGTGCCGATTCATGTTAGCCGATGCGTTTTAACGTACGCATCGCCTTTAGGGCATTTTCACGCCAATTTTTTCCCCTAATCTTCATACATCGGCTCAGCCTAGCCGACAGCAATAGGATATTTGACTTGATAATTTTGTTAACGCTGGGAACACCATCAACAAAATTATGGGGCATATACGACACAACACGAATATCAAGAAGGCAGAGGAGACAGAACGAATTTTTCAAAATTTTCGATGCCTTCAAGCAAGTTGGGGGTGATCGGCAAGCATGCATTAATTGGCGATCAAGTAACGCAAGCCGATTACAATAGTCAGTTCGAATCATTTACAAGAGTCGACGAAAGCCGATTACAAAAACAGTTGGATTACAAGACGTGCGAGTTCGTGCCCCATACAACTATTACAACCGACTCAGTGCCCAAGGAATTCAGCAATAGCCGATATCGCCATACGACGGATCCCTCTATCTCTTCAATGGCCTTCGCAACGGCTCCGTCGTTCTCCGCCTTCGCATCGGCTGCGTCGTTCTCCGGGATCGGCTTCATCGCCGTGGCCATGTCGGACAGATTTGACACGACCGCCTTAATCTTTGCTCGCTGGTCCTCGATTTCTTTTGGTAGGATGGCCACGTGTTGTTCCTTGGCTATGATATTGGTTTCAATCTTGGCAAGTTCAGCTACCAGCTCCTCCCGACGCTTCCAAAGTCGATCAAGTTCAGCAATCGGCTCGGTCTTCAAGGCATCAAATTTAGCCTTCTCGGCAGTAATCTCTTGCTGGCTGGCCTTGATGGTGGCCTCCAATGCTTGGTTTTCATGGCGATCGGCTATCCTCTGTTTAGCTCGTTCAAGTTTCTGCCGATGCGCCTCCATAAACATGGCCGGTGCAATAATATCAGCCAGCCGGTCCGGCAGCCGATCTTGAATATCCTCTAACCGACTACAGATAGAACCGCAGCCGGTGACCAAGAAATCAAGGGAACACTCTAGCCGTTTGGCTATGTCTGACAGAGTGGCCCGTAGCTCCTCATCCGACACTACCGTGGCATTATCGGCGCCCTCTTCAGGATCAAGGAATTTCGATAGATCGAAATCCAGAATATCAGCTACAGACTGCAAGTTAGAACGTGGTTAGGAAAGCCGACAAAGCTGAAAAGCCGATTTGTAAAACTGAACAGGACTTACTCGGATAGCTGGAACTGAGGTAGCCACATCCTCAGCGTCACCATCACCTGCGGCCATCGGTGTCGGCTCCCTTGATGCATGGGGGCAGGTGTTGGAGCACGGGCAGGCTGGAAAAGGTGCAAGTCGGAAATTCTGCTGTGCTAGTAAGAAGGAAATGAAGATAGAGCTTACCGAAGGAGGAGGAGCCGTCTTCTTCTTGGCGGCTAATTTCTTTGCATGCAGACAAAGAAAGTCAATAAATCATAATGATAAAAAAGAAAAATGGCAAGACTGAGCGTTGAAGAATGCTTACCGGCTGGGGACGAGGGACTCGTTTTGGAGGGCTTGGAGTCTGCTCGATGGTCTGCTCGGCCGATGGAGTCTGAGCATACTTGTCCGAAGAGCTCATTTCGGCTGCGGCGGCGTTGACGGCTTGCTCCATTTCCTTGTCCCTAACTTCTTCTTCAAGGACTGCGTCCACATCCGGGTCGATTGGGGGCAAGTCGTCGACTGGGGTTGTCCTTGGCTTCTTTGAAGCTCGTTTTCTTTTCTCTGCAGCCGGAGTAGCAGCAGCCGATGGTGTCGCCCTTTTCAGCCGATGTAATGGCGCATGGGTCTAGCCGTGGAGAAGAGTGGCCACCTTCGGCGCATGGCAGCCGATGATGGACAGGGCCAGCCCGTAGCCGCCGAATAGCACGCCAGGGGCATAAATAATTGTCACCCCCGTATTACTTGTGTGTAGAGGGGAGGTATCGATCGTCTGCAAAGGAATAAGGCGTGATTAGTCAATAATACAAGAAGTGGCCGAAGAAAGTTAAGAGAAAAAAGAGATACTTACCGATGGAGTCATCTCGGGGTCGATGATGGTCAAGTACATCGAGGCCGATTGATGGAACAAGTGTCGCTTCCATTCATTCCACCATCGGCTGAAGATTGTTGTCCTTGTCACCGCCAGATCAATGTTGTCAATGCTGCCAAGAGGGGGGCCAGGAATGCTGAGCAGCCGATTCATCAATATATCTCCCTCGATCTTGCCTCTGGATTGGATCTTGTCTGAGTATAGAGGCCGATCGGTAGCTGACCCATGCCAAGTTGTCTTGCGGCCACCATCGGATGAGAAAACTCATAAGATTTTAGAGTTTTGCACCCTTGGTGGATGCCGATAGGGAGGATGCAAGGTGTGATTGCCCACGTATACATTTCCCTTGGTTTTTCATATCCCTCGGAGTTGAGCTTATCCAGCCGAAGATCATCTGGGAGTTCGAATCTATCAAAATCTTTGTAAGCAAACCATATCCTTGAGCTGCTTGGGAAGCCGGCGTACGGGTTGTCGAACCGGTTTTGAAGTGTTAAATTTGTTAGCTTGGATCAGGGATAGGTTCTTCTTTGCTTCCCCATATGACGGGCATCGGCGGGTGGTCACTTCTTCATCATCTTCAAATCTTGGCTCGATTAAAGGGAAATCGGCCTCCAATGGGGTTGGCCTTTCTGCAACTCGATAGAGGTGAAGGTTTAGCCACAACTGCAGCAGCCACCAGGGCCCTCCTGTGTTGATGGTTTGCTTAGAAGCTAGCCGAGCCGATGCATTACTTAACATATGGTATAGATAGCCGAGCAAGTATTTTCCCAAAGGAACTTGTTTTTTGCTCACTAAGGCTTCGGCTATGTGCTGCCAGTTGCTAGTCGGCCCATAGCTCGATCCGCAGAAAACATACTTTTCCAGCCACATTAAAAGGAAAGCGGTGTGTTCTTTCTCAGAAATTGGGTCGTCTTTCATGTTCATTGATATGAAGCCGCTCCAGCCCCCTATGCTTTTGAT
Source organism: Oryza australiensis (assembly GCA_019925245.2). Lineage (NCBI taxonomy): Eukaryota > Viridiplantae > Streptophyta > Magnoliopsida > Poales > Poaceae > Oryza > Oryza australiensis. The sequence goes on from JAIFGZ020000792.1 coordinate 408,965, forward strand.
CTTAAAATTGTGGGAGCACTTGATATTGAGGCCGACTGGGTCAACTGTTGATGTCATATCCAGTCCTGTGATCATCATTATGTCCAAAAGGGTTGGTGTCATCAGCCCTTGCTTGAAGAGAAACACATTTAGTGTGTCTGACCAGAAGTAGGTGGCAGCCGATAAGAGGGGTTCGTCTTTCTATATATCGGCTATCGTCAGGGCTAGGCATTGGCTTATTCCTATTTTAGTCCAGTGGGTTTGCTGCCTAGCTGACATCCGAGAATACCAAGCTAGCCGGGATTTATCGTTGAGGGCCAAGACTTGAAGGCATCGGACCGTGGGCTAGGTCGGGAGTGGAAAATCGAAGGGGATTCGGTTCGTTTCGCATTAATAAACTCGCTAGGGTCTATGTTGTCGATCTGATTAGGGCTCGCGAGGTCTGGAATGGCAATTTGGTGGGCGAGATGCTGTGATTTAAAGGATGGAAAAACAAGATTACAAAAGATGAAAGTCAAATTGCAAGGAGTAAAGGGCAGTAGCCGATGAAACTTACCTCTCGGTATTCCGCTTGGGCCGCTTCGGAATGAGTGCTTGAGGACGCCATTGATGAGCGGGATTGTTGTCACGAAAAGGGTTTGTTGGTGATGTCGCACTTCGGGTCCGACGAGGTCGCCGAGGAGATGAAGAGTTTTTTTTGCCTAGGGCTTGAGAGATGGAAATAACAGTGTGGCTTGTTTTGGTGCAAGACAGGTGCTATTTAAAGAGGTTTCTTGATAGCCGAGACAGAATTGGACGGGAGTTGTGCGGAATTTGAAAAGCAGCACGCAATATTATCTTATCACGGACTTGGGGGGCATGTGCTAACGACCAAATTTGGTAACAAAATCCCTGAGTTCAAGGCTGAAGTGGAATTGGATTGGAAAACGATCTGCGGAGAGAACAGAGGCTGCATCGGCCATGATCAAATCGGTTAGGAGGCCAGTCGGCTAAGGCCGGATCGGACAAAGATAGCCAATAGCCGATTCCGATTCAGAGAGGGAGATGGAACCATTTTCGATGAAAAAGCTTGAAGATAAAAGGAAGATTCGGTTCCTAAATGTGCGTTAAGATATTGCCTTCTATGAATAAAGTCATGTAACGGCAATTGTATCTGTAAAATAGGGTTTTGTTTAGATATTTTCTTTTTCAATACGACATGGGACTATATCCCAGGCTATTGTTGTATTTTGAATAGTTGATTAGATAGAAACCGTGTTCTACATGGACTTTGTTGTACTTGGGTATAAATAGGACCCGAGACCTCTTGTAAATCATAATCATACATCAATACAATCTCGGCGCATCGCCAAACCTTTTCTTTTAGACGAGTTCTTGATCCCGCTTCGGGCTGCATCGATCTTGACCCCCGAATAAGGTAAATGCTTGTCGTTAGTAGTTTGTATCATCAAATATAGTGCTTACATCGTCATGACACTCTAGGTTTAATGTTATAAGCTGCGCAAGTTATCATATACGGCATATTATCTAGAACAATGTCTAGATCTATCTCGCCGTCGGCTCGTTTCTCTCGGGAGACAGCAGTCGACAGAGCTAGATCTAGATGTTGGACTAGGTCATATGTTGTATCTACCGTCTTGAAGGGTTTACATCGGTCTATATAGATCTAATACTATCTTTTTGTACTTAATGTTTGTTGACGAGAAATTCCTCTCACGCGGTGGCTTGGGAGATCTGCTTAACTCCAGTGCAAGTCCTTCTCGGCTGCCTGTGCTATGCAGGGCGTGCTAGTTGGTTTGATCTGTTTACCAACAAGAAAAACAGGAAATATGCATTAAGTGTTAGGTTAGATCCCCACTGGATTGGCTAAGGGAATCCATGAGCATATATTTGCTATCCTAAAATATATTTAAGCCAAGCGACTAGAATGGATCGGCGATACCGAGACAACATTAGCCGCTTAACCTAAATGCAGTAAAGGATAATAAATATATGTATTGATAACCTAGCCGATACTGGAAAGCTAACTATGGACCGGCTAGTAATCCGATGATTCTTATGAAAAGATACCATCCTTGAACCAGATGCTTAGCCCGAAATTCGACCGTCGGCTGTCGATGACAGGCCGATTTCGGCTTATGATGTCTGACAAGAATAGGATCTTAATATAAGAGGCAGTCCTAACATAAATCTAATAATAAATATACTAAAATATATATATTAGGGCAGATAAGGCCGGCTGAAACCCCGGCACTGTCTCTTAAACATATAAGTCTAACCGAACAGATCACTGGAAATTATAAAAACAACTTAATAGTTCAACATTGATGCAGCATTAAGTATAAAAAGAAAAACCTGATCTGTTATAGCTGATTTATACCTCTCCAGACGGTGGATACCGCATATAAACCAGCCAACCTTTAGATCTAGGCTTATTGGCTGCAGTTTCTTGACAGAACTGGCCAATAGCAGGATAGATCTAAACATTGCTGCAATTTATATGCGATATATGATAAATAGCGCACTATACACCCCTGAATCTAATGTGTCATTACGATGGAAGCACTAGAATCAGCAGAACATACCACTAATGACAAGCATTTACCTGGATTTGGGATCGAAACAATGCAGCCCGTAGCCAAGCTAATTGCTCGTCTGAAGAAAAAGGTTGGCAATGCGCCGAAGGTTGTTTTATTGATTGTGTGAATGTCTTTTACAGGAGGTCTCGGGTCCTTTTTATACCCAAGATAGCATTATCTGTACAAACCCTGGACTCTATCTAAACTACTATTTAAAATACGACGGTATCCCAGAAAGGACCCACGCCACATTACAATGAACAACTTAAACAAACTCCTAATTTACAGATACAATTGCCGTTACAGGACTCTATCCATAGATGGCAATATCTTTTAACGCACAAGCTAATAACCGAATCTTCTATTTGTCTTCAAACATCTGCACCAGAAACAGTTTTATCTCCTTTGAACCTAGAATCGGCTATCGGCCGCTCTTGTCCAATTCAATCCTTGGCCGACTCGCATCGCAGCCGATTGCTTCTCAGCCGATGCGGCCTCTGTTTCTCCGTCAAACCAGCCGATCCGATTCTGCTGCACCTTTGCCAGGACTTAGGGATTAAATTACCAAATTTAGGTGTTAACACATGCCCCCCAAGTCCGTGATATGAAGTGTTACGGATTTGTTGACTGTTCAAATTCTCGCTCTTTTCTGACCTAAACCACTTCGGCTGCCCTGAGTGCCCTTTAAATAGCCCTTCGCTTCGACCGAAACGATTACGCTTTCAAGACCCACTCAAACATTTCGCAAACAAGCTTTTGCTTCCTCTATCTTCTTCGATGATTCACCGGCGTCCTTCGTCAGATCTCAGCGCCCTTCGCGAATCAGAACTCGTCTTCACCTCCAACGACTCTGATGGCTTCCACCGCTGCCGCATCAAGCGCCTCCGTCGCACCGGCCACCGCCGCCGCACCAACTGCCGCCGCCGCACCAGCTGGCGCGATCGCCGTCGAGTTTCCTGAGGTATGCCCACCGGTTCAAAACTCTTTTCTTCGGATTTCCTTCTCCAGCCATGTCTCCTAGCATTGTTGCATTCATCATGCCTTTAGCTGTTCTTGATTAGCACTTTTTCCCCTTTTAAACTGTAGCGTTTAGCCATTCTTGATTAGCGTTTTTTCCCTTTCAAACTGTAGCACCTGTCACATCAAGTGGTCATCCTCAGTTTGACCCAAGAAAGGAGGTACTTTCTCGGCCCCATCGGCAACACGGACCCAGCCGATGTGATAATAGCCGAAACCAACTAGATCCCTTACAACACCAACAAGCCATCCCTGGCCCACTGGAATGGGACCTTCAAGTCGTGGCCGACCACCAACGCAGCCTTGGTTGAATGGTATAAGAGGGTGCGATCGGCCAAATACGCTCAGTGGGAGGAAACCGGGATCGCCCAATGCTTGGCCCTGTCCATCGCCGGCATGGAGAAAGATGAGCCGCTTCTATCGGCTGTAACATACTTCTGGAATGACAGCTTCAACGCCTTCATATTCAGGCAAGGGCCGATGACAATCACATTGGCGGTGTACATGACGACCGGGCTGAACATCCTGGCGTCGGCTAACCCCAGCAACCTGAGCCGAACGGGGCAGCATCAATTCAAAACCAAGGCCACCGGCGAGTGGAGCGGCTTCATCGCTCAAAACATGAAGGACAGCTCAGTCGGCCACAGGGAACACGCCGCATTCCTTATGATATGGCTGGAGAAGTTCTTGTTCTGCGGCTCAAGCTGCGGACCGACCACGAACTGGCAGATCGTGGCTGAACTTCTGGCCGATGGGGGCAAGCTTGCGCTGGGAAATACTTCCTCGGCTACTTATATCAGATGCTGCATCAGACCGCCGCGAAGATAGCCGCCAATGCCCCAATAAACACCGGCGGCCATTGGTTGTTCTTACAGATCTGGCTGGTGCTGGTGACCTAAAAGATAGTCGGTCGGCTCCCTCTGACTGAAGCTATTTTCCCAAGGCTGGAGCCGATCGAAGACGAAGACGGCAACCAGATCACCACCACTAGATGCATGAGCTATGGAGAAGCAGCGGCTGCTCATGCAAGCTCAAAGCAATCGGCCAACTTGTTGGCCGAATGGTGCATTGCCCTGTACGACGGGTTGTCACATGAGAACTGTGCATGGTACTTTTACCGGGACCGGGGACTGTTTGAGTTGCCAGCCGATTTTAATTGGGAAGACATCAACTCAGCCGACAACCCATAGTGCAGGGAGTTGTTCGTCGCCGTCCTGTCCCCTTGCATCCTGTCGACCGGAATCCACCAAGGCCGATCAATGGCCAAAAGCTATGAATTTTATTACCCGGTGTCGACGGCGAGACAGTTTGGTCTTGGGCAACTGCCCATCGGCTTCTATTATGCCAACAAGATTGAGACGAGGGGAGTGGTAAGACAGGATTTGATAATGCATCGGCTGCTGAATATAGCCGGCCCTCCCCTCGGCAGCATCGGCAAGATGACCCTGGCGTTCAAGCGACACATCTTCCACCAGCGGTCATCACATTACGTCGATCTGCTCCTGCCCGAAGAGATCCCTTTGGTAAGCTTTTAACTCCAAATTACTTTTCCATTTTTAGCATCGGCTGACGTAGCCGATTAACACTTGATCTCTGACTTGCAGGAGACCGAGACGGAGCGGCCGACGGTGAGCGACTCCGGGCTCCCCATCGAATACTGTCTAGGTGTTCTGGATGGGGGTAGCCTCGCTCCGTTGATGATTGGCTGGGGGGCGCCAAAGCTGGTGTCTTTGCTGCATGGGCAAGTGCGCGAACCGATTGCCCACAAGAAAAGGGCCGCGCCTCTCGTACAGCCATCGATCGCGCCTGCCCCCAAGAAACTGAAGGAGAAGAAACCGGCAGCGCCAGCCGATAGCCTCCCCCCTTTGGACCCGATCGTCGCGCAATTCCTCGACGCTATCACCGCGAGGAGATGCCGGCGGCTGCTAGAGCGACGGCTGAACCTGAGAGCTCTAGCCATGAATCCATCAATGCTTCTGCCGACGTCCCGCCGGTTCCAAGTCCTCCCGCGAAAAATTGGTCGGTAAGCCCTCATCTTGTCAAATTCGGCTTTATGATGATATCACTTGCATCTGACCGAACAATTCTCCTCAGGTCAAGAAATTGGCCGGCCGCACTCTATGTCACGCGCCATCGGTAGCCGTCTTTTGCAACTTGATTTGTAGATCTTAGCCGAGTCGACCGCTAACATAGCTGACCTCCTCAACTTTGACTTGTCGGAGTTCGAGGAGTCCGGCGAGATCAGCGAGGAGGCGTTGGTGACGTCGGTCGAGGACCTGAGGGCCACCCTAGCTGACATCAGCAACCGGCTGGAGGCCTCGCTGGATGCGCTGGTGGTCGAGAGCGGCTCGATTCACGAGCTTCAAGAAGATCCAAGGCTAGCTGCCAGAAGCTCTAGCCGATGCCATCGTGCCGGCCACCTTCTTGGAAGCCCACCAACTCAAATACGAACGGGCACGGTAGCCGATAGCCAATCGTCGCGAGAACCAAGCGCAGTCGGCCACCCTTCAGTCGACCAAGGAGGCCATCGAGAGCTAGAAGGCTGCCTTTGACCGCTTGAAGGCTGAGCCGGCGGCCAAGCTTGAGCAACTCCTCTCACGCCAAGATCAGCTGATGGCTGATCTTGTTCAAGTCACGAGCGAGATCGACGTCCACAAGGAGTACATGGCCGGCCTGCCAACTGAAATCAATGCTCAACGTCAAAGTATCAAGGCGGTTGTGGCGCATCTCTGAGATTGGTGAAAGGCATCCGGCCGGTGGTTGGGTCTGAGGCCGACGACGTCAAGGCCATCGAGGAAGTGGATCAGATTAGGCGGACGACGCTGTCGGCCATAGCCGATTTCTTGAAACAATGAATTTGTAATATTTTAACATTCTGAGATCGGCTATTGCTTCCTGTAATATACTCGCCAAACTTTTGTAATGAACTTTAATTCTGATCAACTGCTCAAACTTTTGTAATCGGCCCTAGACCTTGTGTAATATAGCTTGCTAGTTTTGTGCAACTGTGCTTGTGGATGAGATCGGCTTCGGCCGCATGTAGTGTCTTTGTATGACTATGAACTCTGAATTGCTTATGCTGAAATCGGCCCTAGCTGTCCGTGTCGCGTCACGTTTGCCGATTTGGAAACCACACCACAACCATCGATCTTAACACTTGAATTATGGCCGTCGATCCCAATCTCTTAAAACGCTTTCATAATAACTGCTGATTGTGAAGCTTAAAAAATTTAGAATTTCCTGACACCCAATTTTGTAATCGGCTCGTGCGTGTATATGCCCCCCAAATTTTGTTGATGGCTTTGGTGTCGACAAAATTGTGAATCCAAACCATTTGCACCTCATTGCCGTCGCTATCGGCCAATCGTTAGCCGACCGTACAAAACTTAGGGAAAAATGTTGCATAAAAATGCCTAAAGGCGATGCCTTATTGAAAACAAGACATCGACTGTCATAAATCGGCTAAGCAACCAGAGCAGAATCATGAGTTGATCCGTACAGTTGGGTAGTATTTCTTTAGGTATTTTCCATTAAGAGCCCTTCCAAATACTTCTCCATCCAGCCCCTCCAGCATGTAAGCTCCTTTAGTGACGCATTTGTGGATCTTGAAAGGCCCTTCCCAATTTGGTGACCACTTGCCGAACTTGTTATACCTAGATCCAATCGGCAGTACCAATTTCCAAACGAGTTCGCCTTCCTCGAACGATTTAGGCACCACTTTTTTGTTATAATGTCTGGCTACTCGTTCTTTATCCCTTGTAACTTTTCCAAGGCCCTCATCCTTGATAAAACTAGATCTTCTGATTCATCCACCATCAAGTGATAATAATCGTCGGCTGTGAGCTGATCCTGTAGCTGAATGTGCCTTGAGCCAATGACGCTTTGCCACGGTAGCACTGCCTCATGCCCGTAGACCAGCTTGTACGGAGGGACTTGAATTGATCCGTGGCATGCCATCCGATATGCCCATAGTGATTCACCTAATCGGCTGTGCCATTGTCTGGGGTACTCAGAGATCTTTCTTGTAATCAATTTAATCAAACTTTTATTTGAAGCTTCGGCTTGCCCGTTGGCCTGTGCGTAGTATGCGAAGAATTAAGTAGCTTGATCCCCTTGCCGTCGGCAAACTAAACAAACTCATTCGATACGAAGATAGATCCCTGGTCTGTTGTTATCATTTGTGGGATGCCAAATCGGTAGATAATATGTTCTTTGACAAACTCGATGGCGTCCTTAGAATCCACTTTCTTCAGAGGAACAACCTCCGCCCATTTTGTGAAATAATCTGTCGCCACCAGAATAAGTTTATGCCATTTGCTTGAAGGTGGATTGATCTGGCCGATCATATTGATGCCCCGTCCTCTGAACGGCCAAGGCTTAATAATTGGGTTCATAGCCGACGCTGGTGCTTGTTGTATGGCGCCAAATTTCCGACAATCCTGGCAACCCTTGTAATATGTGAAACAATCCTCCAGCATCGTCGGCCAGAAATATCTTGCTCGGCGAAGCAGTCACTTCATTTTGTGGGCCGATTGATGCATGCCACAGATCCCTTCGTGCACTTCTCCGATGACCACTTTCGCTTGATCGGCTCCCAAAATCTTGAGTAGCACACCATCAATCGTCCGATAGTACAGATCTTCATCGAGCAAAACATATCTTAAAGCCCTGTATCGTAATTTCCTTGTAGCTGATTGATAGGGGTTTCTGAGATAGCTGTAAACTTCAAAGCTCCAATCATCGGCCGTAATGGCGGCAACCTCTATATCTATCTCTTTCAACATCGGCCGATAGCCCGATGCCCCTTGACCTAAATCATTGGCTTCTGTGTTCTGCTCTCTGGGTATATGTTTCAAAGTAACCAGCCGAAAATTGTCCATTAATTCCCAGCATTGCTGATAATAGACCATCAGCGCATCTTTTTTGCATTCGTATTCTCCTGACAATTGGCTGATGACCAACAATGAATCTCCCATTATTTCGATGGCGTCGGCTTCAACTTCCTTGAGTAGATGTAACCCTTTAAGAATGGCTTCGTATTCGGCTTGGTTGTTTGTAGCGTGGGGGTTGATAGTGAAAACAAATTCGAAACTTGCCCCCCTAGGTGAAATAATGACTAAGCCGATGCCGCAGCCGTTGGTACAAACTGAGCCGTCAAATGTCAAAGTCCAAGGCATAATTTCCACTGAGCCGATCAAATCATTTATGTGCTCTACAATAAAATCGGCTATAGCTTGTCCTTTGACTGCCCTGGCTGCCTGATACCGCAAATCAAACTCTATTAGCGCAAAAATCCACTTCCCAATTCTTCCTTTCAACACTGGAGCCGATAGCATGTATTTAACTACATCAGCTTTGCAGATTATTGTGCATTCGTTGGATAGCAGATAATGCCTTAACTTCGTACATGAAAAATCCAGGCATAGGCATAGCTTCCCCACAGGTGAATACCTTGTTTCCACATCTAGCAACCGTCGGCTGAGATAGAAGATAGCCTTTTCTTTGTCCTCAACTTCTTGGATTAAAATGGAGCCGATTGACTTGTCATCGGCTGATAGGTACAACTTAAACCATATCCCTTTTTGTGGAAGCATTAAAATTGGAGGGGAACTCAGATAATTTTTTATGTTGTCTAAAGCCTTATGCTGCTCTACCCCCATGTGAATGCTTGATCGGCTTTCAGCCGAAGCAGTGGTGTGAACGGCTCCATCTTTTCTGAGAGATTGTCTATGAATCGCCTGATAAAATTGATTTTGTCGATCAAAGATTGGAGTTGTTTCTTGTCCTTCGGAGGCTGAATTGTCTTGATAGCATTTATGCACCTTGGTGTAACCTCAATCCCTCTTTCATGAACAAGAAATCCCAAGAACTGGCCGGCTGATACGCCGAACGCGCATTTGAGTGGATTTTCATCTTTAGGTCGTATTTCCTCGTTCGCTCTAACACTTGTCTCAGATCGGCTATATGGCCCTTTATCTCCCTGGACATGACAACCACGTCATCAATGTAGATCTTGACTAGTGAGCCAATCATGTCGTGAAAAATGTAGTTCATGGCCCGCTGATATGTTGCCCCAGCATTCTTTAAGCCGAATGTCATTACCACCCATTCGTATAAGCCGATTGCGCCAGGACACCGAAAGGCAGTCTTGTGGATATCTTGGTCGGCCATAAATATCTGATTATAACGTGCATTACCCTCCATGAAACTAATAATTTTGTGTCCCAAAGCAGCATCGACAAGCAAATCGGCTATTAGCATTGGGTATTCGTCCTTAGGGGTGGCCTTGTTTAGATCTCTGAAATCGATACACACCCTAAGTTGACCATTTTTCTTCAACACTGGGACAATGTTTGAGACCCACTCGACGTATCGGCAAGGCCGAATGAATCCTGCATCGTATATCCGAGTGATTTTGGCTTTGATTGCCTCGTACATATCAGCCTTAAACCTCCTAGGAGACTGTTTGAATGGCCGATAGCCTGCCTTAATCGGCAGTTGATGGACCACTATTGATCGGCTAAGACTGGGCATCTCGAAGTACTCCCAAGCAAAACAATCTTTATATTCTTTTAATAAAACAATAAGCTGTATTGTGGAATTGGACAAATTTAGAAAATTGGCTTGCCAGATTTTTCCAGACAAACAATCGATGCCTTCGATTTCCCAAAGCGGCAAATCGACACTGACGACGCTAACTGACCTATCGGCTGGTACAATCTCAATCTTGTCGCCGTCCCATTGGATGAGGCTCTGATGCATTGTAGAAGGAACGCAGCAATTAGCGTGTATCCAGTCCCTTCTGAGCAGCAGGCTATAAGACCCCTTCCCGTCGATGACAAAGAATGTTGTGGGCACGGTCTTATTGCCGATTGTCAGTTCGACGTTGAGGACGCCCTTGGTTTCTGATGGGTTGCCACCGAAGTCTTTGAGCACTATATTGGTCTTTATCAAGTCTTCGGCTCCTTTGCCTAGTTTTCTGAATGTTGCATAAGGCATGAGGTTGACCGCAGCCCCCCCCCAATCGACTAGCATCTTGGAGATCGGCTTGCCATTGACGAATCCTTTAACATACAACGGCTTCAAGTGCCAATTTTCGGTCCCCTCGGGTTTGTCAAAAATGGCTTGGTCTGGTGAGATTGCTAGATTCACCAAGTCGTCTTCAAGGGTGTCTGCATCGGCTTCAGGAGCACTGAATTCAGCTGGTAGTATGAACACCATGTTGACCGATGCAGAAAATTTGCCTTTCCCTTTGGCTGCCCTCCTGGCTTGGTCGGATGGACTCTCCTGGGTTTGCTCTTTGTTGACTGCGGTGGTTTTCTTCTTAGGAACCCATCGCCTTTTGATCTTGCCTAGCCGACGGCGCTGATCTTTGATCATGTGCCGAACTGCATCTTCTCTCCCTTCACGCTTGAGTCGTTGAATTCTTCTTTCTTGTGTCTTTGTGAAGAGATCGGACGGGCACCATTGGGGATTGGCCGATTCCTCGTCATCGGCCTCTTTGTCGTCGCGGTTGTTATTGTTGCGGTCTTCGTTGACGAAGAAGTCTTGATGGATCGGCCCGAGCCGATTATGGACAGACCACCGCCTCTGATTTAGCCGCACGGCTCTAGGGACGAACCGGGCTGGGCTTCCAGCTAATGGGCTCCTGTGCTCCTCGTCACGGTGATCGTTGCATGCTGGACAGTCGTCCAATGTTGGCAACCTCATGCCGGATTCCCAGCAATACCCAAAAAATCACAATGCCAATGCAGATCGGCACTGTTGCAGTTTACCTCGTATCGGCGGCTTTAGGTCTCCGGCTCGTGCCGATGAGGTGCTTCATCGCGAGCCGTTTCTCGCGAAGATCGGTGCCGAGGACGACGACTGCCGGTCGTTACGGGCTCTGGCTCGTCGGCTGGTCGATAACGGGGCGCACCATATTGATTGGTGAGACGTGATATCCAGTTGGCTCGTCTTCTGTCTTGGCCCCGATTGATGTGTTGACTAAGCTGTGCGCCATTTTGTTCTGTCGATCAGCTTGCCTGGGGCTTGCTTGAACTGTGTTAACTGGGAAAGGGTTGCCATCTACTTTCATTGGCCGATTTGAATCGGCAAACTTTAATTTCCCAGCTTCAATTGTTGACTGGATTTGCTGCCTAAAAGACTTTGCAATCGTTAGTGGCATGGGATGTGGAGTTGTGCCTCTTGCAATATTTCTTCCTCTTTAATTCCTCGACCGACGGGATCACGTGATTTTTAGGGAGCTGAATCTGTTTCTCCTTAAGCAGCAAGTCAAAAATCCTGTCCGCCTTGGTGATGTTGAAGTCATATCTCTCTTCTTTGGCCATCTTCAGTAGCCATTGGCAGATGATGGCCTTTTTATTCTTGGCCCATTCAGCTGCTGCCACTTCCGCGTCATCGTCGTCGGAGCCATAGTCTGATTCAACGATGACCTGAGTTATGTTTTTGACGGCCTTCCTGGTTTCTTGGAAACGCTGCTCATGGGCCGTCACCTTCTGCGCCAAGTGGACTAGGCTGTCGAAGTCCTGCGCAGATAATCGCTCTCAGATCGGCGCGATCAAGCCATGAAAGGCCAAATCGGCCAGCTGGGCGTCCGATAGCGCCAAGCTGTAGCATCGGTTCCTCATCTCCCTAAAGCGTTGGATGTATTCTTGAACCGATTCGTTGTGTTTCTGCCTGATGCTGGTGAGGTCCGACAACTTCATCTCATGGTTGCCAGAGTAAAAGTAGCTGTGAAATTGCTTTTCGAGATCGGCCCAACTCTGAATTAAGTTGTAAGGCAATGAAGAGGACCAGGTAAAAGCCGATCCTGAAAGAGACAGAGGGAACAACCGGACTCTCAAGGCGTCTATAGCCGATGCTTCGCCGCACTGCGCCAAGAATAGGCTAACATGCTCGTATGTTGATACGTTGTCTTGCCCCGAGAACTTCGAAAAATCTGGGATCTTGTATCGGTTGGGCATCGGAATCCGCTCGAAGTGCTCTGGATAGGGATACCGGTACATGTTTCCTGAGTCCTCTGGCTTGAGGCCGAATTGATCGCGCATGACATCTACAATCAGATCGGCCCAGGTCCGGTTGTCCTGCTGTATCGGCTTGTATGGGTCATATGGTGCGAGTGCTTGCCGATACAGCGGTGGTGGCGTCTGAGGCCTGTAGTGATGGTCTTGACGGCCTCCTTGATACTAGTATTGATGATCAGCGGGAGGCGGCCGATGCGCCGGTGGTGGCGTTGGTGGTCTCGGTAACAGCTGTCGGCCACCGGCGTTGTACCGTCCGTCTAGGTCAATCTAGGGAATTGGCTCTGACTGCCGATTGTCGTTGAACATGTTAGCAATCTGATCCTGGGGCAGCGGTTGTTGTCGGTTCAGCATAGTAATCACTGGCCTTCTAGCCGGTTCAGTTGGATTTGGCTGGCCGTGGACCCCTCCTGGCGGCCCTGGTTGCCTTGGTGGTGGGATCGGCCGATTTTGGGTGACCAGCGTCCTGTATCCAGGAAACTAGCCGTCTGTGAAGTAGGTCGGCCCCCGTTGCAGCTGGTCGGCTATCTTGGCGTTGACCACGGTAGCGATCATGTTGTTGAGAGTGTTGACCAGGATGCTACTTTGGTTGACTAGCGCGTGATGAACGGCCGAATCAATTCGGTCTTGCAAGGTATGCAGGGCCGAATCGTCATGTTCCTAAATCGGCTCCTCCATTTTCTGTTTGCCTCTTGACCCACGAGAGCAGGATGTGTTGAGTTCGTCCAAGCTGAACTTGTATTTTTGATGAATGGCCCCGGATCTTGTTTGGGTGAAAGATTGCAAGTAGTTTGCTTGGAGTTCTTCCACCATCTTCTTATAATCGGCCTGCTGTTCAGCCGATAACTGCTCCATCTTCACAGGCACAATGTTGTCCTGGGAAACATTGGGTCTCTTGGAGTCAACCATCTTGCCGGCTGAGTCGCTGCGTCCTAGTCGAGCCAACAGAGAAAGTCCCACCGGGCGTGCCAAGAAGCGTGTTGACGAGAAATTCCTCTCCCGCGCTGGCCTGGGAGATCTGCTTAACTCCAGTGCAGGTCCTTCTCGACTGCCTGCGCTGTGCAGGGTGTGGCAGTTGGTTTGATCTGCTAACCAACAAGAAAAACAGGAAATATGCGTTGAGTGTTAGGTTAGATCCCCACTGGATCGGCTGAGGAAATCCATGAGCATATATATGCTATGATAAAATATATTTAAGCCAAGCGACTAGAATGGATCGGCGATACCGAGACAGCATTAGCCGCTTAACCTAAATGCGGTAAAGAATAATAAATATATGTATTGATAACCTAGCCGATACCGGAAAGCTAACTATGGATCGGCTAGTACTCCAATGATTCTTATGAAAAGATACCAGCCTTGAACTAGATGCTTAGCCCGGAAATCGGTCGTCGGCTGTCGATGGCACGCCGATTTTGGCTTATGATGTCCGATAAGAATAGGATCTTAACATAAGATGCAGACCTAACATAAATCTAATAATAAATATACTAATATATATATATATTAGGGCAGATAAGACCGGCTGAAACCCAGCACTGTCTCTTAAACATATAAGTCTAACCGAACAGATCACTGGAAATTCTAAAAATGACTTAATAGTTCAACATTGATGCAGCATTAAGTACAAAAAGAAAAACCTAATCTGTTATAGCTGATTTATACCTCTCGAGACGGTGGATACCGCATATAAACTAGCCAACCTTTAGATCTAGCCTTATTGGTTGCGGGTTCTTGACAGAACTGGCCAATGGCAGGATAGATTTAGACATTGCTCCAATTTATATGTGATATATGATAAATAGCACAGTATAAACCCCCTAATCTAATGTGTCATTACGATGGAAGCACTAGAATCAGCAGAACATACCACTAATGACAAGCATTTACCTGGATTTGGGGATCGAAACGATGCAGCCCGTAGCCAAGCTAATTGCTCGTCTGAAGAAAAAGGTTGCCGATGCGTCGAAGGTTGTTTGATTGATTGTGTGAATGTCTTTTACAGGAGGTCTCGGGTCCTATTTATACCCAAGATAACATTATCTGTACAAACCCTGGACTCTATCTAAACAACTATTTAAAATACGACGGTATCCCGGAAAGGACCCACGCCACATTACAATGAACAACTTAAACAAACTCCCAATTTACAGAGACAATTGCCGTTATAGGACTCTATCCATAGATGGCAATATCTTTTAACGCACAAGCAGATAACCGAATCTTCTATTTATCTTCAAACATCTGCAGCAGAGACGGTTTTATCTCCTCTGAACCTAGAATCGGCTATCGGCCGCTCTTGTCCGATGCAATCCTTAGCCGACTGGCATCGCAGCCGATTGCTTGTTAGCCGATGCGGCCTCTGTTTCTTCGTCAAACCAGCCGATCCGATTCTGCTTGACCTTTGCCAAGACTTAGGGATTCAATTACCAAATTTAGGTGTTAACAATGTTGCATCATCTATGATCTGTTAAGTCGCTCTTAGAAGTATTTAGAACTATTCGATTAGATGCCTACTTGTAGAGACAGTGCAGGGGTTTCAGCCAGCCTTACCTATTTTAATAATCTTTTAGCATTATTTACTATTAGATATATTAAAGGTGTCTCTTATATTAAGATCTCAATCTTGTTAAATGCCTTAAGCCAGTATCAGTCTGTTGGCATCAGTCGATAGCCGATTGATCTAGGTTTAACGCATTTAGGTTAGATTGATATCTTTTCATAAGACATATTGGAGTAATAGCCAATACACATTAGATCTGCAACATCGGCTAGGTTATAAACGCATATATTTATTATCTTGATGTATATTTAGATTAAGTGATTCATACTATCTCGGCACAACCAATCTATCTCAGTCACTTAGTTTAATTATGCTTGGGGAAGGCAATTGTATGCAAGTTGGTTTCCTGAGCCGATCCGATAGGATCTAACTTTAACCTTAACACATGTATCTGTTTATTATTTCATATTGGTTAGCAGATCAAACCAATTGGCACACCTAGCTCATCACAGGTAGCTAAGGACGGACCTGCACTGGAGTTAAGTAGATCTCCCGGGCCAGCGCGTGAGAGAATTTCTCATCAACAATGTCGGATCCAAGCTATCGGCTGATATCTTCAAGGCCCGGTTCGGCATTTCTACGAAGGATTCCCAAGGGACAATCGAATCTGGTTTGCATATGCACATTCTGAAGATTTGAGCTCCTAAATGACTTGAGATTTGATGAGATAAACTCTGAGAAGTTTGATAAGTCCAGGGAAGTCTTCACAGCTGCCATCAACCCTTGTATCCTCCCAGTCGACATCCACCAGGGCATAAATGTACTAGTTTCATACGAATTTTATCACCCAATGAGTGCTGCCAGACAATTAGGGATGGGACAGCTACCGATCGGCCTGTACTTTGCCGACAAGATCCAAACTAGGGGAGAGATCTCTTCAGGCCTTATGATGGACAGATTGCTCAATATGACAGGGCCTCTCCTCAGCAGCATTGACAATATTGAACTGGTCGTAATGAGGAGTGCAGCCTTCGACCAATGGTGAATTGAATGGAAGAAACACCTTTTTCACCAACCGGCTTCGATGTACTTGACCACCATGTACCCGGAATTGGTTCGACAAGTAAGCACTTTTCCTTCTTTTGTTAAATTGTTCATTATCGGCTTAACATCTTTCAGTATTTGACTACATCTTTCTCTTTGTTTGCAGATTACTGACTCTTCTCCTCATACCAGCAACACTGGAGCAACCATTTGCTATGCTGCCGGCATTCTCCCCAATGATTGTCGACTAGCCCCCTCAAGGATCGGCTATGATGCCCCCAAGACGACATCTTTGCTTTATGGTCAAACCTGCCAGCCGTTTCCCTCTAAAGTTGGAAAAAGGAGAAGGACCAAACCATCGGCTGCCGATCCATCGGCTGCAAAGAAGAAAGCTACCAAGAAACAAAAGACAGCTATAGCCGATGATCTGCCGTCCTTAGACCCAGACGTGGAGGATTTCCTGAATCAAGAAGAAATGGAGGAAGCCGTCGACGAGGCTGCTGCCGAGACAAGTGAACCAAGAAGAACAATGCCGACGCCGCACCAATGATCCAGCTCCCAGAAAACTCCAACTCCACCAAGACGCCAACCTCGTCCTCCTGGTATGTACTTTTTGGAGTTCATTTCCTTTAAATTTTCACATTTCAATTCTGACCAAACTCCTTCACTTTTGTAGAAAAAGAAATTTGCCACCAAGAAGAGATCGGCTCCACCTCCATCGGTAACTTTAAACTCAAAACCTTTCTCAGTTTTCAGTTAACCGATTCTGCCTCAAACTTGTTCCTTTTCTTTTTGTGAAGCCGCCTCGCACTCCAACACCTGCCCGACATGAATCAAGTGAACGGACTCCATCGGCTAGGGCAGCTATCATGTGGAAGCAGAAAGAAAAACAACCCCTGTCATCCCTGTAAGCACTCTCTTAACTCCATATTGGCTATTTTAAGCTTTCCAACACATAATAATCTCAACGCTTTGTTTTCAGGCTCTAGCCGATATGTTCTCCTTTGACATCGGGCAGTTCTTGGATGATGAGGAAGAGACCACCAGCAAAGCTCTAGCTCCTCTTGCCGATGACCTGAAGGCCAAGCTTTTAGACATGGCTCGTTGGCTAGAGAGCTCCTTGGACAACCTAGTTGTCAATTGCGGGCTGATCAGAGCTAGATTAGAGATACAAGATCAAATCCCAAATAACCTAGCCGACATCATCTCTCAAGCAGCATACCTTGAACAACACCGAAACAAGCTGGAAAGATTGGGATCGGCGAGAGAGAAAAGCTCTTGAAGCCACCATCGAAGCTAATTGGCAATCAATCACCACAGAGAAGTCCAAGCTTGATGAGATGACTGCAGGGCCAAGTTCGATTCAACCCAGCATCGATCGACTACGAAAACGCAAGGAGGAGCTGCTAGCGGAGCTTGAAAAATGCAACATCTAGTTGGCATCAGAAGAGCAGAAACTTGCCGATCTTCCCAGGGCAATTGAAGAGCAAAAATCCAGATTGAAGACTTCTGTCAAGCACTTGCTAGATCTTACGAAGTCTCTCAAGGTAATCCCGGGAACTGATGCAACCGACGCCCAAGGCATCGAAGACATATATCAGCTATCAACAAGCTAGTGTCTGGATGAGCCAATTTATGTAATAGGGGCTTAGCACTTGAAACTTGTGAGCTTTCATGCCGATTCTTGTAAACTCTTGTGAACTTCTATGGTATAACTTGCTTGCGTTGATTCTTGTAATACATCTTGTGTTGAAAATTTTAAAGTCCACATATTTTTGTATGCACGCATGTATGCCCCCCTAATTTTATAATGCCAAACATTGATAAAATTTTAACTTGACTAAGGGCGATATCGCAAACATCGGCAGAACTCAACCGATTATGATAAATTAAAAAGATTAAGGGCGATACAACTTATATCGGCCATCTCACATCGGCAGAAAACAACCGATTATGATAAGTTAAAAAGACTAAGGGCGATATAACTCATATGGACCATCTAAAGGCGATATGAACACACCGGCTAACATGTATCGACATAACACAGCCGAATTATGAATTGATCCAAACACTTGGATAATATTTTTTCAAATATTTCCCATTGAAAACCCTTCCAAAAACTTCTCCATCAAGCCCTTGCAACATATAAGCTCCCTTAAAAACGGATTTGTTGATCCGAAAAGGCCCTTCCCAATTTGCTGACCACTTGCCGAATTTATTATCACGAGCTCCAATCGGCAGGATCAATTTCCAAACCAACTCACCTTCTGAAAAAGATTTTGGCACAACTTTCTTGTTATAATGATGAGCGATTCTTTCCTTATATCTTGTCACCTTTTCCAAAGCACGCATCCTAGACTAAACCAAGCCCTCCGACTCATCCACCATAAGATTACGATAATCATCGGCTGTCAACTCATCTTGTAAATCAATCCTCCTTGAGCTGATGACACTTTCCCATGGCAACACAGCTTCTTGCCCATAAACTAGCTTGTAAGGAGGCACTTGAATTGAGCCATGACAAGCCATCCGATAGGACCACAAAGCTTCGGCCAGTCGGCTATGCCATTGCTTTGGAAACTCAGAGATCTTTTTCTTAATCAGTTTGATCAAACTTTTGTTAGATGCTTCTGCTTGTCCATTAGCTTGTGCACAATATGGTGATGAATTCAACAATTTAATCCCCATGCTTTCTGCAAATTGGACAAAATCATCCTATACGAAGATAGATCCCTGACCGCTTGTAATAGTCTGAGGAACACCAAATCGGTCTATGATATGCTCTTTAACAAACTTAATTGCATCCCCAGAATCAACCTTCGTCAATGGTATTGCTTCCACCCACTTCGTAAAATAATTGGTTGCCACCAATATAAACTTATGTCCTTTGCTCGAGGGTGGATTAATCTGGCTAATCATATCAATTCCCTAGCCTCTGAACGGCCATTGCTTAATTATGGGATTCATAGCCCATGCTAGTGCTCTTTGAATTGCTCCGAATTTCTGGCAATCTTGACAACCTTTATAATATCTGAAACAATCCTCTAGCATTGTCGGCCAAAAATACCCAGCTCGCCGAAGCAACCACTTCATCTTGTGGGCTGATTGATGAGTACCGCATATACCCTCATGTACTTTGCCCATCACAACATTGGCTTGATCGGCACTCAAACATCTTAGCGATACTCCATCAATTGTCTGATAATACAGATCGTCATCTAGCAAAACATATCTCGAAGCTTTGTAATGCAATTTTCTCAAAGCCGATTGAGAAGGATTCTTCAAATAATTAAAAACATCATACCTCCAATCATCGGCTGCGATTATAGCGATCTCTACCTTGATATCTTTGATCATCGGCTTGTATCCCGATGCCCCCGAGCCAAATCATTAACTTCAACATTTTGCTCTCGAGGAATATGCGTCAAAGTTACTAGCCAAAACTATCCATCAATTCTCGGCACTTCTCATGGTAGATCATCAATGTATCATTCTTGCACTCATATTCCCCAGTTAATTGATTGATGACAAACAAAGAATCACCCATGATTTCAACGGCATCGGCTTCAACTTTCTTTAAGAGTTGCAATCCCTTGAGAACAGCCACATACTCAGCTTGATTATTGGTAGCATAAGGCTTAATAGTGTAAGCAAATTCAAAACTTGCCCCCTAGGTGATATTATGACCAAGCCGATACCACAACCATGAGTATAAACCAATCCATAAAAAAACAATGTCCAAGGCACCATGTCAACCGAGCCGATTGAGTCATCACGATGTTCGACAATAAAATCGGCTATGGCTTGCCCCTTGACTACTTTGGGTGCTCGATATCTGAGATCAAATTTCGTTAAGTCATAAATCCATTTTCCAACTCTGCCTTTCAACACCGGAGCTAATAGCATGTATTTAATGGCATCAGCTTTACAGACTATAGTGCATTCGTTGGATAACAGATAATGCCTCAACTTTGTGCAAGAGAAATATAAACACAAGCACAATTTTTCCATCGGAGAATACCTTGTCGCTGCATCCAGAAGCCTTATGCTCAAATAAAGATTGCTCTCTCCTTGCCCTCAAATTCCTGGATCAGGACCAAGCCAATTGACTTCTCAATGGCTGATAAGTACAACTTGAAAGGTACTCCCTTTTGTCGAGGAATTAGAACCGGAGGGGAACTCAAATATTCCTTAATATTGTCCAAGGCCTTTTGTTGCTCTGCCCCCAAGTAAACTCCTGATCGGCTTTTAATCTAAGCAAAGGTGTAAAGGGCTCCATCCTCCCAGATAGATTAGCAATAAACCTCCTAATAAAATTCACCTTGCCGACCAGAGATTGCAACTGCTTCTTGTCTTGTGGAGGTTGAATATTCTTGATTGCATTGATACTCCTTTGTGTCACTTCAATCCCCCTTTCATGAACAAGAAAGCCCAAAAATTGTCTAGCCGATACGTCAAAAGCACACTTTGTGGGATTCATCTTCAAGCTATATTTCCTCGTTCTCTCCAAAACTTTCCTCAAATCGGCTATATGATCTTCGACCTCCTTTGATTTCACTACCACATCATCAGTGTAGATTTCAGCCAACAAGCCGATTAGATCATGGAATATGTAACTCATGGCTCTTTGATATGTAGCTCCAGCATTCTTCAAGCCAAAAGTCATCACAACCCACTCATACAAGCCGATTGCACCAGGACATATGAAAGCATTCTTATGAATGTCCTCTTCTGCCATGAAAATATGATTATATCTAGCGTTGCCATCCATAAAACTTATAATCTTATGCCCTGAAGCAGCATCAACCAAAAATCGACAATCAGCATTGGACACTCGTCCTTAGGGGTAGCCTTGTTTAGATCACGAAAATCGATGCAAACCCTAAGTTTGCCGTTTTTCTTGATAACGGGAACTATATTGGAACCCACTCAACATATCACCATGGTCGAATAAAACCAGCATCATACAAACAAGTGATTTCGGCCTATATAGTGTCATACATATTGGCTTTGAATCTTCTAGGTGGTTGTTTATATGGCCGATATGTTGGTTTGACAGGAAGCCGATGTTCTATAATCGATCGGCTAAGTCCTGACATCTCAAAATATTCCCAAGCAAAACAATCTCTGTATTCTTTCAAAAGTTCTATTAGCTTAGCTCTAAAATAAGAATACAAATTTTTATTGATAAAAGTCAGCCTAGGCCTATCCCCTAGACCTATATCAACTTCTTCCAAATCATCGGCCGACAAGAAGCCTTGATGTAGAAACCCTCCACGACGCCCTCAAAGCAATAATCGGGGCCCTTCATCTCCAATTGGTTGTATGTCACAATCGGACACTTCTAGATAATCTCGTTGCCAAATTTTTCCAGACAAGCAATCAATTCCCTCCATCTCCCAAAGAGTTAAATCGCCATTGGCAATATTAACTGACATGTCGGCTAGCATGATTTCTACCTTGTCACCTTGTCATTGGATTAAACTCTGATACATGGTTGAAGGAATTCAACAATTTGCGTGAATTCAATCCCTTCCAAGCAACAAGATATATGAACCCTTCCCATCGATGACAAAGAACGTGGTAGGGGCAATTTTGCTGCCGATCAACTCTGCATTCAAAACTCCTCTGGTTTCCGATGGGTTGCCACCAAATTCCTTGAGAACCATGTTGGTCTTGATGAGATCATCTGAACTTCTGCCCAACTTCTTGAATGTAGCATATGGCATCAAGTTCACAACAGCTCCACCATCAACTAACATCTTGGACATCGGCTTGCCATTGACAAACCCCTTGACATACAATGGCTTGAGATGCTGATGCCCTGTCCCTTCTGGTTTCTCAAAAATAGCTTGTTCTGGGAGCAAAAATAATTTGGCTAACGATTCTTCCACAAGATCTGCGTCAGCTTGGCTAGCCTCATATTCTGCTGGTAATACAAATACCATGTTAACCGATGCAGCAACAGTCTTTCCCTTAGCTGCCCTTTTTGCCTTGTCGGCTCCGACTTCATCGGCTGAAAGCACCTTGGTCTTGACACGCCACTCTTTTGTTGAGTGCTCCTGCTTTTTCTTCTTCAGCCGATGGTCAATCTCCTCATGTACTTCCTGGAAACACTCCGTGCTCCTCATCCTCTGAACTCTCCTCTTTTGGTTCTTAGTGATAATACCGAAAGGGAACCATTGAGGGTTCATGGTCTCATCTTCATCCTCATCGAAATCCTCTTGTGACAAGTCCTGATGAACTAGACCCAGTCTCTGATGAACAGGGAGTTTCCTTTGTTGCAGCCGATTTCCACTAGGACCAGATCGGCTTGAACTTCCAGCATAATCTTCATCATAGTTGCTGCATGCTGGACAATCTTCTATTGATGGCAGTCTCCTCCCTTCATTCCATCAAAATCTGAAGAATTCGCAACTCCAATGGGGATCAAAACTGTCATCTTGCTCATAGTATCTCTCTTTCTGCCTATCATGCTTCTTCTGATATTTATCAATGATTCTGACAGAATTACGCTGTGTGGGCCGATAATCCCTTCTATCAGCTGCGCTCCCACTCGTGTGAGCCATGTTGACAGGAATTGGATTGCCATCGACTTTCATCGGCTTTTTGAATCTTCAAATTTTATCTTCCCTGCTTCAATAGCCGATTGGATCTGCTCCCTGAAAACTTTGCAGTCATTGGTGCCGTGAGATCCAGTATTGTGCCATTTGCAATACTCCCTCTTCCTCAACTCCTCGGCCGATGGAATCACATGACCAGTAGGAAGTTGAATTTGCTTCTCCCGAAGTAGCAGATGAAAGATTTTATCAGCCTTGGTAATGTCAAAGTCATATTTTTTCCTCCTTTGCCAAATTTTTTACCCATTGAGATGTAATAACCTTCTTGTTTCAGGCACATTCGGCTGCTGCTACTTCAGAATCATCCTCATCTTCTTCGAATTCATAGGTATATGCAACGTGGCTAACCTTTGTAAAAGCTTTCTTGGCTTCTTGAAATCTTTGTTCGTGTGTTGTTACCTTTTGAGCCAAGTGAGCTAAGCTTTCAAAGTCTTGAGCCGAAAACCTTTCCTTGATTAGCGTCAATAATCCTTAGAAGGCAAGATCGGCTAACTAGGAACCAGGCAAAATCAAGTTGTAGATTCTATTTCTCATGTATCTAAACCTCTGAATATAGTCTTGAATAGATTCATCATGCTTTTGCCTGATAGCTATTATATCGGACAGTTTCATCTCATGGATTCCATCGTAGAAGTACTTATGAAACTGTTTTTCTAGATCGGCCCAACTTTGGACAAAATTATACTGCAAAGATGAAAACCATGTGAAAGCCGATCCAGATAAGGACAAGGGAAACAATCTAACCCTCAGAGCATCAGTAGCCGATGCCTCACCACACTGGGCCAGAAATCGGCTAACATGTTCATAGGTTGACATGTTATCGTGCCCTCAGAATTTTGAAAAATCTGGTACCTTGTATCAGTTTGGCAATGGTACCCTGTCAGAATATTTTGGGTATGGATGCCGATACAAGTTACCAATGTCTTTAAGCTTCAAACCAAACTATTCTCTCATCAGATCAACGATCATATCAGCCCAAGGCTTCTGCTGAGGTGCTCCTTAAAATTGTTGTTGTATCGGCTCAAACTGATTGACTTGAGGCAAATACAGGGGTGAGGTGGTGTCCCCTGTTGATACTGCACCTGAGGTGAATGAGGCTGATATTGCAAATTGACATTGCCCCCCATGTGATGTTGAGGAGACTGATGCACCCCATGGGTTTGCTGATAATGAACGAACTAAGAACCAGTGGGGTGATGTTGCTGTAGGATTGGTGTGTGCTGCCGTATCAGCACCTGTGGAATCGGCTCAATGATCGGTTGGTTTGTCCTAAACATGGCCGCAATTTGGTCTTGAGAAACCTAAGAGATGTTATGCCCCATGTGTTGAGGTTGAGGTTTGACCAGAAGAAAAGGATTGAACTCTGGTTGCTTCTGTGCCGATGATGATGCAATCGGCTTTCCAGGTGCCAATGCTGATGCCATCGGCTGTTCTGGGACGACCCCTGAAATAGGCTGCCGTTTGTCAGTAATCAGAGTCCTATATGGTGAGAAATTGCCTTCAGGAAGAAATACTAGCCCCTTGGCTTGATGCTCAGCAATCCTACTATCAACCACGGAATTGATCATGCTGTTTAAGGTGTTAACAAGGATCCCTGACTAGTTGATCAGCGCATGATGCACGGCATAATCGATCTGAACTTGTAGGTTGTCGAACTCCATATGGCTTTCTTCTTACTTGATGTCCTGAGGTTTGCTTTCCTCGCCAGAACTTGACTAGGGCTCATCAGTGCCTAGCAAAAATACCTACTAGCGTTGAACCACCGTGCCCGAGCGAGTCTAAATAAACGAGTGCAAAAATTGACTCAGTAGTTTGTTATCATTTCCTCGAACTCGGCCTTCTGTTCTGGCGTCAATTTATTCATGGTGACGGGGATGATGTTCTCTGGGTCAATTTTGAATGACTTGATGTCCACCATGATATCTTGTCATGTCCCACCGGGCGTGCCAAAAGCGTGTTGATGGTAAAAATATCACGCACTAGCCTGAGAGATCTGCTTAACTCTAGTGCAGATCAAAGTCTTGCTTTTGAGTTTCGAGGGCGAGCCAGTTGATTTGATCCTGCAACCAACAAGAAAGAAAGAAAGAAAACAGAGTTAGTCCGTAAATGATAGCCGATCGGCTAGTGGCCGATGACATATCGTTCAATATTGAGCTGATGCAATATGCATTGAATCAGGAAAGGGAAAATTAGATCTAATCGATCAGCTGTAGATATCCATAATATATAATCTAAATCCCAAAATATGTTTAAACCAAGTGATTGGGATAGATCGGCAGCATGCTGAGACAGTATAAATCACATATGTCTAAAAGTACTTTAAGACGAAGATTATATGTATTTATAGCATAGCCGATGTCGTAAATCTAACATTTATCAGCTAGTACTCCCATACCGCTTTATACTAGGATATCAATATAGATTAAATAGATTAAAGAGGAACCGATCAGATGTTAATATAACCTAACAGATCGATAACAAGCTTAATTTATTTCATCATACTGAGATCTTGATATAAAGGGCAGATTTAACATATCAAGCAAACATGTAAGAAACAAGATAGCTCAATCGGTAAGATCGGTGAAACCCCGATACTATTGTTAGTGATATGCCCTAGAGGCAACATGGAGATGTTGGATATCACGTCAATGTTTATGTATAAATGAATAAAGTGTTATTCAGTTCCATGAAATAGACATCTTGTATTGATCAATAAGTACGTGACTTATTTATGAGACTCTATATGTATGAATCTATTTCTAAACGATCCCTGATCATATGTCATATTGTTGGAACAAATATGATTCTAAGATCGGCATGTTTATTGATTGATGATCATGTCTCATAGATCAATAAACATGGACATATGTGTTGGAGAACACATTGTTGGATAGACCCACCATGAGACACTACAGGAATTAATGTGCCATTAATTGGTCTCGGGTAGTGTTGGTACAAAGTCCTTAGACCGAGATCACCATGGATTCCAACATGTGTAGTAGCCTACTTTGGGACTACCAAACGCTATTCCGTAAGCTGGGTAGTTATAAAGGTAGTTTTCGGGTTTGCTATGAAACATGGAGTGGGATGTGAGTGATCAAGATGGAATTTGCACCTCCTTTGGAGAGATATCTCTGGGCCCTCGAGGTAATGGATTATGGAAATGCATGGCCATGCTAAGTTGATTGAGGAGTCAATCAACGGACGGATAATCCAATACGGTTCGAGTGAATGGTTAAGCTATTGAAGGGATGGCACACATCTTGCCTATAGCTTAACCGGTATCGTGAGGCAAAGGGATTTGTGTACACATTACAGGTTCGAGCCGATATTATATTCTTGTATACTATGGTGTCAATATGTGCTGCTAGGCGCCGCTGATGTGCGGCTGAGTTGGACTCGAGCCGACGGTCGGCTAAGTTAGACTATAGCCGAAACCGAGTATACCGAACCTACTGTGGTCGCACGCTTAAGGGGATAAGAACAGGCATTCGAGTTGGACTCGGATACGGCTCGATCGGATAGGGATCCGATCGGATAGAGTCCTATGGGCTTACGACGTGTGGGCGGCCAACTCTATGAGATACGGATGAGATCCGATTCAAAATAGAGTCCTAATCGGCCACTAGTCCCGTCTGACCAACTCTATATAAAGGAGGGAGGGGTGGAGAGCCGTGGCATGTCAATTGCATCGCGTGCAACGAAGTCGCCGAGATCAATCTCCACGGAAACCCTCCCCACTTTCGAGCCAAACCCTAGCCTTGCATCGCGTGCTAGCACACGGGTGTACGGCGTTCGTCCCCGGACGTGTGGATACCGGTAGAGGCGCGCTACGTTGCGCGCGTTGATCGGCCGGATCGGCTGCAATCGGAGCAATCGGCGTGGTGGAATAGGCTGCGGTCGGGCGCATCGGAGCTAGGCGTGAGAACGCGGCCGGACGACTCGAATCGGCTGATTGGCGAATCGGTCTCCGGGAATCGGCTACGCTGTTCGGATCGGATTGCCCCGATTGGCTATTCCGCGCAATCTACTCCAATCGGTAACGATCTATCGGCCCTTACTTGCAAGTGTTCCTGGTTTGCGCGGTAGAAAAGTTTTGTTTTCGGCTAGCGTAGCCTCCGCGTAACCCTTCGGTGGTATCAGAGCTAATCTTGCTTAGTTCGGGTTTTAGATTGGATCTGGAACAAGTTTTGCGCACGGGTTGATTAGATCAATCGGTTTTATGGAATCTGTTGAGGAGAGTAGATGGTAATTGCGTTCCTTGATAGTGTATCGGAACGGCGTAATGTGATTACGTCGAAGCAATTTCCATATGACTCGGTTTGAGTTGGGTTCGAGATAGCGTTCCTTGATAGTGTATCGGAACGGTATAATGTGATTATGCCGAAGCTATCTCGTAGTCCGATCTTGTTAGCTGCCTCGCGCCTACGCAAACCATCTCCCTTGATAGTGTATCGGGACGGCATAATATGATTATGCCGACATGGTTTCCGTAAGCGATTTCATAGATTGGATCTATGAATTTCGTGTGGTACCCCCCTTTATAGGTCGTCTCGATGCCGTTTCCGCGATAAGTGGAAAACGTTTCTACGCCTAACTTGTTTTTGCAGAGAATGCTTTGAGATGGTATGGCCCTATTGTATGTATGAGATGTATGAGATGCATGTGATGCATGTAATATTCTTTCATATGTGCAATCCTGTAATATTCTTTCATACGTGCAATGCTTGTAATATTCTTTCACGACTGCGAGTCGATGTAATCTTCAATTAGAGCTTCTATAGTACTAGCTTAGTTTGAAGAAATCAAGCATTCGGCACTCGAAAGAACGGTGATGAAGATGGAGATCCTGTACAGCATGGAGATGGAGATCACCATGTGAAGGGGGCCATACTATTTCACTATATGCTATTCTTCTTGCTTTCATATGTGATATGTTTGTTTGATAGGATAGCATCCTCGCAAAATTAAGTAGTAATGATGCCCTTCCAAATGTTGCACCCGTCACCGTTATGCTCGTCAATGGTGGGTGCAAGCGCAGTGTCATTCTCTATCATAACACGAGGGGGTATATGTCGACATATACATGCAGGAGCATTTGGTTTACTTAACAAGGCTATCAAAACAGTTTTGGGCCTTGGGGCATAGGTTGGGGCCGGGCATGGAGATGTCACACCAACAACAAGAGTCACATAGAGATGTGATTAGCAAGGTGTTGCTTACCGATGTTACTAATTTTCTAGCGGTGACGCCAAAGCTCACTAGAAAATTAATTAACATGTGGATCTTGACCCAATACGTAACCTAGAGGGAAGGTGGAAAATACGTAATGGGAGTCTAATGTTAAATTGTTTAACAATAGACATAGCATAAACATTGTGCTAAACTTTGTTTTTTCTGTTGTAGAATAAATGGCGGCTAATACTACACCCAGTACCTTTAATTTGCGATCTATTCTCGAAAAGGAAAAATTAAATGGAACAAACTTTATGTATTGGTATCGCAACTTGAGAATTGTTCTCAAGCAAGAGCGTAAGGAGTACGTTCTTGAAGTACCTTATCCGGAGGATTTGCCTAATAATGCCACCGCAACGCACGGAGAGCTTACGAGAAGCACACTAATGATGCCCTAGACATAAGCTGTCTCATGCTAGCTACAATGTCCCCCGAGCTTCGAAGCAATATGAGAGCAGCGATGCTCACACTATTATTCGGGACTGCGTGGCATGTTTGAGAACCAAGCTCGGGCCGAGAGGTTCAACACCTCAAAGTCCTTGTTTGCGTGCGAGCTTGTTGAGGGGAATCCCGTCGATCCGCATGTGATAAAGATGATTGGCTATATCGAGAGTCCGGAAAAAGTAGGTTTTCCCCTTAGCCAAGAGTTGGCTGCGATGTAATTCTCCGTCGCTCCCTCCGAGCTTCGAGCCATTCATATTAAACTATCACATGAACAACATGGATAGAACCTTGGCTGAATTGCATGGGATGCTAAAGACAAGTGAGGAGAGTATCCAGAAAAACGGTCATCATGTGATGATGATGCAGAAGGCAAAGCGCAAACCACTGTCAAGAAACTTTGCACCAAGAGGAAGTTAACTCCCGATGAGATCGCGAGTGCCTCCAATGCAAAGAAGGGCAAGAAGGGGTCGGCGGCATCGATGCGGTTGCTTCTATTGCAAGGAGACAGGCCATTGGAAGAGGAACTGCAAGAAGTACATGGAGGATCTCAAAAAGAAGCAAAGTACGACTTCGCTTCGGTATTAATGTTATAGACATTAATCTTGCTACTTCACCTACGACTCTTGGGTATTTGATACCGGATCGTAGCTCATATTTGCAAATCGTTGCGGAATGAGAAGAAGTAGAGGATTGAGAAGGGCGAGGTGAACTGCGCGTCGGCAATGGAGCAAGCGTTGCTACAATTGCTTGTCGGCACGTACCACTTCATCTACCTTCAGGATTAGTTTTGGAATTGAATAATTGTTATTGTGTTCCAACACTATGTCAAAACGTTATTTCCGCTTCATGTTTGCAAGCGGAAGGATATGATTTTAGATCAATGGACAATGGTTGTTCAATATATCTCGAGAGATATGTTCTATTTTCATGCTCCATTGGTGAATGGATTATACGTTTTGAATCTTGAAGCGTCTCCCATCTATAACATTAATACAGAAAGGCAACTCTCTAATGATATAAACCCCACGTTTATCCGGCATTGTCGCTTAGGCCATATAAATAAGAAACGCATGGAGAAGCTCCATAAGGATGGATTGCTTCACTCTTTTGATTTTGAATCATTTGAGACATGTGAGTCTTGTTTACTTGGTAAGATGACAAAGGCACCTTTCACGGGACACAGTGAAAGAGCAAGTGACTTGTTGGCACTCATACATGCGATGTATGTGGACCAATGAGCTCAACGGCCGAGGTGGTTATCGTACTTCATTACCTTTACCGATGACTTTAGTAGATATGGTTATATCTACTTAATGAGGCATAAGTCCGAATCCTTTGAAAAGTTCAAAGAATTCCAGAATGAAGTACAGAATCATTTAGGGAAAACAATCAAGTTTCTACGATCGGATCGTGGAGGGGAATACTTGAGCCAAGAGTTTGGTAATCATCGAAAGATTGTGGAATTGTTCCACGTTGACTCCGCCAGAACTCCACAATGGAACGGAGTGTCCGAACGGAGAAATCGCACCGTTGGACATGGTGCGGTCGATGATGAGCCAAAGTGATCTTCCGTTATCCTTCGGGGATATGCTCTTGAAACAACTGCGCTCACACTAAATAGAGTTCCATCTAAGTCGGTTGAAAAGACACCATATGAGATATGGACAGGGCAACCCCTAGTTTGTCTTTTCTCAAAATTTGGGGATGTGAGGCTTATGTAAAACGTTTACAATCGACAAGCTCACACCCAAATCGACAAGTGCTTCTTTGTGGGATATCCTAAGGAAACTAAGGGATATTACTTTTATAATCGGGAACAAGGCAAAGTGTTTGTCGCCCGACATGGTGTCTTCTTGGAGAAAGAGTTTCTTTCAAGAAGGGTTAGTGGGAGCAGGGTGCATCTTGAAGAAGTTCAAGAAACACCGAAAACGTTTCGCGACCACGTAACCACAACAGAGGAGCAAAGTGTTGCGCCACCGTTGTAGATACACCAGCCCCACGGAGGTCGAAAGATCACGTCGTGCACCGACCGGACACAAAGTGCGGAACAACGTGATATATTGTTGTTGGACAACGATGAACCTAAGACCTATGAGGAAGCGATGGTGGGACCCGATTCCAACAAGTGGCTTGGAGCCATGAAATCCGAAATAGAATCCATGTACGACAATCAAGTTTGGAACTTGGTTGATCCACCTTATGGTGTCAAAACCATTGAGTGTAAATGGGTTTTTAAGAAAAAGGCCGATATGGATGGAAATGTTCACATCTATAAGGCGCGATTGGTGGCGAAAGGTTTTAAACAGATTCAAGGAGTTGATTATGATGAAACCTTCTCGCCCGTCGCAATGCTTAAATCTATTCGGATTATCCTAGCGATTGCTGCATATTTCGATTATGAGATATGGCAGATGGATGTCAAAACGGCTTTCCGAATGGAAACCTAAGCGAGGATGTATACATGATACAACCTCGGGGTTTTGTCGATCCAGAATCGCCTAGAAAGATATGCAAGCTACGAAGTCCATTTATGGATTGAAGCAAGCATCTCGGAGTTGGAATATTCGTTTTGATGAAGTAATCAAAGGGTTTGGTTTCATCAAAAACGAAGAAGAGGCCTGTGTTTACAAAAAGGTCGGTGGGAGTGCAATTGTATTTCTAATCTTATATGTGGATGACATATTACGATTGGAAATGATATCCCTATGCTTGAATCCGTCAAGTCTTCATTGAAAAATAGTTTTTCCATGAAAGACTTAGGGGAGGCAAGCATATATATTGGGCATTCCGATCTATAGAGATAGATCCAAGAGGCTAATTGGATTAAGCCAAAGTACATACATTGACAAGGTGTTGAAAAGGTTCAACATGCATGATTCCAAGAAAGGTTTCTTGCCCATGTCACATGGCATTAATCTTAGCAAGAATCAGTGTCCTCGGACACATGATGAGCGGAATAAGATGGGTATGGTTCCATATGCTTCGGCAATTGGATCCATCATGTATGCCATGCTTTGTACACGCCTGCATGTCTCGTACGCTTTGAGTGCTACGAGCAGATATCGAGATCCAGGTGAAGGTCACTGGATCGCCGTAAAGAATATCCTTAAGTACTTGAGAAGAACTAAGGATATGTTCCTAGTCTATGGAGGTGAAGAAGAGCTCGTTGTAAGTGGTTACACCGATGCTAGCTTCCAAACAGACAAGGATGATTATAGATCGCAACTGGGTTCGTGTTCGCCCTGAACGGAGCGCGCCACTGGAAGAGTTCCAAGCGGGATACCGTTGCGATTCTACAACGGAGGCCGAGTACATTGCGCTTCGGAAGCCGCAAAGGAGGCTGTTTGGATCAAGAAATTCGTTTCGAGCTTGGTGTGATGACTAGTACGACTGGTCCAATGTCTCTCTATTGTGATAATAGTGGAGCCATTGCGCAAGCCAAGGAGCCGAGGTCACATCGAAGTCCAAACACATACTTCGGCGATATCATCTCATCCGCGAGATAGTGGACAGAGGTGATGTCAAGATATGCAAAGTGCACACGGATCTCAACATAGCCGATCCGCCGACAAAACCTCTCCCTCACCGAAGCATGAGGCGCACACAAGAGCAATGGGTATTAGATACTTACATGATTGACTCTAGTGCAAGTGGGAGATTGTTAGTGATATGCCCTAGAGGCAACATGGAGATGTTGGATATCACGTCAATGTTTATGTATAAATGAATAAAGTGTTATTCAGTTCCATGAAATAGACATCTTGTATTGATCAATAAGTACGTGACTTATTTATGAGACTCTATATGTATGAATCTATTTCTAAACGATCCTCGATCATATGTCATATTGTTGGAACAAATATGATTCTAAGATCGGCATGTTTATTGATTGATGATCATGTCTCATAGATCATGGGTATGGAGATACCAAATCAATAAACATGGACATATGTGTTGGAGAACACATTGTTGGATAGACCCACCATTAGACACTACAGAATTAATGTGCCATTAGTTGGTCTCGTGTAGTGTTGGTACAAAGTCCTTAGACCTCGAGATCACCATGGATTCCAACATGTGTAGTAGCCTACTTTGGGACTACCAAATGCTATTCCGTAATCTGGGTAGTTATAAAGGTAGTTTTCGGGTTTGCTATGAAACATGGAGTGGGATGTGAGTGATCAAGATGGAATTTGCCCCTCCTTTGGAGAGATATCTCTGGGCCCCTCGAGGTAATGGATTATGGAAATGCATGGCCATGCTAAGTTGATTGAGGAGTCAATCAACGGACGATAATCCAATACGGTTCGAGTGAATGGTTAAGCTATTGAAGGGATGGCACACATCTTGCCTATAGCTTAACCGGTATCGTGAGGCAAAGGGATTTGTGTTGAGCCGATATTATATTCTTGTATACTATGGTGTCAATATGTGCTGCTAGGCGCCGCGTTGACAGTGTCGGCTGAGTTGGACTCGAGCCGACGGTCGGCTAAGTTAGACTATAGCCGAAACCGAGTATACCTGAACCTACGTGGTCGCACGCTTAAGGGGATAAGAACAGCATTCGAGTTGAACTCGGATACGGCTCGATCGGATAGGGATCCGATCGGATAGAGTCCTATGGGCTTACGACGTGTGGGCGGCCAACTCTATGAGATACGGATGAGATCCGATTCAAAATAGAGTCCTAATCGGCCACTAGTCCCATCAGCCAACTCTATATAAAGGAGGGAGGGGTGGAGAGCTGTGGCATGTCAATTGCATCGCGTGCAACAGAAGTCGCCGAGATCAATCTCCACGGAAACCCTCCCCACTTTCGAGCCAAACCCTAGCCTTGCATCGCGTGCTAGCACACGGGTGTACGGCGTTACGTCCCCGGACGTGTGGATACCGGTAGAGGCGCTGCTACGTTGCGCGCTGTTGATCGGCCGGATCGGCTGCAATCGGAGCGATCGGCTGTGGTGGAATCGAGGCTGCGGTCGGGCGCATCGGAGCTAGGCGTGAGAACGCGGCCGAACGACTCGAATCGGCTGATTGGCGAATCGGTGTCTCCGGGAATCGGCTCTACGCCTGTTCCGGATCGGATTGCCCCGATTGGCTATTCCGCTGCACTCTACTCCAATCGGTAACGATCTATCGGCCCTTACTTGCAAGTGTTCCTGGTTTGCGCGGTAGAAAAGTTTTGTTTTTGGCTAGCGTAGCCTCCGCGTAACCCTTCAACTATCTCCAATAGCAATCATGAAACAGGATAGATATTATGATTCTAAATATTACTTAGTAGGTTAGACTCAACTGATGCAACACTAAGCATAAAAAGAAGCATAAGATCTCAAGTCGATGAAAACGTTTCGAGATGGTGGATACACTATATAATCTAAGTCGACGTTGATATCTAACCCTATCGGCTGTTGACTAGTAACATATGCTAGCTGATTAGGGTTAGATAGCAATATCGATCTAGATTATATAGCGTATATGATAACTAGATGATTTACATAAACAGGATTAGAGTGTCGTAAAGATGAAAACACTAATCGTGAGAGCACAAGCCGCCATAACAAGCTTTACCTCTCGTCGGAGATCGAACCCGATGTAGCCCAACTCGAAAGCAAGAACTCGTCAAAGTAATTGAAAGGAAAAGGATGGTGATGCACCAAAGTTGTATTGAACTGATTGTTGTTAGATTTTGTTTATAAGGTCTTGGGTCATATTTATACCCATATACATGGTATGTCCTTGTCAAACACGATTCCTATCTCTATTACAATTCAAATTACAGATAAGTCCCCTAGGTGGACTCTTACCGGTACAATCTATAAGGAAATTATTTCAAACAACCTAATTAATAGATACAATTGCCTTTTTTGGACTCTATCCATGTATGGCAATCTTCATGAAGCACTTCAAACGAATCTGATGATGATTCCAACGCACTTTTACCGGGATCGGCTACATCGGCTTTCCTTATCGGAATTGGCTACGCCGACTGTCCTTGTTCGACTCGGTCTTAGCCGATGAACACCTTAACTGATTCGGTCTCAGCCTATGCGCACTCTGTCTTCGAGAACCACGATCTCCTCCAAATTCGCTTCGACTTTAATTCCAAACCGATGGTCGGCTTACCAAATTTGGTCATTAACAATACCCTAAAACCTAAAGAAAGCACATGCAAGCATCAATTCAGCCGAACTAAGCCATAACTTGTCTTGCAACTAAAGCCTGAGACCAGCTGCCGCTTGTGCCACTACCACCGTCGACTCCAGCCATCACCAACGACAAGACAACCACCTTTGGGTTCAGGAAAAGATGCTCTACCTTTTTCTTGTGTGCCGTATCATCTAACTCGCAGCCATTTGCCATCGACGCTATCGTCAAGCTTGTTGGGCCATCACTCTCAACTGCCACTCTGCCATCGTCTTGCCGACATGTGGGTCTAGGTGAATAGAGCGCGAGGACCTCTTTTCAATAGTTCAAAACTTGTTAGGTATATTCTATAAGTATGAATGGTGGGACAAAGGACCAATTAGTAATATCAGAAAACATTGAGGACTGTTAATGAATTTGGCCTTGAACACGTGTTATGACTGCAGGTTGATTTCTGAAAATTCATGAAAACATACCCTTTACTGTAGTAACCCAAAACTTAACAAAACTTGATTCTAAACTGTATCTAAAATTTAATAAAGCATAATGAGCCTATGTCTAATATAGAATTCGTAAACTTCATAACTCACAAATGCAATGTGATAAGATGAAAATTCCTTCACCATAAATCATGTTTAGTCAATACCTACCCACTATACTGAAATCATTCATTTTAGAGCATTTTGGAATTTTGATTGTTTTGGTGTTTATTTGTTTACCATTATTTTATATAGTGGACGAATTCAATATCGATGATGTCACACTGCAAAGTTCTCCTCTAGCTATAAAAATTATCTGTGGAAATGCGCAAAGAAAATGTCGGGAATTAACCGAGAGAGAAACCATATTAAATAAATCCATTTAATAACTGGAATGGGTTTGGTGGAATTTTTCTTAAATCCCCCATGTCAAAATACATTAACAGGATTTTTGGTGAAATTTTTAGAGCACAGGAAATAATTTTAAAATTTGAAAATATGATTATCAAAATTAAATTAAATCTAGAAATCCTTTTCCTTTCCTTTTTCTTATTCCCTTTTTTCCAGGCTGTGGGCCAGCGGCCCACTCCTGTGCAGCCCACGCGCCTCGCGCCCCCCCTCTCTCGCTAGGCCGGCCCAAGGCCAGGGCCCAGCAGCTTGTGCAAGTTCGCCGCCCATCCCTCTCTCGCCTGGGACGTTGACAGGTGGGCCCCACCTATCAGACCTGTCCCCTACCTCCAGCTGGGGGAATTGGGGCTAACGTTAGCCCACGCCACCCGCTTCTGCCGCGCTCTCCCGCACCTTTCGCGCCATGCCGTCCCACCCACAAGACACGCCACCACTCCCCTCTCTCCCCGTGCGCGTAGAGGAGTGGAACGGCCGGATTCAAGAATCCCGGCCACCCATCTCTCTCTCCCTCATATCGCTACCATTTCTGCCGCGTTCAGGCCACGTCCGTGACCCCTTGGCTCTAAATTGCCTCGCCATTCCCCTCGCCGCCGCTCAATTTCCCCAACTTGTTGTCATCTCTCGAGCGCTGACCGCTCGATTCCGCCGCACGGCCCGTCACCAAACCATTCTGCCGCCACCATCTACTTCACCAGGTCATGGAGAACCTCGGCCGCCGCTCAAATTTTGTTCCACGCTGCCGGAGCCCGTCCTTCCTCGTGCATCGTTGAGCACATCCATTCCGCCCTCTTTGTCCACCGTTTCCCGTCGCCACAAGCCATCTCATCCCCTCATTCCCCTCTCTCATATTCACTGGACCATGCAGGACCTCGGTCACCCTTGTTTTCGACGGTTAGATGCCCCTATCGCTGCCGTGCTGTTGCCTCGCTCCATGCCGGTTGCCGCCGCCGCGGTGAGCCATTTCCTCCACTTTTTCCCCTCTTGTCCTCCCTTGGACGAGCACTCCGCCACCCTACCCACACGATGCCTTCGCGCATCGCCGGCGACCATTCGGTCCCGTGCCACCAAGCACCACCGCCACACCCCGTCGGCTAGCAAAGCCAGTCACCGCTCTCCCGCGCTCTTGGAGTGAATCCGGGCCATCCATGCGTCACCCCGATGCGGACCCACAACGGCGCCACCTCGGCTCCGCGTCAGCGCCATCCACCCGCGTGTCCACCACGTCGCTGTTGTGTCGGTGCCATGTTTGTGCCATGTGGTGCACGCGTGCACCCCAGCCCATGGACGTAGTCCATCGTGCGCTGTCCTCATGCGTGCCACCAGCCAGTGGGTCCTGCTTGTCGACGCCGGTGTTGACGGTAAATGTCACGCACTGGCCTGATAGATTTGCTTTACTCTAGTGCAGGTCCAAATCTTGCTTGATTGGTTCGTAGGGTGTGCTAGTTGGTTTGATCCTGCAACCAATAGGAAATGAAGAAAGGAAACAGTGTTTGTCCAAAAACGATAGCCGATCGGCTAGTGGCCGATGACATATCGTCTTATACTGAGCCGACGCAATATGCACTAAATCGGCCAAGGGAAATTAGATCTAATCGATCGGCTGTAGATATTCATAATATATAATCTAAGTCTAAAAATATGTTTAAACCAAGTGATTGGGATAGATCGGTAGCGTACCGAGACAGTATAATCACTTATGTCTAAAAGAACCTTAGGGCGAAGATTATACATATTCACAGCATAGCCAATATAATAAATCTAACATGTATCGACTAGTACTCCGATACTACTTTATACTAAGATATCACTATAGATTAAATACATTAAATAGGGACCCGATAAAGTGTTAAGATAACATAACAGATCGATAACAAGCTTAATATATTTCGTCACAGTGAGATCTTAATATAAAGGGCAGATTTAGCATACCAAGTAAACATAAAAGAAACAAGATAGCTAAAACAGGAAAGATCAGCTGAAACTCCGATACTCTCTCTAAAAGCAATAATAAGATGGGATAGATATTATGATTGCAAATATTACTTAGTAGGTCAGACTTAACCGATGCAACACTAAGCATAAATAGAAACATCAGATCTAAACAAATCTATGAAATCCTTTCGAGATGGTGGATATTCTATATAATCTAAGCCACGTTGGTATCTAATCCTATCAGCCATTTTCTAGTAACAGATGCTAGCCAACTAAGGTTAGATCACAATGTCGATCTACATTATATAGTATATATGATAACTAAGCGATTTACGCAAACAGGATTAGAGTGTCATAATGATAGAATCACTAATCCCGAGAGCGTAAGCCGCCATAACCAGCTTTACCTTTCGTCGGAGATCAAACCCAATGCAGCCCAACTCAAAGCAAGAACTCATCAAAGTAATTAAAAGAAAAAGGTGGCGATGCGCTGAAGTTGTATTGAACTGATTGTTGTTAAATTACATGGTCTTGGGTTGTATTTATACCCAGATACAAGATATCTCCTTGTTGGACACGACTCCTATCTCTATTACATTTCAAATTACAGATAAGTCCCGTAGGTAGACTCTTACCTACATAATCCATAAGGAAACTTTTTAAAATAACCTAATTAATAGATACAATTGCCTTTCTTGGACTCTATCCGTGTATGGAAATTCCCATGAAGCACTTTAAACCGAATCCGATGATGATTCCAACGTCTTTTTACTGGGATCGGCTACGTCGGCTATCCTTATCGGAATCGGCTGTATCGGCTATCCTTGTCCAATTCAGTCTCAGCTGATGAACACCTCAGACGATTCGGCTTGTGACTTGGTGCGCACACTGTTTCCAACGATTACGTTCTCCTCCGAATCCACTTCGGCTTCAGTTCCAAATCTTATAATTGGCTAACCAAATTTGGTCGTTAACACATGCCCCCAAGTTCACTATATTGTCAATGTTGCGGATTTGCTTGATCTTATCTTAGA
Organism: Oryza australiensis; assembly: GCA_019925245.2. Taxonomy (NCBI): domain Eukaryota; kingdom Viridiplantae; phylum Streptophyta; class Magnoliopsida; order Poales; family Poaceae; genus Oryza; species Oryza australiensis. The sequence goes on from JAIFGZ020000792.1 coordinate 447,406, forward strand.
GAAATTTTAGGGCTTTCCATTTCGGCCGTTACCATGCCTCTTTAAATAATAACAACCGCCTTAGAGTTTTTCACGCCGTCACTTTTGCTTTCACCTCCTTAGCCACAACCGCCCCCAAATTCGCCGGCGACCTCCTCAAAGCTCTTAGCGATCCTGCAGATGATCACCCCCGTAGCGGCAACCTCAACTCCGATGATGTCTGCTCCAGCTGCCCCTTCTGACGTGTCGTTGACTGAGTTCCCCAATGTAAGCCCCATCAGCTTTAGCTCTTTTTCTTCTTGTCGTAATTTGTACTCTTGCTTTTCATGATTCGCACTTTTCCTTTTATTGTAGCATCTCTCAAATCAAATCGCCATCCCAGCCTTGTTCACCCCAATCGGTTCATCCTAGGGCCAATCGGAAGTATAGATCCCACAGAGTTCATAAACGCCGAAACAAACAGAGTCCCCTTTAGGTTGATGAACCCTAGCCTGGCACATTGGACCGGCACTTTCAAATCCTGGCCATTCACCGATAAATCTTGGCCAAAATGGTATAATAGGGTGTCGGCTAGCAAACAAAGCCACTGGGAAGAAATAGGAATAGCACAGTGCGTGGCTCTAACCATAGCCGATACGCCTAAAGATGAACCCCTGTTGTCGGCTACTAGCTACTTTTGGTCCAACACCCTCAATGGCTTCATGTTCTGACAAGGACCGATGACACCAACCCTCTTGGACATAATAATGATTACGGGCTTAGACATCACAGCATCGGCTAACCCTGTCAGCCTGAACACAAAAGGGCAATTCTCTTTCAAGACTAGGGCTATTGGTGGCTGGAACAGATTTATCAGCCAGAATATGGGAACCGGCCCAGTAGGCCTAGGGAATACACAGCCTTCTTTCTGATGTGGCTAGAGAAGTTTCTATTCTGTGGCTCAAACTGTGGTCCCACAACAAACTGGCAGCACATAGCCAAAGCCCTAGTAGAGAAAAGTCATATTCTTTTGGGAAAATATCTGCTATGGTATATTTACCAAACTTTGAACGCTGCATCGGTTAAAATAGTAGTCGATTCTGTCATTGACACTGGTGGCCCCTGGTGGCTTCTCCAACTCTGGCTGAATCTGCATACATATAAGGCTACTGAGAGGTCACCACTAGTAGAAGCTGAATTCCCAAGGTCACAGCCGATTATGGATGAACATGGTGAAGAAGTGACCAGACACCGATGCATGTCTTTGGGAGAGGCAGCATCCTCGTACACTGGATCAAAGCTATCGGCTGATTTGTTTACCGACTGGTTTGGAAATTTCTATGATGGATTCCCAAGGAGCACAAGGATTTGGTTCGCCTATGAAGATTCTGAAAATTTTGAGCTCCCTAGTGACTTTCAACTCGCTGAAATCAACTCTGAGAGATTTATTAAGTCTAGGGAAATCTTCATAGCTGCCATCTCTCCTTGCATCCTCCCAATTGGCATCCACCAGGGCAGGAATGTCAAAATATCTTATGAATTCTATCACCCTGTGAGCGCTGCAAGGCAGTTGGGAATGGGACAGTTACCGATCGGTCTAACTTCACTGAGAAAATCCAAACCAGGGGGAAATCAGCTCAGTCCTCATGATGCAGAAGCTATTTGACATTGAAGGCCCCACCCTCGACAGTATTGACAATATAGAGCTGGCTATGATGAGGACTACAACCTTCGACCGATGGTGGATTGAATGGAAGAAGCACCTCTTTCACCAATCGGCTTCGATGTACATGACCACTATATTCCCGAAATCGGTTCCAGAAGTAAGCACCCTTCTTCTCTATCAAATTTTGCATCATCACTTAACATTTTTCAATATATAAAAATTTTTCTCTCTTTGTTTGCAAACTACTGATTCCTCTCCTTCTCGTGTCAGCAACACTAGAGCCACCATCTGCTATGCTGCCAGGATAATTCCAAACGGTGGTGGCCTCGCTCCTTCAGTGATCAACTTTAATGCCTCCAAAGTAGCCTCTCTGCTCCATGGCCAGACTCGTCAGTCGATCCGCTTTGAGGCAAAAAAGAAAAGGGTCAAGCTATCGGCCGCCGATCCGTCGGCTACACATAAGAAAGCTTCCAAAAAGCAAAAGACAACTATAGCCAATGACCTGTCGGACTTGGATCCAGACTTGAGGCTTTCTTGGATCAAGAACAAATGGAGGAAGCTGTCGATGAAGCCGCAACCAATACAAGCGAAACGAGGAGAACCATACAAGCGCCACCAGCCAATGATCCAACTCCTCAGAGAACACCAAGTCCTCCAAGACGCCAACCTCAACCTCGACCTCAGCCGGTATGTGATTTTCCGAAATCCTCTTCCTCTAAATTCTCATATTCAATTCTCACTAAGCTCTTTGTCCTATAGAAAAAGAGATTGGCCACAAGGAAGAAGCCTTCTCCACCTCCATCGGTAATTCCATACTCAAGTATTTCTAACTTCTCAACCAACCGATGCTTAACTAATCTTGTCTTAATCTCTCTCTGCATAGCCTCCCCGCTCTCCAACGCCTGACCCCCATGCATCAAATGAACAAACTCCATTGGCTAGGGGCAGCCATAACGTTGAAGCAGAAGTAGCACTTGCTCCCATCATCCCTGTAAGTTCTTTCCCTTAACTCTACATCGGCTGATTTTAAAGTTTTCAGCACTTAACAATCTCAACTTTCTCCTTTTTAGGTTCTAGCATAATTTTTCCTTTGACTTAAAAGAGTTCATGGATGATGATGAAGAGACCACAAGCAAAGCCTTAGCCCCTACTGTCGATGATTTGAAGGCTACTCTGTTGGATATAGCTAAGCGGCTAGAGAGCTCCTTAGATTTCTTTGTTACCAATTGTGGGGCGATTAGGTCAAGATTCGAAGGAATCCAAGACCAAATTCCAGATGAGCTAGCCAAGATCATCTCCCCAGCCATGTACCTCGAACAACATCAGCTCAAACTGGAGCGAGCACGCCAAAAGGATTGTTGATCGACGAGAGAGAAAAGGTCTCGAAGCCACCATCGAAGCCAATCATGGCAGAGAAGACCAGACTGGATGAGATGATGGCTGAGCATAACTCCAATCTTGATCAGCTGCACAAACACAGAGAAGAGCTGTTGGCTGAACTTGCAAAGTGTGATGCCGATATAGCATCAGAGAAGCAAAGGCTTGCCGATCTCCCTAGGGTTGTCGAAGAACAGAAGTCCAGGTTGAAGACTTCAATCAAACACCTACCAGACCTCACTAAGTCCTTGAAGACAATCCCAGGGACTGATGCAACCGACGCTCAAGCCATCGATGAGATTGAACAAATTCGACAACGGGCAATATCGGCTATCAATAAGCTAATATCGGATGAATTTTTGTAATAGCCGATACTACTTGTAACTTGTGATTCTTGTAATATAACTTTTGCGCCAATTCTTGTAATACATCTTGTCTTGTGGTCTTCAAAACTTCAACTTTGCATAATATGATATATCTTCTGAACAAAAAAATTTATGTCCACTTACTACTAAGTCCACATATTTTTCTTGTATGTATATATATGCCCCCTAATTTTGCAATGCCGAACATTGATAAAATTATGACTTGGTAAACAGCGATCAACTTAAATCGGCTATCACTCATCAGCATATCACAACCGATATGTTAAAAAGACTAAAGGCGATACAACTTGCAACGGCTAACTCAAGGCGATGTAAACACATCGGCTACCATGTATCGGCATAACACAGCCGAATCATGAATTGATCCAAACACTTGGATAATATTTTTTCAAATACTTTCCATTGAGAGCCCTTCCAAAAACTCCTCCATCAAGTCCTTGTAACATGTAAGCTCCTTTAGAAACACTTGTAAATCTGAAAGGGCCCTTCCTAATTAGGTCACCACTTGCCGAATTTATTGTCACGGGTTCCAATCAGCAAGATCAATTTCCAAACCAACTAACCTTGTGAAAAAATCTTTTGCACAACTTTCTTATTGTAATGATGAGTGATTCTCTCCTTACCTCTTGTCACCTTTTCGAAAGCACACATCCTAGATTGAACCAAATCCTTCGATTCATCTACCATGAGGTTATGATACTCATCGGCTGTCAACTTCTCTTGTAAATCAATCCTTCTTGAGCCTATGACACTTTCCCACGGTAGGACAGCTTCATGTCCATAAACCAACTTGTAAGGAGATACCTGGATTGATCCGTGACAAGCCATCCGATAGGACCATAAAGATTCAGCCAATTGGCTATGCCATTGCTTTGGAAACTCATAGATCTTTCTTTTAATCAATTTAATCAAACTTTTATTGGATGCTTCTGCCTGTCCATTAGCTTGTGCATAATATGGTGAAGAATTCAACAACTTAATCCCCATACTTTTTGCAAATTGGACAAACTCAACTGATACAAAGATAAATCCCTAGTCGGTTGGTAGAGTCTGAGGAACACCAAATTAGTATATAATGTGCTCTTTGACGAACTGAATTGCATCCCCAGAATCAACTTTGTTTAATGGAATTGCCTCCACACACTTCGTGAAATAATCGGTTGCCACCAATATGAACTATGTCCTTTGCTCGAGGGTGTCAATTCCCCAACCTCTGAAAGGCCATGGCTTAATTATGGGATTCATAGCCGACGCTGGTGCTCGTTGGATTGCTCCAAACTTCTGACAATCTTGACAACCTTTATAATATTTGAAACAATCTTCTAACTTCGTCGGCCAAAAATATCCAGCTCGTCACAACAACTACTTCATTTTATGAGCCGATTGATGAGTACCGCATATGCCTTCGTGTACTTTGCCCATCATAACTTTTGCTTGATCGGCACTCATACATTTTAGCAGTACTCCATCAATCATCCGATAATACATATCGTCATCCAGCAAAACACACCTCAAAGCTTTATATCGCAATTTTCTCGAGGCCGATTGAGAAGGATTCTTTAAATAATTAAAAACTTCATGCCTCCAATCATCGGCTGTGATTGTAGCGATTTCTACCTCAGTATCCTTCATCATCGGCTTGTATCCCGATGCCCCCTGAGCCAAATCATTAGCTTTAACATTTTGCTCTCGAGGAATATGTGTCAAAGTCACTAGCCGAAAACTTTTCATCAACTCTCGGCACTTTTCATAGTACATCATCAATGTATCATTCTTGCATTCATATTATCCAGTTAATTGATTGATGACCAATAAAGAATCACCCATGATTTCCATGGCATCAGCTTCAACTTCCTACAAGAGTTGTAACCCTTTGAGAACTGCCTCATACTCGGCTTGATTATTGGTGGCATAAGGCTTAATAGTGTAGGCAAACTCGAAACTTGCCCCCCTAGGTGATATGACGACCAAGCCGATACCACAACCATGAGTACAAACCGATCCGTCGAAAAACAAAGTCCAAGGCACTATGTCGACCGAGCTAATTGAGTCATTACGATGTTCAATAATAAAATTGGCTAGGGCCTGCCCCTTCACTTCTTTGTGTGCTTGATATCTGAGATCAAATTCCGTTAAAGCATATATCCATTTTCCAACTCTGCCTTTCAACACCGGAGCTGATAACATGTACTTGACAACATCGGCTTTACAGACTATGGTGCATTCATTGGATAACAAATAATGCCTCAACTTTGTGCAAGAGAAATATAAGCACAAGCACAACATCTCCACCAGGGAATACTTTGTCTCTGCATCCAAAAGCCTTTTGCTCAAATAAAAAATTGCTCTCTCTTTGCCCTCAAATTCCTGGATCAGGACCGAGCCGATTGACTTCTCATCGGCTGACAAGTATAACTTGAAAGGCACTCCTTTCTGTGGAGGAATCAGAACTGGAGGGGTACTCAAATATTCCTTAATGTTGTCCAAGGCCTTTTGTTAGTTTGCCCCCAAGTAAACTACTGATCGGCTTCCAACCTAAGCAAAGGTGTAAAGGGCTCCATCCTCCCAGATAAATTAGCAATAAACCGCCTGATGAAATTCACCTTGCCGAGCAGAGATTGCAACTACTTCTTGTCTTGCGGAGGTTTAATATTTTTGATCGCATTGATACTCCTTTGTGTTACTTCAATCCCCCTTTCATGAAGAAGAAAGCCCAAAAATTGTCCAGCCGATACACCAAAAGCACACTTTGTCGGATTCATCTTTAGGCCATATTTCCTTGTTCTTTCAAGAACTTTCCTCAAATCGGCGATATGGTCATCAACCTTCTTCGATTTCATCACCACATCATCAATGTAGATTTCAACCATCAAGCCAATCAGATCATGGAAGATGTAATTCATGGCCCTTTGATAGGTAGCTCCAGTGATCTTCAAGCCGAAAATAATCACGACCTACTCGTATAAGCCGATTGTACCAGGGCATCTGAAAGCAGTCTAATGGATGTCTTCTTCTGCCATGAAAATTTGATTATACCCAGCATTGTCATCCATAAAACTTATGATTTCATGACCTAAAGCGGCATCAACAAACAAATCGATAATCGGCATTGGGTATTCATCCTTAGGGGTAGCTTTGTTCAGATCTCGAAAATCAATACACACCCTAAGTTTGCCGCTCTTCTTGACCAATGGAACTATATTAGAAACCCACTCAGCATGTCGGCATGGCCGAATGAAACCAGCATCATAGAATCGAGTGATTTCGGCCTTGATAGCGTCATACATATCAGCTTTGAATCATTTTGGTGATTGCTTAAATAGCCGATATGCTGGTTTGATAGGAAACAGATGTTCTACAGTCAATCGACTAAGTCCCGTCATCTCAAAATACTCCCAGGTAAAACAATCTTTGTATTCTTTCAAAAGTTCTATTAGCTTGGTTCTAAGTTGAGAAGACAAATTTTTGCTAATAAATGTTGGCCTAGGCCTATCTCCTGGACCTATATCAACTTCTTCCAAATCATTGGCCGACATGAAGCCTTGTCCCAACTTTCCATCGAGATCATCTACAGTGTCCTTGGTGTAGAAACTTGAACCCTCCATGACGCCCTCAAAGCAATAACTGGGGCTCTTCGTCTCCAATTGGCTGTATGTCACAATCGGACACTTTTAGATAATGTCCTTGGCAAATTTTGCCAGAGAAGCAATCAATTCCATCCATCTTTCAAAGAGTTAAATCGGCATTGGCAATGTTGACTGACCTGTCGGCTGGCACGATTTCCACCTTGTCATCTTGCCATTGGATTAGGCTCTGATGCATGGTAGAAGGAATAAAACAATTGGCATAAATCCAATCCCTTCCAAGGAACAGGCTATATGATCCCTTCCCATCGATGACAAACAACGTGGTAGGAACAGTCTTGCTGCCGATAGTCAATTCAATGTTCAAAACTCCTTTGGTTTCCGATGGATTGCCACCAAAGTCTTTGAGAACCATGTTGGTCTTGATGAGATCATCCGAGCTCCTGCCCAACTTCTTGAAAGTAGAATATGGCATTAAATTCATGGCAGCCCCACCATCAACCAACATCTTGGACATCGGCTTGCCATTGACAAAGCCCTTGACATACAGTGGCTTAAGGTGCTGATGCCATGTCCCCTCTAGTTTTTCATAGATAGCTTGTTCTGGGGACAGAACCAACTTGGCCAAGGATTCTTCCACAAGATCTACATCGGCTTGGCTAGCCTCATATTCTGCTGGCAATACAAATACCATGTGAACTAATGCAGAGGCAACAGTCTTTCCCTTAGCCAACCTTTTTGCCTCATCGGCTCTGACCTCATCGGCCGAGAGCACCTTGCTCTTAACACGCCACTCTTTCTTTGAGTGTTCTTGCTTTTTCTTCTTCACCTGATGATTAATCTCGGCCTGTATCTCCTGAAAATGTCCCCTGCTCTTCATCCTCTGAACCCTCCTCTTCTGACTCTTAGTGAAAGTACCAGAAGGGCACCATTGTGGGTTCATGGTCTCGTCTTCATCTTGCTCAATGTCTTGTTGCAGAAAAACCTGATGAATCAGACCCAACGTCTGATAAACAGGGAGTTTCTTTTGTGTCAGCCGATTTTCCTCAGGACGAGATTGGCTACATTCTCCAACGTAATTGCTACCACAATTGCTGCATGCTAGATAATTTTCTATCAACAACAACCTCATCCCTTCATTCCAGCAAAATCTCAAAAATTCGCAACTCCAATGGGGATCAAAGCTATCATCCTCTTGATAGTTCCTCTCTTCCTGTCTGTCATGTTTTCTCTGGTGGTTGTCGATGATTCTAACAAAGTTAGGCTTCCTGGACCGGTAATCCTTCCTATCGGCTGCTCTCCCACTCGTGTGAACCATGTTGATAGGAAAAGGGTTACCATCAACTTTCATCGGCTTCTTTGAATCTTTAAATTTAATCTTCCCTGCTTCGATAGCGGATTGGATCTGCTGCCTGAAGACTTTGCAGTCATTGGTGCTATGAGATCCAGTATTGTGCCACTTGCAATACTTCCTCTTTCTCAGCTCCTCACCGATGGAATCACATGGCCAGCAGGAAGTTGAATTTGTTTCTCCCGAAGTAGTAGATCAAAAATTTTGTCGGCCTTGGTGACATCAAAATCATATTTTCTTATTTTGCCGAATTTTTTACCCATTGGGATGTAACAACCTTCTTGTTTCTAACCCATTCAGCTGCTGCTACATCGGAGTCCTCCTCATCCTCTTCGGATTCAGAGGCCTATGCAACATGACTAACCTTTTTAAAGGCTTTATTGGCTTCCTGGAATCTTTGTTCGTGTGCTGTTATCTTCTGAGCCAAGTGAGCCAGGCTTTCAAAGTCTTGAGCCAAAAATCTTTCCCTGATTGGTGTCAGTAGGCCCTAGAAAGCAAGATCGGCTAGCTAAGAATCAGACAGAACCAGGCTGTAGAATCTATTCCTCATGTCTCTGAACCTTTGAATTTAGTCTTGAACAGATTCATCGTGCTTCTGCCTGATAGCTGTTAGGTCGGACAGTTTCATCTCATGAATCCCACTGTAGAAGTATCTATGAAACTGCTTCTCCAGATCGGCCCAACTTTGAATAGAATTATAGGGAAATGATGAAAACCATCTAAAAGCCGATCCAGATAAAGACAGAGGGAATAATCTAACCCTCAGGACGTCAGTAGTCGATGCTTCCCCACACTGGGCCAGAAATCGGGTGACATGCTCATAAGTCGACAGATTGTCCTGCCCTGACAATTTTGAAAAATCCAGCACCTTGTATCGGCTCGGCAATGGCACCCTCTCAAAATATTCTGGATGTGGATACCGATACATATTTCCAGTGTCCTTAGGCTTGAGGCCAAATTGCTCCCTCATTACATCGGCAATCATATCAGCCCACGGCTTCTGCTGAGGTGCCCCTTGCTGCTGTATCGGCTCAAACTGATTTACTTGAGGCAAGTACTGTGGTTGAGGTGGTGTCCCCTGCCGATACTTCATCTGAGGCGAATGAGGCTCATATTGGAAATTGAGATTGCTCCCCTGGTGATGTTGAGGAGTCTGATGCACCCCATAAGCTTGATGATCAGGAATGAACTGAGCTCCGATGGGCGGGTGCTGCTACTGAATTGGTGCCTATTGCCCTATCGGTATCTGCCGAATCAGCTCACCAGCTGACTGGTTCGTTTTGAACATGGCCGCAATTTGGTCTTGAGAAACCTGGGGAATGTTGTGCCCCATGTGGTGAGGTTGTGGTTTGACCAAAAGAAAAGGATTAAACTCCGGTTGCTTTTGTGCCGACGACGATGCAATCGGCTTTCCAGCTGCCGATGCTGATGCCATCGGCTATTTTGGGACTCCTCTTGGAACAGACTGCTGTTTGTCGGTCGCCAAAGTCCTATATGGTGGAAAGTTTCCTTAAGGAAGGAATATCGGCCCTTTGGCTTGATGCTTGGTTTCCTACTGTCAACCACGAAGTTAATCATATTGTTCAAGGTGTTAACAAGAATTCAGGATTGGTTGATCAGCGCGTGATGCACGGCATAATCAATCCGGTCCTATATACCTTCTTGAACTTTGGGCCTTCTTCCTGCTTGACATCCTGAATTTTTGTTTCCTTGGCAGAACTTGGCTCGGGCTCATCAGCGCCTGGCAAAACTACCTTGTACCGTTGCACAACCGTGCCCGAGTGAATTTGAACAAAAGAGTGCAAAAACTGGTTTTGCAGTTTGTTCATCATCTCCACAAATTCGACCTTCTTCTTTGGTGTAAGCTTGTCCATGGCGATGGGGATGATGTTCTCTGAATCGATCATGACGTACACCATGACGTCTCATCGCGTCCCATCGAGCGTGCCAAAAGCGTGTTGACAGTAAATGTCACACACTGGCCTGAGAAATTTGCTTTACTCTAGTGCAGGTTCAAATCTTGCTTGATTGGTTTGTAGGACGTGCCAGTTGGTTTGATCCTGCAACCAACAAGAAATAAAGAAAGAAAACAGTGTTAGTCCAAAAACGATAGCCGGTCGGCTAGTGGCCGATGACATATCGTCTTATACTAAGCCGATGCAATAGGCACTGAGTCGGCCAAGGGAAATTAGATCTCATCGATCGGCTGTAGATATTCATTATAAATAATCTAAGTCTAAAAATACGTTTAAACCAAGTGATTGGGATAGATCGGTAGCGTACCAAGACAGTATAAATCACTTATGTCTAAAAGTACCTTAAGGCGAAGATTATACATATTCATAACATAGCCGATGTAATAAATCTAACATGTATCGGCTAGTACTCTGATACCACTTTATACTAAGATATCACTAGAGATTAAATACATTAAACAGGGACCGATCAAGTGTTAAGATGACCTAACAGATCGATAACAAGCTTAATATATTTTGTCACAGTGAGATCTTAATATAAAGGGCAGATTTAGCATATCAAGTAAACATAAAAGAAATAAGATAGATAAAACAGATAATATCGGCTGAAACTCCGATACTATCTCTAATAGCAGTAATAAGATGGGATAGATATTATGATTCTAAATATTACTTAGTAGGTAAGACATAACCGATGCAGCACTAAGCATAAATAGAAGCATAAGATCTAAACAAATCCATGAAAACCTTTCGAGATGGTGGATATGCTATATAATCTAAGTCGACGTTGATATCTAATGCTATTGGCCATTATCTGGTAATAGATGCTAGCCGATTAGGGTTAGATCACAATGTCGATCTAGATTATATAGTATGTATGATAACAAAGCGATTTACGTAAATAATGATGGAAGCACTAATCCCGAGAGCGCAAGCTGCCATAACCAGCTTTACCTTTCGTCGGATGTCGAACCAGATGCAGCCCAACTCAAAGCAAGAACTCGTTGAAGTAATTAAAAGGAAAAGGTGGCGATGCGTCGAAGTTATATTAAACTGATTGTTGTTAAATTACATGGTCTTGGGTCATATTTATACCCAGATATAAGATATGTCCTTGTCGGACATGACTCCTATCTCTATTACAATTCAAATTATAGATAAGTCCCTTAGGCAGACTCTTACCGACATAATCCATAAGGAAACTATTTAAAATAACCTAATTAATAGATACAATTGTCTTTCTTGGACTCTATCCGTGTATGACAACCCCCATGAAGCACTTTAAACTGAATCTGATGATGATTCCAACATCTTTTTACCAGGATCGGCTACATCGGCTATCCTTGTCTGATTCGGTCTCAGCCGATGAACACCTCAGCCGATTTAGCTTGTGACATGGTGCGCACTCTGTTTCCAACGATTATATTTCTCCTCCGAATCCGCTCCGGCTTTAGTTCCAAATCTGAAAATTGGCTCACCAAATTTGGTCGTTAACAGCCGGCCTGACCCCGGTGACGTCAGCCCTAAGGCTGATTGCGTAACAAATCGTTAGTTCTTTTTCTTTTATTAGTAAAAACAGTGAAACTTCTAAAATTCATGGAAAATTCATCCAAACTCCGCTTCAGTCCATTCAAGTTGTAGATGACTCATAAAAATGCCTAGAATCAACTAAAAATAGTTTTGGTGCCTCTTGAGTAGGCTTATAGGCTGGTTTTGTGGTGCTTTGTTTCTCGCTTAGATTCCGGAACCTCCAACGCTCCTGTTTACCTACGAGTAGTTGTAGAAGTCCCTCAAGAGCAAGAGCAAGGCAAGTCATGTATTCCATAGTGATCATAGTGTACCTAATTGCACAGTATCTCATTTCTCTATTAAATTGCATTATTTCATAATGTCATGTTTGATCACCCTATGTCATTGATAACTGGGGATTCAATATGACTAGATGTTGGATTAGGGGATGCTTAGCCATGCTTAGTTCAACTAGCTCACTGTGAGAAATGCCACTAATACCTTATGATGATATTAATAAGAACCATTATGGACATGTTCCTTCAAGGTACAAGTGCAACTAAAATATGATCAATGGTGGGCTGTGGGTGCATGGTTTTGATAGATGCACCCATGATAGTTAAGGACCGTTTCACAGGAAACCCTGGAAGAACTATCGTGCGTACCACAAGCCAGTGTGGGCAACTGCTGGGCTAGTAGTGTAGCTTTTCCCTGTCTGACGTACCCAGGCAAGGGTGAGCGTGATGGAGTTTGGATGGACCGGGCAAGGTCTATGCACCTTTCGGATTCACCTAGGCACAAGAGGGCTGCCTACCTTGATTTAAAGGTAGGGGCAAAACCTGAAGTGTGGTATCGCTTGGTTAGGGAGGGTTATGCGAAGGGTCCAGTCATAGTTCCCTTTCCGATATTTCGTTGTGGCATGTCGGCGCATAGAAATGTGTTGTGGGGCTGTGTCTTATGGGTTCAGATGTACACCTCTGAGTCTTGTTGGTACAGATGTACACCTCTTGTGGGTACATATGTACAGATGTGCAGCATGGGCATCTACGTCTATCCAATACAACGGTAGGTGCCTCGTGGGAAGGGTTGCCTCGCCACAGTGTTAGGATCGGTAGGCCAACATCCTGATGACACTAAGGTTATGGACTTAGTGGGGGTTGTCCACTCATCGTGCTCATGCAAGGTTAGACAGTAGTCAATGTAAAAGCCTCGTTATGACCTCTATACCGCACTCAACATGTAGAGTGTGGCGGTGCCTTGCGAGCACAAAACAAACAAGAATGTTCATATCATGTGGGTAAAGGTATAAAAACTCTACAGAGTCTAAAACTAATTGATTAGCCGTGCTCACAGTCATGAGGAGCATATTGAAGTGTCATGCGTTTAGATTTATGTTTTACAAATGCTCATAAACTTTATTTGTCTACTTGAAATGATGATTTTGCCCGGTGTGGACTGCAATTGATATATGATGCTTGCTGCCATGGAGGACATGTCACGCCCGGAATTTCTATCCAAAATTGATAATAGAGTACAAATTATAAATTCGAAATATAAGGTTATTACAGAGGTAGATAGTTCTGTTGGCAACTTTTTTGGCAAAAGATGAACACGATTGACACACCTAAACGCCTTGCGGTGATATGGAGTCGCCAGCAACCTCGATCTTGCAAAAACTAAACCAAGATGGGTTTTGTAGATTAAACCGGCTAGGGAAGCCAATTTGAGTAGAACGATGGATAAATACCCGTCTCATGGGCAAACGGAATGTTTTCAGGACAAACCTACAAAGAGGAGTCACACTCTTGCAGTGGCGGTGGACAATTTATAGCGCAAATTGACAAAGATGGATGAACTAATATGGAAAAAGTAAAAGAACGATTTAATTGGCTAAAAACTATAAACTAGATTGATCTTGTGTATTGTGTATGTCTATTGCCAATTGAACCGGCCTTAGCCCTTAAATAGGGGTTGGTCTTGCCCTCTACAGGCCCTCCTTCATGTCCAATTTGGGATAAACACCTTAGGAAATCCGAAACATATCTTATGGAGCAAGGAAACCCGAGTACCGATAAAATCGCCCTGGTTTTGGACTCTGCCGGTCAGACCGGCCAGATGTCGCCGGTCTAACCTGCCCTTAGGCCCGGTCTGACCGGCCCATACATGGCAGTCTGACCGGCCTTTGGAGGAAACCGACAGATTTTCCAAATATTGGCAATTTTTCCTATTTAAATCATAGGTGCCAATTTTGGGTGTAAACACATGCCCCTGCCTTTTATGATGAACATCGTGAATCTAAAAGCATATAACATGTTTGACTCAGGGCGATAATCTAGTTACCGGCCGTAAAACTTCCTAACCATCTTGTCAAACACTCGGGAAGTATTTCTTTAGGTATTTACCAATGATATCTCGCTGAAAACGTTCTCCTTGAAGTGTTTCCAGAAATACGCATTCCCTCAAACGATTCCGCATATCCGATAAGGCTCTTCCTAACTTGGTGACCACTTATTGAATTCTTTAGATCGAGAATCCAAAGGCAAAATTGTTTTCCATACCAAATCTCCTACTTGAAATGTCTTTGCCTTCACCCTTTTGTTATATGCTTTAGCCACTCTATTCTTCTCTTTCTCTATTTCCTCCAAAGCCTTCAAACGCTTGTCGATTACCTTATCAAGATTATCTCCCATCAAGGTCTTATAGTCTTTAACCGACAAATCATCTTGCTTTATATATCGAAGAGAGCCAAGATTAAGCTCAACTGGTAAAATGGCTTCTTGTCCATAAACCAACTCAAAAGAGGTTACCTTGGTAGCACCATGTTTAGATATTCTATACGCCCACAATGCCTCAGAAAGCACCTCATGCCACCTCTTTGGATGTTCTTCGATCTTCTTTTTGACTAGTTTTAACAAAGTTTTATTACTCTACTCGGCTTGTCCATTAGCCTGAGCGTAGTAAGGAGAACTTAAGAATTTGATACCATAAGATTCGGCAAAACTTTTCACCTCTTTGGCATGAAAGAAGCTCCTTGGTTCATAGTCAATGTTTGAGGAATACCGAATCTGTGTATAATATGCTTCAAGATAAAGTCAATTACCTCCATATGAGTCATATTCTTGAGCGGCATGGCTTCGGCCCATTTGGTAAAGTAATCTGTCGTAACTAGCACAAACCGATGCCCTTTCGATGACAAAGGATAAATTTGACCAATTAAATCCAAAGCCCAACCTCGGAACGGCCATGGTTTAATAATAGGATTCAACACCGCAGCCACTGCCAATTGAACATTGACGAACCGTTGACAAGCTTCGCATCCTCTATAATACTTGAAAGAATCATCAATAATCTTCGACCAATAGAATCTCGCTCTCCTAAGCAACCAATTCATTTTATGGGCCGATTGATGAGTTTCACAAATACCCTCATCACTTCTCCCATAGCAACTTTAGATTGATTATTATCTAAGCACTTTAAAAGCACCCTGTCCACATTTCGGCGATATAAATCTCCATCAAGCAAAGTATATTTGAACGCTTACCGTCGAATTTTTCGATCAACCTTAAGACTAGGAACGTTCAAATATTGAATCAAAGGAATTCTCCAATCTTCACTGTTTCTAGGGCACAAACGTTCGAATTTAAAATTAATTCGGCCTCAGTATCGATGAATTGTGCCTCCCAGCATTTTCTATGAACTCGGTCTGACCGGCCAAGCAACGCTGGTCAGACCGCTGACAACCCGCAGTCAGACCGCCTGCCATCCACGGTCAGACCGACGGCAATGCACCGGTCAGACCGCCTGCGATCTGTATCTTCCCCAATTTCGCCCAAAAAGTTATAATCAAGCACCGATTTTTTGATATAAGAAAAATCCCTGTCTTGACACTATAACCAGATGCTTGCTGAGCCAAATCATTTTCTCTAGAATTTTCACTCCTAGCAATATGTTTAATAGAAAAATCATCGAAATTGGCGATAATATCTAAACATTGATCAAGATACCTGTTTAGCGACCCATCAAAGCATTTGTAAACTCTGGCGACTTGTTGCACCGCCTTCTGAGTCACCAAACGCTTCCATGTGTGTTGCTCCAATGATCTCCATCACTTGTAAACCGAATAATAAAGCATTGTATTCGGCTTGATTATTTGTACAAAAATATTCTAAATGAACCGATGCTTCAAAACATTGACCATTGGGTGAAATTAAAACTACACCTATACCTTGACCTTCTTTTCACGAAGAACCATCAAAATAAATCTTCCAAGGTATAACACCAAGCAAGTAAACCTCATCTTCATAAACAATATCCACATGATGGTCTACTATAAAATCTACTACAGTTTGGCCTTTCATATATTTCAAAGGTTCATAAGCCAAATCATATTCAATCAACGTATACGCCCATTTACCAATTTTCCCACTCAGAATTGGCCTTTGCAACATATGTTTAATAACATCGGTTTGACAAGCAACTATGCAAGTACTAGATAACAAGTAATGACGCAACTTTGTACAAGCATATTATAAGCAAAGACAAAGTCTCTCCACAAAAACATACCTCGTTTCAGCATGTAAAAGATGGCGACTCAAATATGTAATTATATATTCCTTGCTGTTTTCCTCTTGTGTCAAAATGGCTCCAATAACTTTGTCCTCGATGGCAATATATAATCGAAACAAAATTCCGGCTTTAGGCGCACGCACCATAGGTGGAGTAGACAGATATTTCTTCAATCCTTTAAACGCCTCTCGTTGTGCTGCCCCCTAAGTAAAATCGGCTTCTTTCTTCAAACGTAAGATAGGAACAAAAGCATCGATTTTACCCGCTAGGTTAGATATAAACCTCCTCAAATAATTTACTTTACCTAGCAATTTTTGAACTTCTCTTTTGCATGTCGGCTCTTTGAAATCTTGAATCTTCTCAACCTTCTTAGGATCAATCTCAATTCCTCTCTCATGTACCATAAATCCTAAGAACTTCCTCACCAACACACCAAAAGCACACTTGAGTGAATTCATATTTAAACCATACCGCCGCATCCTCTCAAAAGCTAACCTCAAATCGGATATATGGCCATCCATGCCATCCGATTTGACAACAATATCATCAATGTAGATTTCTAAGATAAAACCTAGCGAATCATGGAAAATCAAGTTCATCGCCCTTTGATATGTTGCATCGGCATTCTTCAATCCAAACGTCATGAGAACACACTCAAATAATCCAACGAATCCCAGACACCTGAAAGCCGTCTTGTACATATCCCCTTCCGCCATAAAGATTTAATTGTAGCCGGCATTGCCATCCAAAAAGCTAATCACCTTATGGCCCGAAGCATCATTTATCAACATGTCGGCTATAGGCATAGGATATTCATCTTTAGGAGTAGCTTTATTCAAATCTCTAAAATCTATGAATACTCTAATCTTGCCACTCCCCTTCTTTTCCACCGGAACAATGTTGGACACCCACTCCGCATAACGACATGGCCTAATAAACCCCGCCTTCAATAATCGGTCTATCTCTTCTTTGACACGATCATATATGAGAGGGTTGAAGCGACGAGGAGGTTGTTTATGAGGCCTAAATCCTGATTTTATAGGAAGCCGATGCTCAACAAGATCATGGCTAAGTCCCGGCATCTCATGGTACTCCCACGCAAAACAATCAATGTATTCTTTAAGCAACTCGATTATTTTAACCTTATAATCGGCTTTCATGTTTTTGTTTACAAAAAGTTAGCCTTGGAATACTTCCATCTCCTCTGTCCACTTGTTCTAATGGATTGGCCGATGTAAACCCTTGACCAAGTTTCTCTACTTCGTCAAAATCTTCAATAGTTTCTCCAATATCGTTCTTTGTAGACCGATATTCTTACTCATTATATAGAGTAATACCACCTAGCCGTGCTAAACTAGCCGGCTTTACAGAGATAGGTACAAAGCCATCTTTACAAACACTAATAAAATCAAAGCTAGAGAGATCTAACCCCGATAAGCATTGTATATTCCCATGTTGCCACCCCATCGAAACATCGGCCATTGCAAGGTCGGCCGATGTATCTGCTTGAACAACTTTAACATCATCGCCGTCCCATTGAATCAAGCATTGGTGCAAAGTAGAAGGAACACAACAGTTGGCATGAATCCAACAACGCCCCAAAAAAACACTATAATTACCTTGCAACTTGACAACGAAGAAAGCGGTAGGCAATGTCTTGTTTTCCACTGTGAGCTCCACAGACAGAATTCCCCTGGCCTCCATCGATTCACCACTAAAGCCATTGAGTATCATATTGGTTTTCTTCAATTCAGCTTCTTCGCGACCCAACTTCTTAAATAGCGAGTACAACATCAGGTTCACAGCGGCACTTCCATCTACCAGCATCCTCGAGACCGGCTTCCTGTCGATATGAACTTTGAGATAAAGAGGCTTCATATGACAGTTAGACTCATCAGGCTTCTCAAAAACCACATCTCTTGGACCTAGTGAAAGCTAAGCAACCTCAGTCTCCTCCAAGGCATAGAACTCCATGGGCAACATGCACACCATGCTAATGTCCATGCTCTCACTCGGTGATGATACCTCAGCAGGTTGTTCCTTTTCTTTCTTTTCCTCTTCCTCTTGAACAACCACCGGCTCTTCACCTTTCAATGGTTTGGATCCCCATTCCTTCATTGGCGGCGGTCGCAACTCATCGAATCTTCCGTCTCTCCATTCTTTGGCCTCTTTCTCTTTCAACTACAAGCCCGAAGGCGTTGCAACCTTCTTCTCTGTGTAGCTGTCAAATCCAAATCCTTACGCATCCACCTTGGTTTTGGCTGCGTACCAGGAGGTATGTAATGCCCCCATTGTTCTTTCGTGAATAAGAAGCAAAACCCAAACTACTTCCAGAAGACTGGCGGTCAGACCGGCGCTAGTAACCAGTCAGACCGGCCTTGTGCCTATGGTCATACCGGTCAGAGGACCCGGTCAGACCTGCCAGCAAGCCCGGTCAGATCGGCTGTAGATCTTCTATCGGAGACACCCAGACCCTCATTACATTTGCTAGATGAGAGGAAACGCTTCAGCTCATCCGACGTCCCAAGAGAGGGATATGTGAGACATTGCTGGGCCTTTAGCCTGCCAGTCAACTTCAACCTGAAGTGTGCTTGTCAAACCACACGAAGGCGGCGACCAGATGTGTTACACACTCAGGAGACTTGACAAAATGGCTAAAGATCTACAACGTCTCAAATATTCCTATCTCATACTCATGTGAGTCTTAGCTCCCAGGATGTGCGCTAGATTCACACTTTTGTCACAAGCATGAATATACATGGTGAATACACTTAAATTGAATAGAAATTAAAGGATTACAACAATTATAAAATTACATAGGTTGACCGGCCAAATAAATATATATCAGAGAGCAGCGAACAACGGTGGCTTAGCTACTGTTGATGACCAAATTTGGCAACCAAATCCCTGAGTCTGAAGCGGAATTGAAGTAGAGATTGGAGCGGAATCAAGAAGAACACGCAATCTAAGGAAACAGAGGCCGTATCGGCTAAGTCCGAATCGGCTGCGAAGCCAGTCGGCTGAGTCCGAGTCGGAGCAGGATAGCCGATAGCCGATTCCAAGTGGAGACAAAAGTGGAGTCAATCCTGGAAGGAAAGGTTAAAAATAGATTATTGGATTCGGTTTCCGAAGTGCATTGAAGATATTGCTATCTATGTATAAGGTCCTGCAATGGCAATTGTATCTTTTAAGTTAGGATATTTTGTATAGTTTCCTTTTGAGATAATGTAGGTTTGTTTAGAGATTTAATCTGTAATAGGAATCGTGTCCGTTGCGGACTCATTGTATATTCGGGTATAAATATGACCTGAGACCTTGTAAAACATATGAACACACATCAATACAATCTCGACGCAATGCCAAACTTTTGTTTTACGTTATTCTTGATGAGTTGTGGCTTTAACCTCGGGCTGCATCAACTTTGATCTCCAGGAAAGGTAATTTCTTGTGACAAGCGGCTTGCGGTATCGAGGCCAATGCTTCCATCATTATGATACTCTGATTCTGATGTTGCAAACTGCTTAATTTATCATATGCGGTATATAATCTAGATCAATGTCTAGATCTATCTCACAATCGACTAATATCTCTTTGACGATAGCAGCCAACAGAGCTAGGTCCAGAGAGTGATTTAGGTTATATGGCGTATCTACCATCTCGAAGAGTTCTCATTAGCTTGTATAGATCCTATGATTCTTTTGGTACTAAATGCTGCATCTAATCGACCTATTAAGTCGCCTTTAGAATTATGTAGATTTATTTGGTTCAATGTTTGTTATTAGAGATAGAACCGGGGTTTCAGGCGGTCTTACCTGTTCTAATCATTTTTATGTGTTATCACTGCTAGATGAATTAGAACCGCCTTTTCTATTAAGATCCTAGTCTATTTAAATGGGTTATGCTCGGCATCAATCCAATAGGTTATACTAACAGCCGATTGATCTTAGTTTAACACATTTATTTCAGATTGATATCTTTTTATAAAACACATCGGAGTACTAGCCAATTTACATTAGATCTCCGACATCGGCTAGGTTATGAATATATATAATTGTGTTCCTAACGTACTTTTAGATCTAAGTGATTTATACTGTCTCGGTATGCTACTGATCTATCCCAATCACTTAATCTAAATGTGCTTTGAGATAGCAATTGTATATCTATTAATACCCAGAGCCGATCGAGTAAGATCTAACCCTAATCAAACGCATATTCTTTGTTTTCTTGTTGGTTACAGGATCAAACCAACTGGTACGCCCACTCAATCATGAGAGGCAACCAATTTGGACCTGCACTGGAGTTAAGCAGATCTCCGAGGCCTGCGTGTGTAAAAAATTCACACCAACACGCTTTTGGCACGCCCGGTGGGACAACATCTTCCGGATTCAGTGCAATGGAGAACGTCATATCGGCTGATCTCGATCAGGAAAACGTCATCTCGGTGACCATCAACAAGCTTTCGGCTGAACAGAAGTCCGAGTATCAGCAGATGGTTGAGAGGCTACAAGCACACTATCTGCAATCTTTTGTCCAGACCCGATGTGGGACAGTCCTCCAGAAATTCAAGTTCAACATTGAAGACTTTGATACTTCCTCCAGCGAAGACAAGAAAGGGAAGAAAAAGATGGAGGAAATCAAGCAGGAATAGGACGATTCAGAGCTCCACACGCTACAAGATCGGATCGACTCGATGTCCACCACGCGCTTGTCAACCAGTCAGGGATACTGGTGAACACATTGAACAATATGATAAGCACCGTGGTTGACTCAAAGATAGCCGAGCAGCTGCCGAGAGGACCGGCATATTTCACTGATGGCCAGTTTCCACCGTACAGGACGCTGTCAACCCATGGGTTGCCAATCCCTCCATCGGGCAGCCGATTCCTCCAGCGGGAGCCCCGATCCAGCCAAATGCGCAATCATCAGCTGCACGGCCGCATCCCAAGGTCCTAGTTCAGCCACAACCTCAACATCAGGGCCTCGGTGTTCCAGTGATGACTCAGGAGTTGGCGGAAGACATGTTTAACACCCATCGGCAATCCGTCATGCATAATGCGTCGATTGGTAACTATTTGACGGATCCACTTCACAACTCCGGCGGCAATCGGCCTCTCCCCGAGCAAACACCACCATTTGCCTCTCGGCCGCCTCCTGCTATAAACCAGTTGCAGCATCAGCTTTCAGGAGGTAGCTACGAGCAGCACTATCGGCCTCACACTCCACTAATGCAGTATAGGCAAGGCCCCATACACCACGAGCGATATGAGCCGATAGCACCATTGCAAGAAAACATGCCATGGGCCGATTTGATCGCAGATGTTATGCATGATCAGTTTGGCCTTAAGCCAAAAGACTCTGGCAACATGTACCAGTACCCATACCCAGAATATTTTGAGAGGGTGCCTCTGCCAAACCGGTACAATGTGCCGGACTTTTCAAAATTCTCTGGGCAAGACAACGTATCAACCTACGAACACGTCAGCCGATTCCTGGCGCAATGCGGAGAAGCATCGGCTACCGACGTGCTCAGGGTGCGCTCATTCCCACTATCACTCTTGGGATCGGCCTTTACATGGTTTTCATCCCTACCTTACAACTCGGTCCAGAGCTAGGCCAATCTCGAGAAGCAATTCCACAGCTACTTCTACTCCGGCACACACGAAATGAAGTTGTCGGATTTGACCAGTGTCAAGCAAAAGCATGAGGATTCGATGCAAGACTACATCCAGTGGTTTAGGGACATGAGGAACCGCTGCTACAGCTTGGTACTGTCAGACTCACAGCTAACAGGCCTTTTGGCCCCGATCTGTGAGAGATTTTCGGCTCAAGATTTTGAGAGCTTAGCCCATTTGGCTCAGAAGGTGATAGCCCACAAACAAAGGTTTCAAGAATCAAAGAAGACCTTCAAGAAAGTCACCCATGTCGCCTATGCAACGGATTCCGATTCAAGCGACAGCGACGCAGAAGTTGCAGCGGCCGAACGCACTAAGAACAAAAAGGCTATAACGTGCCAATGGCTGAAGAAATTAGCTAAGGAAGAAAAGTATGATTTTGACATAACTAAAGCCAATAGGATCTTCGATCTACTGCTGAGGGAGAAACAGAAACAGCTTCCGGCCAACCACGTCATTCCATCGGCCGAGGAGCTCAAAAAGAAAAAGTGTTGCAAATGGCACAATACCACTTCCCACAGCACAACCGATTGCAAGATCTTCCACCAACAGATACAATCGGCCATTGAAGCAGGGAATAAGTTCGAGGAATTGGCTAAGCCGATGAATGTGGACGGCAATCCCTTCCCTGTCAACATGGTCCAAGCCGGCCCTAGGCGGCGATCGACGAACGTAATGGCATACGACTCAGCCAAATCCTAGCAAACAACTGAGGCCAACTTGGGTCAACAAGAGCCGGCTGCGATGAACGCCGCGTCAATCAACATGGTTTACATCAGAGACCGATCAGCCGATCGACGCCCCAGGCAGGCAGACAACCGACTACGGTTCCAGCACAGGGTTCACGAGGAAGAAGAGAACCAACGCGGCAAGCCGTACCGGAGGATGCCGGATCAGCTAGGAGTGGCATACTTTCGTCGCCACGACGGCTGTGATCCGCATTGGCGCTGCGTGTTCTTCAGGTTTTGCTAGGAGCAAGGGATGAGGCTGCCTACTCTTGAGAACTGTCCGTCTTGCAGTGAATAGAGGGAGGACAAATACAGGGATCCACCAATGGAGAGCTCGAGCCGATTCGTCCCCCGAGCCATTCAACTCAACCAACGGAGGCTTTTTGTCCACGATCGGCTCGAGCCAATTCACTAGGACATTTTCCAAGAAAAGCACGAAGAGGACGACGAAGAAGAGGCTAAAAAAGAACAATTGGCCAAACCCCAATGGTGCCCTTTGGACCTGTTCACCAAAACAAAGAAAAGGAAAATTCAGAGGCTTAAGAGCGAAGGACAGGAAGAAGAAGTCCAACGGATGATTCAACAGCAACAACGTCGGCAGGGCAAAAAGCAATGGCGTGTCAAGGAACAGGCAGCCGTAGCCAACGAGAGCCCAGCCGACAAGGCCAAAAGGGAAGCAAAAGGCAAAGGAGTGGCCTCTGCATCGGTCAATATGGTGTTCATATTGCCAACCAAATTCGAGGTTGCCGAGGCCAATGTAGACATAGTTGAAGATACATTGGACAAACTAGTACTGTCCCCAGAACCGGCACTTAAAGCCCCTGTACATCAAAGGATTCGTGCATGACAAGCTGATGTCGAAGATGCTAGTCGATGGAGGGGCCGCTGTCAATCTCATGCCCTATGCAACCTTCATAAAGCTAGGCAAGGGAGCCGACGACTTGATTAAGACCAATATGGTACTCAAGGACTTCAACAACAACCCATCAGGGGCAAAGGGGGCTTTAAACGTCAAGCTGACCGTTGGCAGCAAAACCATGCCCACAACGTTTTTCGTCATTGATGGGAAGGGATCATACAGCCTGCTGCTCGAAAGGGATTGGATCCATGCCAACTGTTGCATCCCTTCCACAATGCATCAAAGCTTAATCCAATGGCAAGGCGATAAGATAGAAATCATGCCAGCCGACTTGTCAGTCAACGTCGCTAACGCCGACTTAACTTTATGGGAAGTCGACGGCATTGATTGCCTATCTGGCAAAGCTTGGCAGGCCGATTTTCTCAAGGTGTCCAATTCTGACATGCAGCCAATTGGAGACGAAGAGCCTCAACTATTACTTTGAGGGCATCGTGGAGGGCTCTAGCGTCTACAACAAGGACACCGTGGACGACATCGACGGCAAACTCAGGCAAGGTTTTATGTCGGCCAATGATTTAGAAGAAGTAGATATTGGTCCAGGAGATAGGCCTAGGCCGACATACATTAGCAAAATTTGTCTTCTCATTTTAGGACCAAGCTTATTGATTTATTAGAGGAATATAAAGATTGTTTTGCTTGGGAATATTTTGAGATGTCTGGTCTCAGCCGATCTATTGTTGAGCATCGGCTCCCCATTAAGCCTGGATATCGGCAGTACAAACAGCCTCCTAGGAGGTTTAAAGCCGATATGTATGAGGCGATTAAGGCTGAAATCACTCGGCTATATGATGCTGGCTTTACTTGGCCCTGTCGATATGCTGAATGGGTTTTAAACATAGTTCCAGTGGTAAAGAAAGAAGAATTAAACTTAGGGTGTGCATCGACTTCAGAGATTTGAACAAGGCTACCCCTAAAGACGAATACCCCATGCCTATAGCCAACTTGCTGGTAGATGCCGCCTCTGGCCACAAAATTATAAGTTTTATGGATGGCAACGCAGGTTATAATCAGATCTATATGGCCGAGGAAGACATACACAAGACAGCTTTCAGGTGCCCAGGAGCAATCGGCTTGTACGAGTGGGTCGTCATGACATTTGGCTTGAAGAATGCTGGAGCTACATATCAGAGGGCCATGAATTACATCTTTCATGATTTTATCGGCTTCCTAGTGGAGATTTATATTGATGATATCGTTGTCAAATACAGGGAGGTGGAAGACCATATAGCCAATTTAAGAAAGGTGTTGGAGAGGACTAGGAAATATGGCCTGAAGATCAACCCTACAAAGTACATGTTTGGCATGTCGGCTGGCCAATTCCTATGATTTCTTGTTCATGAGAGGGGAATCGAGGTCACCCAGAGAAGCATCAATGCTATCAAGACGATTCAACCTCCAAAGGACAATAAGGAATTGCAGTCTCTGATCGGCAAACTCAATTTCATCAGGCGCTTTATAGCCAATCTATGAGAGAAGATGGAGTCGTTCACACCTCTGCTTCGGTTGAAAGCCAATCAAGCATTTACCTGGGGGCAAAGTAGCAGAAGGCTTAGGACAATATCAAGAATTATCTGAGCTCCCCTCCAGTATTGATTCCTCCACAAAAGGGAGTGTCATTCAAGCTTTACCTATCCCGACGAGAAGTCTATCGGCTCGGTTCGATTCGGGAGATCGAAGGGAAGGAGAAAGCAATTTTCTATCTTAGCCGAAGGCTTCGGATGCAGAGACAAGGTATTCTCCCATGGAGAAATTATGCTTGTGCCTATATTTTTCATGCATGAAGTTAAGGCATTATTTGTTATCCAACGAATGCACTATAGTTTGCAAAGCCGACGTAGTAAAGTATACGCTATCGGCTCCAGTCCTGAAAGGTCGATTTGGGAAATGGACATTTTCTTTGATAGAGTTTGAAATAAGGTATCAAGCACCCAAGGCAGTAAAAGGGCAAGCTGTAGCCGATTTCGTAGTAGAACACAGAGATGATTCGATCGACTCGGTTGATATCATGCCTTGTACTTTGACTTTTGATGGCTCGGTTGTTAGTGACATGCCCTAGAGGCAACATGGATATGTTGGATATCATGGTCAATGCTTATGTATTTATGAATAAAGTGTTATTCAGTTCCATAAAATAGACAACTTATATTGATCAATAAGTATGTGACTTATTTATGAGAATCTTTATGTATAAATCTATTTCTAAATGATCCCTGATCATATGTCATATTGTTGGAACAAATACGATTCTAAGATCGGCATGTTTATTGATTGATGATCATGTCTCATAGATCATGGTATGAAGATACCAAATAAATATACGTGGACATGTGTTAGAGAACACATTGTTGAATAGACCCACCATGATACACTACAGGAATTAATGTGCCATTAGTTGGTCTCAAGTAGTGTTGGTGCAAAGTCCTTAGACCTGAGATCATCATGGATTCCAACATGTGTAGTAGCCTATTTTGGGACTGCCAAACGCTATTCCGTAACTGGGTAGTTATAAAAGTAGTCTTCGGGTTTACTTTGAAACATGGAGTGGGATGTGAGTGATCAAGATGGAATTTGCCGCTTCTTTGGAGAGATATCTCTGGGCCCCTTGAGATAATGGATTATAGAAGTTGCATGGCCATGCTGAGTGGATTGAGGAGTCAATCAATAGAGAGATAATCCAATACGGTTCGAGTGAATGGTTAAGCTATTGAAGGGATGTCACACATCTTTCCTATAGCTTAATTGGTATCGTGAGGCAAAGGGATTTGTTTACACATTACAGGTTCAGAGCCAATATTATATTCTTGTATACTATAGTGTCAATATGTGCTGCTAGGCGCCGCTGTTGACAAATTGGCTGAGTTGGACTCGAGCCGAAACCGAGTATACCTGAACCTACAGGGTCGCACGCTTAAGGGGATAAGAACAAGCATTCGAGTTGGACTCAGATACTGCTCGATCGGATAGGGATCCGATCGGATAGAGTCCTATGGGCTTACGACGTATGGGTGGCCAACTCTATGAACTCAGATAGGATCCGATTCGAAATAGAGTCCCGATCGGCTACTAGACCCAGTCGGCCAACTCTATATAAAGGAGCGAGGGGTGGAGAGTTGCGGGATTTTGATTTGCACTAGATTGCATTGAATCGCATTGAACCGAACGCAACAGAAGTCGACGAGTTCAAGATCTCCACGGAAACACTGCCCACTTCCGAGCCAAACCCTAGCCTTGCATCTTGTGCTAGCACACGGGTGTTAGGTGTTCTGTTCCCGGACGTGTGGATACCGGTAGAGGCATTGCTATGTTGTGGTGTTATTCATCGGCTACGAATCGGCTGCGGTCAGGGGCATCGGAGCGAGGCTGTTGCAGAAGATCAAATTGGCAAATCGGCTGCGGCAGATCGGCTGTGGAATTGGTGCATCGGCTGCGGGGATTGGCTGTCAGCGAATCGGCTATGATAGGCCAGTACTGTTCCGGATCGAATAGCTCCTGATTGGCTATTTTCACTGCACTCTACTCCAAACGGTAACGATCTATTGACCCTTACTTGCAAGGTTCCAAGTTTGCGTGGTAGATTTTTTTGTTATTAGCTATCGTAGCTTCCGTGTAACCCTTCAGTGGTATCAGAGCCAGGTTGCTTATTTCGGGTTTTAGATTGGATCTGGAATAAGTTTTGCACACAGGCTGATTAGATCAATCGGTTTTACGGGATCTGTTGAGGAGAGTAGATGGTAATTGTGTTCCTTGATGGTGTATCGAAACGATGTAATGTGATTACGTCGAAGCAATATCCATGGAACTCGGTTTGAGTCAGTTTCGGGATAGCGTTCCTTGATAGTGTATCAGAACGGCATAAGGTGATTATGCCAAAGCTATCTCGTAGTCCAATCTTGTTTGTCGCCTCGCGCCAACGCAAACCATCTCCCTTGATAGTGTATCGGGACGGCATAATGTGATTATGTCGATATGGTTTCCGTAAGCGACTTCATAGATTGGATCTATGAAATTTGTGTGGTGTCCCCCCTTATAGGTCATCTCGATGCCGTATCTCTGCAATAGGTAGAAAACGTTCTACGCCAAACTTGTTTTTGCAGAGAATGCTTTGAGATGGTATGGCCCTATTTTATGTATCAGATGCACGTGATGCATGTAATGTTCTTTCATATGTGCAATCCCTGTAATATTCTTTCATACGTGCAATGCTTGTAATATTCTTTCACGACCTACGAGTCGATGTAATCTTCAATTATAGCTTCTATAGTAGTAGCTTAGTTTGAAGAAATCAAGCATCATGCACATTGGAAGATGGTGCCGAAGATGGAGATCCTTAGCGCCGACATGGAGATGGAGATCACCATGTGAAGGGGGCCATACTATTTCACTATATGCTATTCTACCTGCTTTCCTATATGTGATATGTTTGTTTGATAGGATAGTATCCCTCACAAAATTAAGTAGTAACGATGCCCTTCCAAATGTTGCACCCGTCACCGTTATGCTCGTCAATGGTGGGTCTGCCAAAGAGGTTGATTTAGGTTATATGGCGTATCTACCATCTCGAAGAGTTCTTATTAGCCTATATAGATCCTATGATTCTTTTGGTACTTAATACTGCATCTAATCGACCTATTAAGTCGCCTTTAGAATTATGTAGATTTATTTGGTTCAATGTTTATTATTAGAGATAGAACCGGAGTTTCAGCCGGTCTTACCTGTTCTAATCATTTTTATGTGTTATCACTGCTAGATGAATTAGAACAACCTTTTATATTAAGATCCTAATCTATTTAAATGGGTTAAGCTCGGCATCAGTCCGTTAGGTTATACTAATAGCCGATTGATCTTAGTTTAACACATTTATTTCAGATTAATGTCTTTTTATAAAACACATCGGAGTACTAACCGATTTATTAGATCTGCGACATCGGCTAGGTTATGAATATATATAATTGTGTTCCTAATGTACTTTTAGATCTATGTGATTTATACTGTCTCGGTATGCTGCTGATCTATCCCAATCACTTAATCTAAATGTGCTTTGGGATAGCAATTTTATATATATTAATCCCCATAGCAGATCGAGTAAGATCTAACCCCAATCAAACGCCTATTCATTGTTTTCTTGTTGGTTACAAGATCAAACCAAGCGGCAAGCCCGCTCAATCACCGAGGCGACTAATTTGGACCTACACTGGAGTTAAGCAGATCTCCCAGGCCAGCGTGTGTAAAAAGTTCACACCAACACAAGCTCACAATCAAACCTATGAGTAGTTCATTTTCAGCCTAAAGCAAGTTTTATTTAACAAACCATTAGGGAAGGAGTTGACAATTCAATTAACAAAACCATCATTTTAGTTTCATCATTAATTTCGTTTGGGTTCCATCATAATCAGTATCTTGTCATCCTCCATAACAACAAGTCATGTTTTATCATCACACTCACACAACTCAACACCATTTGTTGAAAACACATAATCACATTTTTAAAACAATTGAGTCTACTCATGACACTTCACCAAAGCGTTCTTGACCGCGAGCACGGCTAATCGATTAGTTTTGATAACTTTGCAGAGTTTGTACAACTTTACCCGCATGAGGAGAATCGCTCTAGTTTATCGGTACCAGTTGGTGCCACCATACTCTACACTTTGAGTATAGTCTAGAGGTCGCCACGAAGCCTTTACACTAGTTAGTCCCTAGCCTTGCACCAGCACGATACGTGTTTCCTCCATCCTAAGTCATACTGGAAATGTGACCTAGAACCGTTAAGTGGCGGGCCTATGCCTTAACTTAACACTGTGGTGGCGGACACGACAGGAACCCACCCATGTGGCACGATATCATTGTATTGGACAGACTGAGTCACCTAAACTACCACATCGGGGTAAATAGAAAGTTCCTCTAGGTTATCCGAACCCATACACTTCGGCCTACTATAATGCAAGGCTAGGTGCTAAATTGATTATTTTGCTAAGGCTATCACATACTAGCACATGATGATGTACGATATCTTCAAGTTGGAGACACAAGTTCGGTCCTTACGGACTTAGGCAACCACTCGCCCTATCGGCAAATGCAATTACATCAATTGGACGCTACTTGCCCCGCAAGTCTAAATTGTACTTTTACACATTTTAGTTTGAAAATAATCATCAAACTCAACCCATTCCAGCAAGGGTTCATTTTAACAAAGTTCACACATAATAATTATAGATGGAACGAGTATTTGCAAAATTTCTAGGCAGGGCTAAGCAAGTATTACAGAAAACATGATTAAACCCAGTCGAGCACAAGGTAAGTACTCTAACCATCTCTAGGGTTACAAACAGCAATGTTTTCAAATATTCAAGGTATGAAATGGAGCAAATTGGTTATAACTACTATAGCCAAGTTTTAAATACCAATATAGTCTAAGTTCTGATGCAACTTTGCGAACAAATCATTTCATCCCTCAAAACGTGGGATTCAAGGTGTTAAAAGAGAAGATGGGAAGAACTTTCCTTGATTGGGCAATTTCAGCACCTAATCAACTCCTTCACTGACTACGCAGTCATCTAAACAAAATATACGGTATGGAGTCAAAATACCGAAAACATGCAAAAATCCAAAATGCTCTAAAATGCATGAGTTTTGTATATTGAGTAGGTTCTGATCTAAGTTAAATTTAGTTGGGAGAATTTCTAATTTATCCCATCCCATTTGGGATTTATTGATTTTAGAAGTTTTATCGGTATAGGGCTTCGCGATCTTTGGACAGTGTTTCTATAATTTGATTTTTATTAATTTGACTTCACAGGGGTGAAGAGATGTGTTTTCTAGGATTGACACATTTTGTTTCATTATTTTTAGAGTTACTGTAAATTACTTAGGCAGTTCACAACTTATAGAGTGTTCTAGGTCTATAGTGTTATATATACGGTTATAGTGTTTTTGGGTCCAGAATTTGTTTAGGTTGTTATTTGGGATTCAAAATGGTTTATTTAATAACTACATCTTAATATTAGGTGCAACTATTCTTGGAGTCTAAATGGCCTTCCTAAGTATACATTTCCCATGCTAGGTAGCTTTGTTAGGTAGGTGTCGGACTTATCGATTTGTGTCATGCCCATGGAGCTAAGTGTGTTTAGTCATTGTAGACATGGAATGGAAATGGAGGCTTACTGGTCCACATACTTTATTCAAATATACCCTAAGCTAGGAATATTCTTCATGTTTGTACAATCGCATATACACTCAGTTAAATGGGTATACATATGACTTTTACCTTGCTCACCTCCTAGGTTATCTATTTAGGGTCTTTGCTCCATTTTCCTGTGGATGAGTGGCTATGTTTTGTTTTACTAGATGGGAGTTCACTAATCTCTGGCTCTATGGAAACTTGTTTCACCTAAAAATGGTAAGTATTGGATTTTCTATGATTTTTTGCACTTTGGGGGGTACAGTGACCCACTAGTTTTATTTATATTTGCCTTAGGATATTATACTACACAGAAGGCATATGGTTTTATTTTATATTCTAGTGGTATATGTTTGAGAGAATCTTCAGAACCTAAGTTCACTCAAAAAGGTGGTAGAATGAATTTTTAATAATTCCCTAAAGGTTGACTGTCCTAAAATGTATCTTTTTCCTAAAATTTGGCTTCACTAATATTTGACTTAAGGGAAGTATGACTTTTTGTTTTCCCAGATTAAAGAGGGTGAGATGATGGACCTAGAGGGTTTGGGTTTGCTCAAATTAAAGCTAATCTGAATTTTCTAGGGATTTTACAAATTCCTTGGGTGTATGTGTGCCCCGCCTTATTTAAATTTTTGGGATAGATCCTGTGCAGTGAGGGCCATGTCTTATGGTTCTATATTAAAGTTCACTATCTAAAGAGTCCACAGAAATTTGTTAAATTCAAAAATGTTTTCAGTGAATTTTATATGGATTTTAGAAGAGGTGACCTGCTCCCTATGAAAAATTACTGGTGACTGCTACTCTCTGTCTCTCTTGCACGCGGGGCCCACTGGTCAGTGGCTCATAGGTTTGAGAGGGAGGCCTTCGAGCCTGAATCGGTGGGGCCCGGCTGTCGGCGAGACCAAAAGGGGAGAAGATCAGGGCTCGCGGACCGAAGTCCGTTCTTGGCCTCACCGGCGGCGAATGGCGGCGTTTCAGTGCGAGTGTTCAAAAGAGAAAATGTGGAGGGTTCTATTGTGAACATATCGGTGGTGGTTACAGGTGTTGTAGTGGTCGGAGTGGAGCCGGCGGCATGCGTGGGCAGCAGCCGGATTTGGTCCGAGTAGTACAACTAAACTAGGAGCTGATTCGTGTCAAATGCATGCATGAACAAGCATCCTCGAGTGGCATAGGGGCTTACCCGAGGGCACGAACGGTCCGGCGGAGCTTGAGTGATCCTGACGACATGAAACCCGAACGGCGGTGGCAGAATCGGTAGGGTGACAGCGGCAGCTAGACCCGGCCAATGCTTCGCTATGAAAGGTTGATCGTGAGGTCACGGGATATCCCAAGATGGTCCAAACGTGAGGAATCGGACAATGGCTCACCGTTTGCGAAGGAATCACTGGCGACGGTCCGTGGCGGTGGTTGGCCGGCGCCGAGGAAGACGGAGGCCGATCTCCTTCCTCAGTGCACCATTCCTTGGGATCTTTGAGGGGAAACGTCGAGGGAGTCGAGGCGATGACGATGGCGCAAGGATTCGGTCAGTCCTGGCGTACATTGCCCGGAACGGCATCATGGGTGCGGCGGCAACGTTCGGTGCGTGCTTTCGGCTTCGGTAGTACCCGTCGGCGTTCCTGCTGCTACAATGGGCAAAAGGAAATGGTATTAACAGAGAAATGATTCGGCATTGAATGGTGATTAAGGAACACGAGGTAGAGAGGAATGACCGTGGCTCCTTGGCGACGGCGTTGGCTGTTTTCTTTGTGGCCGGCGATGGTGACGAAGGGAAATCAATACTCTAGAGCTCTCCTCCTTTGACTGGTTGGGTTATGAGGTAGATAGCGAGGTTGGGCGACCAAGGCGAGAGAGTTTTGCAAGGCGGAGCGAGCTCGCGCGGCGTCGACACCTCACGGCCACTCGTCGCCGGTGTTCTGTGCGCGGTCGGCCCAGCTCCAGCATGCTCTCGGTGAGTTGGGCGAAGGAGACAAGGGCTGAACTAGCTGTAGTCGCTGCCAAGTGGGTCCAGCCAAAGTGAGGGGTAAGGGTATTTCTCTGTGTGCAACCGAATTTGGAGGAAATTTTCGAATTATTTTCCAATGTCTCAATTTGCAGCTCTATATCTCCTTGTGTAAGTTAGTTAAATTGATGAGAATTTTTCTGAAAATATAGGACTAGATGCGGAACCAAATTTCTTTGGTTTCACTCAAAGATAAGTTATGGTTTGCTCTCAGAAATTCAACAAATTTTGGATATTTTAAGCCTTGTTTGAATTTTTAGAGGGTTCAAACGGTCGAGAAAAATTCTGGAAAAATTATATTTAATTATGGAGTTTATCCTAGTATTTGAATAAATATTTTCCTGTATTTCTTTATGTGCATTTTAACTCACTTTTGGGTGTGTTATTGTTTTAGCAGATTGAGGACTTTCATTATTACCCTAGGTGACAGTGTTGTCTATTTTGTTTGGGACATCATAACTTATTATTAAATTTCACCAAAATTACTTTGGGTTGAAAATAATGTGTGGCACTTATATGGATTTTTCCATAATTTTTGTCTTATATGAATTAGTTTAGAAAATTGGGATAACCTTTCTTTGTTTAGGCGCCCACTCCATGTTTACGTATCTAATTTGGTTAAAGGGTCCTTATTAATTTTTCTTGAGCTGAGAAGATGCACCTATAATGAAATGAGGGTTCAAAAATCTAAATGCACAAAGGACTCCTTTAGCAAAAGAGGTTTTATGCATATGCATGCTCACAGATATAAATGGATCAATGTTTAAGTTTGAAAAGTTTTATTTTAATTTCAAAGTTTTAATCATGCATTAGGTTTAAAATACTCCACGTGGTTAGAAATGAAAATTTTTGGGTCAGGAAATTTGAAATCTTTACCCCTAAGTCTGTACTGATAGGGTTTTACTTAATCCTAGGATCTGGGTATGTGACATCTTCGGTCAGACCGGCCAGCAGGCCTAGTCTAACTGTTCTCCTGCGTAGAACTTGCGTCGACTTCGGTTCGATCACCAAAAACCACCTTGGCTTTCTTCTCAGATGGTATTTGCACATCATGAGACCCTATCTTGATAGTAACCACCTCCGAAGTCCTCTCTTCCGCCTTAATATGCTTTTGTGCCCTCTTTTCCTCTTCGAACCGGTTCCTCGATGGAAACCGGCTTCCATTTGGCGAAGAAATGCGCTCATGTACTGATCTCCTCTCCCTTCCCCGTCCTTCATGAAATTGCATTGGAGACATATGATCATACATTGGTGGAATTGCCTCCCATGGCATAAAATAAGGGAAAGGATATCCCCGCAGCGGCATTGGGCAAGAGCCCTATGGCATGACTTGAGGACAATGGGGGAACGGTGGCTCCAACGCCCTTGGCGAATGACCAAATCGCTCCCTAGGAGGTGATCTGGTCTCTTGCCCTTGTTACACTCCTTCCCCATGCTTCTCTTCTCATATTTGTTCAAGAGCATATCAAAGGAGACCTTCGGCTTCCAGGGGTTTCTTGAACTTGAAGCTTTACATTCATTCTTCTTCCAAACACCAACCTTCGGATCCTTGCACATGAGCATCTTGGGTCTAGACTCCCCAATCACAACCCCTTTCCCCTTAGCGGACCCGGCTTGTTCCGGCCGAATCAACACTTTTTTGTCATTGAAGTCAATGACGTTAACAGGAAAAGGATCGCTATCAAGCTTCATCTTGGAGCCCTCAGTGAACTTCAATCGTCCTTCCTCTATGGCCGATTGAACCTGTCGACGAAACACATGACACTCATTAGTAGAATGAGAATAAGAATCATGCCACTTACAGTAAGATCGACGCTTCAATTCTTCCCATGAGGGTATGACATGGCCTTTAGGGAACTTAATTTGCTTCTCTTGCAAGAGATAATCGAAGATTTTATCACATTTGGCCACATCAAAGCTATACTTAATCTCACTTTGCCGATCCTTGCGAGGAGTCGGCATCATGCTAGAGCAAACCAAAGGCTTATTTTTATTAGTCCAGGACCACTCAGCAACATACATATCATGATCGCCCTCATCATTATCAGAATCACTATCATTAGAGCAATCAACCATACTAACGTGTGGTCCTTTGTCATTAGCTCTAACAAATTTCTTACTATCCCTGACCTGGCTTTCCTGAGCCAGAGCCTTCTGCATGACTTGACTAACATCAAGAAATTGTTGGCCATCTAATCTTTCTTTAATAGGAGCAAGTAAACCACTAAAAGCAAGATCGGCCAAATCTCTTTCAGTTATATTCAGACTAAAACACTGGTTTCTAGCATCTCTAAACCTCTTAATATAATCAGTGACAGACTCATTATACTATTGCTTAACCGATGTCAAATCACATAACCTAAGCTCAGTTTCACCAGTATAGAAATAATCATGAAATTTCTATTCTAATTGAGCCCAAGTATGAATAGAATTTGCCGGTAAAGAAGTAAACCATGTAAAAGCAGTACCGGATAAAGATAAAGAAAACAAGTGTAATTTAAAAGCATCAGAAGTACTAGCTTCTTCACACTGCGCTAAGAATTGGCCTATGTGCTCCCATGTAGTCCTATTATCCTCGCCACTGAATTTGGTGAACTCAGGAACTCTATAACCGCGAGGATATGGGATATTGTCAAAATAATCGGGATATGGCTTTTGGTAAACCTTAGCACGATTCCCTAATGATGTTTCTAATCCGTTCCTCCATATTTTCAGGCCATGGTAGGTTGGGTAAATTTGGTGGCCTAAAAAGTGGTTGTTGTGGCGCAATATTGCCATATTGGCCATACCTAGTATCATGCGAAGAGCCCCTATTAGGATCATTGTATTGATTAGGTATATGTGGAGGAATTTGTGGATAAACAGTAGCTACAGGGGGATCATGTGCGGGGACATGATATAAAACCAAATTGCCCGTAATTGGGTCGACCTCCTGTACTGGCAGCAATGCGTCGGTCTGACCGGCCCAGGGCACGGTCTGACCGGTAGTGTGGGGTGCGGTCTGACTGGCCATATAGCAGCCAGTCAGACCGGTGAAGGGGGCGGTCAGACCAATGTAGGGTGCACCAGTCAGACCGGCCGAAGGTCCGGTCAGACCGGCAGGAGTGGTAGAACTCTCCCCTCCGGCTTGTTGCATGATCGCCCCATCGGTTTTGCTAAATATTTGATGGACAGGGGCTCGGCTAGCACTTGCAGCAGACATAGATGGTAAATCGGCCATGAGAGAGCCGAAGTTAGAACTCATGTAAGCATCCGTCATCTTATTAAAGCAAGACTCGATAGCAGGTTCAAGTTTATTATTAAAGGCAGCGATAACGGATTCATCTACTGAACTTGCTACGAGTTTTTGAATTGGAAGCGCAACATTATCAGTACTCACCTCATCACGGACGACCTTTAGTAGACTCTCGGATTTGAGGACCACGCCTTGATGAGTTTTGGACATGATTTGTCCAAAATCTCCTGCGTGATTACCTTGATCCACTCCTCCATGATCTTGTGTGGCTCTCCATCAAGATCATCCAATGATATGTGGACGACATTAGATGGACTTACCTCCTGTGGGGGTTGCTTCGACATCGCGGCGTCGAAGTTAAGATGGCGTTGAACGGATCTCCCCAGCGGAGTCGCCAAAAATCATGTTGGCAACTTTTTTGGCAAGAAGACGAACACGATCGATACACCTAAACGCCTTGCGGTGATATGGAGTCGCCAACCACCTCGATCTAGCAAAAACTAAACCAAGATGGGTTTTGTAGATTAAACCGGCTAGCAAAGCCAATTTGAGTAGAACGATGGATAAATACCCGTCTCGTGGGCAAACAGAAGGTTTTTAGCACAAACCTACAAAGAGGTGTCGCACTCTCGCAGCGGCGACAGACGATTTACAGCGCAAATCGAGAAAGATGGACGAACTAATGTGGAAAAAGTAAAAGAACAATTCAATTGGCTAAAAACAAGAAACTAGATTGATCTTGTGTATTGTATATGTCTATTGCCAATTGAACCGGCCTTAGCCCTTAAATAGGAGTTGGTCTTGCCCTCTACAGGCCCTCCTCCACGTCCAATTCAGGATACACACCTTAGGAAACCCGAAACCTATCTTATGGAGGAAGGAAACCTGAGTACCGATAAAATCGTCCTAGTTTTGGACTCTGTCGGTCAGACCAGCAACATGCCGTTGGTCTAACCGGCCCTCTGGAGGAAACCGGCAGATTTTCCAAATATTGGCAGTTTTTCCTATTTCCATCCTAGGTGCCAATTTTGCGTGTAAACAAGTTCCTCTGAATCATAAAAGTTCTATGCAGCAGAAAATATAAACTAGCATTGGCGACTCCAATCACTCCACCTCTAATGATGATTATTGCAAGGTGAGTATGTGTATTACTCAACAAGCCACACAACAAGTATGCAAGTGTACATGGATACAAAAGGATGACAATAATAGGATGGTAACATTTGAGAATTTGTAAAACAGTACAGTATTAATCAACATTATTAAACAACACCGAATAGCAACCCCATGGTGCCTAGGCCTAACCATCTCTGAACAACCAACTCTGGTTGCACCAATCTTAAACAAATAACATCATCAATTTCTTAATCCTAATGAGTAGTGTGAGACTAATCACAAAAAATATTGCTAGGCCCACCCATAACTACGGGTACGACTATTCGAATAGTTTTACTCTCATAAGAGTTGTACAAGTTTACCCACAATATACAATCCAATAACATGTTGTCATGCGCCTCGATACCTCCATGGTACCTTGGAAAAGAATTATGACAGGACCCTTCACATAACACGCCCAACAGAATGACACCTACCAAGCATCTGTCTCTGACAGGGAATGGCCAGTTACCTAACAAGGGGACTACTTAGTGCCCAAAAATATATGTGGACTTAGTTGGCTGCCTGTTGGAATTTCTTACAACCACAGATTAATCCGCAAGCCCATGAAATACGGTTGTAGCACTTCACCCAGCAGTATTCCAAGGTATTGAATTCAGAGGGAATGTGTGTCAATTATCTAAGGGTCATGTTCATCCAAGAACACCAAGAATATGTAGGCGAAGGTATAGAGAAGATTTCTATGGTTGTGGCTCTCGATTGATGGTAATCGCGTTACTCTAATTACTTACTTCGGGCGCCGGCTTATACTCAGTCTGCCGAGTGACTCTGGCCTACAAGCTCTATGACCTACCCGAATGTGGAGGATTACAAAGGACGGATAGGGCTGTCACCACCTACAGCCTACATCTACAACCCGTGGAGTATGCGGCAAACAAAGGTAAACCTTATCCTAGACACCACGTCTCTAATGAATACTACTCTAATCTTTGCTAAGAAAACTCATATTCATCAGGGGTCTTAGACAAGAGCAGCTAAGAATGGACGATGATCCCAGATATAAATGCAGTAAAGTAATTACTCTAAGTAAAGTAAGTCAACCATTATAAATCATGAACACTTACTTGATTTGAATAAGCATCCATTGAGGTACAGGATCGAAGGTCGGTTCCAAGATACCCGACACTCCTCCAGACTATCCCTCACTCTCTACCCTATTTTCTAAGCACTATAAAGCTATAGCTATGCCTTTGGAATGGAGCTTTGATCTTCTTGTGTTGTGTGTTGAATGAAGTGAAGCTCTCCCTTGTTATATCCTTGCAATGGCGGTTGTTAAGTCGGGTTATAACTGTCAAACACGCATAACCACTATTGTGGATGGCTGAGGATTTGCCACGTCGATGGTGGAGATGTGGGAGGCCAGGGTCAGTTCGGTCGAACCCTGGCCACTGCCTCTCTCCACTGTCTTTCACTGGTGACTTTCATGTGGGCCCTAAGGCAGCTGAGGTTGGCTTGGTCCCACTTTAAGTCGGTTTAAGCTGACCTGAGGGCCCCTCAATGCGTGGGATGCTAACGTGGCGAGCGTTGATTGGTCGGTGTTGTGTTTATTCGCCATGAAAACATGCTTTCTATATTTTGATGTATTATTCACCTGCATACAAATAATCACCAACACATGTGGAAAGGATTAGTAAATAATCCCACCGCTATGTTGATGTTCATCTTTTGCTCATTTTATACAGGAATGGACAGTCCGATTTTAGCAGTTAAGGACCGTCAACACTACCACCTGTGGACTTAGTTCTCTGCCACGATAAACGGAAAAACATACCACCATGGTGTCTTCTGGTGAACATGCTACACTATAGATCTAGCTATTGCCCATTTTGGCTCGTGGTTTGTACGGTTAATCCTTCACAACAGTTGCTCATGAACTGGTTCTTAATTGTCATGAGCATGACCATCAAAATCATCAAACAATGTGCTCACAACTCACCATTAATAAAAATTTAGTTGGTAATTAATTAGTTAATTAACCAATCATGATTGACCATTATGAGCTAACATTAATTATCCATCATAATGATATATGTGAATCATTAACTATACCACATGAAATGACACTAAAGTTTCTAAGCATGGCTAAGCAATTATTCCTAATATCTACTTGAACCATTATATAAAGTTTAACTAGTCCAATTATAACCCGAGATATCAATGAATAAGGGATTCAATGCTAACTTGGCGTAACTAAGGAATAGATTCATACAACCCAATGACATTAAAACATAAATGCACTTTTGAAATATATTGAGAATTTGAATATAGGATCAACATGCTCAAAGGAATTGTATTTGGAATCTGTGTGACTTTCCTTGCCGGGCTTCAAATGCTTTCGATCCTTCTATAGGGAAAACGGTCTCTCCGAAAACATCAGAAACTAGGGCAAAAGAAACAAAATCACAAAACAACTAAAAACACACATAAGCAGAACATGTGGATATTTTTAGCATGTAGATCTTGATTTTAGATGAACTTAGAAATTTGAACCACTTAAATCTGAGTTAAAATGAATTAGTTATGTTTTAAAGTTTAAACCGATTTAAAACATTTTTTAGAAATTTATTGGATTTACGATGCAATAAGGAATTACTTTTAAAAAGGAAAAGCTGATTTATTTCACCAGCCCTGGATCAGTCCACCGTAGACTCGGTTCATAGAGGGAGTCCACGGGTTCAATGGAAATAGACAGCCGAGATCGATCAAATCCATCCAGCCATAGATAGAATGGTCCAGATCAGATCGGCTTGGATCGGCTACGCCAGCGACATGAAAGCAGCAGAGGGCAACGTGGTGCTGACATGGCAGGGATGTGGCGTTGATGGGGATTTGGCATGGTTTCACCGGCGACGAGCGGCTCGAGAACCTCGGGTTGTCGGCGTTCCATGGGGCGACAGTGTAAATGGAAAGCACGTCAAGGCACAACTTGACGCAGGGAACTCACCGGTGTGCTCAAAGGAAATAGACGGCATCTTTTGGCGGTGACGGAGTAGCGGACGGGGATCCTCTCGTCCTTGCGAACCTGACGGTGGCGACAGCAACCGAAGAAGACGACGAACATTGACCGTCAGCATGGCTGAAGTCTATGGTGGCCGTGCAGCTTCGGCTTCCTTGCGGCAATGGCTCTACAAGCTTCAGAGAGCTAGGTCTAGGGTTGAGACAGCTTGCGGCGACTAGGAGCACTATTTAGAGCGGCAGAGAGATGGAGTTCAAGCCCGAATAGACTTTGCTGGTATTTGGAAAGTTTAGGGTTTGGAGTCTGGTTAGAAATCGATTTCCCGACCTTTCCAATCAAATCAGCGCAAGCTTCCAAAAGAGAAAAGGGAGAATAGATCCACAGGAATGTTTCCCCTCTGTTCATTTGGCCGAAGAAGGAAGGAAACTGTGAGATTGGAAAGGGGATTGGTGATGGCACTGTGGAGCTCGGCGTCGGGAGGTAGATGACGACCCTGACAAGCAGGACCAGGACCGCTGCTAGGTGTGCATAAGAAAGAGAGCTGAGCCGATGGGCTGGATTCGGCCCAGGAACAAGAAAGGGGATTTTAAAAACCTTTTTTCATTTAAATAATTAATAAAATGATATATCATTTATTAAAAATACTTTCCTTGCTTAAAAAATCCTAGAAAAATCAAGAAAATGTTTAAGAAGGAGAAGTATTTAATAAAATTTTATCTTGCCCACTTATATATTGGGATTTATTTAGAAAAAATTAATTCTTCTCTTTTAGGCTTCTAGTTCAATTTATAAAAATGCATTAAAATATACATTATTAATTTAAGTGATTTTTAGAGTGTGGTAAATCTATCCCCCTTAAACAAAATCTCGTCCCTAAGATTTGGAAGGACTAGTGAAAAGATGTGGATGGGCTGACTTCAACTCATCCTCTCGTTCCTAGGTAGCTTCTTCTTCCGAATGATTACTCCATTGGACCTTACAAAAACGAATGACATGATTCCTCTCGCTTGTCTCCAGAATACGAATCAGCTTCTCAACATAAGTCAAATCTTTCTGAATCTATCAATTCAGGGCTAGCTTCCTCCGTAGGAATCCGCAAACATTTCTTTAGTTGTGACACATGGAACACGTTGTGTATTCTTGCCATAGAGTGAGGTAACTCCAATTGATAGGCGACCTCACCTCTTCTACAGATGATCTTATATGGTCCCACAAAACAGGGTGCCAGTTGGACTCGAGCCGACGATCGGCTAAGTTAGACTATAGCCGAAACCGAGTATACCTGAACCTACAGGGTCGCACGCTTAAGGGGATGAGAACAGGCATTCGAGTTGGACTCGGATACGGCTTGATCGGATAGGGATCTGATCGGATAGAGTCCTATGGTCTTACGACGTATGGGCGGCCAACGCTGTGAGATTCGGATAGGATCCGATTTAAAATAGAGTCCTGATCGGCCACTAGTCCCAGTTGACCAACTCGATATAAAGGGGCGAGGGGTGGAGAGTTGCATCATCCCATTGTACCGAATCCACAACAGAAGTCGTCGAGATCAATCTCCACGGAAACCCTCCCCACTTTCGAGCCAAACCCTAGCCTTGCATCGCGTGCTAGCACACGGGTGTTCGGCGTTCGTCCCCGGACATGTGGATATCGGTAGAGGCGCGCTACGTTGCGCGCCGTTGATCGGCTACGGCAGATCGGCGTGGTGGAATAGGCCGGTCGAGCGCATCGGAGCGAGGCGCGAGGATGCGGTCGACGACTCGGCGAATCGCTACATCGGCTGATTGGTGAATCGGCGTCCCCAGGAATCGACTGTCGGCTTGCGGGAATCGGTGTCATCGGCCAACACGGTTCCGGATCGGATAGCCACGATTTGCTATTTCCTGCATACTCCAATCGGTAACAATCTATCTGCCCTTACATGCAAGTGTTCTGGTTTGCGCGGTAGAAAAGTTTTGTTTTCGGCTAGCGTAGCCTCCGCGTAACCCTTCGGCCGTCGCGCCGTGTGCGCCCCCTTATAGGTCGTCTCAATCTTTGTTTCTGTGATAGGTAGAGAACGTTTTCTACGCCTAACTTGTTTTTGCAGAGAATGCTTTGAGATGTTATGGCCCTATTGTATGTATGAGATGCATGTGATGCATGTAATATTCTTTCATACGTGCAATCCCCTGTAATATTCCTTCATACGTGCAATGCTTGTAATATTCTTTCACGACCTGCGAGTTGATGTAATCTTCAATTAGAGCTTCTATAGTAGTAGCTTAGTTTGCAGAAATCAAGCATCATGCACATTGGAAGATGGTGCCAAAGACGGAGATCCTTAGCGCCGACATGGAGATGGAGATCACCATGTGAAGGGGGCCATACTATTTCATTATGTGCTATTCTACTTGCCTTCATATGTGATATGTTTGTTTGATAGGATAGCATCCCTCTCAAAATTAAGTAGTAATGATGCCCTTCCAAATGTTGCACCCATCACCGTTATGCTCGTCAATGGTGGGTCCGCAAAAGCGAGTGCCATTCTCTATCATAACACGAGAGGGTATATGTCGGACATATACGGCAGAGCATTTGGTTTACTTAACAAGGCTATCAAAATAGTTTTGGGCCTTGGGGCATAGGTTGGTGCCGGGGCATAGAGATGCCACACCAACAACAAGAGTCACATAGAGATGTGATTAGCAAGGAGTTGCTTACCGATGTTATTAATATTCTAGCAATGATGCCAAAGCTCACTAGAAAATTAATTAACATGTGGATCTTGACCCAATACGTAACCTAGAGGGAAGGTGGAAAATACGTAATGGGAGTCTAATGTTAAATTGTTTAACAATAGACATAGCATAA
This sequence comes from Oryza australiensis, assembly GCA_019925245.2. Classification (NCBI taxonomy): domain Eukaryota; kingdom Viridiplantae; phylum Streptophyta; class Magnoliopsida; order Poales; family Poaceae; genus Oryza; species Oryza australiensis. Next base: position 490,494 of record JAIFGZ020000792.1, read on the forward strand.
ACATTGTGCTAAACTTTGCTTTTCTCGTTGTAGAATAAATGGCAGCTAGTACTACACCCAGTACATTCAATTTGCGATCTATTCTCGAGAAAGAAAAATTAAACAGAACAAACTTTATGGATTGGTATCGCAACTTGAGAATTGTTCTCAAGCAAGAGCGTAAGGAGTACGTTCTTGAAGTACCCTATCCTAAGGATTTGCCTAATAATGCCACCAGAATCGCACGGAGAGCTCACGAGAAGCACACTAATGATGCCCTAGACATAAGATGTCATGCTTGCTACAATGTCCCCCGAGCTTCGAAGCAATATGAGAGCAGCGATGGTCACACTATTATTCGGGGACTGCATGGTATGTTTGAGAACCAAGCTCGGGCCGAGAGGTTCAACACCTCAAAGTCCTTGTTTGCGTGCGAGCTTGTTGAGGGAATCCCGTCGAGTCCGCATGTGATAAAGATGATTGGCTATATTGAGAGTCCGAAAAACTAGGTTTTCCCGTTAGCCAAGAGTTGGCTACGATGTGATTCTCCGGCCGCTCCCTTCGAGCTTCGAGCCATTCATATTAAATTATCACATGAACAATATGGATAGGACCTTGGCTGAATTGCATGGGATGCTAAAGACAGTGAGGAGAGTATCCGAAAAACGGTCATCATGTGATGATGATGCGAAGGCTAAGCACAAACCACTGTCAAGAAGCTTTGCACCAAGAGGAAGTTAACTCCCGATGAGATCGCGAGTGCCTCCAATGCAAAGAAGGGCCAAGAAGGGGTCGGCGGCATCGGATGCCGTTTGCTTCTACTGCAAGGAGACAGCCCTTGGAAAAGGAACTGCAAGAAGTACATGGAGGATCTCAAAAAGAAGCAAAGTACGACTTACGCTTCGGTATTAATGTTATAGACATTAATCTTGCTACTTCACCTACCGACTCTTGGGTATTTGATACCGGATCGGTAGCTCATATTTGCAAATCGTTGCGGGAATGAGAAGAAGTCGAGGCTTAAGAAGGGCGAGGTGAACTGCGCGTCGGCAATGGAGCAAGCGTTGCTATAGTTGCTTTGTCGGCACGGTACCACTTTATCTACCTTCGGGATTAGTTTTGGAATTAAATAATTGTTATTGTGTTCCAACACTATGTCAAAACGTTATTTCCGCTTCATGTTTGCAAGCGGAAGGATATGATTTTAGATCAATGAACAATGGTTGTTTCATATATCTCGAGATATGTTCTATTTTCATGCTCCATTGGTGAATGGATTATACGTTTTGAATCTTGAAGCGTCTCCCATCTATAACATTAATACGAAAGGCAACTCTCTAATGATACAAACCCCACATTTATTTGACATTGTCGCTTAGGCCATATAAATCGAAACGCATGGAGAAACTCCATAAGGATGGATTGCTTCACTTTTGATTTTGAATCATTTGAGACATGCGAGTCTTGTTTACTTGGTAAGATTACAAAGGCACCTTTCACGGGACACGGTGAAAGAGCAAGTGACTTGTTGGCACTCATACATACCGATGTATGTGGACCAATGAGCTCAACGGCCGAGGTGATTATCGTACTTCATTACCTTTACCGATGACTTTAGTAGATATGGTTATATCTACTTAATGAGGCATAAGTCCGAATCCTTTGAAAAGTTCAAAGAATTCCAGAATGAAGTACGAATCATTTAGGGAAAACAATCAAGTTTCTACGATCGGATCGTGAAGGAGAATACTTGAGCCAAGAGTTTGGTAATCATCGAAAGATTGTGGAATTGTTTCACGGTTGACTCCGCCGGGAACTCCACAATGGAACGGAGTGTCCGAACGGAGAAATCGCACCTTGTTGGACACGGTGCGGTCGATGATGAGCCAAAGTGATCTTCCGTTATCCTTCGGGGATATGCTCTTGAAAGCATTGCGCTCACACTAAATAGAGTTCCATCTAAGTCGGTTGAAAAGACACCATATGAGATATGGACAGGGCAAACCCCTAATTTGTCTTTTCTCAAAATTTGGGGATGTGAGGCTTATGTAAAGCGTTTACGATCGACAAGCTCACACCCAAATCGACAAGTGCTTCTTTGTGGGATATCCTAAGGAAACCAAGGGATATTACTTTTATAATCGGAACAAGGCAAAGTATTTGTCGCCCGACACGGTGTCTCCTTGGAGAAAGAGTTTCTTTCAAGAAGGGTTAGTGGGAGCAGGGTGCATCTTGAAGAAGTTCAAGAAACACCGAAAACGTTTCAGCAACCACGGAACCACAACGGGAGGAGCAAAGTGTTGCGCCACCGGTTGTAGATACACCCGCCCACGGAGGTCGAAAGATCACGTCGTACGCGTGACGGTACACAGTGCGGAACAACGTGATATATTGTTGTTGGACAACGATGAACCTAAGACCTATGAGGAAGCGATGGTGGGACCCGATTCCAACAAGTGGCTTGGAGCCATGAAATCCGAAATAGAATCCATGTACGACAATCAAGTTTGGAACTTGGTTGATCCACTGATGGTGTCAAAACCATTGAGTGTAAATGGGTTTTTAAGAAAAGGCCGATATGGATGGAAATGTTCACATCTATAAGGCGCGATTGGTGGCGAAAGGTTTTAAACAGATTCATGAAGTTGATTATGATGAAACCTTCTCGCCCGTCGCAATGCTTAAATCTATTCGGATTATCCTAGCGATTGCTGCATATTTCGATTATGAGATATGACAGATGGATGTCAAAACGGCTTTCCTAAATGGAAACCTAAGCGAGGATGTATACATGATACAACCTCGGGGTTTTGTCGATCCGAATCGCCTGGAAAGATATGCAAGCTACGAAATCTATTTATGGATTGAAGCAAGCATCTCGAGTTGGAATATTCGTTTTGATGAAGTAATCAAAGGGTTTGGTTTCATCAAAAACGAAGAGGAGGCCTGTGTTTACAAAAGGTCGGTGGGAGCGCAATTGTATTTCTAATCTTATATGTGGATGACATATTGTTGATTGGAAATGATATCCCTATGCTAGAATCCGTCAAGTCTTAATTGAAAAATAGTTTTTCCATGAAAGACTTAGGGAGGCAGCATACATATTAGCATTCGGATCTATAGAGATAGATCCAAGAGGCTAATTGGATTAAGCCAAAGTACATACATTGACAAAATGTTGAAAAGGTTCAACATGCATGATTCCAAGAAAGGTTTCTTGCCCATGTCACATGGCATTAATCTTAGCAAGAATCGGTGTCCTCGGACACATGATGAGCGGAATAAGATGGGTATGGTTTCATATGCTTCGGCAATTGGATCAGTCATGTATGCCATGCTTTGTACACGTCCGATGTCTCGTATGCTTTGAGTGCTACGAGCGAGATACCGTCGAGATCCAGTGAAGTTCACTGGATGCAGTAAAGAATATCCTTAAGTACTTGAGAAGAACTAAGGATATGTTCCTAGTCTATGGAGGTGAAGAAGAGCTCGTTGTAAGTGGTTACACCGATGCTAGCTTCCAAACGGACAAGGATGATTATAGATCGCAATCTGGGTTCGTGTTCTGCCTGAACGGAGGCGCAGTCAGCTGGAAGAGTTCCAAGCAGGATACTGTTGCTGATTCTACAACGGAGGCCGAGTACATTGCTGCTTCGGAAGCGCAAAGGAGGCGTTTGGATCAAGAAATTCGTTTCGAGCTTGATGTGATGACTAGTACGACGGTCCAATGTCTCTCTATTGTGATAATAGTGGAGCCATTGCGCAAGCCAAGGAGCCGAGGTCACATCGAAGTCCAAACACATACTTCGGCGATATCATCTCATCCGCGAGATAGTGGACAGAGGTGATGTCAAGATATGCAAAGTGCACACGGATCTCAACATAGCCGATCCGCTGACAAAACCTCTCCCTCAGCCGAAGCATGAGGCGCACACAAGAGCAATGGGTATTAGATACTTACATGATTGACTCTAGTGCAAGTGGGAGATTGTAAGTGATATGCCCTAGAGGCAACATGGAGATGTTGGATATCACGTCAATGTTTATGTAATAATGAATAAAGTGTTATTCAGTTTCATGAAATAGACATCTTGTATTGATCAATAAGTACGTGACTTATTTACGAGACTCTATATGTATGAATCTATTTCTAAATGATCCTTGATCATATGTCATATTGTTGGAACAAATATGATTCTAAGATCGACATGTTTATTGATTGATGATCATGTCTCATAGATCATGGGTATGGAGATACCAAATCAATAAACATGGACATATGTGTTAGAGAACACATTGTTGGATAGACCCACCATGAGATACTACGGAATTAATGTGCCATTAGTTGGTCTCGGGTAGTGTTGGTACAAAGTCCTTAGACCCGAGATCACCATGGATTCCAACATGTGTAGTAGCCTACTTTGGGACTACCAAACGCTATTCCGTAACGGGTAGTTATAAAAGTAGTCTTCGGGTTTGCTATGAAACATGGAGTGGGATGTGAGTGATCAAGATGGAATTTGCCCCTCCTTTGGAGAGATATCTCGGGCCCCTCGAGGTAATGGATTATGGAAATGCATGGTCATGCTAAGTTGATTGAGGAGTCAATCAACGGACGGATAATCCAATACGATTCGAGTGAATGGTTACGCTATTGAAGGGATGGCACACATCTTGCCTATAGCTTAATTGGTATCATGAGGCAAAAGGATTTGTGTACACATTACAGGTTCAGAGCCGATATTATTCTTGTATACTATGGTGTCAATATGTGCTGCTAGGCGCCGCTGTTGATGGGTCGGCCGAGTTGGACTCGAGCCGACGATCGGCTAAGTTAGACTATAGCCGAAACCGAGTATACCTGAACCTACGGGTCTCACGCTTAAGGGGATAAGAACGGGCATTCGAGTTGGACTCGGATACGGCTTGATCGGATAGGGATCCGATCGGATAGAGTCCTATTGTCTTACGACGTATGGGTGGCCAACTCTGTGAGATTCGAATAGGATCCGATTTAAAATAGAGTCCGATCGGCCACTAGTCCCGTAGGCCAACTCTATATAAAGGGGCGAGGGGTGGAGAGTTGCATCATCGCATTGAACCGAATCCGCAACAGAAGTCGCCAAGATCAATCTCCACGGAAACCCTCCCCACTTTCGAGCCAAACCCTAGCCTTGCATCGCGTGCTAGCACACGGGTGTTCAGCGTTCTGTCCCCGGACATGTGGATACCGGTAGAGGCGCTGCTACGTTGCGCGCTGTTGATCGGCTACGAATCGGCTGTGGTGGAATCGGCTGCGGTCGAGCGCATCGGAGCGAGGCGCGAGAACACGGTCAGACGACTCGGCGAATCGGCTACATCGGCGAATCGGCTGATTGGTGAATCGGCTGTCCCCAGGAATCAGCTGTCGGCTTGCGGGAATCGGCTGTCATCGGCCAGCACAGTTCCAGATCGGATAGCCCTGATTGGCTATTTCCGCTGCATACTCCAATCGGTAACGATCTATCGGCCCTTACTTGCAAGTGTTCCTGGTTTGCGCGGTAGAAAAGTTTTGTTTTCGGCTAGCGTAGCCTCCGCGTAACCCTTCATAGTCTCCTATACAGCGATTGTCGGTATAAATTTTTTGATGTGACTAAGCTATGTGTAACCTTTCTTGGATAATCTTCACTTTTTCTTCGACTTCTCTTAAGGTATATGTTCTAAAAACTTGGTGTTCTCCCGTTTGATCCCATACGAGTGATGTACGACACTTCCGACCATACAACGCTGCATATGGGGCGATTTGAAGACTAGCTTGATAACTATTGTCGTAAGAAAATTATGCATAAGGCAAATTCCTATCCCAACATCCACCGAAGTCTAGGCCACAAGCTCTCAACATGTCTTCTAAAATATGATTCCCTCACTCAGTTTGACCATCTGTTTTGAGGATGGTAAGCAGTACTAAAATTCAACCGGGTACCCATTTCTTCTTGGAGCTTCTGCCAAAACTTTGAAGTAAACTGATAGCCTCTATACGATTCTATTTTCCTCGAAACACCATGTAAACATATGATTCTTGCCATATACAATTCTGCCAAGTTACTTCCAAAAAAAGTTGTCTTAACTGGGATGAAATGTGCAACTTGAGTAAGCCGGTCTACAATTACCCAAATAGAATCATGTGCAGACGACGTTTTAGGTAGACCAGTGATGAAATCCATCCCAATTTCTTCTCGCTTCCATTCCGGTATCTTTAATGGTTGAAGCAATCCTGCTGGTTTCTGATGCTCTGCCTTTACTCGCTAACACACATCACACACAGCTACATATTCGGCTATCTCCTGCCTCAAGCTTGCCCACCAAAACTTCTCCTTAAGATCACGATACATCTTGGTATTTTTGGGGTGAATGGAATACAATGTATCATGGGCCTCCTTTAAGATTTTATTTTTCAACTCCTTAGTATCGGGGACACAAATTCTCTTGCCCAACCATGCAGTTCCCTGCTCATCTTCCAAGTAACCGATGGTTTTTCCTCTTCTCATATTCTTCTTGATTTCTTGTATATCTGGATCATCGACTTGAGCTTCTGTCACTTGATCTATGAGAGTAGGTTGTGCCTCTAAAGCTGCGACAAAACCTTTACTAACACTTCCCAAGATCAACTTCTCGAACTCGTGTAGCTCCCAAGGCAACTGTCGTCCTTCTCAAGCATTGCAATAAATCTTCCTACTGATGACATCTGCCACGACATTGACCTTTCTTGGATGATAATGAATTCCCATATCATAGTCCTTGATTAATTCCACCCATCTCCACTAACGTATGTTAAGATCCGGCTGAGTAAAAATGTACTTCAAGTTTTTGTGATCTGTTAACATGTCCCTACGATTTCCAAACAGATACTGATGCCAAATCTTCAAGGCATGGACCATAGCGGCTAACTCAAGGTCATGAGTTGGGTAGTTCTTCTCATGAGAACGTAGTTGTTGAGATGCACAGGCAACCACCTTCCCATCTTGCATCAAAATAAAGCCCAAACCAAGTCGGGATGCATTGCAATAAACTTGCTTTCCTTCGAGCAGGCAAAGTCAACACTGGTGCAGATACCAAACACTTCTTCAATGTTTGGAAACTTTTCTCACATTCTTCTGACCACTCTCATATTTTCCATCTTTCTGCAACAGAGGTGTCATTTGCTTGGAGATATTCGAGAAATTCTCAATGAATCTTCGGTAATAACCCGCAAGAGCTAGAAAACCTTGGATCTCTGAGACAGTATTTGGTTGCTTCCTATTGGTTACTGACTCCACATTTCTTGGATCCACATAGCCTCCTCCAGCTGAGATGACGTGCGTAAGAAACTTTGCTTCTGATAAACAGAAATCACACTTATTGAATTTAGCATACAACTAATGCTTAGGTAACTTCTTAAGTACGAGACAAAGATGCTATTCATGTTCTTCTCTGGTCTTGGAGTAAATGAGTACATCATCGATGAAAACCACCACAAACTTGTTTAAGAACTCCATAAACACTTTGTTTATCAAGTTCATGAAGAAAGCGGGGGCATCGATAAGTCCAAAAGACATGATTGTACACTCAAACAACCCATACCTAGTGGTAGAAGTTCTCTTAGGTATATCTTATTATTTGATCCTCAATTGATGATACCCTGATCATAGATCTATCTTGGAAAAGACAATAGCACCTTCAAGCTGATCAAACATATCATCAATTCTGGGTAGAGGGTACTTATTCTTCATAGAGACAACATTTCACGCCCAATAATCTACACACATCCTCTGAGTGTGATCTTTCTTTTCTACAAAGATTACTGGGGCTCCCCATGGTGATGTACTAGGTCTGATGAAACCTTTTCGCAGCAAATCATCACTTGCTTCTTCATTTCTGCCAATTCATTAGCTGCCATCCGATATGATCTCTTGTAAATTGTTGTAGTTCCTGGTACCAAATCGATTAGGAACTCTATATCCTTCTTGGGTGGCATACAAGGCAAATCATCCGGAAACACATATGGATAGTCCTGCACAATAGGGATCTCCTCGAAGGTTGCTTTGTTTAGGATCAACTTTGAGGTTGGGTGAAGAGGCAACTAAAATTACTTTCTGCCTAAGACTGATGGTTAAGGAAACCTTTCTAGCAGCATAATCTATCGCTCCTTTATGTTTTGTCAACCAATCCATCCCTAGGATGACATCAAGATCCTCGGATTCTTTAAGGATAAGGTTGGCTAGAAAAGAAACTCCTTGAATAACTATAGTGATAGATGGGCAAGATTGGGCAGTGGGCATCTGTTTCCCAGGGGTACAAACAATCATAGGGGTTCTAAGCTTCTTAAACCAAAACTCATTTATCACGGCAAAACTCACAGATAAAAAGGAATGTGTAGCACCAAAAACTAAGAATACTATTGCCAGAACTGAGTTAAGACGAAACATACCCAAAACAACATCTGGTGCATTCTGAGCTTCCTCAGCAGCAACATGGTTGAGACGCACTTTGACTATGTTGGTGGCTAGATTTGGCACCATTGGCTTGACTCCTTGCTTCCTGGGCTTGGTGCATTGGTTGGAGAAATGACTAGGCTCGTTGCAATTAAAGCATACTATGGGCCTGCCTCCTTGGTCCTTCTTAACTTGTTGGTTCTAAAGCGGGGTTATAGTTGTACGAGGGACAAAGGTGCGATTATTGTTGCTACCACCTACGTTATTAGTGAAGATCTGACGCTGAGGGTGAGTAGCCAAAGATGATCCTCCTTACGGAGTTGCATGAGGTCTCATAACTAGATGTGGCCTCTGGCTACTTCCCCGTTGAGCCTTGAATTGAGCTATCCTATGCTTCTTCTGCTCCATTCTATTGTACTTGTCTTCTTGCCAGATAGCCTTGTCAACTAACTTCTGTAAATCAGAGTAATCCCCACAAATTAGCTGGAATGACAACTTAACGTTGAATCCCTCCAAGAACTTCTCCTGACGTTCCTCATCTGTGCGAACATCCTTCGGAGCATAAGGAGCCAGACAATTGAACTCAAGAAGGAACTCAGTAATAGAAAGGGACCCTTGTGTAAGCATTCAGAATTCCCTTTTCTTGAGAGGTACCACTCCAGAAGGTATGTGAGTCTTCTTGAAAGCAACACTAAACTCAAGCCAACTGATTGGTTGTCCTGCAGCCCTGTTGAGATGGAAATGATCCCACCACTCTGAAGCCGGGCCATGGAGCTGATGTGAAGCAAAAGAGACTTTCTCCTGGTCGGTGCACTAAAGTAAATCCAACTTCTTTTCAATTGCGTGCAGCCAATCACTAGCCTCTACTGGATTGATGGTGCTAGAAAAAGTAGGTAGTCTCACACACATAAAATTCTGCCAACTTGTTCTGGAGTGGAGGGGCATGATTGTTTCCTTGGTTCATTTGATTCTACATTTGTTGCATCATCATGTTCATGAGTTGAGTTGGTGGGCCAAAACATGGGCAAGGGTTGGATTGTCCTCATTGTTTCCACTTCCACTGGAATGAGTGTTCACCATCTGAAGGTAAGAAAGGCACAAGGGGAAACAAGAAAAGGGGGAAACGACTTAGAGCGGAGAATTAACCTTTACTAGGTTGACTTTTATTGATCTTAACTGGGTATTATTATAGTTAATTGAGAAAGACTCTCTCAAACACTAACTTAACACTCTCAAGCAAACTCGACTCATTTAGCTACATCCCACCAACGATGTAGACTGCATGCAAAACCCACACACAACAAGCAAAACAAGAACAAGCACCCCGCTCTACCTCGAAATGTGTGTGATTCTCTTCCTCGTCTTCATCATCATCCAAGATTATGACTAGAGGGTCAACACGGACCGGAACATTGTCTTCCACCCCATGAGTCTTGGATGCTAGCTGTCGTCGGGGAGGAAGGCGAGTCCTCTTCCTGGCGGTGAAGCGAGCCCTGGGTCTCTACGGCGGCGCTTATCCCTTGAGTTGCGCCAACTCAGCCTCCACCAGTCAATCTTGTCGCGCAACTTGCCAATCTTGACGCGATTCTGGTCTTCCCTTTCATCAGCTGCTATCTCTGACTCCAAGTGAATGTTGTCCATGGCACAAAGCATGTGCACCACACGCTGCAAAAGTTACGCTATTCTCCTCCGTACTATCTTGGTAATCACTGTAATCTTGCTCATGAGTCCCGCAGGGATGATAACAATAGGTTATGGTACATAACTGTTCATCAAAGTGGGTGTGAAGTTCTCCAATAGCGACTAGTGCCACTTAATGACAAGCATACACATATCTTCTCCCTCCAGCTTCAAACATCAATAACAAGATCTTTTTATGATCGCTTATCAACGTCACTCGAACATGACACTTCTCCTGTTACGATCATGGAGAATTTGGTTGTAATTGGGAGCTACCACATATCCTATGGCAAACGCCATCATCCTTAATTCTCTGATGAAACCTTCCACACCAAACGGTACTCAGGTTGTGGGAGTAGCATCTAAGGAAATGAATGAGAAGAGGAGTTATGGTGAAGGAATACACGTAGGCTATGATAGCATAAACAAAATTTTCTACCGCGCATCCCAGGAAAGCTTGAGAGTAAGGGTTCATAGATCGTTACCAATTGATGTCCAGAGCAGCGGAAAAACTACGTTGGAGAAGTCAATCCAACGTACGCACGTCAGGACATGTAGCCGACCATGAACAATGACTTGCCGACCCAGTCAGTGCCTTGCCGACCCCGATACTGATTCGCCCGACCACGTCGGCTCAGTCCGATTTGCCCGACCGCCCGACCTCGATCCGATTCGTCTGACTGCCTCGGCTCGCTCCGATATGCCCGTCCTCCCAACCTCGGCTCGAATCACCCGACGTCGCAGACGCTGTTCCGATCCACCCGATCTCGCCGACTTACACCGCAACGTAGCGATGTCTCTACCGGTATCCACACATCCAGGGAGGGAATGCCGAACGCCTTGTGTTCTAGCACTCGATGCATGGTTAGGCTTTTGGCGCAGAAGTTGGCGGCTAGGGTTTCTCGTGCAGTATCTTGATCACGCTTGGAAGTTTCATGCGTGTTCTCCAATCCCAATCTCCACCCCTCGCCCCTCTTTACATAGAGTTAGTCGACTGGGCCTCGTGGCCCATCGGGACTCTATATTCAATTGGATCCCTATCTGAACTGAGTCGTACCTTTTCCATCCCGTTAAGTGTGTGACCCTGTAGGTTCAGGTATACCTGGTTTTGACCCGAGAGCTTCTCGGCTGACCCTTCAACAGCGGCGCCTAGCAGAACGTATTGACACCAATGTATACAAGAAGATCATATCGGCTGAACCTGTAAAGTGTGCACAAATCCCTTTGCCTCATGATACCAATTAAGCTATAGGCAAGACACGTGCCATCCTATTAATAGCTTAATCATTCACTCGATATCATATTGGATTATTTATCCGTTGATTGACTCCTCAATCAATTCGGCATGGCCATGCGCTTCCATAATATATTACATCGAGTGGCCCAGAGATATCTCTCTATAGGAGGGGCAAATTCCATCTTGATCCTTCACATCCCACTACATGTTTCAGAGCAAACCCAAAGACTACTTTTATAACTACCCAGTTACGGAATAGCGTTTGGTAGTCCCTAACTAAGCCTTTACACATGTTGGAATCCATGATGATCTCAGGTCTAAGGACTTCGCTCCAACACTACTTGAGACCAACTAATGACACATTAATTCCCTGTAGTGTATCAAGGTTGGTCTTTCCAAGAGCATGTTCTCTAACATGTGTTCATGTTCATTGATTTGGTATCTCCATACCAATGATCCATGAGACATGATCATCAATCAATACACGTGCTAATCTTAGAATCCAATTAATCCCATAGATATGATGTATGATCAGGGACCATTTAGAAATAGATTCATACATAGAGTCTCATGAATAAGTCACATACTTATTGATCAATATAAGTTATCTATTTCATGGAACGGAATAACACTTTATTCATTTATACATAAACTTTGACCATAATATCCAACATCTTCATGTTTCCTCTAGGGCATATCACTAACATATGGCACTTATCCAAGTTAATTCCACATGTTTTGAATTGATTGAAATAAAGTAAGAGGATTAAAAGAAAACTTTTTTAACATGGGTTGCAAAGAGATTTTTTCTTTTTTACAGAACAGAAGAAATGAAGTAATTATAAGATGGCTAAATAAACAACACTATCACACCATGCATAAAAGATGGATAGTAAAGTTTTAACATGTGTCCGATGTAATTAGTACAATAACGAATATGTGGTACTAATTAAGCAATGCAAGAGTAATATATATATATAAAGAATACTGAAATAAATGTGCATGTGCCATTAGTTTGGTTAAATTAAAAGAGAAGGGAGAAGGACAGTTCTACTTTTCAAAAATTGTTAGAAGGCTTCTAGAGGTTTCCACTTGGCTTATCCTAAGGTCAAATGGCTCTGATACCAACTTGTCACACCCGGAATTTCTTTCCAATATTCCAAACGCTTACATGTGTGTAAACCCTCGTCTAGGAATCGGCCGAGGCACACAATAACAAATTGATAATGTAAGGTTATTACTGAGGTCGATAGTTCCTCTCAATCGTAAAAGTTCTATGTAGCGGAAAATATAAACTAGTGTTGGCGACTCCAATCCACAGGCAATTGACCAGAGCTAAGCCTTAGTCCTCCAGTCTTCCATCTTCACTATAGAACTCCTCCTCTGATGATAATTATTGCAAGATGAGTACATGAAATACTCGACAAGCCACACAACAAATATGCTAGTGCACTAGGATACAAAGAATGGCAATAATAGGGTTCAATTTGCAAAGGAAAAATTTAGCAAACATTTGAGAATTTATAAAACAATCGAGTATAAATCAACATTATTAAACAACACTGAACAACAACCCCATGCTGCCTAGGCCCAACCATCTCTAAACAACCAACTCTGGTTGCACCAATCTTAACCAAATAATATCATCAATTTCTTAATCATAATGAGTAATGTGAGACTAATCACGAAAAATATTGGTAGGCCCACCCATAACCGTGTGTATGGCTATTCAAATAGTTTTACTCTTTTTAAAGCTGTACAAATTTACCCACAAGATATAATCCCACAACATGTTGCCATCCGGCTAAATACCTCCATGATACCTTGGAAAAGAATTGTGATAGGACCCTTCGCATAACACGACCTACAAAATAACACCCACAAAGCATCTGTCACTAGCAGGGAATGGTCAGTTAACTAATAGGGAGACTACTTAGTGCCCAAAAAAATATGTGAACTTAGTTGGCTGCCACCTGTGGGCTTAGTTGTCTACCACGATAAAAGGAAAAACATACTACCATGGTGTCTCCTGTTGAACATGCTACATTATAGATCTAGCCGTTGCACATTCTGGCTTGTGGTTAGTATGGTTAATGCTTCACAACAGTAGTCAGTCCTTAATTGTCATGAGCGCGACCATCAAAATCATCAAACCATGTGTTCACAACCACCATTAATCAAATTTTAGTTGGCAATTAATTAATTAATTAACCAATCATGATTGACCATCATGAGCTACCATTAATTATCCATCACAATGATATATGTGAATCATTAACTATCAAACGTGAAATGGTAGTAAAGTTTATAAGCATGGCTAAGAAATTATTCCTAATATCTAGTTAAACCATTATATGAAGTTTAACTAGTCAAATTATAACCTAAGGTATCAAGGAATAGGGGATTCAAAGCTAATTTGACCATAACGAAGGAATAGGTTCATACCACCCAATGAAATTGAAAAATAAATGCACTTTTGAAATAAACAGAGAATTTGAATATAGGATCAACATCCTCAAAGGAATTGTATTTGGGATCGTGTGACTTACCTTGTGGGCTTCAAATGCTTCAGATTCTTCTGTAGGGAAAACGATCTCTCCGGAAACGTCGGAAACAAAGGCAAAAGAAGCATAATCACAAAACAAATAAAAACACACATAATTAGTACATGTGGATATTTTTAACAAGTAGATCTTGGTTTTAGATGAATTTAGAAATTTGAACCACTTAAAGCTGAGTTAAAATGAATTAGTTTAAACCGATTTGAAACCAATTTAAAACATTTTTTAAAGATTTATTGGACTTACCACACAATAATGAAAAGCTGATTTATTGCATCAGCCCTGGATCGGTCCATCGTAGACTCGGTTCATAGAGGGAGTCCATAGGTTCACCGAGAACAAACGACCGAGATCGATCGGATCCATCCAACACTAGATCGAATGGTCCAAATTAGATTGGCTCGGATCGGCTACGCAAGAAACATGCAAGCAGCGGAGGGCAATGTGACGCTGAGATGGCAGCGACGTGGCTCTAACGAGGCTCCGACGTGGCTTCACTGGCGAAGAGTGGCTTGGGAACCTTGGGTTGCCAGTGTTCCACGAGGCGACGACCAAAATGGAAAGCATGGTGAGGCGCGGCTTGACTCAGGGAACTCACCGGTGTGCTCAATGGCAATAGATGGCGACGGCGACGAGCTCAGAGCAATGGAAGGCTTTGGGTTGTCGACGATGATGATGCTCTAGCGTATTCCGGCAGTGACGGAGTAGCGAACAGGGATCCTCCTCTTTGCAAACCCGACGGTGGTGACAGCGACCGAAGATGATGGAGAATGGCGACCGACGGTACGGCTGAAGGCTGCAGCGGTAGCGGAGCTTTGGCTTCCTTGTGGCAACGGCTCTACAAGGTTCGGAGAGCTAGGTCTAGGGTTAAGACAGCTTGTGGCGACCAGGAGCACTATTTATAGAAGCGGATGGACAGAGTCCGTGCCGGAATTGACTTCGCCGACGTTTGGAAAGTTTAGGCTTCAGAGTCCGATTAGGAATCAATTTCTTGACCTTTCCAATTGAATCAGCGCAAGCTTCCAAAGATAAAAGGGAGAAGAGATCCACAGGAATGTTTCCCCTCTATTGATTCGGCCGAAGAAGGAAGGAAACGACGAGATTGGAAAGGGGACCGGCAATGACATTATGGAGCTCGACGTTGGGAGGTAGACGCTGACCCCAACAAGCGGGACCCACTTGTCAGCAGGAGAGAGAGGGCGTGGACTGGCTGGGCCAGCTTGTGCCGCTGCTGGGCGTGCACAGGAAAGAGAGAGCTGGGCCGATGGGCTGGATTCGAACAGGAACAGGAAAGGGGTTTCTTAAAACCTTTTTCATTTAAATAACTAGTGAAATGATATTTCATTAATGAAAAATACTTTCGTTGCTCAAATAAATCCTAGAAAAATCCAGAAAATGTTTAAGAAGGAGAGGTATTTAATAAAATTTTTATCTTGCCTACTTTTATATATGGATTTATTCAGAAAAAAGTAATTCTTCTCCTCTATGCTTCTAATTCATTTTCTAAAAATGTATTAAAATATATTAGTAATTTAAGTGATTTTTAGAGCGTGACAGGACACAAGAATGATATCATGATGCCATACCATGCTATTTATGCTCTACACTTTACAAATGTTTATCAAAATTCCGTTGCAATATTTTTGTTAAACAAATATAGCTTTATGTAAATGTGAGAACATAGATAGCCATTCCTTGATATTTAGAGCTTGCATGTATTTATGTTTGTATTGCCTTGTGTTGCAGGTAGTTGAGTGTTGCGGGCTCCGTTGCTTCTTCAAGATGGGTCATTAAGGCTCCCCTAGTCGGCTTGCTTGTGAGAATAGGTAGACAAGCTTCCGCTGAACTATCATTATTTGGCCGATCGGTCTATGTATATCTGATATATTTGTAATCTGAATTTTATTTAGGTTACTTTCTTAAACTATGTTTACCATTGCTTTTGATAAAAATGTGAGACTAGTCCTTATCCTAGCAACTAGTCTCACATGAGTAAGAGTTTAGAGCATTCAAGATGTTGTAGAGGTCTAGATTTGAGTAGAGTCTCCTTTGATGTGTAACACATTTGGATGCCGATTTCGTGTGGTTTGATGGACATGTCTCAGGTTGAAGTTGACTGTCACGCTGAGTCACAGCAATATCTCCTTTGCTCTCTACTCGAGGCTTCGGGTTTCATATTGTGTTTGCTATTTGACTTCAGACGGCAACAATGAGGTTGGATGGTTACCGTTTTATTTGGATTTTATTGAGATCATATCTAACTAAACATTTCGTGCTGACATCTCAACTAGCAAATATAACATAAAGCCTAGGTGCCTCCACATCACATGCCATACATCCATACATTCACAATAACATATACATGCATTTCGCAATCACATCCATTTCCCAAACAGCCTATATGGATCATCAAGAGTTAAGCATCCCAACCTATGAAACCGAGTTATATTTTGGAACAAGTTATGTAATTAGCAATGCAAATGTATACAGAACCATCAGAGATTGTATATTATATAATATATACGTAAATGTCACATAATCACATGTTATTGAGAAGCATTGATAAATGTTCAACAGTTTTTGGATGGGCTACTTTGAAACAAAGCTTCCTTTTGTAGATATGATTTCTATAAGTATGAAGGTAGTTATTTCCTCTCTAATTTGTTTGAAGTTGTGCGGCGGAATGTTGTTAATTCCTTCCTACAAGTGAGACGCCAAGTTAGTGTATGTATGTATGTATGTATGTATGTATATATGTGTGTGTGTGTATACACACACAATTGAGTGCTGCGGGTGACCCTAGTCGGCTTGCTTGTGAGAACGGGTAGACAAGCTTCTGCTGAACTTTGATTATTTGGCCGATCGGTCTATGTATATCTAATATATTTGTAATCTGAATTTTATTTAGGTTACTTTCTTAAAATCTGTTTATGAAAATGTGAGACTAGTCCTTATCCTAGGAACTAGTTTCACATGAGTAAGTTTAGAGCATTCAAGATGTTCTAAAGGTAGTGATTTTGGATGTGTAACACATTTGGTATATGTTGTTATTGCTTGCCTACAAGTGAGATGCCAAGTTAATATATACATATATATGTGTATATATATACCCACACAATTGAACTACTAGCATTTATTTTTATAATTAAGTATACGTGAGCACAAACCTCAAGATCTAGCAATGTCACCTTATTTAGCGTCTTCATGTTATGGCACATGTGGAAACAACAAGTGTCACCAACTTGTTAACGACAAGTCTTTGTGGTGTTAGAGTTTGGGCGTTCCTTCCTTATGCTTGTCCCCTTCTTCAACGCATTGGGCCCACGTGTCATTAAATGCACCTTCAATTGCGAAAAAGTCATATTTCTTACTAATTCAGGAGTTAAGGTAGTAGAACTCCACTTCGGCACTATGACCTGAAGAAATTGAGTGGGGTTGTCTAGAAGACTTCGAAATCGATTCTTGTTTGTGCCTAACAATGTTATATAGGCAGGGATACTTATCCCGCAGGGATACATTACCCAACCATCTGTCTTTGAAAAATATAATTTGAAAGCCATCCTTAATTGTGAAGGACCCATAACAAAGTTTTGTTTGACCTCCATATACCACAAAAACAAGCAAGATGGTGAAATCACAGCTGAAATTATTTAACTATTTACACTGAAGATAGTGAAATCACAGCCTTGGGGGAAGAAAACTAGGCATTTTTAGTTTGTTGATTTAACTGTTAATCTGAACTAATATACACCCAAAAATACGGAGTTATTTCTCCTTCCTCAAAATATATACTGAGGTCTGTAGGATTCAAAACTCACGAGTACAAAAACACTAGGAGAAACAACAACCTGGCAAACTACAATGCTATCCCAATTTGATACAAAACACATGTGTGCATAATCAGAAGGATAGGAAGAACTTGTTGAGGTTGAGTGGAGATTATGGTTATCATATATATACATGGATGGTTTATCCGACTGGATATAGGAGGTACATTATGTTGATGGAATATGTAACGGCCTGTTGGTATTTCTTGCGTGAACAGATAAATCCGAAAGCGCATGGATATATCATTGTAGCATTTCACCATGGAGTATTTTGGGGTATCATATTTATTTTATTCCAAAGGAAAACGATGGTCAAGAAGAGAATACTAAGTTACTATGAATATTCATATGTTGTAGTTGAGTTCTCAAAGTCTAAGCAGGGTAACAGATACATGAGTAATTTGGTAGTGTGACACATACAGAAGAGTCCTAATAATTGGTACACTAATGCTAAGTGGACAGTGTAGTATTAGTGCTAGGTTCCTAATGTACTTTAATATAGTTGTATATGTTACACAACAATTATATTCGTGGTTAGTTACCTAGTTCTATGCTCTCAGGACTACGTGGGTAAGTTACCCAGTTCTATGCTCTCAGGACTACGGGGGTACCGCCTCTATTGGCCCGGTCTACCACCCAGAGTCAATTTCTTACCATGCGCTCTACGCTATACCCGAACGTGGAGGATTACAATAGACGGAGAGGGTTGTCGCCACCTGCCGCCTACCTCTACAACCTGTGGGATGTGACTATAACCAATGTCTATGAAATAATCTAAGAAACGCGCTTACATTGCCACAAATACCATTGCCTTCCACAACATCAATGACTAAGGCAAGGGCACACCTACATCCTAAATGCATATTGGACCGTGACCGTGGCAATAGAGTTCCTTGTCTGACAATGTTATAATTACCATATAAACTATAGGTGGGACATATATCTAAGCAAGTAGAATATGAACCATACTCAAATATACGAGAAGATGAATATTATATTGATCAAAGTCGTACAAAGAAAAAAAGATACAAGAGACATACCTGACTTCCCGAAGACAACTCGGAAACCGAGAAGATGCTCTAACTAAACTCCTACCTCCACTAGCCTAGAGACGAAGTACTAAATGTAGCAACTACTTCTCGTGGTATGTGTTGGATGAAGTGAAGTCAACTCCTTATATAGCCTTCATATGGCGGTTTGGAGTCAGTTTCCAACCGCCATACCTACCTAACAACCGTAGTGGATGGCTGAGGAGATTTCACGTGGTCGGTGGAGAAGAGAGGAGCCAGGATTATTACATGGTTCGGCCGAACCCTAGCCACCTCCTTCTCCATCGTCTTTCTCCAGTCACTTCCATGTGGGCCCCTAAGGCGGTTGAGGGTGGTTTGGTCTCACTTTAAGTCAGTTCAAGTTGAGTGGTGGGCCCCTCAATCCGTGGGATGCTCATGTGGCGATTGTCGATTGGTTGGAGTTGTGTTTCCTCGCCACGCGGGCGTGCCTTCACTTCATTTATTCATAGATGTTCCTGCATTCATATAATCTCCAAGGACATGTGAAACTTTATTAATTCTAAACCTATATGCAGGTAAAAGATTCTAATCCTCTTTTATTCCTGAGGTCTATGACGGTCAGAATTGGTACTTAACGACCATCAACAAACTCCCCAAGCTTACCCTTTGTTTGTCCTTGAGCAAAGACAAGACTTAGGCTCGGTTGGATCAGGAGTTGGTACCATGTTTTATTTCTCCAAAGTACCATGCCTACAACTAAGTATTCTACCTTGAAATGAATAAGTTGGCAATGACAATCTCACCCTTTTTACCTTAGTCCTCATGGGGCTTTTGGCTTCTCTTTGTCTTGGGTGGTTGAAGGATAGAATGGCGATCGTGAGAGTACTACTCTCTCATTCTTTGTTCCACTTTAATCTGGAGGTTTTCAAAAGTATTGAAAAGAAAAGTAAAGAGTTCCTTGAATGATACTCTCGTATCACTCAATGTGTTTGAATTCCTTACCAAGACATTATTTGTCCTCTTTTCTCCTACTTCTAATAAGACTTATGTGGGGCTCAAGGTAGGGAAAATTATGAAGCATATTTGCATCAAGTATTTCGTAAAGTCAAAAAGTAGATCCTAGAAAAATGCTAATCATGCAACCAGGATAAAGCTTGTGCATATATTTGGAAGTGAAATTATGAGTGGAAAATTAGAAGAAAGAAAAAGAAATAGGTTGATGACTCCTTTTTGTATGATCCTCATCCCTATCTTTTATTTAGAGAACATGGCTATGAATACACAGTTCTCTTTTTTTGGCATCATGCTCGACAAGACTTGTTTCTTCTTTTGTGAGCATGATGATTTTTCTACCATCACTTTGTATATATTCTTTTAGCTCATGTCTCATTTGGCATGGATAAGAGGATAGTGAATCATATTTATTTGGAGTCTTTGTTTGGTGGATGCAGACTGACAAAGTAGAAGTTTGCATATATATAATATTATTGGCTAAACCTCTAATGTAGAGGGACAACAATTTTTTTGGTAGATATGCAGAAGACTTTCATTATGAAAGCATGAAAACATTCTAACATGGGTGTAACTATTTGACCAAACTCAAAATTAACTACAAGCAACATATGTATAGGATATTGCATTTAGTTAACATATGGCTTTGGTAGAAATGTATCATCATAGAGGAACTCAACATTTTTGCACTTTTTTGAAAATAAAAATCTCCGGATTCAAGTTTCACTTAGAATAAGATTATAGCTACTCTACTCTACCATATAAAATTCCACAACAACCTAGACAGATCATGCACTTGCTACCCACAAGTTTTCAAGTTCAAGGTGATATACCCAGACCAACAAACTCAAAACATGGAGAATGCTAAGTTGTAAACTAGACACGAAAGTGAAATAAAACAAAGCAACTTTTCATCATTTCCAAAACGAGGGAATTAAACATTCCTACCATGCATAACTACCTTATATATTTTTATCATTTTTACATATTTTTATATAGATGCAATGCAAGAAATAAATAAATAAATAAATGATACAAGTTACCTCATGTGGGGGCCCTCCCCCAAGCTTGTTCCTTGCTCATGGTCCACGATAGGAATTGAATCCCTGTGAACGGAAGTAGGCCATCAGGTCGGATTGGCCTTGTTGCAGTGTTGAGCTAATTTCTTTGAGCCGCTCATCGGTCTGGTGTTGCCACTCATGAGTTTCTTCGACACATTGATATAATGTATCTTTAATCTTAGTGGTTCTCATGTCCAATTCACCCATCCAAGCCTTGTGCTACGAACGAGCGTTGAGCACCAAATGATGGAGGTAGACCACTAGAGCTTGATGACTTCGTGGCCTGTCCATGGTACCAGCTAGGTCCTTGTGCCCATTGTTCAATACTAGATAATTGCCATGATGAACCTCCACCCTCATAATACTGCGAGGGTTGTTCCCAACTAGATGCATATCTAGCTGGAACACACCTCACCTGATGAGTGTATTGCGGAGGCTATTGAGGTTCTTCCTCCATAGCGGCCCTTATTGACTTGCTCCTTGTGATCCTACATAAATACTACTCCGGCGAGCAACCTCTCTTGGCTGGAGAGTAATGGTTAGCGCCCGACACTCTGGGTTAGGTAGTAAAATTTCATTTGTATATCCAGGGAAGAAAAACACAAGAGATCCCTCGGGACCATGCTTCAAAGTATGGCCTTTTACCAAATAATCCTTGTCTATTATTTCATGGGGTTTGGTGATTTACGGAACTTGTACATCTCCCAAGGCCCATGCATTAAAAGCAATTCGAGTGATTAATGAAGTGCATTCAATGGGTCCCTTCATCCTAAATTGTTCCAACCATTGTTTAATCATTACTTTTCCAGGAGAGATTTTTATTTTCTTAACCATGGCATAAAGGATCATCAATTCATCAGCTTTAATTGGCCTATCATCTTCTCCAAAAAAGATATAGGATTATGGATATCATTAGCTCTTGGCTTACTACAGAAAATTTCACTTGAAATGCTTTTCCAAAAACTATGTTTATTAAAATTTGATAGCCATGACTCCCAGTTCACCGAACAATGTTGAGCAAACCCAAGAAGAAGACTAAATTCTTTCCTTGTATAATAGTATTCATTTCTGAAATATCGGAAAGTAATACCATCTCCTACTTCTTTTAATGTGCAAAGAAATTGGATGCTAAGAAGGCATGAACCTTCATCCCCCACATGTGCAAAATTATTCCATCCTATGGTATGCCAAAAATTAAGGAAGTTAGTATCCATACCTGTTTTGGTGAGCAGTTCTAGGTAGTATGCTTGAGTGTGAGCAAAGTCCTGGTCCTTCAGAATGACGTAGGCTTGCCTCTCTCAATCGTTCCTGAGATTGAGATAGGTGTCAGAGAGAAGTGGTGAAGCGTGGGTGCTCGCTTCTCCCCTCAATTCCATGACTTGCGGTTCATCCTATCTTGTCGGGCTAGGTGCATAGCCGGTGGACGGAGCTTAGCTTGAATGGCTCGAGCTCATCCCTCATACTTTGCGCATAGCACCGAACAACTGCTTGACACCTTT
Source organism: Oryza australiensis (assembly GCA_019925245.2). Lineage (NCBI taxonomy): Eukaryota > Viridiplantae > Streptophyta > Magnoliopsida > Poales > Poaceae > Oryza > Oryza australiensis. Next base: position 512,809 of record JAIFGZ020000792.1, read on the forward strand.
CTTCATACCTGCAGCTACAAGAGAACAAGAACACAAGAACACACGAGACGGGTTAAGGGTTAGTTCAAAGCAGGTTAGCGGTCTAAGAGTTAGTCGTTCTTATGGAGCTTGGTTGCCACCACAAATCGTTCTTGCGTGACAACACATGGAGGAAACTCAAGATGCAAGGAAATTTTGGAAAAAAAAATTATGAACTTAGAGCAAGAGTATTATGAGAACTCAAGAGAGGAGGAGAGAACTTGAGAGGAAACAAGTGCAACTCAATTTGGGGCAAGGAGAGCAAGCTCCATGCCTTGCCCTTTTATAGAGTGAGTTCACCCTTGGTTCGGCCAAACCAAGGGTTGCTCCTCTCCCCTCTAAACTTTGGATTCTCTATTACAAACATCAATGCACACGACACAAAAAAGCTTCAACACTAGTGGGCACCATAAATGGTTCGGCCAAACCACTATGGTGGGCTTTGGCCCCTACCCAAGAATCCAATGTTCAATAATGTAATTTAGTTCAGAAATGTGTAGGTTTGGTGTTTGGAATCCAGGGGAAAAGTTTTGTCATCTAATGCACATGAATTCTCAGTATTAAAATCCTAAGTTCAAGTATTTTTCTATGCATGATTCAAAAATTAAACATGCCATGCTAGTATGCAGAAATTGAAATCAAAAAATGCAAGGAAATTAAACATGCATTTGTAAAAAGTAAAAGATGGGATACATACTGATTTAGTCAGCAAGGACTCCCCATTTAAAGTCCAACGAGCAGGGACTTCCTCCGTGCAATTATGCTGTTGCGTTGCCCTGTCTCAAAGAAATAGACGCGAACGACTGCATTTGTTTCACTCGCCACATCTTCTTGGTCATCATTGGCTTGCTTAGTGTGGTCCAGGATTTTTCGGACTTTGGAGATGGTGTTTGAGATGACACCTCCTACCCTACCGTCGTTTTGATTTTCCTTTGGTGCTACGCTAATTCCTTTTCCAGGAATTTCATCATAAACATGATGAGGCTGTCCTTCTCCGGGGGTTTAACTTTGACCTCTTTGATATTCCTTATATTCGGCCCATATTTGATTCTGACCATTGCACACTGTTTCACTCTAAGTTGGAAGTTGAACTTCTCATCCTTTCCATTGATGTGGAGTCAGATTTCTCTAGCTCGCACATCGATGCGGGCATCTGCGGTGCTAAGGAATGGTCACCCAAGAATGAGCAGTGTACTCTTATCGACATCCAGGTCGAGCACCATGAAGTTGATGGGAATAAAACATCCCCTGATCTTCACCGGAATGTCTTCGGCAATACCCATCGGGTAGCGAACCAAAGAATCTGCCAGCTGCATCTGCATCGGAGTTGATGACAGAATGATGTAGTTAAGTCGGTCGAATACCTTCTTGGGCATAACATTGACGCTTCCTCTACGGTCACATAGGGCATGGTCAAATTGTTGTGCCCCAATTGAACAAGCAATTGTGGGGCATCTCGGATCTTTCTTCTTCTCAGGAAGCTGATGGAATATAGCTGCGCTACACCCTTCTGTCAATTTGATAATCTCATTGGTTGGCATTGACCTTTTGTTGTTGAGAATATCCTTGAGATAGCGAGCATAAGTGGGAACTGTCACGCCCCGATTTTTGTTCGAAATTAGAAGTAATTAAATAATTCATTTCTAGAAATAATAGTAAAAAGAAAAATAATTAATCAAGTGAAATTAATAAGGAAATTAAAATTTCCTTTAAAATCATGGCTGAAAATATTTTTATAATATTCTCCATACCGTAAAGTATTCTCTGAAATTTTCCATGAACTTTTGGAGCTCAAGAAGTAATTTAAATAATACAAAGCTTGTTTATGAAATTAAATGAATAGAAAAAATTGAAATCCAAATCCTATACCTGGGTTGTTCTCGGCCTAGTCCTCCTAAAGTCCACTTTGCCTCCTTTTCGCCCAGCTCGCCAGCCGCCATCTTCTCTCACCCCCTCCCCTTGGCCCAGCCTAGCTCGCCAGCCCATTTGGCTCACACCCTCGCGCAAAGTTCGCTTTACCCCCTCCTTCCTCCTGAGTCGACAATAGGTGGGGCCCACCAGTCATCACTCTCCTTCGAATAGCCCAAGCGTGCCCGTGTCCGCACGCACGCACGCCCGGCCCCCGCGTCCACGTCTGCACATGCGCCCGAGCCACCCCATCTCACTGCGTGCATTTCCCCCACTCTTGCGCATATCGGCGCCGAATCGCCGCCATTACCATGCCGACCGCGCCCCACTATGACACTTTTCGTGGCCGCCCCCGGCATCCTCGCCGCTTCCCCGAGCAATAATGATATTCCCCGTGTGCCCCTCACCCATTTCCCCCATTCTTCCGACCCTACGTTGCTTTCCCCTCGCCCCTCCCGCGCTCCCCCTCTCTCTGCCGCTCGTCGTTGAGCGCTTGCTGCGTGCCACCGCTGCTCCACCCGATGCCGTCGCGCGCCGAGGCCACCCTCGAATTGCTGCAGCACCGTGCTCCCTAGCCGCCGCTCCTTTCCTCCCGTTCGTCGTCGGAGTCCCACTTACCCTGTACCGGAACCACCTACACCATTACCATCCTCCGACCGCCGTTCCCCACCACCTCGCCGCTCTCCGGGTCGCGTCGTCTCCTTCATCGGTTCCGCGCGCGCGAGCCGAGCCCCGTCTCCTCCGCTGCCACCGGGAGGCCAAGCTCGCGCCCACATCGTCCACCGAACACTGGCAGTCTCCGCTCGCCGCTGTTCGCTCGCATCGCTCTCCTCCCGTGCGCTCTCGGTGCGCCTACTCCCTTGTTTTCCTCTTCCGCCCTTCCCCACCACTCTCGGTGTGTGCCACCGCGCCAATGGCTGCCACCCGTGACCATCGGGCCGTGCATGGCGTCGCCGCGCCGCCCTCGCTCAGCCTACTGGCAAGCCGCCCCCGCCGTGCCCTTAGCCGTCGGATCGGTCTCGGACCAATCTAGGACGTTGGTCTCCATGGCCACCCGATCCCCCTGCAGGGTGATGTTGGCCGTCAACATGGCAGCCACCATGGTTGCCAGTGACCATGTCGCGTCGGCACCACGTCGGCTTGCCCGTCCCCCGTGGCAGTCACATGGGTGCCACATGGTGGGCGCGTGGACCGGCCCGTGTGGACCCGGTCCACCGTGGACCGCCCGTGTGCGCCACTTCACAGACTTCAGCCCAACATCAACAATAGCTTTTTCCTTTGTGGGTACAATTGTACACCTCTGATTAGAGTATAACTATTCGAATAGCTGTGCCCATGGTTATGGGCGATCGACCAGATTCACCGTGATTAGTCCCATCTTTAATAGTTTGACCTAATGGAACTGGTTTAGTTCAGGTGGAATGGTTGGGCCTATTCAGCATGGTTTAGCGTTGATCAATGAAGAATTAACATTGACTTAATTAATCAATGTTTTCCTGTTTTAAACTAGAAAGGTTTATAGCCGCCTTTATGCAAATAGCCACAAGCCTATCTTTCTCTTCCCTTGCACGTCTGCATAATCGACGTGGCTTGTTGAGTATGATGGTTGTACTCAGCCTTGCTATCTTTTCCCCTTTCCAGAAGTGTAGTGTTTCTGAGTCAAAGACGAAGTTAGAAGACCAAGGCTCGTACCCCAGTTGAGTTTGCCTGTGTTATGGAGCTGAAGCCCCACTAGGATCGTCCTTCTTTTTCGTTGTTGTTCTCTTTTCGGTGTGAGGACTAAGTGCATCTACTGTATGTATTCTATGATTTATTGACTTTTGGATCTGTTTATTGATTTCTCATTTTGTGTACCCGGGTTGATTCCTGGATAGGGATTTATACACAAAATACTCTTGAAATTTGGCTAAATTTCTGGGTGTAATAATTTGGCTAAATTTTTTGGAGTTTACCTAAACCCAATCCTCCCTCGAAGAGTAGTGTCGTTAGCTGTTAGATCAATGGTTGGGATGTGATTATATTAGGTTGTTTACCTAATCAACTTGAACCATGAAAGTCTACTCACATCAGGTCAGTAGTTAAGCTGCTTAAGGTCTTACCTTTGGTGTAACCTTTCTATTGTCCTCTCCTTTCTCCTCCTGCAACAGATGGGTAAGACCAGGAACAATGTTAGTGGATCAAGACCCCAACCGTCGAATGGGTTAACTTAGAACAACACTACGAGCATCCCACCTCCACCTTCTGGGGACCCAAGTCAAGCCCAAGTAGTAGCCAACCAGATGCAGATAATGGCTATGCTGATGCAGCAAATGCAACGGTAGTATCAATAGTAACATATGCAAGCTCAGATGCAATACCAGAGATGAAGCCCGTATACTCCGATGTAAGCCCTTGTGACTCCCGCCAGTATACCGTCAAGTTCTCAGACGACGATGGCACCAACCCTACCATCATATTGGAGGGAAACACGTGCCATCTGCTACGAGTACGATGAGCAAGGTCATGACGCAAGAACTATTCATGGAACATGTGCGTTAGGAGTTGATGCAAAAAACACACACTAGCCAAAGAGATCTACTTAACTCTAGTGCAGGACCTAAATATTGTTTTTGAGTTTCAAAGGCGTGCCAGTTGGTTTGATCCTACAGCCAACAAGAAACAAAGAAAGAAAATGAAGTTAAATCCATAAATGAAAGCCGATCGGCTAATGGCTGAACACGTATCGTTCAAGATTGAGCCAATGCAATATACATAGGATCGGCCATAAAGGATAAAGCAAAGGGAAAGTTAGATCTACTCGATCGGCTATAGACAACAATAGTATATAATCTATGTCTCAAAATGCGTTTAGACCAAGTGATTGCGATAGATCGGACAGTGTGCCGAGACAGTATAAATCAGTTATGTCTAAAAGATTGATAACAAGCTTAACATATTTTACCACAGTGAGATCTTAATATAAAGGGCAGATTTAGCATATCAAATAGGCATGTAGGAAACACGATAGCCAAACTAGGTAAGATCGGCTGAAACCCCGATACTGTCTCTAAGCGCAATCATAGAACAAGATAGATACTATGATTCTAGATAATACTTAATAGGTCAGACATAACCGATGCAACAGTAAGTATAAAGAGAAGCATGAGATCTAAACAAATCAATGAAAGCCTTTCGAGATGGTGGATACCCTATGTCACACCCTGAAGTGTTTTCCCCTTTCAAAAATCTAAAGAAAAATCGCAAGAAAAATAGTTGAAAATTAACCTGAAGCGAACAAATAATTTTAAGCAATAATCTAAATGGAAATGGCATGGTGGGATTTTTCCTAAATTCTACATGTCAAAATACACTAACAGGATTTTTAGTCGAATTTTCAGAGCACTATAAATAATTTTTAATCAATTAAAATCGAAATCAGAATTATTAAATCCTAGGTAAAACCTTTTCTCTCTCCTCCCATCCTTTTCCCACCCGTTCGGCCTGTGGGCCGTCGGCCCGAGCCGAGGCCCAATCCGTTCCCGTGCGCCGTGCCCCTCCCCTCTCTCCCTCGCGGGTCGGCCGAAGGCCGCCGCCGTTTAGCCCTTACGCCCAAAAATTAAGTCTATTTTTTACCCCCTTCTCCCCGGGACACTGACAGGTGGGGCCCACCTATCAGCCCTGTCCCCTACCTCCGGCCACCCCGCCGCCATTGGCGCCGCCTCTCACCCGCGCGGATCCCGACAGCCCGCCTCTCCGACGCGCCCTAAAGGCACGACCATCACTCCCTCATCTCTCTCGCCAGATTTAATCACCCCGGTCGCTGCTCCCGCGCCTCCTAATGGTCGGATTTGATCGCCGGCCATAAAATCCCCAAATTCCTCCCTCTTTTACTCCGGCGATCAATTTCCCCTATCCCGGTCGCCACCTACCTCCCCGCGACCTTTAAAAGCCAGCCACCGAGCTTCCCGTACTCCCCACGCCCTCACTCGAGCTCCTCTCTCTCTCTCTCGCGCTCCGGCACCATGCGCCCAACCTCCCGAGCCCATTGCCGGCCTTCAGCCATGATTCCCCATGTTCCCGAGCCGTCTCGGACGTCGTCGCCGCCTCCATCTCCATCCCGGCGCTCGAGCCCTCTCGGCCGCTCCTCTTCATCGCCGTCGCCGTCTCCGTCACCGTCCGCGTCGTCGTCCCCTCCATCTCCGGCGTCCCCGCGGTCAGCGCACCACCCTTTTCTCCTCTCGGCCGAACGGGAGCCACCTCTCTCAAGTGCGCACGGCTCCGCCCGCGCGTGAGCCGCGGCATTCTGCCGCCCGCGCGACTGCCCGAATGGCATCGGCCGGTCTCCGGCCAGCGTGCGCCATCGCCGACCGTCCGTGGCGCCCACGCCCCTCCTCGATCGTCCGATCTGCCTCGGCAGATCGGAGCCGTCTGCTCCCGCTCGCGCGCGTGGCATGCCACATGTACGCCAGGTGGAGCGCCGCTCCCTCTCGGCCTGTGGACCCGGTCCACCGTGGACCGGTGCTCCCGCGGCCAATGACGCCATCGCTGACGTCAGCCCTAGCACTGACACAATTCCAGGATTTATTGCGCAATAAATAATTAAGGATTTTTCCTGTTTTAGTAAAAACACAGATAATCTTCTAAAATCCATATATTTTCAATCTGAGCTCCATTTAAGCCATTCAAATATCATTAAATTCATAAAAATGCTAAGAATACATTAAAAATGGTTTTGTTCCCTGTTTCAGTAGCTTTTAAGCCTGTTTTGTTGAAGTATTTTGTTTGTCGTGTAGACACCGGTAGTTCCTCCGACCCGGTGTACTTTGAAGTTGTCGCGAGTTTCCCTAGTCAGGAGAGCAAGGCAAGTCATGCTTTATTATTGATCATATTGCTCCTATTTTTTTCTAAAACACCTATTTTATTCTATTAAACTGCAATTATTTTTGAATGTCATTGCATGGAAAATATGACACCATATGGTTAGATTCTAGCCTTAGGCTTGCCACCCTAACCCCTTTGATAAACTTGGGATAACAACATGACTAGTTTATAGGCCTAGGTTATGCTTAGACCTGCTTAGTTCATCTCCGCCACTCTGCCTACCGTTTCCATCCCCGATGTGGAAGTTCGTCGGTGGTCAGCTCCTTCCAATCCGCCCAAGGGGAGAATGACACCACCTTCTCTCACATGAGGACTGTGATTGAGGGGTTGAACAAGATGCATTCAGATCTTCATATGGCAGCCAAAGCCTTGAATGACCAGAAGATTCTGAGGATCAAGAGCTTGATGGATGAGGTGGATCACCTCAAGAAAGAAATCGCCATCCTGAAAGGGCTTCCACCCCCTAACATCCTTCGGATTAGGATCACGCCTCGGAATAACACCAAGGCCTCGGTGCGGATGCAGCTGGCGCCCAGGATTCCCCTTCCTGCTCCGCCACCTTCCCCAGCTCCTGCACCAGTGCCAGTTCCTACTCTTGGTCTCGTCCCCGCTCCGACCCTAAGCGGAGGAGGAGGATGGATCTCCGTGTCCAGCAGCAACAGAGGTAGTAGCAGTGGCAGCTCCAAGATCCCAGGCAAAAAAGAGGAGATAGCAAGTGAAGGGTTATGTGGAAGCTACGATAGCTAATAACAAAATTTTCTACCGTGCAAACCAAGAACACTTGCAAGTAAGGGTCGATAGATCATTACCGATTGGAGTATGCAATGGAAATAGCCAATCGGGAGCTATCCGATCCCGAGCAGGTGTTGGCCGATGACGTCGATTCCCGCAAGCCGACGGCCAATTCCCTGGAGCAGTGATTCACCAATCAGCCGATTCACTGAGTAGTCGATTCACCGAGTCGTCCGATCATGCTCGCACGCCTCGCTCCGATGTGCCCGACCGCAGCCGATTCCACCACAGCCGATTCGTAGCCGACGAATAGCACCGTAACGTAGCAGCTCCTCTACCGGTATCCACACGTCCGGGGATAGAACGCCTAACACTCGTGTGTTAGCGCAGGATGCAAGGCTAGGGTTTGGCTCGAAGGTGGGGAGGGTTTCCGTGGAGATTGATCTCGCCGACTTCGAAGCCGCGTGTGATCGATTGATTCAGTTCCAGTTCAAACGCACAGCTCTCCACCCCTCGCCTCTTTATATAGAGTTGGCCGGTTGGGCCTAGAGGCCCATCGGGATTCTATTTTGAATCGGATCCTATCCGAATCTGATAGAGTTCACCGGCCGGACTTCGTAAGCCCATAGGACTCTATCCGATCGGATCCCTATCCGATCGAGCCATATCCGAGTCCAACTCGAATGCTTGTTCTTATCATCTTAAGCATGCGACCTTGTAGGTTCAGATATACTCGGTTTCGGCTAGAGTTCAACTCAGCCGATCGTCGGCTCGAGTCCAACTCAGTCGATTGTCAACAGCGGCGTCTAGCAGCACATATTGACACCGTAGTATACAAGAATATAAAATCGGGTCTGGACCTGTATTGTGTATACAAATCCCTGTGCCTCATGATACCAATTAAGCTATAGGCAAGACGTGTGCCATCTCTTCAATAGCTTAACCATTCACTCGAACCGTATTGGATTATCTGTCTGTTGATTGACTACTCCATCAACTCGGCATGGCCATGCACTTCCATAATCTATTACCTCGAGGGGCCCAGAGATATCTCTCCAAAGGAGGGGCAAATTCCATCTTGATCATTCACATCCCACTACATGTTTCATAGCAAACCCGAAGACTACTTTTATTACTACCCAGTTACGGAATAGCGTTTGGTAGTCCCAAAGTAGGTTACTACACATGTTGGAATCCATGATGATCTCAGGTCAAAGCACTTTTTACCAACACTACCTGAGACCAACTAATGGCACATTAATTCTTGTAGTGTCTCATGGTGGGTCTATCCAACAATGTGTTCTCTAACACATGTCCACGAATATTGATTTGGTATCTCCATACCATGATCTATGAGACATGATCATCAATCAATAAACATGCCGATCTTAGAATCATATTTGTTCCAACAATATGACATATGATCAGGGACCATTTAGAATAGATTCATACATAAAGAGTCTCATAAATAAGTCACATACTTATTGATCAATATAAGTTTTCTATTTCATGGAACTGAATAACACTTTATTCAAAAATACATAAACATTGACCATGATATCCAACATCTCCATGTTGCCTCTAGGGCATATCACTAACAATCTCCCACTTGCACTAGAGTCAATCATATAAGTATCTAATGCCCATTGCACTTGTGTGCGCCTCATGCTTCGGATGAGGGAGAGGTTTTGTCAACGGATTGGCTATGTTGAGATCCGTGTGCACTTTGCATATCTTGACATCTCCTCTATCCACAATCTCACGGATGAGATGATATCGCCGAAGTATGTGTTTGGACTTCTAATGTGACCTTGGCTCCTTGGCTTGCGCAATGGCTCCACTATTATCACAATAGAGAGACATTGGACCAGTTGCACTGGTCATCACACCCAGCTCAGAAACAAATTTCTTGATACAAACAGCCTCCTTTGCAGCTTCCGAAGCAGCAATGTACTCGGTCTCCGTTGTAGAATCAGCAACAGTATCCTGCTTGGAACTCTTCCAGCTGACTGCGCCTCCGTTCAGGCAAAACACGAACCCAGATTACGATCTATAATCATCCTTGTCCGTTTGGAAGCTAGCATCGGTGTAACCACTTACAACGAGCTCTTCTTCACCTCCATAGACTAGGAACATATCCTTAGTTCTTCTCAAGTACTTAAGGATATTCTTTACGGCAGTCCAGTGACCTTCACCTGGATCTGACTGGTATCTGCTCGTAGCACTCAAAGCGTATGAGACATCTGGACGTGTACAAAGCATGGCATACATGATGGATCCAATTGCCGAAGCATATGAAACCATACCCATCTTATTCCGCTCATCATGTGTCTAAGGACACTGATTCTTGCTAAGATTAATGCCATGTGACATGGGCAAGAAACCTTTCTTGGAATCATGCATGTTGAACCTTTTCAACACCTTGTCAATGTATGTACTTTGGCTTAATCCAATTAGCCTCTTGGATCTATCTCTATAGATCCGAATGCCCAATATGTATGCTGCCTCCCCTAAGTCTTTCATGGAAAAACTATTTTTCAATGAAGACTTGACAGATTCTAGCATAGGGATATCATTTCCAATCAGTAATATGTCATCCACATATAAGATTAGAAATACAATTGCGCTCCCACTGACCTTTTTGTAAACACAAGCCTCCTCTTCATTTTTGATGAAACCAAACCCTTTGATTACTTCATCAAAATGAATATTCCAACTCCGAGATGCTTGCTTCAATCCATAAATAGATTTATGTAGCTTGCATATCTTTCCAGGTGATTGTGCATCGACAAAAACCTCAGGTTGTATCATGTATGCATCCTCGCTTAGGTTTCCATTTAGGAAAACCGTTTTGACATCCATCTGCCATATCTCATAATCGAAATATGCAGCAATCGCTAGAATACTCCGAATAGATTTAAGCATTGCGACGGGCGAGAAGGTTTCATCATAATCAACACCTTGAATCTGTTTAAAACCTTTTGCCACCAATCGCACCTTATAAAAGTAATATCTCTTAGTTTCCATAGGATATCCCACAAAGAAGCACTTGTCAGATTTGGGTGTGAGCTTGTCAGACTATAAATGTTTTACATAAGCCTCACATCCCCAAATTTTGAGAAAAGACAAACTAGGGGGTCGCCCTGTCCATATCTCATATGGTGTCTTTTCAACTATCTTAGATGGAACTCTATTTAGTGTGAACGCAGCTGTTTCAAGAGCATATCCCCAGAAGGATAACGGAAGATCACTTTGGCTCATCATGGATAGCACCATGTCCAACAAGGTGCGATTTCTCCGTTGGACACTCCATTCCATTGTGGAGTTCTGGCGGAATCAAGCGTGGAACAATTCCACAATCTTTCGATGATTACCAAACTCTTGGCTCAAGTATTCTCCTCCACGATCTGATCGTAGAAACTTGATTGTTTTCCCTAAATGATTCTGTACTTTATTCTAGAATTCTTTGAACTTTTCAAAGGATTCAGACTTATGCCTCATTAAGTAGATATAACCATATCTACTAAAGTCATCGGTAAAGGTAATGAAGTACTGATAACCACCTCTGGCCGTTGAGCTCATTGGTCCACATACATCAGTATGTACGAGTGCCAACAAGTCACTTGCTCTTTCACTGTGTCCCGTGAAAGGTGCCTTTGTCATCTTACCAAGTAAACAAGACTCACATGTCTCAAATGATTCAAAATCAAAAGAGTGAAGCAATCCATCCTTATGGAGCTTCTCCATGCGTTTCGATTTATATGGCCTAAGCGACAATGCCGATAAACATGGGGTTTGTATCATTTGGGAGTTGCCTCTCGTATTAATGTTATAGATGGGAGATCCTTGAAGATTCAAAACGTATAATCCATTCATCAATGGTGTATGAAAATAGAACATATCTCGAGATAAACTGAACAACCATTGTCCATTGATCTAAAATCATATCCTTCCGCTTCCAAACATGAAGCGGACATAACGTTTTGACATAGTGTTGGAACACAATAACAATTATTCAATTCCAAAACTAATCCTGAAGGTAGATGAAGTGGAACAGTGCCGACAAGAAGCGTAGCAACGCTTGCTCCATTGCCGACGCGCAGTTCCCTCGCCCCTTCTCAAGCCTCTACTTCTTCTCATTCCCGCAACGATTTCCAAATATGAGCTACGATCCGGTATCAAATACCCAAGAGTCGTAGGTGAAGTAGCAAGATTAATGTCTATAACATTAATACCGAGGCGTAAGTCACACTTTGCTTCTTTTTGAGATCCTCCATGTACTTCTTGGAGCTCCTTTTCCAGTGGACTGTCTCCTTGCAATAGAAGCAAACAACGTCGATGCCGCCAACCCCTTCTTGCCCTTCTTTGCGTTGGAGGCACTCGCAATCTCATCGGCAGTTAATTTCCTCTTGGTGCAAAGTTTCTTGACAAGTGGTTTGCGCTTAGCCTTCGCATCATTATCACATGATGACCGTTTTCCGGATACTCCCTCACCGTCTTTAGCATCCCATGCAATTCAACCGGGTCTTATCCATACTGTTCATGTGATAATTCAATATGAATGGCTCGAAGCTCGGAGGGAGCGACTGGAGAATCACATCAGTAGCCAACTCTTGGCTAAGGGGAAAACCTAGTTTTTCTAGACTCTCAATGTAGCCAATCATTTTTATCACATGCGGACTGACGGGACTCCCCTCAACAAGCCTGCACGCAAACAGGGACTTTGAGGTGTTGAACCTCTCGGCCCTAGCTTGATTCTCAAACATGCCATGCAGTCCCCGAATAATAGTATGAGCATCGCTGCTCTCATATTGCTTCTGAAGCTCAGAGGACATTGTAGCTTGCATGAGTGTGCTTCTCATAAGCCCTCCGTGCAATAGCAGTAGCATTACTAGGCAAATCATCAGGATAGAGTACTTCAAGAACTTACTCCTTGCGCTCTTGCTTGAGAACAATTCTCAAATTGCGATACCAATCCGTAAAGTTTGTTCCATTTAATTTTTCTTTCTCGAGAATAGATGGCAAATTAAAGGTACCGGGTGTAGTATTAGCTGCCATTTATTCTACAACAGAAAAAGCAAAGTTTAGCACAATGTTTATGCTATGTTTGTTGTTAAACAATTTAACATAAGACTCCCATTACGTATTTTACACCTTCCATCTAGGTTATGTATTGGGTCAAGATCCACATATTAATTAATTTCTAGTGAGCTTTGGCATCACGGCTAGAAGATTAATAACATCGGTAAGCAACTCCTTGCTAATCACATCTCTATGTGACTCTTGTTGTTGGTGTGGCATCTCCATGCCCGGCGCCAACCTATGCCCCAAGGCCCAAAACTATTTTGATAGCCTTGTTAGGTAAACCAAATGCTCCTGCTGTATATGTCCGGCATATACCCCTCGTGTTATGATAGAGAATGATACTCGCTTGGCGGACCCACCATTGACGAGTATAACGGTGACGGGTGCAACATTTGGAAGGGCATCATTTCTACTTAATTTTGCGAGGGATGATATCCTATCAAACAAACATATCACATATATGAAAGCAGGTAGAATAGCAATAATGAAATAGTATGACCCCCTTCACGTGGTGATCTCCATCTCCATGCCGGTGTAGAGGATCTCCATCTTCATCACCGTTCTTCGGAGTGCCGAATGCTTGATTTCTTTAAACTAAGCTACTACTATAGAAGCTCTAATTGAAGATTACATCGACCCGTAGGTCGTGAAATAATACTACAAGCATTGCACGTATGAAAGAATATTACAGGGATTGCACATATGAAAGAATATTACACGCATCACATGCATCTCATACATACAATAGGGCCATACCATCTCAAAGCATTCTCTGCAAAAACAAGTTAGGCATAGAACGTTTTCTACCTATCACAGAGATATGGTATCGAGACGACCTATCAAGGGAGATGGTTTGCGTAGGCGCGGCAGCAAACAAGGTCGGACTACGAGACAGCTTCGGCATAATCACATTATACCGTTCCGATACACTATCAAGGAACACTATCTCGAACCCAACTCAAACCAAGTTCTATGGATATTGCTTCGACGTAATCACATTACGCCGTTCCGACACACTATCAAGGAACGCAATTACCATCTACTCTCCTCTACATAACCCGTAAAAACCGAATGATCTAATCAACCTGTGTGTTAAACTTGTTCTAGATCCAATCTAAAACCGGAACTAAGCAAGATTAGCTCTGATACCACTGAAGGGTTACACAGAAGCTATGATAGCTAATAACAAAATTTTCTACCGTGCAAACCAGGAACACTTGCAAGTAAGGGTCGACAGATCGTTACCGATTGGAGTATGCAGCGGAAATATCCAATCAGGAGCTATCCGATCTGGAACAATGCTGGTCGATGACAGCCGATTCTTCGGAACAGCTGATTCACCGAGTAGCCGATTCACCGAGTCGTCCGATCGTGCTCGTGCGCCTCGCTCCGATGCGCCCAACCGCAGCCGATTCCACCACAGCAGATTCGTAGCCGACGAACAGCACCACAACGTAGCAGCACCTCTACTGGTATCCACACGTCTAGGGACAGAATGCCTAACACCCGTGTTCTAGCACAAGGTGCAAGGCTAGGGTTTGGCTCAAAGGTGGGCAGGGTTTCCGTGGAGATTGATCTCACCGACTTCTGATGCCGCGTGTGATCATATTGATTCGGTTCCAATTCACACGTGCAGCTCTCCACCCCTTGCCCCTTTATATAGAGTTGACCGATTGGGCCTAGAGGCCCATCGGGACTCTATTTTGAATCGGATCCTATCCGAATCTCAAATAATTGGCCGGCCGGACTTCGTAAGCCCATAGGACTCTATCCGATCGGATCCCTATGTGATCGAGCCGTATCCGAGTCCAACTCGAATGCTTGTTCTTATCCCCTTAAGCGTGTGACCCTGTAGGTTCAGATATACTCGTTTTCGGCTTGAGTCCAACTCAGCCGATCGTCGGCTCGAGTCCAACTCAGTCGACCGTCGGCTTGAGTCCAACTCAGCCGACCGTCGGCTCGAGTCCAACTCAGATTGTCAACAGCGGCGCCTAGCAGCACATATTGGCACCATAGTATACAAGAATATAATATCAGCTATGAACCTGTAATGTGTACACAAATCCCTTTGCCTCACGATACCAATTAAGCTATAGGCAAGATGTGTGCCATCCCTTCAATAGCTTAACCATTCACTCGAGCCGTATTGGATTATCTGTTTGTTGATTGACTCCTCAATCAACTTGGTATGGCCATGCACTTCCATATCCATTACCTCGAGGGGCCCAGAGACATCTCTCCAAAGGAGGGGCAAATTCCATCTTGATCATTCACATCCCTGCATGTTTCATAGCAAACCCGAAGACTATTTTTATAACTACCCAGTTATGGAATATCATTTGGTAGTCCCAAAGTAGGTTACTACACATGTTGGAATCCATGATGATCTCAGGTCAAAGGACTTTGTACCAACACTACTTGAGACCAACTAATGGCACATTAATTCCTGTAGTGTCTCATGGTGGGTCTATCTAACAATGTGTTCTCTAACACATGTCCACGAATATTGATTTGGTATCTCCATACCATGATCTATGAGACATGATCATCAATCAATAAACATGCCGATCTTAGAATCATGTTTATTCCAACAATATGACATATGATCAGGGACCATTTAGAAATAGATTCATACATAAAGAGTCTCATAAATAAGTCACATACTTATTGATCAATATAAGTTTTCTATTTCATGGAACTGAATAACACTTTATTCAAAAATACATAAACATTGACCATGATATCCAACATCTCCATGTTGCCTCTAGGGCATATCACTAACAACAAGCTCTCAGAGCCGCTCAAAGGAAAAGGAAAATGGAAACTCCCAAGGGAGTGGTTTCGACTCCACCGATCGCGGAAGCCGCTCCGACCCCTAGAGTGTCACCACCCTTAATTTACTGTTTTCCTAGTTTTCCTGCTTGTTTAGTTGCTATGTGTTAGGAGTGTTGTGTGTGGGGTAGCGGTCAACCTGTATCAAGTGTGGGTATGGGTTGTCCAGTTAAGGATGTTGAGTGTGTTTTAAAGTGTTTTAGTAAAGAACAGATCAAAACAAGTAATAAAGTTCAGCTTCTCAGTCCAATCTGTTTTACTCCTTCTCTCGCCTTATTCGTTCCGCCCCTTCAGATGGTGAACACCAGGAATGGTAGTGTCACGCCCAGAAATTCACACCAGAATTTTCGCAGCTAACTTGTGCATTAAACCCTCGTCCAGGCATCAGCCGAGGTACACAAATTGACATTATTGATAATACAGAAACCACGTCTTAGAAACAATATAAAAGAGTTACAAAAATGCAGCGGAAAGGAAAAAAACTGACTTAAGCTAAACTTGACTCGAGCGAAGCGAAAAACCAACACCACAGCTAACCCTTGACGTCGAACAAGCCTACACTTCTTCGAAGACCTCGACCCCAACCTCTAGCACTGAAGGGGGAAATAGAGCAAGACTGAGTACAACCACCGTACTCAACAAGTCATACCGGAAGCGAAGGTATGATGGAGGATAAATATCAAGGAAAGGGATAACAGGCTCAATTTGCATAAACAACATTGCAAAAATAATAATAATTGAAAACAGTAAAATAGTAGTAATAATTAACCAATATTAATAAACACTGTTCAACTTTAAAACCACGTTGCAACAGGCCCATCCATCCATCTGTACTAGTCAAGTCCCAACAGTTCATTCATGTAAACAAGTGAGACTAATCAAGGTGAATCTGGTCGATCGCCCATAACCGTGGGCACGATTATTTGAATAGTTTTACTCTGATCAGAGGTGTACAACTGTACCCACAAGACACAATCCCACGACACGTTGCCATGCACTGGAGTACCACCACGATACCCCTGAAAGGAAGACCCTCCACATAACCCCCTCTATCCAATCGTACGACACCAAGGTTTTGCCCCCATTCCCATTGGGGTACTGGGCAACCCCCTCTCGTGCCGCGGTGAATCTGGCAGCCGATCAACCCTTAAAACCGGGGCGGACCCAACTCCATCACGCCCACCCTCACTAGGGTACGTCGGCTAGAGACAGCTACGCTACAGACCCAGCCATTACCCATGTTGGCTTGTGGTACGTACGGTAATTCTTCAAGGGTTTCTCGAGAACCGGTCCTTAATTGTTATGAGCACGCTAACCAATATCCAACCATGTGCTCACAACCCACCATTGTCATAATTCAGTATTATTAGAATAGAGTCACAAACTTGGCCTCATCTGAGAATTAGTCTCTAATTTAATAATTGATTAATGTGGTCCCCTTAAGTGAGCTAGTTGATCTAAGCATGGCTAAGCAAGCCCTAAACTAACATCAAGTTATATTGAACCCAAGTTATCAATGGTATAAGGTAAACAATCCATATGGTTGAGTACAGTAGTTATAATAATCCTATAGAATGACATTCTAAAACATATGCAGTATTTGAGAGAAAAGATATATTTAAATAAAATAGGTACAATATGATCAATGTAAAGTATGACTTGCCTTACTTTGGAGACTAGGGAACCTCGACGACTACTTTGAGGTAGACGGACTCGCCGGAAAGCTCAGAATCTACACGACAAAGAAAACACTCAACAATACACCCTAAAGGTCTACTGAAACAACACTGAAAAGTATTTTTAATGGATTTTTAACAATTTTATGGATTTAATGAAATTTTAATGGACTAAAATGGAGCTCGGAATCAAAAGATATGAATTTTAGAAGTTTAATTGTGATTTTTAAACTAAACAGAAAAGATTAAATTAATTATTGCGCAATTAAGTCCCGGGATGACGCAAGCATTGCGCGGGCGGCAAGGGCTGATGTCATGCTGACGTCAGCATGAAACGGCGCTGTCAAGTTGACGTTAGCTAGGGCTAACGTCACCGCCGGCGTAGGCTGGCGGCGTCGCCCTAGGGGATGATGTCGGCGCGCATCCGGCGGCGGCCGGCTCGGTCCATGGTGGACGAGTCCATGGCGGGGACGAGGCGGCTTGCTGCCACGCGGCGGCCATCGAAAGGATAGTGGCCGGATCGGACGACGGGGTGAAGCTGCGGGATCGAGCGGCTCGGATGTGCCCGATCCGGCCGATCGGACAGTGTGGGATATGCGGCGCTAGGGTTAGGGTTCGCGGGCGCGGCAGCGCCGAGCTTTGGCCGCCGGCCATGGCCGCGCGACGGCCGGCCGGGCTTTAGCAACGCGGGAAACGACGGCGACGGGCGGCGCGGTGCACGGAAGACGGCGGCGGAGAGGTTTCCGCGGCTCGGGATTGCTCGGGCGACGGCGCACCGCGGAGCCGAAAGGAAAGGGCGGCGACGCACTCATCGGAGATGGGGAAGACGATGACGGCGACGACGATTTTGAGGCTAAAAGCACGGGAGCAAAAGGGGAAGCACGCAGAGGCGACGAGGGGATTTTATAGGGGCGGATAGATATTGGATTGCGCACAGGAAGCCCGCGAATCATTTGCCATCAGTTTTGGACTCGGCTTAGGGGAGAGAAAGAAATGGCGGCCGTTTTGGGGCGGCGGCGGTCGTTGCGACGCGCGGGAAGGGCGGCGCCGAGTGCGGCATCACGTGCTAGGGCCCGGTATGGGTCCGACGTGGCGCGGGGGCGCGCGGAGGTTGCGGGGGCGGCGGCGGCTTGGGCCGGCCGGTCTCGGGGAAGGCGGCCCGACAGGTGAGGCCCATCTGTCGGTGGCCTGCGGGTTCGGGGAGGCGTCCCAGACTTTGTGCACGTGGGCAGCTCGGCTTGGGCCGAACGGAGGGGGAGCTGGGCCGACGGACCGATTAGAGGGAAAAGGGCGGGAGCCGTCACGGGCCATATGGCGAAAAAAAAAGAAGAAGAGGGAAAAGGGATTTTAGGACTTAATTAAATTGTTGATTTCTTATTTAATTGATTAAAAATAGTTCCACTGCTCCGAAAATTCCCGTAAAAATCATGTTAGCGTATTTTGACATGTAGAATTTAAGAAAAATCCTACCATGCCATTTCCATTTATTAAATGCACTTTAAAATTAATTGTTGACTCCAGATTAATTTCAAAAATTCCGATTATTTCAAGGTAAATTATTTAAACGATTTAGGGGCAAAACTCGGGGTGCGACAAACCTACCCCCCTTTAAACGGAATCTCGACCCCGAGATTCGGAGGCACTGGTGAATGGGTGCGGGTGCGCGGCCTTCAACTCATCTTCTTTTTCCCAAGTAGCTGCCTCTTCTGAGTGATGAGTCCACTGAACTTTGCAAAATCTGATAACCTTGTTCCGAGTTCTTCTTTCACTGGTCTCGAGGATACAAGCTAGTCTCTCCACATAGGTCAAGTCCTTTTGAATTTCAATCTGGTCTGGACTCGCTTACTCCTCTAGTACCCTCAAACACTTCTTTAACTAAGACACATGAAACACGTTGTGAATACCAGCCATGTTGGATGGAAGTTCAAGCTGATAAGGAACTTCTCCTCAACGTTCCCGAATTCTGTGTGGTCCCACAAAACATGGTGCCATCTTCCCTTTGGTTTGAAAACGGTTACTCCCCGGAGCGGTGTAACACGAAGATACACAAAATCCCCTGCTTCAAAAGTGAGATCTCTTCGACGATTGTCTGCGTAGCTCTTCTGCCGAGACTGCGCAATTCTCAATCTTTCCCGAATTGTTCGGACTTTTTCTTCTGCTTCGCTTATCACTTCTGTGCCAAACAACTGACGTTCACCAGTCTGATCCCAGAAAAGAGGTGTGCGACACTTCCGTCCATACAACGCCTCATACGGTGCCTTTTGAATGCTCTCTTGATAACTAGTGTTATAGGAGAATTCTGCATAGGGCAAAATCTTGACCCACGCTTTACCAAACTCAAGCGCGCATGCTCTCAACATGTCTTCCAGAATTTGATTCACTCTCTCGGTTTGACCATCTGTTTGTGGATGATAGGTCGTACTGAAGTTCAAATGGGTACTAAGCTCTTCTTGCAACTTCTTCCAGAATTTGGAAGTAAACTGACTTCCTCGGTCAGACATGATCTTCTTAGGCACTCCATGTAAACACATGATTCTAGAAAGGTATAGCTCTGCCAGCTTCTTTCCCGAGTAGGTGGTATGCACTGGTATGAAGTGAGCCACTTTCATAAGTCGATCCACAACGACCCAAATTGAGTCATACCCTGATGATTTGCGGGGTAAACCCATGATGAAATCCCTTTCAATTTCTTCCCACTTCCATTCCAAAATTTGGAGGGGTTGCAACAATCCTGCGAGCCGTTGATGTTCTGCCTTATCCCGCTGACAAGCATCACAAAGTGCGACAAACTCAGCTATTTCTCTTCTCATACTGACCCACCAAAACTTCTCTTTAAGATCTTAATACATCTTTGTACTGCCCAGATGAATTGAATAATGGGTTTGGTGAGCTTCCGTAAGGATCAGCTTTTTTAATTTTTATCTTCTGGCACACACAATCTCTTTCCCATCCAGATTGTTCCATGCTCGTCTTCTGTAAAGTCGCAAGCTTTTTCCAATCTCATGTTCTTCTTGAGTTCAGCCATCTCGGGATCTGATGCCTGAGCAGGCCGAATTTGATCAATGAGAGTGGGTTGAGCTTCCAGAGCAGCCACAAAACAAAACTCCACAACATGTAGATTCAGGCACTCAATGCAACTGGTTACACATTCTTTCTATGCCGATGTTGTTGCAGTAACTCTTCCGGCTCAAAGCATCTGCTACCACATTAGCTTTGATTGGATGGTAATGTATCCCCAAATCATAATCCTTGATCAATTCCAACCATCTTCGCTGACGAAGGTTCAAGTCCGGTTGGGTGAAGATATACTTCAGACTTTTATGATCTATATACACTTCACAACGATTACCAATTAGGTAGTATCACCAGATGTTCAGGGCATGAACCACTGTGGCTAATTCCAGATCATGAGTTGGATAGTTGTTCTTATGCCGACGCAATTGACGAGAAGCATATGCGACAACTTTGCCTTCTTGCATCAACATACATCCCAGCCCTTGGCGGGATGCATCACAATAAACTTGGAAATCTTTTGCTGGATCCGACAGTATCAATACTGGTGCAGACACCAACTTCCTCTTAAGCTCTTCAAAACTCTTGCTACATTCTGCTGACCACTTGAATTTCTCATCTTTCTTCAACAATTGAGTCATCAGCTTGGCAATTTCGGAGAAATTCTCAATGAAGCGGCGGTAATAACCCGCAAGTCCAAAAAAACTTCGGATCTTTGTAACTGTTTTTGGCGGATTCCACTTGGTAACTGATTCCACATTTGACGGATCCATTGCTACTCCTTGGGCATTCACAATGTGGCCGAGGAACTGCACTTCCTTTAACCAAAAAGCACACTTGCTAAACTTGGCGTAGAGTTGATGATCCCTCAACTTCTCGAGCACTAACTGGAGATGATGCTCATGTTCTTCCTCGGTCTTGGAGTAGATCAAAATGTCGTCAATGAACACCACGACAAATTTGTCCAAGAATTCCATAAACACCTTGTTCATCAGATTCATAAAGAAAGCCGGTGCGTTAGTCAATCCAAAAGACATGTGTTGACGAGAAATTTCTCTCACGCGCTGGCCTGGGAGATCTGCTTAACTCCAGTGCAGGTCCTTCTCGGCTACCTATGCTGTTCAAGGTGTGCCAGTTGGTTTGACCTGTTAACCAATAAGAAAAATAGAGATATATGCGTTAAATATTAAGTTAGATCCTACTGGATCGGCTACAGGAGTCAATCTACATATATATGCTATTCCAGAGTGTATTTAAACTAGGTGACTATAGTAGATCGGCTGTTGCTGAGACAGTAATAGCCACTTAACCCAAATATACCACAGAATAATAGATATATGCTTTGAAAAAGTTAGCTGATATCATAAGTCCAACTGTGAATCGGCTAATACTCCGATTTATCTTATGAAAAGATATTGATCTGAGCTAAATGCGCTAAACCTAGATCAGTCGGCTGTCGGCTGTAGCTGACAAACTAATTCTGGCTTAGGGCATTTAACTAGAGCAAGATCTTAATATAAGAGGCGGTTTTAATAGTCTTGATAACAAATATCAAAAGAACATTAAAACAGATAAGGCCGGTTGAAACCCCGGCACTGTCTCTAAGCAAAATACATCTAGCCGAATAGATCATAAAAGCTCTAAAAACGACTTAATAGTTCAACACTGATACAACATTAAGTATAAAAAGAACAATCTGATCTACTATAGCTGATGTAAATACCTCAAGACAGTGGATATCATATATAATCTAGGTCAACCTTTAGACCTAGCTCTATCGGCTCCCAATTCCTTACAAAAGTGAGCCGATGATGAGACAGATCTAAACATCGTCTAGATTATATGCAATATATGATAACTAGCGCAGCATAAATCATCGAATTTAGAGTGTCATAACGATGGAAGCACTAAATTCGATGAGATACACCACTAATGACAAACATTTACCTGAACTTGGGGATGGAAACGATGCAGCCCGAAGCCAGATCAGTTGTTCGTCTGAAGAAAAAGGAGGCGATGCACCGAAGGTTGTATTGATTGTGTGAATAATGTCTAATTACAGGGATCTCGGGTCCCATTTATACCAAGAATAACATTATCTATACAGACCCTGGACTCTATCTAAACTACCATTTAAAATACGACAATATCCCGTGAAGGACCCATGCCGCATTACAATAAACAGTTTAAACAAATTCCTAATTTACAGATACAACTATCGTTACAGGACTCTATCCATATATGGCAATATCTTTTAACGCGCAAACTGATAACCGAATCTTCTATTTATCTTCAAGCACCTTTATCAGAAACGGTTTTATCTTCTCCTCTGACTCAGCATCGGCTATCGGCTATCCTTGTCCGATCCAACCTCAACCGATTGACCTCGTAGCCGATCGTTACTCAGCCGATTTGAGCATAGCCGACGCAGCCTCTGCTTCTCCGCAGATTATTCCACCAATCCAATTCCACTTCAAATTCGACCTTGAACTTGGGGATTTGGTTACCAAATTTGGTCATTAACACATGCCCCCCAAGTCCGTGATAAGATAATATTGCGGATTTGCTGCCTCTCCAAATTCCCGCTTTTCTCCGAGCAAAACAGCTTCAGCTGCCCAAAAATATCCTTCAAATAGCGCCTTCGCGGCCACCGCCAGTGTCATATTGTCGCACACGAGCAGCCACCTTAACAACTTTCGAGCTCTCCTGCGACCTCCTTAGCAACCTCGGCGACCTCGGAACCCTCGCTTTCCCCGGCGAATCCCGAAAGGCGGCAATCGCCGGCAATGGCTTCCTCCAGCACTCCTTCCGCCGTACCACAACAGCCAGCTTATCCTGAGATAAGCCTATCGACTTCATTCCTTTTTTCCTTCTGTGATTTAGCTACTACCTCTTTGTAATTCCTTGTTCCTTTCCTCATTCTGTAGCACTTAACCCACCAAATCGCAATCCCCAACCTAGCTCATCAGAACCAATACTTCCTAGGACCGATCGGAAACTTGGACCCAAGTGAAATAAACGAAGAAACCAATCAGATCCTTTTTAGGTTTTCCCCTCAAATCTATCATACTGGACCAGCGCCTTCAAATCATGGCCATCAACCGACAAGTCTTGGCCAGCCTGGTTTTTAAGGATGTCGGGTAGGAAAAGGACGCACTGGACCGAACTTGGAATAGCTCAGTGTTTGGAACTAACAATAGCTGACATGCCCAAGAACGAATCCCTTCTATCGGCTGCTTACTACTTTTAGTCCGATACGCTCAACGCCTTCTTATTTAGACAAGGGCCGATGACCCCCACCCTGATGGATGTGGCAATGATAACCGGCTTGGATATTACCTCCACAGTCAGCCCAAGTGATCTTCAGCGCAAGTGCCAACACAACTTCAAGACCAAAATCATTGGCGGCTGGAGCGGCTTCATCTCTACGAATATGAAAGACGGGCCGATTTCGGACAGGGAGCACACCGCCTTCCTCCTTATGTGGCTAGAGAAGTTTGTATTCTGTGGATCTAGCTGCGGCCCAACTAGTAACTGGCAGCACGTAGCTGAAGCCCTTGCCGAGAAAAAGCATATCCCCTTAGGCAAGTACCTATTGGGTTATCTATACTAGGTCTTAAGCTCGGCTTCGGCTCGATTGGCCATCAAGCAATCTGTTGGCACTGGGGGCCCGTGGTGGTTGCTACAGCTCTGGCTCAACTTACATTTGTACAAGATAGCCGAACTGCCTGCCCCACTTCAAACCGAGTTCCCACTGATAGAGCCTAGAATTGTAGATGATGAAGAAAAAACCACTCGGTGGCCGACGTCCTACGGTGAAGCCGCTTCAACCTACCGGCTCAAAACCGATGCCGAAGACTTCATAGAATGGTTTGATCGGCTGTACAGCGGCTTTCCAAACGCCTCCAAAATCTGGTTCGCATATGAATACTTTATTGAACTTGAGCAGCCAGACAATCTTCGGCTAGACGAACTCGATTCAGAAGAATACACGGCGCCAAGGGAAATTTTTGTCACTGCTATCACTCCTTGCATCCTTCCCATCGGTATTCACCAAGGCCGCAACGTCACAAAATCTTATGAGTTTTATCACCCCATGGTGGCGGCGAGGCAATTTGGAATGGGCCAACTGCCCATCGGCTTATGGTTTGCCGACAATATCCAGCCGAGGGGAAGAATCGAAGGCAACGTAATGATGCTTCGGCTACTTCAACTCCCATTTACTCCTCTCGGCAGCATGAACAGAATCAATCTGGCTATAAGTAGATCACCAATCTTCAATCATTGGTGGGGCGAGTGGAAGCAACACTTATTCCATCAATCAGCTACAATGTTTCGACCATCATCGACCCCGACGGAGTTCCATCGGTAAGCACATTTCCTAGTTCTTTGTTTATTCATCGATCATTACTCATATCATCGGCTAACCAAAATTTCCTTCTGTTGCACACAATCGACGATTCCCCTCCCCCAGTCAGCCGAAGCGGGATGATGATCAACTACGTGCCCGGCATCCTGCCGAACGGGTGCGGGCTGGCGCCATCCCCAATCGGCTTCAATGCGCCGAAGGTGGGCACATTACTCCACGGCCAGACCTGTGAGCCGCTTCGTCGGATAAAGAGGACCCAGCCGTCGGCTGATGCTACTTCGGCTGCCCAAGCCAGAAAAAGGGCAGCCAAGAAGGCGAAGCGAGCCCCAGCCGACGACGACTTGTCCCCCGTTGATCCAATCGTGGACGCCTTCTTGGCTCAAGAAGTGGAGGATGAAGAAGTTGCAGAAGCTATTGATGAAGCCGTAGCCAATTCCAGCTCGGAAAAATACACTGCAACCCCATCGGCCGACGAGAGCAGCGCCCAAAAAACTCCAAGTCCTCCGAGGCGTTCTGCTCGGCCGATCACGGTAAATAACTTCACTCCTTTCCCCTTTTCAAATTACTCATTTGCATCCGCTCATGCCTCCTCTATATCTCTGAATCGGCAGAGAACCAAATGTGTCACCATGAAGAAATTGGATCCCATGCGATCAGTAAGTCCTTATCCTCATACTTTGTGCATTGCTTAGCCGATCCCCAACTAACTCCCTTCACAGCCACCAGGCGCACCAACACCTGCCACCCAGGAATCAAGTGAGCGCACCCAATCGGCTGCAGGCAGCAGCCACGCTGATGAAGAAGTCATCTCGGCTGCAGGTGGTGATCAAGCCAATGAAGAAGTCATCTCGGCTGCAGGTGGTGATCAAGCCCCGCTCAATCTCATTAGCTGATTTGATAAGTCCATCACTTTTCTAAACTATTATTTTCCTTTTTCAAAATATAGCCAATCTCTTGGGCTTCGACCTGTTGGAGTTTGAAGATCTCGACGACGGAGGCGAGAAGGCACTGGTGCCGCTTGACGCAGTCCTTAAAGCGATTATAGCCGACATCGGCAATCGACTGGAGGTCCCTCTGGATGTAATGGTAGCCAACTGCGGCCCAATTCACGCTCGGTGCAAAGAAATCCAAAACCAGCTACCAGACGCCATGGTTGACGCAATCGTCCCGACCACCTTCCTAGAAGCGCACCAAGTGAAATATGAGCGAGCCCAACAACGCCTTGCCGATCATCGAGAAAACTAGTCTTTGATGGCGATGATCAAGTCGAGTCAAGAAGATATCAAGGCCAAAAAAGCTGACTTCGACGCCTTGAAGACGGAGTTGGCCGCCAAACTTGAACAACTTCAGACGCGAAGGGATCAGATAATAGCCGACTTCGTCCAAATTACTACAGAAATCCAAGTGCAGGAAGAATACATGGCCGCCCTGCCTAAAGAGATCGAAGACAAGTGATCAAGCATCAAGGCGGCCGTGTCCCACCTGAAGGGCTTGACCAAGGTGGTGAGGCCGATAACTGGGTCCGATGCCGATGACGCTAAGGCCATCGAGGAAGTAGATCAAATCTAAGGCGTTGTCGGCCATAGCTAACTTTTTGAAGCAGTGAGCCGATTGTAATAACTTAGAAATCCTAACTGTTGTAATTGGCTTCAGCCTTCTAAAACTGTCTTGTGATCAGCTTCTGTAAAATCTTGCTTGACGTTAAACTATCTTCTGTAATCGGCTCGTTTTACCTAAGTTCCACTTAACACATGCTTGCCGATTATGTTAAACTTGCTTGAACTCGTCAAAAATTTCAAAAAAGTCACTCTTTCTCCTTGATATCGTATTGTATTGTGTATGCATATGCCCCCTTAATTTCGTTGATGTCTGTGATGTCGACGAAATTATGAACTGAATACGCTTGCGTCTTGTTGTCATAACCGTCGGCCACCGCCAGCCGATCGTGGGTAATTAGGGAAAACATGACTTGAAAATCACCTAAAGGCGATGTGTGCATCACGACGCATCGGCTAACATGAATCGGCCGAACAAACAGAGCCGAATCATGAATTGATCCACACACTTGGGTAATATTTTTTTAAATACTTTCCATTTAGAGCCCTTCCAAATACTTATCCATCCAACCCTTCTAACATGTAGGCCCCTTTAGAGACGCATTTGTGGATCTTGAGAGGCCCTTCCTAATTTGGCGACCACTTGCCGAATTTATTGTCTCCGGATCCAATCGACAGTATCAATTTCCAAACGAGTTCGCCCTCTTCAAAAGATTTAGGCACACCTTTTTTATTATAATGTCCGGCTACTCATTCTTTATCTCTTGTAACTTTTTCCAAGGCCCTCATCCTGGATAAAACTAAGTCTTCTGATTCGTCCATCATCAAGTGATAATAATCATCGGCTGTGAGTTGATCCTGTAGTTGAATGCGCCTTGAGCCGATGACGCTTTCCCATGGTAGCACTGCCTCATGCCCGTAGACTAGCTTGTATGGAGGGACTTGAATTGATCCGTGGCATGCCATCCGATATGCCCACAGTGATTCAGCTAATCGGCTGTGCTATTGCTTGGGGTACTCAGAGATCTTTCTTTTAATCAATTTAATCAAACTCTTATTTGAAGCTTCGGCTTGCTCGTTGGCCTGTGCGTAGTACGACGAAGAATTAAGTAGCTTGATCCCCAAGTCGGCAAACTGAACAAATTCGTCTGATACGAATATAGATCCCTGGTCCGTCATAATTGTTTGTGGGATGCCAAATCGGTAGATAATATGTTCTTTGACAAACTCGATTGCGTCTTTGGAGTCAACTTTCTTTAAGGAGATCTCTTCCACCCATTTTGTAAAACAGTCTGTTGCCACTAAAATAAACTTGTGCCCTTTGCTTGAGGGTTGATTGATCTGGCCGATCATGTAAATGCCCCATCCTCTGAACAGCCAACGCTTGATGATTGGATTCATAGCCGATGCTGGTGCACGTTGTATGGCGCCGAATTTCTGACAATCCTGGCAACCCTTGTAATACTTGAAACAGTCCTCCAGCATTGTCGGCCAGAAATATCCTGCTCGCCGAAGTAGACACTTCATCTTATGGGTCAATTGATGTGTGCCGCAAATCCCTTCATGCACCTCTCCGATAGCCACTTTGGCTTGATCGGCTCCCAAACACTTAAGCAGCACGCCGTCAATCATCCGATAATACAGATCTTCATCGAGCAAAACATATCTTAATGCCTTATATCGCAGTTTCATTTTAGCTGATTAAGAGAGGTTCTTGAGATAGTTGTAGACTTCAGACCTCCAATCATCGGCTGTGATAACAGCAACTTCGATTTCAATATCTTTTGTCATCGGCCTATAGCCGGATGCCCCTTGAGCCAAATCATTGGCCTCAATATTCTGTTCTCTGGGGGTATGCTTCAACGTGACCAGCCGAAAACCTTCCATCAATTCCCGGCATTGTTGATAGTAGATCATCAGCGTGTCGTTTTTGCATTCGTACTCTCCTGACAGCTGGCTGATGACCAGCAGTGAATCTCCCATTATTTCGATGGCGTCGGCTTCAACTTCCTTGAGTAGATGCAATCCTTTAAGTACGGCTTCGTATTCGGCTTGGTTGTTTGTAGCACGGGGGTTAATAGTGAAAGCAAATTGAAAACTTGCCCCCCTAGGCAAAATAGACCAAGCCGATGCCGCAGCCATTGGCGCAAACTGAGCCATCAAATGTCAATGTCCAAGGCATGATTTCTACTGAGTCGATTAAATCGTTCCTGTGCTCCATGATAAAATTTGCTATAGCTTGTCCTTTGACTACCCTGGGTGCTTGATACCTCAAATCAAATTCGGTCAGGGCAAAAATCCACTTCCCAATTCTTCCTTTCAATACTGGAGCATATAGCATGTACTTAACTACATCGGCTTTACAGATTATTGTGCACTCGTTGGATAGCAGATAATGCCTTAACTTGGTACATGAAAAATACAAGCATAGGCATAGCTTTTCTACTGGTGAATACCTTGTTTCTGCATCCACTAGCCGTCGGCTGAGATAGAAGATAGCCTTTTCCTTTCCCTCAACCTCTTGGATTAAAACCGAGCCGATTGACTTATCATTGGCTGATAGGTACAGCTTGAATGGTATCCCTTTTTGTGGAGGCATTAGAACTGGACGGGAGCATAGATAATCTTTGATATTGTCCAAAGCCTTTTGTTGCTCTGCCCCCATGTGAATGCTTGATCGGCCTTCAGCCGAAACAGTGGTGTGAACGGCTCCATCTTTTCTAAAAGATTGGCTATGAACCGCCTGATGAAGTTGATTTTGCCGATCAATGATTGAAGCTGCTTCTTGCCCTTCGGAGGTTGTATCGACTTGATAGCATTGATGCTTCTTGGTGTAACCTCAATTCCTCTTTCATGAACAAGAAACCCTAGAAATTGCCCGGCCGATACGCTGAACGCGCACTTTAACGGATTCATCTTCAGGCCATATTTTCTTGTCCGCTCCAAAATCTGCCTGAGATCGGCTATATGGTCCTCTATCTCCCTGGACATGACAATGACATCGTCGATGTAGATCTCCACCAGAGAGCCGAACATATCATGAAAAATGTAATTCATGGCCCGTTGATATGTTGCCCCAGCATTTTTTAGCCCGAACGTCATAACGACCCATTCATACAAGCCGATTGCCCCAGGACATCGGAAGGCAGTTTTATGAATGTCCTCTTTGGCCATGAAGATTTGATTGTAACCTGCATTGCCATCCATAAAGCTGATAATTTTGTGGCCTGACGCAGCGTCTACGGGCAAATCGGCTATGGGCATTGGGTATTCATCTTTGGGGGTAGCCTTATTCAGGTCTCTGAAGTCGATGCATACCCGGAGTTTCCCGTTCTTTTTCAACACTGGGACAATGTTTGAGCCCCACTCGACGTATCGGCAAGGTCGAATGAATCCAGCATCGTATAGGCGAGTTATTTCGGTTTTAATCGCGTCGTACATATTGGCTTTGAACCTCCTGGGAGGTTGTTTGAATGGCCGATAGCCCGCCTTGATTGACTGTTGATGAACGACAATAGATCGGCTAAGACCGGGCATCTCGAGGTACTGCCAAGCAAAACAATCTTTATATTCTTTTAACAAATTAATGAGCTGGGATCTACAATGAGAAGATAGATTTTTGCTAATATACGTCGGCCTCGGCTTGTCACCAGAGCCGATGTCAATTTCTTCCAACTCGTCGGCTGACGTAAAACCTTGCCCGAGCTTGCCATCGTCTTCGTCTGCGGTGTCCATGCCGAAGACGCTCGAGCCCTCCACCATGTCTTGTTCAAAGCAGCAGTTGCTGCTCATCATCTCCAATCGGTTGTATTGTGGAATTGGAAACATTTAGAAAATCGGCTTGACAAATTTTCCCAGACAAACAATCGATGCCTTCGATTTCCCAAAGTGGCAAATCGGCACTGACGATGCTAATTGACCTGTCGGCTGGCACGATCTCAATCTTGTCGCCATCCCATTGGATCAGGCTCTGATGCATCGTGGAAGGAATGCAACAATTGTCATGTATCCAGTCCCTTGCGAGCAGCAGGCTGTAAGACCCCTTCCCGTCGATGACAAATAATGTTGTGGGCACGGTCTTATTACCGATGGTCAGTTTGATGTTCAGGACGCCCTTGGTTTCTGACGGGTTGCCGTCGAAGTCCTTGAGCACCATATTGGTCTTTATCAGGTCTTCGGCCCCTTTTCCTAGTTTCTGAATGTTGCGTGGGGCATTAGGTTGACTACGGCTCCCCCATCAACTAGCATCTTGGACATCGGCTTGCCGTTGATGAATCCTTTAACGTACAACGGCTTCAGGTGCCGATTTTTGGTCCCCTCTGGTTTGTCAAAAATAGCTTGGTCCAGTGAGATTGCTAGTTTCACCAAGTCATCTTCGATAGTGTCTGCATCGGCTTAAGGAGCACCGAATTCGGCTGGCAATATGAATACCATGTTGACCGATGCAGAAACTTTGCCTTTCCCTTTGGCTGCCCTCCTGGCTTGATCGGCTGAACTCTCCCGGGCTTGCTCCTCATCGGCTGTGGCGGTTTTCTCTTTGGGGATCCATCGCCTTTTGATCTTACCCAGCCGACGACGTTGTTCTTGGATCATTTGCCGAGCTTCTTCTTCCCTTCCTTCACGCTTTAACCTTTGAATTCTTCGTTTCTGTGTTTTGGTGAAGAGGTCAGAGGGGCACCATTGGGGGTTGGATCGTTGTCTTCGTTTTCATCGAAGAAGTCTTGATGGATCGCCCTAGCCGATCGTGAACGGACTGCCGGCGCCGGTTGAGCTGAACGGGCCTTGGGACGAACCGAGTTGGACTAGTCATTGGCTGGCTTCTGTGTTCGTCCTTGGGGTACTCACTTCAAGCCTGGCAGTTTTCTAGCATTGGCAGCCTCATCCTGGTCTCCCAGCAGTGCCTGAAAAATTCACAATGCCAATGAGGATCGGCATCGCTGTGATTCTTGTCGTATCGGCGGCCTCGTGTTTCGGCTCTTGCCGATAAAACCTTTCAAAACGGGCCTCCTCCCACCATGATTGCTGTTGGGGCAGCGTCGATCGCTCGTGTTGATCAGCCATCGATCAGCCGATTGGGCAACGGGGCACACCAAGTTGATTGGTGCGGCTTGCCTTCCAGTCGGCTCTTCTTCTGCATTGACCCCTTTCAATGTTTCGGCTAAGCTTTACGTCATACTACGCTGCCGATCAGCTTGCCTAGGGCCGGTTTGAACGATATTGATTGGGAAGGGGTGGCCATCCACCTTCATCGGCTGATTGGAATCGGTGAACTTGAGTTTCTCGGCTTCTATTGCCGACTGGATCTGCTGCCTGAAGACTTTACAATCGTTAGTGGCATGAGATGTGGAGTTGTGCCACTTGCAATATTTTTTCTTCTTGATTTCTTCGGCCGATGGGATCACGTGGTTCTCAGGAAGCTGGATCTATTTTTCCTTGAGCAATAAGTCAAAAATCCTGTCGGGCTTGGTGATGTCGAAGTCATATCTCTCTTCTTTGGTCGTCTTCAGCAGCCACTGGCAGACGATCGCTTTTTTGCGTCATCGTCGTTGGAATCGGAGTCTGACTCAATGATGACTTGAGTTATGTTCTTGACGGCCTTCCTGGTGTCTTGAAATCTTTGTTCATGGGCCGTCACCTTCTGTGCCAGATGTGCCAGGCTGTCGAAGTCCTGAGCGGAGAAGCGTTCACGGATCGGCGCGATCAGGCCATGGAAGGCCAAATCGGCTAGCTGGGCATCCGACAGCACCAGGCTGTAGCATCGCTTTCACATCTCTCTGAAGCGTTGGATGTATTCTTGAACCGACTCGTTGTGCTTCTGCCTGATACTGGTGAGGTCCGACAACTTCATTTCATGGTTGCCGGAGTAGAAGTAGCTGTGAAATTGTTTTTCGAGATTGGCCCAGCTCTGAATTGAGTTGTAAGGCAATGAAGAGAACCAGGTGAAAGCCGATCCCGAAAGCGACAAAGGGAACAACCGGACTCTCAAGGTGTCTATAGCCGATGCTTCGCCGCACTGCGCCAGGAATCGGCTGACATGCTCGTGGGTTGACACGTTGTCCTGCCCTGAGAATTTTGAAAAGTCAGGGATTTTGTATCGATTGGGCAATGAAATCCGCTCAAAATGTTCCGGATAAGGATACTGATACATATTCCCTGAGTCTTTTGGTTTGAGGCCGAATTGGTCGTGCATGACATCCGCAATCAAATCGGCCCAAGTCCGATTGTCCTGCTGTAGATCATATGGCGCGGGTGCTTGCTGATATAGTGGTGGTGGCGTCTAAAGCCTGTAGTGATGATCTCGGCGGCCTCCTTGATACTGGTAGTGGAGTGGATGATCAGCGGGAGGCGGCCAATTTGCCTATGGTGGCATTGGTGGACCCGGGAACAGCTGTCGGCCACCGGCGTTGTACTGTCTGTCCAGGCCAATCTGGGCAACCGGCTCCAACTGCCGATTATCGTTGAACATGTTGGCGACCTGATCATGGGGCAACGGTTGCTTTCTGTTCAGCATGGTGATTATTTGCCTTGCAGCCGATCCGGACGGATTAGGCTGGCTGAGGACCCCTCCTGGCGGTCCTAGCTGTGCTGGCGATGGAATCGGCCGATTCTGGGTGGCCAACATCTTGTAACCAGGAAACTGGCCATCTGTCAAGTACGTCGACCCCCGCTACAGCTGGTCAACTATCTTGGCGTTGACCACAGTAGCGATCATGTTGTTAAGGGTGTTGACAAGGATGCTACTCTGGTTGACCAACGTGTGATGGACGGCCGAATCAATTCGGTCTTGCAAAGTATGCAGGGATGAATCATCTTGTTCCTGAATCGGCTCCTCCACCTTTTGTTTGCCCTTTGATCCACTGAAGGTGGACGCCTTGAGCTCGTCCATGCTGAATTTGTACTTTTGATGCACAGCCTCGGATCTTGTCTGGGTGAATGATTGCAGGTAGTTGGCCTGGAGCTCTTCTACTATCTTCTTGTAATCGGATTGCTGTTCAGCCGATAGCTGCTCCATCTTCACAGGCACGATGTTGTCCTAAGAAACATTGGGGCTCTTGGAGTCGACCATCTTGTCGGCTGCGTCCTAGCCAAGTTGACAAAGAAAGTCCCACTGGGCGTGCCAAGAAGTGTGTTGACGAGAATTTTCTCTCACGCGCTGGCCTCGGAGATCTGGTTAACTCTAGTGCAGGTCCTTCTCGGCTACCTATGCTGTTCAAGGCGTGCCAGTTGGTTTGATCTGTTAACCAACAAGAAAAATAGAGATATATGCGGTAAGTATTAAGTTAGATCCTACTGGATAGGCTGCAGGAGTCAATCTACATATATATGCTATTCCATGGTCTATTTAAAGTAAGTGACTATAATAGATCGGTTGTTGCTGAGACAGTATTAGCCACTTAACCCAAATATACCACAGAATAATAGATATAGGCTTTAACAAACTTAGTCGATATCATAAGTCCAACTGTGAATCGGCTAATACTCTGATTTATCTTATGAAAAGATATTGATCTGAGCTAAATGCGCTAAACCTAGATCAGTCGGCTGTCGGCTGTAGCTGACAAACTGATTCTGGCTTAGGGCATTTAACTAGAGCAAGATCTTAATATAAGAGACAGTTTTAACAGTCCTGATAACAAATATCAAAAGAATATTAAAACAGATAAGGCCGGCTGAAACCCCGACACTGTCTCTAAGCAAAATACATCTAGCCGAACATATCATAAAAGCTCTAAAAACGACTTAATAATTCAACACTGATACAACATTAAGTATAAAAAGAACAATCTGATCTAAACATTGTCTAGATTATATGCAATATATGATAACTAGCGTAGCATAAATCATCGAATTTAGAGTGTCATAACGATGGAAGCACTAAATTCGACGAGATACACCACTAATGACAAACATTTACCTGAACTTGGGGATCGAAATGATGAAGCCCGAAGCCGGATCAGTTGTTCGTCTAAAGAAAAAGGAGGCGATGAGCCGAAGGTTGTATTGATTGTGTGAATAATGTCTAATTACAGGGATCTCAGGTCCTATTTATACCCAAGAATAACATTATCTGTACAGACCCTGGACTCTATCTAAACTACCATTTAAAATACGACAATATCCCGGGAAGGACATGCCGCATTACAATAAAAAGTTTAAACAAATTCCTAATTTACAGATACAACTGCCGTTACAGGACTCTATCCATGGATGGCAATATTTTTTAACGCGCAAACTGATAACCGAATCTTCTATTTATCTTCAAGCACTTTCATCGAAAACGGTTTTATCTTCTCCTCTGACTCAGCATCGGCTATCGGCTATCCTTGTCCGATCCAACCTCAGCCGATTGACATCGTAGCCGATCGTTACTCAGCCGATTTGAGCATAGCCGACACAGCTTCTGCTTCTCCGCAGATTATTCCACCAATCCAATTCCGCTTCAAATTCGACCTTGAACTTGAGGATTTGGTTACCAAATTTGGTCGTTTACAACATGACAGTACACTCATACAGACCGTACCGAGTGATAAAAGCGGTCTTGGGAGTGTCCTCTTCCCGAATTATCAACTGATGGTAGCCTGATCGCAGGTCTATCTTGGAGAACACCTTTGCCCCCTTGAGTTGATCAAACAAATCATCAATCCGTGGTAGAGGATACTTGTTCTTGATAGGACCTCATTGAGCGCGCGATAATCGACACACATTCTCTTGGTCTTGCCTTTCTTCTCCACAAATATCACCGGAGCACCCCAAGGCGACGTGCTCGGGCGGATATAACCTTTCTGCAACTGTTCATCAACTTTCTTCTTTACTTCTGCCAACTCGTTGGTTCCCATTCTATATGGTCTCTTGTGAATTGGGGCGGTCCCGGGTACTAGGTCAATCCAGAATTCAATTTCTTTCTAGTGGCATCTGAGTTAAATCTTCGGGAAAAACTTCAGGGTATTCTCTGACTATGGGAATATCTTCTAATTTCATAGGGATCTTTGTTGCTACCTCAGACGATTCACCAGTAGAAACATGATTCAAACTTGCCACAGTCCTGGCTTGCATGGGAGAACGAAAAACAATCTCTTCTCCTTTTCCATTGATTAAAGTAATTGTACGACTAGCGCAGTCAATTACTCCCTTATGTCTTGACAACCAATCCGTCCCAAGAATGACATCTAGGTCTTTAGATTGAAGAAGGATAAGATTGGCTAGAAATTTGGATCCTTGGATCTCTATTGCCACGGAGGGACAGTACTGAGCTGTCTCCAAATGGTTTCCAGGGGTTTGAACCCGCATAGGTATCTTAAGTTCCACTACTGATAACCCATGTGTCCCCACAAACTGCTTTGAAATAAATGAATGCGTAGCACCAGAATCAAATAATACTATAGTAGGAGTGAGATTCACAGGAAACGTACCCAGTCGATCGTTGCCAATTCTCAAAATGAATTAATTCCGCAACGTACTGTCACTGGATGGAGAATGTGCATGGACTATCGAAATCTTAACAAGGCAACAAAGACAGATCACTTTCTGCTTCCCTTCATCAACGAGATGTTGGAACAGTTAGCGAATCACTCTTTCTTCTGTTTGCTTGATGGGTATTCCAACTATCATCAAATTCCCATCCATCCCGATGACCAAAGTAAGACCACCTTCACATGCCCCTATGGAACGTATGCCTATCATAGGATGTCTCTCAGGTTGTGTAATGCACGCGCATCGTTCCAAAGGTGTATGATGTCTATGTTCTCAGACATGATCAAGCAAATCATGGAAGTTTTCATGGACGATTTCTCCGTCTATGGAAAAACTTTTGACCATTGTCTCGAGAACTTAGATAAGGTCTTGCAAAGGTGTAGGGTGAAGGACCTGGTACATAATTGGGAGAAGTGTCAATTCATGGTCCGTGAAGGCATAGTCCTTGGGCACCTTGTGTCCGAAAGAGGGATATAGGTGGATAAAGCTAAAATCGATGTCGAAAGACTTCCACCTCCTATCAATGTCAAGGGAATCCGTACCTTCCTAGGTCATGCGGGGTTCTATCGTAGGTTCATCAAGGATTTCCCTCAAATCGCTAGACCCCTCACAAACCTCTTAGCTAAGGATGTTCCTTCGACTTCGATGATGAGTGTCTTCACTCCTTTAATATCCTTAAAGAAGCACTCATCTCAGCTCCTATCATTCAACCTCCCAACAAGTCGCTGCCATTTGAAATAATGTGCAATGATAGCGACTTTGCTACAGGAGTATTTCTTGGTCAAACCAAGGACAGGAAACATAGCGACATAGCCTAGGCTAGCAAAACTTTAACAGGAGCTCAACTTAATTATGCTACTAATGAAAAAGAGCTTCTTGCTGTTGTTTTTCCTATCGATAAGTTTACATCTTACTTAGTTGGATCTAAGGTAATAATTTACACTGATCATGCTACCTTGAAATACTTGATCAATAAGAAAGATAATAAACCTAGGATAATTAGATGGATTCTTCTACTCCAAGAATTTGACATCGAAATCAAAGATAAAAAGGGAGTAGAGAATTCAGTAGTAGACCACGTGTCTCGTGTGTATTATAGGAAGGACTTACCCATCAATGATTGCATACAAGACGGGCATGAAAGTTTCTTTTTTGAATTTGTGGAATCTTGCTCTCTTAAGGTATCTTTAGAACCTATCACATTTTATGTCATGAGCACATACAACCACCTTAAGGTCCTCACTAAAGAAATGTTTAGAAGGTTGGTTGTAGATGCTTTTGTTTATCATAAACATTGCAAATTTTGTGGTTGCACATATGGCACTAACCTTGCAGCTAGAACTTCAACGATAAATCAACAATTGGTGATGAAGCTGGGAACTACATCATCAATGGTAGCTGCATTATAAGAACTCCCCATCGTCGAGCTTTTGACCATAAAAAAGCACTGCCGGGAGGTAGCCCGGATTATCATCTCCCTTCATAACTAAAAAGCAAGAACATCTTTTTAGGATAAGTTTAACCTCAGGTATTTTTGGTCACTAACCATTTCAGGTTAAGATTAAAAAGAACGATGGTCATGCGATGCCTGAGAACATGGAGCTACATCAACTTTTGCATCTTGATGTTTCTGGTGATGGAACAAGTTTTGAGGGAGGCTGGACACCACGGTCTTGATTTTTTGTGTCCCGCGACACAAAAATCCAAGTGTGGGGGAGTTTGGTACGTATTTCCTAACAAATTTCATTCATGCCAAAATTCCACCATGGTTTAGAGATGATGTTAGTTCTACCTTGCCTTGCTAAAAAAATGAAAAAAAGGTTTGAAATATCCTGCTTTTGACATTAAACAAAGCCCTGCCGGGAGGTACCCGAAGTTCACCATTCATACACTCATACTTATCTTCACGTGAATATAAATTGATCATATGCTTCCTTTATCTATTCTCGCATGCTCTGGTCAGTCCATTCATAGGCTCTTTAAATTAAGCATGGTGCTTAGGTCAAAAGTCTTCTTTAATCAAACTAGACATGGTGTCGAGTTTGCTTAAAGAATCTCAGACTTAATGCTTGTTTAGATCTTGGTTGTATACATAAGGACCTTAAATTGATTCAAACTGGAGATAACCCAAGACATTTGATATATGATAAAGATGCACAACATACAGAGTGGGTGCAAAAGCCCTTTGGTGTTTATGTTGAGTCAATTTTAATCTAGCCTTGGTTGAGTATAAGAAGGTTGGTGAAAATAAAATTTCAAAAGTAAAATAAATAAAAATTAAAAAAGAGAGAAGTAAAACAGGTAAGAAGGGTAAGAATTCCTTTTTTCTCTTATTCTTTCTGTTGTTTGTCCATGTGTGTCGCAGTCTTCAGGCACATGTCCCCATGAGGATTCAAGGTAAGTTTACACGTAAGTTCTATTTTAATTGCATAAAGTTCTTTGGTTTTCACAACAGTAGGATTATTTCTTGTTTGTATCCACTTGTGTTGTGTCCAATAAAGTTGCAGGTACAAAAAAAAGTGTGGGGTGTCCCTCGTTTGACACGTGCAATCCCTCGGACCACCTTCATGGTGTTGCACATTTTTGCACGGGAGTAACGCAAGTAAATGCAACAAGACATCATATGGTTCAAACCAAATATGGTCTCGCGCGTCGTGATGCTCTTCCGTTGCGCAGGTTTGCAACTTTATTTTTGCACCTTGCATACTAATAAATGTTTCTAGCACTACAAGCATAAGCCTAAAAAGAAAAATCAACCTTGGAGATATGACACATGTTGGTTGCCTTACATACACTTTATTCCATTACTTGCACTCATATGCTGTGAAATCAATTATGTAGGGATAGCATGTCATTCGAGCTATGCATCTATGGGAGAGAGTCTGGTAATGAGCAACTTTGTTTTATGCTGCATAAAAATAATTGGGAATTTTAATTTTATAAAAATTCAAAAACCATAACTTTAACTCCTAGATGATGTTTTCTTCCTACCAAGGCCATATGTCAACATTCACGATCAAACCTTATACATATGCTACTTGTCATCATTTTGAGTTTTGTCAAATATTTAGACCCTCGGTAGAACCTTTCGTCATTGATCAAAGTCTTGTGCATATCCACCACATAAAAATTTTCTCTCCCTCTACATCAAAGTTTTAGCCAAAAATAATTTCACTTTATCTACATCTATATTTATGCAGATTTCTACTCCGAGAATTTGCATCCATTATAGTTATCCACAAAATAAATGCTCCAATCAATTAGTAATCCTCCTACTCATGCCAAATGAGACAAGAGCTATAGGAATAAAAATAAAAGGTTCATGATGCTCATGAAAAAGAAGAAAAATCTTCTCGAGCAGAATGACTATGAAAAAAACAAAAAAAAGAGAGAAAAAGAGAAAAATAAAAGTATCATGGCCATGTTCTCGAAAATAAAGTAGGAGGATGATCATTCAAACATAGGAGCCACCGAAACAAATATTTTTCTTTTTCCATATTTCCACCCACATATTCCCATCCACATAAATATGCACAAGCTTGGTCATGAGTACATGGTTAGTTTTCTTCTTGGATCTTTTATTTGACTTTACAAAATATTTGATGCAAATATGCCGCACGATTTTCCCTACCTTGAGCTCCACATAAACTTTATTAGAAGTAGGAGAAAATAAGGCGAGCATTGCCTTGGTGAGGAACCAAACACTTTTGAGCGACTCGAGAGATTCATCAGAGGAAGTTATGTTTTTCATTTTTGAAAACCTTATCAAAACCTAAAGTTATTTAATGCAGAAGAACCATAGTAGCTTATATCTAGACTGTGCCATTTTTCAATACTTAGAATTTCATGGTAGACACATACAGATTCACAGTTATGAGCAGGTCTAGGAATAACTTGTATGTTCGCACTATACCAATAAAGTATCATCCACCTTAGCAATCTTGACCTTTACTCCAGAACGAGCAAAGACTAAGTGTGGTTGAGTTTGTGGTCACTATCACCCAAAATCCAACCATCAACTCCTACATAAATCGAACAAACTTGGCACATCAACGAAG
Organism: Oryza australiensis; assembly: GCA_019925245.2. NCBI lineage: Eukaryota > Viridiplantae > Streptophyta > Magnoliopsida > Poales > Poaceae > Oryza > Oryza australiensis. Next base: position 552,386 of record JAIFGZ020000792.1, read on the forward strand.
TAGTAGGGTTATTTACTAACTCTTTCCACGAGTGTTGGTGATTTAATACATGCAGGTGAATTATGTATCAAAATGAAGTGAAAGTGCGCTTTCGTGGCAAAGAAACACAACTCCAACTGATCGGCGATCGCCACGTTAGCTTCCCACGGATCAGAGGGCCCACAAGTCGGGTGAAACTGCCTTAAAGTGGGATCAAACACTCGAGAACCACCTTAGAGGCCCACATGTCAGCCACCAGAGAAAATTGGAGGGGTTTTGCCCACATCATGGTTCGACAGAACCATGGTTTGGCTGAACCAAAATTGTGGCCAAACCGCCTCAGCTTTCATGTGGCAGCTCCCTATTCGTCCCCAATGACGTTTAGGTGGGTGTGGCGGTTAGTAATCGCATCAAACTGACATTGAGGGCTATAAAAGGAGGCACTCCACTTCACTTCAACACACCTCCAAGAAGATTAAAGCTTCACTCCAAAGGCTTAGTGAATAGGTTAGAGAGTGAGGGGAAGCTCCGAAAGGAGTGCCCCAAATGTCAGAGTTTTCTTCGAGGGTAAGTTCAGAGGAGTGCCGGGAGTCCCGGTACCGACCTTCGGCCTTGTACCTCGACGAATGCTTTCTTCAATAAAGTAAGTGTTCGTGTTTACTTTGGTTGTTAAGCATTTACATTGAGTACTTTACTTTACTTTAATTTTGCTTGTGGGATCACCGCCCTAAGTTGGGTGCTCTAGTACTAAGCCCCTAATAAAGACGGGTGTTCTTGTGCAAGGCTAGAGTAGTATTTGATAGTTTAGACATGGTGTCCAGGCTAGAGGTTACCTTTGTTTGCCTCATACTCCACGGGTGAGAGGTAGGCGGCACGTGGTGACAGCCCTGTCCGTCCTTTGTATTCCTCCATGTTCGGTGCCCACAGCAAACCGAGTGTAAGCCGGTGCCCACAGCAAGCAAGAGAAAAGCTAGAGTAATTTACCTGCTTCTTAGAGCCGCAACCATAGTAATCCTCCTTATACTATCGCCTACCTAATCTTGGATGTCCTTGGATGAACCTTACTCTTAGATAATCCTACCGTTCCTTGGATTCGATATCCCTTGGAATACTCCCTTGGGTGAAGTGCTACAACGGTATTCCGTGCGCTTGCGGATTTTATCTGTGGACATAAGAAATACCAACAAGCATTTTTGGCGTCGTTGCCAGGGAACGGTTGCTAATTTATCCTAGAGCTTAGGTCATCCTCGTATCTTTTTATTTTTCTTTTTCCTTAGATTATGGAGCAATCTATCCAAAGCCTATCCACTCCGAAGGGAGTGTTCTTTGAGCCACCATCTTCTTCTTAGCCAATTATTTCATCTGGCTTTGAACTCTAGTCTGGCTTTATAGCCATGGTTCGGGAGCAATCCTTCTCTGGACGCGATCATGAAAACCTACACTACCATCTGCAAGAGTTTGAGCAATTGTGTTCATGCCTGATGATTTCAGGCTTGACACAAACAAGTTAGAAGTGGAAGTTGTTTTCCTTTTCAGGTACACTCTTACCATAGAGAAAGTACACGGTGGGTGGGAAGAACTCAGAAACAGGTTCTGTCTCGCTTTCTTCCTGCTAACCCGTATCTCATCTCTACGAGTAGAAGTTCTCAGCTTTCAGCAGACTGATAAGGAAACTATAGGTGCAGCTTGGGCCAGGTTTTCAACGCTCGTTCATTCCGGCCCGACCTGTCTTTACCTGACCATGTGCTGTTGCAGCATTTTTGGTCCGGTCTTGGCAAAGAGTCTACCCTATACCTTGATTTCGCATCCCATGGTTCGTTTTCACATAAGACTCCGGCAGAAGGAAGGGAAATCCTAAGTCGTATCTTAGGGAACACCTCCTTCGTTGAAGGTTATCATGAATAACTATCAGCGGTCAAGGAAAGCGATGAGGATAACCCTCCAGCCGAATCCAATGCTTTACCTTGCATATCTCAAGATCTAGCTGTAGAAACCTCACCCAAACCGAAAACACCGAAGGATGAAGAAATTCAGTCTTCGGAGTTTCCCTCCAATTTCGAGGATGATCTTTTCGAAGATTATGGAAATACCTCAAAATTCTTCTGCAAAAAGAGACCACCAGTTCTAGTTTCTCTTCCTGTGTCTCTCGAGGATAAATTCCCTAGAGAGACCGTGAAGGGGTTAACGTCTATTATGAGCCATGAGTGGTTGAAAGAGTGTGAATTATCATCCGAAGCAATTCAGATTAGTTCACCTTCGTCAACCATTCATTGCAACAGGAAACTCCGGTTTAGGTCCTTTACAATCGCATCATCGGGGCAAATATCATTTCTGATTCCCTAGCATTCGCACTTCTCGGTGACAAACCATTGACCCTGACTCATAAAACTTTGAAGACTCCTCATGTATATTTTAGAAAGTTATGTGATTTTGCAGAACGTGACTGTGGGTAAATCTTGAGGCAATCCTAAACTTTCATATGTTTGATGTTTTAGACTTTGACATTCTGATCGGGCATCCGCTTGAAAAGCTTTTCTTAGATGCACCGACACTAGGAGTCCTCAATATCAAACTCGGGAGGGATTCATTTTCAATTCCTATCTCTAGAGCTATGAACTCCAGAGCTGAACCCTCTCCTGAATGTGAGCCTATCGAGGTAGTTTTGGAGGTTTCATTTTCAATTCCTATCAAGGAGTCAGGATCCGCACCACTCCGCGGAAGACGACCACGGCTCCAGTGCACATCCAGCTTGCGCACCAGAACCCGTCGCCAGCACCAGAGCCTCTTCTAGTGTTCGTGCCGCCACCTCCTCCTCCTCCACTAGCTCAGGCGCTAGGTTTGACCTTTGCTCAAGCGTCCGCAGCAGTGGGCAGCAGCAAGGGAGGTTGGTTGTCGGCGATGCCCGGGCCCTCCACCCGGCTCGTCAACATCACCGGTAGCGAGCGGCTTCGACAACGGTGGCGGCGGCTCCGGCTCGGGGCTTAGCGGTGGCGGGACCTACCTACAGGACTCCTGCAGCTGCACAGAGGAGGTTCGTGACAAGCCCGAGTCTGACTTCGACTCCACCGACCGCAGGAGCCGTTCCGTGCACTTGGACGTTACTCCTAGTTTCTCACTATGTTTAGTTTGCTTTGTCTGGTAGATGTGTGCTTAGGTTTGTTTGAGTGTGTGTTAGTCGGCAGACCTTACCAATTGGTTGTGGTATGGCTGCCATTAAATAGGAGTTGAACTGCTTTTTCTTTTCGTAATGTTTAATTTCAGATCTGAATAATTTATAATAAAGTTTAGGATTCTCAGCAGTCTGTTTTTCTTCTTGTCTTTCTTTTTCCTTCTGTCCGCCCTCTTCAGATGGTGAACACCAGGCCTCTCAACCGCGATAATGGTGATGTCAACAACAGCGAGAACCAGAACGGAGGCAACAACCACAACGAGGCTGCAGGCAATGGTCCTCCTCCGTCGCCAGAGAAGCCAATGCTCGCCCAAGTTCTCACAACTTAGACACAGATGATGGCTACCATGATGTTGAAGGGTTACGTGGAGGCTACGATAGCATAAAACAAAACTTTTCTACCACGCAAACCAGGAACACTTGCAAGTAAGGATCGATAGATCGTTACCGATTGGAGTAGAGTGCAGCGGAGTAGCCAATCAGGACTATCTGATCTGGAACAGGGCTGGCCGATGATAGCCGATTCCCGGGGACAGCCGATTCGCCGATGCCACAGCTGATCCGAGTCGTCAGATCGCGTTCTCGCACCTCGCTCCGATGTGCTCGACCTCAGCCAATTCCACCAAAGCCGATCGATCCGCCGCAGCCGCGCTTGCGTCGCCGATCTGCCGCAGTCATCTACACCGGTATCCACACGTCCGGGGACAGAACACCGAACACCCGTGTGCTAGCACACGATGCAAGGCTAGGGTTTGGCTCGAAAGTGGGGATGGTTTCAGTGGAGATTGATCACGGCGCAATGCAATTCAATACAGCAACTCTCCACCCCTCGCCCCTTTAGATAGAGTTCGCCGACTGGGACTAGTGGCCGATCAGGACTCTATTTTGAATCGGATCCCATCCGAATCTCATAGAGTTGGCCGCCCATACGTCGTAAGCCCATAGGACTCTATTCTATTCTATCCCATAGGGTTCTGATCGAGCCGTATCCGAGTCCAACTCGAATATCTATTCTATCCCCTTAAGCATGCGACCCTGTAGGTTCAGGTATACTTCGTTTCGGCTTGAGTCTAACTCAGCCGATTTGTCAACAGCGGCGCCTAGCAGCACATATTGACACCATAGCATACAAGAATATAATATCGACTCTGAACCTGTAATGTGTACACAAATCCCTTTGCCTCATGATACCAATTAAGCTATAGGCAAGATGTGTGTCATCCCTTCAATAGCTTAACTATTCACTCGAACCGTATTGGATTATCTGTCTGTTGATTGACTCCTCAATCAACTTAGCATGGCCATGCATTTCCATAATCCATTACCTCGAGGGGCCCAGAGATATCTCTCCAAAGGAGGGGCAAATTCCATCTTGATCACTCACATCCCACTCCATGTTTCATAGCAAACCCGAAAACTAACTTTATAGCTACCCAGTTACGGAATAGCGTTTGGTAGTCCCAAAGTAGGCTACTACACATGTTGGAATCCATGATGATCTCAGGTATAAGGACTTTGTACCAACACTACCTGAGACCAACTAATGGCACATTAATTCCTGTAGTGTCTCATGGTGGGTCTATCCAACAATGTGTTCTCTAACACATGTGTCCACGTTTATTGATTTGGTATCTCCATACCCATTATCTATGAGACATGATCATCAATTAATAAACATGTTGATCTTAGAGTCATATTTGTTCCAATAATATGACATATGATCAGGGATCATTTAGAAATAAATTCATGCATAAAGAGTCTCATAAATAAGTCACGTACTTATTGATCAATACAAGATGTCTATTTCATGGAACTGAATAACACTTTATTCATTTATACATAAAAATTGACCATGATATCCAACATCTTCATGTTGCCTCTAGGGCATATCACTAACAGATGCAGCAAATACAGCAGGAGCTGCAAATGCTCCAACAACTACAGCAGCAGGCCCAGCAACCGTAGCAACAGGCAGCTGATCCACCCCCACTGCTCCAGTCCAATCTACCTGAATTCCTCTGCGTTTGCCCACCTACCTTCTCGAGCACCACAACCCCATGGAGGCAAACGACTGGCTCCATGCCATCGAGAAGAAGCTCAACCTCCTGCAGTGCAACGACTAGGAGAAGGTGGCGTTCGCCATTCATTAGCTTTAGGGTCCCGCTTCGGCATGGTGGGACAACCATCTGATGACTCGTCCGACAGGGACGGAGGTTACCTGGGCAGAGTTCTACCGTAGTTTCAGGAAGGCACAAGTCCCTGACAAAATTATGGCACAAAAGAAGAGGGAGTTCCAAGCACTGAATCAAGGCAATCGAACCATGACGGAATACCTTCATGAGTTCAACCGCCTCGCGTGCTACGCACAAAAAGATGTGCGCACTAATGCCGAGAGGCAGGACAAGTTTTTGGCTGGTCTTGATGATGAATTGACCAACCAACTAATCTCGGGTAACTATGTCAACTTCGAGAAACTGATCGACAAGGCCATCCGCCAGGAAGACCAGCGGAACAAAATGTACTGCAAGAGAAAGGCGGCCCATTTCCGGTCGAACCAGGGGAATAACCAGCGGCCCCGCTTCATGCCAGGACAGCAAGGTGGACCCTCCACCATGGTTGTTCGTCAGCACCGCCCATTCCACCAAGGGAACTTCCATCACAATCCCAACTTCAGCCGTGGCAACAACGAATGCGGCGGTGGCGGCCTCACGAATCCGGCTTCGCGCCCACCAACGGCACCGGCCGCCACTCAACCCAAGAAGGATTTTGGGGGCATGCCGTTGGTCTGCTTGAACTGCAATGAGCCCAGGCACTTTGTCGACAAGTGTCCGAAGCCAAAGCGCAGTGGGCCCAAGTTTGTGCAAGCACGGGTCAACCACGCCACAGCAGAGGAAGCTCAGGCAGCACCTGACATCATATTGGCTATGTTTCCTGTAAACTTAGTCTCTGCTATAGTTTTGTTCAATTCTGGTGCAACTCATTCCTTCATATCAAAGAGATTTGTTGGGGAACATGAGCTAAGAAAAGAGAAACTGGTCACACCAATGCGGGTTCACACCCCGGGTAATAGTATGATGTCTGTCAGTTATAGTCCCTCGGTGACAATAGAAATCCAAAGATCATGATTTCTAGCACATATCATCCTTCTCGAATCCAAAGACCTAGATGTCATTCTCAGAATGGATTGGTTGAAAAGGTACAAGGGAGTGATAAATTGCGCGAGACGCACCATCACTTTAACCAACCCAGAAGGAGAAATGGTTACCTTCCAGTCTCCGTTGCCCCTAGTGCAAGGAGTAAGCCTGAACCAGATTGCCGGCTAGGAGGAGCCAATGGCAGAGAAGCAAGAATCCAAGAAATTGAAGGACATACCCGTAGTCTGGGAGTATCCGGAGGTCTTTCCGGAGGATCTCACAACCATGCCGCCAAAGAGAGAGATTGAGTTCCGGATCGACTTGGTACAAGGAACTGCTCCAATCTACAAGAGGCCCTACCGGATGGCCGCCAATGAGATGGCACAGGTCAAGAAACAGGTCGATGAGCAACTACAGAAGGGATATATTCGCCCGAGCATGTCGCCTTGGGGTGCTCTAGTGATATTCGTGGAGAAGAAAGATAAGACAAAGAGGATGTCTGTGGATTATCGCGCACTCAACGAGGTTACCATCAAGAATAAGTACCTATTACCTCGAATTGACGACCTGTTCGACCAGCTGAAAAGAGCTAAGTTGTTCTCTAAGATAGACCTGCGATCAGGTTATCACCAGTTGAGGATCAAAGAAGAAGATATCCCAAAGACGGCCTTCATCACTCGCTACGGGCTGTATTAGTGCATCGTCATGTCCTTCGGACTCACAAACGCACCAGCCTTCTTCATGAACCTAATGAACAAGGTGTTCCTGGATTTCTTGGATAAGTTTGTTGTGGTCTTCATAGATGACATTCTTATCTACTCAAAGTCTGAGGAAGAGCATGAGCAACACCTTCGCCTAATGCTTGAAAGGTTAAAGGAACATCAGTTGTACGCAAATTCAGTAAGTGTGACTTTTGGCTTGAGAAAGTTTAGTTTCTTAGTCATGTCATAAGCGCTCAAGGAGTGGTAGTTGATTTGTCAAATGTGGAGTAAGTTACCAAGTGGACCCCCCCAAAGACTGTCTCTCAAATCCAAAGTTTTCTTGGACTTGCGGGTTATTACCGCCGGTTCATCGAGAATTTCTCCCGAATTGCAAGGCCAATGACACTGTTCTTAAAGAAAGATGAAAAGTTCAAGTGGTCTGCCAAGTGCAATAAAAGTTTCGAGGAACCCAAGAAGAAGTTGGTCACGGCACCGGTTCTAACCTTACCAGATCAGACCAAAGATTTCCAAGTTTACTGTGACGCATCTCGACATGGGTTAGAATGTGTGTTGATGCAAGACGGAAGAGTGGTTGCATACGCTTCACGCCAGTTTCGACCTCATGAAAGTAACTATCCGACCCACAACTTGGAACTAGCAGCAGTGGTTCACGCCTTAAAGATTTGGTGGCACTACCTTATTGGTAATCGCTGTGAAGTCTATACAAACCACAAGAGTCTGAAGTACATTTTTACCCAACCGGATCTAAACCTCCATCAGCGAAGATGGTTGGAGTTGATAAAAGACTATGATATGGGAATACACTATCACCTCGGCAAGGCTAATGTTGTAGCAGACACCTTGAGTCAGAATAATTACTTCAATAATGCTCATTCAGAAGAGATATCAAGTGAGTTGCATAGAGAATTGGAACGGTTGAACCCGGGAATTGTCGAACACGGGTACGTGGCTGCTCTTGAAGCCCAGCCGACACTCGCGGAGCAAGTTCGTCTAGCTCAAGCTAATGACCCTGACATAGCTGAGCTAAAGAAAAACATGAGGACTGGTAAAGCCAGAGATTTCTCTGAGGATGAACACGGAATAATCTGGATGAGAGAAAGATCGTGTGTACCTAAGAACAAGGAGTTGAAAGACCTGATTCTTAGAGAAGCTCACCAAACCCAGTACTCGATTCACCCCGGAAGCACTAAAATGTACCAAGATCTTAAGGAAAAATTCTAGTGGGTCAGCATGAGAAGAGAAATTGCAGAATTTGTTGCCTTGTGTGATGTGTGTCAGCGAGTCAAGGCAGAACATCAGAGACCCGTAGGATTATTGCAACCCCTTAAGATTCCAGAGTGGAAATGGGAAGAAATTGGGATGGACTTCATCATGGGTCTGCCCAGGACTTCTGCCGTTTATGATTCTGTTTGGGTAATTGTGGACCGACTCACAAAGGTCGCTCATTTCATTCCCGTACATACCACCTACACTGGGAAGAAACTAGCCGAGCTTTATTTGACAAGGATCACGTGGTTTGCACAGAGTGCCAAAGAAGATTGTGTCAGATCGAGGGAGTCAATTCACCTCGATGTTCTGGCAGAAGTTCCAAGAATAGTTGGGAACCCGTTAAAATTTCAGCACCGCTTACCATCCCTGGATCGACTGTAAGACTGAAAGGGTCAAGCAGATATTGGAGGACATGTTGAGAGCATGTGCACTTGACTTTGGTGGAGCTTGGGATAAGAGTCTACCTTATGTCGAGTTCTCGTATGACAACAGGTATCAGGCGTGTCTTCAAATGGCTCCGTTCAAGGCATTGTATGGTAGAAAGTGTCGTACACCGCTCTTCTGGGATCAAACAGGAGAACGCCAGTTGTTTGGGACTGACGTCTTGAATGAAGCTGAAGAGAAAGTCAAACTAATTCGGGAAAGGTTGAAAACTACCCAGTCTCGTCAGAAAAGCTATGCCGACGATCATCAACGAGAGCTTAGCTTTGAAGTTGGAGACCATGTGTATCTTTGTGTCACTCCGCTTCGGGGAGTATACCATTTCCAGATGAAGGGAAAGTTGGCACCACGCTTCATGGTGCCATATCAAATTTGGAGAAGTCGCCTATCAGTTGGAACTCAACTCATCCATGGGAAGTATCCATGATGTGTTCCATGTGTCTCAGTTGAAGAAATGCTTGTGAGCGCCCGAGGAACAAGCAAGTCCGATCACATCAAAATTCAAGACGACTTGACTTATGTCGAGAAGCCAATTCATATCCTCAACACGAGCGAAAGAAGAACCCAAAACCGAGTCACCCGGTTCTGCCGTGTTCAATGGAGTCACCATTCAGAAGAATAGGCAACTTGGGAAAGAGAAGATGAACTGAAGGCCGCCACATCCGCACCTCTTCGCCAGCGCCTCCGAATCTCAGGGTCGAGATTCCGTATAAGGGGGGTTGGTTTGTCACGCCCCGCTTTTCTCCTTAGTGTAAAAATTGTCTGTGAAAATTGGAGCTAAAGAAATTGGCCAGAAAAGTTAAAGAAGACAAGATCTGAATTTAAAATCCATTTAATAATTGGAAAATGCTTGGTGGGATTTTTCTTAAATTCCCCATATCAAAATACACTAACAGGATTTTTATCGGAATTTTCACAGCATCGGAGGCAGTTTTAAAAATTGATTTAGGCTTATCGGAATTAAATTCCTTAAGGAAAAGGGCTTTTTCCTTTTCCTTTTCTTTTCCCCCTTTTCCCTTTTTCTTTTCCCATGGGCCGCTGGCCCACTCCATCCGTACTTTTCCCACACGTCGTGCCTTTTTCCTCTCTGGGCTGGCCCAAGCCGACCATGTCGCCCGCGCCAAAGTCCTCAAATCATCCCTCTCGGGTTCGGGCGCTGACAGGTAGGGCCACCTATCAGCTTCACCCCTAACCTCCCGCCACCTCTCTCGTGTCTGCGTTGCCCATGTCACCGCGTTCTTCGGCCAACCCCGCACCTACCCGGCCACCCCGCCCACTCCGTGCTCGCCCAACACCCCACGCATCAGATTCCCCCTCTTCCCACGCCCCGCGCGTGCGCCCAAAGGCCACAATGGCCGGGTTTCAAATTTCGGCCACCGCCCTACCCGCGCCATGTCGTGCCGCCATTTCCGCTCAATCCAGCCATGCCCGAGCCTCTTCTCCCCTATAAAGCACCCCCTCAATCCCGGCGAGCTTCTCCTTTCGCAATCGCGCCGACCCGAGCTCTCCAGTGCACCCGCACTGCACAACCTCGCTCTGCCACCGTTTAGCTCAACTACGGCCGCCGTTCCACTCAAACTACCACTTGCCGCACCATTTTAACGCCGCCACCACCTTCGCCATCTCCGGGAACACACTAGCCGCCGCTTTTCCCCAAAAGTCCACCACTAATTCCTTCTGTCGCCATTGTCGTCTTCATCTCTGGCCGGTGGTGAGCTTCACCTCTCCCCCTTTTCAATTTCACTTGGTTTTCGGTTGGTCTCGTGCATGTTTAGTTCCTAGCCGCGTCATGCCAAGCGCGCGTGTCGTCTTCACCGCTGCTGGTGCCGCTAGGGCACACGTGCCGTCCGTTTTCGTTGTCGGCCAACGTCGTTTCCTTGTCGCTGGTCACGCCTAGCTCCGTTTCCCCTTTGTTTTCCCTTCAGATCCATGCACATTCCTGTGCTGGGCCATGTGCGTCGCCGTCCGCCGTCTCTCCGCCGCCGATGACCTTCGGGCCTCGTGCGCTGCCGCTCTGCCACCCGCACCGCGCCGTAGCCTCGTCGTTGGTGCGCTCGCCCGTGCCCTCACTCTCGGCTGTCAGATCCATCCAACAGACAAATCCGAGCCGTCCATCCCTAGCCGTCCAGCCTTGGATCCCGCTGCCCATGTGGTCTTGGAGAGAGGTGATGTCAAGATGTGCAAAGTGCACACGGATCTCAACATAGCCGATCCGCTGACAAAACCTCTCCCTCAGCCGAAACATAAGGCGCACACAAGAGCAATGGGTATTAGATACTTACATGATTGACTCTAGTGCAAGTGGGACATTGTTAGTGATATGTCCTAGAGGCAACATGGAGATGTTGAATATCACGATCAATGTTTATGTATTTATGAATAAAGTGTTATTCAGTTCCATGAAATAGACATCTTGTATTGATCAATAAGTACGCGACTTATTTATGAGACTCTATATGTATTAATCTATTTCTAAATGATCCTCGATCATATATCATATTATTGAAACTAATATGATTCTAAGATCGGCATGTTTATTGATTGATGATCATGTCTCATAGATCATGGGTATGGAGATACCAAATCAATAAACATGGACACATGTATTAGAGAACACATTGTTGGATAGACCCACCATGAGACACTACGGAATTAATGTGCCATTAGTTGGTCTCAGGTAGTGTTGGTACAAAGTCCTTAGACCTGAGATCACCATGGATTCCAACATGTGTAGTAGCCTACTTTGGGACTACCAAACGCTATTCCGTAATCGGGTAGTTATAAAGATAGTTTTCGGGTTTGCTATGAAACATGGAGTGGGATGTGAGTGATCAAGATGAAATTTGCCCCTCCTTTGGAGAGATATCTCTCTGGCCCCTCGAGGTAATAGATTATGGAAATGCATGGCCATGCTAAGTTGATTGAGGAGTCAATCAATGGACATATAATCTAATACAATTCGAGTGAATGGTTAAGCTATTGAAGGGATGGCACACATCTTGCCTATAGCTTAATTGGTATCGTGAGGTAAAGGGTTTTGTGTACACATTATAGGTTCGAGCTGATATTATATTCTTGTATGTTATGGTGTCAATATGTGCTGCTAGGCGCCCGTTGTTGACAAGTCACTGAGTTAGACTCGAGCCGAAACCAAGTATACCGAACCTACGTGGTCGCACGCTTAAGGGGATAGAATAGATATTCGAGTTGGACTCGGATACGGCTCGATCGGATAGGGATCCGATCGAATAGAGTCCTATGGGCGTACGACACATGGACAGCCAACTCTATGAGATTCGGATGGGATCCGATTCAAAATAGAGTCCCGATCGGCCACTAGTCCCAGTCGGCCAACTCTATATAAAGGGGCGAGGGGTGGAGAGTTGCTGTATTGAATTGCATTGCGCCGAGATCAATCTCCACGGAAACCCTCCCCACTTTCGAGCCAAAACCTAGCCTTGCATCGCGTGCTAGCACACGGGTGTTCGGCGTTCGTCTCCGGATGTGTGGATACCGGTAGAGACGCTACGGCAGATCGGCGACGCAAGCACGGCTACGGCGGATCGATCGGCTTTGGTGGAATCGGCTGAGGTCGAGCGCATCAGACGGAGGCACGAGAACGCGGTCCGACGACTTGGATCGACGAACTGGCTGATTGGTGAATCGGCTGTCCTCGGGAATCCGGTGTCATTGGCCAAGACTGTTCCGGATCGGATAGTCCGATTGGCTAGTCTGCCGCACTCTACTCCAATCGGTAACGATCTATCGACCTTTACTTGCAAGTGTTCCTGGTTTGCGTGTTAGAAAAGTTTTGTTTTGTGCTATCGTAGTAACCCTTCGTGGTATCAAAGCTAATCTTGCTTATTTCGGGTTTTAGATTGGATCGGAACAAGTTTAGCACAAGTTGATTAGATCAATTGGTTTTACGGGATCGTTGAGGAGAGTAGATGGTAATTGCGTTCCTTGATAGTGTATCGGAACGACGTAATGTGATTACGTCGAAGCAATATCCATAGAACTTGGTTTGAGTTGGGTTCGAGATAGCGTTCCTTGATAGTGTATCGGAACGGTATAATGTGATTATGCCGAAGGCTGTCTCGTAGTCCGACCATGTTTGTTGCCTTGCGCCTAAGCAAACCATCTCCCTTGATAGTGTATCGGGACGACATAATATGATTATGCCGATACGGTTTCGTAAGCGATTTCATAGATTGGATCTATGGATTTCGTGTGGTATTCCGGGCGCTGCCCTGTGCGCCCCCCTTATAGGTCGTCTTGATGTCGTATCTCTGCGATAGGTAGAAAATGTTTGACGCCTAACTTGTTTTTGCAGAGGATGCTTTGAGATGGTATTCTTTCATACGTGCAATGCTTGTAATATTCTTTCACGACCTACGAGTCGATGTAATCTTCAATTATAGCTTCTATAGTAGTAGCTTAGTTTGAAGAAAAACAAGCATCATACACATTGGAAGATGGTGCCGAAGATGGAGATCCTCTGCGCCAAGATGGAGATGGAGGTCACCATGTGAAGGGGGCCATACTATTTCATTATATGCTATTCTACCCGCTTTCATATATGTGATATGTTTGTTTGATAGGATAGCATCCCTCGCAAAATTAAGTGGTAATGATGCCCTTCCAAATGTTGCACCCATCACCGTTATGCTCGTCAATGGTGGTCTGTCAAAGCGAGTGTCATTCTCTATCATAACACGAGGGGTATATGTCGGACATATAGTGCAGGAGCATTTGGTTTACTTAACAAGGCTATCAAAACAGTTTTGGGCCTTGGGAATAGGTTGACGCGGGGCATGGAGATGCCACACCAACAACAAGAGTCACATAGAGATGTGATTAGCAAGGAGTTGCTTACCGATGTTATTAATTTTCTAGCAGTGATGCCAAAGCTCACTAGAAATTAACTAACATGTGGATCTTGACCCAATACGTAACCTAGAGGGAAGGTGTAAAATACGTAATGGGAGTCGAATGTTAAATTGTTTAACAATAGACATAGCATAAATATTGTGCTAAACTTTGCTATTTCGTTGTAGAATAATGGCGCTAATACTACACCCAGTGCTTTTAATTTGCGATCTATTCTCGAAAAGGAAAAATTAAATGGAACAAACTTTATGGATTGGTATCGCAACTTGAGAATTGTTCTCAAGCAAGAGCGTAAGGAGTACGTTCTTGAAGTACCTTATCCGGTTGATTTGCCTAGCAATGCTACGCAAGCGCACGGAGGGCTTACGAGAAGCACACTAATGATGCCCTAGATATAAGCGTCTCATGCTTGCTACAATGTCCCCGAGCTTCGAAGCAATATGAGAGCAGCGATGCTCACACTATTATTCAGGGATTGCGTGGCATGTTTGAGAACCAAGCTCGGGCCGAGAGGTTCAACACCTCAAAGTCCTTGTTTGCGTGCAGGCTTGTTGAGGGGAATCCCGTCAGTCCGCATGTGATAAAGATGATTGGCTATATCGAGTCTTGAGAAACTAGGTTTCGCGCTCTTAGCCAAGAGTTGGCTACGGACGTGATTCTCCGTCTCTCCCTCCGAGCTTCGAGCCATTCATATTAAATTATCACATTAACAATATGGATAGAACCTTGGCCGAATTGCATGGGATGCTAAAGACAGTGAGGAGAGTATCCGAAAAATCATCATGTGATGATGATGCAGAAGGCTAAGCGCAAACCACCTGTCAAGAAACTTTGCACCAAGAGGAAGTTAACTCCCGATGAGATCGCGAGTGCCTCTAATGCAAAGAAGGGCAAAAAGGGGTCGGCGGCACCCAGCTGTTGTTTGCTTCTATTGCAAGGAGACAGCCACTGGAAAAGGAACTTCAAGAAGTACATGGAGGATCTCAAAAGAAGCAAAGTACGACTTACGCTTCGGTATTAATGTTATAGACATTAATCCCGCTACTTCACCTACGACTCTTGGGTATTTGATACCGGATTAGTAGCTCATATTTGCAAATCGTTGCGGGAATGAGAAGAAGTAGAGGATTGAGAAGGGGCGAGGTGAACCTGCGCGTCGGCAATGGAGCAAGCGTTGCTACAGTTGCTGTCGGCACGATACCACTTCATCTACCTTCGGGATTAGTTTTGGAATTAAATAATTGTTATTGTGTTCCAGCACTATGTCAAAACGTTATTTCCGCTTCATGTTTGCAAGCGGAAGGATATGATTTTAGATCAATGGACAATGGTTGTTCAATATATCTCAGAGATATGTTCTATTTTCATGCTCCATTGGTGAATGGATTATACGTTTTGAATCTTGAAGCGTCTCCATCTATAACATTAATACAGAAAGGCAACTCTCTAATGATACAAACCCCATGTTTATCCGGCATTGTCGCTTAGGCCATATAAATAAGAAACGCATGGAGAAGCTCCATAAGAATGGATTGCTTCACTCTTTTGATTTTGAATCATTTGAGACATGTGAGTCTTGTTTACTTGTTAAGATGACAAAGGCACTTTTCACGGGACACAGTGAGAGAGCAAGTGACTTGTTGGCGCTCGTACATACTGATGTATGTGGACCAATGAGCTCAACGGCCAGAGGTGGTTATCGTACTTCATTACCTTTACCGATGACTTTAGTAGATATGGTTATATCTACTTAATGAGGCATAAGTCCGAATCCTTTGAAAAGTTCAAAGAATTCCATAATGAAGTCATGAGAATCATTTAGGGAAAACAATCAAGTTTGTACGAAGAGATCGTGGAGGGGAATACTTGAGCCAAGAGTTTGCTAATCATCCGAAAGATTGTGGAATTATTCCACGTTGACTCCGCCAGGAATTCCACAATGGAACGGAGTGTCCAAATGGAGAAATCGCACCTTGTTGGACATGGTGCGGTCGATGATGAGCCAAAGTGATCTTCCGTTATCCTTATGAGTTCCATCTAAGTTAGTTGAAAAGACACCATATGAGATATGGACAGGGCAACCCCCTAGTTTGTCTTTTCTCAAAATTTGGGGATGCGAAGCTTATGTAAAACGTTTGATCCGACAAGCTCACACCCAAATCGACAAGTGCTTCTTTGTGGGATATCCTAAGGAAACTAAGGGATATTACTTTTATAATCGAGAACAAGGCAAAGTTTTTGTCGCCCGACACGGTGTCTTCTTGGAGAAAGAGTTTCTTTCAAGAAGGGTTAGTGGGAGCAGGGTGCATCTTGAAGAAGTTCAAGAAACACCAGAAAATGTTTTAGCGACCACAGAACCACAACAGAGGAGCAAAGTGTTGCGCCACCAGTTGTAGATACACCAGCCCCACGAGGTGTGAAAGATCACGTCGTGCGCCGATGTACACAGTACGGAACAACGTGATATATTATTGTTGGACAACGATGAGCCTAAGACCTATGAGGAAGCGATGGTGGGACCCGATTCCAACAAGTGGCTTGGAGCCATGAAATCCGAAATAGAATCCATGTACGACAATCAAGTTTGGAACTTGGTTCATCCACGAGATGGTGTCAAAACCATTGAGTGTAAATGGGTTTTAAAGAAAAGGCCGATATGGATGGAAATGTTCACATCTATAAGGCGTGATTGGTGGCGAAAGGTTTTAAACAGATTCAAGGTGTTGATTATGATGAAACCTTCTCTCCCATCGCAATGCTTAAATCTATTCGGATTATCCTAGCGATTGCTACATATTTCGATTATGAGATATGGCAGATGGAAACCTAAGCAAGGATGTAAACATGATACAACCTAAAGGTTTTGTCGATCCACAATCGCTCGGAAAGGTATGCAAGCTACAAAAATCCATTTATGGATTAAAGCAAGCATCTCGAGTTGGAATATTTGTTTTGATGAAGTAATCAAAGGGTTGGTTTCATCAAAAACGAAGAGGAGGCCTGTATTTACAAAAGGTCAGCGGGAGCGCAATTGTATTTCTAATGTTATATGTGGATGATATATTGTTGATTGGAAATGATATCCCTATGCTAGAATCCGTCAAGTCTTCATTGAAAAATAGTTTTTCGATGAAAGACTTAGGGAGGCAAGCATACATATTAGCATTCGGATCTATAGAGATAGATCCAAGAGGCTAATTGGATTAAGCCAAAGTACATACATTGACAAGGTGTTGAAAAGGTTCAACATGCATGATTCCAAGAAAGGTTTCTTGCCCATGTCACATGGCTTTAATCTTAGCAAGAATCGGTGTCCTCGGACACATGATGAGCGAAATAAGATGGGTATGGTTCCATATGCTTCGGCAATTGGATCCATCATGTATGCCATGCTTTGTACACGTCCGGATGTCTCGTACGCTTTGAGTGCTATGAGCGATACCAGTCGATCCAGTGAAGGTCACTAGATCGCCGTAAAGAATATCCTTAAGTACTTGAGAAGAACTAAGGATATGTTCCTAGTCTATGGAGGTGAAGAGGAGCTCGTTGTAAGTGGTTACACCGATGCTAGCTCCCAAACAGACAAGAATGATTATAGATCGTGTTCGCCCGAACGGAGGCGCATCGCTAGAAGAGTTCCAAGGAGGATACGTTGTCGACTCTACAACGGAGGCCGAGTACATTGCTTGCTTCGGAAGCCGCAAAGGAGGCTGTTTGGATCAAGAAATTCGTTTCGAGCTTGGTGTGATGACTAGTGCGACGGTCCAATGTCTCTCTATTGTGATAATAGTGGAGCCATTGCGCAAGCCAAGGAACGAAGGTCACATCGAAGTCCAAACACATACTTTTGCGATATCATCTCATCCGCGAGATAGTGGACGAGAGGTGATGTCAAGATATGCAAAGTGCACACGGATCTCAACATAGCCGATCCGCGACAAAACCTCTCCCTCACCGAAACATGAGGCGCACACAAGAGCAATGGGTATTAGATACTTACATGATTGACTCTAGTGCAAGTGGGAGATTGTTAGTGATATGCCCTAGAGGCAACATGGACATGTTGAATATCACGGTCAATGTTTATGTATTTATGAATAAAGTGTTATTCGGTTCCATGAAATAGACATCTTGTATTGATCAATAAGTACGTGACTTATTTATGAGACTCTATATGTATGAATCTATTTCGAATGATCCTCGATCATATATCATATTATTGGAACTAATATGATTCTAAGATCGGCATGTTTATTGATTGATGATCATGTCTCATAGATCATGGGTATGGAGATACCAAATCAATAAACATGGACACATGTGTTAGAGAACACATTGTTGGATAGACCCACCATGAGACACTACAGGAATTAATGTGTCATTAGTTGGTCTCGGTAGAGTTGGTACAAAGTCCTTAGACCCGAGATCACCGTGGATTCCAACATTTGTATTAGCCTACTTTGGGACTACCAAACGCTATTCCGTAATCGGGTAGTTATAAAGGTAGTTTTCGGGTTTGCTATGAAACATGGAGTGGGATGTGAGTGATCAAGATGGAATTTGCCCCTCCTTTGGAGAGATATCTCGGCCCCTCGAGGTAATGGATTTTGGAAATGCATGGCCATGCTAAGTTGATTGAGGAGTCAATCAACGGACGGATAATCCAATACGGTTCGAGTGAATGGTTAAGCTATTGAAGTGATGGCACACATCTTGCCTATAGCTTAATTGGTATCGTGAGGCAAAGGGTTTTGTATACACATTACGGTTCGAGCCGATATTATATTCTTGTACGCTATGGTGTCAATATGTGCTGCTAGGCGCCGCTATTGACAAGTCAGCTGAGTTAGACTCGAGCCAAAAACAAGTATACCTGATCCTATAGGGTCGCACGCTTAAGGGGATAGAATAGATATTCGAGTTGGACTCGGATACGGCTCGATCGGATAGGGATCCGATCGGATAGAGTCCTATGGACTTACGACGTATGGACAGCCAACTCTATGAGATTCGGATGGGATCCGATTCAAAATAGAGTCCTGATCAGCCACTAGTCCCAATCGGCCAACTCTATATAAAGGGGTGAGGGGTGGAGAGCTGCAGTACATCAATTGAATCGATTTGCGCCAAAATCAATCGATCATACGCGGCTTTAGAAGTCGGCGAGATCAATCTCCACGGAAACCCTCCCCACTTTCGAGCCAAACCCTAGACTTGCATCGCGTGCTAGCACACGGGTGTTCGGCGTTCTGTTCCCAGACTTGTGGATACCGGTAGAGGCGTTGCTACGTTGCGGCGCTGTTGATCGGCTACGAATCGTCTACGATCGAGCGCATCAGAGCGAGGCGCGAGAACGCGATCGGACGACTTGGATCAGCTGCGGCATCGGCGAATCGGCTGACTGGTGAATCGGTTGTCCCCGGGAATCGGTTGTCGGCTTACGGGAATCGGCTGCATTGTTCCAGATCGGATAGTCCTGATTGGCTTTTTTCGCTCCATACTCCAATCGGTAACGATCTATCGGCCCTTACTTGCAAGTGTTCCTGGTTTGCGCGGTAGAAAAGTTTTTGTTTTCGGCTAGCGTAGCCTCCGCGTAACCCTTCACATACAGGCAAGGGTGGGCGTGTTGGTGTTTGGATGGACCAGGAAAGGTCTATGCGGCTTCCAGATTCACCTAGGCATGAGAGGGGGCTGCCTACCTTGCATATAAAGGTAGGGACGAAACCTGAGGTGTGGTGTCACTTGGTCAGGGAGGGTTATGCGAATAGTCCTGTCACAGACCTCTTTTCAATATGTCGTGGAGGCATGTCGATGCACGGGAACGTGTTATGGCACTGTGTCTTGTGGGTACACGCGTACACCTCTGATTAGAGTTAGAAACTATTCAAATAACCGCGCCCACGGCTATGGGCTGTCGACCAGATTCACCGTGATTAGTCCCACTGATAATAATTTGGTTAAATGGAACTGGTTAGAATAGTTGGATGGATTGGGCCTGACTCAACGTGGTGTAACTTTGAGCACAGATGATTAATTTTGATTAATTAAACTTAATCACCATTTTACTGCTTTCAACTTAAGTTTGTGAAATGCCTACTTTGTGCAAAAGTTAACCATTAGCCTTCCCTTGAAACAATCATGCATCATACCTTCCCTTGGTATGACTTGTTGAGTACTATGGAATGTGCTCAGTGTTGCTTCCTTTCCCCCACCTCAAAGCTGTAGGATGAAGCTGCAGATTAGTTCGTCGATGAGTAGGCTTGTCGCTGCAGTCAAGGGATGCCTGTGGAGTGGAGTCGCCACGCCGCAAGCGTGGAAGGTTAGTCTAATGAGTTTATTTTCCTTTTCCCCTGCATTGTAAGACTTTTATATGTTTATAAGACATGGATCTGTATATACAATTTGTCGTTTGTGTATTTCTGGCTGGTCCAGGACAGGGAATTCAATACAAACTCAGCTTCAGAAAACGAACCTAGCGAAGCTTCAACTCCACCCCACAGGCAAACTCAATTAAGGTCTGAGTCTTGATCCTCTAACTCTGGCTTCAACTCAGAAGCACTATACTTCTGAAAAGGGGAAAATTGCAAGGCTGAGTACAACCATCGTACTCAACAAGCCACACTAAAGAAATGCATACGTGCAAGGGGAGACAAGAGTGGCTTGGTCTATTTTTCATATATGCGGATGTAAACCTTTATGGTTTAAAAACAGTAAAACAGTGTATTAAGTTGAGTCATGTTTTATCCTCCACTGTACAACGTTGTCCCACGTTGAACAGGCCCAACCATTCCACCTGAACTAAAACAATTCCATTAAGTCCAATTTTAAATAGTGTGGGACTAATCATAGTGAATCTGGTTGATCACCCATAACCGCGGGCACGGCTATTCGAAAGGCAATGGGCAGCCCCACCGCATGTCGTGGTGAATCTGAAGCCGATCAACCGGTTAAACCCCAGCCGACCAAACTCCATCATGCCCAGCCTCACTACGACGTCGGCCAGAGAAAAGCTATACTATGAGTCAAGTAGTTGCCCATTCTTGCTTGTGGTAAGTGCTGTAATTCTTCCAGGGTTTCCCATGAACCGGTCCTTAATTGCCTGGGTGCGACAAGCAAAACCATGCACCCACAGCCCACCATTATGTCATATTTTAGTTCAGATAATTATGACCAATAAGACATGGCCAAGTGTTATGAGCTTGCAGCTCATCAGAGACTAGAATAAATAGTGTAATTATCCCATTTATTGAGCTAGTGGTAATTAAGTATGGCTAAGCATATAATTCTAGCTAAAATCAACATCAGTGACTAAAGCTAGTTCAATTATCACCCAAGGTTGACAAAGGAATGGATAACAAGTAAATATGGCACAAGTAAACAGATAGGTATTCCCATAATTTCATATAATTAGCAAAACAATGCACTTTATTTGCAAATGTCAAACATTTATGTAAAAATAGGATCAACATGCTTCAAGGAAAGTGTGACTTGCCTTGCTTCTTCAAACAAACTTTTGGACTCTTTTCCTCGCGAGACCAAACTTTGAAAAGGACAGAATCTACACGTTGGCACGCAAAATAAGGAAAAACCCTAATAAAAAACCAAATAACAATACCTTAAAAGCAAACAAACATGTAGATCATGATTTTAGATGAATTTTGCAATTTGAATGGCCCAATTTGGAGTTCGTATGGATTAGATATAAATTTTAGATGTTTTAGCCCTTTTAAATAAATTCTAGAAACTAAAATGATTTATTGCACAATTTTTAAATATTTTTCAAAGACTAAAGGCTCTGACGTCAGCAGGCACGGGCGCGGGTGATGTCAGCAACCCGAGGGCTGACGTCAGCAAGAAGGGCTGACGTCGGTTGACGTTAGCGGCTTCGAGGGCTGATAGCGGCGACGCACGCGGGGCGGCAGGATGCGACATGGGCGAGAGAGAAAAAGAGGAGGAGAGGTTGCTCACCAGGCACACGAGGGCGAGAAGACACGACGCGATGCACCACGGCGAGCAGAGAATGGTAGGCGCATGGGACCGGCGCGGCGATGGGCTCCGATGGCGAACAGTGGAGGACGCGTGCGTGAAGCGCGTGTGGGCGCGCGCGGCGGCGAAGCGTGAGACGGGTGGGGACCGGTTAGAGAGAGGGAAAAAAGACGGGAAGAGATATATTGCTCACCGAGGTCGCCAGAGATGGGGAAGATGATGGCGACCGAGGCAAATCGGTGGAGATCCAAGCTCGGAGAGTGGTGGCTAGGGGTCTAAGAGAGGCGACGCACGCGGTGGTGGTGGTCGATTGGAGCGGCGAGCGACGGTCAACACGAATGGTGCGGCCGGAGGATGGCATCATGCGGCGGAGCGAAGAGGGGCGCGGTGAGAATGTTATGGTTCACGGGGAGTTTGGGCAAAACTGGGAAACGGAGAGGCGGATCTTGGCTACATTTATAGGGGGTTTGGGAGACCGAATAGCGCACCGGTGGCCGCAGATTCGTCCCCGTTCTTCTCAGACTCGAGAAGAGAGAGGCGGCCAAATCGGTTAGGATTTGTGCAGGGTTGGCTCGGATACGGGGCGGCGATGTTAGGGTTAGGCGGGCGCGCGCGGCGGCCGAGAGGTGCGGGGAAAGTTGCGGCAGGGGCGCGAGATCGGCGGCGACAATGGCGTGGCGGCTGGGTTAGGTGGGCAGGAGGTTGGGGATACGCCCGATAGGTGGGGCCCACCTATCGGCGGCTCGTAAGTGGAGAGAGGGCGTAGACGGGGCCCTCCGGTCAGTGGCTCGGGGGAACGGGGATGCAAAGCGGACTTTGGTGCGCGCCTGGGAGGGAGTCGGGCCACAACTGGGCTGAGCCGAGGGAGGAGAAAGACAGGCGGTGGTGTCGGCCAGGCTGGGCCGTGAGGGACCAAAAGCGGACTTGGGCCGTTTCCGGCCCAGGACACACAGGATATTTAATTTGTTTTCCATTTATATTAATCCATAAATGATCTTTGAATTTCTATAAATGCTTTAAGTGCTCAAATAATTCCAAGAAAATTCCTAAAAATATGTGGACACTCCAAGTATTTAATAAAAATATCACCAGCTCATTTATTTATTAATTAATTAATTTAAATAATTATTTTAATACTCTTTGTATTATTAAAATTATTTCTGGAGCTCCAAAATTTCATGAAAAATTTTAGAGAGTACTTTAGGGCATGGAGAATATTTAAAAAATATTTATAGCCATGGTTTTTAAAGGAAAATTTAATTTCCTTAATAATTTTACTTGATTTATTTATTTTTCATTTGATTTAATTTCTATAAAATGATTTTTAATCCCGAACAAAAATCGGGCTGTGACAAATTTACCCCCCTTACAGGAATCTCGTCCATAAATTCGGGGCTAGAAAGAAAGAAGGTAGGATGAGATTGGGTTGGCTTGCTAACCGGTACGGTTTCGCCGGCTCACATTGACTAATTCCCGCTCGCACCGACTCGATCCGGCCGCAGGGTTCAAAGATCCTCAAACTGCACAGCTACACGAGCACCTTTGGTGTTCTAAAGATTCGCTTTGACTTGACTTCAGCGGAGTTGTTCATGAAACCTCGAGACTGACTCCCATGAAACCACGGACTCAGAAACTCGCTTCAATCGCTCTTGATCCGAATGACGGTGTTTCAAGAAATTGCTTGATCGCCTTTCGAGTGTACTTTAGGGCATGGAGAATATTTGAAAAATATTTACAACCATGATTTTTAAAGGAAAATTTAATTTCCTTAATAATTTCACTTGATTTATTTGCTTTTCATTTTATTTATTTTTTGGAAAATAATTTATTTAATGATTTTTAATCCCAAACTAAAATCGGGGGTTGACACTAGCTTTGAAGACTAACAGGTCACCAACGTCGGTGTTGCTTTCCCACAAATGTCGGAACTGGAGAACCGTTGGGGACTACCTTGAATACACCAAGGGTTCCTGTTGTTGATCTCACCAATTTGCTTTCCACCCTTTAGTAAAGATGGTTCGCCTAGACGAATTCTCCAAATCATACTTGGATGGTTGGATGTTCTAGCTTGACATTTAGATCAATTTGTTTCTTAGCAGGGTGATGGGGAATTTTCCAATGTCGTCTTCTAGAAAATGTCGAGGTGCTTTTCGAGAACTGTACTGGTTGCCTTGATCTTAGGATAACCATTCTTGACCCACATTCACCGCTAGGGTGTAGTTGCACTTTCTATTTTCTAAAGAAACCTCCAAGATTAAGAGTGTGGACATTTCTTCCATGATGTTATTACCAAATTTTCATTATTCTTCTCATTCCCTTGAGGTGCCTTTTATTCTGCCTTTTAAGGAGATTGTATCATGTTGGATGTTACTATGGTTTGACCATTCATATTTTCTTGGTTAACCATTTTCTTCTCTTGGTTAGCAATCATGCCTTAGAGTTTAACCAAAACTGGAATGAGCGGGGAAAATGAAACTCTAGGTTTCTTATAACATTGACAGTTACACAGGTTAACATGTTTTTGAATACTCAAGATGAATCACCAAAGAAGAGAAACTGTAATTCTCAGACTTTGCTCAATATTCCCTTCTTATTACATAATTGATATGAAGCTTCTATGTACAGTCAAAAGTACTTGAAGATTAAACAATTGTAAACACCTGTGATTCCAGCCTAGTTAGCTTGATCTAACCTTGCTTACACGCTGGTGTTCCAATAGGGACACTGCCATGCATGTAGACCTGCTTGATTGCAAAGCATCTGAGCTGTGGCAGCACGAGATGCCTTGCTGGTCTTCACGGTAACCTTGTGGTTGGAGTGGATTGTTGTTTCCTTGGCATTGCTTGCCCTACTGTTACTCGTTCTGTAGCTTGGGCGCAGGTTGGCGGGTGAACCTTAGAACTTTTGCTGGTGACCTTAACAATAATACGTCGTGGTGGAGGTTGCAGGTATGGGCGATGACTGATATCCTTTGCCTTACGGGTGTCTTTTGGTTGGATTTGACCACATTGTGGTAAAGCTGGGGCAGCTTGCGAAACACTGGTGTTGCAGACAGTGCTGGTATCTTGAGGATGTTGGCGCTTGGGCACTAGACAACTTCTTGGTACATGCCCTATTTCCCCACAGTTGAAACAACAACGGGCTTCTTTGGCTGGTCTTGGAAGGGGGCATTTATTGAAATAGTGTCCCAACTTACGATAGTTGAAACAAATCAGTCCCGATTTATCACGAGGTGCACTCTTCTGGGTCTACAGGCTTGTAGCTGGGACTGAAATATGCAATGACTTGTAAGCCTTGTCCATGCCTCTGATACTATTGGTGGTCCTCACAGGGGTTGGAGTTGGTTGATGATCATAAACATCTTCACTGTTGGTGGTACCAAGCATGAGTTGACTGATGGACCGTCAGGATATCCTTTGGTATTCCTTTTCCTTATCTAGGACCAAAATCAGTTGACAGTCCTTAGACAAGTGATCTGTTCCCTCAAACAAGAAACATGTGACCATTCTCATGGGCATTCTTCTGGCGTATGGGTGTCCACACAACAGTGGCAGGTGTGGATGCACATGCTTGTAGTATGTCCAATTTCTCCACATCGAGTACATGCTTTGAGCTCCATTTCTTCTTCACTAACATCTTTAGATATTGCTTCATCATCATCATCAGAGGACATCTCTTCTGATTCACTATCTTCTGGTTTGGGTGGACCATAAAGCCTGAGATGTCGGGTTAGCTGGCACGCACCACGAAAGGTATTCTTTCTCAAGCGTAGGGAAATCTTCTTAGCATATTCGGGAGTAAACTATGCACCGGTGACGATCATCTTGCTGGCACATCGTGCATTCCATTCTGGTGCCTTCTCTTCTTATGGTTGGACGGTGGCATACCACAATCCTGGCTGATTAGTTGACCAGATTCTTCCTGCTTTCTCGTGCACTGCCTCTCATCTTTGATCGAGATTCTGGTGTACATGTCCCTTGAACTGCTTCTTGTGTCATGACCTTGCTCATTGAAACCATAGAAGGTGTCATGTGTTTCTCTCCAACATGACGGTGAAGTTGGTGCCATCGTCTCCTGGAAACTTGACGATATACTGGCGGGAGTCTCCAGGGCTTTCATCGGAGCATGCTGACGTGATACTGACCCTGAGCTTGCATCTGCTGCTCCTGCTTATACTATTGTTGCATCAGTTGCATCATCGTGACCACTAACTGCGTCTGATTGGCCACTACCTGGGCTAGAGTTGGATCCCTAGGAGATGGAATACTCGCAGCATTGTTCTGAGCTGACCCATGGGACGGTTGGGATTCTGATCCATTGACATTGCCTCTGACTTTACCCATCTGCTGCAGAAGGAGAAAGGAAGGGACCAGGGAGAGGTTAAACTAAATACGAGACCTTAATCTGCTTTTAACTGATCTGATGTGAGTGTACTCTTATTGTTCAAGTTGATTAGGCAAACAACCTAGTATGGTCACATCCCCACTACTAATGTAAACCATACACCTACACACAGCAAACAACACAAGGCAAAAACTACTGATACTACTCTTCCAGGAAGGATTGAGTTTTAGGTGGGCTCTAGAAAAACTTCGCTTGATCCACGAGAACCGCTGACTTGGAGTACTTGGCTTGATCCCCTTGCTTGAAGCTTGGGCTAGACTTGACTTCCACCGACTGACGAGCAACTAGGTTTGTCCTCTAGGTTCAACAGCTAAGGGAGGTGAGGGGGAAAGAGAGGAATTTTGACAAATCACTTTGCAAAGACTCCAGAGGTATAGAAGAGATATTTTCGCAAATAAGGTTTTGGCAAACTTTATTTGGCTCAACCTACAGTCGAGATGGCTTTGATACCAACTTGTCACGCCCGAAAATTCATCCCAAATTTCCTCAATTTTGAGTATTAAATCCCTGTTCAGTAATCAACCAGGGTACACAAAACAACAAATTAATACACAGATCCAAACGTAAAAAAACAAAGCGTAAAATAAAAATACTTAATGAAAAGGCACTTAGTCCTCACACTCTAAAGAAACAGCAGCGGAAAAGAAAGATGATCCTAGTGAAGCTTCAACTTCACTCCATAGGCAAACTCAACTAGGGTCTGAGCCTTGATCTTCTAACACCGTCTTCAGTTCAGAAGCACTACACTTCTGAAAGGGGAAAAATCACAAGACTGAGTACAACCACCGTACTCAACAAGCCACACCGAGAAATGCAGTCGTGCAAGAGGAAGACAAGAGTGGCTTGGGCTATTTTGCATAAATGCAGTTGCAAACATTTAATGTTAAAAAATAGTAAAATAATTGATTAAGTTGAGTCATGTTTTATTATCCACTAAACAAAGTTGTCCCATGGTTAACAGGCCCAACCATTCCACCTGAACTAAACCAATTCCACTAAGATCAATTATTAAAGTGAGACTAATCATAGTGAATCTGGTTGATTGCCCATAACCGCGGGCACTCCTAATCAAATAGTTTTACTCTGATCAAAGGTGCGTAACTTTACCGAGAAGACACGATTCCACACATGTTACCACGCCCCGAAGTACCACCATGATACTGCAAAGGGGGAAAATTGTGATAAGACCTTTTGCATAACTCCCCCTAACCAATCGTACCATACCAAGGTTTCGCCCCCACCCCTCGAAAGGCAGTGGGCATTCCCCCCACATGCCACAGTGAATCTGGTAGCCGATCAACCATTTTAACCGGGGCCGACCCAACTCCATGACGCCCACCCTCACTAGGGTATGTTGGCCAGAGGAAAACTATACTATAAGTCAAGCAGTTGCCCATTCTTGCTTGTGGTAAGTGTTGTAATTCTTTCAGGGTTTCCCATGAACCGGTCCTTAATTGCCATGGGTGCGACAAACCAAAACCATGTACCCACAGCCCACTATTACATCATATTTTAGTTGAGATAATTATGACCAATATGACATGGCCAGGTGTTTCAAGCATGCAGCTCATCAGAGACTAAAGTATTTAATGTAATTATCCCATTTAATGAGCTAGTGGTAATTAAGCATGGATAATCATATAATTGTAGCTGAAATCAACATAAGTGACTAAATCTAGTCAATTTATCACCCAAGGTTAACAAAGGACGAATATCAAATAAATATGGCACAAGCAAACAGATAGGTAATCCCATCATTTCATGTAAATAGCAAAACATGCACTTTATTTGCAAATAGTAAAACATTTATAAAAATAGGATCAATATGCTTCAAGGGAAGTGTGACTTGCCTGCTTCTTCAAACAAACTTCTGGACTCTTTTCCTCGCGAGCGCAAACTCCAGAAATGGCGGAATCTACACGCTGACATGCAAAAAAAGAAAAAAACCTAATAAAAATCAAATAACAGTATATCAAAAGTAAACAAACATGTAGATCTTAATTTTATATGAATTTTGCAATTTGAATGGCTCAATTTGGAGTTTGTATGGATTAGATATGAATTTTAGAAGTTTCAGACCATTTAAATGAATTTTGGAGATTAAGATAATTTATTGCAGAGTTTTTAAATTATTTTTACAAGGAAAAATGCTGATGCTGACGTCAGCAACCAAGGCCTCACATCAGCGGCTATTGCAAGCGAGGGCTGATGTGAGCCGAACGAGGGCTGATGTCAGCCACGGCAGTAGCGGTGCATGGGGGTCCACGGTGGACTTTGTCCATGGGGACCGGTCCACGGGTCCACCACGTGGATGGCCCGGATCACCCATAAGGGGATCGGCGGCCACCGGATCGACGGCCCCGATTTGCCGAGAGGCGATCGACGGTCGAGACGAGACCGGGCCGACAACGAGGCGGCGCAGCTGCTCGCGGCGGCGTTGGGCATCACAAGGGGCCAAAAGGGCTTCCGGCGAGCGGTAGAGGACGCGCGTGCAAGCGCGAAGCGGCGATGAGGCACGATGCGGTAGAACAGGGCAACGCGGTTCGGGAACGGCGACCGGGAGAGAGAGGAATAGAGGGAAGGGAGGAATTGCTCACCGAGGCCACTATAGTTTGAGGAGACAACGGTGACGAGGCAAATTTGTGGTGATCCGAGAGCGACAAGTGATGGTCAGGGTGTGACGGGATGCGATGAAGGCGGCGGTGGCCTTAGCATGCGGCGATAGCGACTAGAGCTGCGGCGATTGCCGACCGGAGGCGGCAACCGGCTGTGGGGGTTTGGAATTTGTGGTGGCTGGTGTGTTGCGGAGGCCTAAGGGCGGGAGGTTGCGGCTAGGCTACGGGGTGTTGCGCGGAAGGCGGCGGTGGCCTCGGCATGCGACGGCGATGCTCGGAGCGATGGCGGCATGCGACCTGAGCTCGACAGTGAGGGGTGGAGCGAGGAGGAGCATGGCGAGGGCGAGCGGGGCATGGTTGGCTCTGCAAAAATTGGGAAACTAGCGTAGAGGAGCACGGGGAGGATTTATATAGCCTCGGGGGCGCGGGGTTCGGCCAGGATACGACGGAAAAGGCGACGATGCAATTAGGGCGTTGGCAGATAAGGCGACAGTGGAAAAATTGACTTCAGCCGTTGCACGGTAGCAACACAAGCGGGGAAAGCGGGTGGGGCGTTAGGGTTAAGCAGGTGCGCACGGGGAGGTCGAGAGGTACGGGCAAAGCGGCGGCACGGGCGCAAGATCGACGGCGGCAATGGCATGGGGCCTACCTGTCAGCGGCTCAGGGGGAGTGGAGAGACGCCGAGACGGGGCCCACGGTCGGTGGCTCGGGGAGCGGGAGGCAAAGTGGACTTTGGCGCGCGTGGGGAAGCGAACTAGGTCGTAGCTCGGCCGAAGGGAGGAGAGAGAGAGGCGGCGACGGTGGCCGGGCTGGGCCATGAGGGACCAAAAGCGGACTTACGCCGTTTCTAGCCCTAATTAGAGGGGGAAATTTTGATTTGTTTTTCTATTAAATTAATGAGCTAAATGATCTTTGAATTTTTTATAAATGCTTCGAGTGCTCAAATAATTCCAAGAAAATTCCTTAAAATATTTGGACACTAAAAGTATTTAATAAAATATCACCAGCTCATTTAATGATTAATTAATTTATTTAAATAATTACTTTAATGCTCTTTGTATTATTATAATTATTACTGGAGCTCTAAAATTTTGCGAAAAATTTTGGGGAGTATTTTAGGGCAAGGAGAATATTTCAAAAATATTTCTAGCCATAATTTTTAAAAGAAAATTTAATTTCCTTAATAATTTCACTTGATTTATTTGTTTTTCATTTGATTTAATTTCTAGAAAATGATTTTATTTAATAATTTTTAATCCCGAACAAAAATCGGGTTGTGATTGCTGCCTACCCTGGATTTAGGGGTTGGGGCGAAACGTGCAGTGTGGTATCGCTTGGTTAGGGGGAGTTATGCGTAGAATCTTTTCGCAATCACTCTTATGATGATATGTCCCGCCAGGCACGGTGACATATGGTGGATTGTGTCTTGTGGGTACAATTGTACACCTCTTTATCAAAGTAGAACTATTCGAATAGTCGTGCCCGTGGATATGGGCGATCGACCAGATTCGCCATAATTAGTCCCACCTTTAATAATTTGACCTAATGGAACTGGTTTAGTTCAGGTGGATTGGTTGGGTCTGCTTAACGTGGTTTAGCGTTGATTAGTGGAGAATTAACATTGACTTAATTAATCAATGTTTTCTTGTTTGAAACTACAAAGGTTCACAACCGCCCTTATGCAAATAGCCACAAGCCTATCTTTCTCTCCCCTTGCACATCTACATCATCGACGTGACTTGTTGAGTACGGTGGTTTCTGAGTCGAAGACGAAGTTAGAAGACCAAGGCTCATACACCAGTTGAGTTTGCCTCTAGACTGGAGCTGAAGCCCCGCTAGGATCGTCCTTCTTTTCTACTATTGTTCTCTTTTCGGGGTGAGGACTAAGTGCCTCTACTGTAAGTATTTTACGATTTATTTACATTTGGATTTGTTTATTTATTTGTCATTTTGTGTACCCTGGTTGATTCCTGGACAGAAATTTATACACAAAATAGTCTTGAAATTTGGCTAAATTTCTGGGCGTGACAGGAACTTGCATCGCATCCAATAGAGGGACATTGATATTGATCTTCTGAATAATCTCAACAAAGAGAGCAAACTGCTCGTCCATGGTTGGCTTCCTGTTGCGATAAGGGTACGACAACAGAGTTGTATCTTGGAATTCTTGTGGAGCCGTATTTGAAGGGTTACGCAGAAGCTACGCTAGCCGAAAACAAAAATTTCTACCGCGCAAACCAGGAACACTTGCAAGTAAGGGCCGATAGATCGTTACCGATTGGAGTGTGCGCGAAACCAATCGGGCTATCCGATCCGGACAGTGTAGCCGATTCTCGCAAGCCGACGCCGATACGGGGACAGCCGATTCGCCAATCAACCGATTCACGATGCCGTAGCCGATCCGAAGCCAATCAACGCGCGCAACGTAGCAGCGCCTCTACCGGTATCCACACGTCCGGGGACAAAACGCCGTACACCCGTGTGCTAGCACGCGATGCAAGGCTAGGGTTTGGCTCGAAAGTGGGGAGGGTTTCCGTGGAGATTGATCTCGGCGACACGTTGCACGCGATGCGTTGACATACCGCAACTCTCCACCCCTCCCTCCTTTATATAGAGTTGGCCGACGGGACTAGTGGCCGATTAGGACTCTATTTTGAATCGGATCTCATCCGTATCTCATAGAGTTGGCCGCCCACACGTCGTAAGCCCATAGGACTCTATCCGATCGGATCCCTATCCGATCGAGCCGTATCCGAGTCCAACTCGAATGCCTGTTCTTATCCCCTTAAGCGTGCGACCCGTAGGTTCGGTATACTCGGTTTCGGCTATAGTCTAACTTAGCCGATCGTCGGCTCGAGTCTAACTCCCGGCCACCTCAACGGCGGCGCCTAGCAAGCACATATTGACACCATAGTATACAAGAATAATATCGGCTCGAACCTGTAATGTGTACACAAATCCCTTTGCCTCACGATACCGGTTAAGCTATAGGCAAGATGTGTGCCATCCCTTCAATAGCTTAACCATTCACTCGAACCGTATTGGATTATCCGTCCGTTGATTGACTCCTCAATCAACTTAGCATGGCCATGCATTTCCATAATCCATTACCTCGAGAGGCCGAGAGATATCTCTCCAAAGGAGGGGCAAATTCCATCTTGATCACTCACATCCCACTCCATGTTTCATAGCAAACCCGAAAACTACCTTTATAACTACCCGATTACGGAATAGCGTTTGGTAGTCCCAAAGTAGGCTACTACACATGTTGGAATCCATGGTGATCTCGGGTCTAAGGACTTTGTACCAACACTACCGAGACCAACTAATGGCACATTAATTCGTAGTGTCTCATGGTGGGTCTATCCAACAATGTGTTCTTCAACACATATGTCCATGTTTATTGATTTGGTATCTCCATACCCATGATCAATGAGACATGATCATCAATCAATAAACATGCCGATCTTAGAATCATATTTGTTCCAACAATATGACATATGATCGGGATCGTTTAGAAATAGATTCATACATATAGAGTCTCATAAATAAGTCACGTACTTATTGATCAATACAAGATGTCTATTTCATGGAACCGAATAACACTTTATTCATTTATACATAAACATTGACGTGATATCCAACATCTCCATGTTGCCTCTAGGGCATATCACTAACAATCTCCCACTTGCACTAGAGTCAATCATGTAAGTATCTAATACCCATTGCTCTTGTGTGCGCCTCATGCTTCGGCCGAGGGAGAGGTTTTGTCGCGGATCGGCTATGTTGAGATCCGTGTGCACTTTGCATATCTTGACATCACCTCTGTCCACAATCTCGCGGATGAGATGATATCGCCGAAGTATGTGTTTGGACTTCGATGTGACCTCGGCTCCTTGGCTTGTGCAATGGCTCCACTATTGTCACAATAGAGAGACATTGGACCGTCGTACTAGTCATCACACCAAGCTCGAAACGAATTTCTTGATCCAAACAGCCTCCTTTGCGGCTTCCGAAGCAGCAATGTACTCGGCCTCCGTTGTAGAATCAGCAACGTATCCCGCTTGGAACTCTTCCAGTGATCGCGCCTCCGTTCGAAGTAACACGAACCCGCATTGCGATCTATAATCATCCTTGTCTGTTTGGAAGCTAGCATCGGTGTAACCACTTACAACGAGCTCTTCTTCACCTCCATAGACTAGGAACATATCCTTAGTTCTTCTCAAGTACTTAAGGATATTCTTTTACGATCCAGTGACCTTCACTGGATCTCGCGGTATCGCTCGTAGCACTCAAAGCGTACGAGACATCGGGCGTGTACAAAGCATGGCATACATGATGGATCCAATTGCCGAAGCATATGGAACCATACCCATCTTATTCCGCTCATCATGTGTCGAGGACACCGATTCTTGCTAAGATTAATGCCATGTGACATGGGCAAGAAACCTTTCTTGGAATCATGCATGTTGAACCTTTTCAACACCTTGTCAATGTATGTACTTTGGCTTAATCCAATTAGCCTCTTGGATCTATCTCTATAGATCCGAATGCCCAATATATATGCTGCCTCCCTAAGTCTTTCATGGAAAAACTATTTTTCAATGAAGACTTGACGGATTCAAGCATAGGGATATCATTTCCAATCGTAATATGTCATCCACATATAAGATTAGAAATACAATTGCGCTCCCACTCGACCTTTTTGTAAACACAGCCTCTTCTTCGTTTTTGATGAAACCAAACCCTTTGATTACTTCATCAAAACGAATATTCCAACTCCGAGATGCTTGCTTCAATCCATAAATGGATTTCGTAGCTTGCATATCTTTTCGAGCGATTCGGATCGACAAAACCCCGAGGTTGTATCATGTATACATCCTCGCTTAGGTTTCCATTTAGGAAAGCCGTTTTGACATCCATCGCCATATCTCATAATCGAAATATGCAGCAATCGCTAGGATAATCCGAATAGATTTAAGCATTGCGACGGGCGAGAAGGTTTGATCATAATCAACTCCTTGAATCTGTTTAAAACCTTTCGCCACCAATCGCGCCTTATAGATGTGAACATTTCCATCCATATCGGCCTTTTCTTAAAAACCCATTTACACTCAATGGTTTTGACACCATCAGTGGATCAACCAAGTTCCAAACTTGATTGTCGTACATGGATTCTATTTCGGATTTCATGGCTCCAAGCCACTTGTTGGAATCGGGTCCCACCATCGCTTCCTCATAGGTCTTAGGTTCATCGTTGTCCAACAACAATATGTCACGTTGTTCCGCACTGTACTGTCGGCGCACGACGTGATCTTTCGACCTCCGTGGGGCTGGTGTATCTACAACCGGTGGCGCAACACTTTGTTCCTCTGTTGTGGTTCCGTGGTCGCGAAACGTTTTCGGTGTTTCTTGAACTTCTTCAAGATGCACCCTGCTCCCACTAACCCTTCTTGAAAGAAACTCTTTCTCCAAGAAGACACCATGTCGGAGACAAACACTTTGCCTTGTTCCCGATTATAAAAGTAATATCCCTTAGTTTCCTTAGGATATCCCACAAAGAAGCACTTGTCGATTTGGGTGTGAGCTTGTCGATTGTAAACGTTTACATAAGCCTCACATCCCCAAATTTTGAGAAAAGACAAACTAGGGGTTGCCCTGTCCATATCTCATATGGTGTCTTTTCAACCGACTTAGATGGAACTCTATTTAGTGTGAGCGCAATGTTTCAAGAGCATATCCCCGAAGGATAACGGAAGATCACTTTGGCTCATCATCGACCGCACCATGTCCAACAAGGTGCGATTTCTCCGTTCGGACACTCCGTTCCATTGTGGAGTTCTGGCGGAGTCAACGTGGAACAATTCCACAATCTTTCGATGATTACCAAACTCTTGGCTCAAGTATTCCCCTCCACGATCCGATCGTAGAAACTTGATTGTTTTCCCTAAATGATTCGTACTTCATTCTGGAATTCTTTGAACTTTTCAAAGGATTCGGACTTATGCCTCATTAAGTAGATATAACCATATCTACTAAAGTCATCAAAGGTAATGAAGTACCGATAACCACCTCGGCCGTTGAGCTCATTGGTCCACATACATCGGTATGTATGAGTGCCAACAAGTCACTTGCTCTTTCACCGTGTCCCGTGAAAGGTGCCTTTGTCATCTTACCAAGTAAACAAGACTCACATGTCTCAAATGATTCAAAATCAAAAGAGTGAAGCAATCCATCCTTATGGAGCTTCTCCATGCGTTTCTTATTTATATGGCCTAAGCGACAATGCCGGATAAACGTGGGGTTTATATCATTAGAGAGTTGCCTTTCGTATTAATGTTATAGATGGGAGACGCTTCAAGATTCAAAACGTACAATCCATTCACCAATGGAGCATGAAAATAGAACATATCTCTAAGATATATTGAACAACCATTGTCCATTGATCTAAAATCATATCCTTCCGCTTGCAAACATGAAGCGGAAATAACGTTTTGACATAGTGTTGGAACACAATAACAATTATTCAATTCCAAAACTAATCCGAAGGTAGATGAAGTGGTACGTGCCGACAAGAAGCGTAGCAACGCTTGCTCCATTGCCGAGCGCGCAGTTCACCTCACCCCTTCTCAATCCTCTACTTCTTCTCATTCCCCGCAACGATTTGCAAATATGAGCTACGATCCGGTATCAAATACCCAAGAGTAGAGGTGAAGTAGCAAGATTAATGTCTATAACATTAATACCTGAAGCGAAGTCGTACTTTGCTTCTTTTTGAGATCCTCCATGTACTTCTTGCGTTCCTCTTCCAATGGCCTGTCTCCTTGCAATAGAAGCAAACGGCATCGATGCCGCCGACCCCTTCTTGCCCTTCTTTGCATTAGAGGCACTCGCGATCTCATCGGGAGTTAACTTCCTCTTGGTACAAAGTTTCTTGACAGTGGTTTGCGCTTTGCCTTCGCATCATCATCACATGATGACCGTTTTTCTGGATACTCTCCTCATTGTCTTTAGCATCCCATGCAATTCAGCCAAGGTCCTATCCATATTGTTCATGTGATAATTCAATATGAATGGCTCGAAGCTCGGAGGGAGCGGCGGAGAATCACATCGTAGCCAACTCTTGGCTAAGGGAAAACCTAGTTTTTCCGGACTCTCAATGTAGCCAATCATTTTTATCACATGTGGTGACGGGATTCCCTCAACAAGCACGCACGCAAACAAGGACTTCGAGGTGTTGAACCTCTCGGCCCGAGCTTGGTTCTCAAACATGCCACGCAGTCCCGAATAATAGTGTGAGCATCACTTGCTCTCATATTGCTTCGAAGCTCGGGGACATTGTAGCAAGCATGAGACAGCTTATGTCTAGGGCATCATTAGTGTGCTTCTCGTAAGCTCTCCGTGCGGTTGCAGTGGCATTATTTGGCAAATCCTCGGGATAGGGTACTTCAAGAACGTACTCCTTACGCTCTTGCTTGAGAACAATTCTCAAGTTGCGATACCAATCCATAAAGTTTGTTCCATTTAATTTTTCCTTTTCGAGAATAGATCGCAAATTAAAAGCACTGGGTGTAGTATTAGCCGCCATTTATTCTACAACAGAAAAAGCAAAGTTTAGCACAATGTTTATGCTATGTCCATTGTTAAACAATTTAACATTAGACTCCCATTACGTATTTTCCACCTTCCCTCTAGGTTACGTATTGGGTCAAGATCCACATGTTAATTAATTTTCTAGTGAGCTTTGGCATCACTGCTAGAAGATTAATAACATCGGTAAGCAACTCCTTGCTAATCACATCTCTATGTGACTCTTGTTGTTGGTGTGGCATCTCCATGCCCCGGCCCCAACCTATGCCCCAAGGCCCAAAACTGTTTTGATAGCCTTGTTAAGTAAACCAAATGCTCTGCTGTATATGTCGACATATACCCCTCGTGTTATGATAGAGAATGGCACTCTGCTTTGGCGACCCACCATTGACGAGCATAACGGTGACGGTGCAACATTTGGAAGGGCATCATTACTACTTAATTTTGTGAGGGATGCTATCCTATCAAACAAACATATCACATATGAAAGCAAGTAGAATATCATGAAATAGTATGGCCCCCTTCACATGGTGATCTCCATCTCCATGCCGGTACAGGATCTCCATCTTCATCACCGTTCTTTCGAGTGCCGAATGCTTGATTTCTTCAAACTAAGCTACTACTATAGAAGCTCTAATTGAAGATTACATCGACTCGCAGGTCGTGAAAGAATATTACAAGCATTGCACGTATGAAAGAATATTACGGGATTGCACATATGAAAGAATATTACATGCATCACATGCATCTCATACATCTCATACATACAATAGGGCCATACCATCTCAAAGCATTCTCTGCAAAAACAAGTTAGGCGTAGAAACGTTTTCTACTTATCGCAGAGCTACGGCATCGAGACGACCTATAAGGGGGTACGCACACGGCGGACTACGAGATAGCTTCGACATAATCACATTATACCGTTCCGATACACTATCAAGGAACGCTATCTCGAACCCAACTCAAACCGAGTTATATGGAAATTGCTTCGACGTAATCACATTACGCCGTTCCGATACACTATCAAGGAACGCAATTACCATTAACTCTCCTCAACAGATCCCGTAAAACCGATTGATCTAATCAACCCGTGCGCAAAACTTGTTCCAGATCCAATCTAAAACCCGAACTAAGCAAGATTAGCTCTGATACCACTGAAGGGTTACGCAGAAGCTACGCTAGCCGAAAACAAAAATTTCTACCGCGCAAACCAGGAACACATGCAAGTAAGGGCCGATAGATCGTTACCGATTGGAGTGTGCAGCGAAACAGCCAATCGGGGCTATCCGATCCGAACGGTGTAGCTGATTCTCGCAAGCCGACAGCCGATACCCGGGACAGCCGATTCGCCAATCAACCGATTCACGGATGCCGTAGCCGATCCGGGCCAATCAACAGCGCGCAACGTAGCAGCTCCTCCACCGGTATCCACACGTCCGGGGACAAAACGCCGTACACCCGTGTGCTAGCACGCGATGCAAGGCTAGGGTTTGGCTCGAAAGTGGGGAGGGTTTCCGTGGAGATTGATCTCGGCGACTTCGTTGCACGCGATGCGTTGACATACCGCAACTCTCCACCCCTCCCTCCTTTATATAGAGTTGGCCGATGGGACTAGTGGCCGATTAGGACTCTATTTTGAATCGGATCTCATCCGTATCTCATAGAGTTGGCCGCCCACACGTCGTAAGCCCATAGGACTCTATCCGATCGGATCCCTATCCGATCGAGCCGTATCCGAGTCCAACTCGAATGCCTGTTCTTATCCCCTTAAGCGTGCGACCCGTAGGTTCAGGTATACTCGGTTTCGGCTATAGTCTAACTTAGCCGATCGTCGGCTCGAGTCTAACTCCCGCACTCACATGCGGCGCCTAGCAAGACATATTGACACCATAGTATACAAGAATAATATCGGCTCGAACCTGTAATGTGTACACAAATCCCTTTGCCTCACGATACCGGTTAAGCTATAGGCAAGATGTGTGCCATCCCTTCAATAGCTTAACCATTCACTCGAACCGTATTGGATTATCGTCCGTTGATTGACTCCTCAATCAACTTAGCATGGCCATGCATTTCCATAATCCATTACCTCGAGGGGCCCAGATATCTCTCCAAAGGAGGGGCAAATTCCATCTTGATCACTCACATCCCACTCCATGTTTCATAGCAAACCCGAAAACTACCTTTATAACTACCCGCATTACGGAATAGCGTTTGGTAGTCCCAAAGTAGGCTACTACACATGTTGGAATCCATGGTGATCTCGGTCTAAGGACTTTGTACCAACACTACCCGAGACCAACTAATGGCACATTAATTCTGTAGTGTCTCATGGTGGGTCTATCCAACAATGTGTTCTTCAACACATATGTCCATGTTTATTGATTTGGTATCTCCATACCCATGATCTATGAGACATGATCATCAATCAATAAACATGCCGATCTTAGAATCATATTTGTTCCAACAATATGACATATGATCAGGGATCGTTTAGAAATAGATTCATACATATAGAGTCTCATAAATAAGTCACGTACTTATTGATCAATACAAGATGTCTATTTCATGGAACTGAATAACACTTTATTCATTTATACATAAACATTGACGTGATATCCAACATCTCCATGTTGCCTCTAGGGCATATCACTAACAGTATTTCCCTCATGTACTTGATCATTGTTGTTGGACGATCTATCTTCCTTCTCTTTTTCTGCTGCCTTTCCCTTCATGGTTAGGATTTGGCGGATCACGAGTGGTTTTACGCCCTCGTGTGGTCACCGCACTAACATTTTCTAGGGAAGGTTCGGGTTGCCCCGGAATCTTCCTCGATTCAGATGAAGGAATAGCGGTAGCCAATTGAGTTAATAGGGTTTCTATCATTTTATTAAAACTCAATTGGTTTTTGGTTGTAGAAGAAAGGCCTTCCATTTTAGCAATGATACTTTCTAAGATTTGACATTGGCAGCTAATCTTTTAGCAATACTTTCATTAAATTTTAGCCTCACCTAAGACAAGATCTTTCAAAGAAGGTTGATCTGAATTAATAGCATGGGAAGAAATGTTACCTCCTTGATACTAAGGGTGTTGTTGATTCCACCCTTGACCTCGTTGTGGACGATATCCATTGTTTTTCACATAGCATGCATTTTCATTTGTCTCAGGGCAATTATTCCCTGAGTGGCCAGTGTTGTCACATGTCTCGCAGGTCATGCGAGCATCTATAACTTGAACTCCTTCGGCCTTGTCGTCCAGTTTCTTCAATAAGAGGTCCAGTTTAGAGGTGAGCATGTCTTTTTCCTTAACAAAATGCATGCCCCTCTTACGGGGTTGGAGACGATCATCGCTCCACCCTTGATTGGAGACCATCTCCTCAATTAACTCCGTTGCGTTAGCAACGGTTAATGAGAAGAAGGCTCTTCCCGCAGCAGCATCAAAATGATCACGGACAGCCATAGTTAACTCGTTGTAGAAATTCTGAATAATGAGTCAATCATCCATCCCGCGGTGAGGGCAAGCCAAGATATACTCTTGGAAGCGCTCCCACGCTTCAGGGATTGATTAATTTGACGCCTGTTGGAAGCTCGAAATCCTTCCGCGAAGGGCATTGGTCTTACCCATCAGAAAGAATTTTGCGACGAACGCATTGGAGCATCTATCTCAGGAGTCCACAACACTTCGGTTCGCATAGAACCACTGTGTCGCTCTCCCAATGAGAGAGAACGGGAATAGACAGAGTCGAATGGCACCTTGGGTGACTGCCTTGATAGTGAAAGTGTTGCAGATCTCTAGGAATGATTGGAGATGAGCACTTGCATCCTTGCTGGCTTTCCCACAAAATAGGTTAGCCTGCACCATGGTAATAAGACCCATCTTGATTTCAAATCTGGCTTCACCCGTGTTGACAGCCGGTCCAGTAAGGACATTAGCACCCGAGGGTGCCGAGAAATCATGGTGGGTCTTCTGGGCCATTGAGCTTGATGGTGCTTTCATTGCCAGTTCACTTGTTGATAGGATCACTTGAGGAGGAACTACACGAGGTCAGACTCTTATTACAAGTGATTCTAGATTTGGAGTATAATTTGTTGGCAAATTGAAACCAGTCATACATTACCCTGTTTTCACATAAAAGGGAAAACAGACCAAGATAAGCCTGCTAGAGCAAAGGTAAGTCAAATATGAACATATCAATAAACTAGTAATTTAATATTTCTTCTTCGACCAATGTCTTCCCTGGCAACAACACCAGAAATACATGTTGGTATTTCTTACGTTCACAGATAAATAAGTAAGTGCATGGATATACGGTTGTAGCTTTTCACCTAGAGTATTCCGGGAATTGTATTTATTTTATCTCAAAGGAAGACACTGGTCAAGAAGAGAATAATAAGTTACTATGAATATTCATATGTTATAGTTGAGTTCCCAAAATCTAAGGAGGGGTAAGAGATATATGGGTAATTTAGTAGTGTGACACACACAGAAGAGTCCGAACTATTTGTACATTAATGCTAAGTGGAGAGTATAGTATTATAGCTAGGTTCCTAATATACTTTTAGTATAGTTGTTTAGGTTACACAACAATTATATTCATGGTTAGTTACTCAATTTGTATGCTCCTAGGACTACGGGTGTACCGCCTCTAGTGGCCCAGCCTGCCACCCAGAGTTGATTTCTTACCGTTCGCCCTACGCCATACCCGAACGTGGAGGATTACAATGGACGGACGGGGTTGTCACCATCTGTCGCCTACCTCTACAACCCGTGGGGTATGAACATAACCAATGTCTATGAAACAATCTAAGCACCACGCTTACATTGCCACGGATACCCTTGCCTCCTAGGACGTCAATGTCTAAGGCAAGGGCACACCTACATCCTAAATGCACATTGGACCGTGACCATGGCAATAGAGTTACTTGTCTAACCATGCTATAATTACCATATAAACTACAGATGGGACATATATCTAAGCAGGTAGAATCTAAACGATACTCAAATATACAAGAAGATAAAAATATTATATTGATCAAAGTCGTTCAAAGAAAGAAAGATACAAGAGACATACCTGACTTTCCGAAGATGACTCAGAACCAAGAAGATGCTCTAAACTAAACTCCTAACTCCACTAGTCCAGAGACTAAGTATTAAATGTAGGAACTACCTCTCGTGGTATGTGTTGGATGAAGTGAAGTCCCCTCCTTATATAGCCTTCATATTGCGGTTTGGAGTCAATTTCCAACCGCCATACCTGCCTAACTACCATTATGGATAGCTGAGGAGCTGCCACGTGGTCGGTGGAGAAGAGAGGAGCCAGGATGGGTTCAGCCGAACCCTGGCCACCTCCTTTCTCCACCGTCTTTCTCCAGTCACTTCCATGTGGACCCCTAAGGCGGTTGAGGGTGGTTTGGTCCCACTTAAGTTGGTTCAAGCTGACTTGTGGGCCCTCAATCCGTGGGATGCTGATATGGCGATCGTTGATTGGTTGGAGTTGTGTTTCTTCGCCATGTGGGCGTGCTTTCACATCATTTATTCATATATGTTCCTGCATTCATATGATCTCTAAGGACATGTGGAACTTTATTAATTCTAAACATATATGCAGGTAAAAGATGCTAATACCCTTTATTCTCGAGGTCTGTGACGGTTAGAATTGGTACTTAACGACCGTCAACACGGGCCATGACTGGTTTTCCGCCGACGAGTATGATGGGATCAACTTCAGGAGCCAATGACTTTACCTTTCCACTAGGGCAGGCCTACCATTTTTCGGCAGCCTCTACTTCATCACTGACAACATTGGCAAGATCTCTCTCCTAGACTCGGATTCAATCCAATCGGGAAGGGACTACATCCACTCGGCCCAGTTTTGTTTGCCGAACGCTGCTGAGATCTATTCCAAGGTTTTCCCTCCAGGTCGGCTTCAAACCACTCGGAGGAAACATCGACATCATCCTGCTCTCAAGGCCTCCCCAACAATAGAAAGAGGTATCCTTGTGTCACCACCCGACTCCACCCACTGCTTGCCGCGACGTTTGGATCTGAACAAGCCTCGGCTTCACTAGTGTTGGGCTTCAATGAGGTGGGCGTCATGCTCCAACCACTCACATCTTGCTCTGACCCGGAGATCGCCGACTACCTCAGCTCTTCCAACTATTACAATGACTGTGACACCGAGAGCATGGGTAGTTATGAATTCGATGATGACTATACCCCAGTTCTCTTTGGTGTGTTCAAGGCAGACCCAGTCACCAACGAAGAAGGACGGGCTCAGCTAGCTATGGAAGGAGAGAAGGAGCATGCAAGGCCTGAAGAGAAGCGCAAGTAGACAGTAGAGGAATACCAAAGAAAGCGAGATCTGGCT
The DNA here is from genome assembly GCA_019925245.2 of Oryza australiensis. Lineage (NCBI taxonomy): Eukaryota > Viridiplantae > Streptophyta > Magnoliopsida > Poales > Poaceae > Oryza > Oryza australiensis. Next base: position 594,952 of record JAIFGZ020000792.1, read on the forward strand.
TTAGCTGGGCGTATGGATTGTCATGCAATTCTCCAAATCTATGTCGACGACACTAATTTCTTTGTCATGCCCCAGCAAAACGCAATCACAGCAGTCACCCTAATTGACACCATTATTGAGGAGGCTCCACCCAATGTGACACTAGTCTTAGACAAAGTCAAGACAATGATTGCCGCTACCATACCGCAAGAAGCTGGAGGCAACCGTTGGGCTGAGGAATCTACCGCGGAAACACCTACGGGCATCCATCTTCCACCTCTATGTTCCTGAGATTATCAGGCACCCGAGCACAGCAAAGGACACACAGGATCGAATTTGAATTATCGTGACAACAAAAGACGACGTCCGGACCAGTGCACCATCCCCTTACAATAGGAATCCTCATGGCAACCCTAACCATAGCGATGGGTACCGGCAGCGTACACACAATGATCTAAGGCATACACTCAATCAGCGTGACCGTGAACAGGAGAACTATGCCTACCCAGAAAACCAAAGATATTCTCCTAACAAGAGTGACGATGGAATCCTTGGCTTCATACGTGATTTGTGTCGAGTGGATTGGCCGAGTGGTTTTAAACCAGTAGGGATCGAAAAGCATAACGACAAGACCGACCCTGAGTCATGGCTTACCGTCTACACCCTGGCCATCCACGCAATAGGAGGAGACAGCAAAGCTATAGCAAATTATTTGCCTGTCGCACTTGCCGACTCAGCTAGGAGTTGGTTGATTGGTGTACCAAGGGGCTAAATTAACTCTTGGGGCCAACTTAGAGACCACTTCAATGCCAACTCTTAAGGCACCATGGAAATACCTGGGACCCACTTTGACTTGTATCATGTAATTTGGAAGCCTAGTGAGTACTTAAAAGATTACATCCGGTATTTTTTTGAAACCCGTAACAAGATCCTTGATGTCACCGACGACGTCATCATCGGTGCCTTCCAGAAGGGGGTCCGTGATGAGCTACTCATAGGAAAGTTTGGACACAAGCCCCAAGGATGGTTAAAAAGCTATTTGAAATGGCTAATTCTTATGCTAAATCGAACGAGGCTATCAAAGCATTGCTCCAAGAAAAGCAGTTGGGAAGTAGCTAGCGCCCTAAAAAAGACAACGACAACGACAATCAAAAAGATCGCAAGCATAAGCCCAAGGATCTGGTGGCCACGACCTCCAACTACCAACAACAATGCACGGGCATTAGTACCTATGACAAAGTTATCAACTGCCCATGCCCGCATCATCCCAACGCCAAGCATGCGGCCAAGGACTATTTAATCTACAAAAAATTCGCTGAAGAAGATGTTGCTCAGCTCAAACTTGTTGCTGGAGAAGGGACTTCAGGGCACAAGAAGGATGATGGAGATGTCGGCGCAGGAGTATTTCAAGAACATCGAACCAAGCTAAATCATATCTTCGGAGGCCCGCTCGTAGATTAGTCCAAGATAAAGCAGAAACTTACCAACCAGGAAATCAACGCGATTTAACCGAAACTCCTCCAATATCTACAATGGTCTGAGATGGCAATCATGTTCGACTGCTCGGATCATCCCGACTGAGTGGATCACTCGGGGCAGTACCCCCTGCTGCTAAACCCAGTCTTACGTAATATCAAATTGAAGTGTGTTCTAATTGATGGTGGTAGCAGGCTCAACATCCTCTCCACCGAAAGACTGGATGAAATGTAGATTCCTAGATCCGAGTTGAAGCCAAGCTTCGCTCTGTTTCATGGGGTAATCTCTGGGTTATCTTACAGTCACTTTTGGCACCCAGGATAATTCTTGGACAAAAAATCTACTTCAAAGTTGCTGACTTCGAGGAAGCCTACCACACCATACTAGGACAACCGGCTCTTGAAAAGTTCATGGTTGTTCCTCACTACACCTATCTGATGATCGATGAAGTCGCCAGGTCCACAAGGAGTAATTTCTCTTCGCGCGACATCAGACAAGGTTTTACTTGTGACAAGGAGAGTTGCAAGATGGCCCAATCTCATGAGAGAGCACTCGGCCGATAGGAGAACCGACTTGCTGTATCGACATTGTAGGAAGGAGAAGCCCCTACCAAGAAAATCCCCAAGTCAACAGAAGGTGACGCCAAGACCAAGAAGATTCTGTTGGATCCGACTAATCCTTCTAAGACCGTCGTTATCGGTGCCGAGTTAGATTGTAAATAGGAAAGAGCGCTCATCACCTTTCTTCAAGCTAATAAAGATATATTTGCCTAGAAACTTTCTGACATGCCTAGTATTCCTATAGAGGTTGCTTTTAGCAATATGCGCGTGCTTAAATGCCGAATGCCTTTAAAATGCTTTTTATCAGTTGTTACACAACTTGTTTTATGAAAGTTGGTGCAATGCAATTTAAAAAGGTAACAAACACTGAAGCTTATATATGGCTGTAATATTAACTTTTTTATGTATAAAATTTAAACACTATTTGGTTTTTACAAAGCAATTGATTGGATACTATATCATTGCTTTAGGCCACATATGTGTGTGTTTTTCCTAAAAGACCAAAATTATGACAGGTTGATTATAATGTTTTTTGGTCATTATATAGGCGGTTGGTAAATCTATTTATGAGTATTATTGACTTAAATTTACACCACATATGCCATATATTTTTTAGGTGTGGTGAAGCCGTGTGTCTTACGGGGACTTAAGCATATTTGTCCTTGCGATATGCGCACGGTATGAACCCAATACCTTGAAAATCCTTTACTTGTTGCATAAAGGCGTTTTTCTTAAAGTAATTTGTATGCAATTTTTAAAGGTGCCAATGGCATATTGCTATATGGTATTATTAGTAAGATGCAGTTGACCTATGGTTATGCGTACTATATTTTTATGCAGTTGGTATATCACTCAGGTCATGTTATTCGAGGGTTTGCACCGTATCTGCTACAAATTAATATTAAGTCACTCGGTTGACTAAACTTATTTTTCATTAAAAAACCACTTGGTTGGTTAAATTATTTTTATTTCCTTAACTATATGCTTAGTTGGTCAAACTAACCACGTAGTTAAGGGCTACACCTAATTAGGTTTCTCTAATCGCTGCACTTGGGTACACATTTTTTATTATTTATTTTTTGAATGTTTTTCAGCCCTTCACAGCCTTATGATTCCATAAAAGCACTCAGGAGGTAATTGAAGCACTCGGCTTTAGATAAATTTGATTTGAGGGAAGATTGCTTTTCGACTATGAAGGTCTCAAGGGCTAGTGTGAAGATTATGGATACCATATACACACACGATCGGTTTATCGATTGGATATAGGAGGTAGATTATGTTTATGCAATATATAATGGGCCATGATTGGGTATTACGTTTTCTTATGTATTACGAAATGGCCTATAGTCTTAGCTCGGTAATATTGTAAAGTAGATCAAGGAAACCGATACCGTGTCTCGATTAGGTTTCTATCCTTGTAATCCTGCTCCGGTCTTATATAAGGCCACTAGTACAAAAACCTTAATAGGTGTCGGTTCGAGCCCCCAATAGGTGTCGGTTACGACCCGACACCTATTGGTCGGCACCAATGACAAAAGTCATTGGTGCCAGTTCCTTAACCGGCACCTATAAGCCCAATAAGTGCCGGTTCTTGTAGAGAACCGGCACCTGTTAGGCCTTATAGGTACCGGTTAATAATAGCACCCGGTCCAATTCAACAAGAGAAATTATAAAAATAACTTGCCAAAACATTGCACACTATCCTCTATATTATCCATCACAAATGAGAAAGAAATACCATAAAGAATCACACAAATAAAGAAAATTTGCATAGAGAATCAAGATGTACTAACCTTTAAACATGAAAACATACAAATCTCTTGATGTTTATAATTTTTTTTGGCAAAACCTCAACCCCTGTTTGCATGAGCACATGAAGACACCCTCCAAAAAGGAGCTAAGTGCTGAGAGGGGATATATGTAGGTGCCCGAGATATAGGTGCCGATTTTTTACAAGAACCGGCAGCTATAATACATTCCTTCCGTCGTAAGGAACAATATAGGTGTCGGTTCCTATTACAAACCAGCACCTATGTACTGCAGCCAACACCTATTTAGGCAAATATAGGTGTCGATTCCTATTACGAACCGGCACCTATGTGATAAGTGTCGGTTTTCACAATACAGCCGACACCTATTTAGGAAAATAGGTGTCGGTTGATAACAAGAACTGAAAACTCTTTGTTAACCGACACCTATAACCTATTGTGGGGCAGAGAACACCTAATAGGTGCTGGATTTAGTTGAACCGATACCTTTTTGACCGATACCTGTGCGCTTTTTTATAGTAGTGGATGGACAGACAGATACATAGAGATAAAAACAATAAGCCTTCACTCGATCGTCAAATCAATAATACTTGGCAGATTCAATCTCCAAAATAGGAGTAGGATATTATTTCTCATCGAGAAGGCCTAAACCTGACTAAACCTTTGTCTTTACATACCCATCTATTTTAGGTGTTGTGCACCATCCCTTTTCTCTTTGACGATTTCCATAATCGGCGGGTTGAAAGTCAAGGAGTACAAACTCGATGTGCGGGTCTGTCTCGAACGACCTCAATCTGTCCCAAAAATGGTGCCCCGGCCCTTCCGGCGGTGTTGTCATGCCTGTCAAAGGTATTGTCCAACAAATATGCTACAGTGCCTCTGACGAATTGGCGAGAATACCATATTGATCATATCATGGAACTGGACAGGAGCAAATAGAACCATCAATTGTTAATTCTTGTCTACTTATTTCTGAAGGGCTACGCGGAGGCTACAATAGCTAATAACAAAAATTTCTACTGTGCAAACTAGGAACACTTGCAAGTAAGGGTCGATAGATCGTTACCGATTGGAGTGGAGTGCGCGGATATAGCCAATCGGAGCTATCCGATCCTGAACGTGATGGCCGATCACGCCCGATCCGCCGACAACCGATTCCTCACATAGTCGATTCGCTGAATCGCCCGACCATAGCCGATCCGGTGTAGCCGATTCGCCAATGCCGGAGCAGATCCAACCTCAGCCGACTCGCCGATTCGCCCGACCGCGCTTGCCTCACTCAGATGCGCCCGACCACGGCCGATCTATCCGACCGCAGCTGATTAGCACAGCAACATAGCAATGCCTCTACTGGTATCCACACGTCCAGGGATAGAACGCCTGACACCCGTGTGCTAGCACAAGATGCAAGGGGTAGGGTTTGGCTCGGGAGTGGGGAGAGTTTTCGTGGAGATCTCAAACTCGCTGACTTCTGAAGCCGCGCGATTAGATTGGTTTTGGTTCAGGTGCAAATACAATACCGTAGCTCTCCACCCCTCGCCCTTTTATATAGAGTTGCCGACTGGGCCTATAGGCCCATCGGGACTCTATCCGATCGGATCCCTATCTGATCGAGCCGTATCAGAGTCCAACTCGAATGCCTGTTCTTATCCCCTTAAGCGTGCGACCCTGTAGGTTCAGGTATACTCGGTTTCGACCCGAGTCCTACTCGGCCGACCGTCAATAGCGGTGCCTAGCAGCACATACTGACACCATAGTATACAAGAATATAATATCGGCTCGAACTGTAATGTGTAATAAACATGCTGATCTTAGAATCTTATTTGTTCCAACAATATGACATATGATTAGGGATCGTTTAGAAATAGATTCATACATAAAGAGTCTCATAAATAAGTCACGTACTTATTGATCAATACAAGTTGTCTATTTCATGGAACTGAATAACACTTTATTCATTTATACATAAACATTGACCATCATATCCAACATCTCCATGTTGCCTCTAGGGCATATCAATAACAGTCTCCCACTTGCACTAGAGTCAATCTTGATAGTATCTAATACCCATTGCTCTTGTGTGTGTCCCATGTTTCGGTTGAGGGAGAGGTTTTGTCAACGGATCGGCTATGTTGAGACCCGTGTGCACTTTGCATATCCTGACATCACCTGTGTCCACAATCTCGCGAGATGAGATGATGTCGCCGAAGTATGTGTTTGGACTTCGATGTGACCTCGGCTCCTTGGCTTGCGCAATGGCTCCACTATTATCACAACAAAGAGACATTGGACCAATTGCACTGGTCATCACACCCAGCTCAGAAACAAATTTCTTGATCCAAACAGCTTCCTTTGCAGCTTCTGAAGCAGCGATGTACTCGGCCTCCATTGTAGAATCAGCTACAATATCCTGTTTGCAACTCTTCTAGCTGACTGCGCCTCCGTTCAGGCAGAACACGAACCCAGATTGCGATCTATAATCATCCTTATTCGTTTGGAAGCTAGCATCGGTGTAACCACTTACAACGAGCTCTTCTTCACCTCCATAGACTAGGAACATGTCCTTAGTTCTTCTCAAGTACTTAAGGATACTCTTTATGGAGTCCACCGACCTTCACTGGATCGCGGTATCCGCTCATAGCACTCAAAGCGTACGAGACATCGGACGTGTACAAAGCATGGCATACATGATGGATCCAATTGCCGAAGCATATGGAACCATACCCATCTTATTCCGCTCATCATACGTCCGAGGACACTAATTCTTGCTAAGATTAATACCATGTGACATGGGCAAGAAACCTTCCTTGGAATCGTGCATTTTGAACCTTTTCAACACCTTGTCAATATATGTACTTTGGCTTAATCTAATTAGCCTATTGGATCTATCTCTATAGATCCGAATGCCTAATATGTATGCTGCCTCCCTAAGTCTTTCATGGAAAAACTATTTTTCAATGAAGACTTGACGGATTCTAGCATAGGGATATCATTTCCATTCAGTAATATGTCATCCATATATAAGATTAGAAATACAATTGCGCTCCCACTGACCTTTTTGTAAACACAGGCCTCCTCTTCATTTTTGATGAAACCAACCCCTTTGATTACTTCATCAAAACGAATATTCCAACTCCGAGATGCTTGCTTCAATCCATAAATGGATTTCGTAGCTTGCATATCTTTCCGGCGATTGTGGATCGACAAAACCCTCAAGTTGTATCATATATACATCCTCGCTTAGGTTTGCATTTAGGAAAGTCGTTTTGACATCCATCGCCATATCTCATAATCGAAATATGCAGCAATCGCTAGAATAATCCTAATAGACTTAAGCATTGTGATGGGCGAGAAGGTTTCAACATAATCAACACCTTGAATCTGTTTAAAACCTTTCGCCGCCAATCGCACCTTATAGATGTGAACATTTTCATCCATGTCGGCCTTTTTCTTAAAAACCCAGTTGCACTCAATGGTTTTGACACCATCAGTGGATCAACCAAGTTCCAAACTTGATTATCATACATGGATTCTATTTCAGATTTCATGGCTCCAAGCCACCGTTAACGACCAAATTTGGTAACCTAATCCCCGAGTTTGAAGCAGAAATTGAAGCGGAATCGAGAAGGTATGTGATCTCGAGAAGAGACGGAAACAGAATCGGGTGAGTCCGAATCGGCTACGGAGCTCGGCTAAGAGCGAATCGGACTAGGATAGCCATTAGCCGATTCGAGTCGGGGGTTGAAGTGGGACCAATCCCGTTGGAAAGCGTAGAGATAAGGAGTTGGATTCGGTTCCCAAATTGCGCGTTAAAAGATATTGCCATCTATGGATAGAGTCCTGTAACGGCAATTGTATCTGTAAACTAGGGATTTATTTAGATTTCTTATTGTAATGCAGCATGGGACCATGTCCCGGGATATTGTCGTACCATGTATAGTAGATTAGATAGAAACCGTGTCTTGCACGGGTAGTTTTATTCTTGGGTATAAATAGGACCTGAGACCCCTGTAAACAAAAAAAACAACAACCAATACAATCTCGGCGCATCGCCTCCTATTTTCTTTTAGACGAGTTCTTGATCCGGTTTTGGGTTGCATCGTTTCGACCCTCGATTAAGGTAAATGCTTGTCATTTAGTGTTTTATTTCGTCGAATCTAGTGCTTCCATCATAATGACACTCTAGGTTTAATGTTATAAACTGCGTAAGTTATCATATACGGTATATAACCTAGAACAATGTCTAGATCTATCTTGCCATCGGCTTGTTCTTCTCAGGAAGCAGCAGCCGATAGAGCTACATCAACATGTTGGCCTGGATTATATGTTGTATCCACCATCTTGCGAGGTTTACATCAGTTTATATAGATCCAATGCTTTCTTTTTGTACTTAATGTTGCATCATCCATGACCTATTATGTCGCTTTTAGAAGTATTATGATCTATTCGGCCAAATGTAAATTAGGGAGACAGCGCCGGGGTTTTAGCCGGCCTTATCTGTTTTAATATTTCTTTATGCAGTTGGTATATCACTCAGGTCATGTTATTCGAGGGTTTGCACCGTATCTGCTACAAATTAATATTAAGTCACTCGGTTGACTAAACTTATTTTTCATTAAAAAACCACTTGGTTGGTTAAATTATTTTTATTTCCTTAACTATATGCTTAGTTGGTCAAACTAACCACGTAGTTAAGGGCTACACCTAATTAGGTTTCTCTAATCGCTGCACTTGGGTACACATTTTTTATTATTTATTTTTTGAATGTTTTTCAGCCCTTCACAGCCTTATGATTCCATAAAAGCACTCAGGAGGTAATTGAAGCACTCGGCTTTAGATAAATTTGATTTGAGGGAAGATTGCTTTTCGACTATGAAGGTCTCAAGGGCTAGTGTGAAGATTATGGATACCATATACACACACGACTGGTTTATCTGATTGGATATAGGAGGTAGATTATGTTTATGTAATATATAATGGGCCATGATTGGGTATTACGTTTTCTTATGTATTACGAAATGGCCTATAGTCTTAGCTCGGTAATATTGTAAAGTAGATCAAGGAAACCGATACCGTGTCTGATTAGGTTTCTATCCTTGTAATCCTGCTCCGGTCTTATATAAGGCCACTAGTACAAAAACCTTAATAGGTGTCGGTTCAGAGCCCCCAATAGGTGTCGGTTACAGACCCGACACCTATTGGTCGGCACCAATGACAAAAGTCATTGGTGCCAGTTCCTTAACCGGCACCTATAAGCCCAATAAGTGCCGGTTCTTGTAGAGAACCGGCACCTGTTAGGCCTTATAGGTACCGGTTAATAATAGCACCCTGTCCAATTCAATAAGAGAAATTATAAAAATAACTTGCCAAAACATTGCACACTATCGTCTATATTATCCATCACAAATGAGAAAGAAATACCATAAAGAATCACACAAATAAAGAAAATTTGCATAGAGAATCAAGATGTACTAACCTTTAAACATGAAAACATACAAATCTCTTGATGTTTATAATTTTTTTGGCAAAACCTCAACCCCTGTTTGCATGAGCACATGAAGACACCCTCCAAAAAGGAGCTAAGTGCTGAGAGGGGATATATGTAGGTGCCCGAGATATAGGTGCCGATTTTTTACAAGAACCAAGCAGCTATAATACATTCCTTCCGTCGTAAGGAACAATATAGGTGTCGGTTCCTATTACAAACCAGCACCTATGTACTGCAGCCAACACCTATTTAGGCAAATATAGGTGTCGATTCCTATTACGAACCGGCACCTATGTGATAAGTGTCGGTTTTCACAATACAGTGACACCTATTTAGGAAAATAGGTGTCGGTTGATAACAAGAACTGAAAACTCTTTGTTAACCGACACCTATAACCTATTGTGGGGCGAGAACACCTAATAGGTGCTGGATTTAGTTGAACCGATACCTTTTGACCGATACCGTGCGCTTTTTATAGTAGTGGATGGATGAACGGATACATAGAGATAAAAACAATAAGCCTTCACTCGATCGTCAAATCAATAATACTTGCGATTCAATCTCCAAAATAGGAGTAGGATATTATTTCTCATTGAGAAGGCCTAAACCGACTAAACCTTTGTCTTTACATACCCATCTATTTTAGGTGTTGTGCACCATCCCTTTTCTCTTTGACGATTTCCATAATCGGCGGGTTGAAAGTCAAGGAGTACAAACTCGATGTGCGGGTCTGTCCGAACGACCTCAATCTGTCCCAAAAATGGTGCCCGGCCCTTCCGGCGGTGTTGTCATGCTGTCAAAGGTATTGTCCAACAAATATGCTACAGTGCCTCGACGAATTGGCGAGAATACCATATTGATCATATCATGGAACTGGACAGGAGCAAATAGAACCATCAATTGTTAATTCTTGTCTACTTATTTCTGAAGGGCTACGCGGAGGCTACAATAGCTAATAACAAAAATTTCTACTGTGCAAACTAGGAACACTTGCAAGTAAGGGTCGATAGATCGTTACCGATTGGAGTGGAGTGCGCGGATATAGCCAATCAGAGCTATCCGATCCAGAACAGTGATGGCCGATCACAGCCGATCCGCTGACAACCGATTCCTCACATAGTCGATTCGCTGAATCGCCTGACCATAGCCGATCCGGTGTAGCCGATTCGCCAATGCCGGAGCAGATCCAACCTCAGCCGACTCGCCGATTCGCCCGACCGCGCTTGCCTCACTCAGATGCGCCCGACCACGGCCGATCTATCCGACCGCAGCTGATTAGCACAGCAACATAGCAATGCCTCTACCGGTATCCACACGTCCGAGGATAGAACGCCCGACACCCGTGTGCTAGCACAAGATGCAAGGGGTAGGGTTTGGCTCGGGAGTGGGGAGAGTTTTCGTGGAGATCTCAAACTCGCTGACTTCTGAAGCCGCGCGATTAGATTGGTTTTGGTTCAGGTGCAAATACAATACCGTAGCTCTCCACCCCTCGCCCTTTTATATAGAGTTGCCGACTGGGCCTATAGGCCCATCGGGACTCTATCCGATCGGATCCCTATCTGATCGAGCCGTATCAGAGTCCAACTCGAATGCCTGTTCTTATCCCCTTAAGCGTGCGACCCTGTAGGTTCAGGTATACTCGGTTTCGACCCGAGTCCTACTCGGCCGACCGTCAATAGCGGTGCCTAGCAGCACATACTGACACCATAGTATACAAGAATATAATATCGGCTCTGAACCTGTAATGTGTAATAAACATGCTGATCTTAGAATCTTATTTGTTCCAACAATATGACATATGATTAGGGATCGTTTAGAAATAGATTCATACATAAAGAGTCTCATAAATAAGTCACGTACTTATTGATCAATACAAGTTGTCTATTTCATGGAACTGAATAACACTTTATTCATTTATACATAAACATTGACCATGATATCCAACATCTCCATGTTGCCTCTAGGGCATATCAATAACAGTCTTCCACTTGCACTAGAGTCAATCTTGATAGTATCTAATACCCATTGCTCTTGTGTGTGTCCCATGTTTCGGTTGAGGGAGAGGTTTTGTCAACGGATCGGCTATGTTGAGACCCGTGTGCACTTTGCATATCCTGACATCACCTGTGTCCACAATCTCGCAGATGAGATGATGTCGCCGAAGTATGTGTTTGGACTTCTGATGTGACCTCGGCTCCTTGGCTTGCGCAATGGCTCCACTATTATCACAACAAAGAGACATTGGACCAATTGCACTGGTCATCACACCCAGCTCAGAAACAAATTTCTTGATCCAAACAGCTTCCTTTGCAGCTTCTGAAGCAGCGATGTACTCGGCCTCCATTGTAGAATCAGCTACAATATCCTGTTTGCAACTCTTCTAGCTGACTGCGCCTCCGTTCAGGCAGAACACGAACCCAGATTGCGATCTATAATCATCCTTATTCGTTTGGAAGCTAGCATCGGTGTAACCACTTACAACGAGCTCTTCTTCACCTCCATAGACTAGGAACATGTCCTTAGTTCTTCTCAAGTACTTAAGGATACTCTTTATGGCAGTCCACTGACCTTCACCTGGATCTGACTGGTATCTGCTCATAGCACTCAAAGCGTACGAGACATCTGGACGTGTACAAAGCATGGCATACATGATGGATCCAATTGCCGAAGCATATGGAACCATACCCATCTTATTCCGCTCATCATACGTCCGAGGACACTAATTCTTGCTAAGATTAATACCATGTGACATGGGCAAGAAACCTTCCTTGGAATCGTGCATTTTGAACCTTTTCAACACCTTGTCAATATATGTACTTTGGCTTAATCTAATTAGCCTATTGGATCTATCTCTATAGATCCGAATGCCCAATATGTATGCTGCCTCCCCTAAGTCTTTCATGGAAAAACTATTTTTCAATGAAGACTTGACGGATTCTAGCATAGGGATATCATTTCCATTCAGTAATATGTCATCCATATATAAGATTAGAAATACAATTGCGCTCCCACTGACCTTTTTGTAAACACAGGCCTCCTCTTCATTTTTGATGAAACCAACCCCTTTGATTACTTCATCAAAACGAATATTCCAACTCCGAGATGCTTGCTTCAATCCATAAATGGATTTCTGTAGCTTGCATATCTTTCCAGGCGATTGTGGATCGACAAAACCCTCAAGTTGTATCATATATACATCCTCGCTTAGGTTTGCATTTAGGAAAGTCGTTTTGACATCCATCTGCCATATCTCATAATCGAAATATGCAGCAATCGCTAGAATAATCCTAATAGACTTAAGCATTGTGATGGGCGAGAAGGTTTCAACATAATCAACACCTTGAATCTGTTTAAAACCTTTCGCCGCCAATCGCACCTTATAGATGTGAACATTTTCATCCATGTCGGCCTTTTTCTTAAAAACCCAGTTGCACTCAATGGTTTTGACACCATCAGGTGGATCAACCAAGTTCCAAACTTGATTATCATACATGGATTCTATTTCAGATTTCATGGCTCCAAGCCACTGTTAACGACCAAATTTGGTAACCTAATCCCCGAGTTTGAAGCAGAAATTGAAGCGGAATCAGAGAAGGTATGTGATCTGAGAAGAGACGGAAACAGAATCGGCTGAGTCCGAATCGGCTACGGAGCCAGTCGGCTAAGAGCGAATCGGACTAGGATAGCCATTAGCCGATTCTGAGTCAGGGTTGAAGTGGGACCAATCCCGTTGGAAAGCGTAGAGATAAGGAGTTGGATTCGGTTCCCAAATTGCGCGTTAAAAGATATTGCCATCTATGGATAGAGTCCTGTAACGGCAATTGTATCTGTAAACTAGGGATTTATTTAGATTTCTTATTGTAATGCAGCATGGGACCATGTCCCGGGATATTGTCGTACCATGTATAGTAGATTAGATAGAAACCGTGTCTTGCACGGGTAGTTTTATTCTTGGGTATAAATAGGACCTGAGACCCCTGTAAACAAAAAAACAACAACCAATACAATCTCGGCGCATCGCCTCCTATTTTCTTTTAGACGAGTTCTTGATCCGGTTTCGGGTTGCATCGTTTCGACCCTCGATTAAGGTAAATGCTTGTCATTTAGTGTTTTATTTCGTCGAATCTAGTGCTTCCATCATAATGACACTCTAGGTTTAATGTTATAAACTGCGTAAGTTATCATATACGGTATATAACCTAGAACAATGTCTAGATCTATCTTGCCATCGGCTTGTTCTTCTCGGAAGCAAGCAATGATAGAGCTACATCAACATGTTGGCCTGGATTATATGTTGTATCCACCATCTTGCGAGGTTTACATCGTTTATATAGATCCAATGCTTTCTTTTTGTACTTAATGTTGCATCATCCATGACCTATTATGTCGCTTTTAGAAGTATTATGATCTATTCGGCCAAATGTAAATTAGGGAGACAGCGCCGGGGTTTTAGCCGGCCTTATCTGTTTTAATATTTCTTTATGCGGTTGGTATATCACTCGGTCATGTTATTCGAGGGTTTGCACCGTATCCGCTACAAATTAATATTAAGTCACTCGGTTGACTAAACTTATTTTTCATTAAAAACCACTTGGTTGGTTAAATTATTTTTATTTCCTTAACTATATGCTTAGTTGGTCAAACTAACCACGTAGTTAAGGGCTACACCTAATTAGGTTTCTCTAATCGCCGCACTTGGGTACACATTTTTTATTATTTATTTTTGAATGTTTTTCAGCCCTTCACAGCCTTATGATTCCATAAAAGCACTCGGGAGGTAATTGAAGCACTCGGCTTTAGATAAATTTGATTTGAGGGAAGATTGCTTTTCGACTATGAAGGTCTCAAGGGCTAGTGTGAAGATTATGGATACCATATACACACACGATCGGTTTATCCGATTGGATATAGGAGGTAGATTATGTTTATGTAATATATAATGGGCCATGATTGGGTATTACGTTTTCTTATGTATTACGAAATGGCCTATAGTCTTAGCTCGGTAATATTGTAAAGTAGATCAAGGAAACCGATACCGTGTCGATTAGGTTTCTATCCTTGTAATCCCGCTCCGGTCTTATATAAGGCCACTAGTACAAAAACCTTAATAGGTGTCGGTTCGAGCCCCCAATAGGTGTCGGTTACAAACCCAACACCTATTGGTCGGCACCAATGACAAAAGTCATTGGTGCCAGTTTAACGGCACCTATAAGCCCAATAAGTGCCGGTTCTTGTAGAGAACCAGCACTGTTAGGCCTTATAGGTACCGGTTAATAATAGCACCCTGTCCAATTCAATAAGAGAAATTATAAAAATAACTTGCCAAAACATTGCACACTATCGTCTATATTATCCATCACAAATGAGAAAGAAATACCATAAAGAATCACACAAATAAAGAAAATTTGCATAGAGAATCAAGATGTACTAACCTTTAAACATGAAAACATACAAATCTCTTGATGTTTATAATTTTTTTTGGCAAAACCTCAACCCCTGTTTGCATGAGCACATGAAGACACCCTCCAAAAAGGAGCTAAGTGCTGAGAGGGGATATATGTAGGTGCCCGAGATATAGGTGCCGATTTTTTACAAGAACCGGCAGCTATAATACATTCCTTCCGTCGTAAGGAACAATATAGGTGTCGGTTCCTATTACAAACCAGCACCTATGTACTGCAGCCAACACCTATTTAGGCAAATATAGGTGTCGATTCCTATTACGAACCGGCACCTATGTGATAAGTGTCGGTTTTCACAATACAGCCGACACCTATTTAGGAAAATAGGTGTCGGTTGATAACAAGAACTGAAAACTCTTTGTTAACCGACACCTATAACCTATTGTGGGGCAGAGAACACCTAATAGGTGCTGGATTTAGTTGAACCGATACCTTTTTGACCGATACCTGTGCGCTTTTTTATAGTAGTGGATGGACAGACAGATACATAGAGATAAAAACAATAAGCCTTCACTCGATCGTCAAATCAATAATACTTGGCAGATTCAATCTCCAAAATAGGAGTAGGATATTATTTCTCATTGAGAAGGCCTAAACCTGACTAAACCTTTGTCTTTACATACCCATCTATTTTAGGTGTTGTGCACCATCCCTTTTCTCTTTGACGATTTCCATAATCGGCAGGTTGAAAGTCAAGGAGTACAAACTCGATGTGCGGGTCTGTCCTGAACGACCTCAATCTGTCCCAAAAATGGTGCCCCGGCCCTTCCTGGCAGTGTTGTCATGCCTGTCAAAGGTATTGTCCAACAAATATGCTACAGTGCCTCTGACGAATTGGCGAGAATACCATATTGATCATATCATGGAACTGGACAGGAGCAAATAGAACCATCAATTGTTAATTCTTGTCTACTTATTTCTGAAGGGCTACGCGGAGGCTACAATAGCTAATAACAAAAATTTCTACTGTGCAAACTAGGAACACTTGCAAGTAAGGGTCGATAGATCGTTACCGATTGGAGTGGAGTGCAGCGGATATAGCCAATCAGGAGCTATCCGATCCAGAACAGTGATGGCCGATCACAGCCGATCCGCTGACAACCGATTCCTCACATAGTCGATTCGCTGAATCGCCTGACCATAGCCGATCCGGTGTAGCCGATTCGCCAATGCCGGAGCAGATCCAACCTCACCGACTCGCCGATTCGCCCGACCGCGCTTGCCTCACTCGGATGCGCCCGACCACGGCCGATCTATCCGACCGCAGCTGATTAGCACAACAACATAGCAATGCCTCTACCGGTATCCACACGTCCAGGATAGAACGCCCGACACCCGTGTGCTAGCACAAGATGCAAGGGGTAGGGTTTGGCTCGGGAGTGGGGAGAGTTTTCGTGGAGATCTCAAACTCGCTGACTTCTGAAGCCGCGCGATTAGATTGGTTTTGGTTCAGGTGCAAATACAATACCGTAGCTCTCCACCCCTCGCCCTTTATATAGAGTTGCCGACCGGGCCTATAGGCCCATCGGGACTCTATCCGATCGGATCCCTATCCGATCGAGCCGTATCGTAGTCCAACTCGAATGCCTGTTCTTATCCCCTTAAGCGTGCGACCCTGTAGGTTCAGGTATACTCGGTTCGACCCGAGTCCTACTCGCCGACCGTCAATAGCGGTGCCTAGCAGCACATACCGACACCATAGTATACAAGAATATAATATCGGCTCGAACCCGTAATGTGTAATAAACATGCTGATCTTAGAATCTTATTTGTTCCAACAATATGACATATGATTAGGGATCGTTTAGAAATAGATTCATACATAAAGAGTCTCATAAATAAGTCATGTACTTATTGATCAATACAAGTTGTCTATTTCATGGAACTGAATAACACTTTATTCATTTATACATAAACATTGACCATGATATCCAACATCTCCATGTTGCCTCTAGGGCATATCAATAACAGTCTCCCACTTGCACTAGAGTCAATCTTGATAGTATCTAATACCCATTGCTCTTGTGTGTGTCCCATGTTTCGGTTGAGGGAGAGGTTTTGTCAACGGATCGGCTATGTTGAGACCCGTGTGCACTTTGCATATCCCGACATCACCGTGTCCACAATCTCGCAGATGAGATGATGTCGCCGAAGTATGTGTTTGGACTTCGATGTGACCTCGGCTCCTTGGCTTGCGCAATGGCTCCACTATTATCACAACAAAGAGACATTGGACCAATTGCACTGGTCATCACACCCAGCTCAGAAACAAATTTCTTGATCCAAACAGCTTCCTTTGCAGCTTCTGAAGCAGCGATGTACTCGGCCTCCATTGTAGAATCAGCGAATCAGACTAGGATAGCCATTAGCCGATTCTGAGTCAGGGTTGAAGTGGGACCAATCCCGTTGGAAAGCGTAGAGATAAGGAGTTGGATTCGGTTCCCAAATTGCACGTTAAAATATATTGCCATCTATGGATAGAGTCCTGTAACGGCAATTGTATCTGTAAACTAGGGATTTATTTAGATTTCTTATTGTAATGCAGCATGGGACCATGTCCCGGGATATTGTCGTACCATGTATAGTAGATTAGATAGAAACCGTGTCTTGCACGGGTAGTTTTATTCTTGGGTATAAATAGGACCTGAGACCCCTGTAAACAAAAAAAACAACAACCAATACAATCTCGGCGCATCGTCTCCTATTTTCTTTTAGACGAGTTCTTGATCCGGTTTCGGGTTGCATCGTTTCGACCCTCGATTAAGGTAAATGCTTGTCATTTAGTGTTTTATTTCGTCGAATCTAGTGCTTCCATCATAATGACACTCTAGGTTTAATGTTATAAACTGCACAAGTTATCATATACGGTATATAACCTAGAACAATGTCTAGATCTATCTTTCCATCGGCTTGTTCTTCTCAGGAAGCAGCAGCCGATAGAGCTACATCTACATGTTGGCCTGGATTATATGTTGTATCCACCATCTTGCGAGGTTTACATCAGTTTCTATAGATCCAATGCTTTCTTTTTGTACTTAATGTTGCATCATCCATGACCTATTATGTCGCTTTTAGAAGTATTATGATCTATTCAGCCAAATGTAAATTAGGGAGACAGCGCCGGGGTTTTAGCCGGCCTTATCTGTTTTAATATTTCTTTAGTATTATTTGCTATTAGATCTATTAGAGCCACCTCTTATATTAAGATCTTGATCTAGTTAAATGCTTAAGCTAGTATCAGTCCGTTGGCATCCGCCGATAGCCGATTGATCTAGGTTTAACGCATTTAGGTCAGATTGATATCTTTTTATAAGATAGAGCGGATTATTAGCCGTTTTTATGTTAGACCTGCAGTATCGGCTAGGCTATGAACGCATATATTTATTGTCTTGATGTATATTTAGGTTAAGTGATGCATACTGTCTCGTCACAGCCGATCTATCCCAGTCACTTAGTTTAAATATGCTTCGAGAAAGCAATTATATGCAGGTTGGTTTCCTGAGCCGATCCGGTAGGATCTAACTTTAACCTTAACGCATGTAATTGTGTATTCTTTCTTATTGGTTAGCAGATCAAACCAATTGGCACGCCTAGATCATCATTGGTAGCTGACGGACCTGCACTGGAGCTAAGCAGATCTCCCAGGCCAGCACGTGAGAGAATTTTCTCGTCAACACGCTTCTTGGCACGCCCAATAGGACCATCAGCAGATCACCAAGCATAGGTCATGATGGTTGACATCAAGAACTCAGAGATCACTGAAGAGAAAGTGACTCCAATCACGATGGAGCAACTCTCAGCTGAACACCAGGCCGACTACAAGAAGATGGTAGAATAACTGCAGGCCAACTACCTGCGCTCGTTCGGACACCCCATTCCATTGTGGAGTTCCTGGCGGAGTCAACTATGGAACAATTCCACAATCTTTTATATGATTATCAAACTCTTAGCTCAAGTATTCCCCTCCACAATCTGATCGTAGAAACTTGATTGTTTTCCCTAAATGATTCTGTACTTCATTCTAGAATTCTTTGAACTTTTCAAAGGATTCGAACTTATGCCTCATTAAGTAGATATAACCATATCTACTAAAGTCATCGGTAAAGGTAATGAAGTACTGATAACCTCCTCTGGTCGTTGAGCTCATTGGTCCACATACATCAGTCTGTACGAGTGCCAACAAGTCATTTGCTCTCTCACTGTGACCCGTGAAAGGTGCCTTTTTCATCTTACCAAGTAAACAAGACTCACATGTCTCAAATGATTCAAAATCAAAAGAGTGAAGCAATAAATTTTTATGGAGCTTCTCCATGCGTTTCTGATTTATATGGCCTAAGCGACAATGCCAGATAAACGTGGGGTTTGTATCATTTGGGAGTTGCCTCTCCGTATTAATGTTATAGATGGGAGATGCTTGAAGATTCAAAACGTATAGTCCATTCACCAATAGTGTATGAAAATAGAACATATCTCTGAGATAAACTGAACAACCATTGTCCATTGATCTAAAATCATATCCTTCCGCTTGCAAACATGAAGCAGAAATAACGTTTTGACATAGAGTTGGAACACAATAACAATTATTTAATTCCAAAACTAATCCCGAAGGTAGATGAAATGGAAGAGTGCCGACAGCAACTGTAGCAACGCTTGCTCCATTGCCGACGCGCCGGTTCACCTCGCCCCTTTTGAAGCCTCTACTTCTTCTCATTCCCTGCAACGATTTGCAAATATGAGCTACTCATCCGTTATCAAATACCTACGAGTCAGTAGGTGAAGTAGCAAGATTAATGTCTATAACATTAATACATGAAGCAGAAGTCGCACTTTCTTCTTTTTGAGATCCTCCATGTACTTCTTGCAATTCCTTTTCAAGTGACATGTCTCCTTGCAATAGAAGCAAATGGCATCTGATGCCACCGACCCCTTCTTGCCCTTCTTTACATTGGAGGCACTCGCGATCTCCTCGGGAGTAAGTTTCCTCTTGGTGCAAAGTTTCTTGATAGGTGGTTTGCGCTTAGCTTTCTGCATCATCATCACATGATGACCGTTTTTCTGGATACTCTCCTCAGCCATCTTTAGCATCCCATGCAATTCGGCAAAGGTCTTATCCATACTATTCATGTGATAATTTAATATGAATGGCTCAAAGCTCGGAGGGAGTGACTGGAGAATCACATCAGTAGCCAACTCTTAGCTAAGGGGAAAACCTAGTTTTTCTAGACTCTCAATGTAGCCAATCATTTTTATCAAATGCGGACTGACGGAAGTCCCCTCAACAAGCCTACACGCAAACAGGGACTTTGAGGTGTTGAACCTCTCGGCCCTATATTAGTTCTCAAACATGCCACGTAGTCCCTGAATAATAATATGAGCATCGCTCCTCTCATATTGCTTCTGAAGCTCAGAGGACATTGTAGCAAGCATGAGACAGCTTATGTCTAGGGAATCATTAGTGTGCCTCTCATAAGCCCTCTGTGCAGTAGTAGTAGCATTATTAGGCAACTCATCCAGATAGGGTACTTCAAGAACATACTCCTTGCGCTCTTGCTTGAGAACAATTCTCAAGTTGCGATACCAATCCATAAATTTTGTTCCATTCAGTTTTTCTTTCTCGAGAATAGATCGCAAATTAGGTGCCATTATTCTACAACAAAAGAAGCAAAGTTTAGCACAATGTTTATGCTATGTCTATTGTTAAACAATTTAACATAAGACTCCCATTACGTATTTTACACCTTCCCTTTAGGTTACATATTGGGTCAATTTTCCACATGTTAGTTAATTTCTTGTGAGCTTTGGCATCACTGCTAGAATATTAGTAACATGGGTAAGCAACACCTTGCTAATCACATCTCTATGTGACTCTTGTTGTTGGTGTGGAATCTCCATGCCCCGGCGCCAACCTATGCCCCAAGGCCCAAAACTGTTTTGATAACCATGTTAAGAAAACCAAATGCTCCTGCTGTATATGTCCGACATATACCCCCTCGTGTTATGATAGAGAATAACACTCTGCTTTGGCAGACCCACCATTTACGAGCATAACGATGACGGGTGCAACATTTGGAAGGGCATCATTACCACTTAATTTTGCGAGGGATGCTATCCTATCAAACAAACATATCACATATATGAAAGCAGGTAGAATAGCATATAATGAAATAGTATGGCCCCCTTCACAAGGTGATCTCCATCTCCATGCCGGTGTAGAGGATCTCCATCTTCATCACCGTTCTTCGGAGTGCCGAATGCTTGATTTCTTCGAACTAAGCTACTACTATAGAAGCTATAATTGAAGATTACATCGACTCGTAGGTCGTGAAAGAATATTACAAGCATTGCACATAAGAAAGAATATTATAGGGATTGCACATAAGAAAGAATATTACACGCATCACATGCATCTCATACGTACCATAGGGCCATACCATCTCAAAGCATTCTCTGCAAAAACAAGTTAGGCGTAGAACGTTTTCTACCTATCGTAGAAATATGGTATCAAGACGACATATAAGGGGGTACGCACACGGCGGTCCCGATATCGGCATAATCACATTATGCCGTCCCGACACACTATCAAGGGAGATGGTTTGCGCAGGCGCGAGGCGACAATCAAGATCGGACTACGAGATAGCTTCGGCATAATCACATTATACCGTTCCGATACACTATCAAGGAACGCTATCTCGAAACCGACTCAAACTGAGTTCTATGGATATTGCTTCGACGTAATCATATTACACCCTTCCGATACACTATCAAGGAACGCAATTACCATCTACTCTCCTCAATAGATCCCGTAAAACCGATTGATCTAATCAACCCGTATTCAAAACTTGTTCCAGATCCAATCTAAAACCCGAACTAAGCAAGTTTAGCTCTGATACCACTGAATGGTTACGCGGAGGCTATGATAGCTAATAACAAAAATTTCTACCGCGCAAAACCAAGAACACTAGCAAGTAAGGGTCGAGAGATCGTTACCGATTGGAGTGGAGTGCAGCAGATATAGCCAATCAGGAGCTATCTGATTCGGAACAGTGCTGGCCGATCATAGCCGATTCGCTGACAGCCTATTCCCCACACAGTCGATTCACCAAATCGCCTAACCGCAGCTGATTCGCCGATGTCAGAGCCGATCACACCTCAGCCGACTCGCCGATTCGCCCGATCGTGCTTGCCTCACTCAGATGCGCCCGACCACAGCCGATCTATCCGACCGCAGCCAATTAGCATAGCAACGTAGCAATGCCTCTACCGGTATCCACACGTCCAGGGATAAAACGCCTGACACCCATGTGCTAGCACAAGATGCAAGGGCTAGGGTTTGGCTCGGGAGTGGGGAGAGTTTCTGTGGATATCTCAAACTCGCCAACTTCTGAAGCCGCGCGATTAGATTGATTCGGTTCAGGTGCAAATACAATACCGCAGCTCTCCACCCCTCGCCCCTTATATAGAGTTGTCGACTGGGCCTATAGGTCCATCGGGACTCTATCCGATCGGATCCACATCCGATCGAGTCGTATCCGAGCCCAACTCGAATGTCTGTTTTATCCCTTTAAGCGTGCGACCCTGTAGGTTCAGGTACACTCGGTTTTGACCCGAGTCCAACTCGGCCGACCATCAATAGCGGCGCCTAGCAGCACATATTGACACCATAGTATATAGGAATATAATATCGGCTCTGAACCTGTAATGTGTACACAAATCCCTTTGCCTCACGATACCAATTAAGCTAAAGGCAAGATGTGTGCCATCCCTTCAATAGCTTAATCATTCACTCAAACCGTATTGGATTATCTATCTGTTGATTGACACCTCAATCAACTCGGCATGGCCATGCACTTCCATAATCCATTACCTCGAGGGGCCTAGAGATATCTCTCCAAAGGAGGGGCAAATTCCATCTTGATCACTCACATCCCACTCCATGTTTCATAGCAAACCCGAAGACTACTTTTATAACTACCCAGTTACGGAATAGCGTTTGGTAGTCCCAAAGTAGGCTACTACACAAGCTAGAATCCATGATGATCTCAGGTCTAAGGACTTTGCACCAACACTACTTGAGACCAACTAATGGCACATTAATTCCTGTAGTGTCTAATGGTGGGTCTATCCAACAATGTGTTCTCTAACACATGTCCACGTATATTGATTTGGTATCTCCATACCATGATCTATGAGACATGATCATCAATCAATAAACATGTCGATCTTAGAATCTTATTTGTTCCAACAATATGACATATGATTAGGGATTGTTTAGAAATAGATTCATACATAAAGAGTCTCATAAATAAGTCACGTACTTATTGATCAATACAAGTTGTCTATTTTATGGAACTGAATAACACTTTATTCATTTATACATAAACATTGACCATGATACCCAACATCTCCATGTTGCCTCTAGGGCATATCACTAACAATTTCCCATATTACTTCCTCCACTCCGACCACCATCTCCATCGTTGATTCCATCCTCCGGTGATCCTCAGCCCGATTCCTTACCCTCGCATCTTCTGCATATGACGTTCTACACCATGCATGCACCGAGTTGACATCTTAATGAACAGATCAAGCTTTCGTCATCATCTAGAAGCTTATTTTTTAGGTTGGGATGGAAAATAGGTGGAGGTTGAGGGTATATACAGGGTGTCTGACACCTCTTACGGGTTAGGGTTTAAACATGTTAGAGATAAGTGTAACTCATCTCTAATGGGTTGCAACATTGCCCATCTTGTGCATCCAACAGAGAGAACGACCTCTGGCTGCTGCACATCTAAGCCCGTAAGAGGTGACTACCTACCTGTGACAGGTCTCGGCCTAATGTCTCATCTGTGGCCTCTAATTCAATCAGTCTTAGATGAAGTCATCCGTGACGAGGCACTTTAGCCCGTCATAGGTGGATCGTCAAGACTAGGCCGATATGGCATAGTGGATGCCAATTAAACTCGATTGAAAGACGAGAGACGGCAAGTGGACTTACTGCTTTCCAAATGTGAACGCTAGCATGCTGGTGTGGATCTTGGCTTCAGATCACCTGGGCTATGAGTCTAGGTGACCTACAACTAAAACCGTGTCAGTATATGCACCACTTGCATGCACACCGATCGAACGTGTTTTTTTAAACAGATCGAACGTGTATTTTGTTTCAATGTAAGCATGAAGTTTGTTTTGCATTTGTGCATTAAATTTATTATGAAGAGTAAAAAATGAGAGAACTTACATTTTTATAGTATCAGGATGCATATGAGTTATGACCATATATAGCATAACTTATTTATCTGGGATAGCACATAGTTACCGATGCTAATTGATTCCACTACAACGGTCACCCTCATCTCAATCGGGCGACAACCCTTATCTATGTCGGGTATGGCACCTATCACAGTGCAAAGGTCACTAATGTAAGAAGTCATCTCTATCAGGCAAAAGTCTGTCACTGATGCATTTATCTTTATCGGGCCTAAATTAAAGCCCATCACCGACAGATTTGACCCAAAAGACCAGTCAAACAAGGGCCCATCACCGATGTATAATTTCAAATGGGCCCCAATTAATGCCCGTCGCAGATGACTAATGACTCAATCGGGATTTAACATAAGCCCGTCAGAGATGACTAACAACTCAATCGGGCTTTAAATTAAGCTCGTAACCGATGACTAAACAACTCAATGGGCCCCAAATTAATGTTTGTCACAGATGACTAACAACTCAATCGGGCTTTAACTTATGCCTGTCATGGATGGTGTCATCTCCATCCGGCTTAAGTTAAAGCCCGTCACCGATGAGTGTTTCCCAAACAAAAAAATTATCTCCATCGGGCTTAAGTTAAAGCCCGTCACCGATGAGTGTTTTCTAAACAAAAAAATATATTCTGTTTTTGGCTAGGCTCAGGCCTTTGCTAGCCATGCCCGCTGCAAAAATGAGAGAAACAAAGATATATATTTCCTTTACCAACATCCCCATTTATATATACAATTATTCACAGGAAACCCCATTCAGAAATCACATATGATATTCACATATTTCATACATCCATTCATATACACATCCATTATTCACATGTTTCACAATAACATCTTCAAGTGCTAAGCATCAAAACCTGTAAAACCGAGTTATAAATTGGAAAAATAATTATTTAGCATTGCAAGTATATACATAAACACATTTGACCAGATTGTAGTTTACAATATAAACATACGTGTTACATAATTACATGTCTTTGACATTAATTTTGAAATATTCAAAAATATTCATCATTTAACTTTAACCCTGTAGTCTAAACATTCCTTTGGGGTTCACTATGTCGCGGACGATGAAGTCCGCTATCTCCTCTCTGATCTCCTCAAAGCTGCCAGGCGTAGACTTGGATATATTTTCCTACATGTACATACTTCAAAATTAGTCGATCGATCTATATATATATATATATATATCACAATTGAGATCACAAACCTCAAATTCAACCAAAGTCTTGTACAGAATCAGCATGTTGTGGCACACATGGAATCCGCACTAGTCGCCGACTTGTTGTTTGATTGGGAAGTCCTTTTTGTGGATGAGGTTTTTTTGTCCTTTCTTATGCAGGCATCCTTTCTTCACATATGGACCCCACGCTTCATTTATTGCTTCTTGGATCGGTGTCCAGTCATAGTCTTTATTGATTTTGGAGTTCATGTAATAGCATGTACTCCACTTTGGCGTTATAACCAAAAGGATCCAATGGGCACTGTGCCATTAATATAGTGAAAGTTAAATACTAAAGCAATATGTGTCATGCAATTGCATATATTTAGGATACACACTTACTATTGATTATAGGTGCATAAAATGTACTCCTTGTCTTGGCGGACCCACAAGGTGTCATGTACGTTGTCTATCATTCCCTTGTGGTCGCCTTGGAGATTGGTGATTGTGACCATTTGTGGATCAAGGAAGGCCACTTCCAGTGCTTTTTTCTAACACCACTTTCAACTATACCTACACACAAGACAAACGCTCTTATAAGCGTGTTATAAGGATTGTTGTTACCAAATTGAGAAACGCAACAATACATACAAGGAGTAGCACTTAAGTAGACTTGTGTCCAGTGCTCGTAGTCTGTAGAGGTCGAATAGATCCTTGAAGTCTATGACAATATAATTTTTTGGCCCAAGAAATGGTTGTCGATCGTGTTGGCCTATTATGTCACTCTCCCTATTCGTCTTCCTGGCGTTTGGTTTCTCCATATAGTAGCGGTGGAGCTCCTAGCGTCGCCCATAATTCCTAGGGCATCGTCTCCAACCAACGACATGCCTAGTTGGAACGACGCCAGAGCAACGCTCTTCTTACGTGGTTCCTGCCCCTTACCGATGTCTAGCTTCTTTGGAGCTAGAAGCGAGGCCTGCACCTTGTCTTTTCCTCTTCCTCTCTCCCTTGCCACAGGTTTTTCGATAGTTATCTGCGGAGGAGAGGAACACACCTTCCTACTTTTTCATTGGTAAAGGATTAGGGTCACTGTGCTGTCAGCCTCCATATGATCATCCCCAAAATATGTATCATATTCTAGCTCGACGTCATCAACTTGTGGAAAACGAGCGGGAGCTAGGGGGGCTGAAGGAGCAGGTGCAGGTTTTAATGGCGGACGAGTGCTCGGTGCAGTGGCTGACCTCGAAATAACCTTGATGTCAATGATGTCCTTGGGCTATTGGATAAAGCTTCCACGTGTAGCTCCTAGGTTTAGGATCTCGTCGTTCGGTGGATGCTGCAGTGGCAAATGGGCCCATTCGGTCTTCACCGTGTCCACTTGCACTTTCGCATGTCGGCAATCAGTTGTGCCCCATGCACTCTTGTATTGATGGTCGACTTGAAAGCTAATCCCTCAGCCGCCAGAACCGTGAAGGAGGGTATCACCTAACTATTAGCACGCAGTTAGCTGATTCCTACGATAGATTCATCCATAATATTAGAATATTGTATAATATATGGATTTGTTAAGAGTGTTACGCATTGTGGCCAAGAGTTTTACCATTATATGGTCGACGGCGGCTATCAAACATATTCTCATTTTTGCAATCTTCACATGGACAAGACATGTAATCGCTCTTTCTTATTTTCCTATTCTCCTCCATGGCATTTATAAAATTTAATACACCATTCTATACTCTTCGCTATAACGTCGCACAGTTTTCCCATACATCCAACTTTGATCCATCGCTGAGCTAAAAAAAGTGGAAAATATTAGATAAAAATTTTGTAGGTAAGTATTTACTAAGTTTATGATAATTGACTACTATTTTTCAATTACTTTTGCACTTTCTGATTTCTTGGAAAAAAGAGACAAAAATTGCCCTCTTGATCCTCCCACCAAAATAGTGAACAGTGGGATAACCAATACACTAGGTGATTGGAGTATTTATAGTCTGCAATAAATATCTGTAACGGCCAACAAACTAACAACGATGACACTCATCGGTGACGGGCCTAGTTGTTATCTCAATCGGGCCTCAAGTTGGAGCCCGTCACCGATGATAAGCATCGGTGATGGACTTCTGTTAAGGCCCAACAAAGATATCATAGGTTATCTTTGTCGGGTTGTAATTTGAGCCCATCACCGACAGGTATCATCAATTACGAGCTCGAGTTTTATGCATATCTAACATGTCTGTGCGAGTATTTCTTTGTCAGCCTCTTTTTTAGGCCCGTTTGAGATGACTTCCTTGTGAAGACCCAAAAACTTAGGCATGTGAGTGAAGGGTTACGCGGAGGCTACGCTAGCCGAAAACAAAAACTTTTTACCGCGCAAACCAGAAACACTTGCAAGTAAGGGCCGATAGATCGTTACCGATTGGAGTGTGCAGCGGAAATAGCCAATCAGGGCTATCTGATCTGGAACTGTGTAGCCGATTCCCGCAAGCCGACAGCCGATTCCCGGGGACAGCCGACTCGCCAATCAGTCAATCGCTCCGATTGCAGCCGATCCGAAGTCGATCAACAGCGCACAACGTAGCAGCGCCTCTACCAGTATCCACACGTCCGGGGACAGAACGGCGAACACCCGCGTGCTAGCACGCGATGCAAGGCTAGGCTCGAAGGTGGGGAGGGTTTCTGTGGAGATTGATCTCGACGACTTCTAAAGCCGCGTGTGATCAGATTGATTTCGGCGCAATCAATTGACTTGATGTCCTACGCAGCTCTCCACCCCTCACCCCTTTATATAGAGTTGGCCGACTGGGACTCGTGGCCGATCAGGACTCTATTTTGAATCGGATCCCATCCGAATCTCATAGAGTTGGCCGCCCATACGTCGTAAGCCCATAGGACTCTATCCGATCGGATCCCTATCCGATCGAGCCGTATCCGAGTCCAACTCGAATGCCTGTTCTTATCCCCTTAAGCGTGCGACCCTGTAGGTTCAGGTATACTCGGTTTCGGCTATAGTCTAACTTAGCCGATCGTCGGCTCGAGTCCAACTCAGCCGACCCATCAACAGCGGCGCCTAGCAGCACATATTGACACCATAGTATACAAGAATAATATCGGCTCTGAACCTGTAATGTGTACACAAATCCCTTTGCCTCACGATACCGGTTAATCTATAGGCAAGATGTGTGCCATCCCTTCAATAGCTTAACCTTTCACTCGAACCGTATTGGATTATCCGTCCGTTGATTGACTCCTCAATCAACTCAGCATTTCCATAATCCGTAGCACTCGAGGGGCCCAGAGATATCTCTCCAAAGGAGGGGCAAATTCCATCTTGATCACTCACATCCCACTTCATGTTTCATAGCAAACCCGAAAACTACCTTTATAACTACCCGATTACGGAATAGCATTTGGTAGTCCCAAAGTAGGCTACTACACATGTTGGAATCCATGGTGATCTCGAGGTCTAAGGACTTTGTACCAACACTACCGAGACCAACTAATGGCACATTAATTCTGTAGTGTCTCATGGTGGGTCTATCCAACAATGTGTTGTCCAACACATGTGTCCATGTTTATTGATTTGGTATCTCCATACCCATGATCTATGAGACATGATCATCAATCAATAAACATACCGATCTTAGAATCATATTTGTTCCAACAATATGACATATGATCGGGATTGTTTAGAAATAGATGCATACATAAAGAGTCTCATAAATAAGTCACGTATTTATTGATCAATACAAGATGTCTATTTCATGGAACCGAATAACACTTTATTCATTTATACATAAACATTGACGTGATATCCAACATCTCCATGTTGCCTCTAGGGCATATCACTAACAATCTCCCACTTGCACTAGAGTCAATCATGTAAGTATCTAATACCCATTGCTCTTGTGTGCGCCTCATGCTTCGGCCGAGGGAGAGGTTTTGTCGGCGGATCGGCTATGTTGAGATCCGTGTGCACTTTGCATATCTTGACATCACCTCTGTCCACTGTCTCGCGGATGAGATGATATCGCCGAAGTATGTGTTTGGACTTCGATGTGACCTCGGCTCCTTGGCTTGCGCAATGGCTCCACTATTGTCACAATAGAGAGACATTGGACCGCCGCACTAGTCATCACACAAAGCTCGAAACGAATTTCTTGATCCAAACAGCCTCCTTTGCAGCTTACGGAAGCAATGTACTCGGCCTCCGTTGTAGAATCAGCAACAAGATCCGCTTGGAACTCTTCCAGTGATCGCGCATCCGTTCGAGCGAACACGAACCCATTGCGATCTATAATCATCCTTGTCCTGCTTGGAAGCTAGCATCGGTGTAACCACTTACAACGAGCTCTTCTTCACCTCCATAGACTAGGAACATATCCTTAGTTCTTCTCAAGTATTTAAGGATATTCTTTACGCGATCCAGTGACCTTCACTGGATCGACTTGTATCCGCTTGTAGCACTCAAAGCGTACGAGACATCTCGGGCGTGTGCAAAGCATGGCATACATGATGGATCCAATTGCCGAAGCATATGGAACCATACCCATCTTATTCCACTCATCATGTGTCCGAGGACACCGATTCTTGCTAAGATTAAAGCCATGTGACATGGGCAAGAAACCTTTCTTGGAATCATGCATGTTGAACCTTTTCAACACCTTGTCAATGTATGTACTTTGGCTTAATCCAATTAGCCTCTTGGATCTATCTCTATAGATCCGAATGCCCAATATGTATATGCTCCCTAAGTCTTTCATGGAAAAATTATTTTTCAATGAAGACTTGACGGATTCTATCATAGGGATATCATTTCCAATCGTAATATGTCATCCACATATCGATTAGAAATACAATTGTGCTCCCACCGACCTTTTTGTAAACACAGGCCTCCTCTTCGTTTTTGATGAAACCAAACCCTTTGATTACTTCATCAAAACGAATATTCCAACTCCGAGATGCTTGCTTCAATCCATAAATGGATTTTTGTAGCTTGCATATCTTTCCGGCGATTCTGGATCGACAAATCCCCGAGGTTGTATCATGTATACATCCTCGCTTAGGTTTCCATTTAGGAAAGCTGTTTTGACATCCATCCGCCATATCTCATAATCGAAATATGCAGCAATCGCTAGGATAATCCGAATAGATTTAAGCATTGCGACGGGCGAGAAGGTTTCATCATAATCAACTCCTTGAATCTGTTTAAAACCTTTCGCCACCTATCGCGCCTTATAGATGTGAACATTTCCATCCATATCGGTCATTTTCTTAAAAACCCATTTACACTCAATGGTTTTGACACCATCAGTGGATCGACCAAGTTCCAAACTTGATTGTCGTAAATGGATTCTATTTCGGATTTCATGGCTCCAAGCCACTTGTTGGAATTGGGTCCCACCATCGCTTCCTCATAGGTCTTAGGTTCATCGTTGTCCAACAACAATATATCACGTTGTTCCGCACGTATACCTGTCGGTGCACGACGTGATCTTTCGACCTCCGTGGGGTGGTGTATCTACAACCGGTGGCGCAACACTTTGCTCCTCCGTTGTGGTTCCGTGGTCGCTGAAACGTTTCGGTATTTCATGAACTTCTTCAAGATGCACCCTGCTCCCACTAACCCTTCTTGAAAGAAACTCTTTCTCCAAGAAGACACCGTGTCGGGTGACAAACACTTTGCCTTGTTCCCGATTATAAAAGTAATATCCCTTAGTTTCCTTAGGATATCCCACAAAGAAGCATTTGTCGATTTGGGTGTGAGCTTGTCGATCGTAAACGTTTTACATAAGCTCCGCATCCCCAAATTTTGAGAAAAGACAAACTCGGGGTTGCCCTGTCCATATCTCATATGGTGTCTTTTCAACCACTTAGATGGAACTCTATTTAGTGTGAGCGCACTGTTTCAAGAGCATATCCCAAGAAGGATAACGGAAGATCACTTTGGCTCATCATCGACCGCACCATGTCCAACAAGGTGTGATTTCTTTGTTCGGACACCCCATTCCATTGTGGAGTTCCTCGCGGAGTCAACTTTGGAACAATTCCACAATCTTTCGATGATTACCAAACTCTTGGCTCAAGAATTCTCCTCCACGATCCGATCGTAGAAACTTGATTGTTTTCCCTAAATGATTCTCGTACTTCATTCGGAATTCTTTGAACTTTTCAAAGGATTCGGACTTATGCCTCATTAAGTAGATATAACCATATCTACTAAAGTCATCAGTAAAGGTAATGAAGTACGATAACCACCTCGGCCGTTGAGCTCATTGGTCCACATACATCGGTATGTACGAGTGCCAATAAGTCACTTGCCCTCTCACTATGTCCCGTGAAAGGTGCCTTTGTCATCTTACCAAGTAAAAAAGACTCACATGTCTCAAATGATTCAAAATCAAAAGAGTGAAGCAGTCCATCCTTATGGAGCTTCTCCATGTGTTTCTTATTTATATGGTCTAAGCGACAATGCCGATAAATGTGGGGTTTATATCATTAGAGAGTTGCCTTTCGTATTAATGTTATACATGGGAGATGCTTCAAGATTCAAAACGTATAATCCATTCACCAATGGAGCTTGAAAATAGAACATATCTCGAGATATATTGAACAACCATTGTCCATTGATCTAAAATCATATCCTTCCGAAGCGGAAATAACGTTTTGACATAGTGTTGGAACACAATAACAATTATTCAATTCCAAAACTAATCCTGAAGGTAGATGAAGTGGTACGTGCCGACAAAGAACCGTAGCAACGCTTGCTCCATTGCCGACGCGCAGTTCACCTCGCCCCTTCTCAATCCTCTACTTCTTCTCATTCCCCGCAACGATTTGCAAATATGAGCTACGATCCGGTATCAAATACCCAAGAGTCGTAGGTGAAGTAGCAAGATTAATGTCTATAACATTAATACCTGAAGCGAAGTCGTACTTTGCTTCTTTTTGAGATCCTCCATGTACTTCTTGCGTTCCTCTTCCAAGTGGCTGTCTCCTTGCAATAGAAGCAAACGGCATCCGATGCCGCCGACCCTTCTTGCCCTTCTTTGCATTGGAGGCACTCGCGATCTCATCGGGAGTTAACTTCCTCTTGGTGCAAAGTTTCTTCACGGTGGTTTGCGCTTAGCCTTCGCATCATCATCACATGATGACCATTCTTTGGATACTCTCCTCACTGTCTTTAGCATCCCATGCAATTCAGCCAAGGTTCTATCCATATTGTTCATGTGATAATTCAATATGAATGGCTCGAAGCTCGGAGGGAGCGACCGGAGAATCACATCGTAGCCAACTCTTGGCTAAGGGGAAAACCTAGTTTTTCCGGACTCTCAATGTAGCCAATCATTTTTATCACATGCGGACCGACGGGATTCCCTCAACAAGCTCGCACGCAAACAAGGACTTTGAGGCGTTGAACCTCTCGGCCCGAGCTTGGTTCTCAAACATGCCACGCAGTCCCTGAATAATAGTGTGAGCATCGCTGCTCTCATATTGCTTCTAAAGCTCGGGGACATTGTAGCAAGCATGAGACACTTATATCTAGGGCATCATTAGTGTGCTTCTCATAAGCCCTCCGTGCGTTGGTAAGTGTCATTATTTGGCAAATCCTCGGGATAGGGTACTTCAAGAACGTACTCCTTACGCTCTTGCTTGAGAACAATTCTCAAGTTGCGATACCAATCCATAAAGTTTGTTCCATTTAATTTTTTCTTTTCGAGAATAGATCGCAATTAAAGGTACGGGTGTAGTATTAGCCGTCATTTATTCTACAATGAAAAAGCAAAGTTTAGCACAATGTTTATGCTATGTCTATTGTTAAACAATTTAACATTAGACTCCAGTTACGTATTTTACACCTTCCCTCTAGTTTACGTATTGGGTCAAGATCCACATGTTAGTTAATTTTCTAGTGAGCTTTGGCATCACTGCTAGAAAATTAGTAACATCGGTAAGCAACACCTTGCTAATCACATCTCTATGTGACTCTTGTTGTTGGTGTGGCATCTCCATGCCCCGGCGCCAACCTATGCCCCAAGGCCCAAAACTGTTTTGATAGCCTTGTTAAGTAAACCAAATGTTCCTCGCATGTATATGTCTCACATATACCCCTCGTGTTATGATAGAGAATGGCACTCTGCTTTGCGCACCCACCATTGATGAGCATAACGGTGACGGGTGCAACATTTGGAAGGGCATCATTACTACTTAATTTTGCGAGGGATGCTATCCTATCAAACAAACATATCACATATGAAAGCAAGAAGAATAGCATATAGTGAAATAGTATGGCCCCCTTCACATGGTGATCTCCATCTCCATGTCGGTGTAGAGGATCTCCATCTTCATCACCGTTCTTTCGAGTGCCGAATGCTTGATTTCTTCAAACTAAGCTACTACTATAGAAGCTCTAATTGAAGATTACATCGACTCGCAGGTCGTGAAAGAATATTACAAGCATTGCACGTATGAAAGAATATTACAGGGATTGCACATATGAAAGAATATTACATGCATCACATGCATCTCATACATACAATAGGGCCATACCATCTCAAAGCATTCTCTGCAAAAACAAGTTAGGCGTAGAAACGTTTTCTACTTATCGCAGAGCTACGGCATCGAGACAACCTATAAGGGGGGACGCACACGGCGGTCCTTATACACTATCAAGGGAGATGGTTTGCGTAGGCGCGAGGCAGCTAACAAGATCGGACTACGAGATAGCTTCGGCATAATCACATTATACCGTTCCGATACACTATCAAGGAACGCTATCTCGAAGCCGACTCAAACCGAGTTCTATTGATATTGCTTCGACGTAATCACATTACGCCATTCCGATACACTATCAAGGAACGCAATTACCATGAACTCTCCTCAACAAATCCCGCAAAACCGATTGATCTAATCAACCCGTGCGCAAAACTTGTTCCAGATCCAATCTAAAACCCGAACTAAGCAAGATTAGCTTTGATACCACCGAAAGGTTACGCGGAGGCTACGCTAGTCGAAAACAAAAACTTTTTACCGCGCAAACCAGAACACTTGCAAGTAAGGGCCGATAGATCGTTACCGATTGGAGTGTGCGCGGAAATAGCCAATCGGGCTATCCGATCCGGGCGTGTAGCCGATTCCCGCAAGCCGACATGCCGATTTCCGGGGACAGCCGACAGCTCGATCGGCCAATCGCTCCGACAGGCCCGATCCGAAGCCGATCAACGCGTGCAACGTAGCAGCGCCTCTACCGGTATCCACACGTTCGGGAACAACGCCGAACACCCGTGTGCTAGCACGCGATGCAAGGCTAGGCTCGAAGGTGGGGAGGGTTTCTTTGGAGATTGATCTCGACGACTTCTAAAGCCGCGTGTGATCGATTGATTTCGGTGCAATCAATTGACTTGATGTCCTACGCAGCTCTCCACCCTCACCCCTTTATATAGAGTTGGCCGACGGGACTCGTGGCCGATCAGGACTCTATTTTGAATCGGATCCCATCCGAATCTCATAGAGTTGGCCGCCCATACGTCGTAAGCCCAGGACTCTATCCGATCAGATCCCTATCCGATCGAGCCGTATTCGAGTCCAACTCAAATGCTGTTCTTATCCCCTTAGCGGCGACCTGTAGGTTCAGTTATACTCGGTTTCGGCTATAGTCTAGCTTAGCCGATCGTCGGCTCGAGTCCAACTCAGCCGACCGTCACAACAGCGGCGCCTAGCAGCACATATTGACATCATAGTATACAAGAATAATATCGGCTCGAACCTGTAATGTGTACACAAATCCCTTTGCCTCACGATACCGGTTAAGTTATAGGCAAGATGTGTGCCATCCCTTCAATAGCTTAACCTTTCACTCGAACCGTATTGGATTATCGTACGTTGATTGACTCCTCAATCAACTCGCATGGCCATGCATTTCCATAATCCGAGTACCTCGAGGGGCCTAGAGATATCTCTTCAAAGGAGGGGCAAATTCCATCT
This sequence comes from Oryza australiensis, assembly GCA_019925245.2. Lineage (NCBI taxonomy): Eukaryota > Viridiplantae > Streptophyta > Magnoliopsida > Poales > Poaceae > Oryza > Oryza australiensis. The sequence goes on from JAIFGZ020000792.1 coordinate 630,089, forward strand.
TGATCACTCACATCCCACTCCATGTTTCATAGCAAACCCGAAAACTACCTTTATAACTACCCATTACGGAATAGCGTTTGGTAGTCCCAAAGTAGGCTACTACACATGTTGGAATCCATGGTGATCTCAGGTCTAAGGACTTTGTACCAACACTACCTGAGACCAACTAATGGCACATTAATTCCTGTAGTGTCTCATGGTGGGTCTATCCAACAATGTGTTCTCCAACACATGTGTCCATGTTTATTGATTTGGTATCTCCATACCCATGATCTATGAGACATGATCATCAATCAATAAACATGCCGATCTTAGAATCATATTTGTTCCAACAATATGACATATGATCGAGGATCGTTTAGAAATAGATTCATACATAAAGAGTCTCATAAATAAGTCACGTACTTATTGATCAATACAAGATGTCTATTTCATAGAACTGAATAACACTTTATTCATTTATACATAAACATTGACGTGATATCCAACATCTCCATGTTGCCTCTAGGGCATATCACTAACAAAGTGAGAGGCCGTCATAGGTGAGAGGATCGTACTAGTGTTCCCTATTTTTTTGCAAACTTTTATATCATTGTTTGAGATATAAAATTGAAAATATAGAAGAAACAATTATATAAAAGTTTTCAAAAAAATTTAGAAAAATATTACAAATAAATAAGGTAATATTAGACTGTTAATGATATGCCCTAGAGGAAACATAGAGATGTTGGATATCATGGTCAATGTTTATGTATCAATGAATAATGTGTTATTCGGTTCCATGAAATAGACAACTTATAATGATCAATAAGTATGTGACTTATTTATGAGACTCTTTATGTATGAATCTATTTCTAAATGATCTCTGATCATATATCATATCTATGGAACAAATATGATTCTAAGATCAGAATGTTTATTGATTGATGATCATATCTCATAGATCATGGTATGGAGATACCAAATCAATAAACGTAAACATATGTTAGAGAACACATTGTGGGATGGACCCACCTTGAGACACTACAGGGAATTAATGTGCCATTAGTTGGTCTCAAGTAGTGTTGGTGCAAACTCCTTAGACCTGAGATCATCATGGATTCCAACATATGTAGTAGCTTACTTAGGGACTACCGAACGCTATTCCGTAACTGGGTAGTCATAAAAGTTGTCTTCGGGTTTGATATGAAACATGTAGTTGGATGTGAATGATCAAGATGGAATTTGCCCCTCCTATGGGAGAGATATCACTGGCCCCTCGATGTAATGGAGTATGGAAGTTCATGGCCATGCCGAATTGATTGAGGAGTCAATCAACCAATAGATAATCCAATACGAGACCAAGTGAATGATGAAGCTATTGATAGGATGGCACGAGTCTTATAGCTTAATTGATGTCGTGAGGCAAAGGGATTTATGCACACATTACAGGTTCAGTCGATATGATCTTCTGGTATGCTTTGGTGTCAATACGTTCTACTAGGGGCCGCTGTTGATGGGTCGGCCGAGTCATACTCGGGTCGAAACCAAGTATACCTGAACCTACAGGGTCGCACACTTAACGGGATGGAACGTGTATTTGAGTTGGACTCAGATACAGCTCAATTCGGATAGAGATCCAATTGAATATAGAGTCTGGATGGGCCACAAGACCTAGTCGGCCAACTCTATATAAAGAGGCGCTTGGGGTGGAAATCAAAAAAGGAATACACACAACAGAACACCAGCGCAACTTCAAGTCGACGGGACAAGATCTTCCATGAAAACCCAAGTCGCCGACTTCTGAGCCAAACCCTAGCCGAGTACCCAGTGCTAGCACACATGGTGTTCAGCGATTCCATACCTGGATGTGCGGATACCTGTAGAGACATCGCTACATTGTGGTGTTATTCGGCAGTATTGAATCTCATCAAGATCCAACTAGCCGAATCCAACTCGGCGGTTGGATTGGGCGGTCGGGAGGTCAGAGGGCCGGGCTAATTGGCATCGGCAAACCGGCATGAAGTCGTCGGCATCGACGAATCCTAGCGGCATCGGACGGTCGAGCGTCGCGTGTGGAGTTTGGCAGGGTCGGGCAAGACAAACCGAAAGCGCCATCGGGGTCGGGTAGGACGAACCGAGGTTGGCGGGGTTGACCGATTTGTACCCTGGGTTGGCGAGGTCAGCTAGAAGGTTTTCGAGGTCGGCAAAGGCTATTCCGAGATCGCAAGGCTTGTCCGAGGTTGGCTAGCAACATATTGACTATTCCCGCTACACTGCACATCAATTGGTTACGATCTATAGACCCTTACTAGCATGCTTTCCTGGATTGCGCGGTAGAAAAATTTTGTTTTATGCTATCATAGCCTCCGCATTTCCCTTCAATGGTATCAGAGCTAGACTTGCGTAGTTTGGGTTTTAGACTGGATCTGGAACAAATTTAGCACACGGGTTGATTAGATCAATCGGTTTTAGGGTGCGGTAGGGGAGAGTTGATGGAAACTGTGTTCCTTGAGATTGTCTCGGATCGATATGATGTGATTGTGTCGAAGCAATTTCCATAGGACTCGGTATAAGTATGAGTCGGATTCGGGATGGCGCTCCTTGAGATAGTTTCGGATCGGTATAATGTGATTATGCCGAAGAGTATGTTTCTCTAGTCCGACCATGACTGCCACCTTGCACCTATGCAAACCATGTCCCTTGAGAGTGTCTCGGGATGGCATAATGTGATTATGCCGATATGGTTTTCATAAGCAATTTGTAGATTGGATCTATGATTTTCGTGTGGTGTTTTGGGTGTTGCCCGGAAGCCCGCGAGGGGGCGGCTTTCCCGTCGACCCCCCGCCCACTAACCGGCTAGCAGGACCGTCGTGTGTGTACCGCTTTTTGTCGTCTCGGTATCGTATCTCTGCGATAGGTAGAAAATGTTCTACGTCTAACTTGTTTTTGCAGAGAATGTTATCAGATGGTATCGCCCAATTGTATGTATGAGATGCATGTGATGCATGTAATATTCTTTCACACGTGCAATCCATGTAATATTCTTTCACGACCTGCATGTCGATGTAATCTAAAATTTATAGCTTCTATAGTAGTAGCTTAGTTTGAAGAAATCAAAAATCTGGCACTCGGGAGAATAGTGATGAAGTTGGAGATACTCTACACCAGCATGGAGATGGAGATGACCATGAGAAAGGGTCATACCGTTTTATTATTAATTGCTATTTTTCTTGCTTTCATAATGTGATATGTTTGTTTGATAGGATAGTATCCCTCAGAAAATTAAGTAGTAATGATGCCCTCCAAATGTTGCACCTATCACGGTTGTGATCGTCAATTGGTAGGTCGGCAAAAGCAGAGTTACATTGTCTATCATAACACGATGGGGTATATGTGAGACATATACATATAGGAGCATTTGGTTTACTTGATAAGGCTATCAAAACAGTTTTGGGCCTTGGGGCATAGGTTGGGGCCGAGGCATGATGATGCCACCCAACAAACGAGAGTGACATAGGAATATGATTAGCAAGGTGTTGCTTACCCATGCTACTAATCTTCTAGCAGTGATGCCAAAGCTCACTAAAAATTAATTAGCATGTGGATCTTAACCCAATACATAACCTAGGGGAAGGTTAAGAAACGTAGTGGGAGTCTTTTGTTAAATTGTTTAATAAAACACAACGCATAAACATTGTGCTAAACTTTACATATATTTTCTGTTGTAGATTATGGCAGCTAATACTGCACCCAGTTCTTTTAATTTGAAATCTATACTTGAGAAAAAGAAGTTGAATGGAACAAACTTTATTGTTGGTATCAAAACTTGAGAAAGGAGTATGTTATTGAAGTTCCTTATCCTGATGATTTGCCTGATAATGCTAATGCGGCTTCACGGAAGGCTTATGAGAAGCACATTAATGATTCCCTAGATATAAGTTGTCTCATGCTTGCCACAATGTCCTCTGAGCTTCAGAAGCAATACGAGAGCAGTGATGCTCGCAGTATTATTTAGGGTCTACGTGGCATGTTTGAGAACCAAGCTAGGGACGAGAGGTTCAATACTTCAAAGTCCTTGTTTGTGTGTAAAGATGATTGGCTATATTGAGAGTCTTGAAAAACTTGGTTTTCCTCTTAGCCAAGAGTTGGCTACAGATGTGATTCTCCAGTCGCTCCCTTCGAGCTTTGAGCCATTCATACTAAATTATCACATGAACAGCATGGATAAAACCTTGCCATAATTGCATGGGATGCTAAAGACTATTGAGGAGAGTATCCAGAAAACAGTCATCATGTGATGATGATGCAGAAAGCTAAGCGCAAGCCTCCTGTCAAGAAACTTTGCACCAAAAGGAAGTTAACTCCTGATGAGATCGCGAGTGCTTCCAAAGCAAAGAAAGGCAATATGGGGTCGGCGGCATCAGATGTCATTTGCTTCTATTGCAAGGAGACAGGTCACTGGAAAAGAAACTGCAAGAAGTACATGGAGGATCTCAAAAAGAAGCAAAGTGCGACTTCTGCTTAGGTATTAATGTTATAGAAATCAATCTTGCTACTTCATCTACTGACTCTTGGGTATTTGATACCGGATCAATAGCTTATATTTGCAACACGTTGCAGGGAATGAGAATAAGTACAAAAGCTTGAGAAGGGGCAAGGTGAACCTGCGCGTCGGCAATGGAGCAAGGGTTGCTACAATTGTCGTCGGCACTATGCCACTTTATTTACCTTTAGGATTAGTTTTGGAATTAAATAATTGTTATTGTGTTCCAACTCTATGTCAAAACGTTATTTCCGTTTCATGTTTGCAAGCGGAAGGATATGATTAGATCAGTGGACAATGGTTATTCAGTTTATCTTAGAGATATGTTCTGTTTTTTTACTTCATTGGTGAATGGATTATACGTTTTGGATCTTGAAGCGTCTCTCATCTATAACATCAATACAGAGAGGCAACTCCCAAATGATATAAACCCTGCATTTATTTCGCATTGTCGCCTAGGCCATATAAATGAGAAACACATGGAGAAGCTCCATAAAGATGGTCTGCTTCACTCTTTTGATTTTGAATCATTTGAGACATGTGAATCTTGTTTACTTGAAAAGATGACAAAGGCACATTTCACGGGTGATAGTGAGAGAGCAAGTGACTTGTTGGCACTCGTACATACTGATGTATGTGGACCAATGAGCTCAACGGCCAGAGGTGGTTTTCAGTACTTTATTACATTTACCGATGACTTAGTAGATATGGTTATATGTACTTAATGAGGCATAAGTCTGAATCCTTTGAAAAGTTTAAAGAATTTCAGAATGAGGTACAAAATCATTTAGGAAAAATAATTAAGTTTCTGCGATCAAATCGTGGTGGTGAATAATTAAGCCAAGAATTTGATAATCATCTAAAAGATTATGGAATTGTTCCACAGTTGACTCCGCCAGGAACTCCTCAATGGAACGGGGTGTCTGAACGGAGAAATCGCACCTTGTTGGACATGGTGCGGTCTATGATGAGCCAATGTGATCTTCCACTATCCTTCTGGGGATATGCTCTTGAAACAGTTGTGTTCACACTAAATAGAGTTCCATCTAAATCTGTGGAAAAGACGCCATATGAGATATGGACAGGGCAACCCCCTAAATTGTCTTTTCTTAAAATTTGGAGATGTGAAGCTTATGTAAAGCATTTACAATCCGACAAGCTTACACCCAAATCTGACAAATGCTTCTTTGTGGGGTATCCTAAGGAAACAAAAGAATATTATTTTTATAATCGGAAACAAGGCAAAGTGTTTGTCGCCCAACATGGTGTTTTCTTGGAGAAAGAGCTTTCAAGAAAAGTTAGTGGGAGCAGGGTGCATCTTGAAAAAGTTTAAGGAACACCAGAAAGTGTTTCAGCCACCACTACACCACAACAAGAGGAACAAGATGTTGTACCATCTATTGTAGATACACCAGCCCCACGAAGGTCCGAAAGATCATGTTGTGCGCCTAAAAGGTACACAAGTGCGGAACAACGTGATATATTATTGTTAGACAACGATGAACCTAAGACCTATGCAGAAGCGATGGTGAGACCAGATTCCAACAAATGTCTTGGTGCCATGAAATCCGAAATAGAATCCATGTATGATAATAAAATTTGAAACTTGGTTGATCCACCTAATGGTGTCAAAACCAATGAGTACAAATAGGTTTTTAAGAAAAAGGCAAACATGGATGGAAATGTTCACATCTATAAGGCGCAATTGGTGGCAAAAGGTTTTAAACATATTCAAGGTGTTGATTATGATGAAACCTTCTCACCCGTCGCAATGCTAAAGTCTATTCGGATTATTCTAGCGATTGTTGCATATTTCAATTTTGAGATATGGCAGATGGATGTCAAAACGGCTTACCTAAATGGAAACCTAAGCGAGGATGTGTATATGATACAGCCTGAAGGTTTTGTCGACCCACAATTTCCTGGAAAGATATGCAAGCTATAGAAATCCATTTATGGATTGAAGCAAGCATCTCGAAGTTGGAATATTCATTTTGATGAGGTAATCAAAAGGTTTGGTTGAAGGGTTACGCGGCGGCTACGATACCTAATAACAAAAATTTCTACCGCAGAAACCAGGAACCTTGCAAGTAAGGGTCGATAGATCGTCACCGATTGGAGTGGAGTGCAGCGGATATAGCCAATTAGGAGCTATCCTATCTGGAACAGTACTGGCCGATCATAGCCGATTTGCTAACCACAGCCGATTCCCGAGTCACCTGATCGCAGCTGATCTAACTACAGCCAATTTGCCGATGCCGCAGCCGATCCGACCACAGCTGATTCGCCCAACTGCGCCTGCTTCGCTCCGATGTGCCCGACCGCAGCCGATTCGTAGGCGCCGAATAGCACCACAATGTAGCAATGCCTCTACTGCTATCCACACGTCAACGAAAAGAACGTCTAATAACCGTGTGCTAGCACAAGATGCACGGCTAGGGTTTGGCTTGGATGTGGGGAGGGTTTTCGTGGAGATCTTGAACTCACCGACTTTTGAAGCCGCGTGTGTTTTAATATGTTGCCAAATCAGACTGATTCGGTTCAAAGTGATACCGCAGCTCTCCACCCTTCGCACCTTTATATAGAGTTGCCAACTGGGCCTATAGGCCCATCGGGACTCTATCCGATCGGATCCCTATCCGATCGAGCCGTATCCGAGTCCAACTCGAATGCCTGTTCTTATCCCCTTAAGCGTGCGACCCTGTAGGTTCAGGTATACTCGGTTTCGATCCGAGTCCAACTCGGCCGACCGTCAATAGCGGCGCCTAGCAGCACATATTGACACCATAGTATACAAGAATATAATATCGGCTCTGAACCTGTAATGTGTACAAAAATCCCTTTGTCTCATGATACCAATTAAGCTATAGGCAAGATGTGTGCCATCCTATCAATAACTTAATCATTCCCTCAATCCGTATTGGATTATCTGTCTGTTGATTGACTCCTCAATCAACTCGGCATGTCCATGCACTTCCATAATTTATTACCTCGAGAGGCCCAGAGATATCTCTCCAAAGGAGGGGCAAATTCCATCTTGATCACTCACATCCCACTCCATGTTTCATAGCAAACCCGAAGACTACTTTTATAACTACCTAGTTATGGAATAGCGTTTGGTAGTCCCAAAGTAGGCTACTAGACATGTCAGAATCCATGATGATCTCAGGTCTAAGGACTTTGCACCAACACTACTTGAGACCAACTAATGGCACATTAATTTCTGTAGTGTCTAATGGTGGGTCTATCCAACAATGTGTTCTCTATCACATGTCCACGTATATTGATTTGGTATCTCCATACTATGATCTATGAGACATGATCATCAATAAATAATCATGCCGATCTTAGAATCATATTTGTTCCAACAATATTACATGTGATCAGGGATCGTTTAGAAATAGATTCATACATAAAGAGTCTCATAAATAAGTCACGTACTTATTGATCAATACAAGATGTTTATTTCATCGAACTGAATAACACTTTATTCATTTATACATAAATATTGACCATGATATCCAACATCCCCATGTTGCCTCTAGGGCATATCACTAACATCGGTTTCATCAAAAATGAAGAGGATAATTGTGTATACAAGAAGGTCAGTGGGAGCGTAATTGTGTTTCTAATCTTATATGTGGATGACATATTGTTGATTGGAAATGATATCCCTATGCTAGAATCCATCAAGTCTTCATTGAAAAACAGTTTCTCCATGAAAGACTTAGGGGAGGCAGCACATATTGGGCATTTGGATCTATAGAGATAGATCTAAGAGGCTAATTGGATTAAGCCAAAGTACATAGATTGACAAGGTGTTAAACAGGTTCAACATGCATAATTCCAAGAAAGGTTTCTTGCCAATGTCGCATGGCATTAATCTTAGAAAGAATCAATGTCCTAGGACACCTGATGAGCGGCGTAAGATGAATATGGTTCTATTTGCTTTAGCAACTAGATCCATCATGTATGCTATGCTTTGTACACGTCCAGATGTCTCGTATGTTTTGAGTGATACGAGCAGGTACCAGTCGGATCCAGGTGAAGGTCACTGGATAGCCATAAAGAATATCCTTAAGTACTTGAGAAGAACTAAGGATATGTACCTAGTCTCCATATTGACCATGATATCCAACATCTCCATGTTGACTCTAGGGCATATCACTAACAGTCTCCCACTTGCACTAGAGTCAATCATGATAGTATCTAATACCCATTGCTCTTGTGTGTGCCTCATGCTTCGACTGAGGGAGAGGTTTTGTCAACGGATCGGCTATGTTGAGATCTGTGTGCACTTTGCATATCTTGACATCACCTCTGTCCACAATCTCGCGGATGAGATGATATCGTCAAAGTATGTGTTTGGACTTCTGATGTGACCTCGGCTCCTTGGTTTGCGCAATGGCTCCACTGCTATCACAATAGAGAGACATTAGACCAGTTGCACTGGTCATCACACCCAGCTCAGAAACGAATTTCTTGATCCAAATAGCCTCCTTTGCAGCTTCTGAAGCAGCGATATACTCGGCCTCGTTGTAGAATCAGCAAGTATCCCGCTTGGAACTCTTCCACCGATCGCGCCTCCGTTCGGGCGTAACACGAACCTGCATTGCTAGCACGGTGTAACCACTTACAACGAGCTCTTCTTCACCTCCATAGACTAGGAACATGTCACGCCCAGAAATTCACACCAGAATTTCTGCAGCTAATTTGTGCATTACATCCTCGTCCAGAATCACCGAGGTACACAAATCGACGTTATTGATAATACGTAATCCTCGTCTTAGAAACAATATAAAAGAGTTACACAAATGCAGCGGAAAGGAAAATAAAACCGACTTAAACTAAACTTGACACGAGCGAAGCGGAACACCAACTCCACAAACTAAACCTTGACGAGAACAAGCCTACACCTCCCGGAGACCTCGATCCCAACCTCGGCACCGAAGGGGAAAAAGAAGCAAGACCGAGTACAACCACCGTACTCAACAAGTCACACCGGAAAAGGGGTACATGATGCGAGGTAAATAACAAGGAATGGTCAAGAGGCTCAATTTGCATAAACAGCATTTGCAAAATACAATAATAGTGTTTGAAGACAAGAAAAAAGAGTAACATTTAAGCAAGATTAAATAAACACCGTCCAACGCTCAAACCACGTTGCAACAGCCCATCCATCCACCCGCACTAGTCAAGCTTCCACATTTCATTCAAATAAAATAAATGAGACTAATCAAGGTGAATCGTCGATCGCCCGTAACCGTGGGCACGGCTATTCGAATAGTTTTTACTCGATCGAGGTGTACAACTCGTACCCACAAGACACAATCCCACAACACATTACGTCGTGCGCCGGTGCACCACCACGGTGCCCCGGAAAGGAATTGTGACAGACCCTTCACACAACCCCCTCTAATCAATCGTACCACACCAAGGTTTCGCCCCCATCCCCATCGGGCAATGGGCAGCCCCTCTAGTGCCGCGGTGAATCCGGAAGCTGATCAACCCTTAAAACCGGGCCGACCCAACTCCATCACGCTCACCCTCTCTCGGGATACGTTAACTAGAGACAGCTATGCTACAGCCCAACCATTACCCATGCCGGCTTGTGGTATGCACGGCATTTCTTCCAGTGGTTTCCCGAGAACCGGTCCTTAATCGTCATGAGCACGCTAACCAAAGACCAACCATGTGCTCACGACCCACCTTTTCATAATTCAATATTATTAAAACCAAAGTCATATCTTAATATCATCTAAGATCCACTTTAGAAATAAACTTGATTAGTGTGACTCCCTTAAGTGAGCTAGTTGCGCTAAGCATGACTAAGCAACCTTAAACTATCATCTAGTCACATTGGACCCCAAGTTATCAATGGTATAAGGTAAACAATCCTATGGTTGAGTACGTAGATATAATCATCCCATAAAATGACATTCTAAAACATATGCGATTTGAATGAAAAGAGGTATTTACATAAAATAGGTACAATATGGTCAATGTAAGGTATGACTTGCCTTGCTCTGAGACTCGAGGAACCTCGGCGACTACTTCAAGAGAACGGGCTCGCCGGAAAACTCTGGATCTACACGACAAACAAAGCACTCAACAAACACCCTAAAAAGTCTACTGAAACAGCACTGAAAAGTATTTTTAATGGATTCTTGACATTTTTCTGGATTTAATGAAATTTAAATGGGCTAAAACGGAGCTCGGATTCAAAAGATATGAATTTTAGAAGTTTAATTGCGATTTTTAAACTAAACAGAAAAGATTAAATGATTTATTGCGCAATTAAGTCCCGCGACGTCACCCTTGCGCGCACGTGGCTGACGCCGCATGACGTCGGCCGGGCGCGCCCTAGGGGGACGTCCGCGCACGGCCGCAGCGCGCGGCGAGGCGCGGCGGCGGATTGCCGCCACGTGGCGCAATCCGAGCGGCCGGATCGGCGGCGACGCGGCGCGATTCGCGCGCGCCGGATTGCGACGATCGGACGGCGCAAACCCATCGCGATCGGACGGCGCGATCCGTCCGATCCGCAAGATCGGACGGCACGGGGGGACGGCGCTAGGGTTAGGGTTAGGGTTAGGGTTTGGACGCGGCGGCGGCGGCGGCGCGGCGACGACCAACCGAGCGGCGGCGGCGGCGGCGACGACCCGACGAACGGCGGCGGACCGGCGGCGACAACCCGACGAGCGGCGGCGTGCGCGCGAAAGGAAAAAGGACGCAAACGAAAAACAAAACAAAGAACCCGAGGACGGCGGCGAGCTCACCGGCGGATGAATCGACGGAGAACGGCGGCGACACGGGCTAGAAAACACGGCGATCAAAGGGAAACGAGGCGGAGCTCTGGGGTTTTATAGGGGAGAGAGGAGACCGAAACGGGCACGAAAACGACGGGGATAAGGTCGCCGGAGTTCTCGGACTCGGAGAGAGAGAGAGAGATAGAGATCGCGCCGCGGCGGCGGCGCGCGTGCGGCGCGGAAAGTGCGGGCACGGTGCGGCGGCACGGCCGGAGCCCGGCGTGGGGCCCACGCGCGCGCGGCGCGCGGAAACGGCCCGGGTAAGCAGCGGGCGGCGCGGCTATGGCGGCGGCGGCGGTGGGCCGGCCGGCGCGGGGAGGCGGCTCCGACAGTGGGGCCCACTGTTGGTGGCGCGCGCGGGAGGCGAACCGGACTTGCGCGGCGCGGCGGACCGTGGGCTTCGCCCACGTCCGGGGGAGCGGCGCGCGGGAGCTGGGCCGTCGGCCGTTAGGCGCCGGCGGAGCGAGGCCGTACGGCGCACGGAAAAGAAAAAGAAGAAAAAGAAGAAGAAAAAAAGGAAAAAGGGACTTAATTAAATTCCGTTTTCTTATTTAATTGTTTAAAAATACTTAGAATGCTCTAAAAATTCCAAAAAACTCGTTAGCGTATTTTGACATGAGGAATTCAAGAAAAATCCTATCATGTCATTTCCATTTATTAATTGTATTTTAAAATTATAGGTTGACTAGTTAATTTAAATTCCGATTATTTCCGGTAAAATTATTTAGAATGAATTAGGGAAAAACTCGGGATGTGACAACCTACCCCCTTAAACGGAATCTCGACCCCGAGATTCGGAGGTACCGCGAAGAGGTGCGGTGCGCGGCCTTAAGCTCATCTTCTCGTTCCCAAGTAGCTTCTTCCTGAGTGATGAGTCCATTGAACCTTGCAAAACCCGATAACCTTGTTCCGAGTCCTTCTCTCACCGACCTCAAGAATACGTGCGGTCTCTCTACATAGGTTAAGTCCTCTTGGATTTCGATCTGGTCTGGACTCGCCTGTTCTTCTGGTACCCTTAAACACTTCTTCAACTGGGACACATGAAACACATCGTGAATACCAGTCATGTTGGAGGGAAGCTCCACTGATAGGCCACTTCTCCTCGACGTTCCCGAATCCCGTATGGTCCCACGAAACGTGGTGCCAACTTACCTTTGGTTTGGAAACGGTGTACTCCCTGAGTGGTGTAACGCGAAGATACACAAAATCCCGCTTCAAAAGCGAGATCTCTTCGACGATTATCGGCATAGCTCTTCGTCGGACTGCGCAATCTTCAACCTTTCCCGAATCACTGGACCTTTTCCTCTCGCTTCGCTTATTACTTCCGTGCCAAACAACGGCGCTCACCGCTCCGGTCCTGAAAGGGGTGTGCGGCATTTCCGTCCATACAAGTGCTTCATACGGTGCCATTTGAATGCGGCTCGATAACCGTTGTTGTAAGAGAATTCTCGCATAGGGCAAGCTTTTGTCCCACGCTTTTCCAAAATCGAGCGCGCATGCTCTCGCATGTCTTCCAAAATCTGATTCACTCTCTCGCTTGGCCGTCTGTTTGCGGATGATAGGCCGTGCTGAAATTCAAACGGGTACCAAGTTCTTCTTGCAACTTCTTCCGAACTTGGAAGTAAACCGGCTTCCCTATCGGACACGATCTTCTTAGGCACGCCATGCAAACACACGATCCTTGCGAGATAAAGCTCTGCCAACTTCTTCCCTGAGTAGGTAGTATGTACTGGTATGAAATGGGTCACCTTGGTGAGTCGGTCCACCACGACCCAAATTGAGTCATATCCGACGTTGTGCGGGGTAAACCCGTGATGAAATCCATCCCAATTTCTTCCCATTTCCACTCGGAAACTGGAGGGGTTGCAACAGCCCGGCGGGCCGTTGATGTTCGCCTTCACTCGCCGACAAACATCACAAAGTACAACAAACTCGGCTATCTCCCTCCTCATACCGACCCACCAAAACTTTTCTTTAAGGTCTTGATACATCTTTGTACTGCCCGGGTGAATTGAGTATTGGGTTTGGTGAACTTCCGTAAGGATCGTCTTTTTCAAGTCCTTGTCCTCTGGCACACACAATCTCTTTCCCATCCAGATGGTGCCATGTTCGTCTTCCGTAAAACCACGAGCTTTTCCGACTCTCATGTTCTTCTTGAGTTCGGCCATTTCAGGATCTGACGCCTGAGCAGCCCGAATTTGATCAATGAGAGTGGGTTGGGCTTCCAGAGCAGCCACAAAACCAAAATCCACCACTCGTAGATTTAGATTCTCGAATTCCTGCTGCAACTGGTCACATATTCTTTCCACACCGAGAGTGGTGCAAGAACTCTTTCGGCTTAGTGCGTCCGCAACCACGTTAGCTTTTTGCGGGATGGTAATGTATCCCTAAGTCATAATCTTTGATCAGTTCCAACCATCTCCTCTGTCGGAGGTTTAAATCCGGTTGGGTGAAAATGTACTTAAGACTTTTGTGATCCGTATACACTTCACAACGAATTACCAATTAGGTAGTGTCGCGATCTTCAATGCATGAACTACTGCGGCTAACTCCGCATCATGAGTGGGGTAGTTGTTTTCATGTGGGCGCAATTGACGAGATGCATATGCGACCACTTTGCCTTCTTGCATCAACACACATCCCAACCCTTGGCGAGATGCATCACAATAAACTTGGAAGTCCTTTTTCGGGCCTGGGCAAGATCAACACCGGTGCGACACCAACTTCCTCTTGAGCTCTTCAAAACTCCTATTGCATTCTCGCCGACCACTTAAACTTCTCATCTTTCTTCAACAATTGAGTCATTGGCTTGGCGATTTTGGAGAAGTTCTCAATGAAGCGGCGGTAGTAACCCGCAAGTCCAAGGAAACTTCGGATCTGCGTAACCGTCTTAGGCGGGGTCCACTTAGTAACCGATTCCACATTCGCTGGATCCACGGCTACTCCTTGGGCATTCACAATGTGGCCGAGGAACCGTACCTCCTTTAACCGTAAAGCACACTTGCTAAACTTGGCGTAGAGTTGGTGGTCTCTCAACTTCTCGAGTACCGTCCGAAGATGTTGCCGATGATCCTCTTCGACTTAGAGTAGACCAAAATGTCGTCAATGAACACCACCACGAATTTATCCAAGAACTCCATAAACACCTTGTTCATCGATTCATAAAGAAAGCCGGTGCATTGGTTAACCCAAAAGACATGACCGTACACTCGCATGCCCGTACTGGTGGTGAAGGCGGTCTTGGGAATGTCCTCTTCCCGAATCCTCAACGATGATAGCCTCGATCGCAGATCTATCTTGGAAAATACCTTGGCCCCTTTGAGTTGATCGAATAAGTCATCAATCCGGGTAGGGGATACTTGTTCTTGATAGTAACCTCATTGAGGGCTCGATAATCCACACACATTCTCTTGGTCTTGTCTTTCTTTTCCACAAAATCACCGGAGCACCCCAAGGCGACGTGCTCGGCGAATATACCCTTTTGCAACCTGTTCATCCACTTGCTTCTTTACTTCAGCCAACTCGTTGGCTCCCATCCTATATGGCCTCTTGTGTATTGGGCTGTCCGGTACTAGATCAATCCGGAATTCAATTTCCCTTTTGGTGGCATCCGAGTTAAATCCTCGGAAAACTTCGTGGTATTCTCCGACGATGGGGATATCCTCTAGCTTCACGGGGTCTTGGCCGCCATTTCGGACGATTCCCGGTGGAAACATGATTCAAACTTGCTACGGGCTTGACTTGCATGGGAGAGCGAAAAACAACTCTTTCTCCTTTCGTATTAATTAGAGTAATGGTGCGACTAGCGCAGATCAATTACTCCCTTATGTCTGGACAACCAATCCATCCCAAGAATGACATCTATACCCTTTGACCGGAGGAGGATAAGGTTGGCTAGAAACATAGATCCTTGGATTTCTATGGCTATTGAGGGACAAGACGAGTGGTCTCCAAGTGGTTTCCGGGTTTGAACCCTCATAGGTATCTTAAGTCCCACTACGACAACCCATGTGCCCCAACAAATTGCTTTGAGATAAATGAATGTGTAGCGCCGTAATCAAATAATACTGTGGCGGGAGTATAGTTTACGTGAAACATACCCAGATAACTTCGGAGCGGTCCGTGCTTCCTGGCGGACGCATGATTGACTCGAGCCTGGATGAACCTTGGCCCAGCGCCTTGGCTTCTGACACTTGTCCGCAAAATGCCCCGGGTCACCACGCTGAAACAGACTCGGCTTTCCTCCCAAGTCCTTCCTTGGAGGTGGTGGCGTGGATCGTTGCCGGGATGGCGCCTGTGAGGGCGCGGGGCCGGAGTACGCGTTGCCGACCACCGCCACTACCGCGCTTGGAAATTCCCGGTGATAAGGTCGATGCCGACGAACAATCATGGTGGTAGGTCCACTCGACTTCCGACATGAAACGCGCCTCTCGCCGATTTACCGCCGTTGAGGAGGTCGGGACTGGAAGACTTTTCTCTTCTTGATCATCTTGTTGCGCTGATCTTCTTGTCGAATGGCCTTGTCGACCAGCTTCTCAAAGTTAGCATACTCACCAGAGATAAGCTTGTCCGTGAGTTCATCATCCAAACCAGCCAAAACTTTTCCCCGCCTTTCGCATCGTGCGCACATCTTCCGGGGCATAACGGGCAAGACGATTGAACTCGTGCGGTACTCGAATCGATCTCGTTACCCCGCTCAAGGGAACGGAACTCACGCTTTTTCGTGCAACTATTCCCGCAGGAATATGGGCGGTCCTGAAACTGCGACGAAACTCTTCCCAGGTAACTGCTGCTCCCGCCGGGCGAGTAACCAAATAGTTGTCCCACCAAGTGAAGCAGACCTCAGAATCGATGAGTGGCAAACGAGACTTTCTCCGATCCGTGCACCGGCGATCCAACTTCTTCTCTATGGCATGAAGCCAATCATTAGCCTCCATGGGATTGGTGGTGCTGGAGAAGGTCGGCGGTCGGACACGAAGGAACTCGCGCTTGACTGGGGTGGTGGGGCGGCAACCGATTGTTCCGCGCGTTGCCGCATTTGTTGCAGCATCTCGCCGTTGCATCCGGTGGTGTTGTTGTTGCATTTGCTGCATCATTGTAGCCATCATCTCGTGTCTCGTGAAGCGAGCACTTGAGCAATGGTGGGATTCTCGGGTGGCGGTGGAGGAGCATTGCCATTGGCGTCGTGAGCCTCGTGGTTGCTCGGCACTGACGCCCATTGTTGTTGTTCGCCCCGCCGGTCCCGGTGTTCACCATCCGAAGGAGACGACCGACCGAGAGAGAGAAGAAGAAAAACAGATGCAGACTTAGAACTAATCTTTATTATTTGAATTCAAATGCATTGTTCGATCTTGACTAAAAACAAGGAAAAGCACCAAACATCCTTAATTGGTCATCATATCACACTTGATATCGACGCGCCTATCCCACACACAAGCACCTAACACACAAAGCAACTACCAAGAAGACAAACTAATTTAAACGGTAAAACTAAGGAGGGCAACTAGAACGATCCACGAGACGAGGAGTCGAAACGCTTCCTTCGTAAGATCCCCATTCTTCCGAACGGCTCCCGGAGTCCTCGGCGTCACCTCGACTTGGACTCTTCGAATCGGTTGCCGTAGCCCAACCGATCCCGCCTCTTCCCTCCGAGGAATCTTGAGTCTCTTCGAAGTCCATGTCTTCACCGAATGCTCGAGCTTGAGTCACCGGAGACGGAGATCCAACCACACGCCACCTCCGCCCGGATTTGCCGAAGCCGGAGCAAAGGTGAGGGCAGGACTGCAGCAGGAGGAACCGGAACCGGCGCTGAACTGGAGCGGGTGGAGCCGAGAAGGCGGTGGAATCCGAGGTGCCACTGGATACGGACAGCGCGGTGGTGGTCTTCCGAGGCGTAGTGCGGAGTCTAACCCCAACCGGTGGCGGGAGTCCCTTCAACTCGCCGACCTCCTTCTTCGACGAACCACCTCATCCCCGCATGCGTGCGATCCTCAAGCATCTTCTTGTCGTTCACCTCCTTGGTCGCCTTGTGTAGGTCGAGTGCATCCGATCCAGTCCTTTGAGCACGGTGCACATGTGACCGAAGGTGGTGTCATTCTCCTCCGCCGTTGACTTGAATGCACCGACCTCTCGAGGAACTACCTCGACGGGGATGATAGCGGTAGGAGGAGGTGCGAAGGTCGCATCATGCAGCTCCTCATCCCGCCAACATCGTAGGCGGCTTCCCGACAAGCGTGATCCGACGTGCCTCCGAAGCCGTGACCTCCATGTTGGGAAGACACGTTCCCACAAACCCGTGAACCTCCAACCGAACACGGTATGGCAACTCGCCACCGAGAGGCGCAACCGTCGTATACTCGGTGCTTCGGGATATCCAACCGCAAGGGCCATACGCGCCGCCGCAACGAAGCCTGTCATCCCTTTTCCGCAAGCGTCGCCGGGGAACCCGCCATCTATAGAAACAAAGGAGTGGGAAAAAATCAAAACATGCTCAAAACCCCATGACCAACATCCCATTTTCGCAATTCCTAAACCCTAGACTCGACTCCACTTTTCAAAACACCCCTTTTTCTTTCAAACCATATGCACATGAAAAGAATTAGAGGGCTCTTAAGGTTTCCAGTTGGCTTGTCCTACGTCATAGGAAGGCTCGATACCAACTTGTCACGCCCTGAAATTCACACCGAATTTCGCAGCCTAATTTGTGCATTACATCCTCGTCCGGAATCACCCGAGGTACACAAATCGACGTTATTGATAATACGTAATCCTCGTCTTAGAAACAATATAAAAGAGTTACACAAATGCAGCGGAAAGGAAAATAAAACCGACTTAAACTAAACTTGACACGAGCGAAGCGGAACACCAACTCCACGCTAAACCTTGACGAGAACAAGCCTACACCTCCTCGGAGACCTCGATCCCAACCCCGGCACCGAAGGGGAAAAGAAGCAAGACTGAGTACAACCACCGTACTCAACAAGTCACATCGGAAAAAGGGGTACATGATGCGAGGTAAATAACAAGGAATGGTCAAGAGGCTCAATTTGCATAAACAAGCATTTGCAAAATACAATAATAGTGTTTGAAGACAAGAAACAAAGAGTAACATTTAAGCAAGATTAAATAAACACCGTCCAACGCTCAAACCACGTTGCAACAGCCCATCCATCCACCCGCACTAGTCAAGCTTCCACATTTCATTCAAATAAAATAAATGAGACTAATCAAGGTGAATCTAGTCGATCGCCCGTAACCGTGGGCACGGCTATTCGAATAGTTTTTACTCCGATCGAGGTGTACAATCAGTACCCACAAGACACAATCCCACAACACATTACCGTGCGCCGGTGCACCACCACGGTGCCCCGGAAAGGAATTGTGACAGACCCTTCACACAACCCCTCTAATCAATCGTACCACACCAAGGTTTCGCCCCCATCCCCATCGGGCAATGGGCAGCCCCTCTAGTGCCGCGGTGAATCCGGAAGCTGATCAACCCTTAAAACCGGGCCGACCCAACTCCATCACGCCCACCCTCTCGGGATACGTTAACTAGAGACACTATGCTACAGGCCCAACCATTACCCATGCGGCTTGTGGTATGCACGGCATTTCTTCCGTGGTTTCCCGAGAACCGGTCCTTAATCGTCATGAGCACGCTAACCAAAGACCAACCATGTGCTCACGACCCACCTTTTTCATAATTCAATATTATTAAAACCAAAGTCATATCTTAATATCATCTAAGATCCACTTTAGAAATAAACTTGATTAGTGTGACTCCCTTAAGTGAGCTAGTTGCGCTAAGCATGACTAAGCAACCTTAAACTATCATCTAGTCACATTGGACCCCAAGTTATCAATGGTATAAGGTAAACAATCCTATGGTTGAGTACAGTAGATATAATCATCCCATAAAATGACATTCTAAAACATATGCAGTATTTGAATGAAAAAGAGGTATTTACATAAAATAGGTACAATATGGTCAATGTAAGGTATGACTTGCCTTGCTCTGGAGACTGAGGAACCTCGGCGACTACTTCGAAGAGAACGGGCTCGCCGGAAAACTCGGGATCTACACGACAAACAAAGCACTCAACAAACACCCTAAAAAGTCTACTGAAACAGCACTGAAAAGTATTTTTAATGGATTCTTGACATTTTTCTGGATTTAATGAAATTTAAATGGGCTAAAACGGAGCTCGGATTCAAAAGATATGAATTTTAGAAGTTTAATTGCGATTTTTAAACTAAACAGAAAAGATTAAATGATTTATTGCGCAATTAAGTCCCTGCTGACGTCACCCTTGCGCGGCATGTGGCCGACGCCGCATGACGTCGGCTGGCGGCGCGCCCTAGGGCCGACGTCGCGCACGGCCGCAGCGGCGGCGACGGCGCGGCGGCCGGATTGCCGCCACGTGGCGCAATCCGAGCGGCCGGACGGCGGCGACGCGGCGCGATTGGCGGCCGGATTGCGACGATCGGACGGCGCAAACCCATCGCGACGGACGGCGCAGATCCGTCCGATCCGCAAGATCGGACGGCCCGTGGGACGGCGCTAGGGTTAGGTTAGGTTGGGTTTGACGCGGCGGCGGCGGCGCGCGCGACGACCAACCGAGCGGCGGGCGGCGGCGGCGACGACCCGACGAACGGCGGCGGACCGGCGGCGACAACCCGACGAGCGGCGGCGTGCGCGCGAAAGGAAAAAGGACGCAAACGAAAAAACAAAACAAAGAACCCGAGGACGGCGGCGAGCTCACCGGCGGATGAATCGACGGAGAACGGCGGCGACACTGCTAGAAAACACGGCGATCAAAGGGGAAACGAGGCGGAGCTCTGGGGTTTTATAGGGGAGAGAGGAGACCGAAACGGCACGAAAACGACGGGGATAAGGTCGCCGGAGTTCTCGGACTGAGAGAGAGAGAGAGATACGGCGGCCGCTTGCGGCGCGGCGGCGTTGCGGCGCGCGGAAAGTGCGGGCACGGTGGGCGGCACGGCCGGAGCCCGACGTGGGGCCCACGCGGCGCGAGGCGCGCGGAAACGCCCGGTAAGCGGCGGGCGGCGCGGCTATGGCGGCGGCGGCGGTGGGCGGCGGCGCGGAGGCGGCTCGACAGTGGGGCCCACTGCTGTCGTGGCCCGCGGCGCGGGAGGCGAACCGGACTTGCGCGGCGCGGCGGGACCGTGGGCTTCGCCCACGTCCGGGAAGGCGCGCGGGGAGCCGGGCCGTCGGCCCGTTAGGGCGCCGGCGGGAGCGAGGCCGTACGGCGTACGGAAAAAGAAAAAGAAGAAAAAGAAGAAGAAAAAAAAAGGAAAAAGGGACTTAATTAAATTCCTGTTTTCTTATTTAATTGTTTAAAAATACTTAGAATGCTCTAAAAATTCCAGTAAAAATCCTGTTAGCGTATTTTGACATGAGGAATTCAAGAAAAATCCTATCATGTCATTTCCATTTATTAATTGTATTTTAAAATTATAGGTTGACTCCAGGTTAATTTCAGAAATTCCGATTATTTCCGGGTAAAATTATTTAGAATGAATTAGGGAAAAACTCAGGATGTGACAGAACATATCCTTAGTTCTTCTCAAGTACTTAAGTATACTCTTTACGGCAGTCCAGTGACATTCACCTAGATCTAACTGGTATCTGCTCGTAGCACTCAAAGCGTACGAGACATCTGGACGTGTACAAAGCATGGAATATATGATGGATGCAATTGCCGAAGCATATGGAACCATACCCATCTTATTCCGCTCATCATGTGTCCGAGGACACTGGTTCTTTCTAAGATTAATGTCATGTGACATCGGCAAGAAACCTTTCTTTGAATCGTGCATGTTGAACCTTTTCAACACCTTGTCAATATATGTACTTTGGCTTAATCCAATTAGCCTCTTGGATCTATCTCTATAGATCCGAATGCCCAATATATATGTTGCCTCCCCTAAGTCTTTCATGGAAAAACTATTTTTCAATGAAGACTTGACGGATTCTAGCATAGGGACATCAATTCCAATCAACAATGCGTCATCCACATATAAGATTAGAAATACAATTGCACCCCCACTAACCTTTTTGTAAACACAAGCCTCCTCTCCATTTTTGATGAAACCAAACCCTTTGATTACTTCATCAAAATGAATATACCAACTCTGAGATGCTTGCTTCAATCCATAAATGGATTTCTGTAGCTTGTATATCTTTCCAAGCGATTGTGGATCGACAAAACCCTCAGGTTGTATCATGTATACATCCTCACTTAGGATTCCATTTAGGTATGTCATTTTGACATCCATCTGCCATATCTCATAATCAAAATATGCAGCAATCGCTAGAATAATCTGAATAGACTTAAGCATTGCGACGGGCGAGAAGGTTTCATCATAATCAACAACTTGAATCTGTTTAAAACCTTTCACCACCAATCGCACCTTATAGATGTGAACATTTCCATCCATGTCGGCCTTTTTGTTAAAAACCCATTTGCACTCAATGGTTTTGATGAGAAATTTCTCTCGCGCCGGCTCGGGAGATCTCGCTTAACTCCAGTGCAGTCCTTCTCGATCGCCCGTGTTGTGCAGGGCGTGCGCTGGTTTGATCTGTTAACCAACAAGAAAAACAACGAGATATATGTCAAGTGTTAGGTTAGATCCCCACTGGATCGGCTGAGGGAATCCATGAGCATATATATGCTATCCTAAAATATATTTAAGCCAAGCGACTAGAATGGATCGGCGATACCGAGAAAGCATTAGCCGTGTAACCTCAATATAGTAAAGGATAATAAATATATATATTGACAACCTAGCTGATACTGGAAAGCTAACTATGGATCGGCTAGTACTCCGATGATTCTTATGTAAAGATATCATTCTTGAACCAGACATGTGTAGCCTGGAAATCGGCCGTCGGTTGTTGATGGCGAGCCGATTTCGGCTTATGATGTCCGACAAGAATGGGATCTTAACATAAGATGCGGTCCTAACATAAATCTAATAATAAATACACTAAAAAATATATATTAGGGCAGATAAGGCCGGCTGAAACCCCGGCGCTGTCTCTAAACATATAAATCTAACCAAACAGATCACTGGAAGTTCTAAAAATGACTTAATAGTTCAACATTGATGCAGCATTAAGTATAAAAAGAAAAACCTGATCTGTTATAGCTGATTTATATCTCTCGAGACGGTGGATACCGCATATAAACCAGCCAACCCTTAGATCTAGCCTCATTGGCTACGGGTTCTTGAGAGAACTGGCCAATGGCAGGATAGATCTAAACATTGCTCCAGTTTACGTGCAATATATAATAAATAGCACGGTATAAACCCCTGAATCTAATGTGTCATTACGATGGAAGCACTAGAATCAGCAGAACACACCACTCATAACAAGCATTTACCTGGATTTGGGGATCGAAACGATGTAACCCATAGCCAAATCAATTGCTCGTCTGAAGAAAAAAAAAGGGCTGGCAATGCGCCGAAGGTTTGATTGATTGTGTTTTTTTATAGGGGGATCTCGGGTCCTATTTATACCCAAGATAACATTATCTGTACAAACCTTGGACTCTATCTAAACCACTATTTAAAATACGACGATATCCCGGGAAGGACCCATGCCGTATTACAATGAACAACTTAAACAAACTCCTAATTTACAGATACACTTGCCGTTACAGGACTCTATCCATAGATGGCAATATCTTTTTAATGCACAAGCTGATAACCGAATCTTCTATTTACCTTCAAACATCTACACCAAAAACGGTTTTATCTCCTCTGAACCTAGAATCGGCTATTGGCCGCCCTTATCCGATTCAATCCTTAGCCAACTGGCATCACAGCCGATTGCTTCTCAGCCGATGTGGCCTCTGTTTCTCCGTCAAACCAGCCGATCTGATTCTGCTTCACCTTTGCCAGGACTTAGGGATTCAATTACCAAATTTAGGCGTTAACACATGCCCCCAAGTCCGTGATACGAAGTGTTACGGATTTGTTGCCTGTTCAAATTCCCGCTCTTTTCTGACCTAAACCGCTTCGGCTGCCCTGAGTGCCCTTTAAATAGCCCTTCAATTTGACCGAAATGATTACGCTTTCAAAACCCACTCAAACACTTCGCAAACCTTTCGCTTCCTCTCTCCTCTCCGGCGATTCATCAGCGTCCATCATCAGACTCCGGCGCCCTCCACGAACCAGGATCCATCTTCGTCTCCAATGACTCCGATGGCTTCCAACACCGCCGTCACGTCAGGTGCCTCCGTCACACCGGTCGCCGCCGCCGCTCCAGCTACCGCCACCGCACCAGCTGCCGTCACCGTCGAGTTCCCCACGGTATTCCTACCGATTCAAAACTCTTTTCTTCAGATTTCCTTTTCCAGCCGCGCCTCCTAGCATTGTTGTATTCATCATGCTTTTAGCCATTTTTTATTAGCACTTTTTCCCTTTTCAAACTGTAGAATTTAGCCATTCTTGATTAGCATTTTCTCCTCTTCCGAACCGTAGCACCTATCACATCAAATGGCCATCCCCAGTTTGACCCAAGAAAGAAGGTATTTTCTCGGCCCCATTGGCAACACTGACCCAACCAATGTCATCATAGCCGAGACCAACAGGGTCCCCTACAACACCAACAAGCCATCCCAAGCCCACTGGAACGGGACCTTCAAGTCATGGCCAACCACCGACGTAGCCTGGGTTGAATGGTATAAGAGGGTGCGATTGGCCAAATACGCTTAGTGGGAAGAAACTGGGATTGCCCAGTGCCTAGCCCTGTCCGTCGTCGGCATGGAGAAAGATGAGCCGCTTCTGTCGGCTGCAACATACTTCTGGAATGACAGCTTAAACGCCTTCATCTTTCGGCAAGGGCCGATGACAATTACATTGGCCGACGTGTACATGACGACCGGGCTGGACATCCTGGTGTCGACCAACCCCAGCAACCTGAGCCGAAAGGGGCAGCATCAATTCAAAACCATGGCCATCGGCGGATGGAGCGGCTTCATCGCTCAAAACATAAAGGACGGCTCAGTCGGCCACAGGGAACATGCCGCATTCCTTATGATGTGGCTGGAGAAGTTCTTGTTCTGCGGCTCAAGCTGCAGACCGACCGCCAACTGGCAGGTCGTAGCCAAAATCCTGGCGGATTGGGGCAAGCTTGTGCTGGGGAAATACCTCCTCGGCTACTTGTATCAGATGCTGCATCAGGCCACCGCGAAGATAGCCGCCAACGCCCAAGTCAACACCGGCGGCCCCTTGTGGTTTTTGCAGATCTGGCTGGTGCTGGCGACCCAAAAAATAGCCGGTCGGCTCCCTCTAACTGAGGTCGTTTTCCCAAGGCTGGAGCCGATCGAAGATGAAGACGGCAACCAGATCACCACCACCAGATGCATGAGCTATGGAGAAGCAGCGGCTACTCATGCGGGCTCAAGGCAATCGGCCGACCTATTGGCCAAATGGTTCATTGCCCTGTACGACGGGCTATCACACGAGAACCGTGCCTGGTACTTTTACCGAGACCAGGGACTGTTTGAGTTGTCGGCCGATTTCAATTGGGAGGACATCAATTCAGCCGACAACCCAAGGTGCTGGGAGTTGTTCATCGCCGCGCTGTCCCCCTGCATCCTGCCGACCGGGATCCACCAGGGCCGATCAGTGGCCACAAGCTACGAATTCTAATACCCGGTGTCGGTGGCGAGACAGTTTGGTCTTAGGCAACTGCCCATCGGCTTCTATTACGCCGACAAGATTGAAACGAGGGGAGTGGTGAGCCAAGATTCTATAATGCATCGGCTGCTGAACATAGCCGGCCCTCCCCTCGGCAGCATCCGCGAGATGACCCTGGCGCTCAAGAAAAGCGTGGCCTACGACCGATGGTGGGCCGAACTCAAACGACACATCTTCTACCAGTGGTCATCTCATTACGTCGATCTGCTCCTACCCGAAGAGATCCCTTCGGTAAGCTTCAAACTCCAAATGACTTTTTCTTTTTTAACATCGGCTGATGTAGCCGATTAACACTTGCCCTATGACTTGCAGGAGACGGAGACGGAGCGGCCGACGATGAGCGACTCTGGGCGCCCCATCGAATACCGTCTAGGCATTCTGAATGGGGGTGGCCTCGCTCTGTCGGCGATCGGCTGGGGAACGCCGAAGCTGGCATCTTTGCTACGCGGGCAAGTGCGCAAGCCGATTGCCCACAAGAAAAGGGTTGCGCCCATCCTACAGCCATCGGCTGCGCCTGCCCCCAAGAAGCTAAAGGAGAAGAAACCGGCAGCGCCAGCCGATAGCCTTCCTCCTTTGGATCTGACCGTCGTGCAATTCCTTGACGCCGTCGCCGGCGAGGAGATGTCGGCGGCTGTTGGAGCGGCGGCTGAACCTGAGAGCTCCAGCCATGAATCCGTCAATGCTCCAGCGAACGTCCCACCGGTTCCAAGTCCCCCAGCGAAAAATCGGCCGGTAAGCCCTCATCTCGTCAAATTCGGCTTTATGATAATACTACTTGCATCTAACCAAACAATTCTTCTCAGGTCAAGAAATTGGCCGGCCGCACTCCACGTCATGTGCCATCGGTAACCGTCTTTTGCAACTTGACTTATAGAACTTAGCCGACTGGACTGCTAACCCTTTCTTTTGCAGCCTCCACGATCTTCGTCGGCTGCCCCCCAAGCGTCCAGCGAGCACGTTGTGCCTACCGCGAGCGGCTGCGCGCGCCGATGAAGAAGCCCCCAAGCAGCGGCGCACCGCCCGAGCGAGTCGCTCCGACTCCGGTGCCCACGGTAAGCCGACTGAATTCTATGATCGGCTCTGCCAACTCAACATTCTCTAATCATTATTCTCTTTTTGCAGAACATAGCCGACCTCCTTAATTTTGACTTGTCAGAGTTCGAGGAGTCCGGCGAGATCGGCGAGGAGGCGTTGGTGACGCCAGTCAAGGACCTAAGAGCCACCCTGGCTGACATCGGCAACCGACTGGAGGCCTCGCTGGATGCGCTGGTGGTCGACAGCGGTTCAATCCGCACGCGCTTCAAGGAAATTCAAGGCCAGCTACCGGAAGCTCTAGCTGATGCCATCGTGCCGGCTACCTTCTTGGAAGCCCACCAACTCAAATACGAGCAGGCACTGCACCGGATAGCCAACCGTCGCGAGAACCAGATGCGGTCGACCACCCTACAGTCAACCAAGGAAGCCATTGAGAGCTAGAAGGCCGCCTTTGACCGCCTGAAAACCAAGCCGGCGGCCAAGCTTGAGCAACTCCTCTCACGTCAAGATCAGCTGATGGCCGATCTCGTTCAAGTCACGAACGAGATCTACGTCTACAAGGAGTACATGGCCAGCCTTCCAGCCGAAATCGAAGCTCAACGTCAAAGCATCAAGATGGTTGTGGCACATCTTCAAGACCTGGTGAAGGGCATCCGGCCGGTGGCTGGGTTTGAGTTCGACGACGTCAGGGCCATTGAGGAGGTGGATCAGATCAGGCGGACGGCGCTGATGGCCATAGCCGATTTCTTGAAGCAATGAGTTGTAACATTTTAGCATTCTGAAATTGGCTACTACTTCGTGTAATATATTCGTCAAACTTTTGTAACGAGCTTGAACTCTGATTGACTATTCAAATCTTGTAATTTGCTCTGGCTTTTGTGTAATATAGTTTGTCAACCTTTTGCGACTGTGCTCGTGGATGAAATCGGCTTCGGCCGCATGTAGTATCTTGAATCGCTTATGCTGAAATCGGCCCTAGCCGTCCGTGTCACATCACGTTTGCCGATTCCGCAACCATACCACAACCGTCGATTTTAATTCCTGAATTATGGCCGCCGATGCCAATCACTTAACGCCTTCGCACTGGATGCCAATCACTTAACACCTTCACACTCGATGGCGTCCTTAGAATCCACTTTCTTTAGCAAAACTGCCTCTACCCATTTTGTGAAATAATCGGTCGCCACCAGAATGAATTTATGCCCTTTGCTTGAGTGTGGATTGATCTGGCCGATCATATCGATGCCCCATCCTCTGTACGGCCAAGGCTTAATAATTGGGTTCATAGCCGACGCTGGTGCTCGTTGTATGGCGCCGAATTTCTGACAATCCTGGCATCCCTTGAAATACTTGAAACAATCCTCCAGCATCGTCGGCCAGAAATATCCTGCTCGACGAAGTAGCCACTTCATTTTGTGGGCTGATTGATGCGTGCCGCAGATCCCTTCATGCACTTCTCTGATGGCCACTTTGGCCTGTTCGGCTCCCAAACACTTGAGCAGCACACTATCAATCGTCCGATAGTACAGATCTTCATCGAGCAAAACATATCTTAACACCTTGTACCGTAGCTTCCTTGTAGCCAATTGAGAGGGGTTTTTGAGATAGCTGTAAACTTCAAACCTCCAGTCATCGGCTGTAATGGCGGCAACCTCTATGTCTATCTCTTTCAACATCGGCCGATAGCCCGATGCCCCTTGAGCTAAATCATTGGCTTCTGTGTTCTGCTCTCTGGGTATATGTTTCAAGGTAACCAGCCGAAAACCATCCATTAATTCCCAGCATTGCTGATAATAGACCATCAGCGCATCGTTTTTGCATTCGTATTCTCCTGACAATTGGCTGATGACCAGCAATGAATCTCCCATTATTTCGATGGCGTCGGCTTCAACTTCCTTGAGTAGATGTAACCCTTTAAGAACGGCTTTGTATTCGGCTTGGTTGTTTGTAGCGTGGGGGTTGATAGCGAAAGCAAATTCGAAACTTGCTCCCCTAGGTGAAATGATGACTAAGCCGATACCACAACCGTTGGTGCAAACCAAGCTGTCAAATGTCAAGGTCCAAGGCATAATTTTCACTGAGCCGATCGAATCATTTCTGTGCTCTACAATAAAATCGGCTATAGCTTGTCCTTTGACTGTCCTGGGTGCCTGATACCTCAAATCAAACTCTGTTAGCGCAAAAATCCACTTCCCAATTCTTCCTTTCAACACTAGAGCCGATAGCATGTACTTAACCACATCGGCTTTGCAGATTATTGTGCACTCGTTGGATAGCAGATAATGCCTTAACTTCATACATGAAAAATAGAGGCATAGGCATAGCTTCTCCACAGGTGAATACCTTGTTTCCGCGTCTAGCAACCGTCGGCTGAGATAGAAGATGGGCTTTTCTTTGCCCTCAACTTCTTGGATTAAAACGGAGCCAATTGACTTGTCATCGGCTGATAGGTATAGCTTAAACGGTATCCCTTTCTGTGGAGGCATTAGAACCGGAGGGAAGCTCAAATAATTTTTTATGTTGTCTAAAGCCTTTTCTCGCTTTGCCCCCATGTGAATGCTTGATCGCTTTCACCAAGCAAGTGGTGTGAACGGCTCCATCTTTTCTGAGAAATTGGCTATGAATCGCCAGATGAAATTTATCTTGTCGATCAACGACCGTAGTTGTTTCTTGTCCTTCGAAGGCGGAATTGTCTAGATAGCGTTTATGCTCCTTAGTGTAACCTCAATCCCTCTTTCATGAACAAGAAATCCTAAGAACTGCTTGGCCGACACACCGAATGCGCACTTAAGTGGATTCATCTTCAGGCCATATTTCCTCGTCCGTTCTAACACTTGTCTTAGATCGGCTATGTGGCCCTCTATCTCCCTGGACTTGACAACCACGTCATCAATGTAGATTTCTACTAGCGAGCCAATCATGTCATGAAAAATGTAGTTCATGGCCCGTTGATATGTTGCCCCAGCGTTCTTCAGGCTGAATGTCATTACCACCCATTCGTACGGGCCGATTGTGCCAGGACACCAAAAAGTAGTCTTGTTGATGTCTTCGTCGGCCATAAATATCTGATTATAACCTGCATTGCTGTCCATGAAACTGATAATTTTGTGGCCTGAAGCAGCATCGACAAGCAAATCGGCTATCGGCATTGGGTATTCGTCCTGGGGTGGCCTTGTTTAGATCTCTGAAATCGATGCACACCCTAAGTTTACCTTTTTCTTTAACACCGGGACAATGTTCGAGACCCACTCGGCGTATCGGCAAGGCCGAATGAATCCCGCGTCGTATAGCCGAGTTATTTTGGCTTTAATTGCATCGTACATATCAGCATTAAACCTCCTGGGAGGCTGTTTGAACGGCCGATAGCCTGCCTTAATCGGCAGTTGATGGACCACTATTGATCGGTTGAGGCCGGGCATCTCGAAGTACTCCCAAGCAAAACAATCTTTATATTCTTTTAACAAATCAATAAGCTGGGATCTACAGTGAGGAGACAGATTTTTGCTAATATACGTCGGCCTCGGCTTGTCACCAGAGCCGATGTCAATTTCCTCTAATTCGTCGGCCGACGTGAAACCTTGCCCGAGCTTGCCATCGTCTTCATCTGCGGTGTCCATGCCGAAGACGCTTGAGCCCTCCACCATGTCATGTTCAAAGCAGCAGCTGCGGCTCATCATCTCCAATTTGCTGTACTATGGAATTGGACACATTTAGAAAATCGGCTTGCCAGATTTTCCCAGACAAACAATCGATTCCTTCGATTTCCCAAAGCGGCAAATCGGCACTGACGACGCTAACTGACCTGTCGGCTGGTACGATCTCAATCTTGTCGCCGTCTCATTGGATGAGGCTCTGATGCATTGTAGAAGGAACGCAGCAATTAGCGTGTATCCAGTCCCTTCCGAGCAGCAGGCTGTAAGACCCCTTCCCGTCGATGACAAAGAATGTTGTGGGCATGGTCTTATAGCCGATGGTCAATTCGACGTTGAGGACGCCCTTGGTTTCTGATGGGTTGCCACCGAAGTCTTTGAGCACCATATTGGTCTTTATCAAGTCTTCGGTTCCTTTGCCTAGTTTTCTGAACGTTGCGTAAGGCATGAGGTTGACTGCAGCCCCCCCCAATCGACTAGCATCTTGGAGATCAGCTTGCCGTTGATGAATCCTTTAACGTACAACGGCTTGAAGTGCCCATTTTCGGTCCCCTCGGGTTTGTCAAAAATAGCTTGGTCTGGTGAGACTGCTAGATTCACCAAGTCATCTTCAATGGTGTCTGCATCGGCTTTAGGAGCGCTGAATTTGGCTGGTAGTATGAACACCATGTTGACCGATGCAGAAACTTTGCCTTTTTCCTTTGGCTGCCCTCCTGGCTTGGTCGGCTAGACTCTCCTGGGTTTGCTCTTCGTCGGCTTCGGTGGTTTTCTTCTTAGGAACCCATCGCCTTTTGATCTTGCCTAGCCGATGGCGCTATCTTGGATCATGTGCGGAACTTCATCTTCTCTCCCTTCACGCTTGAGTCGTTGAATTCTTCTTTTCTGCATCTTTGTGAAGAGATCGGACGGGAACCATTGGGGATTGGCCGATTCCTCGTCGTCGGCCTCTTCGTCATCGCAGTTGTTGTCGTTGCGATCTTCGTCGACGAAGAAGTCTTGATGGATCGGCCCGAGCCGATCATGGACGGATCGCCGCCTCTGATTTAGCCGCACGGCTTTAGGGATGAACTGGCCTGGGCTTCCAACTGATGGGCTCTTGCGTTCGTCGTCGCGGCGATCGTTGCATGCTGGGCAGTCATCCAGTGTCGGCAGCCTCATGCCGGTTTCCCAGCAATACCTGAAAAAATCACAATGCCAATGTGGATCGGCACTATTGTGGCTTACCTCGTATCGGCGGCCTTGGGTTTCCGGTTCGCGCCAATGAGGAGCTTCATCGCGAGCTTCTTCCCGCCGAAACCGATGCTGAGGACGGTGTCGGCTGTCTTCATAGATCGGCCGTCGGTCAGTCGATCTGATAACGGGGCGCACCATATTGATTGGCGCGGCGTGATATCCAGTCGGCTCGTCTTCTGCCTTGGCCCCGATTGATGTGTTGGCTAAGCCGTGCGCCATTCTGTTCTATCGATAAGCTTGCCTGGTGCTAGCTTGAACTGTGTTAACTAGGAAAGGGTTGCAGTCTACCTTCATTGGCCGATTTGAATCGGCAAACTTTAATTTCCCAGCTTCAATTGTCGACTGGATTTGATGCCTAAAGACTTTGCAATCATTATTGGCATGGGATGTGGAGTTGTGCCACTTGCAATATTTCTTCCTCTTTAATTCCTCGGCCGACGGGATCACGTTATTTTCAGGGAGCTGAACCTGTTTCACCTTGAGCAGCAAGTCAAAAATCTTGTCAGCCATGGTGATGTCAAAGTCATATCTCTTTTCTTTGGCCGTCTTCAGCAGCCATTGACAGACGATGGCCTTTTTGTTCTTGGCCCATTCGGCTGATGCCACCTCTGCGTCGTCGTCATCAGAGTCGTAGTCTGATTCAACGACGACCTGAGTTATGTTTTTAACGGCCTTCCTGGTGTCTTGGAATTGCTGCTCGTGGGCCGTCACCTTCTGTGCCAAGTGGGCTAGGTGTCAAAGTCCTGCGCGAGAGAATCGCTCTCGGATCGGTGCGATCAAGCCATGAAAGGCCAAATCGGCCACCAGGCGTCCGATAGCACCAGCTGTAGCATCTGTTCCTCATCTCCCTAAAGCGTTGGATGTATTCTTGAACCGATTCGTTGTGTTTTTGCCTGATGCTGGTGAGGTCCGACAACTTCATTTCGTGTTTGCCGGAGTAAAAGTAGTTGTGAAACTGCTTTTCAAGATCGGCCCAACTCTGAATTGAGTTGTAAGGTAATGAGGAGAACCAAGTAAAAGCCAATCCTAAAAGGGACAGAGGGAACAATCGGACTCTCAAGGCGTCTGTAGCCGATGCTTCGCCGCACTGTGCCAAGAATCGGCTAACGTGTTCGTAGGTTGAAACGTTGTCTTGCCCTGAGAACTTCAAAAAAACTGGGATCTTGTATCGGTTGGGAAACGGAATCCGCTTGAAGTGCTCTGGATAGGGATACCGATACATGTTTCCTGAGTCTTTTGGCTTGAGACAAAATTGATCGCGCATGACATCTGCAATCAGATCGGCCTAGGTCTAGTTGTCCTGCTGTATCGGCTCGTATGGGTCATACGGTGCGGGTGCTTGGCGATACAGCGGTGGTGGCGTTTGAGGCCTATAGTGATGGTCTTGACGACCTCCTTGGTACTGGTAGTGATGATGAGCGGGAGACGGTCAATGCACCGGTGGTGGTGTTGGTGGTCCTAGGAATAGCTGTCGGCCACTGGCGTTGTACCGTCTGTCCAGGTCAATCTGGGGAATCGGCTCTGACTGCCGATTGTCGTTGAACATATTAGCAATCTGATCCTGGGATAGTGATTGCTGTCGGTTCAGCATGGTGATTACTGGCTTTGGGGCTGATTCAGTTGGATTCAGCTGGCCGAGG
Organism: Oryza australiensis; assembly: GCA_019925245.2. Lineage (NCBI taxonomy): Eukaryota > Viridiplantae > Streptophyta > Magnoliopsida > Poales > Poaceae > Oryza > Oryza australiensis. Next base: position 662,709 of record JAIFGZ020000792.1, read on the forward strand.
ACCCCTCCTGGCGGCCCTAGTTGTGTTGGTGGTGGGATCGGCTGATTCTAGGTGACCAACGTCCTGTAACCAGGAAACTGGCCATCGGTGAAGTACGTCGGCCCCCGTTGCAGCTGGTCAGCTATCTTGGCGTCGACCACGGTAGCGATCATGTTGTTGAGAGTGTTGACCAGATGCTACTTTGGTTGACCAATACGTGGTGAATGGCCGAATCAATTCGGTCTTGTAAGGTATGCAGGGCCAAATCGTCCTGTCCCTGAATCGGCTCCTCCATCTTCTGTTTGCCTTTTGACCCACCAGAGGAGGATGCCTTGAGTTCGTCCAAGCTGAACTTGTATTTTTGATGCACAGCTCCGGATCTCGTTTGGGTGAAAGATTGCAAGTAGATTGCCTGGAGTTCTTCCACCATCTTTTTATAATCGGCCTGCTGTTCAGCCGATAACTGCTTCATCTTCACAGGTACGATGTTGTCCTGGGAAACATTGGGGCTCTTAGAGTCGACCATCTTGCTGGCTGAGTCGATGCGTCCTAGTCGAGCCGACAGAGAAAGTCCCACTGGGCGTGCCAAGAAGCGTGTTGATGAGAAATTTCTCTCACGCGCCGGCTCGGGAGATCCGCTTAACTCCAGCAGGTGTCCTTCTCACGCCGCTCGTGCGTGGCAGGCGTGCGCTGGTTTGATCTCGTTAACCAACAAGAAAAACAACGAGATATACGTTAAGTGTTAGGTTAGATCCCCACTGGATCGGTTGAGGGAATCCATGAGCATATATATGCTATCCTAAAATATATTTAAGCCAAGCGATTAGAATGGATCGGTGATACCGAGACAACATTAGCTTTTTAACCTAAATACAGTAAAGGATAATAAATATATGTATTGATAACCTAGTCGATACTGGAAAGCTAACTATGGATCAGCTAGTACTCCGATGATTCTTATGAAAATATATCATTCTTGAACCAGATATGTGTAGCCTGGAAATCGGCCGTCGGTTGTTGATGGCGAGCCGATTTCGGCTTATGATGTCCGACAAGAATGGGATCTTAACATAAGATGCGGTCCTAACATAAACCTAATAATAAATACACTAAAAGAAATATATTAGGGCAGATAAGGCTGACTGAAACCCCGACACTGTCTCTAAACATATAAATCTAACCAAACAGATCACTGGAAGTTCTAAAAATGACTTAATAGTTCAACATTGATGCAGCATTAAGTATAAAAAAAAAACCTGATCTGTTATAGTTGATTTATATCTCTCGAGACGGTGGATACCGCATATAAACCAGCCAACCCTTAGATCTAGCCTCATTGGCTGCGGGTTCTTGAGAGAACTGGCCAATGGCAGGATAGATCTAAACATTGCTCCAGTTTACGTGCAATATATAATAAATAGCACGGTATAAACCCCTGAATCTAATGTGTCATTACGATGGAAGCACTAGAATCAGCAGAACACACCACTCATAACAAGCATTTACCAGGATTTGGGGATCGAAACGATGCAGCCCGTAGCCAAATCAATTGCTCGTCTGAAGAAAAAAAGGGTTGGCGATGCGCCGAAGGTTTGATTGATTGTGTTCTTTTTACAGGGGATCTCGGGTCCTATTTATACCCAAGATAACATTATGTGTACAAACCCTAGACTCTATCTAAACCACTATTTGAAATACGACGATATCCCGAGAAAAGGACCCACGCCGTATTACAATGAACAACTTAAACAAACTCCTAATTTACAGATACACTTGTCGTTACGGGACTCTATCCATAGATGGCAATATCTTTTTAACGCACAAGCTGATAACCGAATCTTCTATTTACCTTCAAACATCTACACCAGAAATGGTTTTATCTCCTCTGAACCTAGAATCGGCTATCGGCCGCCCTTATCCGATTCAATCCTTTGCCAACTGGCATCGCAGCCGATTGCTTCTCAGCCGATGCGGCCTCTGATTCTCCGTCAAACCAGCCGATCCGATTCTGCTTCACCCTTGCCAGGACTTAGGGATTCAATTACCAAATTTAGGCGTTAACACATGTCCAATAAGGTGCAATTTCTTCGTTTTCTGACACCCCGTTCCATTGTGGAGTTCCTGGCGGAGTCAATTGTGGAACAATTCTACAATCTTTTAGATGATTACCAAACTCTTGGCTCAAGTATTTGCCTTCATGATCTGATCGTAGAAACTTGATTGTTTTCCCTAAATGATTATATACTTCATTCTGAAATTCTTTGAACTTTTCAAAGGATTCGGACTTATGCCTCATTAAGTAGATATAACCATATCTATTAAAGTCATCGGTAAAGGTAATGAAGTACTGATAACCACCTCTAGCCGTTGAGCTCATTGGTCCACATACATCAGTATGTACGAGTGCTAACAAGTCAGTTGCTCTCTCACTGTTTCCCGTGAAAGGTGTCTTTGTCATCTTACCAAGTAAACAAGACTCACATGTCTCAAATGATTCAAAATCAAAAGAGTGAAGCAATCCATCCTTATGGAGCTTCTCCATGCGTTTCTGATTTATATGGTCTAAGCAAAAATGCCAGACAAACGTGGGGTTTGTATCATTTGGGAGTTGCCTCTCTCTATTAATGTTATAGATGGGAGACGCTTGAAGATTCAAAACGTATAATCCATTCACCAATGGTGTATGAAAATAGAACACATCTCTGAGATAAACTAAACAACCATTGTCCATTGATCTAAAATCATATCCTTCCGCTTGCAAACATGAAGTGGAAATAACGTTTTGACATAGAGTTGGAACACAATAACAATTATTTAAATCCAAAACTAATCCTGAAGGTAAATAAAGTGATGTAGTGCCGACAGCAATTGTAGCAACACTTGCTCCATTGCCGACGCGCAGGTTCACCTCGCCCCTTCTCAAGCTTCTACTTCTTCTCATTCCCTGCAATGATTTGAAAATATGAGCTACTGATCCGATATCAAATACCCAAGAGTCAGTAGGTGAAGTAGCAAGATTAATGTCTATAACATTAATACCTGAAGCAGAAGTCACACTTTGCTTCTTTTTGAGATCCTCCATGTACTTCTTGCAGTTCCTTTTTCAGTGACCTGTCTCCTTGCAATAGAAGCAAATGGCATCTGATGCCGCCGACCCCTTCTTGCCTTCTTTGCGTTGGAGGCACTCGCGATCTCATCGAGAGTAAGTTTTCTCTTGGTGCAAAGTTTCTTGACAGGTGGTTTGAGCTTAGCTTTCTGCATCATCATCACATGATGACCGTTTTTCTGGATACTCTCCTCAGCCATCTTTAGCATCCCATGCAATTCGGCAAAGGTCTTATCCATACTGTTCATGTGATAATTTAATATGAAAGGCTCAAAGCTCAGAGGGAGCGATTGGAGAAACACATCAGTAGCCAACTCTTGGCTAAGGGGAAAACCAAGTTTTTTCAGACTCTCAATGTAGCCAATCATTTTTGTCACATGCGGACTGACGGGACTCCCCTCAACAAGCCTGCACGCAAACAGGGACTTTGAGGTGTTACTCTCGGTCCTAGCTTGGTTCTCAAACATGTCACGCAGTCCCTGAATAATAGTATGAGCATCGCTGCTCTCGTATTGCTTCTGACGCTCAGAGGACATTGTAGCAAGCATGAGACAGCTTATGTCTTGGAAATCATTAGTGTGCTTCTCATAAGCCCTCCGTGCAGTAGCAGTAGCATTATTAGGCAAATCATCAGGATAGGGTACTTCAAGAATATACTCCTTACGCTCTTGCTTGAGAACAATTCTCAAGTTGCGATACCAATCCATAAAGTTTGTTCCATTCACGTTTTCTTTCTCAAGAATAGATCGGAAATTAAAGGTACTGGGTGTACTATTAGCTGCCATAATTCTACAATAGAAAAAGCAAAGTTAGCACAATGTTTATGCTATGTGTATTGTTAAACAATTTAACATAAGACTCTCATTACGTATTTTATACCTTCCCTCTAGGTTACGTATTGGGTCAAGATCCGCATGTTAGCTAATTTCTAGTGAGCTATGGCATCATTGCTAGAATATTAGTAACATGGGTAAGCAACACCTTGCTGATCACATCTCTATATGACTCTTGTTGTTGGTGTGGCATCTCGATGCCCCGGCGCCAACCTATGCCCCAAGGCCCAAAACTGTTTTGATAGCCTTGTTAAGTAAACAAATGCTCCTGTTGTATATGTCTGACATATACCCCCTTGTGTTATGATAGAGAATGGCACTCTGCTTTGGCAGACCCACCATTTACGAGCATAATAGTGATGGGTGCAACATTTGGAAGGGCATCATTACCATTTAATTTTGTGAGGGATACTATCCTATCAAACAAACATATCAATATATGAAAGCAGGTAGAATAGTAATTAATGAAATAGTATGGCCCCCTTCTCATGTTGATTTCCATCTCCATGTCGGCGCAGAGGATCTCCATCTTCGGCACCTTCTTCCAGAGTGCTTAATGCTTGATTTCTTCAAACTAAGCTACTACTATAGAAGCTATAATTGAAGATTACATCGACTCGTAGGTCGTGAAAGAATATTACAAGCATTGCACGTAAGTAATTACAGGGATTGCACATTTGAAAGAATATTACACGCATCACATGCATCTCATACATACAATAGGGTCATACCATCTCAAAGCATTCTCTGCAAAAACAAGTTAGGCGTAGAATGTTTTCTACCTATCGCAAAGATATTGTATCAAGACGACATAAAAGGGGGTACACCACACGAAATTCATAGATCCAATCTATGAAATCGCTCACAGAAACCATATCGGCATAATCACATTATGCCATCCCGAAACACTATCAAGGGAGATGGTTTGCGTAGACGTGAGGCAGCAATCAAGGTCAAACTAAGAGATAGCTTCCGCATAATCAAATTATACTGTCCCGATACACTATCAAGGAACGCTATCCCAAAACTGACTCAAACCGAGTTCTATGGATATTGCTTCGACGTAATCAAATTACGCCGTTCCGATACGCTATCAAGGATTGCAATTACCATCTACTCTCCTCAATAGATCCCGTAAAACCGATTGATCTAATCAACCCGTGTGCAAAACTTGTTCTAGATCCAATCTAAAACCCGAACTAAGCAATTTTAGCTCTGATACCACTGAAGGGTTACACGGAGGCTACGATAGCTAATAACAAAAATTTCTACGGCGTAAACCAGGAACCTTGCAAGTAAGGGTCGATAGATCGTTACCGATTGGAGTGGAGTGCAGCGAATATAGCCAATCAGGAGCTATCCGATCCAGAATAGTACTGGCCGATCACAGCTGATTTGCTGACCACAGTCGATTCCCGAGTCGCCTGATCGCAGCCGATCTGACTACAGCCGATTTGCCGATGCCGCAGCCAATCCGACCATAGCCGATTCGCCCAACTGCACCTGCTTCGCTCCGATGCGCCTGACCACAGCCGATTCGCAGCCGCCGAATAGCACCGCAATGTAGCAATGCCTCTACCGATATCCACACGTCTAGGGATAGAACACCTAACAACCGTGTGCTAGCACAAGATGCAAGGCTAGGGTTTGGCTCGGATGTGGGGAGGGTTTTCGTGGAGATCTTGAACTCGCCGACTTTTGAAGCCGCGCATGTTTTAATCTATTGCGCCAAATCAGATTGATTCGGTTCAAAGTGATACCGCAGCTCTCCACCCTTTGCCCCTTTATATAGAGTTGCCGACTGGGCCTATAGGCCCATTGGGACTCTATCCGATCGGAGCCCTATCCGATCGAGCCGTATTCGAGTCCAACTCGAATGCCTGTTCTTATCCCCTTAAGCATACGACCCTGTAGGTTCAGGTATACTCAGTTTCCAACTCGGCCGACTGTCAATAGCGGCGCCTAGCAGCACATATTGACTATAGTATACAAGAATATAATATCGGCTCTGAACCTGTAATGTGTACACAAATCTCTTTGCCTCACGATACCAATTAAGCTATAGGCAAGATGTGTGTCATCCTATCAATAACTTAATCATTCGCTCGAACCGTATTGGATTATCTGTCTGTTGATTGACTCCTCAATCAACTCGGCATTGCCATGCACTTCCATAATTCATTACCTCGAGGGGCCTAGAGATATCTCTCCAAAGGAGGGGCAAATTCCATCTTGATCACTCACATCCCACTCTATGTTTCATAGCAAACCCGAAGACTACTTTTATAACTACCCAGTTACGGAATAGCGTTTGGTAGTCCCAAAGTAGGCTACTACACATGTTAGAATCCATGATGATCTCAGGTCTAAAGACTTTGCACCAACACTACTTGAGACCAACTAATGGCACATTAATTCCTATGGTGGGTCTATCCAACAATGTGTTCTCTAACACATGTCCACGTATATTGATTTGGTATCTTCATACCATGATCTATGAGACATGATCATCAATCAATAAACATGCCGATCTTAGAATCATATTTGTTCCAACAATATAACATGTGATCAGGGATCGTTTAGAAATAGATTCATACATAAAGAGTCATAAATAAGTCATGTACTTATTGATCAAAACAAGATGTCTATTTCATGGAACTAAATAACACTTTATTCATTTATACATAAACATTGACCATGATATCCAACATCTACATGTTGCCTCTAAGGCATATCACTAACATTGCTTTCATCAAAAACGAAGAAGAGGCCTGTGTTTACAAAAAGGTCAGTGGGAGCGCAATTGTATTTCCAATCTTATATGTGGATGACATATTGTTGATTGGAAATGATATCCCTATGCTAGAATCCATCAAGTCTTCATTGAAATACAGTTTCTCCATGAAAGACTTAGGAGAGGCAGCATACATATTGGGCATTTAGATCTATAGAGATAGATCTAAGAGGCTAATTGGATTAAGCCAAAGTACATACATTGACAAGGTGTTGAAGAGGTTTAACATGCATGATTCCAAGAAAGGTTTCTTGCCAATGTCGCATGACATTAATCTTAGGAAGAATCAGTGTCCTAGGACACCTGATGAGCGGAGTAAGATGAATATGGTTCCATATGCTTCAGCAACTGGATCCATCATGTAGCTATGCTTTGTACACGTCCAAATGTCTCGTATGCTTTTAGTGATACGAGCAGGTACCAGTCGGATCCAAGTGAAGGTCACTGGATGGCCTTAAAAAATATCCTTAAGTACTTGAGAAGAACTAAGGATATGTTCCTAGTCTATGGAGGTCAAGAAGAGCTCGTTGTAACTGGTTACACCAATGCTGGCTTCCAAACAGACAAAGATGACTATAGATCGCAATCTGGGTTCGTATTCTGTCTGAATGGAGCCGCAGTCAGCTGGAAGAGTTCCAAGCAAGACACTGTTGTTGATTCTACAGCGGAGGCCGAGTACATCACTACTTCTGAAGCTGCAAAGGAGATTGTTTGGATCAAGAAATTTGTTTCTGAGCTGGGTGTCATGACTAGTGCTACTGGTACAATGTCCCTATATTGTGATAATAGTGGCACCATTGCGCAAGCTAAGGAGCCTAGGTCGCATCAGAAATCCAAACACATACTTTGGCGAGCCATCTCATCCGCGAGATAGTGGACAGAGGTGACGTAAAGATATGCAAAGTGCACACGGATCTAAGTATTGTCGATCCGTTGACAAAGTCTAATACCCAGAGCAATGGGTATTAGACTTTAGTACATGATTGACTTTAGTGCAAGTGGGAGACTATTAATGATATGCCCTAGAGGCAACATGGAGATGTTTGATTGTTAGTGATATGCCCTAGAGGCAACATGGAGATGTTGGATATCACGTCAATGTTTATGTATAAATGAATAAAGTGTTATTCAGTTCCATGAAATAGACATCTTGTATTGATCAATAAGTACGTGACTTATTTATGAGACTCTATATGTATGAATCTATTTCTAAACGATCCCCGATCATATGTCATATTGTTGGAACAAATATGATTCTAAGATCGGCATGTTTATTGATTGATGATCATGTCTCATAGATCATGGGTATGGAGATACCAAATCAATAAACATGGACACATGTGTTGGAGAACACATTGTTGGATAGACCCACCATGAGACACTACAGGAATCAATGTGCCATTAGTTGGTCTCGGTAGTGTTGGTACAAAGTCCTTAAACCCGAGATCACCATGGATTCCAACATGTGTAGTAGCCTACTTTGGGACTACCAAACGCTATTTCAGAATCGGGTAGTTATAAAGGTAGTTTTCGGGTTTGCTATGAAACATGGAGTGGGATGTGAGTCATCAAGATGGAATTTGCCCCTCCTTTGGAGAGATATCTCTGGGCCCTCGAGGTAATGGATTATGGAAATGCATGGCCATGCTAAGTTGATTGAGGAGTCAATCAATGACGATAATCCAATACGGTTCGAGTGAATGGTTAAGCTATTGAAGGGATGGCACACATCTTGCCTATAGCTTAACCGGTATCGTGAGGCAAAGGGATTTGTGTACACATTACGAGTTCGAGCCGATATTATTCTTGTATACTATGGTGTCAATATGTGCCGCTAGGCGCCGCTGTGGATGTGCTGGCGAGTTAGACTCGAGCCGACGATCGGCTAAGTTAGACTATAGCCAAAACCGAGTATACCTGAACCTACAGTGGTCGCACGCTTAAGGGGATAAGAATGGCATTCGAGTTGGACTCGGATACGGCTCGATCGGATAGGGATCCGATCGGATAGAGTCCTATGGGCTTACGACGTGTGGTCGGCCAACTCTATGAGATACGGATGAGATCCGATTCAAAATAGAGTCCTAATCGGCCACTAGTCCCGTCGACCAACTCTATATAAAGGAGGGAGGGGTGGAGAGCTGCGGCATGTCAATTGCATCACGTGCAATGAAGTCGTCGAGATCAATCTCCACGAAAACCCTCCCCACTTTCGAGCCAAACCCTAGCCTTGCATCGCGTGCTAGCACACGGGTGTACGGAGTTCGTCCCCGGACGTGTGGATACCGGTAGAGGCGCTGCTACGTTGCGCGCCGTTGATCGGCTTCGGATCGGCCTGCACCGGAGCGATCGGCCGTGGTGGAATCGGCGCGGTCGGGCGCATCGGAGCGAGGCGTGAGAACGCGGCCGGACGACTCGAATCGGCTGATTGGCGAATCGGCTGTCTCGGGAATCGGCTACACTGTTCGGATCGGATTGCCCGATTGGTTATTCCGCCGCACTCTACTCCAATCGGTAACGATCTATCGGCCCTTACTTGCAAGTGTTCCTGGTTTGCGCGGTAAAAAGTTTTTGTTTTCGGCTAGCGTAGCCTCCGCGTAACCCTTCTGGTATCGAGCTAATCTTGCTTAGTTCGGGTTTTAGGTTGGATCTGAAACAAGTTTTGCGCACGGGTTGATTAGATCAATCGGTTTTACGGGATTTGTTGAGGAGAGTTGATGGAAATTGTGTTCCTTGATAGTGTATCGGAACGGCGTAATGTGATTACGTCGAAGCAATTTCCATATAACTCGATTTGAGTCGGCTTCGAGATGGTATAATGTGATTATCGGAACGGTATAATGTGATTATGCCGAAGCTATCTCGTAGTCCGATCTTGTTAGCGCCTCGCGCCTACGCAAACCATCTCCCTTGATAGTGTATCGGGACAGCATAATATGATTACGCCGATATGGTTTCCGTAAGCGATTTCATAGATTGGATCTATGAATTTCGTGTGGTGTTCCGGCGCCCTTATAGGTCGTCTCGGTGCCGTATCTCTCGCGATACGTAGAAAACGTTTCTACGCCTAACTTGTTTTTGCAGAGAATGCTTTGAGATGGTATGGCCCTATTGTATGTATGAGATGCATGTGATGCATGTAATATTCTTTCATATGTGCAATCCCGTAATATTCTTTCATACGTGCAATGCTTGTAATATTCTTTCACGACCTGCGAGTCGATGTAATCTTCAATTAGAGCTTCGTAGTGGTAGCTTAGTTTGAAGAAATCAAGCATCATGCACATTGAAAGATGGTGCCGAATATGGAGATCCTCGGCGCCGACATGGAGATGGAGATCACCATGTGAAGGGGGCCATACTATTTCATTATATGCTATTCTACTTGTTTTCATATGTGATATGTTTGTTTGATAGGATAGCATCCCTCACAAAATTAAGTAGTAATGATGCCCTTCCAAATGTTGCACCCGCCACCGTTATGCTCGTCAATGGTGGGTCCGCCAAAGCAGAGTGCCATTCTCTATCATAACACGAGGGGTATATGTCGGACATATACAACAGAGCATTTGGTTTACTTAACAAGGCTATCAAAACAGTTTTGGGCCTTGGGGCATAGGTTGGGGCCGGGCATGGAGATGCCACACCAACAACAAGAGTCACATAGAGATGTGTGATTAGCAAGGAGTTGCTTATCGATGTTATTAATCTTCTAGCAATGATGCCAAAGCTCACTAGAAAATTAATTAACATGTGGATCTTGACCCAATACGTAACCTAGAGGGAAGGTGAAAAATACGTAATGGGAGTCTAATGTTAAATTGTTTAACAATAGACATAGCATAAACATTGTGCTAAACTTTACTTTTTCGTTGTAGAATAAATGGCGGCTAATACTACACCCAAGTACCTTTAATTTGCGATTTATTCTCAAAAAGGAAAAATTAAATGGAACAAACTTTATGGATTGGTATCGCAACTTGAGAATTGTTCTCAAGCAAGAGCGTAAGGAGTACGTTCTTGAAGTACCCTATCCCGAGGATTTGCCTAATAACGCCACTACAACCGCACGGAGGGCTTATGAGAAGCACACTAATGATGCCCTAGATATAAGCTGTCTCATGCTTGCTACAATGTCCCCTGAGCTTCAGAAGCAATATGAGAGCAGCGATGCTCACACTATTATTCAGGGACTGCGTGGCATGTTTGAGAACCAAGCTCGGGCCGAGAGGTTCAACACCTCAAAGTCCTTGTTTGCGTGCAGGCTTGTTGAGGGGAATCCCGTCAGTCCGCATGTGATAAAAATGATTGGCTACATTGAGAGTCTGGAAAAACTAGGTTTTCCCCTTAGCCAAGAGTTGGCTACTGATGTGATTCTCCAGTCGCTCCCTCCGAGCTTCGAGCCATTCATATTGAATTATCACATGAACAATATGGATAGGACCTTGGCTGAATTGCATGGGATGCTAAAGACGCTGAGGAGAGTATCCAAAAACGGTCATCATGTGATGATGATGCGAAGGCTAAGCGCAAACCACTGTCAAGAAGCTTGCACCAAGAGGAAGTTAACTCCCGATGAGATCGCGAGTGCCTCTAATGCAAAGAAGGGCAAGAAGGGGTCGGCGGCATCAGATGCCGTTTGCTTCTATTGCAAGGAGACAGGCCACTGGAAGAGGAACTGCAAGAAGTACATGGAGGATCTCAAAAAGAAGCAAAGTACGACTTCGCTTCTGGTATTAATGTTATAGACATTAATCTTGCTACTTCACCTACCGACTCTTGGGTATTTGATACCGGATCGTAGCTTATAATTGCAAGTCGTTGCGGGATGAGAAGAAGTAGAGGATTGAGAAGGGGCGAGGTGAACTGCGCGTCGGCAATGGAGCAAGCGTGCTGCTACGCTTCTTGTCGGCACAGTACCACTTCATCTACCTTCGGGATTAGTTTTGGAATTAAATAATTGTTATTGTGTTCCAACACTACGTCAAAACGTTATTTCCGCTTCATGTTTGCAAGCGGAAGGATATGATTTTAGATCAATGAACAATGGTTGTTCAATATATCTCGAGATATGTTCTATTTTCATGCTCCATTGGTGAATGGATTTTTACGTTTTGAATCTTGAAGCATCTCCCATCTATAACATTAATACGAAAGGCAACTCTCTAATGATATAAACCCCACGTTTATCCGGCATTGTCGCTTAGGCCATATAAATAAGAAACGCATGGAGAAGCTCCATAAGGATGGATTACTTCACTCTTTTGATTTTGAATCATTTGAGACATGTGAGTCTTATTTACTTGGTAAGATGACAAAGGCACCTTTCACGGGACACGTGAAAGAGCAAGTGACTTGTTGGCACTCATACATACCGATGTATGTGGACCAATGAGCTCAACGGCCGAGGTGGTTATCGTACTTCATTACCTTTACCGATGACTATAGTAGATATGGTTATATCTACTTAATGAGGCATAAGTCCGAATCCTTTGAAAAGTTCAAAGAATTAATGAAGTACAGAATCATTTAGGGAAAACAATCAAGTTTCTACGATCGATCGTGGAGGGGAATACTTGAGCCAAGAGTTTGGTAATCATCGAAAGATTGTGGAATTGTTCCACGTTGACTCCGCCAGAACTCCACAATGGAACGGAGTGTCCGAACGGAGAAATCGCACCTTGTTGGACATGGTGCGGTCGATGATGAGCCAAAGTGATCTTCTGTTATCCTTCCGGGGATATGCTCTTGAAACAATTGCGCTCACACTAAATAGAGTTCCATCTAAGTCGGTTGAAAAGACACCATATGAGATATGGACAGGGCAACCCCTAGTTTGTCTTTTCTCAAAATTTGGGGATGTGAGGCTTATGTAAAATGTTTACAGCCGACAAGCTCACACCCAAATCGACAAGTGCTTCATTGTGGGATATCATAAGGAAACTAAGGGATATTACTTTTATAATCGGGAACAAGGCAAAGTGTTTGTCGCCCGACACGGTGTCTTCTTGGAGAAAGAGTTTCTTTCAAGAAGGGTTAGTGGGAGCAGGGTGCATCTTGAAGAAGTTCAAGAAACACCGAAAACGTTTCGGCGACCACGAGAACCACAACGGAGGAGCAAAGTGTTGCGCCACCGTTGTAGATACACCGCCCCACGGAGGTCGAAAGATCACGTCGTGCACCCGACAGTCACAGTGCGAAACAACGTGATATATTGTTGTTGGACAACGATGAACCTAAGACCTATGAGGAAGCGATGGTGGGACCCGATTCCAACAAGTGGCTTGGAGCCATGAAATCCGAAATAGAATCCATGTACGACAATCAAGTTTGGAACTTAGTTGATCCACTGATGGTGTCAAAACCATTGAGTGCAAATGGGTTTTTAAGAAAAAGGTCGATATGGATGGAAATGTTCACATCTATAAGGCGCGATTTGGTGGCGAAAGGTTTTAAACAGATTCAAGGAGTTGATTATGATGAAACCTTCTCGCCCATCGCAATGCTTAAAATATATTCGGATTATCCTAGCGATTGCTGCATATTTCGATTATGAGATATGGCAGATGGATGTCAAAACGGCTTTCCTAAATGGAAACCTAAGCGAGGATATATACATGATACAACCTCGGGTTTTGTCGATCCAGAATCGCTCGGAAAGATATGCAAGCTACGAAATCCATTTATGGATTGAAGCAAGCATCTCGGAGTTGGAATATTCGTTTTGATAAAGTAATCAAAGGGTTTGGTTTCATCAAAAACGAAGAAGAGGCCTGTGTTTACAAAAAGGTCGTGGGAGCGCAATTGTATTTCCAATCTTATATGTGGATGACATATTGTTGATTGGAAATGATATCCCTATGCTAGAATGTCAAGTCTTCATTGAAAAATAGTTTTTCCATGAAAGACTTAGGGAGGCACATACATATTAGGCATTCGGATCTATAGAGATAGATCCAAGAGGCTAATTGGATTAAGTCAAAGTACATACATTGACAAGGTGTTGAAAAGGTTCAACATGCATGATTCCAAGAAAGGTTTCTTGCCCATGTCACATGGCATTAATCTTAGCAAGAATCGGTGTCCTCGGACACATGATGAGCGGAATAAGATGGGTATGGTTCCATATGCTTCGGCAATTGGATCCATCATGTATGCCATGCTTTGTACACGCCTGCATGTCTCGTACGCTTTGAGTGCTACGAGCAGATACGCCGATCCGGTGAAGGTCACGGATCGCCGTAAAGAATATCCTTAAGTACTTGAGAAGAACTAAGGATATGTTCCTAGTCTATGGAGGTGAAGAAGAGCTCGTTGTAAGTGGTTACACCGATGCTAGCTTCCAAACGGACAAGGATGATTATAGATCGCAACTGGGTTCGTGTTTCGCCCGAACGGAGGCGCAGTCACTGGAAGAGTTCCAAGCGGATACCGTTGCTGATTCTACAACGGAGGCCGAGTACATTGCCGTTCGGAAGCCGCAAAGGAGGCTGTTTGGATCAAGAAATTCGTTTCGAGCTTAGTGTGATGACTAGTACGACTGGTCCACTTGTCTCTCTATTGTGATAATAGTGGAGCCATTGCGCAAGCCAAGGAGCCGAAGTCACATCGAAGTCCAAACACATACTTCGGCGATATCATCTCATCCGCGAGATAGTGGACAGAGGTGATGTCAAGATATGCAAAGTGCACACCGATCTCAACATAGCCGATCCGCCGACAAAACCTCTCTCTCACCGAAGCATGAGGCGCACACAAGAGCAATGGGTATAAGATACTTACATGATTGACTCTAGTGCAAGTGGGAGATTGTTAGTGATATGCTCTAGAGGCAACATGGAGATGTTAGATATCACGTCAATGTTTATGTATAAATGAATAAAGTGTTATTCAATTCCATGAAATAGACATCTTGTATTGATCAATAAGTACGTGACTTATTTATGAGACTCTATATGTATGAATCTATTTCTAAACGATCCCCGATCATATGTCATACCGTTGGAACAAATATGATTCTAAGATCGGCATGTTTATTGATTGATGATCATGTCTCATAGATCATGGGTATGGAGATACCAAATCAATAAACATGGACACATGTGTTGGAGAACACATTGTTGGATAGACCCACCATGAGACACTACAGAATCAATGTGTCATTAGTTGGTCTCGGTAGTGTTGCTACAAAGTCCTTAAACCTGAGATCACCATGGATTCCAACATGTGTAGTAGCCTACTTTGGGACTACCAAACGCTATTCCGTAATCGGGTAGTTATAAAGGTAGTTTTCGGGTTTGCTATGAAACATGGAGTGGGATGTGAGTGATCAAGATGGAATTTGCCCCTCCTTTGGAGAGATATCTCGGGCCTCGAGGTAATGGATTATGGAAATGCATGGCCATGCTAAGTTGATTGAGGAGTCAATCAAGACGGATAATCCAATACGGTTCGAGTGAATGGTTAAGCTATTGAAGGGATGGCACACATCTTGCCTATAGCTTAACCGGTATCGTGAGGCAAAGGGATTTGTGTACACATTACAGTTGAGCCGATATTATTCTTGTATACTATGGTGTCAATATGTGCTGCTAGGCGCCGCCGTTGATGTGTCGGCTGAGTTAGACTCGAGCCGACGATCGGCTAAGTTAGACTATAGCCGAAACCGAGTATACCCGAACCTACGTGGTCGCACGCTTAAGGGGATAAGAACAGGCATTCGAGTTGGACTCGGATACGGCTCGATCGGATAGGGATCCGATCGGATAGAGTCCTATGGGCTTACGACGTGTGGTCGGCCAACTCTATGAGATACGGATGAGATCCGATTCAAAATAGAGTCCTAATCGGCCACTAGTCCCGTCGACCAACTCTATATAAAGGAGGGAGGGTGGAGAGCTGCGGCATGTCAATTGCATCACGTGCAACAGAAGTCGTCGAGATCAATCTCCACGGAAACCCTCCCCACTTTCGAGCCAAACCCTAGCCTTGCATCGCGTGCTAGCACACGGGTGTACGGAGTTCGTCCCCGGACGTGTGGATACCGTAGAGGCGCCGCTACGTTGCGCGCCGTTGATCGGCTTGGATCGGCTGCAATCGGAGCGATCGGCGTGGTGGAATCGGCTGCGGTCGGGCACATCGGAGCGAGGCGTGAGAACACGGCCGGACGACTCGAATCGGCTGATTGGCGAATCGGCTGTCTCCGGGAATCGGCTACACTGTTCCGGATCGGATTGCCCTGATTGGTTATTCCGCTGCACTCTACTCCAATCGGTAACGATCTATCGACCCTTACTTGCAAGTGTTCCTGGTTTGCGCGGTAAAAAGTTTTTATTTTCGGCTAGCGTAGCCTCCACATAACCCTTCAGATATCATGGTCAATGTTTATGTATCAATGAATAAAGTATTATTCGGTTCCATGAGATAGACAACTTATATTGATCAATAAGTATGTGACTTATTTATGAGACTCTTTATGCATGAATCTATTTCTAAATCCCTGATCATATATCATATCTATGAAACAAATATGATTTTAAGATCAGCATGTTTATTGATTGATGATCATGTCTCATGGATCATATGATATAGAGATACCAAATCAATAAATGTGAACATGTGTTAGAGAACACATTGTTGGATAGACCCACCTTGAGACACTACAGGGAATTAATGTGTCATTAGTTGGTCTCAAGTAGTGTTGGTGCAAAGTCCTTAGACCTGAGATCATCATGGATTCCAACATGTGTAGTAGCTTACTTAGGGACTACCAAACGTTATTCCATAACTGGGTAGTTATAAAAGTAGTCTTCGGTTTTGATATGAAACATGTAGTGGGATGTGAATGAAAATGGAATTTGCCCCTCCTATGGGAGAGATATCTCTGGGCCCCTCGATGTAATGGAGTATAGGAGTGCATGGTCATGCCAAATTGATTGAGGAGTCAATCAACAAATAGATAATCCAATACGAGATCGAGTGAATGATTAAGCTATTGATAGGATGGCACGAGTCTTGCCTATAGCTTAATTGATATCGTGAGGCAAAGGAATTTATGCACACATAACAGGTTCAGCCGATAGGATCTTCTTGTCTGCTTTGGTGTCAATACGTTCTGTTAGAGACTGCTGTTGACGGGTTGGCCGAGTTGTACTCTGGTCGGAACAAAGTATACCTGAACCTACAGGGTCGCACACTTAACGGAATGGAACGTGTATTTGAGTTGGACTCGGATACGGCTCAGTTCGGATAGAGATCCGATTGAATATAGAGTCCGAATGGGCCACAAGACCCAGTCGGCCAACTCTATATAAAGAAGCGCTTTGGGTGGAAATCAAAAAAGGAATAGACACAACAGAACACCAACGCAACTTCAAGTCGTCGGGTCAAGATCTTCCACGGAAACCCAAGTCGCCAACTTCTGAGCCAAACCCTAGCCGAGCGTCGGTGCTAGCACACAAGGTGTTCGGTGATTCCATCCTTGGATGTGTGGATACCGGTAGAGACAACGCTACGTTGCGGTGTTGTTCGGCGCATTGAATCTCATCAAGATCCAACTAGCCGAATCCAACTCGGCGATTTGGTCGGGCGATCGGGAGGTCGGAGGGTCAGGCGAATCGGCATCGACAAACCGGCACGAAGTCATCGACATCGACGAATCCTAGCGACATCGGACGGTCGAGCACCGCGTGTGGAGTTTGGCGGGGTCGAGTGAGACGAATCGGAAGCACCATCAGTGTCGGGCGAGACGAACCGAGGTCGGCAGGGTCGGGCGATTCGTACCCGGGGTCAGCGAGGTCGGCTGGAAGGTTTCCAAGGTCGACAAAGGCTATTCCGAGGTCGGCTAGCAACATATTGACTATTTCCGCTGCACTGCACGTCAATTGGTATAGATCTGTAGACCCTTATTCACATGCTTTTCTGGATTGCGCGGTAGAAAAATTTTGTTTTATGCTACCGTATCCTCAACGTTTCCCTTCATAGACAACCATGCAATGTTTCAAGGATAAACTCAACTTATTTATGAGATATAAAATTAGGGAACATAGTTAAAAAGACAAAAATAGGAATAGTGTTATTTGTTAATTTTATATCTCATTAACGAAGTTAACTTTGTTCATGCAATTTTGTAGGATTGTTTGTTTACATATTACCTATATGTGTGGGTTTTCTTAGAATTTTTTAGAACTTTTATAAAAAAAGTTTTCAAATTTTCAAGTTTACACCATATATTCTCTATGAATGAGAGGTCTCACTATTATAATGACTAGAAGGAAATGTGTGGCGACACCCGTGAGGGCAGGTCAGAGGACTAAGATCATCCATGACGTGATTACCCGTTGTGCCCGAACTCTCCTCACAACAAAACTCTTATACAGAGGTACTTAACTAAAACTAATGGAGTGTCTCTTAACCTTAAGTTAAGAAATCATGGACATAAAAAAGCATAATGAACACATTCACTTCGTTTTACGGTTGAATTGAAGTTGGTGCTCATGGTTGGCTGGTAGGCGACTTTCTGAGAATGGAGTGCTCTAGCTTATGGATGAAATTCGAAATCAAAATGAACAAATGTCCACACAACTTCTCGAAGCTCCTCGTTCTTTATTTGAAGTGATTATCCAAAAGCACGATCCTCTTTAAGGGGCAATTCCTTCGGAAACGTCAACGTACCAAAGAAAAAAACAGTAAGACAAAAGAAAACCTAATATGTGCGAATCTCAACAAATTGTATGCTCAAACTGTGTCAGCACGCTTGATTTGAGGATGATGTCTGATGGTCAAATATGTTAACTCTGCAGCATTTGTGTCGGAGCTGATTCACCCATTATCAAGGATAGAATATGCATCAATATAACTATTTGCCAGTTAATCTAATTAAAGGTATACATACAGTTAAATTTAGTTATGTCAAGTTGCCATAATAGAATTTTGATTAGCACAGGAGCTGGTGAAAGAATCAAAGCATGCATGGTTTGCAGGCTTGCAGCCCATTCCAAAAGCACAACCAACAAGCATAACAACAGAAGTCCAATGCTAATCATGATGAAAATCATATTTGTTGGAATTGTCAGCATAAAACGCTGGAACCTAGAACAGGATGACAATAGCACTCTTAATAGTAGAGAGGTTCCTGAATCCTGACACGACTTTTTTTGCAGGTTATTACTATTGAGCTTTGCACATTGTGGAGAAAATTTGCCCAGAACATCTCACTTCATCTTTGCTTCTGTAAAGAGAACATGCTTGTTTACTCATGGATCATACTTTCTAAATTCAAGCTTCTCTGTGATCCAACGAGGATTCTTGCGCTTCACATAGAAAAATCCAGTTCTGGCTGTTGAAACAAGCCTGATAAAAATCTACGCATGCTTTGCCTTCCCCATCTACCTAGTGGCTATCAAGCCAGAAAGGAACAGAAAATCAGTATTCATGAGAGGAACCAAGAAGCATAAAGGCAAAGCCAAAAATCAACCACAAATCCATGAGAGGAACAAAGAAGCCTAAAGCCAAAGCCCAAAAAATAACCACAAATCCACAAATTAAAGAAGAATCGCGAGAAAGGAAAAATAGGAGCGCCACAGACTACATATTGCCCCCAATGATTTCTTCAATGGTAACCTCATAGTGCAAGGATGAGGTGGATGTAATATCAATGGTGCTCTCAGACTTAGAAAATGAAAACAAACAGCAGCTGAAATCTCCAGTCACGTCATCAGCTCAGTACAAAAGCCGCAAACAAAAGAATAATCTAAGAAGGACAGGATCAACAGAGCATATTCCCCCAAAAGTTTCTTCACCTAAGATGGATGTAACATCACCTACGCTCTTGGAGAAAAAAAAACAGAACACGGAGGAGGAGGAGGGAGTAGCGACCAAATACCTCGTCGGCCACAGAACTTGCCGTTGTCGCCAAACGGGTTCTGGTATAGAACAGCGGCGTAGCCGGGATGACGCAGCCACAAAGTTTTGGATGAGGAGGTGGCAGCAGCCATAGCAGAGAAGATGAGCCCAGCTTTGCCATGCAGCCGCCGCTGCCACGTCACTGGGGAACCCTCAGGTCAACCGGCAGCAACTGCAGGACAGGGCAGCCGAGGTGCCCTCCTCGTGGGGGGCTGAAGGATATCATGATGGCGAAGGACCCTAGTAGGGAGATGGACGCGCCAGGAGACAGGGGAGAAGGGCGTCAGAAGATTAACCTGACTTTAATTAATTAATTATTTTACTGTTTAAAACTATCGATGTTTATAACTGTCTTTATATAAATTTATATAAATAGGCACAGCCTTTTTTTCTTCACTTACAGGTCTATTATTTGTGTGGCTTACCGAGTATAGTGGTTGTACTTTGACCTTATTATATTTTCTCGTTTTAGAAGTTTGGTGCTTCTGAGATGAAGACAAATTTAGAAGACCAAGGAGTTTTTATCTGTGGGGTGAAGTTGAAACCCCGTTAGGATTGTCTTTTTTCGCTATTGCTTTCTTTTTAGTACGAGGACTGAATGTCACTTCTGTAAGTATTTACGCTTTTACGCTAGGATATGTATATTAACTTGTCGTTTTATCTTGAATAGGGATTTATACAAATTTGGTGAAAATTCTTGGGCGTGACAACAAGAAGAGGAGGATTGTTTGGGGCGTGACGCCAAATAATTTTTCGGAAAAACCCCCCTACTTCCCATGTTTACAGCGCTACCACTGGAAACGAAATTTTTGCTTCTTCGCGTTGCTTTTCTCTAAAAGTTGAGGTCTTTTCCAGATAAAACACAACAGGGTGCCGGTTGGTTTGAGGACATATGTGATATTCCGTGCAAACATGAGGAGCTTTTCGCAAAATAGCTCAACACGCGTCACTTTTTTTGTAAGAAAGCCAAAAAACAATTACGAAAAATTGAGAAAATGGGTACAGGATCAGCTGTTATGAGCTGAGAATTCTAAGCAGTGCATATAAGTTCTCCCAGCATCACATGGCACTAAAAACAGTCTTGCTATTTATCTGATTTTATTTATAAGTTAGTCACGTAAGGTTGCAAAGTCATGATCCAAACTTCCACAGTATAAAAGATCACAACTTTAGTAATGCAACTTCTCGTTCGCATTATTTTTATTTGTTGGATTAACATATGTTTGTATGTTTACATAGATCATTTTTTTCATATTAGCAAGATCCACATCAAAAGTGTAACTTTCTAATTTTAGGTTCTAACATTCTTGATTCACCAAAAAAAATGTGGAATGTTGGTCTAGAGGTTAAAAAAGGTGAAAGATACTAAAAAGTCAGTCCTTTAATTGCCAAATATAGATGGCCCCTAAAGTATGGAAAGAAAGATGCCGAATATATTATTTAGTGTGCATTTAGTCTAAGGCCCTGTTTAGTTGCTCATTTTGGATGTAAACTTACACAAAACAAGGTGTTTAGTTCCCTCTCAAAAAATTTTGGTCTGTTACAAAGAAGACAGATTTACCCCTAAGTCCCCAACAAGAAAACCAGAAACTTGAAACACTTGTTTCCTCCAGGTCCCCAAGCATTTTGTTTGATCCACTGTCAGCTATATTTGTTTGATCCATTTTCAGAACAGAACTAATCAGTACTCCGTTTCTGAAACACAAAAATATGAATGGTCCACGCATTCTTTTCAGCAGCCTGGGAAACTTTTAGGTAATCATATACAATAGAAAAATCAAAACCTCAGACGAACAAAACTATTCGAAATTTTAGCCGGAAAACAAATCGCTAAACCACAAGTCTATCACCGAGGGCAGAAACACCAGCGCGAGGAGGACGCAAGCACTCACGGTGGTGCGAAGCTGTAGCCGTCGCTGTCATACCCATCGCCGCTGCCGCCGCTGTTCATGCTGGAGGTCGCCGAGCCGTGCAGCAGCGTGGTGGCAGCAGCCGTGCCGTTGCTTCCACCGACGCCGCCGGCCGCCATCTCCCTTATCCGCCGCATTCCTCAGAGACGCAACCCCCTCAACTCCCATCGACCACGCAGCAATCACCACCAACCACCACCAGAACCCCTGAACCCCACCCGGGCCAGCGTGGAGCAGCGCGGCTCTCAGATCCGGCGCTTGCCTCCAGCCACAGCAGCCGCGACTGCGATTTGGGCAGCGGCAGGGACGGCGCCGTCCGCCGCGGGAGCGGGCTCCGGAGGAGGAGACATCCCGCTGTTGTCCCTGGGTGTGGGGCTGGCGGCGGCAGCGAGAAGGGGACGGAGGAGAAGGAAACCGAAGGGACTCGGGAGACCAGCACAAGGCCCAAGAAAAATTACAACTTTTTTGGCCAAAACCCTCCCAAAACCAAAATTTTTACATCTTAACTTTACACCTACCTGTTTAGTTCCAAAATCCCAAAAAGTGATCAAAATCCCAAATTTTTACAGAATTTTACAGCAACTAAACAGGGCCTAAGTAGATAGATGGCCCCAAAAGGTAATCAAAGGAAGCTAGATAACTAATATTTTATTGTGCATTACGCAATTTCTTAATCAGAGACATGCTCTTGTATTCTACTGCATCCATTATTAATATGTTAATAAATTAATTTGGAGTGTAACTTATTAGTAGAACACGCTTTCTTGTTTCGCACATCGATCACTGCACCCAAGCTGACGAAAACAAAACTCTTCACAGTCTAGTGTCGTTTGTTCTCACTTTGCTGGACATCCAGCTATATTTGTAGCCCTTGAGAGGTACAAGCCTACCAGTGACAGCTCGACAACCTTGTCGTCCCTACAAAGTGAACGACAAATAATCACAAAACTTCTCTAATAAACTTATTCGTCTCGCCTCATAAAAAATAGCATGCCATTACAACTTTATCTAATTAAAAAATACCACTAGTATTGAAAATATATTATTAAATTTGAATCATGCTTTCGTTGTCATGTTTTCCATCCCCTTCATCTTCTTCCCTATTTTCTTCTCCTCTCTCTTCCTTCCCCCTCCTGCTGGCCAGCCAAAGCAGCGACAAGCAGCTCGGCTTCAGGGTGATGGCGATGGCGTCGGTGCCGCTGCTGTCCAGCTTAGAAGCTGAGGCAGTAGCTGAGCAAGAAGCAGCTGAGCTCACAGCTCAGAGCTGAGCTCCAATTCGACGGCAATGGAGTTCTTTTCGCAGATGTAGTCGCTGCTGGGCCTCCTCACCATCCTGCAGAACGTGCTCCCGACGTAGCTGCTCTCTCTATCTCCATCGCTCCTCGCCGTCGCCACCCCGCCTCACGCTGTCGCTGCTGCGCTCCGTCGCTGTCTCCGGCGGCAGTGGGCATGACGCGGGAGCGCCCGCGGCGACGCCGTCCGTATCGCTCTCCCCGAACCACTCAGTGGCCGATGCCTTCAACGGCCACCGCGCCATGTGGACGCACCACGCCGACACGCTCTAGGACTCGTTCTAGGAGCGGAGGTCGTTCTCGCAGCGGCTGCCCAAGCAGCCCGCCGCGACGGTGCTCCCGCCATACCTGGCCCACCTCACCGCCGCGGCATACCACCTGGAGCGGTCGTCGCGGGCGTGGAGGCTGCAGACGAATGCGGAGAGAGGCGGCGGAAGGGTCATCGTGCCCGCCGGAAAGAGGCAAGGACAGAGGAAAGAGGAAATAGATGAAACTGACATGCGGATTTTAGGGTATTTTAGTTCATATAGAAATAAAAACATAACGACGATGGTATGTATTTAATTTTATAAAATTAACCTAAAATTACTTGATATATTTTAGTGCTATCAATTTGAACGATTCTATATTTAGATTAGATTTGTAACAGTAAAATATATAGAGTTGTCAATATTTATATATAAAAATAATATATATGTTATAGATTTATTTTTTATTGAAGAGAGTAAGTACAGAGCTCTAAGATATCATGGACAAAAGACAAAAAGAAAGGCAGATGGGTTCAGTCTCTAGACAAAACGAGCATAATTAAGACATGTCCAGTTGGTCGTTGATGTCTGGCTCTTCGCCAGTGACGGCCGGGCGGCCCGGCCCGGCCCGACACGGTACGAGTCTATTTTGACACGGCCCGTTTTGGTATAGTCCGTTTGGCTCGTTTCATGAAACGGACCGTGCCGTGTCGGTCCATGTGTCTAGCCCTCGGTTCAAGCACGGCACGTGGGGAGTGGGCGTGCCGTGCTCAGGCCAAGACGCACGTCGGTGGCCTACGGCCAGCCGAGCCCACGGGTCTTTTTGCACGATGTAATTTTTATAAAAAACAGCAAATAAGTTTAAAAAATTAAAAATTAAAAATTAAAGTTTTTAAATAAAGAAGTAATGACTTACTAATGTTAAAGATAAATTCACGATTACTGAAAATATTGTAAAAGAATTTGTTAAAAATAGTAATAACCTTTATTGATGTTTATATCATTATAGGATACAATGATACATGTTGTCTCGTTAAAAACTATCATGTAAAAACTCATAGAGAAAACTGAGCAAACCATGATAAAAAAAGAGTACAGCTCAAAGGTCAGAATTACTTCTAACAAAATTCTACTGAGTTTGGTCTGGATCCAGGTAAAGTTGCTCGAACTGGACGGCCAATTCTTGGTTGTCCGAAGTGTATTGGACATGTTGTCGAGCAACCTCCCAGTCTTTAACGCTTAGTAGCATTTCGATGTGGTCGCTGCTCAGATTCGTCCTTCGGTCTTCGATGATTCGGCCGCATAGACTGAAGGCCGATTTGAAGGACACCGTCGATACGGGCACCGTCAACACATCCCGTGCTAGTTTTGAAAGCACGGGATATGCTATCTTATGGTCATTCCACCACCCGAGGATGTTGAAGTCTTGTGCTTCGTGGTGGATGGCGTCGCTGTCAAATAACCGGACAACTCTTCGGCCATACCATGCGAAGAGGCGTCTCCACTTGTAGCCGACGAACTGCCACCACCTTGGCTTGAAGACGATCCACTCCAAATCCTACCCCACTGTATCTTCTTCTTACCTGTAGTGGGGATAGGAGAGGGTCTCTGCTATCGAACTCCCTAAAACGTTAGTTCATATCTTTCAAAAACTTCATATAATTTATCCCTAACCTTAGTATAAAAAGAACTATAATCTACACCTACAGTATCACCAAGAAGTGATAAAATAGCAGACAATCCCCTTAATTTACACCTAAGATCTAAAACAAAAGCAAAAGCATACATATATTTTTTCAATATTTAAAATATTTTTTATGTGAAAGACAGGTTCACTTAGAACATCATCATTTTTGTATTCTTTAAATAAAGAAGCAATTTCAGGAATGTTGTGCAAAATTATATTAGAAGTTGGACAATAAACTTGTGACAGAGTAAGAGTACAATCATAAAAAGTTTCTAAAAATTGGTTATATTTTTGGACAATTACTCAAACATGCTCATTCAGTACTGGCAACCCGTCACTGTTTCTTGGGCCACCACGTGACGAAACAAAATCCGTAAGTAATTCACTATAAGGTAAAACAATTTTTAACATTAAATACGTTGAATTCCACCGATGCTCTGCATCGGTGGCAAACTTACGAGCTCTCTTACCGGCCGCATGACAAAACCTCTTCCATGCACCAATCCGCGGGTTCGAAGCAGTTAACAACGCGATTGCTTGATGAACAACATCAATGTGGTTACCTATCCTCTTCATGTCAGTCTTAACAATCCAATTAATTATATGACATGCACAACGCTAATGGAGTAGAAAAGATTGAGCATAAACACAAAATAAATGTTGCAATATTTTCATAGCCCTAGAATTAGCAGATGTATTATCTTGGGTGACAGCAAATATCTTATCAGCAAGATTAAATTCATTAATTACTTCCCTAATTCTTTCAGCTATGTTTTCTCCTGTATGTGAGACATCTATTAACCTAAGCCCTAAAACTCTCTTTTGTAATTGCCAATCATCATCAATAAAATGAACAACAACGCTAAGATAATCCTGCCTAGCTCTACTACTCTATATATCTGAAGTAACACTAATAGAGAAAGTATATGTACTAAACAGTTCCTTAAGTACATTTAAATCCTTCTGATAAACATTCTCTAAATCTCTAGTTGTTGTTTGCCTATTCACAGATTTAAACCTAGGGTTATGAGATTGTTGAATGTATTATTCAAAATCAGGAGTCTCTCCAATGTTTAGGGGTAAATCTTGCTTGGCGATTAACCGGACAAGAGATTCCCAAGCAACCATGGGATCGTACTTCCAACTACGTACCGTACCGTTCGGGTTTAGCATAAGTTGCTGCTGCTGGAGTTGTATTCCTTGCTTCTTGGCACACGACTCCGCATGGCGCTTGATATGACCTCTACCAACTGAACCATGAGCAGATAACATTTGCCTACATATTCTACAACGAGCTTTCGATACATCCCTTCTGTCTGAGGTTGTTTCCTTTATCTCGTCAAAGTGTTGCCACACACCGGAGGTTCTCGATCTTTTCGGGTCGGTGCGTGTAGAAACACTTTCGCTCACGGATCCGAAAGATAATCCTTTCGAAGCCATCGCCGCCGTCTGAACTGGTACCTCCTCCATAGATGGTGGAGTTGGAGCCGATCCGGAGGCATCGTCAAACCCCGGCATGTAGTTGGGTCGAAATAACCCAAAGTGAACGACGACGACTGGTATGGATAGTTCGGATCCATTCACAAATTATAGAATATTTATTGAATTCACAAACACAATACAAATAATACACAAATTTGAATATTACTTACATCTTTTCAACTGCGAGCTCTTCAAACTTCTGCGATCAAACTATTAAACTACAAAACTAATTTTAATTTTTGACAAAATTTGAGCAAATTTTATCAAAATCAAAAAATAGACACTTGATAGCAAAGATAGCACTTTAGAGCACTTGAGAGCACAAGATGAGAAGTGAGGGATGAGGAGAAATGGCTGGGGTTCATGCCCTATTTATAGGGCGAAATTTAAGATTTTTTACAATTTTTTGAATTATTTATGAATTTTCTTTGTCTCCAACGGCTAATTTCAAATTTAAACAGCCATATAGCCGTTGGAGGACACGTGACGCGCTCGTATTGGACGGCGGGGTAGCCGTTGCGCGCCCTCAGCGCGCATGCGCCACGCGTCAGTCGCCGATTCGCCTCCCATCGCGCCGCGTGTCGTGCTGTGCCGTGGGCCGAGCCGGGCCGTGCCATGCTGCTACAGTGCACGTGTCGTGCCATGCCGGCCCGCGGGCTCGGTCGACTGCCCAAACACGGCACGGCTACTCGTGCCATGTCGACCCGGCCCGTTTGCCTCCTGGGCCGTGCCGTGTCGGGCTGTTACAGTGCCACGCATGCCTGCGCCAGCCCACCTCAGCACGGCCCATTTGGCCGTCACTACTCTTCACTCATACATATTTTGACGTAACGGCAAATTTAATTAGATCCAAGAATACATTCTCCGCAAAAAAAATTCTAAAAATACATTTTCGTAATACCGGAAACAATTGAATGTCATAAGCGTACTCAATAGCTGTATTATTCCCGCTTTTAGTCCATGGCCGAGAAATTACATCCCTTGTTTCCTGTGCTATTTCGCTCCAAAAGCTAAATGGATGATTGATTTTATCGGCTCACTATCGATAAAGGTAAGAAAGATTTGTTTTGTTTGATTGGTGCAAAACGAATTTAATTCTAATTTAAGATAACCCGAGCCTCACCAGTACATATATAAGGGATCTAACGCAGAGAAAGAAATGATGCGCTTATTTTTCTCTACACAAAACCATAAAACTAATCGCCCGATCGATTGCACGCTGGAAGGAGTTCGTGAGGTTTTCTCTACATGTTTTATTCTATCAATAGGAGATCCAAACAGAGAAAAAGAAGAAAAAGAAATAAGGATTACTGAAGGAGAAAATCGAAGGTATAGAACCAAAACTAAATATCGGTTTCAATGACTTGACATCAAGGTTCGGTTAGATCAATTCCGCATAATTAAGCAGCGGTGATTAGGTGTATGCTAAAACTTTAGATTAAGTGATTAAACTCTAATATTATAGTATCGGAGCCTAAGCTTAGCCTTCATGTTCCATCATCCCTTAAGTGAAGCCATTTATGCCTTAATCCTAAATTTTATTCCAGCATGATGCCAGATTATTTTCAATTTAAGTTAACTAGTTTCATATTAGGGCTAATTTAGCTATGTTTATGCCTAAGCAAGCTATATGTTTTCAAGTTTGAGTTGCAATTAGACCATGTTAAGTCAGATTAATGCAATTAGGATTTTGTTTAATCATGTTTAGTTTGATTACATGTTCAAGAAATTTTATCATGTTATAGCTTCGACTAGAAATTAGAAGGGGGAAGATCGATTCAATTAGACAAATAAGAGGGCAAAATCATGAATAAAACAAATTGAAATACCCGAATTTCTCCAACTATTCAACTCAGAAGACAGGAGATTGGGATAAACCAGAGTGGAATTCCCAATATCTTCGCCAAGCTTAGAAACCCTAAATTCATCGAAATCCCCAAATTCAAGAAACCCTAGAAATCCAAATCAGTTAAATCTCTATGCCATTCGGATGAGTCCTTACCGAATCGGAAGCCTAAGCTGCTGGGATAAGCCGCACGGAATCAGCACCATCGCACAGCTTCGTAAGCCTTCACCTGGAAGAGGCATCACTGTCGTCGCTAAGGCCAGTCTCAGTGGTGTGTTGCAATACACAGTTACCAAGATGCCACATCAGATGAAACACGGTGAAACAAGAACTGAAATTAAGTGTCACAATGGTGAGTTTCTGGGCAGCGTTTCACATGCTAATTGTAGCATTCATTGCTGTTATCTTGTTAAGATCAAATGTGCTAGCTCAACTGTATAGCCATCGTGTGTCCTGCGGCACACCACGATCACAATTAACCATCTCAGAATATAACGCACACACAGAATGCAATGTAAAACGAAATAACCAACTGACAATTGTTCATATAACCAACTCATGATAGTTCGTCATATTTAATATGGTGTACTGGACCAAAAAGATTCCCTTGAACCTAGTCCCCAAACAGCTTTTGTTCTACCTTGTGTAGTGCCCTCTCATGTGCAGCTTTCTGAGCTTCAGACATCGTGCTTGTATCTTTTTTCAGTAGGGTATTGTATACTTCAAACATTTTTCCTTCCTTTTCTTCCATGGCTACCTTCAAATTAGTATTAGATATCTGAAGCTGTGCTTCGGCAGCCTTTTCAAGATCCATCCTTCTATCTTCTTGTACCTTCACAAGTTTTTCAACAAGGTGTCTCCAAGGTTGCCAATTTCATCCTTAACTTTTGCCTTCTTGTTTTTTCCATTGCGCTCGGCCTTTGCACTTTCTCTACCACTGGACGCTTTTGTTCTTACGGAATGTCAAATGCTTGGTCTTGTCTTTTCTCTGTCTCAAACAATGCACACCATTTGGGCTCTAACTTCAGTATTTTCCACCAATGCACCAATGTAAAAGGTTTTCCAAACTTGTTTGTGTACATCGATTGTGCCTCTTTCTCAAGCATGTCATCCGAATACCCGCTTGTATGAATTTTACACACTTTTGTCCAATAGTCATTGAACTCACCGATCGACGCCTTGAGGCGGCACCAGTGAACCTTCAATTGGTTTAGTTCCCTAACACGCTTCCCTTCCCCTTTCTTGTTAAACTTCTCAGTGACTTCCTTCCAAAATGTGTCACCTTTCTTATCATTCCCATGAATTGGGTCTTTAGAAGCATTCAACCAAGCACTTGCCTACAAAACAGTCAATGTGAGTATTCAAACAAGTGCAAAAAATAAACAATGATCTACAAAAAACAGCAATGAACAGACAGTACCAGTCTTTCTTCCTCTTCTTGAGTCCAATATCTCATTGTCCTTTCTTGCCCCTTCTTTGCTCCTCTATTTGCATTACTGTTTTCAGGTTCATCAATGTCAATGTTCACTATGTTCTTTGTAGTGTCTTGGGGTGGTGGTGGAGACATCGGGTTGAAGGACATGTTCTAGAGCAACAAAATGAAAATTTTCACCAGTTCTGTGGCGCGGCGATTGTTTTGTTGAACCATGTTGAAAAACCCTCCTTGAGGATAGAGCCTGAAAATTGCAAGCTATTATCGCTTAAATTGCAACCAAACACATAGTATCAAACTAGAGGATAGAGCCCGTATCATCCATGTTTCTGTAGGGTAAAATGACAGCTACTGAAATATGCCCAGGCCATTGTAACAGCATACTGAAATATGCCCAGGACATTGTCTAACAAGCTCTGAAATATGACAGCTACTAAAATCAATACAAGCATAAAACTAGATTATCTAAATGATCGTTGTAGTAAAAAAATTTAGGCAAGTTAACAATCTGCTGAACCAATAATTTCTCCCAAAAAAGCCTAACTAAATATAGTACGGCCTAGATACATAGCACAATGGTGCTTTTATCTCGTTGCCACATCCCTGTCATAGCACAATTGATCCTATATTTTTATTTTTCCATTCCGAGACTTGGGTAATCAAAAGTAAAGCATCAACATGTAGGATTAAACTCAGATAGCATGTATCTGAATCCAAAATAAATAACTGCAACTACATCCACAGAGCAGAGATGGTACCATGGGTTTGGGCCTTGCTGCTCTCCATGACCGAAAGGAAAATTGGGGGGAATGGCGCCCCATCCTCCTCCTTGCTGTGGCCATGGGGGCATGTTGAAGATCGGGGCAGCAGGGGAGGACGACGCAGCAGCGGGGGTCGGAGTCGGAGCAGGAGACGAAAGACACGCATCGGAGGCGGAAATCGGATGCAGCGGGGTCCGAAGCGGTGGTGATGCTGAACCTTGATGCGATGATGGAGCAGGCGCCGCCGGTCTCTTGAGGCCAAGCTGCTTCCCAGCGCGAGTCTTGCCTCCTCTGCCACCTCCGCGCCGCCGTGATTCGGACGCCGGCGGCGGATCCATGGCTGCTCGATCCGGCGACGGATTCGCGGTGAGACGGTGGGCGGGCGGAGAAGAGACGGTGGGCGGGCGGGAGGAGGAGGATTGGGGAGAAGGAGGCGGGAGGAAGGGGCGGGAAGAAGGCCTGGAGGGCGGGAGAAGCGCGCGCGCGGGGGATGGCGAGCTCGCCCGCCTCTCGCGCACCGGATCGCCGGGTGAAACGAAGTCGCCTCAATGGCCGTTTCACGGCGTTACGAGGCACGGGAAACGACGCCGAGTCGTTTCACCATGGTGAAACGATTCCCCCCTTTCTCCTCTCCATTTCATGCAAAAATACCTCCTATGCTGATGTGTCAGTGCATTAAATGTGCATGAAACTCTCCTGAAATGCCCACTGAGACTGGCCTAACATCCTCGCTAGCGGCCATGCCGGCTTCGTCGCGCGTGCGCCGTCTTGGAACCATGCATCGACCCGGTTCTGAGCTGGTTTTCAGAAGAAGTGGGAAGAATTGTTTTTTCTATTTTAAGCCCACAAATTTTAATGCTTAATCAATTTCAGAACTTGTTTATGCATTTACTTTGCTAATTTAAATTACTAAAAATTATTTTGGTCACTAACTAAATTATTTGTAGTTAAATGGAACCAACGGAAAGTTTAGCAAAAAAAATTAATGATATTATATTATATTTGACCAACGTCAATATGATTTCATATCAAAATTAATAAGGTTATTATTTCCTTGAGTTATTTAATTGATTTCAAGTTAAATGAAAATTTAACTAGAAAGTATTTAGATGTGAAATTATATCTAACAAATGTTATTATGATTTCATGTCAAATTTCATTAAGATTATTATTATTCATTGGTTATTTTCTACGCAACAATGATATAATTGAGAAAAATTTAAATGTCATTGTTATTTCCTTTGCCATTTTGGCCTTAACGGTGATATGACTTAGGATTTTAATTCATGCCGTTAGTGCATTATTATTTTCTTCATCACTTCTATCTTACGGTGATGTGATTAAGGATTTTAATTGTCATAAGTTTAATTCTTTTACCATTTCTGCCCAATAGTGATGTGGCTAAGAATTTTAATTTTAATTTCATTACTAATGGTGTTATTTCCTATATCATTTTGTGGTGATTTGATTTAGGATTCTAAACTCAACTTACTAT
Source organism: Oryza australiensis (assembly GCA_019925245.2). Lineage (NCBI taxonomy): Eukaryota > Viridiplantae > Streptophyta > Magnoliopsida > Poales > Poaceae > Oryza > Oryza australiensis. The sequence goes on from JAIFGZ020000792.1 coordinate 694,477, forward strand.
ATTATTTCCTATATCATGAATACCTACTTATGGTAATCTGGTTTGGGTTTTAAATTCAGTAATTTATGATATTATTTTTTGTCACTTCTGCCAAACGATGATGTGATTTAAAGACATTAATGTTTATTTCCTAATCATTTCTTCCCAAGGTGACTTGATTTTGATTTTGGATCATAAGTAATTTTATTTATTGGTTCCTTCTTTTTGTCTCTGCCCAATGGTGATACAAAGCAAAATAATGATTAGGTAATCATTATTGTGTAACTGACTGTAATAATGTACATTATTTGCACAGGCAACCACAATAATCATGTCACTTAATATTTCAGCAATAAATAATATTGTTTATTAGTTAAAGTCTATTGAATTATTTTTCTCATTGATTTAACTAAGCCTAAGGCTTTTGTGAGTATAACTTAGTATTAACAAAGGATCTCTTATGGCTCCCGCAGCTAACCTCAAAAATGTTTTCCTTAAGTCAAGAGGCATTTTGATGAAATATTAGCGTGGGAGAAGGCACATATAATGATATGTTTTGCATGTCACAAATGTATATTAAGATTATCACCCATGTCATATAGGGAAGAATTTTGAACATGACAATGCGAAACTATATCTAGCAAGTGTTGACACGAACTTTAGGAGTTTGTCAAAGACTAATGCTAAGTACACTTATAGTACGCATGCACATTTGTCACCATAATCAAAAGTTTGTAATAAGAATAACTTACATGGTGTACAAATTTAGTGGGATGGACATCACACATTTCAAATGCGCCACTTGTCCATTTCATATGGCTTTTCTCCTATTAGACTATGGTCAATTTTTAGATTAATTGTAATATTTAGTAATACAAAATGACCATAGTTGACTTGGTTCATCATTTTGCAAATCAATAAAAAATATACAAGACCAAGAGGCAAACTAAGTACAAAGATGAAGCTTTACTAAGAGGAGTATAGCAACTCCAAATTGAGTAATAATAAAGCTCATATTCCTCATAAGGGAAAATAAAATTGTCTCTATGTCTTACGTATACCACTATTGAAATTTTCTTGTGTAGGTTTTTTCAAGAAATAGGGACATGCTTAATATCTTGGTTTGAGAAAGTAGTTACATAAGAAAATTAATGACATTATTTTTGGGTTGAATCATTATGAGACGCTGTTGAAATTATGGCTGTATTATTTAGCCACATTTTCAGGGGAGAATAGAGGTCACATTAAGGTAGAGACATTTCACCCTTAGAAATTTATAACATCGATCATTACTTACAATGATAATTCACAAAGTAAAATTAAATTAAAATCATGTGATTCAAGTTCATTGAAAATCAGATATTATGCTTCCATCACATAAATAAAATCAGTGAGAGCTCAACAAGAGCTCCAACAAGAAAGATTATTCTACCTCATTTATGACTCATAGCTCCATTAAGTGGATGCTGAAATCTTGCATCTCTTAATTAGGTGACTTGCACAAATAAATATACATAGCATAGCCTAATGGTTTTGTTGTGGAAAGACAAGTCACATATAGAGTGCAGACTTAAGAAATCTATTTGTGGACTTGATCAAGCATCGATGATGTCTAAATTCCGGTGCGTCATTAGTAAACTAAGCTTAAATAAGAATAAGATGGATAATTATGCCGTAATGATGGAAGCGAGATGTTGTTAAAATTGTATCATTTATGCCACATTTCTAGGGGAGATTGGAACGTGTAATGAGATAGAGATATTATTGCCCTTAGATTTCAATGATGTTTGTTAGCTTTAAAGGAAAAAAATTCACCAAGTTAAGAAATTAGCCAACAAGTGATTATTTTTTGGCTATGTTTACCCATAAGCGACCTTCGATTTCCTTTAAAAAAAATTAAGATACTAATACTAAAAATCAAATGAAGTTGTGAGATCAGACTGTGGTAGTAAACACTATATGAAGCTTGCTCGTCGCATAAGCTATTAAAATTAAGAATTGATCCAAATGGTTTTCAAACCATGTAAGATTAATTGAGATTGATGAGTCAAAACAAAATAAAAAATTTAGTAGAAGTTTCAAAATAGTAGGCTATTTAAATGGGTCAATAAAATTTAAGCCGGACTCTAATGGAAATTTCAAACAATTCAAGTGAGGTGGACAACTACATGAAAACTAAAGGTGGGAAATTTATCCAATAATACTCTATATTGATGACATTTTATTAGTAAGCAACGTATATTGCTGTAAGAAACTAAAGAAAATTTTGTCATCAAAATTTGTTCTAGGCTTAAAGGAGTACTAGGCTTAAAACTGTAAGTCATATATTGACATAAATTAAAGAAATAGTTTTAGAGAATTTAGTTAAAATCAATCAATTAAAATTAAATTAGAAAGATAATCATTTATGATTTCGCTGACAGAAGCTTGATATTAGCTCAAGTCTGGATGCATACAGATTTGGCATACATTATTTATTAGGAATTCTCGCAGTATTTAATTAAATTCATACTAGACCACTGGTATTAAGAATACTTTGTATTATTTGCAAGGCAACTTTAAGTAACATGCTCATATTTTTTAAGGTCTATTGGTCTCTAAAGTTTATAGTCATTTGGACCCTTATTTTATGAGATGTGGGGGTATTTATAGATCATTAAGTTAATTCAGATTAAGTTATATCCACACATAGGGAAGCGATAACCATGAAAAAGCTCCAATATAATTTTCTTACTGCATAGTCAACGATGCAGACATGTTATGATTAATCATATATTTAAGAGTATTTCTCGGAACTAAGAGTGGTAAATAACGCTCATAAACCACTCATAATTATACTACGTTATAAACTATGCATTAAAAACACAATTTTTTATTCTAGTAACAACATGTTGTGTGTTTTCTGTCTACCACATTGATATGATTGTGAAAGATATGTCTCAGGATCGAATTATTAAGCTGAGCATCTCCTCATGGATCCATACTTTAAAGGCTCATAAATTAAGTTTAATTAAAATTATGTTCTGACCAGTACATATGTAAATTAGAGCCTTGTCTAAGATTTTGGATGAGGGGGACTTAAATCTATCAATCAACACCCACTAAATTAAGCTTGAGTTTGTTTGAGTATTATAGTGAACTATAGGTCTTGTTGTCTCATTGATGTTTGATGTTGTTATGACAAATTGCCTTGAAGAGCTATTTTATTTAGTAGACTCGTTAATTAGTCTCAAAATCAAGGGGAGAATGTTGGTTGATTTTATTGACTCACTCTCGATAAGGGTTAGGAGAAAGATTAAACCATCGGTATTTTTTCTTAACAAGAAAGAAACAAACTAAGAGATAAGATTTGTTTTGTGTGATCGGTGCAAAACGAATTCAATTCTTAATTTGAAATAACCCTCAAGCCCCACCAATGCATATATAAGGGATCTAACAGAGAGAAAGAAGTGATGCGCTTATTTTTCTCTACACAAAACCCTAAACCTAATCGCCTGATCGATTGCACACGGGAAGAGGTTCGTGAGGTTTTCTCTGCTTGTTTTCTTTCCATCAATAGGAGATGTGAACAGAGAAGAAGAAGAACCGAAGGAGAAAATCAAAGGAATAGAACCAAAACTAAATATCAGCTTCAATAACTTCACATGAAGGTCAGTTAGATCAATTCCGCATTATTAAGTACAGGTGATCATGTTTAGACTAAGACTTAAGATTAGATTAAGTGATTAAACTCCAACATAAATAATTGCTGTCATTTCAACCTTCATGCTTATTCTCTTGATTGGTCTGAGCTGAATCATTCTATTCTTTCTCTAGCCGAGTTACATAAATGAGTACAACTATGTTCTTCGGCAGTGGATTGATTAACCATCTTGAGTTTTAAAACCTTTGTAACCTTGCTATTTCCAACTGAGACAAGGATAAACAGGCAAAAACTGTGTTCATGAGAGTAGTACGCCTACTATTGACTGTAACTTTCATTCCAGCCTGTTATACTTACCTAGTGCTGAATTTACTGTATCAATTAAGTGCTAAACATCAACCTCCCCTAATTTCGTGGTGTATCCGTGTATAGAGGTAAACCTAGATATTTGCATGGGAAGGTTTTTTTTAGCTGTCTTTGTGAACAATTCAATTAGGTCACAGCTCGATATTTTTACACCTGAAAGCGAAAACAAGGAAAATATCAGGTTGGCAGTTCCACAGCCTATACTGAAAGCAAAACATTTTTCTTAGAGTAATGAGACATTCATCCGAGTTGTTTAGGGAGTCGAGACACCATGATGAGAAAAGCAGCTGGTACTAGCATGCATTTTTTTATGCTAATCTCATTGTTCATGCCGACATTATATTGATCTGGTGCACTATTTCACCCAAATTCGGCTCCTGCCTTTTGGGGAAAAAAATACTTGGCTGGTGTCTCTCTTTCCCAGTTGTATATATATTTTTAAGACTTGGTCATATCGATTCGTGCATATGCATGGAGGAAACAAAGGAGAGGTCTTAAAAAGAGGATGGTTCGACGACCTGAAACAGTAGTCGTTGGCGAAAAGGTCATGATATCGCCAGGGCAAAGAATCCATGAGTGACCTCTTGGGCGGGCAATTTGGCCTCAATCAGCAACATGGCTAGCTCTATCTACTTATCTAAATTAAGGGCACGCACACGCATCAACTCGTTTTCATGGACCGTGAGCATTAGCAATAACTTGACTCCGTTGTTTGTGGAAAGGGACAAGGAAAGAGCCTAGCCAAAGGCCCTCCTGCTGGTTGCATTGCATCCAAACGGAAACGATCAGCTAGCGAAGTTTTTGCTAAAGCCGACCTTGTCTTAGCTGAGTTAGCTCTGTCAACAGGAGTCAAGGAGAGCTAGGCTTGGCTGCTTACAGGTGTAATTATTGCCTCTCACGTATAGTGACCGACACCCTTTATAATCCAGACGTGAACAACCAATATGAAAATATATATTCCACTTATAAACTTTTTGTTTTTTTCCACATAAGAACTTGATTTGTGTTGGAGTTAAAACCTATCCTAGATAGGTTTTTTCAGATTATAGAATATTTCATTAATTAATGAAACATTGTGACCTCACACCGACTAAAAAGACAACGTAATGAACATATCAAGTTGCCATACAACATCTTGCACTACTACAACATCTTGCACTACTACAGATAGGACGAAAGCACAAACATCACTAGAACAAAGCCTTTATGAAGGCATCGTCGTCGTTTGTATACCAATAACGTCCAAATTGACTGAAAATTAGTAGTAGATTTTCATCTAAAATAACTACAAGACAATACTTTTAGCAAGAAAACGACAAACAAATATTGATGTCCCTGAATTTAGATAAACCATCACACATAACTAGTAGAGTAACAAATTTGCTCCACTCTCTCCCATCCTACTGTTGGATCATTGCTACCCAACCTACCATGCCTTCTTCCTCCTCTTTGCACATACTTCTTGCATTTTGTAATGCCTGCCCTCCATATCATTTAGCTCATGACCCTACCTCCTAACAACTCGGCCTTCTAGTTTTCACCATTACAAACCCCAATCACCAGCACCATCTTCATCTCACCACCACCACCCCCACTCTCCTATTTGAAGAGCATGACACCCAAAAACTAATCTAGTACGGCTCTAAACGTGGCCAAGCTCAAGCCCACTGATCCAGATTACAAAAACCATTTCTCCAAACAAGTAGAATGTATTTTAAGAGCCAGGTTGTCCATTTGCTCCTACTTGAACGACTGTAGGAGATTGAGGATCAGCGCTCAATGGGAAGGGAGAAGAGGTTGAGGTGTGGTGGAGAAGAGGAGATCGAGGCTGAGCTGTTGAAGGAGACTGTGGTGGTGAGGTGGAGCACGATGGAGCGGTGGATCCAGCTTGACAATGATGGTGGCTTGTTGGCTCTGGCAGTGGCGAAGGAGGCTGGTTGGGAGAGGGAACTGAGGAGAAAATAGGGAGAGAGGTAGGAGATCTGAGAGGGAGGACAGGAGAGCTCAAGGGAGATGCCTCTCAATACTTATTAGTGTCAACACTCAGTCAACCGTCCTTTTTATTATGATCATACGATTTTACAGATGGACCTCTTATGCATCTATCTGTGAAAATCGTAATGTTACAAACAACATTTAAGAGGACCACCTGTGAAATATAGGTTATTTTTACATACGGATCGTCTATTTTTAGACACAGATTTAGATTGCACGACCTCTTCGCTATTATTACAAGCGACTTTTTTAATAAACCACTTGTATAAATAAAACCAGGTATCTTAGTTCTACTCATACATTTGGTGTGTGCTATACAATTTTTAAAAGTATAATTCGATTCATTTGACAAATATATCTCCTTGCTTGTTACATAGCCGTTCGCTACGGGAAAGTCATTTTACCTCGAGATGTACATTCATCCTATTCATCCTTTTTATGTTATATAATGGTTATAAAAAGATATAACAAAGTTAATTGTGTGATATATCACTCCTAAAGTTTAAAAATATAACTGTGCATAGTACTTTCAACTACTCAGAATTTAATTTCTCTTTTTTTTGTCACCGTGTTGACTGAATTTTAATTTTTTTCAGGATAACAGATGACTAATTTATCACTATTATTAATTTTTTAAAATATATTTTGTTACTATTCCATTGATTTTCAGAGTCAGAAACAAACAATGGGATATAGCCAAGTAAAAAAAGAAGTTCCGTACAGTAATGCATGTCGAACCTGCGTGGAGTAATATACATTTTGGCCGAACAGGCCGAACACCAGATAGGATATGATTTCTCATCTCCAGACAATATAGGAAGGCACGGTATAATTTAAGAGGAGAGCACCATTCAACGTCCTGTTCGGTTCGAAAAATGAGACAATGGAGTAACTAGTTGATCCTAATACTATGATGGTGTTTGGTTCCATCATTTGTAACGTAATCTGATTACAGTGCTAATTGTTATCATTATATCTTGTTTGTTTCAGATCACCGAATTCAATTCCCCTGCAAAAATTTGAGACCACTCCAATCTAAATGTAACGTGATACCGCTCTCCATTCGTCTTGTCGAAAAAGCGACGGTGGCAGCACAAGCGAGCAAGTCACCGAGTAACAATGAGATGGTGAGATGGTGAGGTCCCAGCTCACGAGAAAGATTAATTAATTGCTCTTCTTATCAACTAATAGCATAGGAGGACTTGACTCATCTTTTCAGTTATCGGATTCCTATCCTATTACTGAAGAAGAACCAAACAAAACAAGTAATCCCTTAATATGTTTACATTTACAGCGCTTTCTAATAGCATTTACGTTTACATTTTTATTTTCTAACTAAACAGCACCTATCTCGCAGTATTGGATTGGAGAAGTAGAATGGATTTATATCCATCACCGCGTTATCCCTCAAAAATATATTCAAAGTGGAAAAAAAGACGGACCGAATTTATGGAACGATTCCATGATGTATCAACCGTCGAGATGATCACTTCAATTCTCTCCAAGATGTCAACCGCGAAGGCAAACAGATAGTGGACGTAGATAAACAGAGCTACAGAACAAAACCTCGAAGCTTGGGAGCAGGACGAGAAGAAAGAGTAACTAAAAAAGCCACAGGTGATGTTGTGTATCTCATCGCGCTCAAGAAACGTACACTTGTTAGATCCCGATCGGCAAAACACACCCAGGAAATATACGCTAGTACTAAGAGTATTATTTACACAGACCGGCCGGCAACCTTGAGGCCGCCACCGACGGCCGCGCCCGCAACAGGCTCCCGCTCCTCGGCTGCCGCAGCAACCCGATCAACATCTCCGCCTGTCAAAAATCGACAGTAATTCCATCAAAAGCGAGACAACGACACAGATGAAATGATGACACTAGCGTGAGGGTGAGCAGCTAAGCGAAAGAGAGTGTGCAGTGCACTACCTTGGCTCTGAGCTTTGGTCGCGCGGAGGATGACTGGGAGAGCGCGACGAGCGGTGGGATGGCGCCCTCGCGCGCGACCATGGTGCGGTACGCGGCGCTGTCCTCGCACACCTGGAGGAGGCACAGCGTCGCCATCTCCTTCTGCCGGGGTGTACCGGCCTCCACCATCTCCACCAGCACGGGGACGCCGCCCTCCGCCACGGCCGCCGCCCGCCCCTCCGCGGTGCCCATCAGCGCGTGCAGCACGTACGCCGCCTTGTCCACCATCCCGAGCTCCGTGTCGGCCATCAGGTCCAGCAGGGCGCGCACGGCCCCGGCCTCCACCGCGCGGGACCGGTTCTCCCGGGCCCCGCTGCACAGCGCGTACAGCGCCGTCGCCGCGTCCTTCTTGCCCCGCGCCCCGCCGGACTCCAGGAGCGAGACCAGCACCGGCACGGCGCCTGCGCGCCCGATGGCCACCGCCGCGGAGCCGTCGAGCTGCGCCAGGCGGAGCAGCGCGCAGGCCGCGTTCTCGCGCGCCGCCGGGGACGCGGCCGACTTGAGCGCGCGCACCAGCGGGCCGACCGCGCCGGCGTCCACGACGGCGCCCCTGTTCTCCTCGCAGAGCGACAGGTTGAGCAGCGCGGTGACGCCGTGCTCCTGGAGCAGCGGGTCCGGTCGGGACAGCAGCGCCACGAGCGGCGGCAGGGCCCCCGCGGCGACGATGCGGAGGCGGTTGTCCGGGTTGTGCTTGGCCAGCAGGCGGAGCTCCATGGCGGCGCCGCGGAGGTCGTCCAGCGACGACACGGGCGACTCGAGCTCCTCCACCAGCGACGCGATGGCGCCGTCGGTGGCGCAGGACAGCAGCAGGCGGTGTATCCCCGTGGGGGATGAGGACAAGAGTTGGTCGCTGCCGCAGTCGCTGAAGGCGCCGTCGGAGCATGTGGAAGAGTCGCCGCTGTCACTCCGGCAGCTGGTGCTGCGGCGCCGGCGCGGGGAAGTCGACGCGTCGGACTCCATCGCTGCCGGCCGATCAGAGAATCAACAGTGCATTGGAGTAGTTGTGGTTTGGGGGGCAACCGAGTCAGCCGTGGGCGTTGCTATGCTGCTCTGCTTCGGATCGCTCGGGAGGAGTATATGTACAGGTTGAAGGGGAGTAGGTGCTGGGTATGTGACACGTGCGGTGGGGCCCGGCGCGTCCGGGGTCACGTGAGCTTGGTGCGTGGGCGCGCTGACACGTGCGGCCGGTGCCGAACTGGCGCCTGGCTGGATCCCGTGGGGCCAACATAGCAGACGGACAAGGACGATGATGGATGAGGACTCGACCCGGTCCGCTCCGTGCGTGCGCGGCGCGGAGGGCATTTGGGGAGATAGCGAGCCGTCGTTCGCTGTGCAGTGAACCTGGAGGGAGGAGGACGTACTTTGCCACGATGGGGTTGCCTCGCCTCATCGTCACATCACATTAACAAGCCTGCACGCATGCAGACACAAACACATACACCTGTTGCTATACGTACATCATAGTGATGGAGCTAGAAATATGAAAGCCTAAAGCTTAAATAGGGCGCAACAAATAGAATATTGATTTTCTAAAAAATTACGTACTAGTTTAAAAGATTTAAAGTATGATTATAAAGACAATCCTACGGCTCAAACCCAATTTACCTTACACCTTTATATATATATATACATATATATATATATACATATATCTATAACACTCAAATTTTGTTTTGTCTGGCTATTTTGCAAAAAACCCCTTAAGTTTTTCTGAAATTAACCCATAGTCCGCTGGCTATTTAAAAAAACCAGTTAAAGAAGAAAAATATGTTATTTTACGAAAACCCCTTGAGTGTTTATAAAATTAACCCGTAGTCCCAATGCGAAAAGAAAAGGAGGGTTTGGATGAAAAAAGACCTCCGCGTCCTCTCTTCCGTCCCCATCCGTACCGCGCTGCGTCCCTCCCTCCCGTCGCCGCTCGGAGCTCCCGCACCGTCGCCTGGACCTTCGCCCTTTGCCTGCTTCCTCCCTGTGTCGTCGTCCCGCTGCAACGTATGGGTATTTTGCTATATATCTATAACTATCTATAAAGCGAGTAGTGTTTCCACCTAGATTTTGTTTTGCCTGGCTATTTTACAGAAAACCCCTTGAGTTTTTCCAAAATTAACCCGCAGTCCGCCTTGCTATTTAAAAAACCCAGTTAAAGAAGAAAAAGAGGTTATTTTGCAAAAAAACCCCTCGAGTGTTTATAAAATTAACCCGCGGTCCTAATGCTGAAAAGAAATAAAGAGATTGGACTGAAAAAAAGATCTCCTGCGTCCCTCTCTTTCGTCTCCATCCGCGCCATGCCTGCGCCACTCCCTCCCGTCGCCGCTCGGAGCTCCCGCGCCGCCGCCTGGACCTTCGCCCTCCACCTGCTTCCCTCCCTGCGTCGTCGTCCCGTTGCAACGCACGCGCATTTTTCCCTCCCTGTGTCGTCGTCCCGTTGCAACGTACGGGCATTTTGCTAGTATATATATATATATATACGCATGTCATTCAGAAATGATATGTTTCACGATGAGGCTTACACATATCGTCTGCAAATTAAAATCACGCGCTCTTTTTACTTGTATAGGTTGTTTATTGAAAATTTCTTGTCATAGTTTTGGGCAAATATGGCAAGGACGATCGGAAATATAGATACTGAGGCATACATGAACGATGCAAAAGACCATGAGCCTAATTGAACTGTGTTATGTTTAGTCTATATACTGGGTTGCATTATTTTTTATATATTCTTGTACATAATTTCTTTTATGTATGATGTTGTGAGCCTCAAAGAACAGACAAAGACGATTCAAGTTTTTTATGAATGTAGCCATGTAGGAATGTGTAGGAATGTGATATATTGGAATTATCGCATACGGTCCTGTTAAGAGCCTACTACTCTTTTAGAGCTAGGTGTGCCTCATGCAGGGTGATCCGTCTTGTCTCCTCACCAGCCCACCTCACCAGCCCAGGGCAACCCGAGATGAAGAAGCAAGAAAAGAGAAAAGAGAGAAAAAAAAGAAGGTGGGACTCACTATAATTTTTTTTATTTTTAACTAGATATTCATTGACATAGGGTTACATATATTTTTTACAATTGCAAGTACCATGGTAAGTGGGACGAGGACCTAATCAAAACAGCCATAGAGACGTCAAGACCTATATATGGTATTTTGGTTCAGAAATGAATTTGACACTCGACGTCAAGACCTAAAGTGAAATTATTTCTCATAATTTCATGGGAGTATGTAATGGGTCCACCTCACCAGCTTTCTTTAAATAACAGGCTCAACTATAAACTGAACATGTCCGGGGGGAAGTTACCCTGTTGGAAATGAGAAGTGAGAAGCTTCAGCGGCCGCTTTCTAAAAAAACCCAGTCCTGTATGACTTCTTCGTAACCTATGCCCAAAGGCACATATGCAAGCTAAACTACAGTACTGTACGACTTATTCGTAACATATATCCGAAGGCACATATGCAACCTAAGCTTGTCAAGGTGCACGTACAACCCAAGTCACTAAGAATGATAATGATCACATATACGTGTCTGATTGCAGAAAATAACAACAAAAGATACATTACAGCACAAAAACTCAAATGAAGAGATGAAGGCCATTCATGATTTAGTATCTACAAAGTTAATTACATCAATCAATTAAGGGATACTGTAGTCCGGCAAATTCTACGTATCCACGTTTGAATCACTACTTCACTACAAGTGTACAACCCAACGAAACAGTTTAATTATGAGATGTGAACTACCATCGAAAGTCCTGATTAATTAAGTTGGTACGGAGGACTTCAGAATTTTGCCCAGATTTTTGTAGTGCTCTAAAAAATCTGAAAAAAATTAATGAGTGCTCCTTAGTAGGGATGAAAACGGACGGAAAAACCTCATTTCTACTTCCGTTTCTATATTATTTAGCGAAAACAGGATCCGGTTTGAAAAATACGAGTTCGAAAACGAAATCAGTATATATGGGTGCACGGAAACGGTCAGAACCTAAAACTAAATCGAAATTTACATATCTTCTAACCACGTCTTAGTTCATTCTTTTGATAATTAACGAGGTAATTAAGATAATTCTACCAACTAGTTGGAATTATAAGATAATTGATATGAACGGTCTATGATAACATACAATCATTCACTTCATATCAAAAGAATCTCGACAGATGGAGGATAGGGTAGATTTTGTTTAGATGGCCAAGACGGATGAGCCTTCTAGACATAAATATACATAAATATTGATGGGCCTGAAATTTGGGTTAAATCCAAAAATATTCTGATTAAATACGGAATTCCACGAAAACGGACAAAAAAATATTATTTTTACTTCCGTTCCGTTTCTAAGATTTTTCCAAAAATACGAAATCAATCGGGTCAAATATAGAAAAACGGATGGGTCGGGATGAGAAAAATTTCGTCCGTTTTCAACCCTACTCCTCAGTTACTCCTAAGCCATTGCTAGAAGTTTCGTAATTTTTAAACTTGTGTAGCCACCTGTAGAAATCCGCAGAGGCCACCGTGTTAAAAGAAATAGTCGAGCTGGAGCCCTTCTTGCCTCCTGCTGAGCAGAACATTGGCCACGGCAAAACCCATCTCGGCACAAGCCCCTGCAATGCAATGCACTGCACAGCAACTCTCTGCTCCACTCCAGGCCATCTTCACCAGCTCACCCTTTCCCTCTCGCTGCCAGTCCTGTCCCACCTGCAGAGGTCGTCCTCCACCTAAAGCAGACACGTGCCGGCCTCCAGCTTCAGGAGATCACAACCACCAAATATAATTATTAGTAGAAAACATGAAGGAATTTTTTATTTGCAGTTTTTTTATTGATTAACTATGAAAAGTCCCTCAGAGAAACCTGAGACGTGAGCAATTTAAAGTGAAGCCTGAAAAGTCCTCACCATGATTCTGCTGATGTGCTGATATGCTTGGAAGCAGCAACATCCCATCCTAGATTTGATTTTTTTTATTTAGATAATGGATGAGAATCCGTCCTCTATATACAGCCAAAAAATAAAGCCGTTCAGATTTGATGATTGCAGGTTTAGAAATCTCTGTAAAAATATGTACCTCCAATGGTGCAATGAAGTACTTTGAGATATTTAACACAGTTGTGTAATGAAGTTCACATACTGAAGTTCAAAATCAAAATGTACCTTTTTCTTAATCCTGTGCATCTGCTAGAAAAAAGAATCCACCAGATATCAAACTCATCTTACACAGTACCATTATCTAAAGGAACAAGTTCGTATTACCTCCTGCATGTACTGATAAAAAAGAACAGTTCAAAAATTGCTTATGGTTTAAGTAAGCGGTATAAAAAACTAAAGCTTATCTAAATCATGTTTCTTGCCTTCATCAATAGAAACAAAGAATCTGGCAAATGAAATGGAAGAATATTAACAAACCAAAGGTGCAGTATGGTTTGAACAGGGACTGTTAGTACTATAAATGATGCACACAAAACGGAAACCTTTTTCTCAAATGGCTACAAAAATCAGTTATATCTAAATACATGTTTGGGTCAAGAAGTACATTAACTGGAATTGTGTTTGGCATCTGATCTATCAGGTACCAGCAATAGTCTGCATGGCAGGTCAAACTGAGTTGTGACAAACCTGGGTTGCCAAGTATTTGTCAGGGCAAATCACCATCAGCATTAGGGACAGTATATGATCTATGGGCTCATTGCCTCAAAATCCATAATTAAAATGACACGCTGCAACACAAATGAAAATGTAATGAAATTTCACTGAATTGGAACTGCAGTTTGATTTTATTGAATTACCTGTCGTTCTCAATGATTATTGACCTGGAAGGCCATATCTGTGTTGTTCATCAACTACTGAATGTCTCTGTCACCCATGGACCAGCACAAGATGGCGAGTGTGAGTGTAGCGGATAGGGGGTCATGGCAGCAGAGTAGTCACCTCAGGTGACCAAGTGAAAAGGCAAAGCAAATGTTCAATGAAAGCTGCACCATGATATGCACTTCTGCGTTACAAGTACAACAAAAGAAAATTGTTCAAATGGCCAGAAAAAGTGTCCATGGCATGTAACTGCAGATTGGGGATGACTGATTGGATGAGGAACAGATTCTAGTTGCTACTCAGTGATACAAGTCAGTAAAGATGAATTTACTATGTCTATTGAAGATGAACATGAAATCCTGCAGATACAGGAAGGGATAAACAGAGATGTATCACCTGGACTGGATGGCTTCAACACAGTTCTACAGATCAGCTTGGCCCTGGATAAACACAGATGTAGTTTTTTTTTTGTACAGCAGTTCTAAATTACAGACAATATACAGAAACTCTAACCTCGAGTTACATTGTTTCCATTCCTAAAAAAAGGAACACTTGCAGCTTTGGTTTTAGTTCTATATGTTTTCCTTTATTTAACCTGTTCTATATGGAGATACATAACTATGAAATTCTGCAAATGCCAGCTTTTTTCAATAATGGATATTAACCCAGCCTCCACATCCAAATATGCATCCAGCATGCGATTGCCAACTAAACCTTCCTTTTCATGATGTTCTTCCTGCAATTTGTTATTAGTTCCAGAATAGTGTTCAGGCTTCAGAATTCAGATTAAATGAAACATTATGGATGCATATGCCTAATATGAATAATTCCTTCTTGCATTACCGCTCCGTATTCCTTTTCTATTGGCATTCCTTACTCCTTATAGCAGTCACTTCCCCTGCACCATCAGGGATTTGAACTGCATGAAGAAAAAAACTCTCAAGGCAGGGATAAAATACAGTACCTTGGGACAAAGTTTCACCAAAACCAAAAAAGGGCTGCTTAATGACTAACCATAGTTGTTCAATAAAAAACAAACCTCAACATTACATAACTTCATAACTCAATTTCCTAACTGCTATGGCTTAGAAACCAGCGTCAATACTGCAGCCACACCCAGAGTTTGAAATCATTCCAGCCTTCTGTTTCCAGAAACCCAGCCATGTCCATGTCAAATTTAGGTTCAGATTGACTAAAAAAAATAGGTTCAGATTTGAGGGTATGGTGGAGAAAGTAGTTTCAATTGCTACAAAAACATTTTATTTACTAATTTTTTTAACTCTCTCTATCTCAGCCACCATAAAGTTAGAATAATATTTATCAACCAGAAATTAGATTGGTGAAAATAAGAGATGATCTCAATAAAAATGTAGGTTTTTCATCCATATCAGCAAGTCAAGATAACTTAATTCATACCTCATGGAGAATAATCACAGCACAGCTGATGATGACGAGCTGATGTCTCCATGTTATTGGGCTCTTCTTGTGATATAAATTCAAAACAGCAAGGAGCACATCTGTGTTCCATCATGTCCCAAAACAACAAACCTAACACTGCATATGTAGCCTCTTTACCATGATGCAATATTTGTTCAGAAGTAAACACATGGATTTGATTCTTGGTACAGATCCAACTACATTCCTGAACTTCCTTTGCTCCTTGATCTTCCATTGACCTCCACATCCTGGCCATGCTTTCCCACTTACATCTGGCACCATAAGATTGAGCCAGAACAACGTACGGTAGTGAGGATCGAGGCTTCAGTTTCATCAGCTTTTCTGCAATCAACTCTGCCATGCCAAAGTCCCTTTTGATCAATGAGGCCTCAAGAACATTGGATAAAGAAAAAACAATACATTTTTGCAACTTGCTCTCTACAAAATCTACGGCCTCTCTAAGCATTCCTGCACGGCTTAACATGTCAACAACACATATGCGGTGCTCAACACCAGGAACAATATGGTATTTGTCTTCAAATAGGGAAATAATTTTTATTCCTTCTTTTACAAGACCTTCCAAGCTACAAGCAGATAAAACACCAGAAAGTGTAATCCTGTCTGGTTGGATATTACACTTCAGCATCTGCCAAAACACTTGAAGAGCTTCTTTACCTCTCCCATTGCATGAAAGACCAATGATCATTGTATTCCACAATACCAAATCCTTGAAACTAACCCTGATGAAGATTTTCTTGGCATGTTTCAAGGAAGCTAATTTGCAGTACATGTCAACAAGCGCAGTAGCAATGATTAAATTATCTTCAAGGCCAAGTTTAAAAATCAGGGCATGAATTTGAGTGCCTTGTTCCACCAAACCAAAACATGAACTCCATCTCAGCACACTCGCAAAAGTAAACCCAGTTGGAAGAATACCATTTTGCAGTGCCATCGTGAAAAGACCCAGAGCTTGCTCCATTAATCCACTCCTAGCATAGCCTGATACCATTGCATTACATGTTTCAGAGTTCCATGTTGCCATTCCTTCAAAAAGACAAACAGCATCGGCAAGTCTGTCAGATGCACATAATATGCCAATACCAGCACTACAAATGAGAGAATTTCTAAGGAACCCCATTTTGACACAGTGGGCCAACAACTGGTCACCCTTAGACGAATCCTCAGCATCTATGCATGCACTGAGCACTGTGGACAAACTGCACTCATCAAAAAATAATCCATGGCTCCTAATCAACCGGAAACACTCAAACACCCAACTTCTCTGGCCATCATCCCTGTACACTGACATGACGGAATTCCAAGAAACAATATCATGTCCATTCATACTCCAAAACATCTGCACTGCATGTTCCATGAGGCCGACACGCCGATACATATTGATGAGTGCATTGCCGACTACAGAATTCTGATGTGTGAAACAGTGGCGAACAGCAGCTCCGTGGACCTCTAATCCATGGCGAGCAACCTGAACAGCTGACAAAACAATGGAGAAGGTGAAGCTGCTAGGCCTGACACCTGCCTCCAACATCATTGAAACGAGTCTTAACGCCTCATTGTTGCGCCCACCGTCAATGTAGCCTGACATCATGGAGTTGTAGGCGACGGCGTCCCTGTCAGGCATTTCGTCAAACAGCCTGCGTGCGGCCAGGAGATCGCGGGATTTGAGCACGGCGCCGAGGAGGATATTGCGGGAGAATATGTTGGGTTCCAGGGCGTGGCGGAGAACGGAGACCGCGGACGGGGCAGCACCGAGGCGGGAGTAGGCGGCTGCGAGGCAGTTGGCAAGGAAAACGGGCCGGAAGAGGCGGGAGGATTTGAGGAGGTGGGCGTGGAGCGCGGCGGCGGCGCTGAGGGAGGCGCAGCCAGAGAGGAGAGCGGAGAGGGTGGAGACGGTGGGAACGGGTGGTGGAGGCATGGTGGCGGAGCGGCTCGCGCTGCCATTGCCGGCTCGGCGACGCTGGCCCACCGATGGGTTTTGCACTTCTACCGCGGCCGCCGTTCCTCCACGCTGCGCCTCCAATCCTGCGCGGGGCCGCGCCTGCGCACCTCCAAGCGTCTCTGGCAGTAGTGCGCGGCTCTTGCGAGTCTCCGCCGGCTGGCCGCCGCCGCCGCCGCCGCCTTCTGCTCGAGCGCGTGAGGCGCGCGCTGCCTCTGCTCTCTGTTCCGCGTCTACCGATCCGCAGGCTTGGGGTTGTCAGGTTGTGTGGAGCATGAAGCAGGAAGTTGGGCCAGAGAGGTGGATGGGCCACAAGGCCCACAAGTGGTGGAGTACTTCGGTTTTTTGGGTCCTCTGAATAGTAGTCCCGTAATACATACTCCACTATATTTTTTAATTATATTATAATTTGAGACCAAACATGAATTAGTATATTCTCTGAATTGTTTGCCCCTAAAGTACGAACTTAGGAAGCTAAAAATTATAAGAAATTTGGAAAATCAAGGAAAATATATTTTTTCCTTTTTTAGTTCTTAAACTTGTATGAAAACGTTATAGCATGGAAAGTTTCAATTAGTTTAAAAGGTTTATATATGTGTCGAAGTAACGGGAACCGGGCTCCCCATCCTTCTCGGGTCTTCAGGACATCAACAATACATATTAAAAAGACGTACAAGATCTACATCTTTAAGATGTCTAAAAGAGAGTTCACACCTATAAGATCTACAACTTCAAGGTGTTGAAGATCAGTGTGCAACTTTTGACATCCGTTTCAGACTATGTCCATCAAGAACTCATCTTCATCGACATCTTTGAGAAACTCGTTCAAATCAACAAGAAAACTTATGAATCAGCGATGGTCGCACGCACCCCCGGGTATGTTTGCCCTGAAGACACGCTATGTCCTGGGCATGCTGTTATAACAAGCCAAATGGGCGGCCTAGCCTAGCACGGTATAGGCTCGCTGGTGGCACGGCCTATTAGGCATGTCACTATAGTAGGCCATGACGTGTCGCCCCAAGTGCCAAGGCCACAATCCAAGCATAGCCCAAGGAGGTGCTGGACCGTGCCGGGCCGGCATGGCTACTATTGCGGCACCTGGGCCGTTAGCCAGCCCACCAACACACATGACCCATAAAATTTGAAAGTGCAGAAAAAAGTAAAAAGAAAAGATAATATGAAGAAAAAATGGATAAAAGATCAGAGATGGCAACGGGGAATTCCCTGTCGGGGAATGACTCCCTATCCCCGTCCCCACCTAGAGGAAAATTCTATGTCCCCGTCCCCGCCAATTCTCGCGGGGGAGTTCTTTTCCCCATCACCGCCCCGATGGGGATTTTTGTATCTGATGGGAAACCCGTCCCCTCGAACATGAGACTTTGTTACTCGTCACCAGTAGACAGTAGTAATAACACAAGCAAATAAAAAGAAAATTTATAATCATACATCATCAAATTCAAACCCAACATCAAACATTCATTAAGGATGTGGGGTGGGCACCTCGGTTGGACCGTCAATTTCCTATCCGCAACATGTGAGGCTAATGGAGAGTCGGGTACGCGGGTTTACGGGGACGGGGAATGACCGTCCATACCCGCCCCATCATACCCGACGGGGATAGAAAAATCCCCATTTTAATCCCCGTGGAGATGCACTTTCCCCCATCCCCGTACCCTAATGGGTGAATTCCCCGCGGGGAATCGGGGATCGGGTCCCCCCATTGCCATGCCTATAAAAGATAGGGAAAATATGGGGAAAAATTAGGAAAAATAGAAAATATATCCTAAAATATACGATAAAGTGTGAAAAAAAATAAGAGAAATATACAGGAAAAATTTGAAAATTGTAAGAAAAACAGATGGGTCGGCTGGGCTGTGCTCGTGCTTGGGTCGTGCTCGTGCCGGCTCGTCAGCAGGCATGTTGTGTCATGCCGGCCCATGTGCTAAGGTGCTAGCCCAAGCATGGCACGAGCAAATGGGTTGTGCCGTGCCTGAGCCGACCACAGTAAGGTCGTGCTCGAGCCGGCTCAGCTTAGCACGGTCCATTTGGCCAACTATACACGTAGTCGTCCCCGAAGCATGGAGCTGTTGTGAAACAAGACGTAGGCAACTCAAGGCCCCAGCAGGGCCTGAGCACACCCTCTGTCCCGGGCTCGCACATACACAGAAGTAAGACGTTACGTATCTGTATGGTCGGAACCTATATAACTTCTTATGTTCATTCTCTAAGGGGACTTGGACTCACACCACCCCTTTCCCGAATCTCTGAGGGGAGTGCTCACTACCCCGTTAGAGGAGTTCTATACTCCGACAATATGTAACGGAAATTTTAATGGGAAAATATGTCCACGTATTCACATATAAATAGTGCATACCTCAAGTTTATTTAAAAAATGAAATTGTGAATAAAAATAATTCCCTCTATTATAATGCCTTTTTTTGAAAATTTGAAACACTTATAATGACATACAAAGTCATTAGATGACTATATTTATTTATAGAATTTTGTGACACAACTGTTGTATTCTAGATCTTCTACAGACATAAGGTCAGTCTCAATAGGGTTTCATGAGATGTTTCATGCATATTAAATGATGTGTCACATCAGCAGATTTATAGTTTTTGTATGAAACGAGGAGAAAAAAGGGGAAAGGTTTCATGGAGATGAAACTATACGGTGTTGTTTCCAAAACATTGAAAACCGGGTGAAACCAGCACTGAGAGTTTTCTTTAGTTTCATGGACTACCTCTTATTTGTCGCTTCATAAAACTGTGAGAGCGGTAAGACCAGAAAAATGCTAAACTAACCCATGAAATTACGCGATGAAACTATAGAGAAAAACCTGTTTCATTGGGTATTAAAAACTGAGAAGTAAAATCTTATATTGTGGCTGGCCTAAGGGCTTCAAAGGCCTGCTTTAATTATAAAAGTAACGTTTTAGGCTGTATTTAATCTGTTTACTGTTTACTAAAGTCACTTTACATATTTATGTAGTATCCTGCAAGCAACGTAGTTGCGTGATTGTGTGCTCCGGGTCATCGTCACTAGATGGGCGTGCCTTCTGTATAAAGCTTGTTCGAACTGTGTAACGTTGTTTTGATGATTATACGAGAAAACCAAGGGAAAAGGAAAAATATGACATAAGTTGAAGGTATATTTTGGCACATTCGTTCATTAGTCATTCCAGAATAGGTGGTTAGTTCCACGGCATGTGTAGAGCAAAATCTGCTACCATAGTGGCCAGCTAAATCGTACATAAGATGTAACACGACCAGATAATAGGCAAAGGTTAGATGGTCTAACAGCTTAGACAATTTTTTCTATAACATTATTGCTAGCGATGACTAATGTACTTTAAAGTGGTTTGTCTTCTGTGGTTGTAAAATGGTCTTCGTTGTCACACCTCCTACATTACTTGGTTGCTCCAGTTCCTCACCTGTAGACAATGCTCGGCATATCTTCCAGTTAATTTTTAATATGCAATGATCATATGTATGTTTGGTAAATGACACATCGAAATTAAATAATGTCAACTAAGAAGATTGTATTGCATTGCATCGGAAGTACATCCTACAAAACATTTCAATGAAGACATAGCTCTGCAGCAAAAATCTAAACTTTTGTTTGAACTCATGTCCAACAAAGAAATTGCAGCATAAAAAAAACAATCTGTCAAATTCTAGATGACATGAGGAAATAAGAATTCCACATTCTTTGTAAATTCAGAAGATGTGCATACACCAAATACAAAACACACCCAAGGAATCTATCACATGTCCATGTGAATTCTACGATAAATCTTGGTGCCCATCTAAACTCCAGTACATCCCTTCTGTCACAAACTATAATGTTTTCTTCTAGGTTAAGCATCCAACATTATATTCAATGGCCTTAAATAGAAAATGAGAGAAACAAAAAGTAATTTGATCCTATAGAAATATTGTCAAACAAATTAAACAGAACATGCGCATGATATTTCTCTATCCCCAATTTCCAAGATCACTTTGAGTAAAGCACAATTATAATATAAATTTAGATTCTGACTATTCTTGCCCAATGAAACTCCTACGGTCCTAAGGCTGGAAGTTGCTGCAGTTGTAGTAATAACCATGAAGATCTAACGTTCCTGATTATATAACATACAAGGAGCACATTTATACAGAAAGCAAGCCAACTAACAGTATACCACTAAAAGTACATCTCCCATCTGGGATTTCAATGTACACCCCTTTAGACAGTTTAGAAAAACAGAACATAATAAATAACTTGCTAGCACATAGAACCATTGATCAAGTACATGTATTGCACATAATTCCAAACAAACATGACATAGGATATTACCAGTGGTTGTCAGTTAGTCCAGTGTCTGGTTACCAAATGAGAGAACATTAACACGCTAAACAAAACCAAATTTGGTGGTGAAACTACCTGGACCTACCTGGTAAGGCCCCTAACAGGCGATAAAGGAAAAATCACTTTGCTGAACCATGCTGAACAAACCTACAATAATTTCATAAAAAAAACTGCCTTACAGTTGGGAACCCCCAGGGCATTTGTACCCTTTTCATTGGGACACAGGCCTGCTCGCTCAACGGCTCGGAGGCTGCAACGCTCGCCAAGCATGCAGGCCCAATATGATTCACATTTACACAATACTGGTGCTGGTCATGACACGCATGCACAAGCAGAGAAATGAAGTGAGAAGGGAAGTTACCACATGTTGTGCGGCGGTGGAAGGAGGCTGCAGCAGGAGACGGCTTCACCTCAATCCGCACTGACGGTGTCACCACCGAGTCGGGAGCCGACGCTGCTGCCACCTTAATTGATGCTAAAGCGTGCGTCCCTGTGGGGTCCTGAAGTCGCCACCTCGCACACTGTTCGCTTGATGCACAGGTGCGCACGGCATGGATTGACCCTAGCAGTTCAAAAAAAAACATGTCAGAAGGTAAGAAAAATTTTGGGATGCATTTCCCTAAACAGTTTTGTGAACATGCATTCAAGACCAACAGTTCTAGTGATTATGTCATCCACAAATTCCCCTTGACCTTTTTCAACTGAACATCGATACACACAATAATTTACTCACATGGGAACTCCATCGAATATCTTCAAACCAATGAGATTGTGCATCTAACACTGCAGCCACTGACTTCTAAGGGAAAAGCTCAAAAACATAATCAATGAACAAAAGAATAACATTTTTGAGAACAAGAAGCAATGTACCTGAAATTTCCATTGATGGGAAGGGTTTGGTGCTGTTGAGGACACTTCAATTGGATGGATATGTACTACACCAAAAATGAGAATAATTGTAGCATTAGTTATAAGCATATCTGCGTGGATATGTTATTTAACCAAAAAGAGCTTCAAGACACCATTGTAACGCAAAAGAGATAAATCTTTATATTTTCTCTATAAATAGCCATGTGTGGCAAATAAATCAAGAAAGTTCTGTAAATGAAGAAAATATGTGTTATGTGTATTGTTGGAAGTTCCTTAAAGAAAGGAAAAAGTCTAGCAACATACGCAAAGAGATTTCAAATTGTTACACTTTACTTTCCCTAAGATGAGATTTCAAATCATGTGTACGCCGAAAGCATTTGATTCCGATTCGGCTCCAGCTCTGAGTGTAGAAACTTTATATGTAGAAATATTCTATATAGAAACTTTGTACATGGAAAATTGAACACATGCAGGCTGGAAAATGTGGCTTGACTGTGCTGGCATGTGGGCTGATTTTCCGAGTCTGACCCTGTGTAGAAAGTGGCTGGGCCGAAAAACACGTGGGCTATAGAACTGGTGGTGCGGCGACGCGCGAGTGCACAAAGGCTCGCACATTAGCCACACCCACTAAAGCACTGCGGAGCTCAAGAACTAATAGTGTACAGGATAAACCCCTAGGACACAATGGCATCCGTGGTCTAGCCTTGTGGTCTGCCAAAACATCTATTATGTCCTGTAAAACTCACCATCAGCACCACCAGTGCCTCAGGACCAGAGAGGAAGCCACACTGCCACATTGATTCGATAGGAACTAAGGGACAGCACCATAGTTGTTATGACGCCTAAGGCGAGCCGATCCCAGCTAGTGTTGTTCCTTCCAAATTCCTCAATTCTTCTCTGGAAGTACTTTCTTCTTTTGATGTCTCTTCCTTTCAGTAGCTCCATCACTGCATGGACATGCAGAACAAGTGAGCAACTGAGTTAAACAGGAGTTTTTCCAATTTAAAGTTTTCATGTGTGGTTGGAGGGGCAGCAACAAATATTAGAGTTTACACATACAAAAAGGTTTCTATGGTCTGCAAAATGCATACTGCACAAGCTCTAACCAATTGGTAGCAACTATGTTTGGCTAATATGAACAGCTACTAAAATTAAGTAGTAATCTGGTGTACACCCCTATCATTATCTCTCATGAGGGCTGGGTGCTCAGAAAACAGAAAGATGTGTTCTACGAAAAGAAGTCCTCCAGACATGCATCTAGGACCAGCTTATGCAAATTGGTCCCTGTGCATTGCATCCTACAGGGTGTTTAGACAACTGAGGCTACAAGATATAATTTGAGTAAGAAGGAAAATATCATCAGTACAAAAAAAGTAAGCTGTACATAACATGGGCTTTGAACACAGCCTTGGGGGATGGAGGACGATGTTACCTGCCACAGAGGGAGGCCAATTTAATGTCACATATGTGTGAGATAATCAGACATATGGGAAGACTAACATTTCTGCATGTGGTTTATGTTTGGCTCATCCAGGGACAACAGTTTTCCTGTTCAGCTTGTTGTAGAGATATGCTTTGTGGTTGGAAAACAACTCCAACAAAAATACAGAAGCCAAATATTCCAGTTTTCCACAGATCAACTGATTGAGCAACAATTTTTAAGAGTCAATCCAACTGTAACCAGGATTCTTTGTAATTCTTCTCTCATACATCATACTCCTTATTTCTGCTGATTTAGTCCAATTCCCTAGAGCAGCAAGCCCACTGGACAGTTGCACATACAAGCTGGGATGTGATGATTCCATCTCCATCAGCTTCTTCGCCACCTTCTGCATCATGGCCTCATTGCCCTGAGCTTTGCACCCACCAATAATAGTTGTCCAGCTCACCGCATCAGCTTTAAAGGGCATATTTTCAATGAATTCAACTGCTTCCTCCAGCCGACCCATGCGGACTAAGAGGTCAGTCACACATGCGTAATGCTCAGCTGATGGACTCACACTGAAGTCTGCTTGCATCCGGTGAAACCATGTCAAGCCCTCTTTGACAAGTCCAGAGTGGCAGCATGCAGAAAGGACAGCAATAAATGTTCGTTCACTTGGTTTAATACCCTTAGTTTTGATCAACTCCATGAGTTCCAATGCTTCATGTCCATACCCATTGGAAGCATAACCAATCAGCATTGAGTTCCATAAGACCTCGTCTGGCTTATCGATTTCTTCGAAGATCCTGCACCCATTTGCTAGGCTTCCACATTTGCAATACAGATCAATGAGTGAAGACGCAACAACATGATCAGATTGCAAACCAAGAACAGTGGCTAGAGAAAAGATCTGCTCTCCAAAACTGATAGAGCAAATGCTGCTTGATGCACTCAGAGCACTGGCTATAGCAACCTTGTCAAGCTGCAAACCAAGTCGATGCATCTCACAGAATAGCCCAAGTGCATCACTAGCATGCCCATTCTGGCTCAACCCAACCACAATAGAATTCCATGAGATCACACTCTTACCAGTGATCATATCAAAAATTCTTCTCGCCTCTTCTATCTGCCCACAGTTTGAGTAAACAGTGATCATTGAGTTGAGCACTATGGTATCATGAAACCTAAGCTCTCTAAAAGCTCTGCAAGCATCCTCCCAGAGGCCACATTTTGAGTAGAAATCAATGAGTGCACTTGCTACTATTATGTCATTGACTGCTCCACTTTTTAGACCACACCCATGAATCTGCTGCCCAGGATTCACCATGACTGAAAAACCACATACATTCAAAATGCTGGCATAAGTTGAAGAATCAGGTGACATATCTGATCGCATCATCCTTGCAAAAAGAGCAAAAGCATCATTTCCACAGCAGGCAAATGCACAGCCACTGATAAGAGAATTCCACAGAGCAATGCTGGGTTTCTCCTTTCTGTCAAAAAGTTGTATCGCCTCAAGCAAATGTCCACAAGAAGCATAACCATATATGAGTGCAGAAAGTGAGAACTCATCAATCTGAGTTAAACCATTAAGGACATAGCGAGCAGAATCCAAATCCCCACATTTGCAGTACATGTTAACTAATGCACAACTCAACACCAAATCCTGTTCAATCTTGGAAACCACCATCCGAGCATGAGCCTGCCTCCCAAAATCATACTTCATCCGATCAGCACAAGCACCAACAACTGTCGCAAGCACAAAAGGGTCATTCCATGGAGAAGAGGCCTCTGCACCGTTGCATTGTAGACCAACCGTCCTGAGCAATGCAAATGCCTCATCCGCCCGGCCACACCGGACATACCTATGCAAAACAGCATTGCAAGCCACAGCATCCTTGATGGGCATTTCAATCAGCAGGGAACGGGCCATGTCGAGATTGCCTGTCGATACAATGCCGGTTATGATTGTATTCCATGAGAAGGTGTTCCTCTCGGGCATGGATCGGAAGATATTAAGCGCTGCATGGTGGTCTCCGGAATTGAGGTGGGTGGTGATAACAGAGTTGTAGGAGAAGCAGTTCTTGACGGGCATTTCGTCGAACAGGCGGTGGGCGTCGTGCTGGTGGAGTGGGGAGCAGCGCGCATACATGAGGAGCAAGGAGTTAGAAGGTGGCAGCGATGATGGGACATGGCCAGACTTGAGAAGGAGCTGGTGCAGCTGCTGGCCGGCCACAGCACTGCAGGAGCGGAGGAGTTGGATGCAGTTGCGGACGTTGATGATGACGGCCATGGAGAAACAGCACATTCACTAACCACAAATTGGCAAATAGTGAAGGAAATTGGCAGAAAGTTCAAACACTATAACTCAGTGAGAATAATGAAGCTATGAGCTAGACTGCTAGAGGTATAACCTGCAGGAGCCAGGTCGTCGACTTCCCGAGAGGACAGGACTTGACAGTCACAGGATCCGGCAGCCGGCAGCCGGCAGCCGCAGCGCAGAGGGCAGAGAGCCAAAGAAGGGGCGAACGGCGGGTCGGCGGCCAACGGCGACGCCGCGACAGCCAGGGGCAGGACGCAGGCGGCACAGCGGTAGGGAGCCAGTCAGTCAGCCAGGAATCCCACCGTCTCGGCCTCCTGGGCTCCCAGCGCCAGCGGCCGCGGGGATCTGTGGTTGTGCCGATGCGGCAGCGCAGCAGAGAGTGGAGGTCTGCGCCTCCGCAGCTCGGGTCGGGCGGATGACGGCGGCGAGGAGAGGTGGACTGGCGGAGAGAGGCTTCGAGCAATCGAGCCTACGAGGCGTTGAGGGGAGGAACGGCGGCGCCAGCGCGGTCACGCGCATGCGAAGCAAGGGAAATTGCCTCCTCCTCGGTCATTTCCCCAGCTGCTTATTGGGCCTTACTCCTAAGTACTAGGTCCCTCAATTTAACGGACCACCTGACCCGACACAGCCCAAGCACACTCATGACACGGTCTGCAATGGTATGACCCATTAGGCATGACTTCTGTAGCAGGCCATGCCGTGCTGGCTCATGTGCCGCCCTTTCGGTACGGCTCGAGGGGAGGCCGAACCATGCCATGCCGACACGAACCCATCAATGGCCCATGGCTCGAGGTCGGCTCGTTGCTCCGCATCCATACTCATCGAGACTCGCCCTCCTGCACCGCAGACGCCGCCTCTCTCTTCCTCTCGCCGCGCCGGCGCCACCCGACCTTTCCTCGTCGTCGGCCTTGCCCCCGTCGTGTCGGCCCATGGGTCGTGCCGTGCTCATGCCGACACGTACAGGAGTCATGTCGTGCTGTGTCGACCCACGGGCTCGGGTGGCGTCCTAGGCACGGCACGCCCAACCAGAGCGTGCCGGCACGATCCACCCCTTCCCGTGTCGTGCCGGGCTGGGCCGCACTACAGTTTGTGCGTGCCCGGGCCGTACGGGAAGGCTCGGCCCATCTGACTAGCTCTATCGTCGAGTTTCAAATTCATCCCTGAACCTTGACATGTCCCTCAACTCTTAAAACCAATACAAATAAGATTTCAAAATGATTTGAACGATGGTTTCGACTGACGTGACGTTGATAAAGTTAAAAAAATAAGCCTCACATGCCAATAAATGTTCAGTTAAAAATAAAAAAATACAATAAAACCCACACCATCACCTCTCTCTTTTCCCTCTTCTTCCTTTCTCCTTAATATATGTTGTAGTATATGAAGCGATGGCGGGCATGGCGCTGGCGGCGTTCGGGTGCGTGGGCACGGTGCTAGGGCGGGTGGCGGTGGCACGTCGCCTTCGGGCTTCGGCCTCATGAGGCATATGACTTGACTAGTTTTTTTAAAATTTGCTGCCTGTCTTAAAATAAATTGTGGATCAATGATGTTTTCGCGCCATGACAATGGCGAACCACCATGTGCATGATACGCGCGTATGCACTCCTTCGTGTTCTCCTCTCGCCATCGATCTCCTCTTCAGCTTACAAATACACTAAGCTACATACCTGCCTGTCTGCCTAGCTAGCTAACACGCAATTAACAAGATTGCTTGTGTGCTCCGATCCGGCCGCCTTGCTAGGCTTAATCAATTACACCAGACCGATAATACTCGTAATTCCGAATAACGAGACGGTCTTAAAAAACACCTTAACCACTATTTTTCTGTTATGATATAAATAAAAATAATAATAAATATATGATTTTATTAAAGTATTTTTTAAGGCTAATCTATGCCTATAATCTTCATAATTCTAAGACAAATAGATTTAGATTTTAAAGTTTGATAATAATCTTGTTAAAATCGATAAGTATTATCAATCTCATCGGTGGGGTTTGGCTGGGGTGGAGAGTCGGGTCGTGATGGTGGGGATGGATTTCTCCTTGTGTGTCGCATTATACATACATACATACATACATATATATACACGTGTATACATATATGTATATATAGTAAATATGTCCGTGCGTTGCAACGGACGTCATTTTATTTTATCATAATTATTTCAAAGTTAAAGTCTCATGTAATTCTAATATATTTTTTCTTTATGTCTTCATCTGAGGCCTATTTTAGCATTGGGACTGCGGTTTAATTTTATAAACACTCAAGGGGTTTTCTGCAAAATAGCCAGATGGACAAAAATTTTGGGTGAAAACACTACTTGCTTTATAAATAGTTATAGATATATATATACACACTAGGGTACCTTGGTACCGATGCAAATTGAGTATGTACCCAATTCAAACAAGCATGAAATTTTTAAATATGTTTAGGAATTACTTCTTTACTAACTAGTTCAAATAAGTTTCAACTGAATTTGAAGTCTTCGTGGTTAGATTTTGATTTTAGGTATATAGCATCTAAACATATAATTAGATATAATTAGTTAGGTATATAATAATAGATTGTAAAAATAAAGATGAATTTGAGTTGTTTTGTTGCTAGATATAGGTATAAATTAAATTCTTATATCTAGGTATATACTTAGAATTTTAAAATTTTTAAAAATTTGAGTGAATTTGTGTGTTTTCATACCTTGGTGCCCGCGCAAGATGATGCCACATATATATATATATATGTATGTATATGTGTGTGTAAGTATGTAGTGTGTGTATGTATGTATGACGCTCATCCGTTAGGACATGTATAACCCACATACGAGGGGTCGTCTCCAAGAGCCTCGAATCGGATGCACGGACAGCTAAAAAGATAGGTCATACAACACATAGATAGGAGGTCGTCTGCAAGCTATTTAATGTTATGCATGTAATCAAGATCAATCATAAATACCATTCTGTGTACCACTGTGTTGCTATTTGATAGATAATGTGTCGACAGGATGGTCGGTAGTACTTCAAAGGGGTTACCCAAGGAGGTAAAAGAGTGGTCGGGGCATCTTATCGATGGGTCTGACGGTCGACTCAAACACTAAGCGAGCCAAGAGACAAAGAGATTTTTATATTGGTTCAACGCTCCCGGAGGATAATAGGCCAACGAGCAGTGTTCTTTGTTGGGATGGAGTAAGATCAAAGTTTACAAGATGAGACCGAACTGAAGCCAAAGCGAACTAAGTGCCCCGAGTCCGAACCGAGTCCGAACCGCTTGCCCGCACGTCCTGCCATCCCTTTTATAGTCCAAGGGGGCAGTTACAAAGGGGACTTGGGGCTCAAGAAAGCTTGGTCATAAAGTAAAAAAACAAGTACATAGATATCCTAAAAAGTGAAACAGAATCGTCTTGGACTCTGTTCGCTGTGGGCGTCTTGTGCGCTGCCTTTCCTTGGGATCCGCCGTCTGCCAGTGCCTTGTTCGCAGTGCTATCAGATGATGTCGTTCCCTGTCGGGTGGTCTCCTGTTTGTCCTATCCGCGAGGCTTATCAAGGAAGCCTCGCTCCCAAGGATGGGGCTTCCCTTTTAGGGTCGGGACAAAGAGTTGAGGTCGAGAGAGGAGCGGACTAGGGTCAGACCCGGGGCAGGGGTCGGGACGTCCGACCTTGCATGAGGTTGGGCCGCCGACCCCGGTTTGAGGTCCATCGGTCCGCTCCAACCAGTCTTCTTTCTCTTGTGTGTGCTACCCTGGGGTGATATCCCCCGCAGCAGCCCCCGAGCCTAAGGACGTATAGGGCATCCGTCCTTAGAATCCGAATTCTTCCAGGTCATAGTCCCCAGCGGGTTCCCGAAGCATCTTGAGCATGCTTTGGCAGAGCCTTCGAGCCTGGAGTTGGATGGTACATCTAGGCTAGGGTAAGCCTGTAGCATCATTTTTCACCCATCTTCGGATTAAGCCATCGCCCGGAGGCTGATGGTGGTTGGCGAGGTCGGCTAGTCATAGCCTGGAGGCTGACGACTGCTCGGCAGGGCCATAGCCCGGAGGCTGATGGCGATCAGCGAGCTTGGAAGTCCACTACCCGAAGGCTGTTAGTGGTCGACCGAGGTCGGCTAGTCATAGCCTGGAGGCTAATGACTGTGTCGACAGGGCCATAGCCCGAAGGCTGATGGTGGTCCACCGCTCGGAGGCTGATAGTGGTTGACCGAGGTCAGCTAGTCATAGCCAGGAGGCTGAGGACTGCATCGGCAGGACCATAGCCCGGGGGCTGATGGCAGTCGGCGAGCTCGGCAAGCCCACTGCCCGAAGGATGATGGTGGTTGTCAAGCTCGTCGGGACCACTGCCCGGAGGCTGATAGTGGTCGCTCGAGGTCGGCTGGTCGTAGCCCGGAGGCTGATGACCATGCCGGTCAAGGCCATAGCACGGAGGTTGATGGCGGTCAGTGAGCTCGACAAGTCCACTTCCCGAAGGAGAGGCTGGCGAGGTCCAAGGCGGCCAAGGCCGCTACGGAGGAGAAGCTCACGGTGTCCGAGGCGGCGAGGACCGAGGTGGAAGGGAAGCTGGAGACAGCCAAGTCGGCGAGGGACGCCGCCGAGAGTAAGTGTCGGTACCGACATCCTTCTCTGTTTCTTTTTTTCTTGCGTTGACCGACCCCCTCTTTCAAGTAGGTCGCCTGTCGGTCTTTCACCACCAGATCGGGGACCTCAAGACCCGCTTGGAGGTGGCCGAGGCTCGGTCAGCCCGATGCTAGGAGGGGGCTCGGGCACTCTGGATGTGGCCGACAACGAGCTTTCACTGTTCGAGGAGACTGAGGAGACACTCTTTGTGCGGCTGCGTGACGGGTTGAGGCGCCTCCAGATCTTCGTGCGAGACGCTGCAAAGCTTGCAGTGACGCACGCCCTTGACGTCATGCATAAGCTTCATCCGCGCGTCAGGGTTGAGGCGATCGCCGAGGGCTGGCCCGTTGGCGTGGTGGAAGGCGACATCGAAGGCATCTATGCAAAGATCGAGCCGACGGCCAAGAAGATAGTCGCCAACATGGTCCTCTAGGAAGCCCTTGTAAAAACCCTAAGGTAGACAAACAGAGTCAGTAAGGGTCGAGGTTTATAAACTTCTTCCGACACAACAAAGTTCAAACTTTTTTCCATATTGGAGAATAGTTTTTAAACTGCAATGGAGTTTTAGTTTCTTCTATTCGCGTTGTGCCCGACTACCGCACGTTTGGTCACGACCTTAGCCCACTACGGCAGGGAACATGTCTTGTCTAGACCCGAGGGGTTTCAGATCGAGCCTCAGCGTTGTAGCCATTTACTTTGCAAATAGGTATACGATGAGGTCACTGGTGACCGAGCCCCCCGAGTGATTTGGCGTCGTATCTGGCTGTCTTGCATCAGGTCTCGACCCTAGCTGGCCCCGGGAGGGGACATGCCCTGGCTCAGATCGGAGGACATCAGGCCGAGCCATTGTGTTTGGCTAGATACGTTGTCCAGGTACTCGAGTGAGCTGCCGAGCCCCCGAGTAGCTCGAGCGCGCTTAATAGGCTTCCTTCCGGGGAACCCCGATCATTGCGGGTCGGGGCGCATAGCTCAGGATAGACCATAAGCGTACGTGGAAGTTATTGAGTGAGCGTAGGCTACTTGACGGTCAGGAGAAGCTGCCGAGCCCCCGGGCAGCTCGGGTGTAGTCAATAGACTTCCTTCCGGGGAACCCCGACCATTGCGGGTCGGGGCCACGTGGCTCAGGGCAGACCATAAGCATGGCGCGGAAGTTATTGAGCGTGCGCATGCTGCTCGGTGGCCGGGCGGAGAACAAATCAGAGTAACGTGATAATCAGATAGACATCAAAGCTGCTTTATTAAAAGAGCTGAGTGCAGAGTACGTAGCTGTTCAAGGGTAGAATCGACGCAAGGACCCGATGTTCCACGAAGAAGCTTGACCTGCGTGATCGCACGTACCAGCACGCCAGAGGACTACTGGGAGAGGGTGAGGCGGCTGAAGTCGTCGGCACGGAAGACCGGGCTTTCAAAAACGAACGTTGTCCCAGCGGGCGCCGTGAAGTTGATGGAGAAGACAGCCATCAAACCGCTTGGAACGGTGAAAATGCACCCCTACTTGGCGCACCAACTATCGATGGGATGGTCGGCAGTTCTCCAAGGGGGTTACCCAAGGATGTGAAAGAGTGGTCGGGGTGTCTTACCGATGAGTCTGATGGTCAACTTAAACACTAAGCGAGCCAAGAGACAAAGAGTGGTCGGGGTGTCTTACCGATGAGTCTGATGGTTCAACCCTCCCGGAGAATAATAGGTTTACATCCAGTGTTCTTTGTTGGGGTGGAGTATGATCAAGTTTACAAGATGAGACCGAACTGAACCCAGAGCGAACTAAGTACCCCGAGTCCGAACCGAGTCCGAACCGCTTGCCCGCGCGTCCTGCCATCCCTTTTATAGTCCAAGGGGGCAGTTACAAAGGGGACTTGGGGCTCAAGAAAGATTGGTCATAAAATAATAAGTACAGATATCCTGAAAAGTGAAACCGAATCGTCTTGGCCTCTGTTCGCTGTGGACATCTTGTGCGCTGGCTTCCCTTGGGATCCGTCGTCTGCCAGTGTCCTATGCACAGTGCTGTCAGATGATGCCGTTCCCTGTTGGGTGGTCTCCTATTTGTCCTGTCCGCGAGGCTTATCAAGGAAGCCTCGCTCCCGAGGACGGGGCTTTCCTTTTAGGGTCAGGACAAAAAGTTGAGGTCGAGAGAAGCGGACTGGGGTCGGACCTAAGGGCAGGGGTTGGGACGTCCGACCTTGCATGAGGTCGGCCACCGACCCTGGCCTGAGGTCCATCGGTCCGCTCCAACCGGTCTTCTTTCCCTTGCATGTGCTACCTTAGGGTGATATCTCCCACATAATGGATCAGATCCAACATTTTTCTTGTATACCAATGATTAATTAGATTTGGTGCTAAAAGAAGAAACACATGGATGCTGCAAGATGAACTATCGAGTGAGGCATTGCATTGAACAGCTATCGGGCGCCCTTTTTTTCCTTAACCAACTCATGAATATTGAACTAGTTTGCCATTGCAATATTCAATGACATTCCAACATGCAGGTAAACAACATCATGAAGTAAATACCAGGATGTGGATCCAGAAACCACGAGCAGATCAAATACAGCTACATAATGCACATGATGCAGTCTCACAGCAACAAGAAGCAGAGAAGGTGAGACCATCGAGCTAGCGCATACACCCGTCGCCGCTCCTTCCTGGCCACCGCGGCCATGGGGCCGTCAGGCGCCGGCGCAGTCCTGCCTAGCTTACGACGAGGTGCGACTGCAGGAGATGGGAATTGCAGGCTTGCAGTGGCCGTCGCGCACCTGGGCTCCAGCGCCGCCGCCGCCGCCGTGAACTTGGGCTCCGACGTCGTCTCCGCCACACATCTGGGCTCCAGCGCCACCACCGCACACCTCATCTCCCCCGCGCACATACTGATCCACTCCTCGTCGCTCGGAGGCGACGACGCTGTACAACGCGTCCTCCACCGACGACTGAACCTAGGAGCATGAGCCGGTGTTGTCGTCTCGCGAGACGACGGCCTCGCCCGTCTCCACGCTCGTGAGGGTGAGGGTGTTTTCTATAAAAGAACAAGTCATACAGACGGCTTGAACCGAACCGTTGTACGTGCCCTTTAAGCGTGTGTGGTTTGGAAAGTGATTGATGCAAGCTCGTTGAGTAATGGACATCAATTGTGCGTAGTTAACACCTATCCATGCATGCTGTTCGATGGCAATTAATTTCTATAAATGTCACAAAGAAAAGCACGGATGTGCGGGGTATTTGGTAATAATGGAGCGACTGAATATATGGTAATATATATCTCAAATTTAGAATCTAAGTTTTAAAAATTGGCGACAAAGTAAGAAATATAGAAAATAATTATTTGGAAATTTGGGAACCAAGTAATTAGTAGTATGGTGTGTCACACAAATTAATTTTAGGTGACAGATATTCATGTAATCATGTACCTATGTTTTGTACAACGTAACACTGCAAAAAAATGTTTGCTAAAATTCTGTTAAAGTACCTCATTTCTTTTGTTATATATACACGTTGGGTATGTGAGACCCTCGCCACAGTGGTATACTTGGTATAGAGCATTGTGACGCACAAGGGCGAGCCCAAAATTTTTAACTTGGGTATTCAAAATTAAAATAGATAATTTGTTTTTAACCTAAAGTTATAACGGTATACGTCATAAAGTCATAGATTTATAGAATTGACCATAAATAAAAACATATCAAATTATAGAGCATAGAAAATAAAAAAGATAACAAATCTTCACTACTACAAAAAGGCTCATTGGTGTCGCCCCAAAAGGTGCCGGTCAAACCAAATCCGGCACCTATAATGTATATAGGTGGCGGCAAAAGAATAGGTGACGGTTCGTGTTAAGAACCGCCACCTATAGTCTCAAATAGGTGTCGGGTGAACAGTAAAACTGTCACCTACTACTGTAGGTGACGGTTTTACTGTTCACCCGACACCTATTTGAGACTATAGGTGGCGGTTTTACTGTTCACCCGGCATATATTCTTCGCGAATAGGTGGCGGTTCTTATTACGAACCGCCACCTATAGTATAGGTGGCGGTTTTACTGTTCACCCGGCACCTATTTGAGACTATATGTGGCGGTTTTACTGTTCACCCGACACCTATTCTCAAAAAACACCATTCCCTCGATTAATACCATACCGCTCGCCGAACCAGAGCAACACCAGCTTAAATAGGTTCGTGCCTCGCTCGTTCATCGTGTAGAACTGCTCGCCGAACCGCTCGCTCGTGCCTGTAGCTCTATCTCGCGGGCCCGCGCCCGCGTGGAAAAATATGGTGGGTCCGGTAAATATGGTGGGTCCGGTTAAATGAGTGGGCCCATAAGAAAAGATTGGGAGCACCTCATTGTATAGGTGTTCGATAAATAGGTGTCGGTTCTACACGAACCGGCACGTATTTACTCGAATAGGTGCCGGTCGAAGAACCGACACCAATGACTTGGTCATTGGTGCCGACCAATAGGTGCCGGTTGAGAAAACCGGCACCTAAGGGGGTTTTCCAACCGGCACTTATGAGACATTCTGTACTAGTGCTTACAATTTAGAGAATAATTTTTTTCTTGATATTTTGAAAATGAGTGATGATGTCTTTATTCTTAAGTTGCAAAGACGATATCCCTTTCAATGAAAGCAATCATTCAAATATTTTTGTTCCATCTTGCTTCTTAACTTGTTTTTGATATAGTTCATTGAAGAAAAAATCCTCTCAACACCATCAACACCAGCAGTTGCAATAGGGAAAACTAGCATCAATTTGAGAAGTCTATAAACAAGGTCATAGCAAGAAACCTTGTTTGTTTTGACAAACATCATAGATAGGTTTGCTAAACTTCTCAAATTTGTAAACTTCTCATCCTTACTCACATCACTAATACAGCGGTTCAGTTGAAAGATGAGTTGGTTCATTTCTTCAACATTGAAATCATTAGGATAGAACTTGGCAAGCTTAACTAAGTTATCGATATTATAACCAGAGAAGGATTTGGCTGGGCTAAATGATGCCATGCATCCAAGTAGCTCTGTGTTTAGCTCATCAATTTGCTATTCAGCTCTTGAAGTTGTGTATCAATGACACCCAAAAACATATCGGCTTGGAATCGATGGTAATTAATAGCATCTTTGTAGAACTTCTTTGATCTTTGTACAGGCTTATACTTCCCATCGATATCAACAACTTTAACTTTGTGCTTTACACAAAAAGAAGTGACCTTCTTAAGAAATTCTTGCCATTCAGAATCTTCTTTCAAAACATTAAGTTCTACCTTTGTGAACTCAAGAAGATACATTGCATTCACAATGTCTTGCTCTCTCCATTGCACAAGTTCCCTAAAATTTTCTTTGTTGTTAGAATCCTTTGACTCATCATGATCATGAAAAGCCAACCCCTGCTGCAAAAGATATCTTATGCACTTAAGTGACCATGTCAAGCATGCTAGATATTGGACCTTAAAACTCTACGGTGTTTGAGGCAAAAGACTCACGAATTGATGTTTTAGGTTGCATGAACAAATTGTATTTCTCTTCAGCTTCATAATGAGCACTATTAACAGCACCAGCATGTTTACTAAATCTATTTTTCATGTTCCAATTTCTAAACCCTCCATTGACAAAAGCATCTTCATCATGATTGCTAGTGCTATCCTTGAACAAATAACAAACAAAGCAATATGTAACATCTCTATGCACACTATACTCAAGCCACTTCAACTCTAAAACCACTTTGGCATGAAGTGACGCATACCTCCAAACTCATGTTTTGGAAAATCCTCCTTCTTCATCTTTGGATGACAAGGGCCCAATGCAATATACTCCCTTCTAACTGAATCTTGGTCATTGACATCATATTGTGTGTGGGGTCTTCTCCGGAGAGGTCAACTCTACAATACCACATAACCTCCCAGGAGTTCGGTTATGTGTGAAATAGCACAGATACAGGAACTTCATTACTATTACAAACTAATAATATACAAGCACAAGTTATATAATACAAAAAGACACGATACTTCAGGGATAGCCCGAGTGTAGAGTCGACCTAGAAATCGTGTTTGTCTTCCCAATCCTCTAAGGTATTTGGGAACTCTTCTTCTGCTTCGGGGTTACCTGAATATAGTTATGCAAGGGTGAGCACCGAAGGTACTCAGCAAGCTAAACTGGATACAGTTTTATTTTAATAATCATGCATGTTATATCGACAAGAGAAACAATTTATCAAGAATATCTCTAACATGTTAATGTATCCTATTCCTTTATAGAATATCTAATGTAATTGTTTAAGAGTATGATACATGAATTTAAATCTATACTCCATCCCATCCTATGGTACCTAGATATGCATATTTCATTTGATAATATTTAAGAAAAGTGCTCATGCCATTATACTGGAGTCACCCATAGACATAACTCCATTGATCGGGAGTGCGACGTATTCAAATACAATCAACCTGCAGTGTTTGCCCAGCTTTACTCGAGGATTAATCCTAGTTAGCTAGACTAAGGGTAACATAGCATTTATATAGTTATAACCTTTTCTGATGTGTGAACGAGACCTGAAGGGCTATCTTAATAGGGGCACCAATTCTAACCAGTAATTGGTGTCCTCACCCCTATTTAATAGTTGCTCATCACACACTTGCCCTGGCTTGATGAAACCTGGGACTATCTTAACAGACGGTACCGATCTGGTTAGTATCGACGTTATTATCTGCTGTTTACATAGCTGTCCACTAATAAGACTTACAATGTCCAATGCTGTTATGCCAATTAATAAACCTCCTCAAGTCCCCAGGGAGATCTGAGAAATATATAAATGGTATGCCGGTATAACCGGTCCATCGGATGGGCGAAACTATGTCTTTATTCTGGCACAAGAGTTTTTATATTTTCTAGCATACAGCTAAAATCATTAATATCTTATAAATTGATAGGAATTTCATTTACCTATAATATAAAATAATGGGTTATTTTCCCATTCTAAGATATAAGATTATAATCATGACATGAAGTATTAATGCATATGATGATGCTCATTTTATTAGGCTAACAATTTAATACCTAGCTGAGATTATCAACATGTTTCCTAAGGAGAAGGAGAATATATCTATTAACATGAAATAATAGTCCTCTCCTTTTACGCATGAAATGGTACAATGTTTCTAAAGCATGAAATAATATTCTGTGTGAACTAAATGTTAACATATAAAATCTAAAGAACATGTAGGACTACATAAATTGATAATTTATAACTATCTAACCCATCCCACGAAATATTTCTAAGTAAACTAAATATATTATTAAAATATGATAATTTATTATTTTTAAACTAAATGATCAAGAAAGTATGACTTGTCGTTAGGACCAATGGTCTCAAAATTTGTATTTGGTTAGAGGGCAACAAGAGAGTTTACGTCAACCTCTTGGTTGAGCTCTAATTCCCTCGTGGACTCAACGTCGCAATTTATCGATAAATAAATAAAAGAAATTATTGAACAAATTGAACTAAAAATCAAAAATCATCATAAAGTAAAAGTATTTAAAAGGGATAAATTTTTAGAATTTAAAAGGTATTATTTTTGGTTTAAAAATTTAGATTTGCAAGGATGTAAATAAAAAGGTTTTGAAACAATATATTTTTGAAAGGGTTTTAAAATAGTTTTAAAAGAATATAGTAATTTGAAAATAAGATTTTGAAAGAGTTTGAAAAGATCAATTTATTTGTCTAGGGTTTTTCTAAGGCTCTCTCTATTTTTGTTTCTTTCTTCTATCTTTATTCTTTGAATAGAAATTAAAATTAGAAAATGAAAAAAGTGCTTGAGGGATAAATTTTTAGAATTTAAAAGGTATTTTTGGTTTAAAAATTTAGATTTGCAAGGATGTAAATAAAAAGGTTTTGAAACAATATATTTTTGAAAGGTTTTAAAATAGTAAATAAATAGTTTTAAAAGAATATAGAAATTTGAAAATAAGAATTTGAAAGAGTTTGAAAAGATCAATTTATTTGTCGGGTTTTTCTAAGGCTCTCTCTATTTTTCTTTCTTTCTTTTATCTTTACCCTATGAATAGAAATTAAAATTAGAAAATGAAAAAAGTGCTTGAGGCTGGGTTCAAACCCAGGACCTCCCCCTTCCTTTCTAAGTCTCTTTCCACGCGCCAAGCTACTCTTTCTCTTCTTCTTTTCTTTTCTCTTCTTTCCACTTCCTTTCTTTCTCTTCTTTTCTTTTCTCCTTTTTCCTCTCTCTTGTTACCGTTCTTCTTCTCTGCCGCACTCTCTCGAGCCGGCGCCTATTAGAATCAGTGATGTGCACGGCTTGATACCATTTAACTTGGGAATTTATTTTGCTTTCCTTTATCTAGGATCCATAAGGATCTCATTTTTGTATTTGGCCGGGTCAGTAAAGCTCGGGGATGGTCTGGCGACGACGAGGAGCCGACGGCGGCGGAGGTGCCCGTCGCCGATGCACTTCGGTGGTATTCCAGCCAAAGCAAAGCTCCTAAAAGTATCCATGGGTCCTAGGGATGCTAGTGGTAGTGTTGTATTAATTAATGAGGAATCGGAGAGAGTTGGCGCCGTGCGTGCACCGACGGAAAACAGGGGAATCCCAGTGGCTTACGTCACCGAAGTTCGATAGTGAACTAGTGCTTGAATAATCTTAGGGAAAAGTAAGCCTAGAGCATGTAGAACGTTGGCCTACCTTGAATTTGAAGATTGATCGACTGAAGATCAATAATTTTGAGTTTCCTTTCTTACGGCCAACTTAGGGTTCTTTAGGACCTTACTTTAATCTTCCGTAAAATTCTCAGAGTATGGACTATGGTAGCTAGAGATTCTTGAGGGGAATTAAAGAAGACAAGATGGCGATCAATTTCGGTATACAAAGATTGGGCTACCGGGGTCTATTTATAGCATTCAAAGTCGGTTTCATCTTGAGATAGGGCCGACGGTTATGGCGGTTCGGCGTAGGTCGGTTCGCCGGTGATGAGGATGACACCGTGGCGTAACCAATGCTATGTAGGCATGTAGCAAAGACTAGGGCGGTTTTTTACCATTGGTTCTTGGCGCCAGTGAGCGAGGCTGGTGTTCTTAAGGTAGCATGGTTCGGCAGCTGCGGTTGGAGGCAATCGCTGGCCGGGGATAAACATGCTTTCATGGTTGAGCCGATCGCTTGCTAGCACACACGGTAGGTTAGGTCGGTTCCTTTAAGGTTGATCTTTTGATCTATGGCACTGGTTATAACATTGTCCAAATTATGTACTCTTAAAAATATGTAAAATTATGGAGAAAATTTTTGCGAATAATTTTACTATGTATAGTGATTGAAACATTTAAAATTCTTTAATATTTATTAATCTCTCTTATTATAAATTAGGAAATAAAATTCTATTAAGTATTGATTTTTATTTATGAAAAACCGTAATTTAGTTTTTTTAAATAAAGGAAATTCTTAAAAACTAAACTTAAGTTAATTATAAATTAATTCTTTAAAACTTTTCGAAAATTTCCTTTATTTCCTTTTCTTTCTTTTTCCAATTTCCCTATTTTCCCTATTTTTCCTATTCTTTTCTCCTTTTTCTTTTCCTTCTTCTTCCTTTCCCCTTTTCTTTCTTCTGCCCGGTCTCGCTCGAACCACGGCTACCGCCGGTTCAAAGCCGATGCCTCGAGAGTTGATCTCGCCCATCGAAGGACCATAACCAACCTTATTTGCCACCCTACTTGCGCATATATAGCCACACCTAGTTGATCCAATGCGTCATCATCTTGATCCTCGACGAACCAACATTGTGCAAACCACCATGGCTGCCGGAATTTCGCCGTCGCACTAGAAACCATGACCGCGCCCATTGAAGAGTAGAACCGACTCCATTGGATCCTTACCTTCTTGCGCAAATGGCAGAGTATAATTGGGTTGAACACATCACCAAGAATATCCATTTCAAACCGACATTACTCGTACCGCCTTGGCCGCCAGCCCTATCCCAAGCAAAACCGACCGAGGAAGTCTATATATAGACCACAATAGATCAAGTAATGATACAAAAACTCTTCGCCATCCTCTCTTCCTTAAATCCCCTAAGTTTTCACCATCAATCAAACACCACACTGTTCTAATTTGGTGAAGAACCGATGAACGATTCTAAAGAAAACCCTAGCTCGGCCACTAGAAGAAAAATCCAAAATTGATCTCCAACAATCGGTTTCTTCTTCAATTGAAGGTTACGACATTGATCTACATCACCTAAGCTTTCATTCCCCTAAAGTTCCTATACCAATTTTACACCGGAGCTCGCCACCGCCGCCGCTGCCGGGAACTCCTCTGTTTCTCGCCGGCGCGTGCACGGTGTCAGAGCACTCCAAAGTTTTTTCTAACCAAACTAAGTACATAGGAAGCATCCCCTTTGTTCATAGATGCTTTACAACCATTTACTTGGCTCAAATCATGGCCGGAGTGTGCCGGTGACAAGCTCCACCGCCGTCGCAGACACGCCGCCGCCGCCGGCTCATCTCGTTGTTTCCTCGGCCAAACATCGCTTAAAAATGGAATCCCTAGGTCCTATAGATGGTAATAAAGCTCCTAGTTCCCAAGCTCTAGCTGCCTCGCCGTCGTATGTTTAGTTCCCGCCGACGGCTCATTGAGGAAGATGAACAGGAGCAAGAGAGAAAATATGGACCCATTTACCACCAATTCCATAACCTACGTACTTGCTATTTCAAAAATTTAAACCCCATAGGTATAAGCTCGACCAAAACTACGGTTCGACCCCCATATTTTCCATCATTATGCTCGAATGAAGACCTGATGCCACCAAGCCTTTTGTACCAATTCTCCATCGCTCACCAGAATACCGGACAACCATCATGCTCGACAGGAACGTTTTCCCCCACCTTTCCAAAACAAGTTTCTACAATTTTGACAAAGCAAGTCTATTATACAACCTAGAAAAAACTTAATTTAAACATATTAAATCTTGTATGTTTGAAAAGTTTTCAAACAACAAGAAGCCGATAGGACCAGGATATCAGAAACCCAGTACCTCACTTCAATAGCACCCTTTTCCATACCAATTCTAGAATAACCCGCCATAGCCTCCAAAGCAAAGGCTAGTGAGAACGATACCCAAGCCGGAAAAATTTCGAATGGCCGAACCGACATACCACATATTTATCCACACCTGTCGTCAAGCGGCAACCCCTTTTACCAGATGTAGCCTCCGCGACCAAAGCACCTCAACACCACTATTATCTGAGCGTCGTCATCGACGACGAATCTACCCGTTTCCCTGAGCCAATAAGGAGACTTCATTTTTCCTCTTGAATCCCGCAACCAGACCCTAATCGTCAATGAAGTCCGCATTATCCTAAGCAAGCATCTTATCCATTGACTTGATAGGATGAAGCCCTAGATACGACAAACCTAGTTCAACCGACAAACACCTAACCATATCCCAACCCAAATCTCGGGGACGAGATTTCCTTTAAGGGGGATAGAGCTGTCACATACCCAAATTCTAGGGTCAACGAAAATTTGTCCAAACAGAATAAAAGAAAAGTTTTCCAATCTTGTGAACCAAAATTTTTCATTTTCTAACTTAGGTCAAAGAACTTCAACTTATTTGCATGAGTTAAAAGTTGAGAACTAAAATTTTTCTTTTCTAATTAGGCGAGACCGACCTAGACCTTTGCATGGTAGACTAGATTTTAAGACAAGTTAAAACTTTTCCATTCGTAACCTAAGGCATACATGCCATTGCACATAAGAGCATGCTATCATAAAACATGCTTTGACTTAAGTCATATGTGTGTATTTGAATTTTTGGTCATGCATTTCATAATAGGACCCATAAACACAACCCATAGGATTAAAAGTCTGTTAAACAAATCTACAGCTAATTTGGGCGCTAGCAGGTGAACTGAAGAGTACGGTTCAAAGCTCACCTCCTCGGCCCAAGGGGAAAGTTAATACGAACCCAAAGAATATAGTAGGTGCGTGCACCTAGAGTCAAGACCTAAACCTAGGAATATTAACCTAATTTTCTAAAATAAACCATGCAAGATAAAATCATGAGAAAATCCATGTAGGTGCCAAATATTTTTTGAGTACAACATAATTTTTGTGCAATTTAATAACTAATTTTGATGCTCAAACCAAATAGACAAAACAAGTCAAATAAAAGGGATAATTAGAATCCAAATCGGCAAAAATGCCAACCTAACCAAAAGATCATTAAAATGCACATAGGTATATCCACGTAATATTTTATTCAATACTAGGATAAAAACCCTGAATAAACATAATTTTTCTAGAATTTGTCCTCACTGTTTAGGCCCTCTGAAAATTCAAACAAGTCTCAAAATACCCTTTCTTTAATTAATTCCTGGGGACAAACCACAAATGATTTTTGAATGAAACCAAAGAAAATGGAACCCAGGGATGATCACCTATCTCCAGTAAAAATTTTATGAATTTACCATGCCCACAGATTAAACTATGAAGCGAGGGGGAAATAATTCGAAAATTAACCTAAAACTCAAAGTTACCCCCTTTATACCCATATCTCTCTCCCTTGCCTAGGCTACCACGAAGTGGCCCCACATGGCAGCCACTTGGGCTTGCTCCACACAAGTATAGTGTGTTCCACCGCTTGGAAGCTGCCAGAGAAGGGGAGGGAAACAGAGGACACGCATCGGCTCCACCACTGACCGCCTAAGCCACCACTGCCAGCACGAGCTCCACCATTTGACTAGCTATTTCGCCACCGTGACCACCATCATTCCCTCATTACGTTCTGCGGAGAGATCGGGAGAAAACATCTCGGAGACACCTGGAACAATCTCCATTTGCCCTCAACCGCAAGTGTTCGATGGAATTCCTTCTTGATCCGGTGAGTGTCGTTGCAAGCCAACCACGGGAACATGATCTCCTCTCCATACCTAACACCCTCAAGCTTTTTTTCCCCAACTTGCACAGGTCAAGTGCATGGCGTCACGGTCACCGTCGGCTCTAAATCCGCCGCCACGGCATTGCCGACATTCCCATCGTTTGGATGTGTCGATGTCGTAGATCGACACGCAAGGATCCTGAGGACCCCCTTTTTTGGTTCGGCACGGGGAGCGGTGTACCCTGGTTTAGACTCGTAGAAAAAAGGGAAGTAATGCAGATGAGGCGGGGATTTACACAGGTTCGGGCCACCAGCGTGGTGTAATACCCTACTCCTGTTTGTATGTAGTATATGGGGCAAGTTGCCAAGAACAATGAGAATGTTCCTCTCCCTTAGACTCAGTGGAGGATGAGAGATTTTTGCGGGTTAGTTGGAGAGGCAGAACCCTCTGTTCTCTATGAGGAAGCTGAACCTATTTTTCAGAACAAAACCCCTTTTATGAAGGACTTGGGTCTCCTTTTATAGAACAAGGGAACACCACAGTAGTCCTACCTTTTCTCTACTTCACTCCACGTGAGGGAGTGGTTTTTGCCTTGTCTTGTCGGAGAAGCCATTCCATTCCTACTCCTTCCTGTTTGCTGCGTCATGGAAAGTGGAAGAAGGAGTAGTTGTCGTGGTAACCTTGCCGCTGACATGATGATGGTTTGCCTACCGGTCCAGCGGGACCCATTGGTCAGAGACCCATCTCGCGGGTAGGCACTGGCACTGTGCCTCCGGCGCTCGCACTCTCTCTCCCACGCAGCCGCCCAATACATTAAATGCGACTGGACAGGGCATGGGGGGGCGTGCGCGGAGTGGGTGCGCGGCCATACCGCGGTCTTAGTCAAAGACTTTTAGCCCCCCTTGCATTATGATAGGCAAAAAGGGGTGATGATGAGAGCAACTGACAGCCACGCCTCACATCGCATTGAATGCGGCGGGGCAGGCGCTCAGCTTTTCTCCATTTGAGCATTAAATGGGTTGGCTGGTAGTTGGATTCGCCCCTCCCTCAGAGAGGTGCGGGGTGTAGGATAGGGGTTCGGGTGATCCCGGACCCTTCCGACCAGGGGTCCGGGAGACCCCGGACCCTGCCGTTTGGGAGTATGGTGGCCTCCCGGGCAGCCTCCGGCCGGCCCCTGCAGGGCGGCCACGTGGCCGCCCGTGGCCGAGACTCGCCTAGCCTTTCGGGGCATAACTTTGACGCTCCTTGATGGAGAAGGGCGCCTTCCTTTTT
The DNA here is from genome assembly GCA_019925245.2 of Oryza australiensis. Taxonomy (NCBI): domain Eukaryota; kingdom Viridiplantae; phylum Streptophyta; class Magnoliopsida; order Poales; family Poaceae; genus Oryza; species Oryza australiensis. The sequence goes on from JAIFGZ020000792.1 coordinate 739,311, forward strand.
CTTAAATGCCACGCCCCCGACATACCCCCGGGCCCATATCACCGATAGTAGCCTCCGGCGTTGACCGGGGCCGAGTCGGGCTCGGGCGCAGTTGACGCCATTTTCTTGAGCATGTGGGCCCGGTTATTTGGGCGCTTTTGCTATGGCAGATGGCCGATACGCGACAACTGATGTCGCACCTGGCCAAGCTTTTCCTTAGGACGGGGGCGAGTTTGTTTGGGCCACGCGCACGGGGGCCCATTCAAACCGCCTAGCACTCTCCGTCCCGCGTAATGCGCCTGGTGGGCGTGGAACCCCAGGCGGCACGAAATCCGAACGGCGCGGGAATCCTAGGGGATGCGAAAATCGAAAGGGCGCGGAGACGAGGGGGCGCTTTGTGTGGTAGTGGGGCGAATTTAATGCCGTGGAATCCGAGGGGGCGGTGGTAGCTTATAAAACCAGATCCGCATGGAGGGGGATCGGTTTCTACGCTTTCCACTGCCATCACCTCTCACTGCCATTCGCCCTTCGTCTACCTAGCGCCTCCTGCTCCTTCCGTTTCCTTTCTCTCGCCTTCAGCTTCCCTTTCCGTACTTCTACATCTACCCCCGCAATGGGTCGTGACTCGCCTCTGGAGCCGGGGAGTGTGCTCCCCAAGTCTTTGGTTCGCGCTGCGGAGGCTCGCAGCCTGTTCAACAAGTTCTTGCCGAGCGGCACGCGCAGCGGCGGTGATATCCCGGAGGAGCGGCCTCCCCACAGGATGGTGTTCTTCGCCTCCTTCGCCATGGTCGGGCTGGTGCCACCCTTCTCCCGCTTCTTCCTCGACGTCCTAGAGTTCTATGACCTCCGACTGCACCACCTCACCCCAAACGCCGTCTTCTACCTCGCCGTGTTCGCCCACACCTGCGAGATGTTCGTGGGGGTGAGGCCTTCTCTTCACCTCTTCCAGCAATTCTTCCGGGTATGCCGGGCTGGCTCCCCCGGCGCGGTTGGGTACGTGGCGATCCAGCCACGGAACGACAGGTCGGTCGGAACTCCCTTCATCGACATCCACCCTCGCTCCAGGTGGGAGAACTGGAGGGCGTTCTGGTTCTACACCAGCCTGGGCGACCACCCTCGCCTCTCCCTGCCGACGGGGATCCCGGTGAACCAGAGGAACTGGGGGGCGCGCCCACGAGCCGGGAGGGAGCTGGATGGGGTGCTAGACCGAATCAGCTACCTTTGGCGGGGGGGCCTGTCCAGCCACGCGGTTTTCCGTGATTTCCTGATGAGGCGCATAGCGCCATTGCAGGAGAGGCCGCGCCCCGCCTACATGTATACGGGCCCCAACGATGACATGCGGACCTTCGTGGGCGCCGTCTTCGACTGGGATGAGAGGGACCTCCGGACCTTGGTTCGCCGCAGCCTTGGCATCACAGAGATGGACTTGGCGCAGCTCCCACCCGGGCTGGTGCCGCTGTGCCAGGACTCTGCGCGCCCGGAGATCCTGCACCTGCTGTAGGTGGTGGGCGACGGCGTGGGCTCGTCGTCGGCCGCACCGGAGGCTGCACCAGCGGCTGCTCCGAGGGGCGGAGGCAGAGACGACGACGACGACGCCGACGACCACATCCCGATTGGGCGGTTGAACCACCGGGGTCCGGGCCGAAGCGACCCGGGGGCCCTGGACCTAAAAGGAAAGAGGAAGAGGCTAGAGGAGGATCCCTCTCCTCCCCCATCTCCACCACGAGGCGGCGGAGCGGAGCGCGCCGCACCCCCCCCGCAGACCAGGGGGCTCGCAGGCGACGGGCCCATCCCCGGGGGCCACCACGCCGAGGGCCAGGCCGGCCACAACGGCGGCGACAACGACGGCGGGGGAGGGCCGGGGCGCGTCCCCGGTGAGTGCACCGGCGGCGGAGGAGGCGCGGGGCACATCTCCAGCGAGCACGCCGACGGCGGGGTCCGTCCGTGGGGCTCCAGCATCAGGGGCCACGGCGAGCAAGAGCCCGGCGAGCCCTCTAGGACGCCCTGCGAAGAAGAAGCGGGCTATCTCGGGGATCTCCTAGGACTTCAACCTTGCCCGCAGGCATGCCTTGCCAATACGCAGAAGCCCATTGGGGTCTTACATTTTTGTCTCTGTTTTTTGATTCCTTGTTGTGTTCATGTTTTGCCTCCAGCCGCGAGCACAGGCATTTTCGCCCGAGGGTTGTACCCAAGGGCGGTTCTGCCTCGGGCTCGGGGGAGGATGCGCAGGAGAGGCTCGGGGCGCCCGAGCCTCCTAGGTCCGGGTCGCCCCCTTCGGGCTCGGTCCCGGATCCGGTGCGATCTGGGGAGGGGGCTCACCCAGCGGCTGGAGCGCTGGCCGCCCATGAAGGGCAAGCCACGGGCGGCGCCGGCATCGAGGGGGCAGCGGAGGGCGGCGGAGAGCAACCTCGGGGGTCTCCTCCGCGGCAACCATCATCGCCGCCACAACAGCCTTCGCCCGCGCCGCACTTAGCGGCGCCATCGCCTCGTCGGCTACCATTAATCTTGCCAGCGCAGGCCTGCCGTGAGCCCCCAAGGCAAGGGGCGGGCGGCACCGGCCACGGGGGGTCTTCGGCGGCTCAGCCTGCGCGGGCGGCCGATCCCAGGCCGAGCTCCAACTCCGAGACTAGGGACGCCCGGTCCGGGTTCGTGACCGCCTTGGACACAGAGCCCCTCGTCCGTTCGCAGGAGCGGGCGAGGGAGGTCGTCTCCAGGGCACTGGAGGAGGCCAACACCATCTCCCTGGAGGGGCTTTGGGCCCAGGTGCAGGCCTTGGCCGCCAGGGAGGTCGAGGTGGTGCGGCGGGAGGCCGAGGTCGAGGAGGGTCGCCAGGAGCTGGCGGCCACGGCGAGGGCGGAGGGTCTCATCCGTAGGCGGGAGCTGGCGGAGATCGAGCGGCGCCAGGAGGAGCTCAGCCAAGTGTTTGAAGACACCGTCGCTGAGCGGCACGCCGCCGACCTCCGCGAGCAGGTCGCCGCCGCCGCTGAAGAGAGGGTGCGCACCACCGCCGGGCAGTTCCTCCGCGACCTCAGGGAGCGCGCCCAGGGCCTCGACGAGCGCGAGCGCACCTTGTGCGACGCTGAGGCCGCCGCCGCCGGCACCGATGCTGACCTCCAGGCCCACGAGGCCAGCCTGGCGGAGCGGGAGAGGGCCCTTGAGGCGGCGTGGCGGGCGGTTGAGAGCCGGGAGGCCGCCGTCGCCAGGGCCGAGGAAGACTCCGCCGCGCGGGAGGCCAACATGCTGGCCCAGGAGAAGGCCATCGCCGAGCGCGAGGTCGCCGTGGGGGGGCGAGAGGCGGCGGTGTTGGAAGCCCAGGAGGAGGCCTCCCGATGCCTGAAGGGCGTGTGGGATCGCGAGTGCTCGCCGCCGCCTCGGGCCGCCGACGGGACGAGCCGGAGCGCCGGGAGCAGGAGCTGGCCACCTGGGAGCGAGATGGTCATGGACGGGCGGCGCAGCGCGGGGACCGGGCCTAGAACTGGAGGAGGCGCGCCGCAGGATTGCGGAGCTGGAGCGCGTCTTGCGCCTGGGGTTCCAGGGCCTGGCCTCGTCCGTCGGGCGCCTTCGGGAGGCGGCCCGCGGGGTGGGGGTGAACCGTACCCTCCCCAGCGTCCCTACCTTGGGGGGATTGGCCACACACATCGACGATCTGGCCGCGGGGATACAGAGGGTGCCGGAGGAGGTCGACGACATGGCGAAGGAGTCATCGTATGACTTATCTCGTCAGGTTGCGTCACTCATCCTGGCGAGCTACCAAGCCCGCGACCCCGACTTCGACCCCTATATCCCCACCGAGGACTACCTCGAAGGCACCGAGGAGGCCGCCCGCCACCGCGTCCAAGACACCGTCGACTTCATCATGATGGGCTTCGACGGCACCCCGGCGGCCTTCCAGCTCGCCCTCCGCGAGGACTCGCCGGATGCAGGCTCCCCGGCGGATGCTCCCTGCGACCCACCGGCCACTTAGGGCCCTCTTGCTTCGGCTTGTATCTGTATTTATGTAAAAAGATATTTGTGCATTGTTTATAAAGTTAGCGAACTTGCCTTTACTATGCTGGACTTGCGTTGTAACAGCTCATCGTGGCTGCTTTTGATGATTTATGTATGTGTATGTTGGGAGCCCCCGACCAACTTAGCGCGCACGTAGTGGCGGTTGGTTGGCCCGAGCCCCTGTATGTTAGCTTCCCTGCAATTGGTAGTTTAAGACTTAGTTATTGCGATAATGCGATAGTGTTGTTCTCCCCCGTGATTTGTCCCATGTAACTGGGGGCTGTTCCAGGTTCGGGCAGCATGCACTGGCCGTTGGCTGGTGCCTTTGTCGGGGTTTCGGGTAGGAGCGAAGGCATAAAAAGGCCAGCGAGGGCAGCGGCAACGGGGGGCCGGGACAGGCGTGTTTAGTTCGCACCCAAACCCCCAGGCGTTGACTGCCCCTAGGCGTGGTAGTATGCAGCATCGCTGTACTCTCGACACCCTTAGGGCTCTCAGGCTGAGGCGGGCAAGGCCAAGGAACTATCGGAAAGCCGCATCCACAGCACATGCTCGAGCACATGGGGGAAAACACACTGCAGCAGGTATTTTGCAAGGGAAACATACGGAATGTAATAACAAACGTATTGCTCATGCCACCGGGGGCGGTGGATGAACTTCCATGCATGTCTCAGCACACCGTGCGGCTTATGGGTAGAACCTGCGCAGGTGGGAGATATTCCACGGGTTCGGCAACGGAGTGTTATCCTATGTGGCTAGGCGAACTACCCCAGGACACGGGGTGCCAATAACCTTGTATGGCCCTTTCCACATCGGGGATAACTTGCTTAGCCCTGCGCGTGTTTGCACACGGCGCAGGACTAGATCATTTACTTGCAGCGCTCGGGGGCTGACTTTGCTTTGATGGTAGCGGCGGAGGCTCTGTTGGTAGCGGGCCGCGTGAAGCGCTGCCCGGCGCCGCCTCTCCTCCAGGTAATCCAGATCGTCACGACGCATTTGCTCTTGATCCGCTTCGGTGTATAATGTGGCTCGGGGCGATCCCAGGGCGAGCTCGGAGGGCAAGACCGCCTCGGCTCCATACACCAAGAAGAAAGGTGTTTCCCCAGTGGCAAGGCTCGAGGTTGTCCGATTGGCCCAAAGGACCACAGGCAGCTCATCAGTCCACGAGTCCCCATGTTTTTTGAGCATATTGTAGGTCTTGGTCTTGAGGCCTTTTAGTATTTCTGCGTTTGCACGCTCGGCCTGACCGTTGCTTTGGGGGTGGGTGGGCGAGGCGAAACAGAGCTTGATGCCCATGTCGTCGCAATACTCGCCGAACAGCTCACTCGTGAACTGGGTGTCGTTGTCGGTGATGAGCCTGTTGGGGACCCCGAACCTTGCCGTGATGCCTCTCATGAACCGCACAGCCGAATGTTTGTCGATGACGCTAACTGGATAGGCATCTAGCCACTTGGTGAATTTGTCGATGGAGACATACAAGAACTTACATCCGCCCCGCGCCTGCTTGAACGGGCCCAGGATGTCCAGCCCCCAGACCGCAAATGGCCATGAGAGTGGGATGGTGCGAAGGGCTGGGCGGCGGTGCGTACGCAGGCGTGGAATTGACATGCTCGGCACCGCCGCACGAGGTCTTGCATCCTCCGGCGCGGTGGGCCAATAGAATCCCAGGCAGAATGCTTTCCCCACCAAGGTTCGGGAGGCCGAGTGCGCCCCGCATTCGCCTTCATGGATCTCGGCTAGGAGCTCGAGACCCTGTTCCCGAGCAATGTATTTCATGAGCACTCCGTTGGCACCGCATCGGTAGAGTGTCCATTCTACCAACACGTACCTCTTGGAGGTCCAGCGATGCGTTCGCCTTCCTCACGCTCGGGCAATGACGCGTCTTCTAGGTACGCTCGGATTTCCGAAACCAAGCCACTGGCGTGTGATGTCGGTCCCGGCGGGGCCAGCCGTGGCTGGCCCGCCGGGTCCGGCGTCGAGACCGGCCGACCCCCGCCTCAGGGTGGTTCGGGCGCGCGACGACTCGTGTGACTTTCCTCAAAGGCACCTGGCGGGGCTGGGGTTTGCGCGGACGCGATCCTAGATAGCTCGTCCACCAGGGAGTTGTCTCTTCTGGGAATGTGGCGTAGCTCGAGGCCATCGAAATGGCGCTCCATACGCCGTACTTTCTTGACGTAGGCTTCCATTTGAGGGTCGGTGCATTGGTATTCCTTGGAGACCTGGTTTATCACTAGTTGGGAATCCCCGAGGACCAGCAGACGTCAGATGCCCATGCCTACTGCCGCTCGCAACCCCGCTAGAAGTCCCTCATATTCGGCCATGTTGTTGGTTGCCCGGAAATCGATCCGGACGATGTACCGAAGCACGTCGCCCGTTGGGGAAGTTAGCACCACGCCTGCTCCGGCTCCGTGCAAGGTGAGTGAACCGTCAAAGTTCATCACCCAGTGCGCGGTTCCTTGGTCGCGATCCTCCGCACTCTCGGGTTTCCCCGGGGGTGGATCGCTTTCGACCGTTTGCGTCCACTCCGCCACGAAATCAGCCAAGGCTTGGCTCTTGATTGTGTGCCGGGCTTCGAAGTGCAGATCGAATTCCGACAACTCGATGGCCCATTTAACTACCCGCCCCGTGCCCTCTCGGTTATGCAGGATTTGTCCGAGAGGGTAGGACGTGACCACCGTTACCCGGTGCGCCTGGAAATAATGGCGCAACTTTCTGGAGGCCATAAGTAGGGCGTATAGCATTTTCTGGGCCTGCGGGTAACGTGTCTTCGCGTCCCGTAGCGCCTCGCTGACAAAGTAGACCGGCCGCTGCACCTTGGTACGGGCCTTGACCACTTTATTAGGGGCGGCGGGTTCGGGTACACCAGGGCGGGTCATCTCGGTGTCCGGGGCTTCCGAGCCGTCGCCTCCACTGGGGCCCTCAGGGCCACTCTGGGTGGAGGGGGCTTCGGGTGCCTCCGGACTAGGGCCGAGCGGCTCCCGAAGCTCGGGGGCCAAGGGCCACCTGGGTTCGGGCGCTTCCTCGGCCAACTCCGTTCGAGGCTTCCCCCACGGGTGCTTCGGGGCGGGTCATCTCGGTGTCCGGGGCTTCCGAGCCGTCGCCTCCACTGGGGCCCTCAGGGCCACTCTGGGTGGGGGGGCTTCGGTTGCTCCCGGACTAGGGGGCCGGGCGGCTCCCTGAAGCTCGGGGGGCCAGGGGCCACCTCCGGGCTCGGGCGCTTCCTCGGCCAGCTCCGTTCCAAGGTCTCCTGCCTCCGGTTTTGACAGGGTCAGGGGCGACTGAGAGCCTAGCTCGTCGTCGCGCTCCACAACCAAGGCCGCACTAATCACTTGGGGGTCGCCGCCAAATATAGGAGGAGGGGCTCCCCTTCCCGAGGAGCCACCAGTACGGGCGGCGAGGAGAGGTAGCTCTTGAGCTCGCCCAAGGCTCTCTCCGCTTCGTCCGTCCAAGTGAAGGGGCCGGTTCGTTTTAACAACTTAAATAGAGGAAGTGCCCGCTCTCCTAACTTGGATATGAAGCGACTCAGGGCAGCTACACAACCAATGAGCCTCTGCATGTCCTTGAGTTTTCTTGGGGGGCGCATCTCCTCTATTGCCTTTATTTTAGTGGGGTTGGCCTCGATGCCTCGGGCAGAGACCAAGAACCCTAATAGCTTGCCTGCCGGTACCCCGAACACGCATTTTTCTGGGTTCAGTTTCATGCGGGAGGACCGGAGGTTATTGAATGTCTCGGCCAAATCCGGGAGCAAAGTTCTTTGACCCCGAGATTTGACTACGAGATCATTGACATATGCCTCAACATTGCGCCCTATTTGGTCCTTTAACGTGATGCGGACACCACGTTGAAAGGTGGACATGGCATTTTTTAAACCAAAGGGCATAGACATTTAGCAAAAAGTACCCACATGAGTGATGAATGAAGTTTTCTCCTCATCCTCTACAGCCATGCGAAATTGATGATAGCCAGAATACGCATCTAGGAAGCATAAAAGGTCGCACCCCGCAGTGGAGTCAACTATCTGGTCTATTCGGGGTAGAGGATAGGGGTCTTTGGGACATGCCTTGTTGAGGTCGGTGTAGTCGATGCACATGCGCAGCTTGTGGTTGGCCTTTGGGATGACCACCGGGTTCGCCAACCACTCCGGATGCAGCACCTCCCGGATGAAGCCGGCCTCCTGGAGCCGTGCCACCTCTTCGCGGATGAACGCCTGCCGCTCCGAGGCTTGTCGCCTCACCTTTTGCCGGACCGGGCGTGCGTTCAGCCGTACCGCGAGTCGGTGCTCGATCACCTTCCTAGGGACTCCGGGCATATCCGACGGCTTCCAAGCAAACACGTCGGCATTCGCCCGCAGGAAGGAGACGAGCGCGTCTTCCTATTTGGGGTCCAAGCCGCCACCAATGTTGGTGGTCTTGGACAGGTCGTCGCCCAAACGGATAGACTTGATCACCACCTCATCGGCAGAGGTGATGCGTTGCTTCGGGGCCCGGGAACCCGACGACTCCCCTTGGGGGTTCTCGGGTTCAACGTGGTCGGACGCCGCAATGTCGTCCACGCGCGCTTCCGCGCAGTCCAGCGCGGTTCTGACGTCGGCGTGGATGGTGATGGGGCCTCCGGGGCCCGGCATCTTGAGCTGGCGGTAGGCATAATGCGTAGCCGCCATGAACTTCACCAACGCTGGCCTCCCGAGCATGGCGTTGCAGGGCAGATTAAGATCCGCCACATTGAAGTCTATCCACTTGGTGCGGAAATTAGTGGGGGCCCCAAAGGTGACCGGCAGAGCGATCTGCCCAAGGGGCCACACCTTTCCGGGCGTCACCCCAATGATGGGGTGAGAGGGCCCGAGCACCATTCCCGGGGCCTTGATTACATCAAAGGCCTTCGGGGATAGTACGTTGAGGGCCGCACCTCCGTCAATTAAGACTCGGGCGACCTTGACATTGCAGATGGTGGGGGAGGTCATGAGGGCCAAATGGCCGCTACGTGCGACACTCCCGGGATGGTCGGTCTGGTCAAAGTTGATGGGCACCTCTGCCCAGCGCGATCTCCGGGCCGCCTCGTGAGACGACACGGCTGCGAGGAGCTCGCGTCTCATGGACTTGAAGCTCCGGCGGGACACTTGGGCGCCCGCACCATCGTCGATGGTGGCGACGACGTGCTGGGGATCTTGGTAGCCCAAGTTGTCATCGTCGTCCTCGGTGGGGGCCGCACCCTTGGCCTCCTCTCGCCGGTGGTCCGGACACTCCGCCGGTGCCTTGCCCTTGCGGCGGATCTCCTTCTCGTTCTCCCTCCGCTCCTGCTCATATTTCTACACCCGCTCAGCCAGATTTTTGATCGAACGACACTCAGAGAGGTCGTGGTGGGAGGTTTGGTGCACCATGCACCATTTGTCTCCGGCCCGGCCCTAGGGGCGGGGGTCCGGGGACCGCCTGCGGTTACCCGCGGGCTTGCCCTTCCTCGAGGGCTTCTCGGCTCCGTTGGTGGCGAGGACGTGGCCCTCCTCGCCGCCGCGCGATGGCCGGTGCTTCCGTCGCCATTCGTGCCGCTCTTCACGGGACGTGGAGGGGGCAGGGCCGGTGGAGGCCGAGGTAGGATTCCTAGGATTCCAAACCCGGGCCTCCTCCTTGCGGGCCACCCGGTCTACGAGCTCGAAGAGCTCCGTGGTGGTCCGGGGGGCCTTGGATTCGATCTTCTCCAACATGACGTCATGGCATACACCACTCCGGAAGGCGAAGATCACTGCATGGTCAGCGATGGAGGGGATGGTGTTGCGTACCTGGCAAAAACGCTGAATGTATTTGCGCAGGGACTCGTCCTCCCCTCGTCGGACCATGTGAAGGTCTGCCTCCACTCCCGAGCGAGGGTATGTGCCCTGAAAGTTAGAGGTGAACTGGCGGCACAGATCGTCCCAAGAGGTGACTGACCGGGCCGGCAGGTTCATCAGCCAGGAGCGGGCCTGGCCCTTAAGCGCCATGGGGAAGAAGTTGGCCATGACGCGCTCGTCTCCTCCGGCGGCTTCAATGGCCGTGGTGTAGATCTGGAGGAACTCGGTGGGGTTAACCGAGCCGTCGTATTTCTCCGTAAGGGCCGGCCTAAACTTGCTAGGCCAGCGCACGTTACGAAGGTCAGCGATAAAGGCCTGGCAGCCGTTGCCGGCCGTGGGGGGCGACATCGGCTGTGGGGCCTCATTGGGCGCCGCGGAGCTTCCCGCTTGCGGCTGGGCCATTATGGCTGCTCGCCGACCGCCGAGGGGCTCCAATCGCGGGAGGGCCGCTGCGGATGCTCGCCGTGATGTGGCGCCTCCCGACGAGGAGGCGCAGTCCAGCGCCCGCCCTAAGCAGCGCTCGTCCCGGCGCTGCTCAATGCGGAGGTAGGCGTCGCGCCCTGCATACAGCAAGTCCCGGGGCGGTTCCGGTTGGGCTGCCGCCGAGGGGCTCTCCTCTGCCCTTGCGGCAGCTGCTGCCCTTCTAGCCCGTCGCAGGGAGGAAGAGCTTACCGCGGTGTGTGAACCGCGCGGTTGGTGGCTGGAAGAAGTGAGGTCAGCGGCCAGCTGGCGCTGGGCCGTGCCTACGAGCTTCACCACATCGTCGAACCACCTCTTGGCGTTGGACCTCTCGCCAGGGGTGACCGGTGGGTGGCGCAAAAGAGCTTCCGCCGCCTGCAGGGCACCCTCAGGAGTGCCAAACTCCAGGCGGCGATGGACGTCGCCTCGGCAGAGCTCGCCGGTACGCCCGCTAGGGCGTGGTCTGGGTCCCACAGGAGCGTTGTCAGCCCTGCGGGATGCATGGGCCCCTCCGCCCTCAACCGCCGCTTCAGCGGGCGGCAGAGGGGATGGCGCGGGCGCTGCTACCACCGTCGCCACCAACAGCGGTGGGGGAGACGACGATTCCTCCCCCCTCAAGCGAAGGTGGCGGAAGTTGGGGCTGTGCCTGCCCACGTCGACCTCTTCCGCTGCCTCGTTGGCCAGGCCACGCTCGCGCGTAGCGAGTGAGCTTGACGCGGAGCATAGGGCGCGGCCGTGGACCATAGCTGAGACGGGGAGAGAGGATTCCGGCCAAAAAATGGGTGGAAAACGGGAGTTTAAACCAAAATGCAGTGCGCTCCCCCTACCTGACGCGCCAGCTGTCGATGTCGTAGATCGACACGCAAGGATCCTGAGGACCCCCTTTTTTGGTTCGGCACGGGGAGCGGTGTACCCTGGTTTAGACTCATAGAAAAAAGGGAAGTAATGCAGATGAGGCGGGGATTTATACAGGTTCGGGCCACCAGCGTGGTGTAATACCCTACTTCTGTTTGTATGTAGTATATGGGGCAAGTTGCCAAGAACAATGAGAATGTTCCTCTCCCTTAGACTCAGTGGAGGATGAGAGATTTCTGCGGGTTAGCTGGAGAGGCAGAACCCTCTGTTCTCTATGAGGAAGCTGAACCTATTTTTCAGAACAAAACCCCTTTATGAAGGACTTGGGTCTCCTGTAGTCCTACCTTTTCTCTACTTCACTCCACGTGAGGGAGTGGTTTTTGCCTTGTCTTGTCGGAGAAGCCATTCCATTCCTACTCCTTCCTGTTTGCTGCATCATGGAAAGTGGAAGAAGGAGTAGTCGTCGTGGTAGCCATGCCGCTGACGTGATGATGGTTTGCCTACCGGTCCAGCGGGACCCATTGGTCAGAGACCCATCTCGCGGGTAGGCACTGGCACTGTGCCTCCGGTGCTCGCACTGTCTCTCCCACGCAGCCGCCCAATACATTAAATGCGACTGGACAGGGCGTGAAGGGGGCGTGCGCGGAGTGGGTGCGTGGCCATACCGCGGTCTTAGTCAAAGACTTTTAGCCCCCCTTGCATTATGATAGGCAAAAAGGGGTGATGATGAGAGCAACTGACAGCCACGCCTCACATCGCATTGAATGCGGCGGGGCAGGCGCTCAGCTTTTCTCCATTTGAGCATTAAATCGGTTGGCTGGTAGTTGGATTCGCCCCTCCCTCAGAGAGGTGCGGGGTGTAGGTAGGGTTGAAAACGGACGGAAAAAATCCCGTTCCGTATCGTCCGTTTTTCCACATTTGAACCGATCATTTTCGTATTTGCGGAAAAATATGGAAACGGGACGGGATACGGGATGAGTCTATTCGGAAACGGAACGGAAACGGGAGAGCAATTTTTCGTCCGTATTTTCGGAATCCCGTTTTTAACCGGGATATTTCCGGATTTTTCCGGATAATTTCCGTTTTCCTCAAAGCAGCCCATCAGGCCCAATAGCCCAGCCCATCAAAAAAAGGAAACCCTAGGTGACCTAACTCAGGACTCAGGTGTTTGTTCACTGTCCAGTGACTCCAGCCGCCGCCGTCGATAGTAGGCAGGGCCGCAGGCGCAGGGTAGGGGAGAGAGCGAGGAGGCGACCCGGAGTCGGTGACCTAACGTGGGCGCCGGCGGTGGCTGAGGCAGCAACCAAGTTACCAACAGAGCTCCAGCACTTCGCGGTGGCGACACCTCCCTAGCAGCCGTAGCCCGTGCCGACACCCTCCGCCTCCCTGTGCCTCCCGTCGCCTCCCTCCTCTTCCAGCCGAGCCAGCCGTCGCCGCCAACAACCTGCGCCTCCCGCCGCCTCCCTCCTCCTCCAGCCGAGCCAACCGACGCCGCCAAGTGCCAACACCGAACACCTCCTGCCGCCTCCCTCGGTAGGTTATGAGTGACTGAAAGTTGAGCAGTCAGTTGAAATGCCTAAACTTGAAGTGTGTTATGTAGCTACGACAGTTTATTTCCTTTCGTCCCTGCTCCATATGTTTTGAACCAAGTATGGTATTTATGTTCAATAAAACAATTTGATATGATTGATAGATATACTGTTTTTCTTGTGACTGTAGGATGGGCTAGTGGAACTGTGGAACATGCTGGTCAACTTAACAGAAAGACAACATTGTATGCAATGCAAGTGAAGGATAATCTTCAGAATTTTTTTCCGTAGGCCTCTGTTTTGCAGACAATTTAGAAGCTAACAGTTATTTGTGCTGCTGAAGAATCCCTCCTCTTCCAGCCGAGTGAGCCGACGCCAACCACTGCTAGGTGTCCCGCCATGTCGCATCCTGGCCCTGGAAAGATTGGTGATGAAGGTGATGCGCTTTTTAAAACTGATGTAGGCCGAGCATGTGATGTATTGATGTTACAAGGAGATGCTATGCTACTGATAATTTTCCTTTGCTTGCTCAATCTGATAAATGCAGTTACAATTTTTATACTTCTTTGGTATGGAATTGCTTATATAAAATCTTCTAGTGCGACATTATGCTTGTTCTATTTGAGTTAATCTTGTTAATCTTGGCTAGCCAAATGATGCTAAAATATTGTATCGTTGAGTCTTTCTTTGAAGATTTATAATATAATATATATTTGGGTTTCAACTATACTTGGTCAAGTAATAAAATTGTTTGATAGAATTATTCTCTATAATTTCTCCTAGTTTATTTCCCATTTCATGATTGACAACTGTGTTGTTCTCCACCTCATGAAGGAGGAAGCCGTGCCACTTCCAGCTCGTTGCCGCCGAAGAAGAATCGTACTTTGGGCAGGTTGATCTCAGCGCCGTCGCGATCAACATGTACGATTAAAGACAACAACAGTGGATCCATTTTAGGTAAGTAGGGTACTTTTGTGTTCGTCGAAATTTTAAATATATGTTGACGGAAGCTGCCTAGATGATTTATTGTACCTCTATTTTCTTTGTTCTCTTTTATAGGAAAGAAGTTAAAGGTGACTGAAATTGGTGTTCAGACTCAGATTGAACCAATTAGTGTGGCAACAACATCATCTTCTGCGGGACAGAATGATCCAAATCAAGTGATTAGCACTGATGCAAATCAAGCTGTCAGTGGCGTAGGAGGTGACATTCGATCCCAAGAAGTAATTTCCCTCGAAGCCAGTGATCAAGAAGAGGAGGTTGTTGGGTCAACAGGAAAGAGGAAGAAAAGGTGTACATCATCTGTGTGGAAATATTTTACTAAGAAGCCAGTGATAGTTGAGATTGATGGCAACAAGTATGAGCAGCTGTGGGGTTTTTGCAACTTCCCAAATTGTAGGCAAAAGTACAGAGCTGAGTCTAATAATGGAACAAATGCATTTCGAAATCATTTGAGATCGACCCACAGTATTGTAAAGGGGCAATTGCAGCTTAAGGCTGAAAAAGAACATGGCAAAGATGTTACCAATATTCAGCCTTTCAGGTATGATCATGAGACTAGCCTCAAGAAATTCTATTTGGCAGTAATCATGCATGAGTACCCATTTAATATTGTTGAGCATGACTACTTTGTGGATTTCGTTAAGTCTTTGCGTCCAAGCTTTACCTTCCATTCGAGAGTTACTGCTAGAAAAGATATAATGGACATATATATAGAAGAAAAGGATAAGTTGTATGCACATTTGAAGAATGTTTCTTGTCGGTTTAGTGCAACTATGGATATATGGACATCATGTCAGAACAAAAGTTACATGTGTGTGACCTTGCATTGGATAGATGATGCATGGCAAATGCAGAAGACAATTGTGGGGTTTTTTCATCTAGAAGGGCGACATCGGTCATAGGTTGGCGAGGCCTTTCTCGAAGTCTTGGTTAAGTGGTTTGTAGAGAAGAAAATATTTTCATTGACTTTGGACAATGCATCAAATAATTTAGTGGCGGTCAATGATATTATTGATGATCTTAGAATGAATGGAGATGGTTCTTTGGTTTGTGATGGCATATTTTTCCACATTAGATGTGCATGTCACATACTTAACTTGATTGCTAGAGATGGCATGGCTGTTATATCAAAAGCACTTGAAAAAATTAAAGCATTGGTTTTAACTGTGAAGGGCTCTCCCTTGCAATGGGAGGAGCTAATGAAGTGTGCTACTGAGTGTGGGTTGGATACATCAAGGGGCATTAAACTTGATGTTTCAACTAGGTGGAATTCAACTTATTTGATGCTAAGGGATGCATTGTACTACAAGACTGCTTTCATGAGGCTCAAGGCTGCAAATCGCCGTAAGTATGAGAGCATTTCTCCCTCTGATTCAGAATGGGGCATGGCTGTTACAATTTTTCAGTGCTTAGAAATATTTTATGATCTTACGAACTGTTGTGCGGTACCAAATACCCCACCGCAAATCTGTTCTATATAGGCTTCGTGAGATAAGGGAGTTGCTTAGCAACGGCGTAATCATCCCAATGTTACCATTAGGGAAATGGCAAGTGCTATGAGTACAAAGTTTGAGAAATATTGGAGCTCTTCTAATCTGAGTCTTGCTATAGCAGCCTTTTTTGATCCTAGATACAAAAAGAAGCTTATAGAGTTTTACATGAAAATTTTTGATGGTGCCTACTACCAAGTTCAGCTTGAAGAGTTTGTTAGTACAGTAAGGAAACTGTTCCAATTTTATAGTGCTTCTAAACCAGCTGCTACAAGTAGTAAATTGGATGATAACCCAGCAGAATTAGGTTCCAAACGATATTCTAAACTTCAGCGCTTCTTGTATGATGACACTGTGACTGATGGAAAGGACACAAATGAGTTGGACTTATACATGGCAGAGCCATGTATACAACAGGATACATTTGATATTTTGGCATATTGGAAGAACAACACAGACAAGTACCTTGTTCTTTCACTTATTGCTCGTGACTTGATGGGCATTTACTTCATTTGTAACTTAAAATGTTAGTTCCGTGTATATGATTATGATTTATGAGTATAAACATGTGCGGTATTCCGGAATAGGTTACCGATTTTCGACCGTTTTTGTTAAATTTCCGACCGTATTGGTTCGTTTCCGTACACCCGCATATTCCGATTCCGTTTCCGAACCCGTTTTTTCCGAACCCGATCCCGTTTCCGCCAAAAAATATAGAAACGGAAATAGAAATGAGATTTTTCCGCCCGTTTCCGTCTGTTTTCAACGCTAGGTGTAGGATAGGGGTCCAGGAGACCCTGGACCCCGCCGTTTGGGAGTATGGTGGCCTCCGGGCCAGCCCCTTCTGGGGCGGCCACGTGGCCGCCTGTGGCCGAGACTCGCCTAGCCTTTCAGGGCATAACTTTGATGCTCCTTGATGGACAAGGACGCCTTCCTTTTTCTTAAATGCCACGCCCCCGACATACCCTCGGGCCCATATCACCGACTGGATGGAATCCAAGGCCGGGCCACAACGGCAATATTTTCGCCTAGACCTCCTCGTCGTTTCCCCTAAAAAACATTGAGGAATGAAACACCGAGGAGGGAGATCGACCTCCATCTTCCTCAACTCCGGTCGACGACTGCCACCACTAATTCGTGCCCTTCCGGTGAGTCACCATTCAATCGCTTGTGTATGGAGCATCTCCAGGACTTATCTAACACCGCGCCTATGCGTGCATGAGACCACGATGGCTGAGTCGAGCTGTCACCATGCAACCAAAGTCTTTCGTCGACGCCGGGTCTTTCCATGCGTCGCCGCGGATGTACAAGCTTCGCCGAGCCCCACGCGACCTCCGGTGAGTCTTCAGGGACCATGACTACGTGCTTGCATGCACTTATTCAGCCCCTACATGACCATAGGCACCTATGCACCACCGTCCGAAGGCAGCTGCCGCCTGGACTCGCCGTCGGCGTCACACCGACCACCAAAACCGAAGACGAGACCACCAGTAGCATCGCCACCTCTTCCTCTCCGTTTTCTCGTTTGGCCACTTCCCCTGGAATGCCGCCGTCCGCCGTGGTAAGGGCGGGAAGGAGCCCCGGCCGACGAGCTCTGCCTCCCACGGCCACTACCTCACCGACAAGCAGGGCCCACGTAATTAAGCACCAGAAAAGCCAATTAGTAATAATTTAAATCTTGTAGGGGCCATTGTGTAGATGTTCACCGAATGACAAGTGTGGTCTTGGATTCGTTTGTAACTACGCAAAAACTCGAGGACTATCAAGACCTCGGGTCCTAATTCAAAGATTCCAGGGGTTTAAATGCAAAATGGCCGATCGCTGACCCATGGACCCCACGGATTTCTAAATTGGAAATATAAATGAAATTAGCTAAAACAATAGCTTTTCAACAGAAAATTTGATCAACTTGTAAAATCCATATAAAATCCAATTTAACTCATTGTTGGGTGAAACAAATTTCTATGAACTCACTAGATTATGAACTTTA
The DNA here is from genome assembly GCA_019925245.2 of Oryza australiensis. Lineage (NCBI taxonomy): Eukaryota > Viridiplantae > Streptophyta > Magnoliopsida > Poales > Poaceae > Oryza > Oryza australiensis. The sequence goes on from JAIFGZ020000792.1 coordinate 756,420, forward strand.
TTCTAGAAGTATAAAACTTAACACTCACAGTACAACTTTTCCCTCTAAAGATTTTCTAAGTTAAGTCACACCTAGAACTTGTCTAAACTTGTAAAATAAGTAGAAAATGGAAATTAACTCAACTTTGGACAAACTCAATTTCTGTAGATTCCTCAACTCATACCCTCTATTTAGGAAAAATAAAAGCATAGGGTTACCTTTACTAAAAACCCCTAAAACTATTAATGTTAAAATGATGTGATTTAGGTAGGCTGAACTTTAGGAATTTATACAAAATCCATCTTAATGCCTTTTTGAGTAAACTCAACTATTGCAGAATCACTTAAATACATACTTGCATGTTATAAAATAAAAATGTATGCCTGCTGTACAATAAAATCACTTAAATATTTATATAAGAAATAGCCACCCTAGTGCACGCTTCCACTTGGAAAATTTGTAGGAAATTTGTTTTTGATCATTTTTGTGTAGGCCAAGTTGGTATAAAACCAGCAAGTAGTAAACCCAAATTAGGTACAATAAAATATGGCAACTTATATGTCAAATAAACTTTAAATAGCTAACTTAGGTGCTAGCCACCGTAATAAGATTAAGTACTATAGGTATGTACATATATACATATGTAGGTATACAAATACGTCCTAGCCCTAAATAAACCTAATTAAAACCTAATAAGCCAGAGGAGCCTTAGGTTCATCCTCATTCACCAAGAATTTGGTACGCTTAGTTATGAAAATACGCTCTAGATTAGTACAAGTTTGTTAAACAAATCTACAGCTAATTTGGGCGCTAGCAGGTGAACTTAAGAGTATAGTTCAAAGCTCACCTCCTCAGCCCAAAGGGAAAGTTAATACGAACCCAAAGAATATAGTAGGTGTGTGCACCTAGAGTCAACATCTAAACCTAGGAAGATTAACCTAATTTTCTAAAATAAACCATTCAAGATAAAATCATGGAAAAATCCATGTAGGTGACAAATATTGTGTTCGGTATAACATAATTTTTGTGCAATTTAATAACTAATTTTGATGCTCAAACCAAATAGACAAAACAAGTCAAATAAAAGGGATAATTAGAATCCAAATCGGCAAAAATGCCAACCTAACCAAAAGATCATTAAAATGCACATAGGTATATCCACGAAATATTTTATTCAAATACTAGGATAAAAACCTTGAATGAACATAAATTTTCTAGAATTTTTCCTCACTGTTTAGGCCCTCTAAAAATTCAAACAAATCTCAAAATACCCTCTTTAATTAATTCCTGGGACAAACCACACATAATTTTTGAATGAAACCAAAAAAAATAGAATTTTTCCTCACCTCCGGCCAACGGCCGCCACCACTGATTCGTGCCCTTCCACTGAGTCACCATTCAATCGCTTGTGTATGGAGCATCTCCAGGACTTATCTAACACCGTGCCTATGCGTGCATGAGACCACGATGGCTAAGTCGAGCCATCACCATGCAACCAAAGTCTTCCGCCGATGCCGGGTCTTTCCATGCGCCGCCGCCGATGTACAAGCTTCGCCGAGCCCCACGCGACCTTCGGTGAGTCTCCAGGGACCATGACTACGCGCTTGCATGCACTTATTCAGCCCCTACATGACCATAGGCACCTATGCACCACCGTCCGAAGGCAGTTGCCGCCTGGACTCGCCATCGGCGTCACACCAACCACCAAAACCGATGACGAGACCACCAGTAGCATCGCCACCTCTTCGTCTCCATTTTCTCGTTTGGCCACTTCCCCTGGAATGCCACCGTCCGCCGCCGGTAAGGCCAGGAAGGAGCCCTGGCCGACGAGCTCTGCCTCCCACGGCCACTGCCTCACCGACAAGCAGGGCCCACGTAATTAAGCGCCAGAAAAGCCAATTAGTAATCATTTAAATCTTGTAGGGGCCATTGTGTAAATGTTCACCTAATGACAAGTGGGGTCTTGGATTCGTTTGTAATTACGCAAAAACTCGAGGACTCCTAATAAACTTCATTTAAACACGTGCCCAGGACCTCGGGTCCTAATTCAAAGATTCCAGGGGTTTAAATGCAAAATGGCCGATCGCTGACCCATGGACCCCACGGATTTCTAAATTGGAAATATAAATGAAATTAGCTAAAACAATATATTTTCAACGAAAATTTGATCAACTTGTAAAATCCATATAAAATCCAATTTAACTCATTGTTGGGTGAAACAAATTTGTATAAACTCACTAGATTATGAACTTTATTCTAGAAGTATAAAACTTAACACTCACAGTACAACTTTTCCCTCTAAAGATTTTCTAAGTCACACCTAGAACTTGTCTAAACTTGTAAAATAAGTAGAAAATGGAAATTAACTCAACTTTGGACAAACTCAATTTCTGTAGATTCCTCAACTCACACCCTCTATTTAGGAAAAATAAAAGCATAGGGTTACCTTGTACTAAAAACCCCTAAAACTATTAATGTTAAGATGATGTGATTTCGGTAGGCTGAACTTTAGGAATTTATACAAAATCCATCTTAATGCCTTTTTGAGTAAACTCAACTACTGCAGAATCACTTAAATACATAATTTCATGTTATAAAATAAAAATGTATGCCTGCTGTACAATAAAATCACTTAAATATTTATATAAGAAATAGCCATCCTAGTTCACGCTTCCACTTGGAAAATTTGGAAAATTTGTAGAAAATTTGTTTTTGATCATTTTTGTGTAGGCCAAGTTTGTATAAAACCAGTAAGCCCCAATTAGGTAGAATAAAATATGGCAACTTATATGTCAAATAAACTTTAAATAGCTAACCTAGGTGCTAGCCACCGTAATAAGATTAAGTACTGTAGGTATGTACATATATACATATGTAGGTATACAAATACGCCCTAGCCTTAAATAAACCTAATTAAAACCTAATAAACCAGAGGAGCCTTAGGTTCATCCTCATTCACCAAGAATTTAGTACGCTTAGTTATGAAAATACGCTCTAGATTAGTACAAGGCATTCTTAGACTAGATTTGAACACGTCTAGTTTGTAAAGTGAAGACCCTAGGCTTATGGACTAAAAATGGTTTATCTAACCAAAAATTTATCCTTTATTCACCTAAATATAGAATTAGCAATGTTCTGAAGCTAACGTTCTTAAGTCATGCGCATATAGAACGTTATATAGACCTAGAACACGTTATAACTTGTAAAGTACATAAGAAAATCATAATAGCTCTAAAAAAAATATAGAACCAAATGTGTTAGACTTATAAAATATATTCCCTTGCCCCTGGAAAGTCAAATTAATAAAAATCAAAATATAGAAAACACTGCCCAAACATCACCTGACCATATGCCACTACGTCCCGATAAAACTTCTAAAATGGATAACTCCCAAATGAGATGGGATAAATTATAAATTCTTACACCTAAAATCATTAGAGACCAGTACCTACTCAATGTACAAAAATCATGCATTTCAGAGCATTTTGGATTTTCGCCTGTTTTCGGTATTTAATTGCATACGGTATATTTTGTTGCCTAGTTTCTTTAAACTCATATATATTCTTTTTAGAAATACTTTTAACTTCAAATTCTTATAAATTATTTTATATTAGGTTAAACTCAAATTTTAAATTTTAACACTTCACAAATAGATCTTTTTAATTTCCTTCAAAAGTTCATTTTATAATTTCCCCTATTTCTCTCAAATTTATTTATGTTTCTTTTTTAAACAATATTTTTAACTTTTGGTTCTTTATAAATTATTTTAAGACAAGCCCAAATTTTACATTTTAGAATTTAACAAATGACCCTAGAAAAATAGTTTGACCCCTTAACTTCCTCCAAATTTTACAATTTTTAAATCTTTCTCAAAATAATTTAAAATGCATTTCCTTCAACCCTTTCTATTTTTATTCAAGTTCAAAATTTAAACTTTAAAACCACCTTTTAAACTCCTTTTAAAAATTTTACATTTATTTGATGTTTATTTGGAGTTGTTTGTTTGATTTATTTTATCGTTTATCAATAGATCGCGATGTCGACTTCGCACAGGAAACTGAACTTGAGCATATCGTCAATGCAAGCACCTTCACTCCTATCCAAAGAGAAGAAGAATTTGAGACCATTGGTCGTGATGGCAAGTCAACTGTTCTTGATCATCTAGTTTAAAAATAATAAATGATCGTGTTTTAAATAATGTATTTAGATCGAAATATTTTGCGGGATGGGTTATATAGTTAAGCTATCATTTTAAGTAGATTTAATTATTCTTTACATTATGCATGTTAATATTTTATGTAAGTTTTCTAGTTCATATAAATTAATATTTTATGTAGATATAAGGAACATCTTAGCTCATATAGAGTGATATTTTATGATGTAGGAATACCCTATTAGTTCATGTATAGGAAAGGAGAAGGTTATTATTTCATATTAATAGATATATTTTCCTTCTCCTTGAAAACATCTCGATAACTTGAACTAGGTATAAAACTATCAACATGATAGGATAAGCATTATCACATGTGCTAGTATTTCACATGATTAGATATATTCTCCTTCTCCTTAGACAACATTCCGATAACCTGCATTAAATATAAAATTATCAGAATAATGAAATGAGCATTATCATATGCATTATTATTTTATGCAATGGTCATAAGGAATTATATTATTATTTCATACAATAGAATGGAAAAATGATCCATTATTTTGTGTGATAGGCACATATAAGTCCTATCATCTCATGTGATATGAGGATAATTTTGGCTATATACCAGAAAATATAATTCATATGACCTAAATGATTTTGGCTGTATGCCAGAAAATATAAAAACTCTTATGCTATAATAAGAACATAGTTTCACCCATCCGATGGACTGGTTATACCGGCATGGCAATTATATATTTCTCTCTAATCTTCCTAGGGACTTAGGAGTTTTATTCATGCGATTCTATGCATGGGATATTTGTAGTGTTGTTGTTGAAAGTCTCATTGGTGGACAGCTATGTAAACAGCGGGTAACAACGCCAATACTAACCAGATCGGTACCGTCTGTTAAGATAGAATCCAGGTTCCAACAAGCCGGGGCAAGTGCGTGACGAACAACTATTAAATAGGGGTTGAGACACCAATTACTGGTTAGAATTGGTACCCCTATTAAGATATGCCACAGGTCTCGTTCACACATCAGAAAAAGGTTAGAACTATATAAATATCATGTTACCCTTTAGTCTGGCTAACTAAGGTTAATCCTCGGGTAAAGCTGGGCAGACGCTGTAGAGTCGATTTGTATTCGAATATGATGTACTCCCGGTTATGGAGTTATGTCTATGGGTGAGTCCAGTACAATGGCATGAGCACTTTTATTAAATATTATCAAATGAAATATGCATATCTAGGTACCTTAGGATGGGATGGAGTATAGATTTAAATTCATGTTTCATACTCTTAAACAATTGCATTAGATATTCTATAAAGAAATAGGATACATTAATATGTTAGAGATATTCTTGATAAATTGTTTCTCTTGTCAAAATAGCATGCATGATTATTAAAATAAAACTGTATCCAGTTTGGCTTGCTGAGTACCTTTGGTGCTCTCCCTTGCATAACTATATTCAGGTAACCCTGAAAAGAAGAAGAGTTCCCAAATACCCTAGAGGATTGGGAAGACGAATACGATTTCTAGGTCGACTCTACACTCGGGCTATCCCTGTGGAAGTGTCGCGTCTTTTTATATTATATAACTTGTACTTGTACATTATTATAAACGAAGTTCCTGTATCTGTACTATTTCACACATAACCAGACTCCTGAGAGGTTATGTGGTATTGTGGAGTTGACCTCTTCGAAGGAGACCCCACACTGGTGAACAAGGCCGACGCCCACAGGGCGTTAGCCGTGGTTTGCGATGACCGTGGGTCGGCCGAGACCAGGAGGAAGAAGGAGCAGGGGAGAGAAGGGGAAAGAAAGGAAAGGAAAATGAAAGAAAAGAAAAAGAGAAAAGGAAAAAAGAAAAAAATAGGAAAAAATAGGAGAAAGAAGAATTTAAAAGAAAAGGAAAAATTTTGGAAAAAGGTTTAATAAGATTTAATTTAGATTTTAAAATTAGTTTAAGTTTAATTCTATGAATTTTCTTGATTTGAGAACTAAATTTTAGATTTTTTATAAATAAAAATCAATCATTAATACCATTTGATTTTCTAACTTGAAATTAAAGAAAAATTTATAAACATTTAAGGGATTTTAAATGTTTTATCACTAAACATATAACAAAATTATTCGCAAAAATTTTCTTCACTTTTTTATTCACTTTTGAGAGTACAATTTTTAGACTGTTACAGATCTACCCTCCTTAAAAGAATCTCGTCCCCGAGATTCTACTGAATTTCAAATAACTGAGAAAAATTTTCTTGTAGTTCTGATTCTTTTTCCCAAGTTGCCTCTTGCTCTGTATGGTTTTTCCATTGTACATGATACAATTTATATTATAATTCCTCAATTTCCGTTCGGATACCTTTAATATTTTCTCAGGCTCTTCCACATAGGTTAAATCGGGCTGTAACTTGATATTTTGTAATGGTATTTCTTTAGTTGGTTGTCTTAGGCACTTCTTGAGTTGTGACACATGGAATACTGAGTGTACTTCACTTAATTCCAATGGTAATTTAGCTGATAGGAAACTTCTCCTTTTCTCTTTAAGATCTGATATGGCCCGATATACCTAGGATCTAGTTTCCCTTTTATTTGAAACCTGTGTACACCCTTAAATGGTGTTACCTTCAAATAAACAAAATCTCCAATTTTGAAACTTAAATCCCTTCTTCGGTTATCACTGTAACTTTTCTGTCTTTCCTGGGCAGTTCTTAGTTTTCCTTTTATTATTCTGATGTGGGCTTCTACATCATGTGCCAGTTGTGGCCCTATCAACTATCTTTCTCCAACCTCTGTCCAATTGAGGGGGTTTTGCACTTTCGGCCATACAATACCTCAAAGGGTGCCATGCCTAGAATGGATTGATAACTGTTATTATATGAAAATTGTGCAAAGGGTAAGCAGATATTCCATGCAGGTCCATATAGCAATACACAGGCTCTCAACATATCCTCAAGAATCTGATTTACCCTTTCTGTTTGACCTCCAGTCTGTGGGTGATAGGCTGAACTGATTCCCAACTTAGTACCCATGAGTTCCTAAAATTTTTTTCCAAAATCTGGATGTAAATTGTGATCCTCGATCCGATACAATCCTCAGGGGAACTCCATGTTGTATGACTATCCTGGTCAAATATATCTTGGCCAATTTATCCCCTCCATAAGTTTATTTAATAGGGATAAAATATGCTAGTTTTGTTAGCCTATCCACAATAACCCATATGGCATCATATCCTTCTTTAGTTTTCGGTAGACCTGTGATAAAGTCCATCCCAATCTCATCCCATTTCCATTCTGGGCAAGGGAGTGGCTGCATTAATCCCGCATGTCTTTAATGATCTGATTTTACCTTTTGACATATTTCACACAGGCTCACATACTCAGCTATCTCCTTCTTCATATTAATCCACATAAATATCTTCTTAAGGTCCTGATACATCTTTGTACTTCCAGGTGGATAGAAAATAATGAATCGTGAGCCTCTTGCAAAATTACCTTCTTTATTTCTTTTACTTTTGGAACACAAATTCATCCCTGAAATATGAGTAATCCACCATTATCCTCTGTAAAGCTTGGTGTCTTGCCTTTCTGCAATTCTTGTTTAATTTTCTGAATTTGTGGGTCATTCTGTTGTGCTTTCTTTTTTCATCTTCCAAAGTAGGTTTTACTTCCATTTGAGCCACACTTGTTTTTCCCACAAATTCCAACCTCAGTTTCTGAATTTCTGCCTCTAGTGACTCTGGACACTCTTTAATCATATTATTGCTGTAATATGCTTTCCTCTTAAAGCATCAGCCACCACATTAGCTTTTCCTAGGTGATACTGAATGTCCAAATCATAATCCTTTATTAACTCTAACCACCTCCTCTGTCTTAGGTTTACATCGGGTTGAGTGAAAATGTACTTAAGACTTTTATGATCCGTAAACATCTCACATTTGTTCCCGATCAGATAATGTATCCATATTTTTAAGGCATGAACCACTGCTGCTAGTTTCAAGTCATGAGTTGGGTAATTTTGCTCATGTGGTCTGAGTTGACGGGATGCGTATGCAAAAACTCTCCCTTCCTGCATTAATACACACCCTAATCCTTGACGACTAGCATCACAATAGACTTGGAAATCCTTTCTGTTATCTGGTAATGCTAATACTGGGGTAGTGGTTAGTCTCGTCTTTAGCTCCTGAAAACTTTTTCCACATTTTTCTGTCTACTCAAAGGGTATGTCTTTCTTTCTTTAATAGATTAGTAAGAGCCCTGGCTATTTTTGAAAATCCTTCAATAAATTGCCGATAGTACCCTGCCATTCCAAGAAAACTTCTAACATCTTTTACTGTTGAAGGTTGTTCCCATTCTGATACTGCTTTCACCTTCTCCGGATCCACTTTTACTCCCTTAGCAGTTATGATATGTCCCAAGAATTGTACTTCCTTCATCCAAAATTCACATTTTGAGAACTTAGCATATAGTTGTTGTTCTCTTAATTTCTCTAGAGCCAGTGTTAAATGTTCCTTATGTTCTTCTATATTGGAAGAATAGATGAGAACATCATCTATAAACACTACCACAAACTTATCCAGGTATTCAATATATGTTTTATTCATGACATCATGAAAACAGCCGGTGCATTAGTTACTCCAAAAGGCATCACTGTAAACTCATATAGCCCATACCTGGTAGTGAAGGCTGTTTTGGGTATATCCTCCTTTTTAACCCTTAATTGGTGATACCCGGACCTCAAATCTATCTTCAAAAATACCTTTGCTCCTCTCAATTGATCACATAAATCATCTATCTTCGAAAATACCTTTACTTATTCTTAATGGTAACTTCATTTAATGCTCTGTAATCTATGCACATTCTTAGTGTCCCATCTTTTTTCTTTGCAAACAGCAATGGGGTTGCCCATTCTGAGACACTGGGTCTAATGAATCCTTTCTCTTCTAGTTCATCTATTTGCCTTTGCAGCTTTGCTAAATCAGGTGCAACCATTCTATACATGGCCTTTGCTATTGGTTTGGTACCAGGTCTCAGCTTTATAGAAAATTCAACATCTCTTTCTGGTGACATTCCGGGAAGACCTGTTGGGAATACATCCAGAAATTTCTTGACGATTGATACTATCTCTACTCTTTCTGCCACTACAACGTTCAAAGCTTCTGGTAGTGCTGGTAATAAGGGTTTCTTAGCTCTATATTCTACTTCTTTACCCCATGTACTTGTTAACCGAATAATCTTATCCTCACAATCCATTTCCCCCTTATGCTTATGCAACCAATCCATTCTCAAAATCACATCCAACCCTTGTATTTCTAGGAGGATAAGGTCTGTTCTGTCTAGCTTCCTCTCAATATCCAGCAATCAATTGTCCGCTGCCAGAGGCTTCAGGGCAGTGGCGAACGTTGGTGGCTTGGTCCTCTGAAAGTCGATCCATCTGGACCCCATAATTGATCCTTCTACACCAGGTACTCCAGGTAGTGTCATACGACTGATGACTTGTTCAAATAGCCTAGTGTAGTTTCGGTCCATGGTTTCCACGAACTTAATAACATTGTCCTGGTTAATCGTGGTCTGCTGTTCCATAGTTTGCTGCTCTGTAGCTTCATCTCCTTTTGTTCCCGACATCTTATCTTATTCTTTGGGTAGGTCCATAACAATTTATTTATAAAATCGTTGATTATAGTGTTCAAAGATAAGAATTGAATGGATAAGATATGATCTCAGCATGAAAATAAGAAGCAAGGAACTAGAAAAGGGTGATAGAGTCATGTTTAAGTTTTCTTTTTCTAAAAAAAATCCTTTTGAAACCAACAAGAATTTATGCTAGTTGTTTCAAAATCCTAAAATCCTAAGTAATTTTTCACCAAACAAATCAGTACATGACTCTTCGTTCTATTTTGACGGATAAGCCGCGAATTGATTTTGGACAACTTACCCATAGGTAATTTTATTCTAACGGATTAACTAATTCTAACTTCTATTTTGCTATTCATCATCACTATATCCTAATATTTCCTTGATATTTTGAAAGAATTAAGAAGAGATAAAACAAAATTCTTTTTAACATAGAAAAAGTATGGAAAAAAGAAATAGATAAGAGGCCAAGACTTCAAGATAGAAATGAATAGGAGTTTTTGCAAATAATTTCTAATTTTTAAAAATAATGTTTCAAATTCAATCTAACTTACCTAGGTCAACCTACAGTCAAGCTCTGCTCTGGTACCATCTCTGTGGAGTCTCCTCCGGAGAGGTCAACTCCACAATACCACATAACCTCCCAAGAGTCCGGTTATGCGTGAAATAGTACAGATACAGAAACTTCGTTTACTATTACAAACTAATAATATACAAGCACAAGTTATATAATACAAAAAGACGCAACACTTCCACAGGGATAGCCCGAGTGTAGAGTCGACCTAGAAATCATATTCGTCTTCCCAATCCTCTAGGGTATTTGTGAACTCTTCTTCTACTTCAGGGTTACCTGAATATAGTTCTGCAAGGGTGACTACCGAAGGTACTTAGCAAGCCAAACTGGATACAATTTTATTTTTAATAATCATGCATGCTACATCGAGAAGAGAAACAATTTATCAAGAATATCTCTAACATGTTAATGTATCCTATTCCTTTATAGAATATCTAATGTAATTGTTTAAGAGTATGATACATGAATTTAAATCTATACTCCATCCTATCCTAAGCTACCTAGATATGCATATTTCATTTGATAATATTTAAGAAAAGTGCTCATGCCATTATACTAGAGTCACCCATAGACATAACTCCATTGACCGGGAGTATGGCGTATTCGAATACAATCAACCCTGCAGTCTTTGCCCAACTTTACCCGAGGATTAACCCTAGTTAGCTAGACTAAGGGTAACATAGAATTTATATAGTTCTAACCTTTTCTGATGTGTGAACGAGTCCTGAAGGGCTATCTTAATAGGGGCACCAATTCTAACCAGTAATTGGTGTCCTCATCCTATTTAATAGCTGCTCGTCACACATTTTCCCCGGCTTGGTGAAACCTGGGACTATCTTAACAGACGGTACCGATCTGGTTAGTATCGACGTTATTATCCGCTGTTTACATAGTTGTCCATCAATAAGACTTAACCAACACTACAATCTCCAATCTTGTTGTGCGCATTAATAAACCTCCTCAAGTCCCCAGGAAGATCATAGAGATATATAAATGCTATGCCGGTATAACCGGTCCATCGGATGGGTGAAACTATGTATTTATTCTGGCATAAAAGTATTTATATTTTCTGGCATACAACCAAAATCATTCATAACTTATAAATTGATAGGAATTTCATTTACCTATCATATAAAATAATGGGTTATTTTCCCATTCTAAGATATGAAATTATAATCATGACATGAAGTATTAATGCATATGATGATGCTCATTTTATTAGGCTAACAATTTTATATCTAGCTGAGATTATCAACATGTTTCCTAAGGAGAAGGAGAATATATCTATTAACATGAACTAATAATCCTCTCCTTTTATGCATGAAATGGTACAATGTTTCTAAAGCATGAAATAATATTCTGTGTGAACTAAATGTTAACATATAAAATCTAAAGAACATGTAGGACTACATAAATTGATAATTTATAACTATCTAACCCATCCCACGAAATATTTCTAACTAAACTAAATATATTATTAAAACATAATAATAATTATTTTTAAACTAAATGATCAAGAACAGTAAGACTTGCCTTTAGGACCAATGGTCTCAAAATTTGTATTTGGTTGGAGGGCAACATGAGGGTTTACGTCAACCTCTTGGTTGAGCTCTAATTCCTCTCGTGGACTCAACGTCACAATCTATCGATAAATAAATAAAATAAATTATTGAACAAATTTAAATAAAAATCAAAAATCATCATAAAGTAAAAGTATTTAAAAGGGATAAATTTTTAGAATTTAAAAGGTATTATGTTTTTGGTTTAAAAATTTAGATTTGCAAGGATGTAAATAAAAAGGTTTTGAAACAATATATTTTTGAAAGGGTTTTAAAATAGTAAATTAATAGTTTTAAAAGCATATAGAAATTTGAAAATAAGATTTTGAAAGAGTTTGAAAAGATCAATTTATTTGTCTAGGGTTTTTCTAAGGCTCTCTCTATTTTTCTTTCTTTCTTCTATCTTTATCCTTTGGATAGAAATTAACATTAGAAAATGAAAATAATCTTTATCCTTTGGATAGAAATTAAAATTAGAAAATGAAAAAAAGTGCTTGAGACTAAGTTTGAACCCAGGACCTCCCCCTCCCTTTCTAAGTCTCTTTCCACGCGCCAAGCTACTGTTTCTCTCCCTTTCTTTCTTTTCTTTTCTTTTCTCCTTTCTACTCTTTCTTGTTACTGTTCTTCTTCTCTGCCTCACTCTCTCGAGCCGGCGCCTATTAGAATCAGTGATGCGCACGGCTTGATACCGTTTAACTTGGGAATTTAGTTGGCTTTCCTTCATCTAGGATCCATAAGGATCTCATTTTTGTGTTTGGCTGGGTCAGTAAAGCTCGGGGATGGTCTGGCGACAGCGGAGGTGCCGACGGCGGTGGAGGTGCCCGTCACCGGTGCACTTCGGTGGTATTCCAGCCGAAGCAAAGCTCCTAAAAGTATCCATGGGTCCTAAGGATGCTAGTGGTAGTGTTGGCTTAATTAATGAGGCATCGGAGAGGGCTGGCGCCGTGCGTGCGCCAGCGGAAAATAGGGGAATCCCGACGGCTTACGTCGCCGGAGTTCGCTAGTGTACTAGTGCTTGAATAATCTTAGGGAAAAGTAAGCCTAGAGCATGTAGAACGTCGGCCTACCTTGAATTTGAAGATTGATCGGCTGAAGATCAATAATTTTGAGTTTCCTTTCTTGCAGCCAACTTAGGGTTCTTCAGGACCTTACTTTAATCTTCCGCGAAATTCTCAGAGTATGGACTATGGTAGCTAGAGATTCTTGAGGGGAATTAAAGAAGACAAGATGGCAATCAATTTCAGTATACAAAGATTGGGCTACTGGGGTCTATTTATAGCATTCAAAATTGGTTTGATCTTGAGATAGGGCCGACGGTTATGGCGGTTTGGTGTAGGTCGGTTCGCCGGCTATGAGGATGACACCATGGCGTAACCAATGCTGTGTAGGCATGTAGCAAAGACTAGGGCGGTTTTCTACCATTGGTTCTTGGTGCTAGTGGGCGAGGCTGGCGTTCTTAAGGTAGCAAGGTCCGGCGGTCGCGGTTAGAGGCAATCAGCTGGTCGGGGATAAACATGCTGTCGAGGTTGAGCCGATCGCTTCCTAGCACACAGGGTAGGGTAGGTCGGTTCCTTTAAAGTTGATCTTTTGATCTATGGCACTGGTTGTAACATTCTCCAAATTATATACTCTTAAAAATATGTAAAATTATGAAGAGAAGTTTTGCGAATAATTTTACTACGTATAGTGATTGAAACATTTAAAATTCTTTAATATTTATTAATCTTTCTCTTATTATAAATTAGGAAATAAAATTCTATTAAGTATTGATTTTTATTTATGAAAAACCTTAATTTAGTTTTTTTAAATAATGGAAATTCTTAAAAATTAAACTTAAGTTAATTATAAAATCTAAATTTAATTCTTTAAAACTTTTCCAAAATTTCCTTTATTTCTTTTTCCAATTTCCCCTATTTTTCCCTTTTTCTTTTTTTTATTTTTTCTCCTTTTTCTTTTTCCTTCTTCTTCCTTTTCCCTTTTCTTTCTTCCTGCCCGGTCTCGCTCTGAACCATGGCTGCCGCCGGGTTCAAAGCCGATGCCTCAAGAGTTGATCTCGCCCACCGAAGGACCATAACCGACCTTAGTTTCCGCCCTACTTGCGCATACATAGCCACACCTAGTTGATCCAATGCGTCATCATCTTGATCCCCGACGAACCAACATTGTGCAAACCACCATGGCCGCCGGAATTTCGCCGCCGCACTAGAAACCATGACCGCGCCCATTGAAGAGTAGAACCGACTCCATGGGATCCTTACCTTCTTGCGCAAATGGCAGAGTATAATTGGGCTGAACACATCACCAAGAATATCCATTTCAAACCGACATTACTCGTACCGCCCTGGCCGCCAGCCCTATCCCAAGCAAAACCGACCTAGGAAGTCTATATATAGACCACGATAGATCAAATAATATATACAAGAACTCTTCGCCATCCTCTCTTACTTAAATCCCCTAACTTTCCCCCATCAATCAAACACCATACTGTTCTAATTTGGTGAAGAACCAAGGAAAGGTTCTAAAGAACCCTAGCTCGGCCACTAGAAGAAAAATCCAAAATTGATCGCCAACAATCGGTTTCTTCTTCAATTGGAGGTACGACATTGATCTAAATCACCTAAGCTTTCATTACTCTAAAGTTCCTAAACCAATTGTATACCGGAGCTCGCCACCGACGCCGCCGCTGGGAACTCCTCTGTTTCTCGCCGGCGCGTGCACGGTGTCAGAGCACTTCAAAGTTTTTTCTAACCAAACTAAGTACATAGGAAGCATCCCCTTGGTTCATAGATGCTTGAAAACCATTTACTTGGCTCAAATCATGGCCGGAGTGTGCCGGCGAGAAGCTCCACCGCCGCCGCAGACACGCCGCCCCCGCCGGCTCATCTCGTTGTTTCCTCGGCCAAACTTAGCTTAAAAGTGGAATCCCTAGGTCCTATAGATGGTAATAAAGCTCCTAGTTCCCAAGCTCTAGCTGCCTCGCCGTCGTATGTTTACTTCCCGCCGACGTCTCATTGAGGAAGATGAACAGGAGCAAGAGAGAAAAGAAAGAAGAAAAGAATAGAGGAGGAGGGAGGTCTTGGGTTCGACCTTGGCCGAAGTCCATTTAGGGCTCCTTTTCTGTTTGGCTTTTTTTAAAAGAGGTAGAGATAAAAAAAAGGCATAAGAAAAACCCTAGAAAAGTATACTAATCCTTTTGACCTTTTCAAAATCTCAGTTTCACTCCTTTAAACTTATTTAACTACTATTTTAATCTTTCAAAAATATTTGTTTTAGAACTCTTTTATATTTATATTTATTCAAACTTAAATCCTTAAAACTAAGAATAGATCCTTTCTAAACTTTTCAAACACAAATTTCTTCTAGTTTCTTTAAATTTATTTATATTCTTTTTAGAAATACTTTTAACTTTAAATTCTTATAAATTATTTTATATTAGGTTAAATCCACTGGTCTGAAGGCAAGTCAAATTGTTCTGGATTATCTAGTTTAAAAATAATAAATGATCGTGTTTTAAATAATGTATTTAGATCGAAATATTTTACGGGATGGGTGAGATAGTTATAAGCTATCGTTTTAAGTAGATTTAAATATTCTTTACATTATGCATGTTAATATTTTATGTAAGTTTTCTAGTTCATATAAATTAATATTTTATGTAGACATAAGGAACATCTTAGCTCATATAGAGTGATATTTTATGATGTAGGAATATCCTATTAGTTCATGTATAGAAAAGAAGAAGGTTATTATTTCATATTAATAGATATATTCTCCTTCTCCTTAGAAAACATCTTGATAACTTGAACTAGGTATAAAACTATCAACATGATAGGATAAGCATTATCACATGTGCTACTATTTCATATGATTAGATATATTCTCCTTCTCCTTAGACAACATTCCGATAACCTGCATTAAATATAAAATCATCATAATATAACCTGCATCCAAACTCCATCACGCTCACCCTTGCCTGGGTACGTCAGCCAGGAAAAAACTATACTACAAGTCCAGCAGTTGCCCATTCTTACTCTTGGTAAGTATGGTAAGTCTTCCAGTGTTTCCCACGAACTGGTCCTTAATTGCCATGAGCGCGACAAGCAAAAGCAAGCACCCACAATCCACCATTAGGTCACATTTTTAGTAGAATAATTATGACCAATAGGTATGGTCAGGTGTTTCGAGCTCGCAGCTCGTCATATACTAAAATAATTAAGGTGATTATTGAAAGTGCATCTAGCCCCCTAAGTGGGTTTTCGTGATTAAGATAATTTGGTTAAGGGACTAATGCGTTTACTTGAGATGTGTGCAGGAGAATTAGTCCCTAGATGCTTAGTTGTGCAGGTCTAGAGAAGGAAGAACCCTCAAATATCAATTACAAAAAGGGAAAGAGATTCGACAATGGTTTATAGCACTATTTTTCTTCAATCTTGAGTTTTAGGAAAAACCGTACTATTAAGAGGGGTAAAACTCAGGCTATGAGATGACCTAAGTGCTCTTAGTCAGAATATACTTGAGTGAGAATTTTTGGAGTATTTTTTTGGAAATTACTCCCTCCCATGGCAGAGAAAGCCGATCGAAAATTCCGGGGTCCCAAGTCGGAACTTTCGAACATCTTCACCTTGCAGCCAAGTGTTGAGAACTAAATGTTGGCCGAAACGTCCGATACTCCTAGACCGAAACTTCCGGTCAGTATTCCAGCAGGCTATGTGAGTAACGGCTAGGTGACACAAGCGTGTACCTATATATATATACCACCTTGTCCCCAGCCCACTTTTGGCCGTTCAAATTTCACATTTCAGTCCCATAGCCTCTCCTATGGTGTTCTAGCTCATTCCAACTCAATTCTTGAGCCACAAAACAAAATTTATGAGAAGATTGAGTGATTGGTGTGATTGTGAGAGTGAAGAGCTAGGTGACTTGAGCACTTGGTGATTCTTGCAGGGCTTTTGGAGTGGTGCCTATTACTCTTGGAGGGCAATCTCCTAGACGGTTAGGTGTCTCCCGCGAGCCTCCGGAGAATTGTGGATTGGCCCGGGAAAGTTTGTGAAGGATCACCTCTCCTCCGCAAGGAAACGAGGTATGAATAGTGACAAACCAAGCTGATCTTTTGGAAGTTTTCTAGGTAGAGCAATTCACGTTTGTGGTTCTTGCTAGTGGATCAAATTTAGATCTTTGTGGTCAATTTGATCTCTAGGCAAGAACCTAGAAACGTTGGAATTGAAGACCGTAGACTTCTTCCCAGGGATGTGCTTGGTGAGGCAAGGGGTTAATTGAGACCCAACTCTACGGAGTTCCTCAACGGAGAGTAGGATTCATTGAATCCGAACTTCGGGTAAAAAATCCTTGTGTCTCGTGTGCTATTCATTTTCTTACTATTGCTTGTCTCTATTGCCTGTGTGATTCTCTCTATTGTTAGCAATATACCTATGTAGAAAGTATTTAAAATTGAGCTCAGATCCTTTTAAGTCACAGAGCACCGGAGGTTCCGGACAGTAACACCGGAAGTTCCTGACAGTGCGCTGATCGGAAGTTTTGGGGTTAAGTACCAGAAGTTCCAGTGACTGTGTGTTTTAACCGCTGCATTTCCAAGAAATTTTCAGGATCGCCTATTCACCCCCCTCTAGGCGACATCTACGGGCCTTCAATTGGTATCAGAGCCTACACTCTTGATAGGCTTCACCTCTTAGCGTCGATCCAAGATGTTGGAAGTGGAGAATCAACTTAAAGACGATGCAAATAGAGGAAAATCTCCAATCAAGGAGACAGTAGGAGCTTCTATACCTTTTGATTACAGCAAGCTTAATGTTTCCTCTAACAACTTCATCTCCGTGCCATCCGGGCGTGCACCTCAATTTGATGGTGCACACTATGCCGCTTGGAAGCACAAGATGAAGTTGCATCTAATCTCTTTGCATCCTAGCATTTGGAGGGTTGTTTGTACAGGTATCGATGTGCCTACGGAGGACATGGACCTCACTCCGGAGCAAGAGCTACGCATCCACCGCAACACTCAAGCCGTCAATGCCATTCTCTCCGCCTTGAGCCCAGAGGAATTCAACAAGGTTGATGGGCTTGAGGAGGCCAAGGAGATTTGGGACACATTGCAAGTGGCTCATGAAGGCACCCCCGAAGTGAGAGAGTCCAAGATTGAGCTCTTGGAAGGAAAGCTCGGAAGATTCGTGATGGAAGATAATGAGACTCCTCAAGAGATGTACGACCGGATGATGATCTTGGTCGACAAGATTCGAAGCCTTGGAAGTGAAGACTAGACGGATCACGTGGTGGTCAAGAGACTTCTTTGAGCCTTTAGACCAAGGAACCCTACCTTGGTCACTCTCATCCGTGAGAGGAAGGACTTCAAGAGGCTCACACCAAGTGACATCCTTGGAAGAATTGTTGCTCATGAGATGCTAGAAGAAGAAGCAAAGGAGGTAAAGCAAATGGCCAAGAATGTGGCAATGATCAAGAACAAGAAAGTCGCTTTGAAGGCCTCAAGTGATCAAGCATCATGTGAAGATAAAAGTGATGATGAAGAGATGACTCTTATGGTGAGAAAGTTCAAGCAATACCTTCGCCGAGGAGGATTTGGTAAGAGCAAGAGAAGTGAAGACAAGGAAAGAGCTCGTCAATCTAAGATAGCTTGCTTTCAATGTGGTGAATATGGTCACTTCATCGCTGAGTGTCTAAAGAACAATGAAGCCAAGCCAAAGATGGTCAAGAAGAAGCTTAGGTGAGCTCACATTGGAGAGGTGTGATATTCCGGTGATGAGGAGGATCCCGAGAAGAAGGATGAAGGTGATGGAGGAGTTGACACCATCGCCATCAAGTCTTCATCACCCACCGAGGAGTGTCTCTTCTCCAACTTGAGTGATGACGAGGGCTACACCAACCCTTCTTGCTTCATGGCCCATAGGCACAAGGTAATCCCTCATCCAAGCTCTCTATTGTTGATGATCTTGAGAGTGATGAGGGAAGTGAAGATTATTTGGATGATGTGATGAAAAGCTCTAGCAAACCAGCAATGCAACATGTGGCTAAGCTAATGAAGACATTGGACTACAAGGAGAAATCCCTCGAAAGGCAAGAGGACTTGCTCATTCTTGAAAAGAAGAGAAACCTTGCCCTAGAGGAGGAGTTGGCTAAGGAGCGAGAGAGGATTGAGAAATTGACCGAAGAACTCTCTTTGGTCAATGGATCAATGGCTAGCCTAAAGGATATCAATGACTCACTCCAAGAGAAGCTTGTGACATTGTACCAAAGTCACAAAACACTTGAAGTGCAATTTGATACTCTTTGGAATAGCACCTCTTCCTCCAATGAAGCTGCCAAGTCGTCCAATGTCTCCTCTAGCAATGGTTGTGCTAGATGCTATAGCTTTGATTCGGATTCCTATGCAACTAACCTTGAAGCTATAGCGTAACTCAAGAAGGAAAATGAGAGGTTGGGTACTTTGGTGAAATATGGGTGTTTGAAGAATTTTCCCTCAAAAGACGCCCTCTACAAGACCATAGCCACCCATGTCAACAAAGATGGGCATGGTCTTGGATTCTTCGAAGAAAGCAAGCCCTCAAGAAGGGCAATTGTGAACGGGAAGCCATGCTTGAAGTTTGTCAAAGAATGAGAAGCCCCACAAGCAAGCAAGGTAAGTTGTTCCCTGGCTGGTCGAAGTTCTGGAAGTTCCGGATCAGCTGACCAGAAGTTCCAGGCTAGGAAATCTCTCGGACAGAGAGAAATTCCTGGAAGTTCCGGTAGGAACAACCAGAAGTTCCGGACCTCTACCACAACCAGGGAGCTGGCAGGAAGTTCCGGGACCAGGGCCAGAAAGTTCCGGCCAAAAGGTATATACTATGAGTCATTTGTGATCTGCAAGAACCACAACGGTAAGGTGGTTGCTCACTTCAATGGAGGTCACAATGATGAGTATCGTGCTTGTGTGTGGGTGCCCAAGGCGCTTGTGGCTAACATTCGAGGACCCAAACTTCGACAAGTTTGGGTACCTAAAATCATAGCATGACTTTCTTTTGCAGGCATACTGTTAGTGATATGCCCTAGAGACAACATGGAGATGTTGGATATCACGTCAATGTTTATGTATTTATGAATAAAGTGTTATTCAGTTTCATGAAATAGACATCTTGTATTAATCAATAAGTACGTGACTTATTTATGAGACTCTATATGTATGAATCTATTTCTAAATGATCACTGATCATATATCATATTATTGGAACTAATATGATTCTAAGATCGGCATGTTTATTGATTGATGATCATGTCTCATAGATCATGGGTATGGAGATACCAAATCAATAAACATGGACATATGTGTTAGAGAAAACATTGTTGGATAGACCCACCATGAGACACTATAGGAATTAATGTGCCATTAGTTGGTCTCAGGTAGTGTTGGTACAAAGTCCTTAGACCTGAGATCACCATGGATTCCAACATGTGTAGTAGCCTACTTTGGGACTACCAAACGCTATTCCGTAACTGGGTAGTTATAAAAGTAGTCTTCGGGTTTGCTATGAAATATGGAGTGGGATATGAGTGATCAAGATGGAATTTGCTCCTTCTTTGGAGAGATATCTCTGGGCCCCTCGAGGTAATGGATTATGGAAATGCATGGCCATGCTAAATTGATTGAGGAGCATGGTTAAGCTATTGAAGGGATGGCACACATCTTGCCTATAGCTTAATTGGTATCGTGAGGCAAAGGGATTTGTGTACACATTACAGGTTCAGAGCCGATATTATATTCTTGTATACTATGGTGTCAATATGTGCTGCTAGGCGTCGCTATTGACAGGTCGGCTGAGTTGGACTCAAGCCGACGATCGGCTAAGTTAGACTATAGCCGAAACCAAGTATACCTAAACCTACAGGGTCGCACGCTTAAGGGGATAAGAACAAGCATTCGAGTTGGACTCGAATATGGCTTGATCGGATAGGGATTCGATTGGATAGAGTCCTATGCTCTTACGACGTATGGGCGGCCAACTCTATGAGATTCGGATGAGATCCGATTCAAAATATAGTCCTGATCGGCCACTAGTCCCAGTAGGCCAACTCTATATAAAGGGGCGAGGGGTGGAGAGCTGCGACACATCAGTTGAATTGCATTGCGCCGAGATCAATCTCCACGAAAACCCTCCCCACCTTCGAGCCAAACCCTAGCCTTGCATCGCGTGCTAGCACACGGGTGTTCGGCGTTCTGTTCCCGGACGTGTGGATATCGGTAGAGGAGCTGCTACGTTGCGTGTTGTTGATCGGCTACGAATCGGCTGCAATCGGAGCGAGGCGACTGCGGCAGATCGGCAACGAGAACGCGGTCGGCGACTCGGATCGACTGCGGCATCGGCGCATCAGCTGATTGGTGAATCGGCTGTCGGCTTGCGGGAATCGGCTACACAGTTCCAGATCGGATAGTCCTGATTGGCTATTTCCGCTGCATACTCCAATCAGTAACGATCTATCGGCCCTTACTTGCAAGTGTTCCTGGTTTGCGCGGTAGAAAAGTTTTTGTTTTCGGCTAGCGTAGCTTCCGCGTAACCCTTCTGTGGTATCAGAGCTAATCTTGCTTAGTTCGGGTTTTAGATTGGATCTGGAACAAGTTTTGTGCACGGGTTGATTAGATCAATCGGTTTTACGGGATTTGTTGAGGAGAGTTCATGGTAATTGCATTCCTTGATAGTGTATCGGAACGACGTAATGTGATTACGTCGAAGCAATATCCATAGAACTCGGTTTGAGTTGGCTTCGAGATAGCGTTCCTTGATAGTGTATCGGAACGGTATAATGTGATTATGCTGAAGCTATCTCGTAGTCCGATCTTGTTTGCTGCCTCGCGCCTACACAAACCATCTCCCTTGATAGTGTTTCGGGACGGCATAATGTGATTATGCCGATATGGTTTCCGTGAGCGATTTCATAGATTGGATCTATGAATTTCGTGTGGTGTACCCCTTTTATGTCGTCTTGATACAATATCTCTGCGATAGGTAGAAAACGTTCTACGCCTAATTTGTTTTTGCAGAGAATGCTTTGAGATGGTATGACCCTATTGTATGTATGAGATGAATGTGATGCGTGTAATATTCTTTCAAATGTGCAATCCCTGTAATTTCTTACGTGCAATGCTTGTAATATTCTTTCACGACCTACGAGTCGATGTAATCTTCAATTATAGCTTCTATAGTAGTAGCTTAGTTTGAAGAAATCAAGCATTAAGCACTCTGGAAGAAGGTGCCGAAGATGGAGATCCTCTGCGCCGACATGGAGATGGAGATCACCATGAGAAGGGGGCCATACTATTTCATTAATTACTATTCTACCTGCTTTCATATATTGATATGTTTGTTTGATAGGATAGTATCCCTCACAAAATTAAGTGGTAATGATGCCCTTCCAAATGTTGCACCCGTCACCGTTATGCTCGTAAATGGTGGGTCGCCAAAGCAGAGTGTCATTCTCTATCATAACACGAGGGGTATATGTCGGACATATACAGCGGGAGCATTTGGTTTACTTAAGAAGGCTATCAAAACAGTTTTGGGCCTTGGGGCATAGGTTGGCGCCGGGGCATGGAGATGCCACACCAACAACAAGAGTCACATACAGATGTGATTAACAAGGTGTTGCTTACCGATGTTACTAATTTTCTAGCAGTGATGCCAAAGCTCACTAGAAATTAACTAACATGTGGATCTTTGACCCAATACGTGACCTAGAGGGATGGTGTAAAATACGTAATGAGAGTCTTATCTTAAATTGTTTAACAATAGACATAGCATAAACATTGTGCTAACTTTGCTTTTTGTTGTAGAATTATGACACTAATAGTACACCGTACCTTTAATTTGCGATCTATTCTTGAGAAAGAAAACGTGAATGGAACAAACTTTATGGATTGGTATCACAACTTGAGAATTGTTCTCAAGCAAGAGCGAAAGGAGTACGTTCTTGAAGTACCCTATCCCGAGGATTTGCCTAATAATGCCACTGCAACTGCACAGAGAGCTTACGAGAAGCACACTAATGATGCCCTAGATATAAGCTATCCAATGCTTGCTACAATGTCCCCCGAGCTTGAAGCAATATAAGAGCACGATGCTTACACTATTATTCGGGGACTGCGTGGTATGTTTGAGAACCAAGCTCGGGCCGAGAGGTTCAATGCCTCAAAGTCCTTGTTTGCGTGCAGAGCTTCTTGAGGGGAATCTCGTCGTCCGCATATGATAAAAATGATTGGCTACATTGAGAGTCCGGAAAACTAGGTTTTCCCTTAGCCAAGAGTTCGCTCGATGTGATTCTCCCGTCGCTCCCTCCGAGCTTCGAGCCATTCATATTGAATTATCACATGAACAGTATGGATAAGACCTTGGCTGAATTACATGGGATGCTAAAGACAGTGAGGAGAGTATCCAGAAAACGGTCATCATGTGATGATGATGCGAAGGATAAGCACAAACCACTGTCAAGAAACTTTGCACCAAGAGGAAGTTAACTCCCGATGAGATCGCGAGTGCCTCTAATGCAAAGAAGGGCAAGAAAGGGTTGGCGGCATCGGATGCCATTTGCTTCTATTGCAAGGAGACAAGCCCGAAAAGGAACTGCAAGAAGTACATGGAGGATCTCAAATAGAAGCAAAGTACGACTTCGCTTCAGGTATTAATGTTATAGACATTAATCTTGCTACTTCACCTACGACTCTTGGGTATTTGATACCGGATCGTAGCTCATATTTGCAAATCGTTGCAGGGAATGAGAAGAAGTAGAGGATTGAGAAGGGGCGAGGTGAACCTGCGCGTCGGCAATGGAGCAAGCGTTGCTACAGTTGCTGTCGGCACAGTACCACTTCATCTACCTTCAGGATTAGTTTTGGAATTAAATAATTGTTATTGTGTTCCAACACTATGTCAAAACGTTATTTCCGCTTCATGTTTGCAAGCGGAAGGATATGATTTTAGATCAATGAACAATGGTTGTTCAATATATCTCAAAGATATGTTCTATTTTCATGCTCCATTGGTGAATGGATTATACGTTTTGAATCTTGAAGCGTCTCCCATCTATAACATTAATACAGAAAGGCAACTCTCTAATGATATAAACCCCACGTTTATCTGGCATTGTCGCTTAGGCCATATAAATAAGAAACGCATGGAGAAGCTCCATAAGGATGGATTGCTTCACTCTTTTGATTTTGAATCATTTGAGACATGTGAGTCTTGTTTACTTGGTAAGATGACAAAGGCACCTTTCACGGGACACAGTGAAAGAGCAAGTGACTTGTTGGCACTCGTATATACTGATGTATGTGGACCAATGAGCTCAACGGCCAGAGGTGGTTATCAGTACTTCATTACCTTTACCGATGACTTTAGTAGATATGGTTATATCTACTTAATGAGGCATAAGTCCGAATCCTTTGAAAAGTTCAAAGAATTCCGAATGAAGTACAGAATCATTTAGGGAAAACAATCAAGTTTCTACGATCGATCGTGGAGGGGAATACTTGAGCCAAGAGTTTGGTAATCATCGAAAGATTGTGGAATTGTTCCCCAGTTGACTCTTCCAGGAACTCCACAATGGAACGGAGTGTCCGAACGAAGAAATCGCACCTTGTTGGACATGGTGCGGTCGATGATGAGCCAAAGTGATCTTTCGTTATCCTTTTGGGGATATGCTCTTGAAACAGCTGCGCTCACACTAAATAGAGTTCCATCTAAGTCGGTTGAAAAGACACCATATGAGATATGGACAGGGCAACCCCTAGTTTGTCTTTTCTCAAAATTTGGGGATGCGAAGCTTATGTAAAACGTTTACTGATCGACAAGCTCACACCCAAATCGACAAGTGCTTCTTTGTGCGATATCCTAAGGAAACTAAGGGATATTACTTTTATAATCGGAAACAAGGCAAAGTGTTTGTCGCCCGACACGGTGTCTTCTTGGAGAAAGAGTTTCTTTCAAGAAGGGTTAGTGGGAGCAGGGTGCATCTTGAAGAAGTTCAAGAAACACCGAAAATGTTTCGCTGACCACGAACCACGGGAGGAGCAAAGTGTTGCGCCACCACTTGTAGATACACCGCCCACGGAGGTCGAAAGATCACGTCGTGCGCCCGACAGTACAGTGCGGAACAACGTGATATATTGTTGTTGGACAACGATGAGCCTAAGACCTATGAGGAAGCGATGGTGGGACCCAATTCCAACAAGTGGCTTGGAGCCATGAAATCCAAAATAGAATCCATGTACGACAATCAAGTTTGGAACTTGGTTGATCCACCCGATGGTGTCAAAACCATTGAGTGTAAATGGGTTTTTAAGAAAAGGCCGATATGGATGGAAATGTTCACATCTATAAGGCGCGATTGGTGGCAAAAGGTTTTAAACAGATTCAAGGAGTTGATTATGATGAAACCTTCTCGCCGTCGCTATGCTTAAATCTATTTGGATTATCCTTGCGATTGCTGCATATTTCGTTTATGAGATATGGCGAGATGGATGTCAAAACGGCTTTCCTAAATGCAAACCTAAGCGAGGATGTATACATGATACAACCTCGGGGTTTTGTCGATCAGAATCGCTTGGAAAGATATGCAAGGTACGAAATCCATTTATGGATTGAAGCAAGCATCTCGGAGTTGGAATATTCGTTTTGATGAAGTAATCAAAGGGTTTGGTTTCATCAAAAATGAAGAGGAGGCCTGTGTTTACAAAAGGTCGGTGGGAGCACAATTGTATTTCTAATCTTATATGTGGATGACATATTCGATTGGAAATGATATCCCTATGCTAGAATCCGTCAAGTCTTCATTGAAAAATAGTTTTTCCATGAAAGACTTAGGGGAGGCACATACATATTAGCATTTGGATCTATAGAGATAGATCCAAGAGGCTAATTGGATTAAGCCAAAGTACATACATTGACAAGGTGTTGAAAAGGTTCAACATGCATGATTCCAAGAAAGGTTTCTTGCCCATGTCACATGGCATTAATCTTAGCAAGAATCGGTGTCCTCGGACACATGATGAGCGGAATAAGATGAGTATGGTTCCATATGCTTCGGCAATTGGATCCATCATGTATGCCATGCTTTGTACACGTCCGGATGTCTCGTACGCTTTGAGTGCTACGAGCAGATACCGTCGGATCCAGTGAAGGTCACTGGATGCCAGTAAAGAATATCCTTAAGTACTTGAGAAGAACTAAGGATATGTTCCTAGTCTATGGAGGTGAAGAAGAGCTTGTTGTAAGTGGTTAAACCGATGCTAGCTTCCAAACAGACAAGGATGATTATAGATCGCAATGGGTTCGTGTTCCGCGAACGGAGGCGCGATCAGTGAAAGAGTTCCAAGCGGGATACCGTTGCTGATTCTACAACGAAGGCCGAGTACATTGCTGCTTCGGAAGCCGCAAAGGAGGCTGTTTGGATCAAAAATTCGTTTCGAGCTTGATGTGATGACTAGTACGACGGTCCAATGTCTCTCTATTGTGATAATAGTGGAGCCATTGCTCAAGCCAAGGAGCCGAGGTCACATCGAAGTCCAAACACATACTTCGGTGATATCATCTCATCCGCGAGATAGTGGACAAAGGTGATGTCAAGATATGCAAAGTGCACACGGATCTCAACATAGCCGATCCGCTGATAAAACCTCTCCTTCAGCCGAAACATGAGGCACACACAAGAGCAATGGGTATTAGATACTTACATGATTGACTCTAGTGCAAGTGGGAGATTGTTAGTGATATGCCCTAGAGGCAACATGGAGATGTTGGATATCACGTCAATGTTTATGTATTTATGAATAAAGTGTTATTCGGTTCCATGAAATAGACATCTTGTATTGATCAATAAGTACGTGACTTATTTATGAGACTCTATATGTATGAATCTATTTCTAAATGATCCTCGATCATATATCATATTATTGGAACTAATATGATTCTAAGATCGGCATGTTTATTGATTGATGATCATGTCTCATAGATCATGGGTATGGAGATACCAAATCAATAAACATGGACATATGTGTTAGAGAACACATTGTTGGATAGACCCACCATGAGACACTACAGGAATTAATGTGCCATTAGTTGGTCTCAGGTAGTGTTGGTACAAAGTCCTTAGACCTGAGATCACCATGGATTCCAACATGTGTAGTAGCCTACTTTGGGACTACCAAACGCTATTCCGTAATCGGGTAGTTATAAAAGTAGTCTTCGGGTTTGCTATGAAATATGGAGTGGGATATGAGTGATCAAGATGGAATTTGCTCCTTCTTTGGAGAGATATCTCGGCCCTCGAGGTAATGGATTATGGAAATGCATGGCCATGCTAAATTGATTGAGGAGTCAATCAACGACGATAATCCAATACGGTTCGAGTGAATGGTTAAGCTATTGAAGGGATGGCACACATCTTGCCTATAGCTTAATTGGTATCATGAGGCAAAGGGATTTGTGTACACATTACAGGTTCAGAGCCGATATTATATTCTTGTATACTATGGTGTCAATATGTGCTGCTAGGCGCCGCTATTGACAGGTCGGCTGAGTTGGACTCGAGCCGACGATCGGCTAAGTTAGACTATAGCCAAAACCAAGTATACCTGAACCTACAGGGTCGCACGCTTAAGGGGATAAGAACAAGCATTCGAGTTGGACTCGAATACGGCTTGATCAGATAGGGATCCGATTGGATAGAGTCCTATGGTCTTACGACGTATGGGTGGCCAACTCTATGAGATTCGGATGAGATCCGATTCAAAATAGAGTCCTGATCGGCCACTAGTCCCAGTAGGCCAACTCTATATAAAGGGGCGAGGGGTGGAGAGCTGCGACACATCAGTTGAATTGCATTGCGCCGAGATCAATCTCCACGAAAACCCTCCCCACCTTCGAGCCAAACCCTAGCCTTGCATCGCGTGCTAGCACACGGGTGTTCGGTGTTCTGTTCCCGAACGTGTGGATATCGGTAGAGGAGCTGCTATGTTGCGTGTTGTTGATCAGCTACGAATCGGCTGCAATCGAAGCGAGGCGACTGCGGCAGATCGGCAACGAGAACGCGGTCGGCGACTCGGATCGGCTGCGGCATCGGCGCATCAGCTGATTGGTGAATCGGCTGTCCCCGGGAATCGGCTGTCGGCTTGCGGGAATCGGCTACATAGTTCCAGATCGGATAGTCCTGATTGGCTATTTCCGCTGCATACTCCAATCGGTAATGATCTATCGGCCCTTACTTGCGAGTGTTCCTGGTTTGCGCGGTAGAAAAGTTTTTGTTTTCGGCTAGCGTAGCTTCCGCGTAACCCTTCACATACTCCTCCGGTGAATCAAGTTGGGTGGTAGACACCGGATACACCAACCATATGACGGGGGAGAGAAGTATGTTTACAAGTCTTCATGAGGAAGGAGAAAATCACGAAAATATCATATTTGGAGATGATGGCAAAGGAAAGGTAATTGGGTTAGGTAAAATTGCTATCTCAAATGATCAATCCATCTCCAATGTCCTTCTTGTCAAGTCATTGAGCTATAATCTTCTTTCCATTTCACAATTATGCAAAATGGGTTACAATTGCTTGTTCACTGACAAGGATGTGACTATTTTTAGGAGAGATGACTCATCCGTGGCCTTTAAGGGAAAGTTGAAGGATGATCTCTATCTTTTTGATTTTGACATAGATAGAGTAATCCCCGAAGCTTGCTTAATGGCTAAATCCTCCATGGGTTGGCTATGGCATCGAAGGCTAGCCCATGTAGGGATGAGAAATTTGTCAACTCTTTTAAAAGGGGAACACATTCTCGGTCTTACTAATGTAACCTTTGAGAAAGATCATGTGTGCAACGCTTGTCAAGCCGGGAAGCAAGTTGGAAACCCACATCCTATCAAGAACATCATGACCACCTCAAGACCACTCGAGCTTCTTCACATGGACCTATTCGGCCCCGTGGCTTATCTAAGCATAGGAGATAATAAGTACCGATTTGTGATTGTTGATGATTATTTCCGTTTCACTTGGGTATTTTTTCTCCATGACAAAAGTGAAGCTCAAGAAGTATTCAAGCACTTCGCTCGACAAGCCCAAAATCAATATGATCTCTCCATCAAGCGAGTGCGAAGCGACAATGGAGGAGAATTCAAGAATACTCAAGTGGAGGAATTTCTTGATGAAGAAGGCATCAAACACGAGTTCTCCACGCCATATGATCCACCTCAAAATGGCATCGTCGAGAGGAAGAACCGTACACTCATTGAAGCGGCAAGGGCAGTGCTTAATGAGTACAAGATCTCCGATGTCTTTTGGGTGGAAGCTGTGAGCACCGCATGCCATGCCATCAACTGTCTTTACCTTCACAAGCTTTTGAAGAAGACTTCCTATGAACTCTTGAGTGGTAAAAAGCCTAACGTTTCCTATTTTCATGTCTTTGGGAGCAAGTGTTTTATTTTGAGTAAGAGACCTCATTCATCTATGTTTGCACCTAAGGTGGATGAGGGCTTCTTACTCGGTTATGAATCAAATGCCCATGCCTATCGGGTTTCCAACAAGACCTCCGGTATTGTTGAGATCACTAGGGATGTGACATTTGATGAATCTAACGGCTCCCAAGGAGAGAAAATTGTAGTACATGTTGTAGATGATGTGGACCCAAACAAGGCTATTGCGACGAAGGCTATTGGCAACATACAATCAGTCGAGACGCAGGATGATCAAGTGAATGGTGATCAACCTCCGTTGTCGACAGCCAATGGTTCTTCAACAAGTCAAGAAAATGAGATATCGAAAGTTCCAGTGCACACAGCCCGGAACATCCGGTCGGATGCTCCAAGCCCTAGTGATCGGAACATCTGGGCATCAGGTCTACCGAAAGTTCCGGGCCCAGAAGGCCGGAACCTCCGGGAGGCTGGACATGAAGTCGTGCCTCCGGCACAAGTGGATGGGCTCGATGCTGAGGGCACTCAAGAGCTACCTGATCAGGCTGTAGTCCCCTCGGTGCACCATTCAAGGATACATCACACCGTTCAACGAGATCACCCCGTCGACAACATTCTTGGAGATATTCAAAAGGGGGTAACCACTCGATCTCGTGTTGCAAGTTTTTGTGAGAATTACTCTTTTGTCTCTTCTTTGGAACCAGTTAAAGTGGAGGATGCGCTTGGTGATCCGGATTGGGTGATGGCCGTGCAAGAAGAATTGAACAACTTTACTCGCAATCAAGTGTGGTCATTGGTGGAGAGACCTAATCAAAATGTGATCCGCACCAAGTGTGTCACGCCCAGAAATTCCCACCGGAATTTCCGCAGCTGAATGTGCATGAAACACCCTGTCCAGGACCAGCCAGGGATACGCAAACGACAAATTGTATATACAGATCCACGTCTTAAAACATATAAAAGTCTTACAAATGCAGCGGAAAGGAAAAATAAACCCTAAGAACTAGGCTTTGACACTTGCGGCGCGGGAACTCCACTCCACAGGCATCCCTTGACGGCAGCGACGAGCCTACTCATCGTTGAACCCAACTGCAGCTTCATCCTCCAACTCTGAGGTGGGGGAAAAGGGAGCAAGACTGAGTACCACCACTGTACTCAGCAAGTCATATCGAAGGGAGGTATGAATGCAGGGTAATTCCAAGAAAAAGCTAGGGTTCACTTTTGCACAAGGCGGCATTTCACAAATCTAAGTTGAATACAGTAAAAATCATAATTAAATGTAATTGAACAATATTAATCATCTCTGCTCAACGCTACACCACGTTGAGTCAGGCCCAATCCATCCAACTATGCTATCCAGTTCCATTGAACCAGATTATTCTCATTAGTGGGACCAATCACGGTGAATCTGATCGATAGCCCATAACCGTGGGCGCGGCTATTCAAATAGTTTCTAACTCTGATCAGAGGTGTACGTCTGTACCCACAAGACATAGCCCCACAACACGTTCCCGTGCGTCGACATGCCACCATGACATACCGAAAAGGGGTCTGTGACAGGACCATTCGCATAACCCTCCTTGACCAAGCGACACCACACCTCAGGTTTCGCCCCTACCTTTATATCCAAGGTAGGTAGCCCCCTCTCGTGCCTAGGTGAATCCGGCAGCCGCATAGACCTTTCCCGATCCATCCGCACTCCATCACGCTCACCCTTGCCTGGATGCCTTGGCAAGAGAAAGCTACACTACAAGCCCCGCCGTTGCCCACGCTGGCTTGTGGTACGCACGAATAATCCTTCTAGTGTTTCCCGCGAACCGGTCCTTAACTGCCATGGGTGCTTCTTACAAAACCGTGCACCCACAGCCCACCATTTAGTCAAATTTTAATTAACTATCATCCTTTGCCAATGGCATCTCCGGTCTGAGACTGTCATTTCATGTGAAATAATTCTAGTAACATAGTTCTCCCATTAGTGATCTAGTAGTACTAAGCAAGCTAAGCATGTCCTCAAAACCGGAATCTATCGACAAACAAAGCACAACAAAAACAGGCTATTAAACTACTGAAACAGAGAACTAAACTATTTTTAATGTGTTCTAGACATTTTTATAAATCCACTGCAACGAACGGAATCAAACGGAGTTCGGATGAATTTTCTATGAATTTTACAAGTTTTCAGCCTTTTTACTAATTAAAACAAAAATAAAAATGATTTACGGTGCAAGCGCCCTAGGGCTGACGTCACGGCCGGGCGATGCTGACCAGCGGGACCCACGGCGCAGTGATGCAAGGGGAGGCGGCACATGGTGGACTCGGTCCACCGAGCTCGGGGAGGAGGCGCACCACGTGGCGCTGGCGTGGCGCCTACGCGGCTGCCACGTGCGCGTCCATGTGGGCGGCGGTGGATTGCGGCGGTTCGGGACGGGCGGCCTGAATGAGCTCGCGACCGGATCCAACGGCCGAGGGGGCGCGAGCGGATGCGACCGGCGGCGAGGCATGGTGCGGCGGTTCGGCACGGGACGGCGGCGCACGAGACCAAAAGGTCACCGGTGAGCGACGAAGGACAACAGGCGACGGCGCACATGATGGCACGACTAAAATGGCGCATGGGTTCGAGAGGAAAGTGGCGCCAGATGTGACCGGCGACGAAGGGATGACGTCGGCCAACGGCCAACTGTTTGCGCACGGGTTCGAGAGGCACCGACGCGATCAAGACAGCACGCGCGCACGCATACGCACGATGGCGAGGTGCGACAGCCTAGGTATTGAACGGCAACGATAAAAGAATCGGAAAAACGAAAGGGAGAGAGAGAGAGATGAAGCTCACCGAGCCAGAGACGAGGAACAACGATGACGGCGCGATGGCGCAGCGGGAATTTGGGGAAGAGTTAGGGGAATTGCGTTCCCGTGAGCGGCGAAGGTGATGGCGGCGTTGGTTGTGCGCGGGGTGCTGTGGGTTGGCCGGAACGGCGGCCGAAAGCGGTGCTCAGCGGCGGCGGCGGTGCTTGCATGGTGCGAGAGCTCGGGACGGCGTGGATGGGGATGAAACGGGGAAACGACGCTACGGGGTGCGATGAAGCTTTATAGGGGCTTGAGGCGGTGCGGCACTGCCGGGATGAGCGAGATTAGCGGCGCGACGTGGCTCGGGTAAGGCGGCGCCCAAAATTCAAAAAGCGTCCGATTAGGTGTGCATGCGGGACGGGAGAGAGGGGAAGATGGGGGCGTGAGGCGCGGACGAGTGGGGGCACCGAGTGATGCGGGCGGGAGAAGCGGGACGTGGCCAAGAAGGCGGCGCAACGCGAACGTGCGCACACGCGGGCGCAGGATGCGGCCGGCTCATTCGAAGGTCGGGGATGACAAGTGGGGCCCGTTGTCATCGCCCTGACCCGAGGGGAAGGAGATCCGGACTTCTTTTGCGCGCGCTGAGGAGGGTTTGGGCCGGCCCAGGGAAGGAGAGAGGAAGGAGGGGACGGCTGGGCTGGGTTGGTCCGAAAGGGAGAGGAGGGAGTGGGCCAAAGGCCCATGGGGCAGAAAATGAAAGGAAAAGGGGAAAAAGAAAAAGGAAAAGGAAAAACCTTTTTCCTTTAGGAATCAAATTCCGATTAGCCTAATTTGATTTTTAAAATTGTTTCCGGTGCTCTGAAAATTCCGATAAAAATCCTATTAGTGTATTTTGCCCTGGGGAATCCAAGGAAAATTCCATCAAGCCATTTCCAATTATCAAATGGGTTTTAAAATTCCAGGTTCGTCTTGCTTTAATTTTTCGGTGATTTCTTTTGCACGATTTTTCGGGTGATTTACTGCTAGGGGAAAAAGCGGAGCATGACAAACCTACCCTCCTTAAACGGAATCTCGACCCCGAGATTCGGAGGTGCTGGCGAAAAGGTGTGGATGGGCAGCCTTCAGCTCATCTTCTCTTTCCCAGGTTGCCTCTTCTTTTGAGTGATGACTCCATTGCACACAACAGAACTTGGTAACCCGGTTCCTAGTTCTTCTTTCACTGGTGTCGAGAATGCAAACAGGTTTTTTGATGTAGGTTAAGTCCTCTTGAATTTCAATGTGATCGAGACTTGCTTGCTCCTCAGGCACTCTCAAGCATCTCTTCAACTGAGATACATGAAACACGTCATGGATGCTTGCCATGGAGGGAGGAAGTTCCAACTGGTAGGCAACTTCTCCGCGGCGTTCCATAATTCGGTAAGGTCCCACAAAGCGTGGTGCCAACTTCCCTTTTGTCTGGAAACGGTGCACTCCCCGAAGCGGAGTGACACAAAGGTACACATGGTCTCCAACCTCAAAGCTTAACTCTCTTCGACGGTTGTCGGCATAACTTTTCTGACGAGGCTGGGCAGTTTTCAGTCTTTCCCTAATCAGTCTGACCTTTTTCTTGGCCTCATTTAAGACATCAGTCCCAAACAACTGGCGTTCCCCTGTTTGATCCCAGAAGAGCGGCGTGCGGCACTTTCTGCCATACAATGCTTCGAACGGAGCCATTTGAAGACTCGCGTGATAACTGTTGTTGTACGAGAACTTGGCATAAGGTAGACTCTTATCCCAAGCTCCACCAAAGTCAAGTGCGCAAGCTCTCAACATGTCTTCCAAGATTTGATTGACCCTTTCGGTCTGACCATCAGTTTGAGGATGGTACGCGGTGCTTAAGTTTAAACGGGTTCCCAACTCTTCTTGCAACTTCTGCCATAACTTTGAGGTAAATTGACTCCCTCGGTCCGATACAATCTTCTTTGGCACCCCGTTAAAACACATGATCCTTGCCAAATATAGCTCCGCTAGTTTCTTTCCAGTGTAGGTGGTATGTACCGGAATGAAGTGAGCGACCTTGGTGAGTCGGTCCACAATTACCCAAACAGAATCATGGCCGGTGGAAGTTCTGGGCAGACCGGTGATGAAGTCCATCCCAATTTCTTCCCATTTCCACTCCGGAATCTTAAGAGGTTGCAACAATCCTGCAGGTCTCTGATGTTCTGCCTTGACTCGCTGGAACACATCACACAAGGCAACGAATTCTGTGATTTCTCTTCTCATGCTGACCCATCAGAATTTTTCCTTAAGATCTTGATACATTTTAGTGCTTCTGGGGTGAATCGAATATTGAGTTTGGTGAGCTTCTCTAAGAATTAGGTCTTTCAGCTCTTCATTCTTGGGCACACACAATGTTTCTCCCATCCAGATTGCTCTGTGTTCATCCTCTGAGAAAACTCTGGCTTTGCCAGTCCTCATGTTTTTCTTTAGCTCGGCTATGTCAGGGTCATTAGCTTGAGCTAGACGAACCTGCTCCATGAGTGTCGGCTGAGCTTCGAGAGCAGCCACGTATCCGCGTTCAACGATTCCCAAGTTCAAACTTTCCAATTCCCTTCGCAATGCACTGCACATCTCTTCCGAACGAGCGGTGTTGCAGTAATTCTTCCGACTCAAGGCGTCTGCCACAACATTAGCCTTGCCGGGGTGATAGTGTATTCCCATATCATAGTCTTTAATCAATTCCAACCACCTTCGCTGACGAAGGTTTAGGTCTGGTTGGGTGAAGATGTACTTCAGACTCTTGTGGTCAGTGTAGACTTCACAGCGGTTACCAATAAGGTAGTGTCGCCAAATCTTTAAGGTGTGAACCACTGCTGCTAGTTCCAAGTCGTGGGTCGGATAATTACTTTCATGAGGTCGCAACTGGCGTTAAGCGTATGCAACCACTCTTCCATCTTGCATCAACACACATCCTAGATGCGTCACAGTAGACTTGGAAATCTTTCGCCTGATCCGACAAGGTTAGCACTGGTGCCATGACCAATTTCTTTTTAAGTTACTCGAAACTTTTGTTGCACTCGGCAGACCACTTGAACTTTTCGTCTTTATTTAACAACTGTGTCATTGGCCTTGCAATTCGAGAGAAATTCTCAATGAACCGACGGTAATAACCCGCGAGTCCAAGGAAACTTCGGACTTGGGAAACAGTCCTCGGTGGGGTCCACTTGGTAACTGACTCCACATTGGCCGAGTCAACTGCTACTCCTTGAGCGGTTATGACATGGCCAAGGAACTAAACTTTCTCGAGCCAAAAGTCACACTTACTGAACTTGGCGTACAGCTGGTGTCCCTTTAACCTTTCAAGCACTAGGCGGAGGTGTTGCTCATGCTCTTCCTCAGACTTTGAGTAGATGAGAATGTCGTCTATAAAGACCACAACAAACTTATCCATGAAGTCCATGAACACCTTGTTCATTAGGTTCATGAAAAAGGCCGGTGCATTCGTGAGTCCAAAGGACATGACGGTGCACTCATACAACCCATAGCGAGTGATGAAGGCCGTTTTTTTGGATATCTTCTTCTTTGATCTGCAACTGGTGATAACCTGATCGCAGGTCTATCTTAGAAAACACTTTAGCTCCTTTCAGCTGGTCTAACAAGTCATCAATCCGAGGCAACGGGTACTTGTTCTTAATAGTGACCTCGTTGAGTGCGCGATAATCCACACACATCCTCTTGGTTTTATCCTTCTTCTCCACGAATATCACCGGAGCACCCCAAGGCGACGTGCTCGGGCGAATGTATCCCTTTTGTAGTTGTTCATCGACCTGTTTCTTGACCTTGGCCATCTCGTTGGCAGCCATTCTGTAAGGTCGCTTATGGATCGGGGCGTTTCCTGCTAGCAAGTCGATTCGAAACTCAATCTCCCTCTTTGGTGGCATGGTTGTGAGGTCCTCCGAAAAGACCTCCGGATACTCTCGGACCATGGGTATGTCCTCCAGTTTCTTGGGTTCTGCTTTTCTGCCATTGGTTCGTCCTGACTGGCGATCTGGTTCAGGCTGACTCCTTGCTCCAAAGGCATCGGAGACTGGAAGGTAACCACTTCTCCTTCCGGGTTGGTTAGGGTGATGGTGCGCGTCGCACAGTTTATCACTCCCTTGTATCTTGTCAACCAATCCATCCCAAGGATGACATCTAGGTCTTTGGATTCCAGAAGGATGAGATTGGCTAGAAATTGTGATATTTGGATTTCTATTGTCACCGAGGGACTATAGCGATCGACATCGACTATTTCCTGGGTGTGAACCCGCATCGATGTGACAAGTTTCTCTTTTCTTAACCCATGTTCCCCAACAAATCTCTTCGATATGAAGGAATGAGTTGCACCAGAATTGAACAAAACTGTAGCTGGTTCTGAGTTTACAGGAAACGTACCCAGTAGGACGTCTGGTGCTGCCTCAGCGTCCTCGGCTGTGGCGTGGTTGACCTTCGCCTGAACAAACCTGGGCACGTTGCGCTTCGGCTTTGGGCACTTGTCGGCGAAGTGCCTGGGCTCGTTGTAGTTGAAGCAGACCAACGGCTTGCCCCCAAAGTCCTTCTTGGGTTGAGCTGGCGGGGCCGGTGCCACTGGCGGGCACGGAGCAGGGTTTCGGTGGGCTGGCCACCACTGTTGCTGTTGTTGCCACGGGTGATGTTGGGGTTGTGATGGAAGTTTCCCTGGTAAAATGGGCGGTGTTGGCGAACAACCATGGTGGAGGGCCCACCTTGCTGCCCTGGCATGAAGCGGGGTCGCTGGTTGTTCCCTTGGTTCGACCGGAACTAGGCTGCCTTCCTTTTGCGGTCCATTTTGTTCTGCTGGTCTTCCTGGCGGATGGCTTTGTCGACCAGTTTCTCGAAGTCAATGTAGTCACCCGAGATCAGTTGATTGGTCAGTTCGTCGTCAAGACCGGCCAGGAACTTGTCCTGCCTCTCGGCGTCAGTACGCACATCTTCTGGTGCGTAGCGCGCGAGACGGTTGAACTGATGTAGGTATCCCGTCACGGTTCGATTGCCTTGATTTAGGGCTCGAAATTCCCTCTTCTTTTGCACCATAATTCCGTCAGGGACTTGCGCCTTTCGAAAACTACGGCAGAACTCTGCCTAGGTAATCTCCGTCCCTGCCGGACGAGTCATCAGATGGTTGTCCCACCACGCCGAAGCGGGACCCCAGCTGATGAGTGGCGAACGCCACCTTCTCTTGGTTGTTGCACTGCAGGAGGTTAAGCTTCTTCTCGATGGCATGGAGCCAGTCGTTTGCCTCCATGGGATTAGTGGTGCTCGAGAAGGTGGGAGGGCGGACGCGGAGAAACTCGTGTAGCTTGGACTGGAGTGGCGGGGTGGACTAGCTACTCGCCGCCGCGGCCGCTGAACTTGCCGCCGCTGCAGCCTATTGGAGCATCCGCCGTTGCATCCGCCGGTGTTGCCGTTGCATCCGCTGCATCATGGCAGCCATCATCTGAGTCTGAGCTGAAAGGACTTGGGTGAGCGTTGGGTTCTCTGGCGGCGGAGGGGGACCGTTGCCTGCAGCCCCGTTGAGGTTGTTGCCTCTGCTCTGGTCCTCGCCGTTGTTGACATTCCCGTTAAGAGGCCTGGTGTTCACCATCTGGAGAGGGCGGACAGAAGAAAAAAGAAAGACAAGAAGAAAAACAGGCTGCTCAGAAACCTAAACTTTATTACAAATTATTTTGGTCTGAATGTAAACATTACGGAAAAGAAAGCAGTTCAACTCCTAATTAATGGCAGCCATACCACAACCAATTGGTAGGGTCTGCCGACTACCCCGCAAGGAAACAAACCTAAACACACAGCTACCAAACAACGACTAAGGAAACGAGGAACTAGGGTGACGTCCTAGTGCTCGGAAAGGCTCCTGCGGTCGGTGGAGTCGAAGTCGGACTCGGGCTCGTCTCCGACCTCCTCTGAGCGGCTGCGGGAGTCCAACAGTACGTCTCCCCACCGCCCGGCTCACGCCACCGGAACCGCCACCGCTAGAGCCGCGCCAGTGCCGGAGCGCACCGCCGGTGACGTTGACGAGCCGGGTGGAGGGGCTGGGCGTCGCAGACAACCAACCTCCTCTGCTGCTGCCAACTGCTGCTAACGCGGGAGCGAAGGTCAGCGGCGGGAACAAAACGGGCGTCGGCGGAGGTGAAGGCGGCACGAACACCGGAAGCGGCTCTGGAGCTGGAGGAGGGCTCCGGTGCGCAAGCTGGATGCGCACAGGAGCTGTAGTGGTCTTCCTCGAGTGGTGCGGAGCCCGGCACCCCGGGAGGCGAGCGGCCCTAGAGAATGGCGTTCTCCCTCTTGAGGCGAGCCACCTCGTCCT
Source organism: Oryza australiensis (assembly GCA_019925245.2). Taxonomy (NCBI): domain Eukaryota; kingdom Viridiplantae; phylum Streptophyta; class Magnoliopsida; order Poales; family Poaceae; genus Oryza; species Oryza australiensis. Next base: position 794,893 of record JAIFGZ020000792.1, read on the forward strand.
TCACTCGACTATCTCCACCAACTTCTGATCGTTGAGGGCCTTGGCTGCCCTGTGCAGATCAGCGTGCAAGGCGTCCAATCCCTGCAGGACTGGGGTCATCCGCCCAAAAGTCATGTCGTTCTCCGACACAGCCGAGCGGAAGGTGCTGGTGCTGTCGTAGTCACCGCGGCTGGGGTGGTAGCGGTAAGCGGTGCGGCGGAAGTCGACGTCGTGGCGCTCCCGGACTCTAGTGAGCATCAGGTAGGCAGCCTCCTGACACGCGTGCTCGAAAGTGTCTCTAGAGGCCTCCACCACCATGTTGGGCAACACAGTGGGAATGCCGTGCACCTCCAATCTGACTCAGTGCGGGAACTCGCCGTTGAGGTGGCGGATCTTGGTGTAGTCGGGAAGGCTGGGGTACCCGACCAAGAAAGTCATCTTGCTCAGCTCTGCCAAAAAATCTCCAAGGCCCTGACCGTAGTGCGTTGGGGGAAGGGCTGCCATCTATAGAAGACAAAGGAGGGGAAACAATACATGCTCAGATCCAAATTAAATAAAGCGATAAAGACTCAAGTAAATAACCAAGTAAGAAGCATATTTTATGCATGAAATAATTTTAGCATGATTGCAAATAAAATGCTACAGACTCTGCTAAGCAATAAATTAATGAGCGAAATAATTACATATTAATAATAAGACGCATGAAATATTGCAACCCGCAAATTCTAGACGCGACTTAATGCATAGTCCCGACGATTCCCAAATGACTTGTCGAATAAAAGTCACTCCGACACGGACCCTGTCTGAGAAAATTTCTAAAACCCTAGACCGACCATACTCGGAAAAAATCCACTTCGAAGGACGATTAAGATTTTTCCCTCAAGCGAGAATCCCAACTTTTTCCCGAAACAACTCAAATTGCAAGAGGGCAAATGCATATGAAAGAGTTTCAGAGGGCTCTTAGGGTTAACCAGTGGGCTCATCCTATGGTCAAGGTCGGCTCTGATACCAACTTGTCACGCCCAGAAATTCCCACCGAAATTTCCGCAGCTGAATGTGCATGAAACACCCTGTCCAGGACTAGCCAGGGATACACAAACGACAAATTGTATATACATATCCACGTATTAAAACATATAGAAGTCTTACAAATGCAGCGGAAAGGAAAAATAAACCCTAAGAACTAGGCTTTGACACTTGCGGTGCGGGAACTCCACTCCACAGGCATCCCTTGACGGCAGCGACGAGCCTACTCATCGTCGAACCCAACTGCAGCTTCATCCTCCAACTCTGAGGTGGGGGGAAAGGGAGCAAGACTGAGTACCACCACTGTACTCAGCAAGTCATACCGAAGGGAGGTATGAATGCATGGTAATTCCAAGAAAAGGCTAGGGTTCACTTTTGCACAAGGCGGCATTTCCCAAATCTAAGTTGAATATAGTAAAAACCATAATTAAATGTAATTGAACAATATTAATCATCTCTGCTCAATGCTACACCACGTTAAGTTAGGCCCAATCCATCCAACTATGCTATCCAGTTCCATTGAATCAGATTATTCTCATTAGTGGGACTAATCACGATGAATCTGGTCGACAGCCCATAACCGCGGGCGCGGCTATTCGAATAGTTTCTAACTCTGATCAGAGGTGTACGTCTGTACCCACAAGACACAGCCCCACAACATGTTTCCATGCGTCGACATGCCACCACGACATACCAAAAAGGGGTCTGTGACAGGACCATTCGCATAACCCTCCCTGACCAAGCGACACCACACCTCAGGTTTCGCCCATACCTTTATATCCAAGGTAGGCAGCCCCGTCTCGTGCCTAGGTGAATCCGGCAGCCGCATAGACCTTTCCCGGTCCATCCGCGCTCCATCACGCTCACCCTTGCCTGGATGCATCGGCCAGAGAAAGCTACACTACAAGCCCAGCCGTTGCCCACGCTGGCTTGTGGTACGCACGAATAATCCTTCCAGGGTTTCCCGCGAACCGGTCCTTAACTGCCATGGGTGCTTCTTACAAAACCGTGCACCCACAGCCCACCATTTAGTCAAATTTTAATTAACTGTCATCCTTTGCCAATGGCATCTCCGGTCTGAGACCGTCATTTCATGTGAAATAATTCTAGTAACATAGTTCTCCCATTAGTGATCTAGTAGTACTAGGCAAGCTAAGCATGTCCTAGACCTGAAACTAGTCAATTTAATTCCCAGGTGATCAGGTAAAATAGGGTACACGACCTAGGCTGAGTACTATAGGTCCCATCCCGATTACATTATAAAACAATGCACTTTAACAGATAAAGCGGGAATAATTTATAAACTGGGTACAACATGATCAATAGAAAATGACTTGCCTTGGTCTTGTTCCGACGGAACATCAGCGACTACCTCGAGATAAACGGGAGCGTCCTCAGAACCGGAATCTACCGACAAACAAAGCACAACAAAAACAGGCTATTAAACTACTGAAACAGACAACTAAACTATTTTAAATGTGTTCTAGACATTTTTAGGAATCCTCTGCAACTTGAACGGACTCAAACGGAGTTTGGATGAATTTTCTGTGAATTTTACAAGTTTTCAGCCTTTTACTAATTAAAACAAAAAGAAAAATGATTTACGGCGTAAGCGCCCAAGGGCTGACGTCACGGCCGGGCGGCGCTGACCAGCGGGACCCATGGTGCATTGACGCAAGGGGAGACGGCTCACCATGGACTCGGTCCACCGAGCTCGGGGAGGAGGCGCACCACGTGGCGCTGGCGTGGCGCCTATGCGGCAGCCACGTGCGCGGCCATGTGGGCGGCGGGGGATTGCAGCGGTTCGGGACGGGCGGCCTGGATGAACTCGCGACCGGATCCAACGGCTGAGGGGGCACGAGCGGATGCGACCGGTGGCGAGGCATGGTGCGGCGGTTCGACACGGGACGGCGGCGCACGAGACCAAAAGGTCACCGGCGAGCGGCGGAGGACAATGGGCGACGGCGCACGCGATGACATGACTAAGATGGAGCACGGGTTCGAGAGGAAAGCGGCGCTAGGCACGACCGGCGATGAAGGGACGACGTCGGCCAACGGCCAACCGTTTGCGCACGGGTTCGAGAGGCACCGGCACGATCAAGACGGCACGCGCGCACGCATACGTACGATAGCAAGGTGCGGCGACCTTGGTACTGAACGGCAACGATAAAAGAATCGAACAAACGAAAGGGAGAGAGAGAGATGAAGCTCACCGAGCCGGAGACGGGGAACAACGATAACGACGCGATGGTGCAGCGGGAATTTAGGGAAAAGTTAGGGGAATTGCGTTCCCGCGAGCGGCAAAGGTGATGGCGGTGTTGGTTGTGCGCGGGGTGCTGTGGGTTGGCAAGAACAGCGGCCGGAAGCGGTGCTCTGCGGCGGCGGCGATGCTTGCACGGTGCGAGAGCTCGGGACGGCACGGATAGGGTCAAATGAAACGGGGAAACGGTGCTATGGGGTGCGGTGAAGCTTTATAGGGGCTTGAGGCGGTGCGGCACGGCCGGGATGAGTGGGATTAGCGGCACGACGTGGCTCCGGTAAGGCGGCGCCCAAAATTTGAAAAGCGTCTGATTCGGTGTGCATGCGGGACGGGAGAGAGGGGAAAATGGGGGCGCGAGGTGCGGGCGAGTGGGGGCACCGAGTGACGCGGGCGGGGAGAGCGGGACGTGGCCGAGAAGGTGGCGCGACGCGAACATGCGCACGCGTGGGCGCGGGATGCGGCCGGCTCATTCGGAGGTCGGGGATGACAAGTAGGGCCCGCTGTCATCGCCCTGACCCGAGGGGGAGGAGATCCGGACTTCTTTTGTGCATGCTGAGGAGGGTTTGGGCCGGCCTAGGGAAGGAGAGAGGAAGGAGGGGACGGCTGGGCTGGGCTGGGCAGAAAGGGAGAGGACGGAGTGGGCCGAAGGCCCACGAGGCGTAAAAGAAAGGAAAAGGGGAAAAGAAAAAGGAAAAGGAAAAACCTTTTTCCTTTAGGAATTAAATTCCGATTAGCCTAATTTGATTTTTAAAATTGTTTTCGGTGCTCGAAAATTCGATAAAAATCTTGTTAGCGTATTTTGCCCCTGGGAATCCAAGGAAAATTCCACCAAGTCATTTCCAATTATCAAATGGGTTTTAAAATTCCAGGTTCGTCTTGCTTTAATTTTCCGGCGATTTCTTTTGCACGATTTTTCGGATGATTTACTGCTAGGGGAAAAAGTGGAGCGTGACAAAGTGGATCTTCCACAACAAGCAAGATGAGAATGGAGTAGTCACTCGCAACAATGCCCCATTACTGGCACAAGGTTTCACTCAAGTCAAGGGCCTCGACTTTGGTGAAAATTTTGCGCCGGTTGCTCGTCTTGAGTCCATTCGTATTCTTTTAGCCTATGCCGCTAACCATGATTTCAGATTATATCAAATGGGCGTCAAGAGTGCTTTCTTGAATGGACCAATCTCCGAATTGGTGTTTGTTGAGCAACCACTCGGCTTTGATGATCCCAAATATCCAAATCATGTGTTCAAGCTTCACAAGGCACTCTATGGGCTCAAGCAAGCCCCTAGAGCTTGGTATGAATGCCTTCGAGATTTTTTCTCAAAAATGGCTTTAAGATAGGCAAAGCCGATACTTCTCTCTTCACTAAGAAATTCAAAAATTATTTGTTTGTTTTCCAAATTTATGTCGATGACATAATATTTGGCTCAACTAATGTCTCATTTAGTGAAGAGTTTAGTAGGATAATGACCAAGAGATTCGAGATATCGATGATGGGTGAGCTCACATTTTTCCTCGGGCTTCAAGTCAAGCAACTCAACGAAGGGACCTTCATCTCCCAAACAAAGTATTTGAAAGACGTACTCAAGAAGTTTGGGATGGAGGATGCAAAGCCCATCAAGACACCAATGCCTACCAATGGTCATTTGGATCTCGATGAAAATGGCAAAAGCGTGACCAAAAGGTATATTGCTCCATGATTGGATCCTTGCTTGATCTTTGTGCATCTAGGCCCGATATCATGCTTAGTGTGTGCATGTGTGCTCGCTTTCAAGCGGCACCCAAAGAATGTCATTTGATTGCCGTTAAGAGAATCCTTCGGTATTTGGTGCACACTCCTAACCTTGGCTTGTGGTATCCTACAGGTTGTGCCTTTGAGCTTGTTGGCTATTCCGATTCGGATTATGCCGGGTGTAAGGTTGATCGCAAGAGCACTACAGGCACATGTCAATTCCTTGGACGATCACTTGTTTCTTGGTCCTCCAAGAAGCAAAACTCCATTGCCCTATCCACCGCCGAAGCTGAGTATATAGCCGCCGGTTCTTGTTGTGCTCAACTCCTTTGGATGAAACAAACCCTACAAGACTTTGGCTACAATTTTTTCAAGATTCCACTCCTATGTGACAATGAGAGCACCATAAAACTAGCCAACAATCTCGTCCAACACTCGAGAACCAAACACATAGACATTCGCCACCATTTCTTTTGAGACCATGAGGCAAAGGGTGACATTGTCCTATCCCATGTGAGAACCGAGAGTCAACTAGTTGACATTTTCACCAAACCCTTGGATGAGAAGAGGTTTTGTGAGCTTAGGAGTGAGCTAAATATCATGGATTCTCGCAACATTTGTTGAGGATTGGTTGACCAATCAAAAGTCAAGCATGAATCAAATTGAGTGTAAATTGAAATTGAACCTTTGTATCTTGAAATTGCTTCTTGGGTAGAAGCTGGTTTTGATATGAAAATGAGGTTCAAACATTTCCTTTTTGCTCAAAAACCCTTTTCAAAATATTTGCGAAAATTGTTGTGTGCCTGTTTTGATTGCGAAATCTTGGCTTTTGTTCTTTGTGTGATGCATTGTGACCATTGTTATGTACTGATTGCTTGCGTGCTGGTCACGTGCGTCGCATTTGTTTACATGTCCAATCCTTCCTTAGACTCCTCCCTTCAGCTTCCTATCAGCCCGGAACTTCCGATGTTTTCTCTCTGTCTATTTTCTCGGGCGCTACCGAAAGTTCTAGTCAGGTTTTACCGGAAGCTCCGGTAGTCGGGGTGTTAAGTCCCAGGGAAGGCCGGTGACCGAACCCTACTTGCCAACTCTGATGACTCCGAGTGACTCCCCTTCTCTCTTATCCCTTTTTGGTGTCTTGATGCCAAAGGGGGAGAAGATTGAGAAAGCAGGGGGGCCATTTCTCTCTTTTGGTGCTTCCTGTCGTCTTGATACTGTCAGCCGACCGGAAGTTTCGGACCTAGTGATCGGAACTTCCGACCGTGCATCTATCTTAGGCCATCTATTATCGTTTGGACATGTGAACCTTATGTGTGCTGGGATGCAATGATTACTAGACCTTATGATATTATTTAGGCTTATGTTAATGCCAGAATTTGGTAAGCCCCGGAGCCCGAATCGGCTAAGGTGTCCATCGGCTAATACCAAATCAGACAAGGCAAGCCGATGTAGCCGATTCCGGTATGACAATATTGGAGACACCGTCGGATCAAGATGATGTGCTTCATGAGGATTGCCATATAAGGATAGAGTCCTAAAAAGGCAATTGTATTTATTAATTAGGAAGAGTTTGTTAGTTTCCTATTTTATCTTTAGGAAAGTGTGTTAGTATCCGGTAAGGATTCAATTTGTTTCCTTTTATCTTTAGAAAAGTTTGGATTTATAATCTATTAGGATCTCTATTTCTTTGTTAGCCCGTGGGTATAAATATGTAAGCGTGGGGTTCATGTAACATATCTCTCGATTAATACAAACTCGGCGCATCGCCACCCTTTACCTTTTCCACTTTGTTCATCATCCGGCGAGACTTGGCACCCGACGAGGGCTGCATCGGCTTCGATCTCCGGCGAAGGGGTAAGTCAAGGTCCCGCTGCCCGGTATATCCTATCTATCTTTAGTCTCATTACCGTTCATAGATACATCAGCTTAGTTAGGACTTTCTCGGTTAGGTTCGATATTCTGATCAAGTAGATATTTCTGTAAACATAATGCCGCTTTAGGTAGATTTGTTATATCCATCACGTTAGACAGATCTATCGGCTCCTTGAGTATTAGATTATCATATACAATCTCGTTTGTATCGGTTAGGTCCGACCTACTAGATTGTCATTGATAATCTAAATCATGTTAAGCCGATAGGTTCATGCTAATGTTTCACCGGAGGGTTAGCCGGTCTTATCATATGTCTCTGTTAATCTAGTCCTAGTATCTCGATTTAGCTCTATCGGCTATCTCTCGTTTTAGGGTTTCTACCGATATCGGCTAAATCATTATATTAGATTAGATTAGCTTAGACATCTACCACCCTGAAAATTAGTCAAAGGCTTGATTGTCTAGATATTACGTTTCTTTTCATACTTAATGCTGCATCAATTCAGTTTGACCTACTAAGTTGTGATTAGAACCGTAGTCTCTAGCCTGCCTTATGGCTGTCAATAAGGGTTTCGTCAGGGTTTCAGCTGACGAGTTATCTAGACATCGACATCGGCTGGAATCACACAATCGGCTGTCACCAGATCGACTGTATTGATTATCGGCCTATCGGTCGATATAATTTATGCTCGCTATTTTGCACATCTTGTGAGTGACAGGATCAAACGGCGCACGCCTGTGCTTCATCGATTCTAGGACCTGACGGAGCTAAGCGATCTCCCAGCCGACGTGTTAATTTTTCGTCGCAACACATTTTTGCACGCCCGGTGGGACCGTGTTTTGGACAACATATTTTACATGGCTCGACGGACCCATAATTACCACAATGTCGATAAAGAAGTCAAGGCCGAGGAAGAGCAATCTCTCAAGCCGATGTCAAGAAGAAGAAAAGAACCAGCTTTGGGGCGCTCAAGGAAAAGATAATTTTGAAGCATGACTTCTCATACTCCAAAACTGGGGGGCATGTGTTAACAGCCGATGGATACCTTAGCCGATTCGGGTTCCGGGGCTTACCAAATTCTGCTGTTAACACATGCTCCCCGCTTTGGAGTATGAGAAGTCATGCTTCAAAATTATCCTTGCCTTGATCGCCCCAAAACCGGTTCTTTTCTTCTTCTTGACATCGGCTTGAGAGATTGCTCTTCCTCGGCCTTGACTTCTTTATCGACATTGTGGCAATTATGGGTCCACCGAGCCATGTAAAAAGATATGTTGTCCAAAACACGGTCCCACCGGGCGTGCCAAAAATGTGCCGACGAGAAAATCAACACGCCGGCCCGGAAGATCCGCTAGCTCCAAGCAAGGTGTCCTAGAATCGATGAAGCGCGGCGTGCGCCGCTTGATCCCGTCACTCACAAGATATGCAAAACAAGCAGAGCATAAATTATATCGATCGATAGGCCGATAATCAAAAAGCCGACATCGTTGACACGATTGTGTGATTCCAGCCGATGTCGATGTCCAGATAACTCGTCAGCTGAAACCCAGACGAAACCCTTATTGGCAGCCATAACGCAGGCTAGAGACTACGGTTCTAATCACGACTTAGTAGGTCAAACTGAATTGATGCAGCACTAAGTATGAAAAGAAACGCAATATCTAGACAATCAAGCCTTTGACTAATTTTTAGGGTGATAGATGTCTAAGCTAATCTAATCTAATATAACGATTTAGCTGATATCGGTAGAAACCCTAAAACGAGAGACAGCCGATAGAGCTAAATCGAGATACTAGGACTAGATTAACAGAGACATATGATAAGACCGGCTAACCCTCCGGTGAAACATTAGCATGAACCTATCGGCTTAACAAGATTTAGATTATCAATGATAATCTAGTAGGTCGGACCTAACCGATACAGCACGAGATTGTATATGATAATCTAATACTCAAGGAGCCGATAGATCTGTCTAATGTGATGGATATAACAAATCTACCTAAAGCGACATTACGTTTACAGAAACATTGACTTGATCAGAATATTGAACCTAACCGAGAAAGTCCTAACTAAGTCGATGTATCTATGAATGGTAATGAGACTAAAGATAGATAGGATATACCTGTGCCGGCGGGACCTTGGACTTACCCCTTCGCCAGAGATCGAAGCCGATGCAGCCCCACGTCGGGTGCCAAGTCTCGCCGGATGATGAACAAAGTGGAAAAGGTAAAGGGTGGCGATGCGCCGAGTTTGTATTGATCGAGAGATATGTTACATGAACCTCAGGCTTACATATTTATACCCACGGGCTAACAAAGAAATAGAGATCCTAACAGATTACAAATCCAAACTTTCCTAAAGATAAAAGGAAACAAACTGAATCCTTACCGGATACTAACACACTTTCCTAAAGGTAAAATAGGAAACTAACAAACTCTTCCTAATTAATAGATACAATTGCCTTTTTAGGACTCTATCCTTATATGGCAATCCTCATGAAGCACATCATCTTGATCCCACGGTGTCTCCAATATTGTCATACCGGAATCGGCTACCTCGGCTTGCCTTGTCTGATTCGGTATTAGCCGATGGACACCTTAGCCAATTCGGGCTCCGGGGCTTACCAAATTCTGGCATTAACACATGCCCCCCAGTTTTGGAGTATGAGAAGTCGTGCTTCAAAATTATCTTTGCCTTGACCGCCCCAAAACTGATTCTTCTCTTCTTCTTGACATTGGCTTGAGAGATTGCTCTTTCTCGGCCTTGACTTCTTTATCAGACATTCTGGCAATTATGGGTCCGCCGAGCCGTGTAAAAAGATATGTTGTCCAAAACACGGTCCGACTGCGCGTGCCAAAAATGTGTTGACGCGAAAAATCAACACGCCGGTATGGGAGATCTGCTTAGCTCCAGTGCAGGTCCTAGAATCGATGAAGCGCAGGCGTACCAGTCAGTTTGATCCTGCCACTGTCAAGATATGCAAAATAGCAGAGCATAAATCATATCGGCCGATAGACCGATAATCAAAACAACCGATCTATTGACAGTCAATTGTGTGATTTCAGCCGATGTCGATGTCCAGATAACTCGTCGGTTGAAACCCCGACGAAACCCTTATTGATTGCCATCAGGCAGGCTAGATACTACGGTTCTAATCATGACTTAGTAGGTCAAACTAAATTGATGCTGCACTAAGTATGAAAAGAAATGCAATATCTAGACAATCAAGCCTTTGACTAATTTTCAGGGTGGTAGATGCCTAAGCTAATATAATCTAATATAACGATTTAGCCGGTATCGGCAGAAACCCTAAAGCGAGAGACAGCCGATAAAGCTAAATCGAGATACTAGGACTAGATTAACAAAAACATATGATAAGATCGGCTAACCCTCTGGTGAAACATTAGCATGAACCTATCGGCTTAGCAAGACTTAGATTATCGATAACAATCTAGTAGATCGGACCAAACCGATGCAGCACGAGATTATATACGATTATCTAATACTCGTGGAGCTGATAGATCTGTCTAATGTGATGGATATAACAAATCTACCTAAAGCAACATTACGTTTACAGAAACATCGACTTGATCAGAATATCAGACCTAACCGAGAAAGTCCTAACTAAGCCGATGTATCTATGAACGGTAACGAAACTAAAGAATGGTCATATGTACTTAAATTGTATCATTTCACCTATGTTGCATCCCTCTAGGTAAAATGAGTTGGTTAGAATTTTCCCTAAACGTCTTCTATCAATAATGCATATGTAATTCTCTCTATTTCACCTACGCATACTTTTAGGGGGAGCTCTAACTAACTCTTTCTACTCAAAACTTTATTTACTCCTATCTTTTGTAAAGCTTTAACCAACTTATCATCAACCACCAAAAAGGGGGAGATTGAAAGTGCATCTAGCCCTCTAAGTGGGTTTTGGTGATTAATGACAGTTTGGTTAAGGGACTAATGCGTTTAATTGAGATGTGTGCAAGAGAATTAGTCCCTAGACGCTTAGTTGTGCAGGTCTAGAGAATGAAGAACCCTCAAATATCAATTGCAAAAAGGGAAAGAGATTCGACGATAGTTTATAGCACTATTTTTCTTGAATCTTGAGTTTTAGAAAAAACCGTACTATTAAGAGGGGTGAAACTCAGGCCATGAGATGACCTAAGTGCTCTTAGTTAGAATATACTTGAGTGATAATTTTTGGAGTATTTTTTGGAAATTACTCCCTCCCATGGCAGAGAAAGCCGATCGAAAGTTCCAGGGTCCCAAGCCGGAACTTCCGGACATCTTCACCTCGCAGTCGAGTCCTGAGAACTAAGTGTTGGCCGGAACTTCCGGTAGTCCCAAACCGAAACTTTCGGTCACTATTCCAGCAGGCTATGTGAGTAACGGCTAGGTGACGCAAGCGTGTACCTATATATATCCCACCTTGTCCCCAGCCCACTTTTGGCCATCCAAATTTCACATTTCAGTCCCATAGCCTCTCCTATGGTGTTCTAGCTCATTCCAACTCAATTCTTGAGCCACATAACTAAATTTGTGAGAAGATTGAGTGATTGGTGTGATTGTGAGAGTGAGAGAGCTAGGTGACTTGAGCACTTGGTGATTCTTGCAGGGCTTTGGAGTGGTGCCTATTACTCTTGGAGAGCAATCTCCTAGACGGTCAGGTGTCTCCCACGAGCCTCCGGAGAATTGTGGATTGGCCCGGGAAAGTTTGTGAAAGATCACCTCTCCTCCGCAAGGAAACGAGGTATGAATAGTGACAAACCAAGCTGATCTTTTGGAAGTTGTCTAGGTAGAGCAATTCACATTTGTGGTTCTTGCTAGTGGATCAAATTTAGATCTTTGTGGTCAATTTGATCTCTAGGCAAGAACCTAGAAACGTTGGAATTGAAGACCGTAGACTTCTTCCCAGGGATGTGCTTGGTGAGGCAAGGGGTTAATTGAGACCCAACTCTACGGAGTTCCTCAACGGAGAGTAGGATTCATTGAATCCGAACTTCGGGTAAAAAATCCTTGTGTCCCGTGTGCTATTCATTTTCTTACTATTGCTTGTCTCTATTGCCTGTGTGATTCTCTCTATTGTTAGCAATATACCTGTGTAGAAAGTATTTAAAATTGAGCTTAGATCCTTTTAAGTCACAGAACACCGGAGGTTCTGGACAGTAACACCGGAAGTTCCTGACAGCTTGCGCTGATCGGAAGTTCCTGACATCTTGCGCTGATCGGAAGTTCCGGGGTTAAGTACCAGAAGTTCTGATGACTGTGTGTTTTAACCGCTGCATTTCCAAGAAAATTTCAGGACAACCTATTCACCCCCCTCTAGGCGACATCCACGGGCCTTCAATTATCCCATTAAATCAGCTAGTGGTAATTAAGCATGGCTATGCGTAAATAATTCTAGCAAGGTCACGTAGGTGACGCGAGCCAATCAAATTATCACCCAGGTTTGACAATGAATAAACATCAAATAAATATGGCAAAAGCAAGCAGATATTTAGTTCCAATTCCCATGTAATTAGTAAAACATGCAATTTTATTTGCAATGGTAAAACATTTCATAAAATGGGCTCAATATGCTTCAAGGAGAAATGTGACTTGCCTTGCTTCTTTAGACAATTTTCTTTTTCTCGCGAGCGTGAACCTTCAAAACAACGGAGTCTACACGCTGACAAGCAAAACGAGGAAAACCCTAATAAAACCAAATAAAGAGTTCATGGAAGTTAAACAAATATGTAGAGCTCAATTTTAGATGAATTTTGCAATTTGAATGGCCTAATTTGGAGTTCTTATGGATTAGATATCAATTTTAGAATTTTAGACCATTTATATGAATTTCTAGAAATTAATTTGATTTATTACACAATTACTTATTTTTACAAAGAAAAAGACTTTTGCTGACGTCGGGCTACGTCAGCGAAGGGGACGCGCGCGGGGTCCATGGTGGACCGGGTCCACGCGCCCACCACATGGCACCCACATGGATGTCATGGAGGACGGACAAGCTAACGTGGCGACGACGCAGCAGCACCGCTGGCGGCCATGACGGCTGCCACGTGGATGGCACAAATTCCCTCGAAGGGGGATCCGGCGGCCATGGAGACCAACGGCCTGGATCGGCCCAAGGGTGATCTGACGACCGAGGACTCGGTGACGGGAGGCTCGCCAGCCGACCGAGCGTGGGCAGTGGGCGACGACGCGTGCGGCCCGATGGTCACCGGTGGCGGCCATCGGCACGGCGACGCGCAACCGAGCACGGCGGGAAGAACGGAGAGGGAGGGAGAGCTCATCGCGCCGGCGCGCACGACGCGGAATGGGAACGGCAGCCGACGCGGGTGACGACGACGTGGGCGCAATCCAACCACGATAGGCTACGACGGAGGGACGGCTGAGATGTGGCTCGGTGCCGCAGGGCTAGCGGAGGCAGTGGCACAGCTCGAGACACGCGAGGCGGCGAGGAACAGCGGCCGAAGGGTTGTAATGGTGGCGGCTGTCTGGGCGCATGACAATGGGGTGTTTCGGCGGCGGTCCGAGAGTAGGGAGCGGTGGCCGGAGTGTGGCGTGACACGGGGAGGCTGGCGGTGGCCTTGGCGCGCGGCAACGGTGGCTAGAGCGATGGTGACACATGGTCGAAGGGCGGCGACGAGCGGCGGAGAGAGAGAGAGAGAGCACAGGGAGAGCGAGGAGGGGCGCGACGACTCGGGAAAACTTGGGGAAAAGAGAGAGGGGTGCATGGGAAAGAGCTTCATAGCTTGGGGAGGTGGCGAGGTGGCCGGGAAGCACCGGAAAAGGTGGCAGAGTGGGGTGTGGCAGACGTGGAAAGATGGTGGCAGTGTCGCCGATTTAACCGAGAAAGTGGGGAAACGGCGTGGGCGAGAGGGGTGGTCGGTGCACGCACGTGCGGGAGTGGGCGCGGGAGCATTGCGCGCGCGCGAGAAGGGCGACGACTTGGGCGCAGTGACGACTGAGTCTTCCGGAGAAGATGAAGCTGACATGTGGGACCCACCTGTCAGTGGCACAGGAGGGAGGAGGACGTAAGGTAGACTTTGCGAGAGGGGGCGCGAAGGGAAATGAGCCGGCGAGTTGGGCCGAGCCAAGGGGAGGAGAGAGAGAAGGCGGCGTTGGTGGGCTAGGCTGCAAGGGAGGCAACACAAACTTTTGAGGATATGGGCCGAAAGCGGCCCAGGAACTGTAGGGAAGGATTTGAATTTGTTTTTATTTTTATTTAATTGCATAAATGAACTTTGTTTTATTAAAATTATTTTTGAAGCTCCAAAATTTCATGAAAATTTTCGAGAATATTTTAGAGCATGGAGAAAATTATAAAGATATTTCCACCCATGATTTTTAAAGGAAATTTTAATTTTCTTATTAATTTCACTTGATTATTTACTTTTAATTTTTAATATAATTTTTGGACATATATTATTTAGTCCATTTTAATCCCGAACGAAAATCGTGGCGTGACATTCACCCAAGTTTCCATCCATCCTAGCGAGTTTATTGTTTATGAGTCTAGTCAAGAATAGTACAAGTCTCGGCGCTCATTAACCGTAAGCACAGCTGTTCGAATAGATTGGTTTACTCACACTATAATGGATGTATGTTATACTCTCAATCCGTGACATGCCCAACACATCAACCTCGTCCCAACAAATGGGACGAATCACGGCTTAGTTTTTTCTGATCTTCTAGCATTGCGCCAAAGACTATGAACCCTCATGGGCCCTTCATCCCACTGCACCAGTTGTGAGAGGAGTCTTGGACCCGAGATATCAAAGGAAAGAGAAGCAAGCTAGGTTTCATTTTACTTGACATGTCATTATTATGCACAATATCATCATTCTTCATTCTCAATCTCAACACATAGTGTTCAAAACCGGCCATGACTGAGGTGCCGCCCCACTAGAATCACCTAGTCCACTAGATCTAAGCCCATACAAGAAATGCGGTTGTAACTCATGTTTGTTTCCTACCTGTTTTGTTGACTCGGTCCTTAATTCGCTAGGGCCGGCACTAGCCTTTACCAGGAACCATCCAAATCAAATCTTGCCGCTCTAGCCAAAATTAGTTTTGATCATTAACCTTTGTTTTTCTCAAACAATTCTCAATTGTCTCACAAGTGACATTTCATGCCTCCACTTGTATAAGTGTAATCACTCTCTACCTAGAGTGATCACTCCCATTCCATTTATATCACAATAGAGTATGACTTATCTAGTAAGCATGACTAAGCTTTTGTTATAGTTGACTAGGGGCACATAGTAATGTATGGCGTCAAGGTATAGGATAACAATATCGAAGGATACGCATAGTTGACAATATAGAAACACATTTTAACAAAGCATGCAGTTTTAATTGTAAACAAAACATTTTCCCAATAGGATCAACATGTTCAAAGGGGGGGACATGGTGACTTACCTTGCTGAGTTATAGCGACTTCCTCCTTAGCATCAAAAGGTTCTTCCTCGCAAACGTAACCTAACGGCAAAACAACTAATTCAATATACGATTGCGCGACTAACTTAAAAAGAGAATGAACAGCAAATAAAACGAGAAAAATACCAAACCAGTGCCAATGGGTAGATCTTGATTTTAGATGAATTTAGGTGAAAGTTTCATTGGATTTGGACTTAAGATGAAGAAGTTATGAAGATTTAAAGATTCAAATCTATAATATAATATATATATATAATCTATAATCTATATCTATAACTATCTATAAAGCAAGTAGTGTTTCCACCCAATTTTGTTTTGTCCGGCTATTTTGAGAAAACCCCTTGAGTTTTTTTCAAAATTAACCCGCAGTCCATCTGACTATTTTAAAAAAACCCAATTAAAGAAGAAAAGGGTTATTTTGCAGAAAACCCCTTGACTATTTATAAAATTAACATGTAGTCCCAATGTTGAAAAGAAAGAGAGAGTTTAGATGAAAAAAACCTCCCGCGTCCCTCTCTTCGCCCCCATCCGCGCCGCGCCTGCATCCCTGCCTCCCGTTGCCGCTGGGAGCTTCCGCGCCGCCGCCTGGACCTTCGTCCTCCATCTGCTTCCCTCCCCGCATCGTCGTTCCAATGCAACGCATGGGCATTTTGCTAGTAACTATATTAAGCAAGTAGTGTTTTCACCCAAAATTTTCGTCCGTCTGGCTATTTTGCAGAAAACCCCTTGAGTATTTATAAAATTAACCCACAGGTCGTCTGACTATTTTACAGAAAACCCCTTAAGTATTTATAAAATTAACCCGCAATCCGCCTAGCTATTTTGCAGAAAACCCACGAGTGCTTATAAAATTAACTCGTCAATGCTGAAATAGGTCTCAGGTGAAGACATAAAGAAAAAAATATAAATTAAAATTACATGAGATTTCAACTTTAGAATAATTATGATAAAATAAAATGACCCACAGTCCACGTGGCTATTTTGCAGAAAAACCCTTAAGTGATTATAAAATTAACCGGTAGTCCCAATGCTAAAATAGGCCTCAGGTAAAGACATAAAAAAATATAAATTAAAATTACATGAGACTTCAACTTTAAAATAATTATGATAAAATAAAATGATGCCCGTTACAACGCATGGGCATAATCAATTAAATTGAATAATTGTGCAAGACACTATGCACTATTTTGTCTTTTAGTGCTTGAGGGTTTTGTCTACTGCCAGATGGGTCCCACGTGGTTTAAATTGATTTTTCAATTATTTTTTTAAAGAAAAACCCTTAGTCATGGGCCAGGTCAAAGATGACTTAGTCAAACTGACTGGATTAATGGCCCGGGCCCATATGTGGGCGATACATAAATATAAACGAGTTTTAATTATGTTTTCTTAATGATTGGGTTCCTGTCAGTCTAAAATTTAGAGAATATAATTAAGCTAATTATTTTCATTAGTGTTTAGTCACTGTCATTAGAGAGGGGGCCACATGGCAGTCGGAGAGAGGAGCGGTTTTACCCTCCTTTGCTCTGCATCGCTCCGTCGGCCGGGCGAGGCCGAGCGCGAGGCGCCGTTGCAGCGGGAGGGGAACGGCGGTGGGAAGAGGCGGTGGCGGCGAGCTCATGGCGGTGTGCGCGTGAGGACCACAGCGGGGCCGGTGCGGCTGTTCAAGGCGAGAGGCTAGGCAGGGATTGACAACGGCGGCGGGAAAGAGTGAGAAAAAGGGGGAAAGAGTGAGGTGCTCACAGTGCGACGGCCGGCGAAGGCGACGACGTTCATCGTTGGCTCCGGCAGCTTATCCTCGCTCCGGACGGCGCAGCCTCCGCTCTCTCCTTGCCGCGCAAGGACAATGAGGACGGCCTGGGAGCCCGGCGGCTGTGGGGAAAAGGGTAGCGAGGACGGGGGATGACGTGGGCAGCGGAATTCGGCAAGGACGACGACAATGACGCACGCTGCAGAGACTTGGATGACCCAACGGTCCGTCGCCGCCGCTCTCGTACGGGAACGGTCCGAAGGAGGCGGCGTCGGCGCTCTGGTCCGACGGTCCAAAGGCAGCACGGTGTGGGGCGTGTTAGATAATCCTGGCTCGGTTTAATTCCTCTGTTTTTCCTCTGCTCTGTATGTTGTAGCGAGTCTAGCGGCAGTTCGTTCCTTTTCGCAGTTCGTTCCTTTTCTTTAGGAGTCGTAGTGTGGTGGTGACCGCTCGCTCTTCCGATCGTGGGATGGCACGATTCAGTCGGGGAGTGTGATGGCATCAGCGTCGTGGCCGATCGTGGCTATTTTCTCGCTTTGTACTTCGTTATTTAAGTTGAAGATATACACGAAAACGCCGCGGTTCTCGCGGCACCAAAACTTCGCGTGCTCCAAGTGTGTTCGCGTGAGTTGTATGTGAGATTGTTGATCCCGGGTGTCTTCTCCGTCTCGCGAGCCGCGGCCGGGCAGGAGGCAACAAGTGGTATCGAGCTGTACCGCCGTTGGGTCCGCGATCGCGCCATCGAGCTCCGCTCATGCCGCGCGGAAGGTTAGCCTCGCCGTTTGGTCGCGCCAGAGGCGCGCGACGCCGGAGCCGGGAGCGGTTCCGGCGGCGGGAGGAATCTCGGTGATCCACCGGGTCACCAAGGAGGTGAGCGGTAGCGGGCGGCACCCACGCTCACGCGGACAAACTACTTCGACCGGGCGGCACTCATGAAGGTGATGCTTCGGGCTCGCGGCCTATGGGAGGTCGTGAGCTTGGGCGCCGACGCCGACGAGGACTTCACCGACGATCGCACGGCTCGGAGGTCATCTCCAAGGCGTGCCTCCGGAGATGATGGGGCGATGGCGAACAAGCCGTCGGCGAAGGCGCGTGGGACGCGCTCCGCACGAGGCACGTTGGTGTCGAGCGCATGCGCCGCGCCAAGGCCAACACACTCCAGCGGGAGTTCGACTCCCTGCGCTTCCGGAACGCAGAGACGATCGACGACTTCGCCCTGCGCATGAACGGGATCGTCCACCAGCTGGCGGTCCTAGGCGAGGAGATCCAGGAGGAGGACGTCGTCCGCAAGTTCCTGCAAGCCGTCCCGCCGAGGTACTCCCAAATTGCCATGGCAATCGAGACTCTTCTTGACCTTAGCCAGGTGTCGTGGAGGAGTTGATCGCACGGCCGAAGGCGACGGAGGAGCGACATGATCTCGACGGGAGTGGCAGCAGGAGCGGCGCCGCCGCCAAGTTGAACTTGTCCGAGGACGAGCTGGTGGCGCGTGTGGCGTCGCGCCTTCAGCTCTCTTCCGGGGGAGGCTTCGGTGGCAACCGCTCGTCGTCGTCGAGCCGAGGTCGCGGCAAATCGCAAGGACGAGGAGCCGATAACTCGGGTGGCTCGAGGCCACCAAAACCTCCCGGTGGCAATGGAAAGGGAAGAAAGATCGCCGACGATGAATGCGCGTACTGCGGCAAGGCGGGCCATTTGGCTCGCGAATGTCGCAAGAAAAAGAGGGACGAGGCGGCCGGTCGGCTCACATGGCCCAGACGGAGGAAGAGCCCAGAGAAGGGGCGTTGATGCTGGGGATCACTTCCCTGGATCCTCTCCAGGCGGTTGACTCGGCGCCGCCGGTGGCCGAGAGCTCCCTCACCGTGCAGATAGATGGAGGAGGCCGCACGCGGTGGGCGTTCGCCGACGAGGAGCCGAGCCGGCCGCACTCGTGGCCGTGGCGGCGGTGGCTACAGTCGACCCCAAGCCAACTTCTTCCCCAACACCGACGGTCCACCTCGACGAGCACAAGCTGTTCGTGCGGCTCGGGAGAAGGGCGATGGCGGGAGCATGCACCGGATCCTCGACGGCGGAGCCACCAACCATATGACGGGCGAGCGCGACGCCTTCTCCGAGCTCGACACAAGCGTTCGCGGGACCGTGCGCTTCGGGGATGGATCGGTAGTCGCCATCGAGGGCCGCGGCACGATTCTCTTCAAGTGCGAAACGGTGCGCACAGTGCGGCGGGGTCTACTTCATTCCCCGGGCGACGACGCACATCGTCGGCTGGGGCAGCTTGACGAGGACGACTACAAGGTCCAAATAGAGAAGGGAGTCCTCAGGATCTGGGACCAGGCAAGGCGGTTGCTGGTGAAGGTGAAGCGTTCGTCGAGTCGCCTGTACATCCTCGACACCGACATTGACAAGCCCGTGTGCCTCGCCGCTCGGTGCTCCGAGGTTGCTCGGAAGTGGCACGCCCGATTCGGCCATCTCGGGTTCCGGGGCTGAAGGCGCTGTCCAAAGGCGGGATGGTCCGAGGGCTGCCGCCAATCGAACAAGTGGAGCAGCTATGCGATAGCTGTTTGGCGGGGAAGCAGCGTCGACAACCATTCCCGGCGGCCAGCAAGTACCGCGCGTCAAGTCTACTGGAGCTGGTTCACGCGGACTTGTGCGGGCCTATCACCCCGGAGACACCCGGCGGCAAGCGCTCCTTCCTTCTCATCGTCGACGACAAAAGCCGCTACATGTGGCTCGTTCTTCTGGTGTCAAAGGATCAAGCAGGCCCCGCTCTCATCCAGCCCCAGCGCGCGCCGAGGTGGAGTCGGGACGGAGGCTAGGCACGCTCCGAACCGATCGCGGCGGGGAGTTCACGGCGAGGGCGTTCGCGGAGCACTGCGCCAAGCATGGAGTGCAACGCCACCCGATTGCGCCGTACACGCCTCGGCAGAACGGCGTGGTTGAAAGGCGCAATCAAACCGTGCCGGGCATGGCCGAAGCATGCTGAAAGCCAAGAAGATGCCAGGCTGGTTGTGGGGGGAGGCGGTGCTTACGGCCGTGTTCATTTTGAACCGGTCACCGACAAGGAGCGTCGAAGGGAAGACGCCGTTTGAAGCATGGTATGGGTTCAAGCCTCCAGTTCACTTCCTTCGTACTTTTGGATGTGTGGCACATGTCAAGGTGGTGGAGGGCACCAGGAGGCCGGATGACCGGAGCGTGCCGATGGTGTTCATCGGGTACGAACCCGGATCCAAGGCGTACAGTTCTTCAACCCGGACACCGGCCGCGTGATCATATCGCGTGATGCGGTGTTTGAGGAAGATAAGGCGTGGGCTGGGTGGCGAGCAAGGGTCCAGTGATGGTGATGCGGAGCCGTTCGGTGTCGAGTACACGACGGTGACACGGAGCGCAGCGCCCACACGGGCGCACAGAAGGCGCGCGACATGGTGTCCGCGGCAAGCACGGAACACGGGCGGAGGCCCGGTTCATCGGAGACACCGGCGCATGAGCCGGGCTCGGGCGAGAGCCGGTGGAGTTCACCTCACCGCCCGCCTTGACTCCAGACCTCGACCACAGCCCCGACGATGGCGCACCTCTTCGGTTCAGAGCACTCGACAACCTGCTCGGGCCTGTGCATATTCCAAGCTTGGCGGAGCGGGAATTCGTCGTGGACGAGGAGCTGCTCCTTGCTCGCGGCGACGACGAGCCTACCACATTCGAGGAGGCCCGCGGGGATGCAAGATGGTGCAAGGCGATGATGGACGAGATGGCGTCCATCGAGGAGAACAAGACCTGGGCCCTGGACGATCTGCCACCCGGCCATCGCCCAATCGGTCTCAAATGGGTGTTCAAGCTGAAGCGAGATGAACAAGGCGCCGTCATCAAGCACAAAGCACGCATTGTCGCCAAGGGGTACATCCAGCAGCCGGGGATTGACTACGACGAGGTGTTTGCCCCGGTTGCACGCATGGAATCTGTGCGGATGCTACTTGCTGTTGCAGCTCAGCGAGGCTGGCTAGTCCATCACATGGACGTAAAGTCGGCCTTTCTGAATGGAGACCTGAAGGAGGAAGTTTATGTCCGGCGCCGCCGGGTTTTGTCGCCGCAGGCATGAAGGCAAAGTTCTCGAGTTGAAGAAAGCGCCGTATGGCCTCAAGCGGCGCCCGGGCGTGGAACGCGAAGCTCGACAAGCACTGCGCGAGCTCGGCTTCACCAGTGCAGCAGCGAACATGGCATGTACACCAAGGACGGTGCAACGTCGCGCGTGGTGGTCGGGGTCTATGTCGACGACCCGATCATCACCGGTGCGGGCGGACGTGGAGGCCTTCAAGGAGCAGATGCGGCGCATGTTCAAAATGAGTGACCTCGGGCCGTTGTCATTCTACCTCGGCCCGGAGGTCAAGCAAGGAGTGGACGCGATTATTCTCGGCCAAGCAGCTTACGCCCGCAAGTCGTTGGAGAAGGCAGGAATGGTGGCTTGCAATCCATGTCACACTCCGATGGAGGTCCAGCCGAGACTTTCGCCAAGAGCTCAGCACCGGATGTGGATGCGACGATGTACGGGAGTTTGGTGGGGAGCTTGCGGTATCTTGTTCATACAAGGCCGGACATCACGTTTGCGTCGGCTATGTGAGTCGATTTATGGAGAAGCCGGCGGGATCACTACGCCCGTGAAACACATCCTCGCGCTACATCGCGGGCACCATCAACTTTGGCATTTGCTACCCCAAGCCTCGCTGCATCGACGGCAAGGCGACAGGGTACTCGCCGACAGGTACGTGGAGCGATTTGGGGGACATCAACGAGCGGAAGAGCACCGGCGGCGTAATCTTCCCGGGTGACATGCCGTCTCGTGGCGTCCCGAAACAAGGCGGTGGCTCTCTCGTCGTGCGAGGCGGAGTACATGGCTGGCGCTGCTGAGCATGCCAGCCGTGTGGCTCGTGCGGGGCGGGCGACATCACCGGCGACAAGGTCCACGCCGCTATTGAAGATGGATAATCAATCTGCGATTGCTCGTGCGAAACCCGGTTCTACATGATCGCAGTAAGCACATCGATACTAAGTTTCATTTCATTCGTGAATGTGTGGAAACCGGGAAGATTTGCGTGGACCATGTGAGCACGGAGGAACGGCTCGCGGACGTCCCGACGAAGTCGCTTGGGCGAGCAAGGTTTACTGAGCCGCGGCAAGATCGGCGTCGTCAAACTCAAGTAAGCCGAGCAAGTCTTAGGGGAGATTGTTAGATAATCCTGGCTCGGTTTAATTCCTCCGTTTTTCCTCTCGCTCCGTATGTTGTAGCGAGTCTAGCGGCGTTCGTTCCTTTTCGCATTCGTTCCTTTTCTTCGGAGTCGTAGTGTGGTGGTGACCGCTCGCTCTTCCGATCGTGGGATGGCACGATTCGTCGGGAGTGCGATGGCATCAGCGTCGTGGCCGATCGTGGCTATTTTCTCGCTTTGTACTTCATTATTTAAGTGGAAGATATACACGTAAAACGCTGCGGTTCTCGGCGGCACCAAAACTTCTGCGTGCTCCAGTGTGTTCGCGTGAGTTGTATGTGAGATTGTTGATCCCGGGTGTCTTCTCCGTCTCCGCGAGCTGCGCCGGCGGGCAGGAGGCAACAAGGCGCACGGAGAGGACGATGGTGGGGCTATGGCTGGCGTAGGCGGCGACGACAGCTGCGCTAGGTCGTAGTCGTACACGGAAATACCGGCGAAGAAGGCGGGCGGTGCGGCAAGGACGACAGCGTCGTCGGCGGGGTGTACGAGGGGGTCGGCACGATTCGCGGGGCGCGCCGGTACGGGAAAGGTGGCGCGGGAGCGGCAGTGCAGGTCCACGGAGTGCGGGGGCGCCGTCAACGGGGAGAGAGAGGGGAGCGGCATTGGCCCGTCGGTCGGAAGGGGGCGTGAGGAGGACGATGGCCGCTCGACGACGGCGGAGGCGGGCGATCGCTATGCAAGGCGTGGCTGACCGTGGGCTCGAGGCGGCCACGATCAGCGCGAGCGCGCGGTCGGATGGAAACGAGCGGCGCCGGAAAAGAGGGTAGGGAAGGAAAGCAGACTTCGGTGTGGAGTTGGGTTGTCGCCGGCTGGGCCGCGGGAGGAAAAGAAAAGAGGGAGAGGGAGAGGGAGAGAGAGGTGGGCCGGGGAAAGTAAGGAAGAGAGAGGGAAGAGAGGACGATGTAGACTTCTAAAAGCATTTTCCTTTTTCCTGGATTTTTATTCGAAGAGTTTGGTTAATCCTTTTTGAATTGTAATTTAAATAATTTCATAGTTAATTTATAAATTCAATAAATTTTGATTGGCACTGGTGGAAATAAAAAGAAATAAAATCCAAGAAGACTCAGCATGATGCAATTTTTGGAAAAAAAATTTGTTGCCTTCGAATTTTTGTTTTCGGATTTTATTTTAATTTTTCAGGATGTTACAACTATCTTCCTAGCCATGGCTTTCTGGAATACATTGCACTTCTCGAACGTGTGAGCGCTGGTCTTGTACACCGAACACCATTGTCGTAGTGGGCCGTCGTCTTGAGGAGGTCGTTGGGGAGCGTTTTTATCTTGTTCTTCGACAAGAACCTCCGATTGTGCCTTTCTCTTTCCTCCTTTCTTGCGATTGGATTTCTAATTTGGTCCTTGATTGTCCTTTTTGGTTGGTTTCTTCTCTTCCCCCGCTTTCGATTTCCCATCGTTCCTTCGGATGGCTTCATATGCATGGGTACTCTTGTCAATGATCTCGAACAGCTTCATGGCGGAGCTCACCCGCCTTGTCGCCAACTCTTGAATCATATAGCGATCTAGGACGCCAGACTTGAAGTCTCGCATTACAGATGCATCGATGATCTTGGGGATCGTGTTTCGACATTCATTGAGACGTTGAATAATATCTCGGAGAGGTTCATCGGGCTTCTGCCTAAGGGCGTGTATATCATTCTCGACCACATGTCTCTTGTAGGTGCCTTGAAAATTCACAACGAATTGCTTCCAAAGGTCTGCCCAGGAAGATATTGAATTTCGGGGAAAGTGAAAAAGCCATCACCAACCAAATCCCTTCAACGCTGGTGGCACATAATTTGCATGTGCGTTGTCCTCTGCGCCGGTGGCGTATAGGAACTCCTCTGGATCTGTGCTCCCGTCGTACTTCTATACTGTTGCGGGGCAGAATTTTGGAAGCCAATTTACTTTTTGAAGGGAAGGCTTAAAGGCTCTGCATCCGCCTCCAGGTAGGAATGGTGGTCGGCAACCACGGCGGCCATGTGTTGAGAGAAATTTCTCTCACGCGCTGGCCTGGGAGATCTTGCCTACCTGTGCTGTACAGGAAGTGCCAGTTGGTTTGATCTGTTAACCAACAAGAAAAATAAAGACATATGCGTTAAAGGTTAAGTTAGATCCTACTGGATCGACTGTGAGAGTCAATTTACATATATATGCTATCCCGAAGTGCATTTAAACTAAGTGATTAGAATAGATCGGCTGTGCCGAGATAGTATTAATCACTTAATCCAAATATACAATGGGATAATAAATATATGCCTTAACAGCCTAGCCGATACCGTAAGACTAACTATGAATCAGCTAGTACTCCGATACGTCTTATGAAAAGATATTGATCTAAGCTAAATGCGCTAAACCTAGATCAGTCGGTGTCGACTGTGGCTGACACGCTGATTCTGGCTTAGGGCATTTAACTAGAGCAAGATCTTAATATAAGAGGCGGTTTTAATAAACCTGATAGTAAATATATCAAAAGGATATTAAAATAGATAAGGCCGGCTAAAACCCCGGCACTGTCTCTAAACATATACATATAGCCGAATAGATCATAAAAGCTCTAAAAACGACTTAATAGATCAAATTAATGCAGCATTAAGTATAATCAGAACAATCAAACCTGCTATAGCTGATGTAAATCCCTCGAGACGGTGGATATCGTATATAATCTAGGCCAACCCTTAGATCTAGCTCTGTCGGCTACCGATTCTTGATGGAAACAAGCCGATGTCAAGACAGATCTAAGCATTGTTCTAGATTATATGTCATATATGATAACTACCGTAGCATAAATCATCGAATTTAGAGTATCATGGCGATGGAAGCACTAAATTCAATGAGATACACCACTAACGACAAACATTTACCTTAAATCGGGGATCGAAACGATGCAGCCCGAAGCCGGATCAAGTGTTTGTCTGAAAAAACAGGAGGCGATGCGCCGAAAGTTATATTGATTGTGTGTTAATAATCATTTACAGGGATCTCGGGTCCTATTTATACTCAAGAATAACATTATCCGTGCGAACCACGGTCTCTATCTAATCTACTATTTAAAATACGACAATATCCTGGGATATGGTCCCATGCCGCATTACAATAGAAAATCTAAACAAAATTCCTAATTTACAGATAAAATTGCCGTTACAGGACCCTATCCATGGATTGCAATACCTTTTAACGCGCAATTTGGGAACCGAATCTTCTATTTATCTTTAAGCACTTTCATCAGAAACGGTCTTATCCTCTCCTCTGACTCAACCTCAGCCGATTGACCTCGTAGCCGATCGCATCGCAGCCGACTCGACCTCTGTTCTTCCGATCCAATTCCGTTTCCATCTCGACAGAGACTTAGGGATTTGGTTACCAAATTTAGCTGTTAACACCATGCGAACCGCCCATAGATGATGACGAAGAGAATGACGAGGGATCATCGTATTCGGTCGTGCGGTCACGAAGTCAGCGATCGCGACTTCGGCCACGTCTTGGAGACGAATATCGGGAATCCTCTTCTTCATCTTGGTGATGGCGTGGAGCTCTTTCATTATCACGTCGGCGTACTTGGGTATTCCGGTGACCACGAGCTTGGTCACGATCACGGTCGTCATCCCGACGATTGCCCCTATGCTGATGATCTTGGGGTTGTTAGCGTCCGTCGTCGTGCTGATCCTGTTGTTGTCGCCTTCGGCCGTTTAGTTGCTCACGGAGGTCACGAGCATCTTGTCGGGAAGGCACTCGTTAAGCTCACCGTTGTGGCGAGGTGTTTCGGGAATGCGAGGTTCACCGCCTCGAGGGCCGTTAGCGGTGTTGTTGATGAGAATTTTTCCCACGCGCTGTCTTGGGAGGTCTGCTTAACTCCAGTGCAGGTCCAAAATTGGTTGCCTTCGGTGATTGCGCAGGAGTGCGAGTTGGTTTGATCCTGCAACCAACAAGAAACAAAGAATAGGGGATTAAGTTAAAATTAGATACTGCTCGATCGGCTAAAGATATTCATAATATATAATTACCATTCTAAAGTGCATTTAGATCAAGTGATTGGGATAGATCGGTAGTATACCGAGACAGTATAAATCTTATATCTAGAAACACATCAGAATACTAATTACATATATTTATAGCTTAGCCGACGTTGTAGATCTAATATAAATCGGCTAATACTCCAATATGTTTTATATGAAGATATTAATCTGAACTAAATATATTAAACCAAGATCAATCGGCTGTTAATGTGACTTAACAGATTGATACCCGGCTTAGTATATTTAAATAGATTAAGATCTTAATATAAAAGGCAGTTTTAATACATCTAGCAGCAATAATACATAAAAGATGATTAAAACAGGTAAGACCGGCTGAAATTCCGGTGCTATCTCTAATAATAATCATTGAGCCGAATAGATCTATATGATTCTAAAAGTGACTTAATAGGTTGATTTGATGCAGCAGTAAGTATAAAAAGAAGCACAAGATCTATTTAGACTAAAAAGAACTCCTAGAGATGGTACATACGCCATATAACCTAAATCAACTTATAGATCTAGCTCTATCGGCTGCTATATTGAGGGAGATACTAGCCGATCGGGAGATAGATCTAGACACTGATCGAGATTATATGTCACATATAATAGATTAAACAGTTTATAACATCAGGATCAGAGTATCATGAAGATGGAAGCACTAACCCCGATAACACAAACCGCTTGTAACAAGAAGTTACCTTGTATGGAGATCAAAACTCGATGCAGCCCGAAAACGAGGCAAGAACTCGTCGAGAAAGTAAAAACGAAAAGAGTGGCGATGCGCCGAAATTGTATTGATATGTGTTGTTGTTTTTACAAGGTCTCGAGTCATATTTATACCCGGATACACAATGAATCCGTAACGGACACGATTCCTATTACATACTAAATCTCAAATATTTCTAAACAAACTGACATTATCTATAAAAGAAACTATACAAAATATGTTAACTTAAAGATAGAATTGTCGTTGTAGGACCTTATCCGTAGATGGCAACATCTTTGAAGCACTTTGGAAACTGAATCCAATAGTTATCTCTTAAGCTTTCCTTCCGGAATTGGTTCCTCCTTCTGCTCCCAATCGGAATTGGCTATCGGCTATCCTGGTCCGACTCGGTCTCAGCCGATTGACTCTGTAGCCGATTCGAACTTAGCCAATGCAGCCTCTGTTTCCAAGGGTCGCACGTTTCCTCCGATTCCGCTCTAATCTCTACTTCAAACTCGGGGATTTGCTTATCAAATTTGGTCATTAACACATGCCCCCAAGTTCGCAATATTGGTAATGTTGCGGATTTGTACAATCTTATCCTCAGAAAAACCCTAAGTCGAGTCTGTTTCAGCCGTTACTCAAACTCTTCAAATAGCACCTCGGTCACGCCGAACAAACTCACGCCGTCATCTTTCTGATCCACAAGGCAAGCAAACGTTCTTGAGCTCTCCGGAAACTTCCTCGGCTTCCTCGAGCTCACCGCAGTGATCCCCTCTCCCCGATGATAAGAACTGAGGCGATGGTGGCCCCCTCTACTCCATCTGGCTCCGCTCCCGTCAAGTTCCCTGAGGTACGCCCCATTGCCTGAACCCGTTTTGTTTCCGCCTTGAGCCACAAATCTGAATTCTAGGTTTTCCAAGTTTTAATTTCACCCTCTTTTTCTAATTGTTGCATCTTGCGCATCAGGTAATGATTCCCAGCTTAATCAATGACCAAAGATACTTCCTAGGGCCTATCGGCAATAAGGACCCCGCTGAGTTTATCATAGCCTAAACCGATAGGGTGCCCTATAGGATGAACAACCCAAACTTAGGCCATTGGAACAACACTTTCAAATCCTGGCCCTCGACTGACAAATCGTGGCCCACATGGTACAAAAGGATGCAGCCTAGCAAGTAGAGCCATTGGGATAGCACAATGTGTGACCCTTTCGAGCCGACATGCCCAAGGACGAACCATTAGTGCCGCGCCACTTATTTCGGAACAACACCTTTAACGCCTTCCTTTTCCAAGCAAGGCCCAATGACCCCAACCTTAGCCGATGTCTTCATGATAACAGGACTGGATATTATGTCATCGGCTAATCCTAATCGGTTGGACAACAAGGGCCAATTCTCTTTCAAGACTAAGGCAATTGGCGGCTGGAATGGGTATGTCACAATGAATATGGGGACCGGGCCCATCAATGCCAGAGAGCATGCCACATTCCTCATGATGTGGCTAGAGAAGTTCGTGTTCTGCGGCTCTAGTTGCGGCCCAACCGCAAACTGGCTAGTAGTAGCCGAAGCCCTGGTGAACAAGAAAAAACTCCCTTTGGGAAAATTTCTCCTCGGCTACCTCTATCAAACATTGAGCTAGGCAGCGGCCAAGATAGCAGTCGATACCTCAATCGGCACTGGAGGTCCTTGGTGGCTCCTACAGCTGTGGCTTGTGCTATTAACTCAGAAATTTTTCGGTCGGCTAAAACTAGCCGATGCCCGCTTTCCTCTCTTGGAGCCGACTGAGGATGATGAGGGGAACGAAATGACCACCAGGAGATGTCTGTCCTTCGGGGAAGCCGCGGCTACTCACATTGGATCGAAGCAATCAAGTGAGCTGCTGGCCAAATGGTTCATTTCCTTTTATGACGGCCTCGCAAAGAACAATCAGACTTGGAATTTTTATGAAGATCGAGCAGCGTTTGAGTTGTCGATTGAGTTAAACTTGGACGAAATCAACTCAGACGAATACCCCAAGTGCAAAGAGATCTTCACCATGGCACTAACTCCATGCATACTGTCGACTGGAATACACCAAGGCCGAAACATGCTGAAGACTTATGAGTTTTACTACCCTGCATCGGCTGGCAGACAACTAGGTCTTGGGCAGTTGCCCATCGGCTATTACTAAGCCGATAAGAT
The DNA here is from genome assembly GCA_019925245.2 of Oryza australiensis. Classification (NCBI taxonomy): domain Eukaryota; kingdom Viridiplantae; phylum Streptophyta; class Magnoliopsida; order Poales; family Poaceae; genus Oryza; species Oryza australiensis. Next base: position 824,093 of record JAIFGZ020000792.1, read on the forward strand.
TGAAACCCGAGGGGTGATTGATTCGAAGCTTATGGTGAACAAACTAATGGAAATAGAAAGCCCACCCCTCGACAGCATCGAGGTCATGGAGCTAGCCCACAAAAGGAGCGCACCATACGACAAGTGGTGGGTGGAGATCAAGCAACACATCTTCCATCAACGTGCCTCCATGTACCTCACCACGTTTCTGCCGGACAAAATGTCACAGCCCGATTTTCGTTCGGGAATAAAAATCATTTAATAAATTATTTTCTAGAAATTAAATAAAAAGAAAAACAAAGTAAATCAAGTGAACCTATTAAGGAAATTAAATTTTCCTTTAAAAATCATGGCTGAAAATATTTTTGAAATATTCTCCATGCCCTAAAATACTCTCTGAAATTTTTCGTGAAATTTTGGAGCTCGAGAAATAATTTTAATAATACAAAGAACAATTCAATAATTATTTAAATAAATAAAATAAACTTTAAATGAGCTGGAAATATTTTTATTAAATACTTTGGGTGCTCATATATTTTCAGGATTTTTCTTGGAATTATTTGGGCATTGTAAGTATTTATAAGAATTAAAGGATGTTTGGACCGAAAAGTCTGTTTTACGTCCCTGCTACACAGGCGTCTTCAACCTCCAGCCCGTGCTACAGTGCCGAACAGTGCCGAAAACTGTGGCTTTGTTTCCTCCACCAAATCCGGTCCAATCCTTTGCCCAAATCAAAAATTAGTTACGGGAACGGATTCCTCTCGATCTCCTCTACATTTCCCCCAAGAAATCTCCCTCAATCCCGTGCTAAATCGAGCGAATTTCGGCCCGTTCTTATCCCGACGAACTCGGGATAAACCCTAAAAATCCGACGCCAAATCCTCTCTTCCCGGTGCGGGACTCTCCCTCCAAAGCCTATAAATAGAACCCCCATGATCTCCTCCTCGGTTTCCCCTTTTTTTCCAAGTTTTTTCCGTGCTCTAGCCACCTTCCCCGCGAGTTCCCAGCTCTCTTCCCGTCGGCCGCAACTCCGGCAACCTTTTCCCGCCGCCTCGGCTGCTCCCAATCAGCGCCGTTGCCTTCCCGGCATCGCAGCGGTGAGGAGAAGCCCGGCCACCGGTTCCCTTGCGCCAAACACCACCGGAAGGCCCCGTCGCCATGGACCCGTCGCCGCCTCCGTTTGCACTTCGGCCGTGTCTCGTCGCCGGCCGTCTCCCGCCACTGCTCGTCGTTGGGTAAGTAGTGGTAAGAGTCGCCTCACCGTCCTCTCTCCATTAGTGAACTCCGTTTTCACCGCAGTGTCGTGGTTCGTCGTTGCCGCGTCGCACTTCGTCGTCGCCGCTACCCATTCGAGCCGCCGGCCGTCGTGTGTGTGGCGCTTCGTGGCCGCCACCTCAGCGCCGTGTGAGCTCCTTTGTGCCATGTCTCTTTTGATGTGTATCACATCCTAACCTTAAACCAGTCAAATCTTGGTCAGCTTAATCCAAGCCGTTCATCTTTATATATTCATTCAATTTAATTTTAGCCACTCATCCTTTGTTCCCAGTTCAATCTTAGCCACCCAAATCCTTGTGATCCCGTGGACTGATCGGAGCTGATGTCTTTAACAATCCTTCTCCAGTTCAAAATTAATTAATAATTACGTAATAAATCATTTTAATTTCCAGAATTCATTTAAATGGTCCAAAACTTCTACAATTCATATCTAATTCATACAAACTCCAAATTGGGCCATTCAAATTGCAAAATTTATCTAAAATTAAGCTCTACATGTTTGTTTACTTTTTATGTACTGTTATTTGGTTTTTATTAGGTTTTTCCTTTTTGCGTGCCGGCGTGTAGATTCCGCAGTTTAGGAGTTTGCGCTCGCAAGGGAAAGAGTCCGAAGTTTGTTTGAAGACGCAAGGCAAGTCACACTTCCCTTGAAGCATATTGATCCTATTTTTATAAATGTTTTATGTTTGCAAATAAAATTGCATTGCTTTGCTAATTACATGGAATGATGGAATACCTATCTGCTTAATTGTGCCTTATTTACTTGTTATCCGTCCTTTGTTAACCTTGGGTGTTAATTTGACTAGCTTTAGTCACTGATGTTGATTCTAGCTAGAATTATATGCTTAGCCATGCTTAATTACCACTAGCTCACTAAATGGGATAATTACACTATTTATTCTAATCTCTGATGAGCTACAAGCTCGATACACCTGACCATGTCTTATTGGTCATAATTATCTCAACTATACTGTGACTTAATGGTGGGCTGTGGGTGCAAGGTTTTGATGGTCGCACCCATGACAATTAAGGACCGGTTCATGGGAAACCTTGGAAGACATATCGTGCAAACCACAAGCCAGAATGGGCAACGGCTGGATCCGTAGTATAGCTTTCCTCGGCCGACGTACCCTAGTGAGGGTGGGCGTGATGGAGTTGGGTCGGTCCGGTTTTACGGGTTGATCGGCTGCCGGATTCACCGTGGCACGAGAGGGGGCTGCCCGCTGCCCTGCGGGGAGTGGGGGCGAAACCTTGGTGTGGTATCGCTTGGTTAGAGGGAGTTATGCGAAAGGTCTTGTCACGATTTATCCCTTTGCAGTATCATGGTGGTACTTCGGGGCATGGTAACATGTGTGGAATCGTGTCTTGTGGGTAAAGTTGTGCACCTCTGATCAGAGTAAAACTATTCGAATAGCCGTGCCCACGGTTATGGGCGATTGACCAGATTCACTATGATTAGTCCCACTAATAATTTGATTTAATGGAACTGGTTTAGTTCGGTGGAATGGTTGGGCCTGTTCAACGTGGGGATAACGTTGTTCATTGGGAGATTAATATTGCCTTAATTACTCAACTGTTTTTCTATTTTTAAATAAATAAATGTTTATAAACCGCATTTATGCAAAATAGCCCAAGCCACTCTTGTCTCCCTTGCACGTCCGCATTTCTGTGGCTTGTTGAGTACGGTGGTTGTACTCGGTCTTGCGATTTTTCCCCTTTCGAAGTGTAGTGCTTCGATGTGAAGATGGAGTTAGAAGACCAAGGCTCGGACCCAGTTGAGTTTGCCGTGGAGTGGAGCTGAAGCCCGCTAGTGTCGTCTTTCTTTCCATTAGTTTTGGGTGTGAGGACTAAGTGCCTCTTTAGTAAGTATTTTTATTTTACGCTTTGTTTTTTTACGTTTGGACTGTGTATTAATTTGTCATTTTATGTACCCTGGTTGATTCCTGGACAGGGATTTAATGCATAAAATAGTCAGGAAATTTGGGATAAATTTCCGGGCGTGACACAAAATCCCCTCTGTAAGTATTTGTATCCTTAACATTTTCCCTGAGCAATCGGCCATCGTCATTCCTTAACACTTAATCACTTTTTCCTTTGCAGACGACAGACTCGGATCCCTCCTCAGTGAGCAACTCGGGTGTTGCCATCGAGTATCGGCCGGGCATCATCCCGAACGGGGGTGGCTACGCTCCATCAGCCATCGGCTTCAACGCGCCGAAGGTGAAGACACTGCTCTATGGACAAACCCGTGAAGCCATATCAAGGAAGAAGAGAGCCGCTTCATCGGCTACGAGTCCATCGGCTGCACCTACAAAGAAACAGAAGAAGCCGAAGCCCGCTATACCAGCCGACAGCCTACCTTCTCTTGACCTGAGCATCGAGGAAGATCCCAACGAACAAGTCAGGGACGAAGAGATCTCCCAGGTCGTTGAAGAGGCGTCGGCATCAAGCAATTCAGATCAAAGTGCAACCACGCCACCGGCTGATGAACAGGTTCAGAAGACCCCCTCACCCCCAAAGCGATTGGTATGTGTCTTTGCCTTTTCAATTTGATCTTCGAATTCCAATCATCCGATCCTTGACCAAATTATTTATTGTAGTTCAAAAGACTAGCCAATCAGCCTCCTCGTCCAGTTTCTTCGGTAATCTTCAATTCTACATCTTCCTTACTTGCTTTCACCTGGCTGATCTGTATTAACACTTGCCCTTTTTTGTAGCCTGCTCGGTCTTCGTCGGCTACCCCCCGTGGGTCAAGCGAGAGAACCCCATCGGCTATGGGCAGTCACCATGCTGAAGAAGTACCTGCGCCAGCTCCTGCCATCTGAGTAAGCATACTTTTCTTCTTTTAAGAGCTTATATCGGCTAACCATGTCTCATCTTGATGACTCTAAATCCTTCCTGCAGACTCTAGCCGATCTAGTCCCATTTGATATCAAAGAGTTCATCGGGGAAGAAGAAAAAGTAACTAGCCAGGATCGGGCCGTTATAGCCGATGCCCTTAAGGAAAAGCTTCAAGATATCCATCGTCGGCTAGATATCAACGTGGACCAATTGGTCGTGGAGTGCGGGCCGATCCGAGCACGCTTCAATGACATTCAACATCAGCTTCCTGAAGACTTGGCCGAAAAGATCCCCCAAGCCGCATTCATCGACCTTCACCGGTTCAAGTTGGAGCGGGCCATGCAAAGAATGATCGATAGACGAGCCCAAACCGACTTGGCGGCTACAATTGATGCCACGGTGAAGAACCTTGTGACTGAGAAGGCCAAGTTGGACAAGCTGGCAGCCGGGCCATCGGCTACACAGGAAAAAATCAGCCAACTTGAAGCAGAGGAAGCCGATTTGCTGGTGAAGCTAGAGCGGTGCAGGACCAAGATCGCTGAAGAGAAGCAAGTACTAGTCGATCTCCCCAAGGCCACCGAAGAGCAAAGAGCCAAGGTGACTTCCACCATCATGTTCTTGGGAGATCTCAACAAATCGGCTAAGGCGATCTCGGGCATCGAGGAGGAAGACCTCGCAACAATCAATCAGATCAAAGCGATCAAGGACAACGCGATGTCGGCCATTCAAAAATTCCTCGGAATGTAATAGGGCTAGACTTTGAAATCTTTGGCGACAGCTTGTACACATAACTTTTGTAATCGGCCCAGTATGCTTTAAATATCAATCATATATGCTCTTTCGATTTACTCAATCTTCATATCTTGAATGTTTCAAATGTTTTCAAAATCCAAAAAATTTTGAAGTCCTCATTCTGATCTCTGATTTTATATGACATATGCCCCCCTAATTTTCTCAATGTTGCCTTCAGCATTGATAAAATTATAAGGAGAAACCATCTTCCAACATAGTCGGCCAAAAGTAGCCCGCTCTCCGAAGTAACCACTTCATCTTGTGAGCTGATTGATGAGTGCCAAAAATTTTTTCGTGCACCTCTCCTATGGAAACTTTAGCTTGATCAGTACTTAGGCACTTGAGCAGCACGCCATCAATCGTTCAATAGTATAAGTCATCGTCGAGAAAAAACATATCGTAAGGCTTTGTAGCGCAATTTCTTTGAAGCCGACTGAGAAGGGTTGTGTAGATAATTGTAGACGTCATACCTCCAGTCGTCGGCTGAAATGGCTATAATCTCCACTTCAACTTATTTTGCCATCGGCTTGTAGCCCGATGCCCCTTGAGCCAGATCATTTGCTTCTGAATTCTGCTCTCTAGGGATGTGCTTTAAGGTGACTAGCCAAGAAACTGTCCATCAACTCTCGACATTTTTGATAGTAGACCATCATCGCGTCATTCTTGCATTCATATTCTCCTGATAACTGGCTGATGACCAATAGTGAATCACCCATTATTTCGATGGCGTCGGCTTCAACTTCCTTCAGCAGCTGTAAACCTTTGAGAACGGCTTTGTATTCGGCTTGATTGTTTGTGGCCTGAGGCGTAATGGAAAAAAGCAAACTCGAAGCTTGCCCCCTAGGATAAATTATCACCAGGCCGATGCCGCATCCATTTGTGCAAACCGATCCATCGAAAGTTAACGTCCAAGGCATGATATCAACTGAGCCGATTGAGACATCTCTGTGTTCCACGATAAAATCGGCTATGACTTTCCCTTTCACTGCCTTGGGTTCTTGATATCTCAAATCAAACTTTGTTAAGGCAAATATCCACTTCCTAACTCGTCCTTTCAGAACTAGAGCCGATAGCATATATTTTACTACGTCGGCTTTGCAAACGATGATGCATTCGTTGGATAACAAATAATGCTTTAACTTTGTGCATGAAAAATATAGGCATAAGCATAACTTCTCCATAGGAGAGCACCTTGTTTCTGCATCCAGAAGTCTTCTGCTGAGATAGAAAATGCCTTCTCCTTTCCTTCGACCTCTTGAATCAAAATTGAGCCGATAGACTTCTCATCGGTTGATAGATATAGCTTGAACGACACTCCCTTTTGCGGAGGAATCAATACTGGAGGAGAGCTTAGGTAATCCTTGATGTTGTCCAAAGCCCTTTGCTGCTCTGCCCCCCAAGTAAACGCTTGATCGGCTTTTAGCCGTAGTAGAGGCGTAAACAGCTCCATCTTTTCGGATAAATTGGCTATGAAGCGCCTGATGAAGTTGATTTTGCCGATCAAAGATTGCAATTGCTTCTTGTCCTGCGGAGGCTAAATAGTCTTGATAGCATTGATGCTTCTCTGTGTCACCTTGATCCCCCTTTCGTGAACAAGAAAACCCAGGAACTGACCAGCCGATACGCCAAATGCACACTTTGTGGGATTCATCTTCAAGCCATATTTCCTCGTCCTCTCCAAGACCTTCCTTAAATCGGCTATGTGGTCTTCCACTTCCTTGGATTTGACAATGACATCATCGATATAGATTTCCACCAGAAAGCCGATTAGGTCATAATTCATGGCCCTTTGATACGTGGCACTAGCATTCTTCAACCCAAAAGTCATTACAACTCATTCATATAAGCCGATTGCTCCTGGGCACCTGAAATCTGTCTTATGGATGTTTTCCTCGGCCATAAAGATCTGATTGTAACCAGCATTGCCATTCGTAAAACTTATGATTTTGTGGCCGGAGGCTGCATCTACCAGCAAGTCGGCTATAGGCATAGGGTACTGGTCCTTAGGGGTAGCCTTATTTAAATCTCTGAAATCAATGCACACCCTAAGTTTGCCGTTTTTCTTTATCATTGGAACTATATTTGAAACCCACTCTGCATATCGGCAGGGCCGAATGAAACCAGCATCATATAGTCGAGTGATTTCGGCCTTAATCGCATCATACATATCGGCTTTAAACATCTTGGGAGGTTGTTTGTATTGCCGATATCCAGGCTTAATAGGGAGCCGATGTTCAACAATCGATCGACTAAGACCAGACATCTCAAAATACTCCCAAGCAAAATAATCTTTATATTCTTTTAATAAATCAATAAGCTTGGTCCTAAAATGAGAAGACAAATTCTTGCTAATATATATCGGCCTAGGCCTATCTCCTGTACCTATGTCAACTTCCTCGAGTTAGTTGGCCGACATAAAACCTTTCCCAAGTTTTCCATCGATGTCATCCACGGTGTCCTTGGCGTAGACGTTTGAGCCCTCCACGACGCCCTCAAAGTAATAGTTGAGGCTCTTTGTCTCCAATTGGCTGTATATCAGAATCAGACACCTTTAGAAAATTGGCCTGCCAAACTTTGCCAGATAGGCAGTCAATTCCGTCGACTTCCCATAAAGTTAAGTCGGTGTTAGCTACGATGACTGACCTGTTGGCTGGCACGATCTCTATCTTGTCGTCTTGCCACTGGATTAAGCTTTGATGCATAGTAGAAGGGATGCAGTAGTTGGTGTGGATCCAATCCCTACCGAGCAGCAGGCTGTACGATCCCTTCCCGTCGATGACAAAAAAAGTTGTGGGCACGGTCTTGCTGCCGATGGTCAACTCGACATTCAAAACTCCCTTGGCCTCCGATGGATTCCCGCTGAAGTCCTTGAGCACCATATTGGTCTTAATCAAGTCATCGGCCCCCTTGCCCAGCTTCCTGAAGGTGGCATAGGGCATGAGATTGACAACGGCTCCTCCATCGACTAGCATTTTTGACATCGGCTTGCCATTTACAAACCCTTTGACATACAGGGGCTTAAAGTGTCGATTCTCAGTCCCCTCGGGTTTTTCGAATATGGCCTGTTCTAGGGACAACACTAGCTTGGCCAAGGTTTCTTCGACGGTGTCTGCATTAGCCTCGGCAGCCTCAAATTCAATATGAACACCATATTGACCGATGCAGAAGCTATTCCTTTCCCTTTTGCTGCCCTTTTGGCCTAGTCGGCTGGACTCTCATCGGCTGAGGGGTCATCTTTCTTCAAATGCCATTGTCTCCTTAGGCAGTTTTGTTCTTTTTTCTTCCTCAGCCATAGTCAATCTCGGCCTGGACTTCTTTCAACCGACCCTCGCTCTTCAGCCGTTGCACTTTTCGCTTTTCTGTTTTTGTGAAAACGTCGGAAGGGCACCATTGAGGGTTGGCGACCTGCCCTTTTTTGTCCTTTTCTTTATCCTCGCCCTGGAAGAACTCCTAGTGAATCGCGTCGAGCTGTTCGTGGATGGAGAGTTTTCGCTGGTTGAGCTGAACGGCTCAGGGGATGAATCGGCTGGGGTTCGCAATCGGCTCTTGCCTAAGCTCGTCTTCCTCGAATTCGCTGCAAGCTAGGCAATTTTCCATGGTGGGCAGCCGCATCCCTTGCTCCCAGCAGAACCTAAAGAACTCGCATCGCCAATGAGGGTTGCAGCCGTCATGGCGATGGATGTAGGCCGTTTCCAGCCGATCAGTCGTTCTCTGATAAGGTTTGCCGCGCTGGGCTTCTTCCTCCTCTTGAATCCTAAGTTGAAAGCGGAGTCGGTTGTCCATGTGCTTGGCCCGACGATCAGCCGATCGGCCACTGGTGTAGACCATGTTGATGGGTGCCGAGTCGGCTCCAGACGGCCTCTTGGATTGTTCTTGGCAGTCCTTGTCGGCCGTGCTTCCTTGTTGGGCCTCGACTAAGCTGTGCACCATTCTGTGCTGTCGATCAGCTCGCCCTGGGCCAGCATGGACTACATTAACGGGGAAGGGGTTGCCGTCGACTTTCATCGGCTTAGCCGATTCTTCAAACTTGATCTTCCCCGCTTCTACGGCCGACTAAATTTGCTGGTGAAAACTTTGCAGTCGTTGCTGCTGTGGGAGGTGGTGTTGTGCCACTTACAATATTTCTTTTTCTTGAGCTCCTCGGCTGATGGGATGACGTGGTTGGCTGGAAGCTGTATTTGTTTCTCCCGTAGCAGCAGATCGAAGATCCTACCGGCTTTGGTGACGTCGAAATCATATCTCTCCTCCTTAGCCGATTTCTTCAGCTAGTGACATGTTATGGCTTTCTTGTTCTTGGTCCACTCAGCCGCTGCCACCACTGCGTCGCTATCACTTGAGTCAGAGTCTGATGCATAAGCGACATGGCTGACTTTCTTGAAGGCCTTCTTAGATTCTTGGAAATGTTGCTCGTGGGCCGTCACCTTTTGGGCCAAGTGGGCCAAGCTCTCGAAGTCCTGAGCCGAAAACCTTTCCCTGATGGGGGCCAAGAGGCCATGAAAGGCTAAATCGGCTAGTTGCGAGTCTTATAGCACCAGGCTATAACATCGGTTCCTCATATCCCTAAAGCGCTGGATGTAGTCCTGAACCGATTCCTCATGCTTCTGCCTAATGCTGGTTAGGTCCGACAGCTTCACCTCGTGCATGCCGGGTAGAAGTAGCTGTGAAACTACTTCTCGAGATCGGCCCAACTCTGAACCAAGTTGTAGGGCAATGACGAAAACCATGTGAAGACCGATCCTTAGAGAGACAGTGGGAATAATCGTACTGAGCGCGTCTGTAGCCGATGCTTCTCCGCACTGAGCCAGAAATCGACTGACATGTTCATAGGTCGAGACATTGTCTTTCCCAGAGAATTTTGAAAAATCCGGCACCTTGTACCGGTTTGGCAGGGGCACCTTCTCAAAATATTCCGGATACGGGTACCGGTACATATTGCCGGAGTCCTTCGGCTTAAGGCCGGGATCACGCATGACATCAGCGATCAGATCAGCCCAAGGCTTGTTTTCTTGAGCTTGCAGCTGCGGTATCAGCTCGTACTGCTCATATTGCATGGGAGGCTATCGATACCGCATCTGCGGTGAATGAGGTTGGTAGTACTGCTCGTAGTTGCCTCCTGGGTACTGATGTTGGACTTGATTCACGGGAGGAGACGACTGTGATATCAACAGGGGCTGCTACTCAGGGGATGGCCGAACACCGCCGGAGTTGTGAGGTGGGTCTGGCATGTAGTTGCCGATTGGCATTTTGTGGAAGTGAGGTTGTCGATCGGCACTGAACATGCTTTCCACCTGTTCTTGGGGAAGTATTGGAGCCCCGTGGCCCTGATGCAAGGGTTGTTGTCTGGTTAAGAGCTTGGGCGTTGGTTTTGCAGCCGATGATTGTACATTCGGTTGAATAGGGGCTCCCCCTGGAGGAGTTAGTTGCCCCAATGGAGGAATTGGCAACCCTTGCATTGACAGAGTCCTGTAAGGTGGGAATCGACCATCAGGGAAATAGGTCGGCCCCCTTGGTAGTTGCTCGGCTATCTTTGAGTCAACCACTATTCTGATAATGTTGTTTAATGTCATTGACCAGTATCCCTGACTGGTTGACGAGCGCGTGGTGGACAGCCGAGTCGATCCGATCCTGGAGCGTGTGTAGCCCTGAGTCATCTTGCTCCTGTTTGATGTCTTCCATCTTCTGCTTACCCTTGTCCTTGCTGGAGGCGGCTCCAGAGTCGAAGTTTTCACGGATCTCAAATTTGTACTTTTGAACGATTGCCCTGGATCTGGTCTGGGTGAAGGATTGTAAATAGTGAGACTGCAATCGTTCAACCATCTGCTGATAGTCGGCATGTTGCTCAGCCGACAACTTGTCCATTGTGACGGGGATGATGTTCTCCTGGTCCAGCTCTGGGGTCTTGATGTTCACCATTGTACTGGACTTGGAAGTGGCAGTGGTCCCACTGGGCGTGCCAAAAGCGTGTTGATGAGAATTTTTCCCATGCGCTGGATTGAGAGGTCTGCTTAATTCCAGTGCAGGTCCAAAATTGGTCGCCTTCGGTGATTGCACGGGCGTGCCAGTTGGTTTGATCCTGCAACCAACAAGAAACAAAGAATAGGCGATTAAGTTAAAATTAGATCCTGCTTGATCGGCTAAAGATATTCATAATATATAATTACCATTCCAAACTGCATTTAGACCAAGTGGTTGGGATAGATCGGTAGTATACCGAGACAGTATAAATCACTTATATCTAAAAACACATCAGAATACTAATTACATATATTTATAGCTTAGCCGATGTCGCAGATCTAATGTAAATTGGCTAATACTCTGATATGTTTTATATGAAGATATTAATATGAACTAAATAGACTAAACCAAGATCAATCGGCTGTTAATGTGACTTAACAGATTGATACCGGGCTTAGTATATTTAAATAGATTAAGATCTTAATATAAAAGACAGTTTTAATACATCTAGCAGCAATAATACATAAAAGATGATTAAAATAGGTAAGACTGGGTGAAACTTCGGTGCTATCTCTAATAATAATCATTGAGCCGAATAGATCTATATGATTCTAAGAGCGACTTAATAGGTTGATTTGATGCAACATTAAGTACAAAAAGAAGCACAAGATCGATTTAGACTAATGAGAACTCCTCGAGATGGTAGATACGCCATATAACCTAAATCAACCTATAGATCTAGCTCTGTCGGCTGCTATCTTGAGGGAGATATTAGCCGATCGGGAGATAGATCTAGACATTGACCTAGATTATATGTCGCATATGATAGATTAAACAGTTTATAACATCAGGATCAAAGTATCATGATGATGGAAGCACTAACCCCGAACACAAACCGCTTGTAACAAGAAGTTACCTTGTCTGGAGATCGAAACTCGATGCCGCCTGAGAACGAGGCAAGAACTCATCGAGAAAGTAAAAACAAAAAGGGTGGCGATGCGCCAAAGTTGTACTGATGTGTGTTGTTGTTTTTACAAGGTCTTGGGTCATTTTATGCCCGGATACACAATGAGTCCGTAATGAACACATTCCTATTACATATCAAATCTCAAATATTTCTAAACAAACCGACATTATCTATAAAACAAACTATACAAAATATCATAAGTTAAAGATACAATTGCCGTTGTAGGAACTTATCCATAGATGGCGGCATCTTTGAAGCACTTTGGAAACCGAATCCAATAGTTATCTCTTAAGCTTTCCTTCCAGAATTGGTTCCTCCTTCTGCTCCCAATCAGAATCGGCTATCGGCTGTCCTGGTCCGACTCGGACTTAGCCGATTGACTCCGTAGCTAATTCGGACTTAGCCGATGTAGCCTCTGTTTCCAAGGATCGCACGTTTCCTCCGATTCCGCTCCAATCTCTTCTTCAAACTCTGGGATTTGCTTACCAAATTTGGTCATTAACAGGTGTCAACGTTCTCACCAACCTCATTAGCCTAAGAGGGGACGTTTGGAGGTGGTGGACCTGTCGCTGCAACAAAGGCAGAGTTGAGGTTTATGATAGTAGACTCTATTCACTTTAATCATGCATTCGCTTCCGGGTGGGTTACTGCATCGAAAGGAGGCCGTCGAAGTAGATTATTGACGACGGTGAAATGTTTGGTGGGAGTATGGACAGGTTCTACTTGGGAAGGGTCTGCGCCTCAAGATCGGACGAATTCGCCTTCCTCTATGGAACCCCGCGGTGTACAGTTGTATGCATCCCTGTCTTCAATCTCAACGACGACCAAGTTCACATCGTGCGGAGAACTTGAGCTGGAGGATTCCATGCTGTCCAAGCTATGGAGAATAGATGGTTCATCAGGATCAATTCTGATGTAACCCACCATGCGATCCGAAGGGTCGTTGTCCACAAATGTTGTACGAGATTGATCTCTATGAAAGTGGATCTGGCAACATGGAACCCGAGTAATTGGTTCTACAAGCTTCAGGAATATCACGTAGCTTGTTAGGGGGTGATTCTTGGACTTATGGATTGGGAACCACGCTTTGTGTGGAGAAACGCGTTAAATCCCCCACTCCTTGCAAGCGTCGAGTTCAGCCTTTGCTTGAATTATGACATGACATCCAGCCAACGAATGACTAGAAGTCTTGTGGATTGGACAACATGCACTATCTTTGTTGACAGACTTCCTTGTCAACACACGCTTGTCGGGTAGAAACGAAGGTTGGGCTGCTTTAGGCTTTTTGTCAACAAATTGAGATTTTGACGCCTCGTTCTTGGTATGAGGAGACGTGGCCGTTTGAGGAACTATTTTCACTCGTGTCGTCATCATGGCCTCATCCTCAACATGTGCTAAGGGGGGCGAGATCAGAACGGCGATGAAGACAACAAGGACGATGGAACCATCTTGGACCATGGTGAAGGCCGGCTGGGATGGATGTCACACCCAGAAATTCCAACCCAGTAATTTTCAAAGCTATAAGTGTATTAAAAATCTCTGTCCAGGACCAACCAGGGTACACATACGACAATTGCTGATATTACAGAATCAACATCTTAAAAATAATAAAAAGATTACACAAATGTAGCGGAAAAAAGAAAAAACAAGCTAAAACTAGGTCTTGGCGCTCGCAACGTGGCACCACCACTCCACAGGCATCCTTGACGTCGGATGAAGCCTACTCCTCCTCGTAGTCTTCATCAGCCTCAAACTCTGACTCTAGTGGCGGAGATAGAGCAAGGCTGAGTACTACCCTCTGTACTCAGCAAGTCATATCGAAAGAGGAGGTATGATGCAGGATAATTCAATGAAAGGCTAGGGGTTTAATTGCATAAAGCAACATTTCACAATAAATAGTTGAAAGTGGTAAAATAGTTGTATATAATTAAGTAGTATTAAAACCATCATTGTCCAACGTTACACCACGTTGCGACAGGCCCAATCCAACCATCTATTCTAGTCAAGTACCATTAATCAAGTTATTTACTAGGGTGAGACTAATCACAGTTAATCTGGTTGATCACCCATAACTGGGGACACGACTATTCAAATAGTTTTACTCTGATCAGAGGTGTACATCTGTACCCATAAGACACAGCCTCACGACAAGTTTCCATGTGCCGATGTACAACCATGATACCCCGAAAAGAGACTGTGACAGGACCCTTCGCATAACCCCCTCTAACCAATCGCACCACACCTGGGGTTTCGCCCCCACTCCTCTACAGGCAGTGGGCAGCCCCCCTTGTGCCTCGGTGAATCCAGCAGGCAATCAACCGGTACACCCTGGCTGACCCAACTCCATCACGCCAACCCTAACCTAGGTACGTCGGCTAAAGGACAACTACACTACAAGCCCAGCCATTGCCCATGCTAGCTTGTGGTACGCACGGTATTTCTTCCAGGGTTTCTCGTGAACCGGTCCTTAACTGCCATGGCACGACTATCAAAACCATTGTGCCCACAGCCTACCATTGTCACGTTTTAATTGGATATTAACATCACAGTGTCCCATGATTGACATCATCTTTATAAATCCTACACTAAAGTAGTTAAGTGAAATGATCCCCTTTAATGTGCTAGTTGATCTAAGTCGGGCTAAGCATGTCCTAAACCAATATCTAATCATATTAAACCCCACATAACAATATAAGGTAAATAAGTAATATGGCTGAGTACAATAGGTAAAATAAGCCCATAAAATGACATTCTGAAATACATGCGATATTTAAGGAAAACAAGACATTTAGATAAAATGGGTACAATATGATCAATGTAGTGCATGACTTGCCTTGCCTTGGAGGATGGGGAACTTCTGCAACAACTTCAAAGTACACGGGATCGTCGAAACTATCGGAATCTACAGGACAAACAAAGCACTAAACAAAACATGCTAAAAATCTACTAAAACAACAAACAAAACAACTTTAATGGATTATTGGTATTTTTATGAATTTAATAAAATTTGAATAGGCTAAAACGGAGCTCGGATTAAAAAGATATGAATTTTAGATGATTATCTATGTTTTTTACTAAAATAGAAAAATCCTTAAATAGATTATTGCGCAATAAACCCCCGGGTGGCATCAGCGGCTAGGGTTGACGTCAGCGACCAAGGGCTGACATCAGCGGCGCGTGGACCGTTGGTCCATGGTGGACTAGGTCCACGGGACTGGGCGAGAGGCGCACCACATGGACGCACGTTGCACTGATGCAGCGCCGACGTGGCGGCCACGCTGCACCACGCCAGCGGCCAGGAAGAAACGGCCCCGATCTGCCTCGCGGTAGATCGAACGACTAGGGGTGGCGCGGGCGGCGCGACGGCAGTCGAGACCAAAGCGGCCTGGCCATGGCCGCACGGCGGCTGGCCGGCCAGCCGGCAGCGCGAGGACAGTGACACGGGACGACGGCACGTGGCGCCGAGTGCGCCAGTGCACGGCACGGCGTCGCCGGGTACGGGGAGGGGCGGTGGTGTGCTCGGGAGCGAGAGTGGGAGAGAGAAGGGCTCACCGGAGCTGAGGACAACGACGGCGACGAGCGGTAGTGGAATGGCACGAAGACGATTTTGGGCATAGGAACGAGTGGCGAAAGAGGGAAAACGGAGAGGAGGGAGCTAGCGACTTTTATAGCGGGTTGGGGATGGCGGTCGCGGACGGGATGCAGCCGGATTGCTTGTCGACATTACCCGAAGAGAGAGAGAGAGATTGGTGGGATTTTGAAATTCAAATTCCCCCCGAATCTCAGCCTAGCGCATGCGGGGAAGGGCGGCACGAGGTGCGGGCGGCAAGGCGCGACGAGCGGGCACGAAAATGGCGCGGGACCGGGCGGGAAACGACGACATGGGCGGCGTGGGATCAGCAAGTGGCGTGGGCGCGCGGAAAGAAGAGCCCGACAAGTGGGCCCACTGTCGGTGAGCCCGAGAGCAAGGGAGGCCGAGCAGACTTCCAGTGGCACGCGAGCGGCTCGTGGGCTGTGGCCTTCGGCCGGCCCACGGGGAGGAGAGAGAAGGGGCACGCACGGCAGGGAGTTCGGCCGGCGGATTTGGGCCGATGGCCCGGGAATGGAATTGGGCGGTAAAAGGACGGAGAGAGAAATGAATTTCCTAGGGATTTATTTTATTCCAGTAATTGATTTAATTGGTTACAATTATTTATAGTACTCTGAAAGTTCCACTAAAAATTCAGTTAATATATTTTGACATGTAGAATTTAAGAAAAATCCTACCATGTCATTTCCACTTATAACTTGTGTTTTAAAATTATTTCTTTGCTCTAGGTTAATTCCAAAAATTTAATTTCTTTTGAGGAGAATTATTAAATAATTTTTAAAAGGGTGTGACATTGGATCTCTTAGGCCAAGGTCATAAAATCCACGTTGGAAAATCCCGCTCTTGTTGTCATCTCATTGAAACCTTTTAGCACCAAGCCCCCTACCCGGCGTGCCACTGTCGATAGCCTATATGTCGACCACAGTATTTATATAGTATGAGGATCATTGGAACTAGGGTATATGCGAGAGTAGATCAAGCAAATAGGGAACAAAGATTTATACTGGTTTGGGCCCTCAGAAAGAGTAAAAACCCTACTTCAGTTTATTTGTATTCTGGATGGGAATATCGCTCGGAGTACAATGGGGAATAGAACGACTAGTCGAATCTATCGACCAGAGGTTGTCAAAAATAGCCCAACTAGATCTATTTGGTCAATACGATGCTAACTTCCTTTGGATTGCTTCTGGGTGTGGCTTTGGCTATGGCTTGTAGTAGTTCGATCCCCTCCCTGAACACGGGGGTCTCTATATATAACATAGATCATCTTTCTCTCCATGTAGAATTCGGAGGGATAAAACAGAATACGGGCCTAAGAAAACCTTATCTTTCCCGATTAGGACTTTGACACCTTCTATTTTGAGAAGATAATTTCCTTATTTATTAGCCATATTTCCATAATTAGAGGATAACTTCTCGTATATTATCGGGTATATGGTATTGTCGTGTTCCATTAACCCATGTATAGGAGATATGCCTTATCCTTGGCACTGATAGATATATAATCGTTTAATTTTTCATACTTGTTTAAATTGGGTGTATCCTGATTTTATGCACTTATTTAGTCGGGTATATACCCCATTTAATTTTTCATACTTAGGGTATATAACCAATTTTTGTACTCAATTAAATTGGTTATGTACTCATTGAAATTTTTATACTCAATTAAATGGAATCTCGACCCCGAGATTCAGAGGTACTAGCGAAGAGGTGCAGGTGAGCGGCCTTCAACTCATCTTCCCTTTCCCAAGTAGCTTCTTCTTCTGAGTGATGAGTCCATTGAACCCTGCAGAACCCAATAACCTTGTTTCGGGTTCTTCTCTCACTGGTTTCAAGGATATGAGGTGGCTTCTCCACATAGGTCAAGTCCTCTTGAATCTCAATTTGGTATGGACTCACCTGCTCTTTTGGTACTCTCAAACACTTTTCAGCTGGGATACGTGGAACACGTCGTGAATACCAGCCATGTTGGATGGAAACTCAAGCTGGTAAGCAACTTCTCCTCGACGTTCCCGAATTCTGTATGGTCCCACAAAGCGTGGTTCCAACTTGCCTTTTGTCTGGAAACGGTGCACTCCTCGAAGTGGTGTGACACGAAGATACACATAGTCCACTGTTTCAAAAATGAGATCTCTTCGACGGTTGTCTGTGTAGCTCTTCTGTCGAGACTGCGCAATTCTCAACCTTTCTATGATAGTTCATACCTTTTCTTCTGCCTCACTTAACACTTCAGTTCCGAACAGTTGATGCTCACCAGTCTGATCCCAGAAGAGTGGGGTACGATACTTTCATCTGTACGACGCCTCAAACGGTGCCATTTACAAACTGGCTTGGTAACTGTTGTTGTAGGAGAATTCTGCATAAGGCAAACTCTTGTCCCATGCTCCTCCAAAATCAAGCGCACAAGCTCTCAGCATATCTTCCAAATTTTGATTTACCCTTTCAGTTTGACCATCAGTCTGCAGATGATAAGCTGTACTAAAGTTCAAACGAGTACCAAGCTCTTCCTGTAACTTCTGCCAGAACTTGGAGGTAAACTGACTTCTCAATTGGACACGATGTTCTTGGGTACCCCGTGTAAGCACATGATCCTGGCGAGGTACAATTCTGCTAACTTCTTCCCAGAGTATGTGGTATGCACCGGGATAAAATGAGCCACCTTCGTGAGTCGATCCATGATTATCCAACTTGAATCATGTGTAGGATCGAATACCCAAAGAAGCCAACCAGAGGGGGGGTGAATGGTTGATGTAACCCAAAAACAAGTTTTAGCAGAAATAAAACTTTACCTCTGATCTGGAGCAAGTCGGTCTGACCGAAAGTGTGCTACCGGTCTGACCTCCCTGTAGTGTCGGTCTGACCTCCCTGTAGTGTCGGTCTGACCGCCCATGTAGCCGATCGCCGTGCCTTAGCCGATTCCCCGAATGCAGCCGATTGCCGATGAAGCCCGGTCTGACCGCTGTCGTGCGTGCGGTCTGACCGGTGAGTTGAGTCGGTCTAACCGTTGTTTAGACCGCCGCACCGAGGAAGAAGAAAACACAAAGAATTCTCCAGGAAGATTGATCTTTATTGAATCTCTCTGCGTTTACAAAGTGCAAACAAAGCACACCTCAGAAAATCTCAAGCTAAACTTTCTAAAACTTGAATCCAAAGCGATACAAAGAGGCCACGCCTCCCCTAACTATTTATACACAAGACCCGCAGCCAAAAGCCACGAATCCAACTCATATAGAAAGTCCTAAACACCTAGAAAACCTTCCCATATAAGTACAAACTTGATATAAACCAACCGTCACAATCTTGGTCTTTCCAAAACCGAAATTCCGCTTTCCACATGCACACAATATCTCCATCGTATGCCATATGGAAACTTCACCAATTATATGCACTAATCTCTACCCTTCAGCATCCCGCATGATCTCCATCTTGGACGTCACCTTATCTCCAAGTTGACTCCAACTCGATCACCGGCAACACTTTTCCGAGGCGTGAAGATTACCTGCACATAATTAAACAAAGAATATCATATCCGAGCACAAGCTATCTCCAACTTGACTCATTGTTAGCATAAATGAACATACACATGCATAGGAACACGAAACTCCCATATATATGCAAAACAAACCGAAACCAAAACCGAATCGAAATCGGCAACCGGTCGGATCGACTCAACCGGTCGACCGCGCTTGCTTGCCGGTCTCGACCGCACGAACACCTCCGGTCGGACCGGCAAGATAAGCCCGGCCGACCGTACGTCACGTGCAGCCGGCGAACACTGTTCATTGTCCAAAAATTCAACTATCTCCAAAACTACTTTGTGAATAAATCTCCAAATAACAAAACACGCAAAGCAATAATCCCAGATGCCAATTGTTCATCATCAAATGAAGAATCAAACACATTTTTATTTTACAATCTCCCCCTTGACGAACACATTGGCAAACAAAATAAAAAGTGTTGTTTTGGTGTTTGGAAAATTAAAAACAAAAATGATAAAAAGCATTTGAGTGCTCAAAAATCAAAGAAAATTTCTCCCCTTTTTTAAAAGAAAGAAAATCCCTTGACCCCAAAAAAAACTTGCACTTTGTTCTCCCATGAAAAAAAATCATGCCTGTTCTCCCCCATGTGACGTGTTCTCCCCCATGTGACATTTAATCAAAAACAACATTTGTTCTCCCCCTTTTTGATAATGTTTTTATCAAGCATACAGAGATAAATGTTCAAGAGCTTAGCACCATACATAAAGCAAGTCATGTCATGTGTTGCAATAATACGAAGATAAACTCATCAATTATATAGCAAATATGCACTAGAGTATAAGCATGAATCAAAAATTGTAAAATTAAGATCAATAATGCAATAAAAAATTCATGGATTCAAACAATTTATAATGCAACATCTGTACAAGCACATAGGTTAAAAAATAAACCCAAATATATATACCTATTGGATATATATATTCTTTCTCAAATTGACCTTTTTGCACACATAATTTAAGAGAATTTTTGTCATATTGATTTGAGCCAAAATTTTCTTTGCCCATATTTTTCCCTCAATTATTCAGGATACGTCCTTGTCGTCAAGACTGTTTCCAAGGATTCGGCACCCATTATTTTTGCTCACTTCGAATACGTCCTTGTTGTCAAAGATTGTTTCCAAGGATTCGGTATTCATTTTTCTCTCAAAGATAATATTTTATTCTCTTTACACAATGAGCAATTTTAAAGCAATTTGAGGAATAAAAATTCAACATAATATATATAAGCATTTATAATCCAATACATGCACTAGTATCAACATTGCATATTTCTTTAATTCAAGTGTGATATTAACGTGTCATGCATTATTTCACTTAAATATAAAATCTAGATCACATAAAAATACTAAAATACATACAAGCTATGCTAGTGACAAATAAACCTTCATAATGTTGCTAGCATGCTCATGAACAATGATATGTATGATAAAGCTCTCTTTTTAGGTTATTTTAATCATGTATAGCTTGATAAAACAAAGAGCACAAAAACTCCCTCTCAAAACATGCCAAAAGTTTGAATGATTCCCAATTCCCCTCGAAGAAAAGCAAAGCGAGAAGAATCCAATGGTTTTGTGAAAATATCAGCAAGTTGCAATTTTGTGTCCAAAAATTTCAATTCGACATCCTTCTTCTCAACATGATCCCGCAAGAAGTGAAAGCGAATATCAATGTGCTTAGTGTGTGAGTGTTGAACAGGATTCTTAGCAATGTTTATGGCACTTGTATTATCACAATAAAGAGACACTTTTTCAAAAGCAAGACCATAATCTTTCAAGGTAGAAATAAGCCAAAGAATCTGTGAACAACAACTAGCAACAACAACATATTCAGATTCAACAGTGGATTGAGCTACACTAGATTGTTTCCTAGAAGACCATGCAATCAATGAAGTTCCAAGAAAATGACATGTTCCATTAGTACTTTTTTCTATCAATTCTACAACCCGCAAAATCAGCATCTGAATATTCACTTAAGCAAATAGAAGATGAAGTAGAATACTAAATTCCAAACTCAAGTGTATGATTCAAATACCTCATCATGCGCTTGACCACTTGACGATGTGAAGCACGAGGAGAAGCTTGAAAGCGTGCAAACAAACATAAAGCAAATTGTATGTCTAGTCTAGAAGCAGTTAGATACAACAAAGATCCAATCATGCTTCTATACTCCTTTTGATCCACAGCTTCACCATCTTCATCGGGATCAAGAACAGCAGTAGAACCAATAGTTGTAGATATTGGCTTGCAACTCTCCATCTTAAACCTGCGCAAAAGATCTTTGGTGTACTTTGTTTGATGGACAAACGTACCTTGAGGTGTTTGCTTAATTTGCAATCCCAAAAAGTATGACAGTTCACCCATCATACTCATTTCAAATTCCCTGCGCATTTTGTTTATTTTTGAAAACCCACTTGGTTCCAATAACATTATGTCCAGAAGGAGGTTCAACTAAAGTCCAAACTTTGTTTCTTTCAAAATTTTCAAGTTCTTCATGCATGGCGTTAATCCATGATTCGTCATTTAATGCATGAGTAACATCTTTGGGTTCAAAAGAAGCAACAAAAGCAGAATTCGCAAAATCATGCGCAGTTACCTTAGATCTCGTCGTCCGCTCATGTAAATTACCTATCATTTGTTCTGGCGGATGTTGTCGCTGAATGTGCATAGGTGCAGCGATCTCAGAAGTTGATTCACGTTCTGGTTCAGCACTGGTCATAGTCCCCGACGAATCCTCTTGATTGGAATCGACAGAATCCAAAGCGGTCGGCCCCTGCCGGTTTGACCGGGCCTCTGGCCGGTCTGACCGGGCGGCCTCCTCCGGTCTGATTGGCGGCCCTCGGCCGGTCTGACCGGGCAGGTCGACTTCGTCGTCTTCGTCATCGCTTTCGTCTTCAAAGATGCAACCATCCTCCCCCTGAGCCTGTGGCAATGTACCTAAAAATTCTGGTCTAGTACCGGGACTAGCCTAATCAAAAGTGACCTCACAAGTCTCGACAATTTTGTTAGTCTACAAAATAAGTACACGATAGCCACGAGTGTGTGCGGGGTAACCAAGAAATAAACCATCAGTTGAACGTGATTCAAACTTGTCCAAATTTCCAGATTTTAAAACAAAGCACTTGCAACCAAAACACACGCAAATGTGAAACTTTGTGCCGACGACCAAATCAAAGCTCATAAGGAGTTTTGCCAAGTTTAGATCGCAAGAAAATACGACTAGAAACATAGCAAGCAGTGTTAATAGCTTCGGCCCAAAATTTTCTAGGAGTGTGATATTCATCTAGCATTGTCCTAGCCATCTCAACCAAAGAGCGATTTTTTCTTTCAACAATGCCATTTTGTTGAGGAACACGAGGAGAAGAAAATTGATGTTCAAAACCTTTTTCATTGCAAAATTGTTCAAAAGAAGCATTTTTAAATTCACCACCATTATCGCTTCTAATTGTTTTCAAAGAATTGGGAAATTCACAATTTAAGCGAAGAACCAAACTCCGAAAGTGTCCAAAGGCCTCATCCTTGGTTGCCATGAAGAAAACCCAAGAATATAGAGAAAAGTCATCAACAACAACCAACACATAGCATTTTCCTCCGACAGATTGCACTCTAGCTGGACCAACAGTGTCCATGTGTAAAAGCTGTCCCGGTGCATCCGTCATCACAGAAAGAATTGGTGTGTGTGAAGAAGCAACCATTTTACCATGACGACATGGTGCACAAACCAAATCACAATCCCTTTTGAGTTTAGGCAAACCACGAACAAGATCCAAACCACTTAATCGAGTTAAATGATCAAAGCCAACATGCCCAAGTCTGCGAAGCCAAAATTATCAAATTTTTGTTGAATTTCGCAACTAAGCATGTAACAGCAGGAGAAACAGGGTTTTCAAAATCAGCTTTAAAAACTCTCCCATACCGAGAAATGTTCAAAACAGAATCACCACAAGAATCAAATATTTTACTTCCAGTTTTCTTGAAATGAACTTCAACGTTTTCATCAACAATTTGTGAAACTGAAAGTAAATTGTACTTTAAATCCTCGACCAAAGCTACCTCTTTTAATTCAAATTGGTCACTTACCTTGACGGATCCGGTAGCAAGAACGACACTTGTTGAAGCATCCCCAAGAACGACACTTGTTCAACAATGTCACTTCTTGAGGGAGGAGAACCAATTTTTATCTCTGGTCATGTGCCGCGAACAACTGATGTCCACGATCCACACGTTCTCCTTCCTCGCCACGAAAGCCTACACAACAAAAGATGTCGAAGCCTAAGTACTGGGGTTAGTCAAGAGAAATTTAGGAATCCAGTACTGAGACACACGACCAATAGATCCAATAGGCACAAATCCATGAGTAAAAATAGTTTTGGAATTTTCAGAAAAATTCCTTCGGGCTGGTCTCGACTCGCTGGGTACCGCCGGCCCGACCGGTCCCATCGCCGTGTGACCGAGGCAAGGCCGACGGCCTGATCGGGTGCCACGGTCGGTCTGACCGGTGGACCATCTGCGGTCTGATCGGCCTTCCCGAGGGAAAGCCAGATTTTTGCCACTTTGATTTGGCAAAATTATTCTCTCTTTCCTTTTTCTGTTTTCGTGCTAATCTGAAACAAAAACCAACAAGATGACCATCTTTACCACAAAAAGAGCAAGAAAATTTTTCTTTAGTGGCAGATGGTTTTTGAAAATTAGGTTTAGTTTCTTTTAGATAAACAGAAAGAGATGACAAATTTCTAGCAGATTTAAAAACTGTTTTCATGGTATTAGGTTTTGTCAAGATTTCATCGTTTTCAGTCATTCTTAAAACATTTGGAGGATTTTTGGTGAAATAGTCATGAGCATCAAAACCTATTCCCTTATTGTCGCTACACACTTTAGATTTGTCCAAAATCATGTTAAGTTGTTTCTTACCGTCAGAAAATTTTTGCAAAGAACTTTTCAAGTGAGAAACTTCTTTTTCAAGATTAACACAATTTTCACAACCAATCATGACATCTTTACCTTTGCGACATTTAGAGTAAGAAGCTACCTCATCTTGTTTAACTATATCTTCCATGTGCTTAACACGAGTTAAAGCATCTTTTAATTTCAATTCATTAGCATCAAAAGTTAAACAAGGTTTAGTAGCCAAATCATGTGAATCTCTAATTTTTGAAATCTCAAGCATTAAAACCTCACAATTTTTGCAATCATCATCATTAGGAATAAGAGATTTCAATCTAGCAATTTCAGCATTCAAAGATTCAATCACAAATTCTTGTTTTTTAAACATCTTTTCACATTTTTTATTCTTTGCACTTAAAACAAGAATTGCTTCCTCAAGCGAGCTTACCTCATTGTCTTCCTCTTTAGAATCCTCATTTACATGTGTCATGAGACAAACGCCGGAGATGTTCTTGCCCTTCTCTTCTTCGCTATCGGAGTCTATGTCGCTTAGTGGTTCAAAAGCGGCATAGACTTGGCTCAACACCTTCTTGATCATCTCCTTCGAGCGCCTCCCCTTGGGCTTGTCGTCCTTCGCCTTCTCCCCTCTCTTATCCTCCTTTTTGGTTCTCCCAAGCTTGGGGCAGTTGGAGCGGATGTGGTCCAAGGCGCCGCATTCAAAGCACCGAGCTGGTCCTCCTCTTTTCATGAACCTGACTTTGTTCATAGCTCGAGAAAGTTTGTTAGCGGCAAGAGCCAAATCCTCCTCCTCGAATTGCTCGAGTTGTTCATCGGACATGGCATTAATCAAAGCAAGAGCACTTGGAGACGATGAAGATGCAACATCAGAAGAAGTTGAAGAAGAAGAAAACAAAGCATTTGACTTGGACTCAATTTTTTGAGAAAGAATGTTCATCTGATGAGTTTTGAGGTTAGTGTAAAGAGAATCCAAAGTCAAAGTAGCCATATTGACAGATTCTTGAATTGAAGTCACTTTCATCTCCCAAATAGACATGTCAAGACCATTCAAAAAAGTGACGAGAAATATCAGATTATGGATAATTAGTGTCATAAGAAGAATCAACAGATCTAAGATTGCTCAAGATTTTATTAAACCTACCAAGATAGTCATCCAAAGCTTCAGCGGGTTTCATCTCAAATTTTATGTATTCCTTTTTAAAAAGATCTCGACGAAGTTCTTTTATATTAGTAGTTCCTTGATGAAAGTTTTTCAAAGCATTCCAAATCTCGTTGGCGGTTTGAAGATGTGAAACGCGATCAAAATCCGAACGAGAAATCCCGTTTAACAAAATATTGCGAGCTTTGCAATTGTTATTAAACTTAGTTTTCAAAGCATCAGAATTAATCGATTTGGGAATAGTGTAGGGAAGAGCAACCTTTTGCCACACATCATAGTCTTGAGCCATGATGTAAGATTGCATCTTACTACAACAATAAGCGAAGTTGGTTCCATCAAAAACATGTGGCTTAGATGAAAATTTATCCGACATGGCGAAAAACTTTAGATCGATAAAAATCCAAAGCAGAAAAACAAGGCTCTCATACCACTTGTAGGATCGAATACCCAAAGTAAAGCCAACCAGAGGGGGGTGAATGGTTGATGTAACCCAAAAACAAGTTTTAGCGGAAATAAAACTTTACCTCTGATATGGAGCAAGTCGGTCTGACCGAAAGTGTGTTGTCGGTCTGACCTCCCTGTAGTGCTGGTCTGACTACCCAATGTATGCTGGTCTTACCGCCCATGTAGCCGATCCCCGTGCCTTAGCCGATTCCCCGAATGCAGCGGATCGCCGATGAAGCATGGTCTGACCGTAGTCGTGCGTGCGGTCTGACCGGTGAGTTGAGTCAGTCTAACCGTCGTTTAGACCGCCGCACCGAGGAAGAAGAAAACACAAATAATTCTCCAAGAAGATTGATCTTTATTGAATCTCTCTGTGTTTACATAGTGCAGACAAAGCACTCCTCACAAAATCTCAAGCTAAACTTGAAACCCTAACTCGAAACTCTCTAACACTTGAATCCAAAGCGATACAAAGAGGCCACGCCTCCCCTAACTATTTATACACAAGACCTGCAGCCAAAAGCCACGAATCCAACTCATATAGAAAGTCCTAAACACCTAGGAAACCTTCCCATATAAGTACAAACTTGATTTAAACCAACCGTCACAATCTCGGTCTTTCCAAAACCAAAATTCCGCTTTCCACACGCACACAATATCTCCATCGTATGCCATATGGAAACTTCACCAATTATGTGCACTAATATCTACCCTTCAGCATCCCGCATGATCTCCATCTTGGACGTCACCTTATCTCCAAGTTGACTCCAACTCGATCACCGACAACACTTTCCCGAGACGTAAAGATTATCTGCACACAATTAAACAAAGAATACCATATTCGAGCACAAGCTATCTCCAACTTGACTCATTGTTAGCATAAATAAACATACACGTGCATAAGAACACGAAACTCCCATGTATATGCAAGGAAACAAACCGAAACCAAAACCAAATCGAAATCGGCAACCGTCGGGCCCGACTCGACCGGTCGACCACGCTTCGCCTTGCCCTAACCGCACGAACACCTCCGGTCGACCCCACGGCGTGCAAGCCCGGCGGATACTGCCGGTTTGTGCGAAAGATCAACACTGTTCATTGTCCAAAAATTTAACTATCTCCAAAACCACTTGATCAATAAATCTCCAAATAACAAAACACACAAAGCAATAATCCCAGATGCCAATTGTTCATCATCAAATGAAGAATCAAACACACTTTTATTTTACATCATGCCCTGACGATATTTGAGGCAAACCAATGATGAAATCCATTTCGATTTCTTCCCATTTCCTTTCCGAGATTTGGAGAGGTTGTAACAGTCCTGCGGGCCATTGATGTTCTGCCTTTACTCGCTGACATACATCATAGAATGCGACGAATTCAGCTATTTCTCTCTTCATACTAACCCATCAAAACTTCTCCTTAAGATCTTAGTACATCTTTGTACTCCTCGAGTGGATTCAATATTGGGTCTGATGAGCTTCTGTGAGGATCAGATTCTTCAATTATTTGTCCTCAGGTACACACAGTCTTTCATCCATCCAAATTGTTCCATGCTCATCTTCAGTGAAATCACAAGCTTTTCCAACTCTCATGTTCTTCTTAAGCTCAGTGATCTTAGGATCTGATGCCTGAGCTGCTCGAATTTGGTCTATGAGAGTGGGTTGGGCTTCAAGGGAGGCCACAAACCCATGTTCCACGATTTCTAAGTTTAGGTGCTCCAGATCTTGCTGCAACTTGCTACACATTTTTTTCGTGCCAATGGTGTTGCAATAACTTTTCCTGCTCAAAGCATTTGCTACCACATTAGCATTATCGGGGTGATAGTGTATTCCTAGGTCATAATCCTTGATCAATTCCAACCATCTTCGTTGGCAAAGGTTTAAGTTTGGTTGGGTAAAGATATACTTTAAGCTCTTATGATCCATATACACTTCTCAACGGTTACCAATCAGGTAATGCCGCGAGATCTTCAAAGCATGAACCACGGTTAGCTCCAAATCATGGGTTGGATAGTTGTTCTCGTGCGGACACAACTAATGAGAGGTGTATGCGACCACTTTGCCTTCTTGCATCAACACACACCCCAGCCCTTGGCGGGACGCATCACATTACACTTTGAAGTCTTCCATTTGATTCGACATTATTAAGACTGGCGCAGACACCAACTTCCTCTTGAGTTCTTCAAAACTTCTATTGCATTTTGTGGACCACTTGAATTTCTCATCTTTCTTTAACAACAGAGTCATTGGCTTGGCAATTTTGGAGAAATTCTCAATGAACCGATGGTAATAACCCACGAGTCCAAGAAAACTTCAAATCTGAGTAACGGTCTTTGGTAGGGTCCACTTGGTAATTGACTCCATGTTCGATGGGTCCACTGCTACTCCTTGAGCATTCACGATGTGACCGAGGAACTGCACTTCCTTTAGCCACAAGGGACACTTTCTAAACTTGGCATAGAGTTGTTGGTCCTTCAACTTCTCAAGCATTAACCAAAGATGCTGCTCGTATTCCTCTTCGGTCTTGGAATAGATAAGAATGTCATCAATGAATACCATGACAAACTTATCCATAAATTCCATAAACACCTTGTTCATCAAGTTCATGAAGAAGGCAGGTGCATTGGTAAGTCCAAAGGACATGACCGTACACTCGTACAACCCATACTGAGTGATGAAGGTTGTCTTCGGGATGTCCTCCTCTCAGATCCTTAACTGATGGTAGCTTGATCATAGGTCTATGTAGAACACAGTTGCACCCTTTAACTGATCAAACATGACATCGATCCGGGGTAGAGGATACTTGTTCTTTATAGTGACCTCATTAAGTGCGCGATAGTCGATGCACATTCTCTTAGTCTTGTCCTTCTTTTCCACGAAGATCACCGGAGCACCCCAAGGTGACATGCTCAGGCGGATATAACCTTTCTGCAACTGCTCGTCAACTTGCTTGTTGACTTCTGCCAACTCGTTGGCTACCATTCTATACGACCTCTTGTGGATCGGGGCAGTTCCCGGTACTAGGTCAACCTAAAATTTGATTTCTCTTTTAGGTGGCATCGATTTTAGATCTTTCGGAAAGACTTCAAGATATTCTCTGACATGGCTATATCCTCCAATTTCTTAGGGGTCTTCGCTTCTACTCTGATGGTCCCTCAATAGAAGCCTGATTAAGACTTGCTACAGACTTTGGTGGCACTGGAGAATGGAAAGTGACCTTCTCCCCCTTACAATTGATTAAGGTGATCATGTGACTCGTGCAATCAATCACTCCGTTATGTTTTATCAACCAATCCATCCCAAGAATAGCATCTAGGCCTTTTGATTCAAGATGGATAAGATTGGCTAGAAATTGGGATCCTTGAATTTCAATTGCCATCGAGGGGCAGTAGTGAGCGGTGTTCAAATGGTTTTCAGGGGTTTGAACCCTCATAGGTATCTTAAGTTCCACTACTGATAGCCCATGTGCCCCAACAAAATGCTTGGAAATGAATGAATGTGTCGCACAAAAATTGAATAATATTGTAGTAGGAATGGAATTCACAGAAAATGTACCCAGTATAACTTTTGGTGCAGGCTGCACCTCTTCCATGGCTGCATGGATGACACGCACTTGGATGAACTGGGGTCCAGCGCGCTTCAGCTTCAGGCACTTATCCGCGAAGTGTCCGGGCTCGCCGCAGTTGAAACAAGCCCCTGGTTTTCCTCCTGCATCTCTCTTGGGTGGAGCTAGCTTGGGCTGCTGAGATGGCGCCGTTGGAGGGCGCAGAGCAGGATTGTGATGATGCTGCCCATCATGATTGTTGTGACTGCCACTGCCACTGCTGCCATCTTGGAAGTTCCCGTGGTAATAATGCCGATGTTGGCAGACGATCATGGTGGTAGGTCCACCCTGACCTTCGGGCATGACACGCGACCTCTGTTGATTCCCCTGCTGAGGTTGAGGTCTGAACTACGTTGCCTTTCTCTTTTTGTTCATTTTACTGCGCTGGTCTTCTTGGCGGATGGCCTTGTCAACCAGCTTCTCAAAGTCAACGTACTCTTTTGAGATCGGCTTGTCAGTGGGTTCATCATCTAGACCAGACAGGAACTTCTCCTGCCTCTTCACGTCAGTTTGCACGTCTTCCAAAGCGTAATGTGTAAGACGGTTGAACTCGTGTAGGTACTCAGTAACCGACCTACTACCCTTCTTGAGAGCTCAAAACTCCTGCTTCTTTTGCGTTACTATTCTAGCAGGAATATTTCCTGTAACTGTGGCAGAATTCTTCCCAAGTAACTATCGCTCCTGCTCGGCGGGTGACCAAATAGTTATCCCACCAAGCAGAGGTGGGATCTTGTAGCTAATGGGTGGAGAAAGAAACTTTCTCCTGGTCAGAGCACTACAGGAGATCGAACTTCTTCTCAATGGCATGAAGCCAGTCATTGGCTTCCATAGGATTGGTGGTGCTCGAGAAGGTTGGCGGCCGGACACGAAGGAACTCCGGCAGCTTGGATTGGGGTGGAGGTGGAGGAGCGAACTGATAGTTCTACTGTTGCTGCATTTGCTGCAACATCTGCTATTGCATCTGCTGATGTTGCTGCTGCATCTGCTGCATCACTTTAGCCATCATCTGGGTCTGCATGGCCAGAACTTGAGCAATTGTGAGGTTCTCCGGTGGCAGCGGTGGTGGAGCGTTGCCATTAGCACCATGGTTGTTGTTGTTCCCGGATTGCTCGTTGTTTCCATTGGCTCCCCTGTTCCTTATGTTCACCATCTGAGGAGACAGACCGAACAATGGTAGAAAAGAAGTAAAACAGACTACTTAGGACTAAACTTTATTATATTAATTAACTCCATTGTTTTGATCTTGATTAAAACAATGAAAACTCAAGCAATATCTTTACTCGGACAACCATACCAACACTTGATATAGACTGTCGGCTACCCTACACACAACAAACCTAACTCACAACAACTACTGGAAGACAAACTAAGCCAAACGATAAAAACTAAGGGTGGCCACTCTAGCGGCCTGAGCGGCTCCTACGATCGATGGAGTCGTAGCCGCTCTCCTGAGCGTCTCCCTCCTCCTCGCAACGACATCGAGAGTCCACGATCTCCACGTCGTCACCTAGGGTCTCAGAGTTGGAGCTGCTACTGGAGCTAGAACCAGAGATCCACCCGCCTCTGCCACTTTCGCCTTGCTATGCCGAAGCCAGGGCAAAAGCGAGGATGGGTCCTGAAGGATAACGCGGAGGCTACGATAGCATAAAACAAAATTATTCTACCGTGCAATCAAGGAAAGCTTGCAAGTAAGGGTCAATAGATCGTTACCGATTGACACGTAATGCAGCGGAAATAGCCGATCTGTTGCTAGCCAACCTCGGACAAGCCTTGTCGACCTCGGAAGACTCCCAACCGACCTCGCCGGTGTCGAACAGTACCTTGCCGACCCCGAGTAGTGCTATGCCGACCTCGCCGACCCCGGGTCCGAATCTCCCGACCCCGCGAATCTAAACACGCTCCGCTCGACCGCCCCAAAGCCGTTCGGATTCGTCAATGTCGACGACATCGTTCCGGTTCGCCCGACCCTCTGACCTCCCGACCGCCCGACCCAACCGCCGAATTAGATTCGGCTAGTTGAATCTTGGGGAGATTCAATGTCGCCGACTTACACCGCAACATAGCGATGTCTTTTCCAGTATCCACACATCCAGGGAGAGAACTCCGAACACCCGTGTGCTAGCACGCGATGCACGACTAGGGTTTTGGCTTGGACATGGGGAGGGTTTCCGTGGAGAAGATACATCCAGCTATGAAGTTGCGCTTACGAGCCCTCCACCCCTCGTCCCCTTCATAAAGAGTTGCCGACTGGGCCTAAAGGGCCCATCGGGACTCTATGTCCGGTCGGATCCCTATCCGATTGAGCCGTATCCGAGTCAAATTCGAATGCCTGTTCTATCCCGTTAAGTGTGTGACCCTGTAGGTTCATGCAAACTTGGTTTCGACCTGAGAACGCTTCTCGGCCGACCGTCAACAGTGGCCCCTAGCAGAATGTATTAACACCAAAGTCTACAAGAAGATCAAATCGGTTGAACCTGTAATGTGTGCACAAATCTCTTTGCCTCACGATACCAACTAAGCTATAGGCAAGACACGTGTCATCCTATCAATAGCATAATCATTCACTCGATCTCATATTGGATTATATATCTGTTGATTGACTCCTCAATCAACTTGGCATGGCCATGTACTTCCATAATCCATTACATCGAGGGGCCCAGAGATATCTCTCCCATAGGAGGGGCAAATTCCATCTTGATCACTGACATCCCACTCCATGTTTCATAGCAAACCCGAAGACTACCTTTATAACTACCCAGTTACCGAATAGCGTTTGGCAGTCCCTAAGTAAGCCATTACACATGTTGGAATCCATGATGATGTCAAGTCTAAGAACTTTGCACCAACATCACTTGAGACCAACTAATGACACATTAATTCCCTGTAGTGTCTCAAGGTGGGTCTATCCAACAACATGTTCTCTAACATGTGCTCACGTTTATTGATTTGGTATCTCCATACCATGATCTATGAGACATGATCATCAATCAATAAACATGCTGATCTTAGAATCGTATTTGTTCCATATATATGATATATGACCAGGGATCATTTAGAAATAAATTCATACATAAAGAGTCTCATAAATAAGTCACATACTTATTGATCAATACAAGTTGTCTATTTCATGGAACGGAATAACACTTTATTCATTAATACATAAACATTGATCCTAATATCCAACATCTCCATATTGCCTCTAGGGCATATCACTAACTAGTCTGGTAGCTGGAGCCGGAGCTGGAACTCGTGCTGGAGCTGGTGCTGCAGGAGGAGCTGGAACTGCTGCTGCTGGAAGTGCTGGAGTGCAGGAGGAGCTGGAGGAGCAATCCTGGGCACCAACTGGATGTGCACAGGGGCGGTGGTGGTGGTCTTCCGGGGCGTAGTACGGATCCTGACGCCACCCGGTGGAGGAAGTCCATTCAAGGCGGCGACCTTGTTCTTGAGGCGAACCACCTCGTCCGTCAGACTCATGATCCACAACATCTTCTTGACGTTCAAGGCCTTAGCTGCCTTGTGCAGATTCGAGTGCATCTTGTCCACACTCTTTATGACAGTGCACATGCGACCAAAAGTGGAGTCGTTCTCCTCTGTCGCAGACTTGAAGGTGCTGACATCGAAGGAGCTGCCATGGTAGGGGTGGTAGCGATAAGCGGAGCTGCGAAGGTCGAGGTCGTGCAGCTCCCTCATCCTAGCCATCATCAAATAAGCAGCCTCCTGACAAGCATGCTCATCTGTGCCTCTCGAGGTAGTGACCACCATGTTTGGGAGACTGGTGAGCACAAAGCCGTGAACCTCCAAACGGACACGGTGAGGCAGCTTGCCACAGAGAGGCGATAGGGCAGTTTACTCTAGAGCCTCGGGGTAGCCAATTGCCAGGGCCATGCGGCCAGCTCTGCCACAAAGCCCTCCATACCTTGACCACGGTGCGTCGCAGGATAACCTGCCATCAACAGAAGACAAAGGGTGGAAATCAATGCATGCTCAAATCCAAATAAAATAAAGCAATAAAGAACTCAAGTAAAATAAATGAGTAAAAGAAATTTTATGCATGAAACATTTTCATGAAGCCAAATAAAATACTACTGACACCGTCTAAACAATAAAATAATGCTTAAAATTGTAGATATAACAATTATAAAAATTGCGACCATTTCCACCTAAACTTAACATAGTACACCTATCCCATAATAATCCCGACTAACTGGCGAATAAGATTCAAATTAACTTCAGACCTTTTTTCCGAAAATCCTAATACCCCAGACTAACTTAACTTTTAAAACATCCCCTTCGAGAAACCGATAAAGATTTTTCCCAAAACCCGAGGAAACAGAACCCCAAATTTTCCCAAAACAACTCTTGCAAGAACATATGCATATGAAAGAGTTTCAGAGGACTCCTAGGGTTTTTCCAGTTGGCTTGTCCTACGGTCAAAAGTCGGCTCTGATACCAACTTGTCACGCCAAGAAATTCCAACCCAAAATTTCCAATGCTATATGTGTATTAAAAATCCTTGTCCAGGACCAGCCAGGGTACACATACGACAATTGTTGATATTACAGAATCCACATCTTAAAACAATAAAAAGATTACACAAATGTAGTGGAAAAAGAAAAGACGAGCTAAAACTAAGTCTTGACGCTCGCAGTGTGGCACCAGCACTCCACATGCATCCTTGACATCGGACGAAGCCTACTCATCCTCGTAGTCTTCATCTGCCTCGAACTCTGACTCTGGTGGGGGAGATAGAGCAAGGCTGAGTACTACCCACTATACTCAGCAAGTCATACCGGAAGAGGAGGTATGATTCAGGATAATTCAAAGGAAGGCTAGGGGTTTAATTGCATAAAGTAGCATTTCACAATAAATAGTTGAAACCGATAAAATAGTTGTATTTAATTAGGCAGTATTAAAACCTTCACTGTCCAACGTTACATCACGTTGCGACAGGCCCAACCCAACCACCTATTCTAGTCAAGTACCATTAATCAAGTTATTTACTAGGGTGAGACTAATCATGATGAATCTGATTGATCTCCCACAATCGTGGGTACGACTATTCGAATAGTTTTACTTTGATCAGAGGTGTACATCTGTACTCACAAGACATAGCCCCACGACACGTTTTTGTGTGCCAGTGTACCACCATGATACCCCAAAAAGGGACTCTGACAAGACCCTTCACATAACCCCGTGTAACCAATTGCACCACACCTCAGGTTTCACCCTCACTCCTCTAGAGGCAGTGGGCAGCCCCCCTCATCCCTCGGTGAATCTAGCAGCCAATCAATCGGTACACCCTGGCCGACCCAACTCCATCACGCTCACCCTAACCTAGGTACGTCGGCTAAAGGACAGCTACACTACAAGCCCAGTCGTTGCCCACGCTAGCTTGTTGTACGCACGGTATTTCTTCCAGGGTTTCTCGTGAACTGGTCCTTAATTGCCATGGGCACGACTATCAAACCATTGCTCCCACAACCCACCATTGCCATGTTTTAATTGGATATTAACATCATAGTGTCCCATGATTGACATCATCTTTATAAATCCTACACTAAAGTAGTTAAGTGAAATGATCCCCTTTATTGAGCTAGTTGATCTAAGTTGGGCTAAGCATGTACTAAACCAATATCTAATCATATTAAACCCAAGATATCAATACAAGGTAAACAAGTAATATGGCTGAGTAAAATAGGTAAAATAAGCCCATAAAATGACATTCTAAAATACATGCAATATTTAAGGAAAATAAGACATTAAGACAAATTGGGTACAATATGATCAATGTAGTGCATGACTTGCCTTGCCCTGGAGCATGGGCAAATTCTGCAACAACTTCAAAGTACACGGGATCATCGGAACTGCCAGAATCTACACAACAAACAAAGCACTAAACAAAACATGCTAAAAATCTACTCAAATAGCAAACAAAACTATTTTTAATGGATTCTTGCCATTTTTTATGAATTTAATGAAAATTTTGTGATTTTGTTGTGGTGATAATACACAAATCTTTGCTATCTACAAGGTTAGCAACTTCTTTCTCTTATGATCTATGCTTAGCATTTTGCTTTTTACGGTTGTTTGCTATACATTTTTATCTCTAGATTTTTATGCAAACATGAAGATAGAGAAAATTTATTTGGGACTAATTATTTTACTAAGCACATTAATTGTGTTGAGAAAAATGTTTGGGGAAATAAAAAGGAAGAAAAGTATGCTTAGCACGTACATTTGTAGGAATTTATTACGTACAATTTTATCTCAAAAAAATATTTATGGAAAATGATGAGAGAGAAACTTTTGGACAAAAAAGTTATAAAATAGATGAAAAAGGAAAAATATAGAAAATTTTATAGTAGATTACAAAAATACGGTAATTTTAAAGATCGTTAAAATAGTTAGAAATATGTACACTACGTACATTAAAAAGAACTTTTAAAATAATTAATTAATTTTATGTTTACAACTTTAAAAGAACTTTTAAAAATAATTCTAATTTTTTGGTACAACACATTACGTATGTTGGATTAGTATATAATTATTGTCGATTACATATATATAATTATTATAATAATATTTAAATGGTTTGGCTTTCGTGGATTTTTCTTACGATTTTTGTGCATTCCATGTAGATGGATCGGCAATGGATGTACAACGCGGATCGACGGTCTACGAAGTTTATTCAAGGCGTGCATTATTTTTTGAGTGTAGCCGATGCCAACAAGCAGAAGGATTTCATACGTTGTCCATGCAAAAAGTGCAAAAATGAGAAGGAGTATTCTTCATCAAGAATTATTCATGCCTACTTGTTTCAGTCGGGATTCATGCCTCACTACAATTGCTGGACATCGCACGGAGAGGTGGGGGTTGCAATGGAAGAAGATGAAGAAGACGACGACAGCATTTCGGACTATGGTCAATACGGTGGGTTTGAAGAGAATACAACAGGCGAGGCAGGCGGGGATGCTGAAGAAACGACGGTTCCGATGACAGTTCCGATGACCTTGGTCAGATGTTACGCGACATATAGGGGGACTACGGTGAAAAGGAGGTGCAGAAATTGGAGCATATGTTGGCGGACCACAAAATGTCCTTGTACCCAGGCTGTGAACAGGGGCATAAAAAGATGGGTACCACAAAATGTCCTTGTACCCAGGCTGTGAACAAGGCATTTGGTGAGTTACTAAAACTCGTGAAGAACATTGTTCCAGAGAAAAACGAATTGTCGGAATGAACGTACGAGGCTAAGAAGTTAGTCTGCCCTCTAGGAATCAACATACGAGGCTAAGAAGTTGGTCCCGAAACGGACTGCCTCTCAGCCTCCTCCGCCTCCTCCGTCGCCTCCTAAGTGCAGAGCTCGAGCCACGCGGTCAATGTCAACCAGTGGACCAAGAAGCAAGAGGCCTAAACTTGACCCGCTCCCTCCAGCCCAAAGAAAACATCGTACGACATGACTCCCGAGGAGTTGCACGAGGCCGTCCGAGCCAAGGTCAAGGCACATTTCAAGAAGAAGTCTCCTTAGAAGCTTCTTAAAATTGCCCCGGAGATAAAAGCCTTTTTAAGGAGACGTTCCTAACGCCACAGCCTAAACCACAACCACAGTCTGACTATGACACTATGACAGGACTATCAGGAAGGCTTCTAGGAAGGCGCAAACAAAGGGCAAAGATGTACCGCAGCTTGGCATGCAGCCTCAAAAACCCCTAGAGTTCAGCACGATTCCAACTGTTCAAACCGAGTTATGACAATTTATGGAATTGTTGATGAGAAATCCTCCTACGCGCTGGCCTGGGAGATCTGCTTAACTCCAGTGCAGGTTCGTCCTTGGCTACCTTTGATGAATTAGGCATGCCAGCTGGTTTGATCTGTTAACCAACAAGAAATAACAAACAGATATATGCGTTAAGGTTAAGGTTAGATCCTACCGGATCGGCTCAGGGAATCAGTTGCATATATTCGCTATCCCAAAGCACATTTAAACTAAGTGATTGGAATAGATCGGCTACGCCAAGACAATATAAATTACTTAGTCTAAATATACATCACGGTAACGAATATATGCATTTAAAACCTAGCCGATGCTGCATGTCTAACGTGGATCGGCTATTACTCCGATACATCTTATGAAAAGATATTAACCTAACCTAAATACGTTAAACCTAGATCAATCGGCTGTCGGCTAATGCCAATAGATTGATACTAGCTTAAAGCATTTAACCAGATTAAGATCGTAATATAAGAGACAACTTTAATATATCTAATAGTAAATAATGCTAAAAGATAATTAAAACAGATAAGGCCGGCTAAAACTTCGTTACTGTCTCTAATAATAAACATCTAGCCGAATAGCCGAATAGATCTTAATAATTCTAAGAGCGACTTAATAGGTCATGATGATGCAGCATTAAGTATAAAAAGAAGTACTAGATCTATACAAACCGATGTAAACCCCTCGAGACGGTGGATACAACATATAACTAATTTAACATCTAGATCTAGCTTTATCGGCTACTGTCTCCCGAGAGAAACGAGCCGATGGCAAGATAGATCTAGATATTGCCCTAGATTATATGTCGTATATGATAAATTGCACAGTCTATGACATTAAATCTAGAGTATCATGAAGATGTAAGTACTAGATTCGACGATATAAACTGCTAATGACAAGCATTTACCTTATTCGGAGGTCAAGATCGATGCAGCCCGAAGCGCGATCAAGAACTCGTCTAAAAGAAAAGGTTTGGCGATGCCCCGAGTTTGTATTGATGTGTGTGTTGTTTACAAAGAGCCCTCGGGTCTTATTTATACCCAGGCATAACAATATCCGTGTAAGACACGGTTTCTATCTTATCTACTATTTAAAATACGACAATATCTCGGGATATAGCCGCAATGTCGTATCAAAAGGAATATCTAAACAAAACCCTATTTTACAATTGCCGTTACAGGACTCTATCCATAGATGGCAATATCTTAACAAACATTTAGGAACCAAATCTTCCTTTTATCTTCAAGCTTCTTTATCGGAAATGGTTCCATCTTCTTCCCTGAATCGGAATCGGCTATCGGCTGTCCCTATCCGATTCGTGCCCAACCGACTGGCCTCCCAGCCAATTTAATCGTGGTCGATGCGGTCTCTGTTTCCCCCGTAGATCACTTTCCCAATCCAATTCCGCTTCAAATCCAACCTTGAACTTAGGGATTTGGTTACCAAATTTGGTCGTTAACACATACCCCCCAGGTCCATGATAAGATAATATCGCGGATTTGTCGCTTTTCGAATTCCTGCGCAACTCCCGTCCTATTCCGTCTCGGCTGTCAAGAAATCTCTTTAAATAGCACCCGCGTTGCACCGAACTAAGCCACGCTGTCACTTTCGCGTCCTCAAGCCCTAGCCAAAAAACTCTTTGTCTCCTCAGCGACCTTGTCGAAACCTGAAGCACGACCTCACCAACAAACCCTTCCGCGGCGATGATCCCACTCATCAATGGCGTCCTCAAGCACTCGTTCCGACGTAGCCCAAGCGGAATACCCAGAGGTATGTTTCATCGGCTACTGCCCTTTACTTCTTGCAACTTGGTTTTTATCTTTTGTAATCTTGTCTTTCCATCCTTTGAATCACAACACCTCGCCCACCAAATCGCCATTCCAGACCTTGTTAGCCCTAATTAGTTCTTGTTAGGGTCGATCGGTAACTTAGACCCTAGCGAGTTTATTAATGCCGAAACAAACCGGATTCCCTTCAGATTTTCCACTCCTGACCTAGCCCACTGGTCTAGTGCTTTCAAGTCTTGGCCCTCAACAGATAAATCTTGGCCAGCTTAGTATTCACGGATGTCGGCTAGGCAGCAAACCCACTGGACTAAACTAGGTATAAGCCAATGCCTAGCTCTGACAATAGCCGACATATCAAAGGACGAACCCCTCCTATCTGCCACCACTTACTTCTGGTCAGACACGCTAAATGCGTTTTTATTTAGACAAGGGCCGACGACACCAACCCTCTTGGATGTCGTGATGATCACGAGATTGGATATAACATCCACAGTAGACCCAACCGGTCTCAACATCAAGTGCTCGCATAATTTTAAGACCAAAAGCATAGGGGGCTGGAGCGGCTTCATATCAATGAACATGAAAGACGACCCAATCTCTGAGAGAGAACACACAACTTTCCTTTTAATGTGGCTAGAAAAATTTATCTTCTGTGGATCGAGCTGTGGGCCGACTAGCAACTGGCAGCACATAGCCGAAGCCTTGGTGAGCAAAAAACAAGTCCCCGTAGGACAATATCTGCTCGGCTACTTGTACCAAATGCTAAGTAATGCATCGGCTCGGCTGGCTCCCAAGAAAGCCGTCAACATAGGAGGGCCCTGGTGGCTGCTGCAGTTGTGGCTAAATCTCCACCTCTATCGGGTTGCAAAAAGGCCGACCCCACTGGAAGCCGATTTCCCTTTAATTGAGCCACGGTTCGAGGATGATGAAGAAGTGACCACCCGCCGATGCCTGTCATGTGGGGAAGCAGCAGCAACCTATCCTGGATCCAAGCTAATAGCCGATCATTTCAAAAACTGGTTCGGCAACCTGTACAGTGGCTTCCCAAGCAGCTCGAGGATATGGTTTGCTTATGAAGATTTTGACAGATTCGAACTCCCAGATGATCTCCGGCTGGATGAGCTTAACTCCGAGGGATATGAAAAACCGAGGGAGATTTATACATCGGCCATCACACCTTGCATCCTCCCCAGCGACATCCACCAAGGGCGCAATATTCAAAAATCTTATGAATTCTATCATCCGATGGTGGCCACAAGACAACTTGGCATGGGTCAGCTGCCGATCGGCCTCTATTAGTTAGACAAAATCCAATCAAGGGGGAAAATCGAAGGAGATACTATGATGAATCGGCTGCTCAGCATCCCTGGCCCCCCTCTAGGTAGTATTGACAACATTGACCTGGCGGTGACAAGGACAACCATCTTCAGCCGATGGTGGAATGAATAGAAGCGGCATTTGTTCCATCAATCGGCCTCCATGTAACTAATCATCGACCCGGAAATGACTCCATCGGTAAGTGTCTTTTCTTCTTAGCTCTCTTCAGCCGCTTCTTGTATTATTGACTAATCATGCCTTATTCCCTTGCAGACAAACGATGCTTCCCCTCCACACACAAGTAACACGGGGGTGGCAATCCTTTATGCCCCTGGCGTGCTATCCGGCGGCTACGGGCTAGCCCCATCAATCATCGGCTTCCATGCGCCGAAGGTGGCTACACTGCTTCACGGCCAAACCCGTGCACCGTTGCATCGGCTGAAAAGGGTGACACCGTCAGCTGCTGCTACTCCGGTGCAGAGAAAAGAAAATGGGCTTCAAAGAAACCGAAAACAACTCCAGCCGACGACTTGCCCCCAGTCGATCAGGATGTGGACACAGCCCTTGAAGAAGAAATTAGGGACGAGGAAATGGAGCAAGCCGTCAACGCTGTCGCAGCCGAAACGAGCCCTTCGGACAAGTATGCTCGGACTCCATCAGCTGAGCAGACCATCGAACAAACTTCAAGCCCTCTGAAAAGCGTCCCTCGCTCCCAGCCGGTAAGTGTTTTTCATCGTTTAGTCTCATCATCTTTTCCATTATGATTCATCGGCTTTCTGTGTCTGTAGGCAAAGAAACTGGCCGCCAAAAAGAAAACGGCTCCTCCTCCTTCAGTAAGTTCTATTACCCTTAATTTCCTTGTTACTAGCACAACCGATTCCTGACTTGCATCTTTTTCAGCCTCCCCGTGCTCCAACACCTGCCCCCCATGTATCAAGCGAGCCCACGCCGACGGCCGCAGGTGATGGTTGTTGGCAACTTTTTTGGCAAGAAGACAATCACGATCGGGACACCTAAACGCCTTCCGTTATAATTGGAGTCGCCAACCACCTTGATCTAGCAAGAACTAAAACAAGATGGGTTTTGTAGATTAAACTGGCTATTGGAACCGATTTAAGTAGAATGATAGATAAACACCCATCTCGTGGGTGAACGGAAGGTTTTCAGGACAAACCTACAGAGAGATGTCGCACTCTCGCAGCGGCGGCAGACGATTTACGGCGCAAATCGACAAAGATGGACTAAACTAGGGTAAAATAGAAAACATGGCTAAAAGATAGAAGAATATAGGAAAAAAGATTCAAGTAGATTTATGTATTGTGTATGATTGCTTCTTACAATTGAACCGGCCTTGTCCCTTAAATAGGGGTTAGTCTTGCCTTCTACAAGTCTTTCTACACGTCCAATTCGGGATAGACACCTTAGAAAACCCGAGATATGCCTTTTGAAACAAGGAAACCCGAGCACCGACGAAATCTACTTGGAATCGGACTCGCCGGCCGACCGGCCACATGCCGCCGGCCGATCGCCCATGGGCCCTGGGCCTCGACCGGGGCATACATGGCGCCGGCCCTACTGAGGAAACCGCAAACTTCCCAAATCTTGGCAATTTTCCCTATTTTAACTCTAGGTGCCAAATTTGGGTGTAAACACATGCCCCTGCCTTTTATGATGAATATCGTGAATCTAAAAGCATAGAACATGTTGCCTTAGGACGATAACCAACATTACCGGCCATAGTACCTCCTAAGCATTTTTCCAAACACTCGGGAAGTATCTCTTCAAGTATCTTGCTTTCACCCTTTTATTGTAAGCCTTATCCACCCTCTTCTTCTCTTTCTTCCAAAGCCTTCAAACACTTGTCGATCACCTCATCAAGATCTTGTAGTCTTCAATCGACAAATCATCTCGCTTTATATATCGAAGAGAGCCAAGATTCACCTCTACCGGCAAAACGGCTTGTGCATAGACCTACTCAAAAAGAGTAACCTTGGTAGCACTATGTTTAGATATCCTGTGAACCCATAACGCTTTAGAAAGGGCCTTATGTCATAGCAACTTTAAATTGATCATTATCTAAACACTTTAATAACACTCCATCCATATTTCGGCGATATAAGTCTCCATCAAGCAAAGTGTATTTGAATACTTGCCACCGAATTTTTTGATCAAACATAAGACTAAGATCTTTCACATATTGAATCAAAGGAAATCTCTAGTCTTCTTCTGTCTCCTGGGCACAAATGTCCGAATTTACAATTAATTCGGCCTCTGAATCAAGTGTATCATGCCCCCAGCTCCTTGTTCAAACCCGGTTTGACCGGCTACACAACGCCGGTCAGACTGCCACCTCTCATTGGTCAAACCGGCCATACAAAGCCGGTCAGGCCGCCGGCCACCTACGGTCAGACCGGCAGTGATGCGCCGGTCAGACCGCCCGTAGTCTGTGACTTCGCCAATTTTGCTCAAAGAATTAAAATCAAGCACTGGCTTTTCCAGTATTAAAAACACTCCCTTTTTAATATCATAGCCAAATGCTTGTTACATCAAATTGTTGGACCAAAATTCACTCTTCTAGACATATAAAAATTATAACATACAATTAATATGCCTAGAGGAATACAAATTCAAGTGGCTCTTGAAACAATAATTATCAAGGCATCAAAAACACTTAGCCACTTGAAATATGATCAATAATGAATCACTAAAGTCATATGTCTCACATGCATAAATTCCAATAATCTACCAGTGTAAGTAATCGGCTTAAACAT
The DNA here is from genome assembly GCA_019925245.2 of Oryza australiensis. NCBI lineage: Eukaryota > Viridiplantae > Streptophyta > Magnoliopsida > Poales > Poaceae > Oryza > Oryza australiensis. The sequence continues at coordinate 866,788 of JAIFGZ020000792.1, forward strand.
GTATGAAAAATATTATAGCAATGCCAATGTTCCTAATAAAACAACTCTAGGACAAATCATCACATTGACCAATGACATTATCCGGATTACTAAGAAGCAAAGTTTCATGATGCAATAACTATGAAGTCTATACTTTCTATGGTGATTCATCGAAACATGCCAGATTTGGCTTTTAATAAATATCAAAGACCAATGAGCCAAATCATACTTTAAATAAATTATATGCAAACTTGCCAATTCCACCACTCAGAATTGGCATTTGCAACATGTATGCATAATATCAATCTGATAAGCAAAACACACATGTGCTAGATGGCAAACAATGTTTTAACATGGCATAGGCATACTATAATGATGAGTGCGATAAACCCATACCTTGCCTTAGCATTCAACAAACAACGGCCCAAAGATATGATGTCGTATCCATCGCCATTCATCTTCCTTGATTTCTCCATGATCATATTAATGTCTTGCCCCCCGAGTAAAATCGGCTTTCTTGATCGCACGATTTCGAAGGCAAGATAAACACCGTAGTAGCATCCATAGCAATATGTGTAGGAGACTTACCTCCAATGACCGATAATTCTTCTCTCATCGAATTTGATTTATCACTATTCTGGGAAATCACCGGTCTCTTAAGTTTTTCTCCCTTAGGTCTCCACACTTGCTTGTATATCGTTCACGGCTTCAAATTATCACATGTTTTGTTCTCCATATTTTCGGCCTTCTTTTCTTTTTGATCTATGGCTCGAAGACGTTGTAGCCTCCTCTTTTGAGAGCGAGACAAGTTGGAAGGCATCCATTTTGGCTGTGGTTGTTTTCTAGGAGCCAAGCAATGATTTTTGACATTTGTGGTCGAAGTAGAAGCTCCTGTGTTGCCCTAAATTTTCTTATTCATCTCAAATGCCCCCGTTAGACCCGGCCCGGGCCGACCGGGTCATGTCATCTTGGCCGACCGGCTGATGGCGTGGTCGACCGGTCGTAGGCTGGCGGTTAGACCGCTCAACTGCCCCGGTCAGACCACCATTGTTGGCAGTCAGGATGTCGGCTTCGGTCTTTTCTGCTTGTAGCCCCTTTGTCACATCTCTGGTAGGTACTTGAACATCTTGAGACTCCTCAATAGTACTAACCTCCGGAGCTTTGACTTCTTTTCTCACCCACACCTTCTTCATCTTGTTTGCCTTTGATCTACCGGACCGATTTTTTTCTGAGAAATGGTCTTGTCTTGAGTTGTATAATGTCTTGGTACTGACCTAGGTGATTCTTTCCATTCTTGATGAGACGTCATAGGTGGTTGAGGCATCCATGGCATATAATATATAAAAGGATAATCGCATAGTGATATTGGATATGAATACTATGGCATCACAACCGGAAGTTTGTATGGAGTTGATGTTGTTGATGGTTCCGATTGCTTTGGCGTCTAACCAAATCTCTTTCTAGAAAGTGATCTTGGTCCTTTTGCATCACTAGTACGATTACCAAGCTGTTGACCAGCTAATCCCTTCTTGTATTTAGCCATAAGCATCTCAAAAGTAAGCTTCGGCTTTTTAGTCTTTATAAAACTAGATGACTCATCCTTTGTAACTTTACGATCTTTGGCCTTAGCATTATTGATCCTAATTATCCCGGGCCGAGGATCCCTAATAATAACACTTTTCCCTTTTGTAGATTCGGCTTGGCTAGACCGAATCAACACTTTCTTGTCGCCAAAATCAATAAAAACAGTAGGAAGAGAATCATGAATAATTCTGGTCTTAGCAATAGATGTAACCGAAATATTATCACAATTAACCAATGAATTATCAATCGGTCTTTGCTCCATTAAGCTTGCATCTTTAAAATAATCATGAAACTCATGCTCCATTTGTGACCATGTAGAAATTGAATTAGGAGCAAGTAAACTAAACCATATAGATGCATAGTTCGACAAAGAAAGAGGGAACAATTTTAACTTAAGCAAATCATCATTACCGGCCTTACCACATTGATCAATAAATTGGCAGATATGCTCCTTTGTTGTCCTAGCATTCTCACTTGTGAATTTTGTGAAGTTGGGCACCTCAAATCCTTGTGGGTATGGAACCGAATCTATATGTTCAGGATACGGCCTTCACATGTATACAATGTTGCTTTAAACTCTATTCCATCACCATCCTGCAAGACACTGCCACTATCCTTTTCAACATTCACATGACCGATCTGTGACTCGGTCTTAGGTGACAATACTATCTCACTATCGCCTGTGATACAATCCGAACCGTCATTTAGTTCGGCTATATTTTCAATGATGCTATTATCTAACCTAGCAAAATAATCCGAACCAATACTTGATTTAGCTATACATGCATCGTTATCCAAACTAGTGACACAATCCGAACCATCACTTGGTTCGGTTATGCATGTTATTCCATCATCGATCAAAATAGAAACACAATCCGAACCAACGCTTGGTTCGACTATATTGGTTATTACATTATCATCCAAACTAGTATTTAAGCTATTATCATCCACTCGGCTTTCCTGAACCAGAGCTTCATGCAACACATGATCAATATCAAGAAATATTTGGCCATTCAATCTCTCTTTAATAGAATCAATCAATCCATCATATGCAATGTTGGCCAAATCTTTCTGAGTTATGTTCAAATTAAAACATCGGTTTCTAGCATCCCTAAACCTTTTGATATAATCAATGACCAACTCATCATGTTTTTGCCTAACCGATGTTAAATCAGACAACTTAAGCTTAGTTTCATAGATATAAAAGTAATCATGAAATTGTTGTTCTAATTGAGCCCAAGTACAAATAGAATTTGCCGGTAAATAAGTAAACCATGTAAAAGCAGTACCAGACAAAGACAAAGAAAACAAACGCATTTTGAGAACATCATTAGTACTAGCTTCACCACATTGTGCAAGAAATTGGCCTATGTGTTCCCATGTACCCCTATCATCCTCACCACTAAATTTAGTGAACTCAGGAACTCTATAACCCCGAGGATATGGGATATTATCAAAATATTTAGGATATGACTTTTGGTAAACCTCCCACGATTCCTTGGCTCAATTCTAAATGATTCTCTAATGATGTTCCTAAATTGCTCTTCCATATTCTCAGGCCTTGGTTGTGGATTTGGTGGCCTAGGAATAGATGGTTGTTGCGGCACAATATGATTATACTGGCCATAATACGTGCTTTGTGCCAATCCATTTATTTGAAGATTTTGCACTGGCTCATAGCAACTGTTGGCACAAATAGTATGAGTATATAGGATAACATGACTAACAGTATCAATAGGTGATGAATAATAATTAAAATAAGTACCGCCAGTCGTGGTATGGAAACCTGACGAAATTTGCAGGGAACCGGTCTGACTGGCTATAGATAACCTGGTGTGACCGGCCAAGCACTCGGTCTGACCGGCCCATGGACCGGTCTGACCAGTGGTCAGTGGTGCGATCAGACCGGCTGCAGGAGGCACGATCTGGCCGATATAGGGCACGGTCTGACCGGCTCTGGTAGGCACGGTTTGACCGGCAAAGCACCCGGTCTGACCGGCCCATGACCCGGTCTGACCGGTGGTCAGCGGTGTGGTCAGACCGGCCACAGGAGGCACGATCTGGCCGAAATAAGGCACGGTCTGACCGGCTATGATAGGCACGGTCTGACCGGCATAGAGTGCGGTCCGACCGACGTCATACGTGGTCTGACCATTGGCTAAATCTTTTGTATAACCGATTCCTGGAAAGTCGGCTGTGTAAATGCCCAGGATCTATCTATAACATTATAGGTATGTTGTATAGATGCAAAACTAGAAGTAGCATTGTACTGTTGATAACTGGCTATTTTAGAGCCAACTTTCTCAATAGCCTTATCAAAATTAGTTCTGAAAGCATTTTTATCAATATAAACGCTCAAAGATGCATCTACACACTGGTCAATATGTCTCCAAATAGCAATAGATGGATTGAGCGGATTGGAGATTACCTCGAATTTAGGAGGAGGTCCAGGCTTGAGAACTCCTCCAATGCAATTTCGTTGACCTCATTCCCGCTCGTCATGCTTGATGAAGAGATTCCTCGATAAATTTTGGGCATATAGCTCATAGACGAAAATTGACCGAATAAATTAATATACGGTCTTGGAATGTTACTATGGTTATGTAGCAAAAGAAATTGGAGAAATCGAAGTTCCACAAAAATAGCTGATACAGTAGTAATCGGCTGTGTTGTCTTTCCTTTTTCTTTTCTATGTGAACAGTAGATCGGCTTGGGTAGCCTGATCTTTTTTAAACACGTGTACAGTAGTTGATTGACAAATACCAGTACTGTTGCTGCCCGTACCTGACTTGATCTAGAGAAAATTGATATGTGATAATAACTTTTTGGAACACGTATGGACAGCAAACTAAATAAGATTGGTTCCTAATTTTCAGCCTATACACAGCAAGCTGCTGTCGGCCTCCTGCCGCTGTCTCCAATGCAGTAGCGACAGCTGTGGATGGAGACCGAATAGCAACGGCCGACAGAACTGTACAGATTAATTCTTTGATTGGCTTGGAAGGAAAGCGATGATTTTCTGGTTAGTTTCCTTAATCACCGCATGCAGCAAAGAAACGTATCTATATATAGCGGCCCGTATTGTTGCTTGCCTTGATATAGGTGAACCCGGAAATACTACGCCTGCACCGTGTAGATGAAGAATTGGAGAACGTAACTGAACATGACACGTACCAATGTGGCCAGCAGTAGTAGATTGATTCTCCTGTTAATTAGACCACGATCCACCAAATAAATTAATTCGGCAAGATGCGAATTGATTTCGGCCAAATTGGATAGACTGAAATTCGTCCCCAACGGAGTCGCCAAAAATCATGTTGGCAACTTTTTTGGCAAGAAGACAATCATGATCAGGACACCTAAACGCCTTGCGGTAAAATTGGAGTCGCCAACCATCTTGATCTAGCAAGAACTAAAACAAGATGGGTTTTGTAGATTAAACCGCCTATTGGAACCGATTTAAGTAGAACGATAGATAAACACCCGTCTCGTGGGCGAACGAAAGGTTTTCAGGACAAACCTACAAAGAGATGTCACACTCTCGCAGCAGCGGCGGATGGTTTACGGTGCAAGCCGACAAAGATGGACTAAACTAGAGTAAAATAGAAAACATGGCTAAAAGATAGAAGAATATAAGAAAAAACGATCCAAGTAAAATCTGTCTTCTTGATATCACATTGTATTGTATATACCCCCTAATTTTGTTGATGATGTTTCCAGCATTAACAAAATTATCGAATCAAACATCTTGTCGCTGTCGACTAAGCTAAGTCGATGTAGAAAAAGTAGGGGAAAAACTTAGCGTAAAACTGTCCTAAAGGCGATGCATGTGTTACAACGCATCGGCTAACACGAATCGGCACAACCATAGCCGAATCATGAGTTGATCCATACACTTGGGTAATATTTCTTTAAATATTTGCCGTTCAGAGCCCTCCCAAACACCTCTCCATCCAAACCTTCTAGCATATAAGCTCCTTTAGAGACGCATTTGTGGATCTTGAACGGCCCCTCCCAATTTGGTGACCATTTGCCGAACTTATTGTCTCTTGATCCGATCGGCAATATCAATTTCCAAACGAGTTCGTCCTCTTCAAAAGACTTAGGCACAACCTTCTTGTTATAATGGCGGGCTACTCGTTCCTTATCTCTTGTTACGTTTTCCAAGGCCCTCATCCATGACAACACCAGATCTTCTGATTCATCTACCATGAGGTTGTAGTAATTATTGGCTGTAAGCCGATCTTGTAACAGAATTGTTCTCGAGCCGATGATGTTCTCCCACGGCAGGACTGCTTCATGTCCATAAACCAATTTATATGGAGGGACTTGGATTGATCCGTGGCAAGCCATCCGATAGGCCCAAAGTGATTTGGCTAATCGACTGTGCCATTGCTTAGGATATTCAGCGATCTTCCTCTTTATCAGCTTGATTAGACTCTTGTTTGAGGCCTCTGCCTGTCCGTTAGCCTGAGCATAATAAGGCGAAGAATTGAGCAACTTGATGCCCATGCCGTCGGCAAACTGAACAAACTCGTCCGATATAAAGATAGATCCTTGATCTGTTGTTATTGTTTGAGGGACGCCGAACCAGTATACGATGTGCTCCTTAACAAACTCGAGAGCGTCCTTTGAATCAACCTTTTTTAAAGGAATTGCTTCCACCCGCTTTGTGAAATAATTTGTTGCCACCAGTATGAATTTATGTCCCTTGCTCGAGGGTGGATTGATTTGGCCGATCATGTCGATTCCCCAACCTCTGAACGGCCAAGGCATAATTATTGGGTTCATAGCCGATGCTGGTGCCCTTTGTATAGCTCCAAACTTCTGACAATCCTGGCAGCCCTTGTAATACTTGAAACAATCCTCCAGCATCGTTGGTCAAAAATATCCTGCTCTTCGAAGTAGCCATTTCATCTTTTGAGCCGATTGATGCGTGCCGCAGATCCCTTCATGCACCTTTCCGATAGCTACCTTGGCTTGATCGGCACTGAGACACTTGAGCAACACTCCATCAATCGTCCGATAGTATAAATCTTCATCAAGCAAGACATATCTCAAAGCCTTGTAGTGCAACCTCCTTGAAGCCCACTGGGACGGGTTTTGCAGATAGTTGTAAACTTCAAACCTTCAGTCGTCAGCTGTCATGGTGGCAATCTCTATCTCAACATCTTTTGTCATCGGCCTGTAGCCCGACGCCCCTTGAGCTAAATCATTAGCTTCTGCATTCTGCTCTCCGGGGATGTGTTTTAATGTTACTAGCCGAAAGTTGTCCATCAATTCTCGGCATTGTTGATAGTAGACCATCAGCGCATTATTTTTGCACTTGTATTCCCCTGACAAAATGGCTGATGACCAACAGTGAATCTCCCATTATTTTGATGGTGTCGGCCTCAACTTCCTTGAGAAGATGTAATCCTTTAAGCACTGCCTCATATTCGGCTTGATTGTTTGTGGCTTGGGGTTGATTGAGAAGGCAAATTCGAAGCTTGCCCCCCTTGGTGATATGATGACCAAGCCGATACCGCATCCATTCGTGCAAACCGAGCCATCAAACATCAAAGCCCAAGGCATTATCTCCACCGAGCCAATTGAACCATCTCTGTATTCTACGATGAAATCGGCTATGGCTTGTCCTTTAACTGCCCTGGGTGCCTTGATATCTTAAGTTAAATTCTGTTAAAGCAAAAATCCACTTCCCAACTCGTCCTTTGAGTACTGGAGCCGATAGCATGTACTTGACTACATCGGCTTTGCATACCACTGTGCACTCGTTGGACAATAAATAATGCCTCAACTTTGTACATGAAAAATACAGGCAAATACATAATTTCTCCACCGGTGAATACCTTGTCTCTGCGTCCAGCAGCCGTTGGCTGAGATAAAAGATGCCTTTTTCTTTTGTTTCGATCTCTTGAATCAGGACTGAGCCGATGGACTTATCGTCGGCTGATAGGTACAGTTTGAATGGTACCCTTTTTTGCGGAGAAATCAAGACTAGGGGTGAGCACAAGTAATCCTTGATACTGTCCAACGCTGTCTGTTGCTCTGCCTCCCAAGTGAATGCTTGATCGGCCTTTAGCCGAAGCAATGGTGTGAACGGCTCCATTTTTTCTGAAAGATTGGCTATGAATCGCCTTATGAAATTGATTTTGCCAATCAAAGATTGCAGTTGCTTCTTGTCCTTCGGAGGCTGTATCGTTTTGATGGCATTAATACTCCTTGGTGTAACTTCGATCCCTCTATCATGAACAAGAAACCCTAAAAATTGCCTGGCCGACACGCCGAACACGCATTTCAGTGGATTCATCTTCAGGCCATATTTCCTTGTCCGCTCCAGAACCTGTCTAAGATCGGGCTATATGGTTTTCCTTTTCCTGGATTTGATAACAATATCATCAATGTAAATCTCGACCAGGGAGCCGATCATATCATGGAAAATGTAATTCATTGCCCTTTGATAAGTTGTTCCAGTGTTCTTCAAGCCAAACGTCATGACGACCCATTCATACAAGCCAATTGCTCCTGGGCATCTGAAAGCAGTCTTGCGGATATCTTCTTCGGCCATAAAAGTCTGATTATAACCTACATTATCATCCATAAAACTTATGATCTTGTGGACAGAAGCAGCATCTACGAGCAAATCGACTATGGGCATTGGGTATTCGTCCTTAGGGGTGGCTTTGTTGAGGTCTCTGAAATCAATACGCACCCTAAGTTTACCATTCTTCTTCATTAATGGAACAATATTCGAAACCGACTCTGCATCTCGGCAAGGCCGAATGAATCCAGCATCGTATAGCCGAGTGATTTCGGCTTGGATCGCATGATACATATGTTAACACTGGAATTTGGTAACCGAATCCCTAAGTCTGCAAAGGCGAAGCAGAATCTGATCGGCTGGAGACAGGGTTCGCATCGGCTGAGGAGTGATCGGCTGCGAGGTAAATCGGTTAAGGTTGGATCGGACAGGGGCGGCCGATATCCAATTCCAGGTCCGAAAGAGATGAACTCGTTTCTGATGCAGTAGTTTGAGGATAAATAGAAGATTCGGTTGTTAATTGCGCGTTAAACGATATTGCCACTTATGGATAGTCCTGTAACGGCAATTGTATCTGTAATTTAGGGGTTTGTTTAAACTGTTAGTTGTAACACGGCATGGGTCCCGCTAAGGATAATGTTGTGTTTAAATTAGTAGTTTAGATAGAGTCAGGGTTTGTACAGATAATTGTATCTTGGGTATAAATAGGACCCGGGACTCCCCTGTAACATATAACAATCACCATCAATCAAACCTTCGGCGCATCGCCAACCCTTTTTCTTCAGACGAGCACTTTGTTTGGCTACGGGCTGCATCGTTTCGATCCCCAGATCTAGGTAAATGCTTGTCATTAGTGGTATGATCTGTTTTTTCTAGTGCTTCCATCGTAATGACACATTAGAATCAAGAGTTTATACTGCGCTATTTATCATATAACGCATATAAATTAGATCAATGTTTAGATCTATCCTGCCATTGGCTAGTTCTATCAAGAACTTGTAGCCGATAGGGCTAGATCTAAAGGTTGGCTGGTTTATATGCGATATCCACCGTCTCGAGAGATATAAATCGGCTGCAACAGATCAGGTTTTTTCTTTTTATACTTAATGCTTCATCGGATTCGAACTATTAAGTCATTTTTAGAACTATCAATGATATGTTCGGCTGAGATTTATATTATTTAGAGACAGTGCCGGGGTTTCAGCCGGCCTTATCTGCCCTGATATGTTTCTTTTAATATATTCATTATTAGACTTGTATTAGGACTGCCTCTTATGTTAAGATTGCATTCTTGTCGGACGTTGCCAGCCGAAATCAGCCCACCATCGACAGCCGATGGCCGATTTCCAGGCTATGCGTTTGATTCAAGAGTGATATCTTTCTAGAAGATTCATCGGAGTACTAGCCGATTCATTGTTAGCTTTCCAGTATCGGCTAGGTTATCGATTCATATATTTATTATTCTTCACTGTATTTGGGTTAAGCGGCTGATGCTGTCTCCGTATAGCCGATCCATTCCAGTCACTTGGCTTAAATGTAGTTTAGAATAGCATATATATGTTTATGGATTCCCTTAGCCGATTTAGTGGGGATCTAACCTAACACTTAACGCATATTTCCTTGTTTTTCTTGTTGATTAACGAGATCAAATCAAGCGCACGCCCACACAGCACAGCGTGAGAAGGACTGCTTGGAGTTAGCGAGATGTCCCGAGCCAGCACGTGAGAGAAATTTCTTATCAACACACTTCTTGGCACGCCCGGTGGGACTTTCTTTGTCGGCTCGACTCGGACGCATAGATTCAGCCGGCAAGATGGTCGACTCCAAGAGCCCTAGCATTACGCAGGACAACATCATGCCTATGAAAATGGAGCAGTTATCGGCTGAACAGCAAGCCGATTATAAGAAGATGGTGGAAGAGCTCCAGGCTAACTACTTGCAATCTTTCACCCAAACAAGATCCGGGGCCGTGCATCAGAAATATTAGTTCAGCATGAACGACACTAAGGCATCCTCCTCTGGTGAGACAAAAGGCAAACAGAAGATGAAGGAGCCGACCCAGGAACAGGATGATCCGGCTGTATATTCTCTACAAGACCGGATTGACTCGGCCGTCCATCACGCGTTAGTCAACCAAAGTAGCATCCTGGTTAACACTCTAAATAACATGATCGCTACTGTGGTCGACGCCAAGATAGCCGACCAGTTGCAACGAGGGCCAACGTACTTCACAGATGGCCAATTTCCTGGTTACAGGACGCTAGTCACGTAGAATCGGCCAATCCCACCGCTAGCGCAACACGGGCCACCAGGAGGAGTCCTCGGTCAGCCAAATCCAGGTGAATCGGCTATAAGGCCAGCAATTACTATGTTGAACCAACAGCAGCCGCTGCCCCAAGATCAGATTGCTAATATGTTCAATGATAATCGACAGTTAGAGCCGATTGACCCAGATAGACGGTACGACGCCGGTGGCCGACAGCTATTTCCAGGACCACCAACGCCACCACCGGCGCATCGGCCACCTCCCGGTGATCATCACTACCAGTACCAAGGAGGCCGTCAAGATCATCATCACAGGCCTCAGAAGCCACCACCGCTGTATCGACAAGCACCCGCGCCGTATGACCTATACGAGCCGATATAGCAAGACAACCGGACATGGGCCGATCTGATCGCAGATGCCAGGCGCGATCAATTCGGCCTCAAGCCGAAAGACTCAGGGAACATGTATCGGTATCCCTATCCGGAGCACTTTGAGCGGATCCCGTTGCCCAACCGATACAAGATCCCAGATTTTTCGAAGTTCTCAGGGCAGGACAACGTTTCGACCTACGAGCATGTTAGCCGATTTTTGGCACAGTACGGCGAAGCATCGGCTACGGACGCCTTGAGGGTCCGATTGTTCCCTCTTTCTCTTTCAGGATCGGCTTTTACGTGGTTCTCCTCATTGCCTACAACTCAATTCAGAGCTGGGCCGATCTTGAAAAAACAATTCCACAGCTACTTCTACTCCAGCAACCACGAGATGAAGTTGTCAGACCTCACCAGCATTAGGCAAAACACAACGAATCGGTCCAAGAATACATGCAACGCTTTAGGGAGATGAGGAACCGATGCTACAGTCTGGTGCTATCGGATGCCCAGCTGGCCGATTTGGCCTTTCATGGTTTGATCGCGCCGATCAGAGAGCGATTCTCTACGCAGGACTTTGACAGCTTAGCCCACTTGGCGCAGAAGGTGATGGCCCACGAGCAGCGATTCCAGGACACCAGGAAGGCCGTCAAAAATATAACTCAGGTCATCGTCGACTCAGACTACGAGTCTGACGACGATGACGCAGAAGTGGCGGCAGCCGAATGGGCCAAGAACAAAAAAGCCATCGTCGCCAATGGCTGCGAAGATGGCTAAGGAAGAAAGATACGATTTCGACATTACCAAGGCCGACGGGATTTTCGACTTGCTGCTCAAGGAGAAGCAGATTCAATTGCCGAAAATCACGTGATCCCATCGGTAGAAGAATTGAAGAAAAAAATATTGCAAGTGGCACAACTCCACATCCCACGCCACCAATGACTGCAAGGTCTTCAGGCAGCAAATCCAGTCGGCAATTGAGGCCGGGAAGCTGAAGTTCGCCGATTCAAATCGGCCGATGAAGGTAGACGGCAATCCTTTCCTCGTCAACACAGTCCAAGCCAGCCCCAGGCAAGCTGATCGACAGAACAGAATGGCGCACGGCTTAGTCAATACATCGATCGGGGCCAAGGCAGAAGGCGATCAAATTGGATGTCACACCACGCCAATTAATATGGTGCGCCCAGCTATCAGATCGGCTGACCGACGGCCGATCCATGAACGTAGCCGATATCGTCATCAGCACCGAGCTCGGCAGGAAGAGGCTTACAATGAAGCACCTCGTCGGTGCGAACCGGATACCCAAAGCCGACGATACGAGGTAAACCCCAACAGTGCCGATCCGCATTGGCATTGTGACTTTTTTAGGTACTGCTGGGAATCCGGCATGAGACTACCAACTCTAGACGACTGCCCAGCATGCAACGATCGCCGCGATGACGAGCACAGGAGCTCATCGGCTGCAAGCCCAACCCGGTTCATCCCCAGAGCCGTTCGGCTAAACCAAAGGCGACGGTCTGTCCATGATCGGCTTGGCCCGATCCACCAAGACTTCTTTGTTGACAAAAACCGCGATGGCAACAACCGCGATGATGAAGATGTCGACGATGAGGAATCGACCAACCCTCAATGGTGCCCGTTCGATCTCTTCACAAAGACGCAGAAAAGAAGGGTTCAACGGCTCAAGCGTGAAGAGAGAGAAGACGAAGTTCAGCAAATGATCCACGAATAGCGTCGTCGGCTGGGCAAAATCAAAAGGCGGTGGGTGCCCAAAAAGAAAGCTGCCATAGCCGACGAAGAGCAAGCCGAGGAAAGCCCAGTCGATCAAGCCAGGAGGGCAGCCAAAGGGAAAGGCAAAATTTCTGCATCAGTTAACATGGTATTCGTGCTGCCAGCCGAGTTCAGCGCTCTTGAAGCCGATGCAGACACCATTGAGGATGACCTGGCGAAAATGGCAATCTCACCAGACCAAGCTGTCCTTGACAAACCCGAGGGAACCAAAATCGGCACTTAAAACCGTTGTATGTTAAAGGATTCATCAACGGCAAGCCAATTTTTAAAATGCTAGTCGATGGGGAGCTGCGAGTCAACCTCATGCCTTACGCAACATTCAGAAAACTAGGCAAGGGAGGTGAAGACTTGATAAAAACCAACATGGTGCTCAAAGACCTCGGCGGCAACCCATCGGAAACCAAGGGCGTCCTCAACGTTGAACTGACTATCGGCAACAAGACCATGCCCACAACGTTCTTTGTCATCGACGGGAAGGGGTCTTACAGCCTGCTGCTCGGAAGGGACTGATACACGCCAACTGCTGTATCCCTTCTACAATGCATCAGAGCCTGATCCAATGGGACGGCGACAAGATCGAGATCGTGCCAGCTGACAGGTCAGTTAGTGTCGTCAGTGCTGATTTGCCGCTTTGGGAAATCGAAGGCATCGATTGTTTATCCGGGAAAATCTGGCAAGCCGATTTTCTAAATGTGTCCAATTCCACAATACAGCAGATTGGAAATGATGAGCCGCAGCTGCTGTTTTGAACAAGACATGGTGGAGGGCTCGAGCGTTCTCGGCATGGACACCGTGGACGAAGACGATGGCAAGTTAGGACAAGGTTTCATGTCGGCCGACGAATTAGAGGAAATTGACATCGGCTCTGACGATAAGCCGAGGCCGACGTACATTAGCAAAAATCTGTCTCCTCATTGTATTTCTTAGCTTATTGAATTTCTAAAAGAATATAAAGATTGTTTTGCTTGGGAGTACTTCGAGATGCCCGGCCTCAGTCGATCAATAGTGGTCCATCACTTGCCGATTAAGGCAGGCTATCGGCCGTTCAAACAGCCTCCCAGAAGGTTTAAGGCCGATATGTACGATGCAATTAAAGCCGAAATCACTCGGCTATACAATGCGGGGTTCATTCGGCCTTGCCGATACGCCGAGTGGGTCTCAAACATCGTCCCAGTGTTCAAAAAAGGGTAAACTTAGGGTGTGCATTAATTTCAGAGATCTAAATAAGGCAACACCTAAAGACGAATACCCAATGTCGATAGCCGATCTGCTTGTCGATGCTGCTTCAGGCCACAAAATCATCAGTTTCATGGATGGCATTGCAGGGTACAATCAAATATTCATGGCCGACGAGGACATCCACAAGACTGCTTTTCGGTGTCCTGGCGGAATCGGCTTGTACGAATGGGTAGTAATGACGTTCGGCTTGAAGAATGCTGGGGCAAAATACCAATGGGCCATGAATTACATCTTTCATGATATGATCGGCTCGCTGGTAGAGATATACATTGACGACGTGGTTGTCAAGTCAAGGGAGATAGAAGGCCACATAGCCGATCTGAGACAACTGTTAGAGCAGACGAGGAAATACGGTCTTAGGATGAATCCGCTTAAGTGCGCGTTCGGTGTATCGGCCGGGCAAGTCTTCGGATTTCTTGTCCATGAAAGAGAAATTGAAGTTACACCAAGAAGCATAAATGCTATCAAGACAATTCAACCTCCGAAGAACAAAAAACAACTCCAATCATTGATCGGCAAGATAAACTTCATCAGACGGTTCATAGCCAATCTCTCAGAGAAGATGGAGCCGTTCACGCCACTGCTTCGGCTGAAAGCCGATCAGACATTCACATGGGAGGCAGAGCAGCAAAGGTGTTAGACAACATAAAAGATTATCTAAGCTCCCCTCCAGTTTTAATGCCTCCACAAAAGGGAATACCGTTCAAGCTGTACTTATCAGCCGATGACAAATCAATCGGCTCCGTCCTAATCCAGGAAGTTGACGGCAAAGAAAAAGCCATCTTCTATCTCAGCCGACGGTTGCTAGACGCAGAAACAAGGTATTCGCCTGTGGAGAAGCTATGATTATGCCTCTATTTTTCATGTACAAAGTTAAGGCACTATCTGCTGTCCAACGAGTGCACAGTGCTATCGGCTCCAGTGCTAAAAGGACGAATTGGGAAGTGGATTTTTGCACTAACAGAATTCGATCTGAGGTATCAGGCACCAAGGGCAGTCAAAGGGCAAGCCATAGCCGATTTCATTGTGGAGCACAGAAACGATTCAATCGGCTCAGTGGAAATTATGCCTTGGACTCTGATGTTCGACGGTTCGGTTTGCACCAACGGCTGGGCATCGGCTTGGTCATTATTTCGCCCAGGGGGGCAAGCTTCGAGTTTGCTTTTGCCATCAACCCCCACGCTACAAACAACCAAGCCAAATACGAAGTTGTCCTTAAAGGATTACACCTGCTCAAGGAAGTTGAAGCCAACGCCATCGAAATAATGGGAGATTCATTGTTGGTCATCAGCCAATTATCAGGGGAATACGAATGCAAAAACAACGCGCTGATGGTCTATTATCGGCAATGCCAGGAATTAATGGACGGTTTTCGGCTACTTACTTTGAAACATATCCCTAGAGAGTAGAACACAGAGGCCAATGACTTGGCTCAGGGGGCATCGGGCTATCGACCGATGCCGAAAGAAGTTGACATAGACATGCCGCCATCACAGCCGATGATTGGAGGTTTGAAGTTTACAACTATCTCAAAAGCCCCTCTCAATCGGCCACAAGGAAGCTACGATACAAGGCATCGCGATACATGTTGCTCGATGAAGATCTGTACTATCGGATGATTGACGGCGTGCTACTCAAGTGCTTGGGAGCTGATTAGGCTACAGTGGCCATCGGAGAAGTACACGAAGACATCTGTGGCACACATCAATCGGCCCACAAAATGAAGTGGCTGCTTTGTCGAGCAGGTTATTTCTGGCCGACGATGCTGGAGGATTGTTTCAAGTATTACAAGGGCTGCCAGGATTGCCAGAAGTTTGGCGCCATACAACGAGCACCAGCATCGGCTATGAACCCAATCATCAAGCCGTGGCCGTTCAGAGGATGGGGCAATTATATGATCGACCAGATCAATCCACCCTCAAGCAAAGGACATAAATTTATCCTGGTGGTGATGGATTACTTCAGAAAGTGGGTGGAGGCGATTCCCCTCAGAAAAGTAGATTCTAAGGGCGCAATCGAGTTTGTCAAAGAACACATCATCTACCGATTTGGCGTTCCACAAACAATAACAACAGGCCAGGGATCTATCTTTGTATCGGACGAATTTGTTCAGTTTGCCGACGGCATGGGGATCAAGCTGCTTAATTCTTCGCCGTACTACGCACAAGCCAAAGGACAAGCCGAGGCCTCAAACAAAAGTTTGATGAAATTGATTAAGAGAAAGATCTCTAAGTACCGTAAACAATGGCACAGCCGATTAGCCGAATCACTGTGGGCATATCGGATGGCATGGCACGGGTCAATTCAAGACCCTCCGTACAAGCTGGTCTACGGACATGAGGCAGTACTGCCCTGGGAAAGTGTCGTCGGCTCAAGACGCATTCAGCTACAGGATCAACTCACAGCCAACGGTTATAATCACCTGATGGTGGACGAATCGGAAGATTTAGTTTTATCCAGGATGAGGGCCTTGGAAAAAGTCACAAAAGATAAAGAACGAGTAGCCAAACATTATAATAAAAAGGTGGTGCCTAAATCTTTTGAGAAAGGTGAACTCGTTTGGAAATTGATACTGTCGATCGGATCTAGAGACAACAAGTTCGGCAAGTGGTCACCAAATTGGGAAGGGCCTTTCAAGATTCACAAATACGTCTCTAAAGGAGCTTACATGCTAAAAGGACTGGACGGAGAAGTATTTGGAAGGGCTCTTAATGGAAAATACCTAAATAAATATTACCCAAGCGTATGGATCAACTCGTGATTCGGCTACGGTTACTTCAGCCGATTTACGACAGCCGATGTCTTACATTAACAAGGCATCGCCTTTAGGCATTTTTATGCAACATTTTTTGCTAAGTTTTCTACGACCGGCTCATGATTGGCCGATAGGGACGGCAAGGATGCGCGAACGGCTCGAACTAACAATTTTGTCGACACCAAAGCTATCAACAAAACTTGGGGGGCATATACGTACACGAGCCGATTGCAAAATCGAGCCGATTGCAAAAATCGGGCGTCAGGAATCGGGCGTCAGGATGTTTGAAAGATTTTCGCAACTGTTAAGCCTCGTAATCGACAGTCCAAATAACAGCGTTGGACGTGATTTGGATCGACGGTCGTGATTCAAGCGCCAACACTAACGATCATGGTGTGCTCTCGGAATCGGCAACGCGAAACGATATGCAATTCAAGACGCTACGCGCGGCCGAAAGCCGATCTCATCTACGAGCACAACGGCAAGAGACAATTACCGACGGCACGGGGCGTGAAGTGCGGCCAGTCAATTTCTTGACCTAAAAGGAATGGTTTGGTCAGATGCAAGTGATATCATCGTGAAGCCAAATTTGGTGAAGTGAAGGCTTACTGACCGATTTTTCGTTGGGGGTCTTGGGACCGGCGGGACGTCGGCTGGAGCGTTGACCGACTCATGGCTCAAACTCCCGGGTTCGGCCGTCGCTCCAACAGCCGCTGGCATCTCCTCGCTGGCGACGGCGTCGAGGAACTGCGCGACGGCCGGGTCTAAGGGGGGAGGCTATCGGCTGGCACCGCCGGTTTCTTCTCTTTCAGCCTCTTAGGGACAGGCGCAGCCGACGGCCGCGGAGGTGGTGCAGCCCTTTTCTTCTGGGTGATCAGTTGGCGCACCTGCCCTCGTAGCAACGAAGCCAGCTTCGTCGCCTCCCAGCCGATGGCCGACGGAGCGAGGCCGCCCCCACCCAGAACACCTAAACGGTATTCGATGGGGCACCCGGAATTGCTCACCGTCGGCTACTTCATCTCTGTATCCTGCAAACCAGAGGGCAAGTGTTAATCGGCTATGTCAGCCGATGATAAGAAGAACAAAATAAGTTGGGACTTAAAGCTTACCGAGGGGATCTCCTCAGGCAGGAGAAGGTCGATGTAATGAGACGACCACTGATGGAAGATGTGGCGCTTGATTTCAGTCCACCTCGGTCGTAAGCGTCGCTTTTCTTCAACGCCAGTGTCATCACGCCGACGTCGCCGAGGGGAGGGCCGTCTATATTCAGCAGCCGATCCATTATCAGGTCCTGGCTTACCACTCCCCTCGTCTCAATCTTATCGGCATAAAAGAAGCCGATGAGCAGCTGCCCAAGACCGAAGCGCCTCGCTGCCGACACCGGGTAATAGAATTCGTAGCTCTTGGCCACGATCAGCCCCGATGGATCCCGGTCAGCAAGATGCAGGGGGATAGAGCAGCAATTAAAGTTGGCCGGCAACTCGAATAGCCCCCGGTCCCAGTAAAAATACCAGGCGCAGTTCTCGTGAGACAGCCCGTCGTAGAGGGCTATGAACCATTCGGCCAGCAGTTCGGCTGATTGCTTTGAGCCTACGTGGGCGGCTGCTGCCTCTCCGTAGCTCATGCACCTGGTGGTGGTGATCTGCTTGCCGTCTTCATCTTCGATCGGCTCCGGCCTTGGGTATACGAGTGCTGGACATCGGAGGAGCCAGACCGGCTATCTTTTGGGTCGCCAGCACCAGCCAGATCTGTAGAAACCACCAGGGGCCATCGGTGTTGATTGGAGCATTGGCGGCTATCTTCGCGGCAGCTGATGCAACATCGATATAAGTAGGCGAGAGGTACTTCCCAGTGCGAGTTTTCCCCCGTCGGCCAGGACTTCAGCTACGACCTGCCAGTTGGCGGTCGGCCCGCAGCTCGATCCATAGAACATGAATTTTTCGAGCCACATCATTAAGAACACGACGTGCTCCCTGTGGCCGACTGATCCGTCCTTCATGTTCTGGGCGATGAAGCCGCTCCACCCGCCGATGGCCTTGGTTTTGTACTGGTGTTGCCCTTTTCGGCTCAAGCTGCTGGGGTTGGCCGACAACTCGATGTCCAGCCCAGTCGTCATGTACACGTCGGCCAACGTGATAGTCATCGGCCCTTGACGAAAGATGAAGGCGTTGAAGCTGTCGTTCCAGAAATAAGTTGCAGCTGATAGAAGTGGCTCATCTTTTTCCATGCCGGCGATGGACAGGGCCAGGCACTGGGCGATCCCGGTCTCCTCCCACTGTGTGTATTTGGCCGATCGCACCCTTTTGTACCACTCAACCCAGGCTGCGTCAGTGGTCGGCCACGATTTGAATGTCCCGTTCCAGGGGGCGAGAGATGGCTTGGCAGTGTTGAAGGGGATCCGGTTGTTTTCGGCTATGATCACATCGGCTGGATCTGTGTTGCCGATGGGGCTGAGAAAGTACCGTTGTGCTTGTGTCAGGTTTGGGATAAGCACTTGACGCGACAGGTGCTACAGTTCAGAAAAAGAAAAGAGGGGTGCTAATCAAGAACGATTGCATATTACGGTTCAAAGAAGGAAAAGTACTAATTGATAAAAATGAAGGAAAGTGCTACTCAAAAATGACTGAACGTAAATTGATGCAATGTGTTCAAAGGAGCAGATTCGAAAATAAAAGAAAGAAATGGATCAAAAGGGAGTACCTCAGGGAATTCGGCCATCGCAGCGGCCGGAACAGCAGCGGTGGTTGGCGCAGCGGCTACGGTTGGCGTGGCGGCGGTGGTTGGCGCGACGGAGGTGCTCGATGCGGGGACGGTGGAGGCCATCGAAGTACTCGGGGGTGAAAATGGGACTAGTCGAAGAGCGGACAAAGTTTGACGAGCGCCGGTGGGATCGCCGGAGAGGAAAGAGAAGGCAAGAGGCTTGTGTGCAAAGGAAAGCGAGTGCGCTTTGAAGTCGTAAGTGTCTCGGCCGAGGAGAGTGGATATTTAAAGGGCATTTGGGGAAAAGCCGAAGTGGTCTAGGTCAAGAAAAGAGCGGGAGTTTGAACAGGCAAGCAAATCCGTAACACTTCGTATCACGGACTTGGGGGGCATGTTAGCACTGAAATTTGGTAGTCGAATCCCTAAGTCTGCAAAGGCGAAGCAGAATCGGATCGGCTGGAGACAGGGGTCGCATCGGCTGAGGAGTGATCGGCTGCGAGGTCAATCGGTGAAGGTTGGATCGGACAGGGGCGGCCGATAGCCGATTCCAGGTCCGAAAGAGATGAAACCGTTTCTAATGCAGCAGTTTGAGGATAAATAAAAGATTCGGTTGTTAATTGCGTGTTAAACGATATTGCCACTTATGGATAGAGTCCTGTAATGGCAATTGTATCTGTAATTTAGGGGTTTGTTTAAACTGTTAGTTGTAACACGGCATGGGTCCCGCTCGAGATAATGTTGTGTTTTAAATAGTAGTTTAGATAGAGTCCAGGGTTTGTACAGATAATTATATCTTGGGTATAAATAGGACCCAAGACTCCCTTGTAACTTATAACAATCACAATCAATCAAACCTTCGGCGCATCGCCAACCCTTTTTCTTCAGACGAGCACTTTGTTTGGCTACGGGCTGCATCGTTTTGATCCCCAGATCTAGGTAATGCTTGTCATTAGTGGTATGATCTGTTTTTTTAGTGCTTCCATCGTAATGACACATTAGAATCAAGAGTTTATACTGCGCTATTTATCATATAGCGCACATAAATTAGATCAATGTTTAGATCTATCCTGCCTTTGGCTAGTTCTATCAAGAACTTGCAGTCGATAGGGCTAGATCTAAAGGTTGGCTGGTTTATATGCGATATCCACCGTCTCGAGAGATATAAATCGGCTGCAACAGATCAGGTTTTTTCTTTTTATACTTCATCAGATTCGAATTATTAAGTTGTTTTCAGAACTATCAATGATCTGTTCGGCTGAGATTTATATTATTCAGAGACAGTGTCGGGGTTTCAACCGGCCTTATCTGCCCTGATATGTTTCTTTTAATATATTCATTATTAGATTTGTATTAGGACTATCTCTTATGTTAAGATCGCGTTCTTGTCGGATGTTGCCAGCCGAAATCGGCCCACCATCGACAGCCGATGGCTGATTTCCAAGCTATGCGTTTGATTCAAGAGTGATATCTTTCTATAAGATTCATCGAAGTACTAGCCGATTCATTGTTAGCTTTCCAGTATCGGCTAGGTTATCGATTCATATATATATTATTCTTTACTGTATTTGGGTTAAGCGTCTGATGCTGTCTCGGTATAGCCGATCCATTCCAGTCACTTGGCTTAAATATAGTTTAGAATAGAATATATATGTTTATGGATTCCCTTAGCCGATTCAGTGGGGATCTAACCTAACACTTAACGCATATTTCCTTGTTTTTCTTGTTGATTAACAGATCAAATCAACTGGCATGCCCTGCACAGCACAGGCAGCCGAGAAGGACCTGCACTGGAGTTAAGCAGATCTTTCAGGCCAGCGCGTGAGAGAAATTTCTCATCAACAACATATCGGCTTTAAACCTCCTAGGAGGCTGTTTGTATGGCCGATACCCTGGCTTGATAGGCAGCCGATGCACAACAATAGACGGGCTAAGACCAGGCATCTCGAAATACTTCCAAGCAAAACAATCTTTATATTCCTTTAATAATTCAATAAGCTGGGATCTACAACGAGAGGACAAATTTTTACTAATGTATGTTGGCCTAGGCCTATCTCCAGGACCTATATCGATTTCTTCTAGCTCATCGGCCGACATAAAACCTTGCCCAAGCTTGCCATCGTCGTCGTTCGTGGTGTCCTTGCCATAGATGTTCGAGCCCTCCACGATGCCCTCAAAGTAATAATTGAGGCTCTTCATCTCTAATAGGCTGTATGGCAGAATCAGACACCTTTAGAAAATTGGCTTGCCAGATTTTGCCGGACAGACAGTCAATACCATCGATTTCCCAAAGTGGCAAAACGGCGTTAGCAACGCTCACTGACCTATCGGCTGGCACAATTTCAATCTTGTCGCCTTGCCATTGGATCAGACTTTGATGCATTGTGGAAGGGACGCAACAGTTCACATGGATCCAGTCCCTCCCAAGTTGCAGGCTATAAGATCCCTTCCCGTCGATGACAAAGAAAGTTGTGGGCACGGTTTTGCTGCCGACGGTTAGCTCGATGTTCAGCATGCCCTTGGCCTCCGATGGATTACCGCCGAAGTCTTTGAGCACCATGTTCATCTTGAATTAGATCTTTGGCTCCGTTGCCCAGCTTCTAAAAAGTGGTATAGGGCATGAGATTGACTGTTGCCCCTCCATCGACTAGCATCTTTGACAACGGCTTCCTGTTGACAAATCCTTTCACGTACAGTGGTTTGAGGTGCCAATTATCATTTCCCTCTGGTTTTTCAAAAACGGCTTGTTCTGGGGAAAGTGCTAGTTTCACCAAGGCGTCTTCCACACTATCTGCATCGGCCGCTGTGGCACTGAATTCAGCTGGTAGTATAAAGACCATGTTAACCGATGCAGTAGCTTTTCCTTTTCCTTTTGCCGCCCTCCTAGCTTGGTTGGCTCGGCTATCATCGGATGGGTTCTCGTCGGCAGTCGGCGCTTGTCTCTTGATGCCCCATTTTTTTGTGCCTTGCCGACGTTGTTGCTGTCGGATCATCCGTCGTACTTCTTTCTCTCGCCCTTCACTCTTGAGCCGCTGGATGCTCCTCTTTTGTGTTTTAGTGAAGAGGTTCGAAGGGCACCATTGGGGGTTAGCCGATTGCTCATCTTTGGCTTCTTCTTCGTAGTATTCGTCTTCGTCTTCATCTTCGAAGAAGTCTAGGTGGATCGGCCCAAGCCGATCATGTACCGATTGTCGCCTCTGGTTAAGCTGCATGGCCCTGGGGACAAATTGGGCAGGGCTTTGCATCGGCGGATCCCTGTATTCGTCTTCACGATATTCGCTGCAGGCCAGGCAGTTGTCTATCATCGGCAGCTTCATCCCCGATTTCCAGCAGAATCGGAAAAACTTACAGCGCCAGTGCAGGTCGTAACCACTATGGTTTCGATGAATTGAAGTCCCCGACCTCAAGCTCCCGACGAAAGGCTTACCGCGCGGGCCTCCTCTTCCTCACGAAAGCGTTGTTGAAATTGGGGCATGGGGTCCATGTGTCTGGGTCGCCGATCAGCCGATCGGCCGGTGGAATGCACCATATGGACTGGTGCAGCTTGATCTCCAGCCGATTTCTTTTCGGCCTTAACCCCTCTGAGAGTTTCGGCTAAGCCGTACGTCACTCTGTTCTGCCGATCAGCTTGCCTGGGGCCGGCCTGAACCATGTTGACCAGGAAGGGATTGCCATCGACTTTCATTGGCCGAGGTGAATCGGCGAACTTCAACTTCCCGGCCTCAATGGCTGACTGGATTTGCTGTCTGAAGAATTTACAGTCGTTGGTGCTATGGGAGGTGGAGTTGTGCCACTTGCAGTACTTCTTCCTCTTGAGTTCTTCAGTCGATGGGATCGTGTGGTTGGGAGGAAGCTGAATTTGCTTCTCCTTAAGCAATAAGTCGAAGATCCTATCAGCTTTGGTGATGTCGAAGTCATACTTTTCCTCCTTAGCCGTTTTCAGCAGCCATTGGCAGACGATGGCCTTTTTACTTTTGGTCCATTCGGCTGTAGCAACTTATGCGTCATCGTCACTTGTTTCTGAATCAGACTCGACGATGACGTGGGCAACCTTCTTGACGACCTTCCTTGATTCCTGAAATCTTTGCTCGTGGGCCGTCACCCTCTGCACCAGATGGGCTAAGCTGTCGAAGTCTTGAGCTGAAAACCTTTCTCGGATCGGCGGCAGCAGCCCATGAAAAGCCAAATCAGCTAACTGGGAATCGGACAGCACCAGGCTGTAACAGTGGTTCCTCATCTCCCTAAATCTTTGAATGTAATCCTGAACCGATTCCTCATGTTTCTGCCTGATGCTTGTTAGGTCCGCCAGCTTCATCTCATGGTTGCCGGTGTAGAAGTAGGTGTGGAATTGTTTCTCGAGATCGACCCAGCTCTGGATGGAATTGTAAGGTAGTGAAGAAAACCAGGTAAAGGCCGATCCCGATAACGAGAGCGGGAATAAGCGAACCCTCAGGGCGTCTGTAGCCGATGCCTCCCTGCATTGCGCTAGGAATCGGCTGATGTGTTCGTATGTAGAAGTGTTGTCTTGCCCTGACAACTTGGAGAAATCTAGGACTTTGTATCGATTGGGCAGTGGCACCCTCTCAAAATGTTCTGGGTATGGATATCGATACATATTGCCAGAATCTTTCGGTTTGAGGCCGAATTGATCGCGCATGACATCGGCAATCAAATCGGCCCAAGTTCTGTTGTCTTGGGCATGCTGTATCGGCTCATATTGATCGTATTGCACGGGTAATTGCCGATACAGAGGTGGCGGTGTCTGCGGCCGGTAATGTTGGTCATGTTGGCCTCCCTGGTACTGATATTGAGCTGGATCGACAGCGGGAGGCAGCCGATTCATCGGCGGTGGTGATTGGTCAGGGAAGAGCCGACGGCCGCCGGCGTTGTACTGTGCCCCTTGAATGAGGTTGGCGACCGGTTCTTGCCACTGATTGAAATCGAACATGTCGACTAGTTGTTCCTGGGGAGGAGGTTGTTGCCGATTCAGAACGACGGGCGGTGGCCTTGAAGCCGATGCAGATGCGTTTGGCTGACTGAGGACCCCTCCTGGTGGCCCCGGCTGTGCTGGAGGTGGCGCGTGCCGATTCTAGGTTGCCAAGGCCCTGTAGCTGGGGAACTGGCCATCAGTGAAATAAGTCAGCCCCTGCTGCAGTTGATCGGCAATCTTCGAGTCAACCACAGTGGCAATCATGTTGTTGAGGGTGTTGACTAAGATGCCACTCTGATTAACAAGAGCGTGATGCACGGCCGAGTCGATTCGGTCTTGCAAAGTGTGTAGTCCCGAATCGTCTTGTTCTTGCTTCGGCTCCTGCACCTTGTGCTTTCCTTTTGTATCATTTGAGGAGGAAGCCTTGAAGTCGTCCATGCTGAATTTGTATTTCTGGTGGACGGCCCCATACCTGGTCTGAGCAAAAGATTGCAGATAGTTGGCCTGCAGTTCCTCCACCATCTTCTTGTAGTCGGTCAATTGCTCAGCCAACAATTGTTCCATCTTGACGGGAACCATGTTTTCCTCGCTGATCTCGGAGCTCTTGACGTTAACCATCACGTCGACTTTGTTACCCGAGTCAATCGGTCCCACCGGGTGTGCCAAGAAGCGTGTTGATGAGAAATCTTTCCCACATGCTAGCCTAGGAGATCTGTTTAACTCCAGTGCAGGTCCGTCCTTGGCTACCTTTGATGAATTAGGCGTGCCAGCTAGTTTGATCTGTTAACCAACAAGAAATAACAAACAGATACATGTGTTAAGGTTAAGGTTAGATCCTACCGGATCAGCTCAGGGAATCAATTTACATATATTCACTATCCCAAAGCACATTTAAACTATATGATTGGGATAGATCGGCTACGCCGAGACAGTATAAATCAGTTAGTCTAAATATACATCAGGGTAATGAATATATGCAATTAAAACCTAGCCGATGCTGCATATCTAATGTGGATCGGCTATTACTTCGATACATCTTATGAAAAGATATTAACCTAACCTAAATGCATTAAACTTAGATCAATCTGCTGTCGGCTGATGCCAATAGATTGATACTGGCTTAAAGCATTTAACCAGATTAAGATCTTAATATAAGAGGCAGCTTTAATATATCTAATAGTAAATGATGCTAAAAGATAATTAAAACAGATAAGGCCGGCTAAAACTCCGGCACTGTCTCTAATAATAAACATCTTGTCGAATAGATCTTAATAATTCTAAGAGCGACTTAATAGGTCATGATGATGCATCATTAAGTACGAAAAGAAGTACTAGATCTATAAAAAACCGATGTAAACCCCTCGAGACGGTGGATACATCATATAAACTAATTTAACATCTATATCTAGCTTTATCAGCTACTATCTCCCGAGAGAAATGAGCCGACGGCAAGATAAATCTAGATATTACCCTAGATTATATGCCGTATATGATAAATTGCACAGTCTATGACATTAAATCTAGAGTATCATGAAGATGTAAGCACCAGATTCGACGATATAAACTGCTAATGACAAGCATTTACCTTATTTGGGGGTCGAGATCGATGCAGCCCGAAGCGGGATCAAGAACTCGTCTAAAAGAAAAGGTTTGGCGATGCGTCGAGTTTGTATTGATGTGTGTGTTGTTTACAAAGAGCCCTCGGGTCTTATTTATACCCAGGCATAACAATATCCGTGTAAGACACGGTTTCTATCTTATCTACTATTTAAAATATGACAATATCTCGGGATACAGCCCCAATGTCGTATCAAAAGGAATATCTAAACAAAACCCTATTTTACAGATACAATTGCCGTTACAGGACTCTATTCATAGATGGAAATATCTTAACGAACATTTAGGAACCGAATCTTCCTTTTATCTTCAAGCTTCTTTATCGAAAATGGTTCCATCTTCTTCCCTGAATCGAAATCGGCTATCAGCTGTCCCTATCCGATTCGGCCTCAGCCTACTAGCCTCCCAGCCAATTTAATCATGGCTGATGCGGTCACTGTTTCCCCCGCAGATCACTTTCCCAATCCAATTCCGCTTCAAATCCAACCTTGAACTTAGGGATTTGGTTATCAAATTTGGTCGTTAACAGGAATCTGCTGGAATATCAATGGACCAATTATCCGGGCGTGCACCCATCGCGAAGGCTCCGCTGAAGTACAAGTTCAAACTTGGAAAGCCTCTTGTAAACATCTACCTACATAGATGCACCGCTTCCATAAGTGGTACATGCAAGAATCCAACAGAGGTACAGAGATGGTCATGGGCAAATACTCACTTGATTATTTCTTCGATGGAGGTGACCAATTCTTTATCCGATTCGAAGACATATTTGACCTGTACCAGCCGGATGCCCTCGACGTCTCTCTTCTAGCCACACGGGGTTTGTAAGTATCGTTCAGTTATATTTATTTCATTCCTTAGCTCCTTGTATTTAGCCGACTAAAATTCTTTTAAGCGTTGTAGAGTAGCGATCCAATATTGCAACAAGCAAGAATCTCCCAAACATGGATTCATGGACCCAAGAAAAATCAACACAGCGATGGTTGATCAATATCCAGAGCAAATAGAGGATAACATATACAATGCGCTGGTGCAGCACCATTACAAGACGTTTATCCTTCTGCCCTACAACACAGCGTGAGTTTTTTCTACCTTTCGTACCAATTTCAATCCCATGCATACATAAAGTTTCATATGTGTCATCTCACGCAATTTGCAGATTCCACCGGGCTCTGTTCGTAATTGACATGGATCACTCGCGGATCCATGTCTTTGACTCAATAGATAAACCAGAGTCCACGTACGCAAAGATCTTTAAACTGTTAAACAGGTAATGTCATCTTACTTGCTATTGCATATATGCGGTTTTCGGATAATTACTAGCTAACTTTCAACTGCATGTAGGGCATGGGCATGGCTTCGGGTGAATATTCGCGGAAATTGGAAAGATAAGATCACTGTGAGGATGAACTTTCTAGTGAGTAACATGCTCCAAAGTTGTATTGAATCATTAATTTGTTCTAAAATATGAAATGTATATTCAATCTGTCGTCGTTTCTCCTTTAGTGTGCAAAACAGGCGCAGGGGACCAACTTATGTGGCTACTACGTCTACGACTATATTCACCGCTTTGTTACTGAAGTGACAAGTCTCGACGATATAGATGTACGTATAACAGCCATTCATACATTACGTCTCGATTTTTTATTCATTTCATATATTATTTATCGTTTATTCGAATTAATGACAGCTTATGCAAGCAAGAGACAACCTCTCCCATGTGACTTTCATATAAGCTGCTCAAGAAGAATTGATGGGATTTATAAACGAGTAGATCATTGATCGCGCAGGAGAGTTCTACTTTAGTTTGAGTAACATTACCACTGGATCCACAAAGTAGACAATTTTTTGTAATATACAAAATATATGTGGATATTGGATGTGTGTACATATTTTGGTAATATATGTATATATTTCCTTTATTAAGTTCATCTATATGTGTGTAAAATATATATTTATACATATATATGCATGTTGCATATATATATATATATGTATAAATATATATGTGTGTAAAATATGTATGCATAATATATAATTAACAAGATAGCAGCTAGCAGGAAAAAATTTAAAAAAAATAAAAAAAACCTTTAATCCCGGTTGGTAACACAAACCAGGACTAAAGATGGCGGAGCTAGCCACATGACGCCGCCATCTTTAGTCCCGGTTGGTAACAACAACCGGGACTAAATGCATCTTTAGTCCCGGTTATTTCACCCAGGACTAAAGATGTCGATCTACCGCGTGCTTCCTGCTTGGGATCAGCCGCGTGCTTCCTGCTACAGCGATTCTGCTGTGCGGCTACTGCCTACCGCTGCTATCCTGCTGACGATTACCGCGTCTACCTGCTATTGCGTCTGCCGATCAACCGCGCAACTGTTGTCTGCCTGCCTGCCATAGCACCCATCCCGCGACAACGATGACATGTATCTCTTAGTATGAAAATATCCAATCGGTTGAGGTGAGATAGTTAGTTAAGATATTGGGAAGCAATCAAAGAATCCACCATAACAATTTTTGGACAGATACTCTATATCTTTTAGAGAATCTCTAAAAGGCAGATTTAGAGATCTATTTTTTGAGACACCATTGAACATGCTCTAAGTTCAAACTTATTTGAACCAATTAGTAAACATCTTCATACCTTAAAAAGTCTTTTTTTAATAATTTGTACCTAAAAAGTTTTAATACTATTTTCCAACTCATATTCACATTTTCTATGTGTATGTTTTTCAAACGATTAAACAGTATGTGTTTTGCAAAAAACAATTATAGAAGAGTTACTTTAAAAAATCATACTAATTTAAAATTTCTCAAAATTTTTAATTTGTAGTTAATTATGTGTTAATGAGCTACATCATTTTCCGTGTAGAGGGAGAGAGTTCCGAATCGTGAGGCCCACTACTACAGATTTGATTTTTCTGTACGAGGCCCCCAATGGTTTCCAGGCGGGCCATAAGTGGCCACGTCAGGAAAAACCGGTCCCCAGGGGACCGGTTGTCGGACCGCACGAGAAAATGCATTTTCCGTGCGTCCACTTAAGTGATCACACGGGGTATTATCCCGTGCGGTCGCTTAAGTGGAGCGCACGGGATAATGCCATTATCCCATGCGGCCCTCTTAAGCACCCACACGGGATATTGCGCATTATCCGTGCGGCTCACTTAATAGCTCGCACGGAATAATGCATTTTCCTGTGCGGGCAGTTAAGTGGACCGTACACGATGATGCACCATATATATCTGTCCAACCCAACAGTGCCACATTTAATATGATGTTTCTCTCTTCGGAAAAAGGCAATTATAGGGAGGAACGTTTTCAACTCGAATTCTTCAATTGCAATCAATACAAAAGGTAATATGCTTGATCTTCTCTTCCATTTGCTTTCATTTTTAAAAATTTTTATTGGTTGAATGTGAAGATATTTGAACTTTTTTCAACTCAGTGTTTCTCTCTCCAAAAATAGGCAATTTCTTTGGGGAGGTTTTACACTTGAAATCTTCGATTGAAATCAATGTAAAAGGTAACATGCTTGATCATCTCTTTCATTTGCTTCTAATTTTGTAAAATTTCATTGGTTGAATGCAAAGATATTTAAACTTGTTTGAATAGGTCATTTTGAGATATTTTTGTAATTTGTAGGTCAAATATATTATTTTTTGTTTGACCCATTTTTTATAATTAATAGTGTATTAGTATTATTTTTTGTTGTGCATGAGGGTTTAGTTATAAAGTAGGATTTAAGTTTAATTTGTTTATGTAGAAAACACTTGCAAGATAATACTATTTTTTGTTATGATTTTTTTAGATGGATCGCACATGGATGTATGAGACGCGAAAAACTCATCCAGTGTTTATGAGAGAAGCATCAACATTTATTAATAAGGCTAAGGCACACGATTTGAGGGAGAATAGGAAGGATATTTTTTGTCCTTGCGTGGATTGCAACAATCAGAAGATGTGAAAAGATCCGAATGTAATTCTAGGACACATAATTCAGCGTGGATTTGTGGAGGAACAGTTTGGACTTATCACGGGGAATTCGCCGCTCCTGAAGAGATTCCTGATATTTGGTTCGATGAGGCAGAGAATTTTATAATTGAGGACATGTCCCGTGAAATGACGGGTGATTTTGGTGGCTCTTGTTTTGATAATGCAGAGGTTGATATTGATCTTAATCTTGAGGATATGTTGCAGCATGCTGAACCAGAGGTCCTAACAGAGAAAGCAAGAGATTTAAACAATTGGGAGGCGTTGCAAAAATCAACGAAAGATCTTCTGTACAATCAATCAAAGGGATGTGACATGGATTATATAGTGTTGCAGTCGGTGCTAGAACTTCTTAGATTGAAGGCCAGACACGGATGGTCTGATACTAGTTTCAATGACTTGATGGGTCTCCTGAGAGCTATGCTTCCTAAGCCTAACTTGTTGCCAGCTAACACCTATCAAGCCAAGAAATTGATATGCCCATTATCTCTCGGTGTGGAAAAGATCCATACATATATTAATCACTGTGTACTTTATCGCAAGGAATACGCTGACTTGGACAAGTGTCCAACTTGTGGGGCGAGTAGGTACAAAAAGGATAACACTGCCGCCGATAGTGATATTGTCGAACAAAATGCATTGGTCGAGCCAAGAAAAAAGATTCCGGCCATGGTGATGTGGTACTTGCCAGTGAAAGATCGCATGAAGCGATTGTTCTCGAACCCCACCGACGCCGAGTTGATGAGATGGCATCAAGAGGGTCGAAAGACAGATGGTATAATTCGACATCCCATCGATGCTCGACAATGGAGAAACTTTGATTCAAAGCACCTAGAATTTACAAAGGATCCGAGAAATGTCAGGTTTGCGTTGAGCACGAATGGACTGAATCCATTTGGTGACATAAGCAGCTCACACCAGGGTTTGCAATGCCGACGGCATATGCCGTGCCGCCCCTCGGCGGCACAGCGAATTTCGGCGAAATTCACGAAAGCTGGCGGCAATGAACAGTAACAAATTTGAATTTGAATGATTTCATGTGTACTGCAAAAACCACGCAAAAAACGGCGAAAACTACGCGAAAACCGCGCAAAACACGCGAAAACCGTGAAAAACCGTGGAAACCATGAAAATCGTAATTTAAATTTGAACCAAATCGAAATCCACGTTGTGCGTTGTTTTCGCGAAAACCACGCCATATACCATGGTTTTCACGGCAAACATCGCGAAATTTATAATTTTTATAAAATATATATTTTTGTGTTAAAATGATTTTTTTCCAATTTTTGAATTTCCACGAAATTATTTAAACGAAACCGCGGGGATGCCGTGCCGCACCCCGCGAAACGACCGAAAACCACGAAAGTCGGGCTGGCTTTCGCGAAATCGGGAACCCTGGCTCGCACAACACTTGGCCTGTTCTGCTCACCATGTATAACCTTCCTACATGGTTATGTCAGAAGCAAAAGTACATGTTGTTGACTATCCTTATACATGGGCCAAAACAGCCTGGCATCGACCTAGATGTGTTTTTTGAACCTTTGATGGAGGATATGCAAAAAATGTGGGAAGAGGGTCTACGATTGTTTGATGCGTACCGCCAGGAGTATTTTACTCTGCGTGCTATCATATTCGTTACTATAAACGATCTACCAGCCAATTTTTCCCTCTCCGGACAGATTAATGGAAACACCGGATGTCTGATATGTCTTGACAATCGTATATATACCTGACCTCGTCAAAAAAGTTAGTTTACATTCATCATCGTCGTTTCTTACCATAGAAGCATAGGTATTGTGCGATGGCTACCTTTTTTCACAAAACTGTTGAGGAAGGTACTGCCCCCCGAAGCAAAGGATGGTTCCACGGTGTTCAAGCTGACAAAGAACATAAAGGTCGTGTTCGACAAGGGAAAGACAGCTTCAGGCAAGAGGAAAAAAGAAGTGGTAGAAAACACGCTGCCCTTCAAGAAACATTCAATCTTTTTCAAGTACCTGACGTACTGGAAAGACCTGGAGATTCGTCATGCCATCGATGTCATGCACCTCGAGAAAAATGTGTTTGACAACACCATCAGGACTTTACTTGACATCCCTAGTAAAACAAAGGATGGGTTGAAGTCACGTAATGACCTGGTCAATTTGGGCATAAGGACAGATCTCCACCCGATAGAGCTAACGAATGGTAAGATTGAGATTCCACCGGCATGCTACTCAATGACACTAGAAGAGAAAAAAGCTTTCTGTAAATGTCATCGTGGTTTGAAAGTGTCGATTGGATTCTCATCGAATATTCGGGAACTAGTATCAATGAAAGATTTGTCGGTTTCTGGATACAATGCTCACCACTTTCATAAGATGCTTACGGTATTCCTCCCTATCGCTATATGAGCCGTGAAGCCAGTGCACACCAAGGTAGTGATAACAAAGATGTGCTATTTTTTAATCGAGTTTCACTGAAAGTTTTTGATCCAAAAGAATTAGGACCCCTTCAAAAATTCGTAGTCGAGACAGCTTGCCAGCTAGAGATTTTTTTTCTTCCATCATACTTCGACATGATGGAACATCTCATTGTTCATATTACTCTCCAATTATTGAACTTGATCCTCTATACCTACATCAAGTGTGGGCGTACGAGCGATACTTGGCTGTTCTGAAAGGGTATGTTTGTAATCGTGCTCATCCAGAGGGCTCGATGATAGAGGGTTACACAACTTAGGAGGTTGTCGAGTGTAGCCTAGATTATATGAAAGATGCCAGCCCCATTGGGATACTGATGCCTCGACATGATGGAAGGTTATCTGGGAAGGGTATTGTGGGAAGAAAATGCTTCTACGACAATGATTACAAAGCGGTATCAGATGCACACAGCAGTGTTCTTCAACAGCTCGCCATCATTGTGGAGCAAAACATTTCCGAGTTCAAAGCATGCAATCCTAGGCGATCCGACGATTGGGTTTCGAAAGAATAGAAACACAGTTTTCCCCAATGGCTGAAGGATCAAAAGCTACTGTCTGGTGAATCACTTGAGGAAAAAATGATAGAAAGACTTGCAGCTGGCCCAACAAGCCTTGTGACCTCATGGCAAGGGTATGACATTGGCGGATATTCTTTGTACACGAACAACAAAGACAGGAAAAGCTCAGCACAGAATAGTGGGGTTCGTGTCGAAGCGTTGGACGCAACAGGGCAGAAGAAATCTTACTACGGGATCATACAAGAAATATGGGAGCTTGACTACGGTTTAAACATTCAGATCCCTATTCTCATATGCCAATGGGTGAAAGACAGCATGGTAGATAAATTTGGATTTACGTGTGCTGAACAGAGTAAAATTGGACACAAGGATGATCCATGGGTCCTTGCCGGGCATGTTGCACAAGTTTATTATGTGAAGGACCCTTCTGATGAAAAGATGGACATTACTATATCAGGCAAGCAACACATTTTTTATGTGCATTGATATTTCTATGTGCATTGATATTTTTTTAGTTTTATAGTTTCACATGGAATAATAAATAAATGAAATAATTAATATGGTATTCCATAAAATAGAATATACATTAATTAGTAAAATTAAAATGTGATGAATTTATATTAGAATATGTGATGAATTTACATTAAAATATGTGTGAATTTACATTCATTAATAAAATTAATATGTGATGAATTTACATTCATTAATAAAATTAATTTGTGATGAATGTACATTAATTAATAAAATTAATATGTGATGAATTTATAAAACGGGGGCGGTTATCCCGTGCGGGTGGTTTAACGACCTGCCCGGGAAAATCATCTTTATGTGCGAGCCGCTTAAACCGCCTGCATGTAAAGATTATTTTCCCGTGCGGTCGGTTTAAGCAGCTTGCACAGAAAGATGATTTTCCCGTGCGGGCCTTTAAGCCACCCGAACGGGATAGTCCCCGCCTATATAAGCCTCACGCGGGCTCCCAAAATTTCTAAGTCCTCGGTGAAAACAGATCTAGCGCCGCCAGGCTGCCGAAATTTCTAACTCCCCGCGCCAACGACCACCGACCGCTGACCGCCCATCCCTGCGCCCTCGCCGCCCATCCCCCGCGCCGCACTTCACCACGCTGCCGCTAGCCGCGACACCCCTTCACCGCCCGCCGGCCCGCGCCGCCGACTCACGCGCCCTTCACCGCGCCCCTTCACCGCCCCTTCGCCGTCCGCCGCCGACCGCGCCGCCGGCTCACGGCCGCCGCCCCTTCACCGCCGGCCCCATGTCCGGACCGACGCCTCCTCACCGAGCGCCTAAGCCGCTGCCGTCGCCGCTTCACTAAGGTACAATGCCTGCCCTGCTAGTGAATATTTGTGAATGAATGGATTGATGGATGGATGAATGAATGAATGAAAGTGAATGAAAGTGATTTTTGTGAATATTTGTGAATGAAAGAATGAATGGATGAATGAATGATTTTTGGTAATTTTTGTGAATATTGTTGTGAATAAAAGTGATGGCTACATTGTTTGATGAATTATTTCAGGAAACTTTTGTGTAACAAATTGTTTGATGGAAAATTTACGAGTTCATGTTTGGTTGCATGCCAAGTGTTCGACGAAATAGCCACAAGGGTTAGAATTGGCTAGGGTTCTAAAAATTTGTAAAATTAAGTACTAGTAGCAGCAGAGTAGTAGTAGTAAAAGTGATGGATATAGTGTTTGATGATTTAGTTAATGTTTGATGAATTTTTGATATAACTGTAAAATGGACTGTTATTTATTTGATGGAACTATAGTTAATTTTGATGGAAATGTAAAATGGACTGTTATTTTTTTTGATGAATTTTGTTGATGAATTTTTTGATGTGAAATAGTTGCTGTGATTTTTTTATGTGAATTAGTTGATGTGAAATAGTTCATGTGAATATTTTTGATGAATTTTAGATTTTAGGATTTTCCTACGGAACGACCTACAAATCTAATCTCTCTCTCTCCTCTCCCTCTCCTCGGTCTCTCATCTCTTCCCCTGCCTCTATCTCACCTTTGCTGGGGAATGCGATGAGAGTAGCTAAGGGAGCTTCAAGTTAAAGGGGCACAGGCAATTCCAATATCAGAGACCCCTAGACCAAATCGTCAAATGTATGCATATGTATAACTTACATTTGACGATTTGGTCTTGGGGTCTCCGATAGTGGAATTGCATGTTCCCTTTCAACTTCATGCTCCGATAGTGGATATAGTCTTGTTTTCTGAGAGCAAAAAATATAGTATTTTAGAAGTTAAAATATAGTCAATATAGAAAAAACCTAAAGAGAAGAAGAAGGAAAAAAATATAATTTAGTGTTAAGCACGTGCAGAAATAAGGAATTATTTTGCTCGATGATGAACTGGAGCCATTCAGACATGTTGCAAACTGCAACATCGAAACACGGTTCGAATTATTTAGGCGTGTTGAAGGCTAAGTGGGAAGCGAAGGTTTCTGCATTGTCCTAAAGGTCAAAACGGAAGCCTTCTACTTCCCACCTTACCTACCACAACACCTCATGCTACTACAGATATAGTCTTGTTGTTCTGAGAGCAAAAAATAATACATTTGATAATTTTGAGTAGTTTACTAAACTTTACGATCAACTTTCTTTTAGGGTAGAAGGAGACTGTCCCTGTTTTATCATAGTTGATGAATTATTTTGCTCAATGATGAACTGGAGCCATTCAGACATGTTGCAAACTGCGACATCGAAACACGGTTCGAATTATTTAGGCGTGTTGAAGGCTAGGTGGCAAGTGAAGGTTTCCGCATTGTCGTAAAGGTCAAAACGGAAGCCTTCTGCTTGCCTCCTGACCTACCACAACGCTTCATGCTATTACAGATATATTCTTGTTGTTCTGAGAGCAAAAAAAATAATACATTTTATAATTAAGAGTAGTTTACTAAACCATTCCTTCCGAGGAACTATCGACTCCCCTCATTCACAAATCTCACAAATTGTGTTATGAACAACCGTAGATCAAATGTTGAACAAGAAACCTCCCTCCGAGGCACCCAACGTCGAACCAACGCAAGAGGCTTCGAGCGAAGGCACATGGCAGACACCAAGCGATCCTTTCGAGATCGAAGTTACGCCAGCACCACTAGTTGAAGAAGACCCCGACTACATCCCTATCGAGCAAGCAGTAAGTCGAGCCATAGTGCAATGAAC
The DNA here is from genome assembly GCA_019925245.2 of Oryza australiensis. Lineage (NCBI taxonomy): Eukaryota > Viridiplantae > Streptophyta > Magnoliopsida > Poales > Poaceae > Oryza > Oryza australiensis. The sequence goes on from JAIFGZ020000792.1 coordinate 902,708, forward strand.
TAATCCGTCTCCCTCTCGGTCGCGTTTAACATTTTCTGATTTATGTACAGAAGGAAACAAGGTGCCGCTCAAAAAGAAAGGCTGCCAAGTCTGCCGTCATAGCCGAAGTCGAGACGGACACAGCAACGTCCGGTCCGGAAGAAACTGACATGTCCGCGAGCGCTGGAGGACGCCAAAAGAAAAGATGTGGTCAGAGAAGTAAGAACCAACCCCCAAACGAGACATATTACATCACCTCTCTGAATCAGGATGTGAAGCCAGTGGAGCCCAAGGTGGCAATGACAAAATTTAGCATCACTTGTGGGGTACTGGCAAAAATCCACAGACCTTTAAATGTAGATTCCTGGGAGCAGGTGGATGACAACCTAAAAAACTTTATGTGGAATGAGTTGCAGAAGTAGCTTGTATATCCGCCTGGTTCAGAGCTCTAGGGAAAGAGTTTGCCTTGAAAACGATGGCGCATCGGTGGAGGCAGTGGAAATCGGACATGAACACTCACTACATGCAAAAGAACAAGTCTCCATTCGAAGAATACGATGGTATCACGCCCACCGAATGGGATAGGTTCGTGACGAAGATGACAAGCCCTAAAGCCTTAGCGCGGAGGAAAAGGATGTCTGAACTAGCGGCTACAATGGCCACGTAGAGAAGTGGCGAGCAACCGAAGAAAATTTTGCCGCCCAAGGCAAGCCCCTGCTTCTAGATGCACTAAAGGAAAGAAGCAAAAGCTGGGTTTGGGCACGGAGCATGGGCCAAGTCACCGACGAGGGAGAGATCCTTTTCGAGGATCCGGATATCGAGCATGTGACAACTAGTCTTAAGGACATTGCGGAGAAAGAGAAGACAGGGAAATTTATTGCCAAGAGGGAAAATGATCAGTTGACAGCTGCATTGGGCAACCCCGAACATTTTGGACAAGTAAGGGGTCTATCGTCAAGGACGAGTTGGAAGGAAGGGTTTCGTGAGGAAGCTACGAGTTACAAGAAACCGGACAGGTACAAACAAAAATTGGAAGAGAATATAGCAAAACAAGTTGAAGAACATTTCTACTCTCTTGTTGCACAAAATAGCCAAGCCTTCCCACACTTGTTTCAGCAATCCGAAGAACCAATAGTACAGATGCCCAGTAGCGTCCTGTCAGTTGACACCGCACCTTATCCAGTAGATAACATAACTGCTCCGACGTCATGCAGCCTGCTCGTGCCAATAGGAAGGGATGAGCAAAGAAAGGAGGTGGGTACAGGACTTGCTATACCAGGGCGTGAATTTCACAACACGCCAATCCCTGAGGAATTGCAAGGGTGCAAGTGGCCAAGGTGCATGCAGAGCATAATAGCTTAAAGCTAGATATTCTAGCACCGAAAGGGATAGAATTGCTTGGGGACACGGTGAATCAGTTTATACTATGGCATCGACGAGATATCCTGCTGGTCGGTCCACAGCCAGCATCCCCAATCCTGTCAGTTCCTCAGATTGCTGCTGCGCCTGCACCGCCTTCTCCACCAGGGCCAGATTCACCACCTAATGGGCCTGCTTCCCCACCTCCCTCCTTCCCTAAACCAAAAGGTCCTGATTCGCCACATCTGTCAGCCCCTGAAGTCACCGCAGAACAACCTCCAACCGATGTACAAGATATTCATCAGTCTCCTCCGACACCACAGTCAGCATTGCCGCTAACTGAAAGGTCTCTTCTGAAAACCACAAGTCTTCCAAGTCCGAGCAAGCTTGAACCTTGTCGGCTTATCCCAAAAATGGTTAGATTAACCTATGATAAGAAAGAAATGACCGTATACGAGGAAAAGTTAGAGTTTTAGGCTTTTAGGGGGAGAGCGCCAACTGACAAGAAGCAAGATGAAACTCCAAAGTTATCGGATTCACAAAAATCGGTGAAAAACCAAATGGAGGACCTGCAAAACTGGACTTCCGACGAAGTGCCAACAAAGTACGAGTACAGGAAGCCGTTCCTACCGTGGAACATCATGGAAGACATGCCCTGGAAAATGAGGCTGATGCATGACTGGTACCTAAAGGCGACCAAAAGGGCCTCGCATTGATTACTGTGAAGGTCCCGGATCACGCTTTCATCAGTAGACCAAATGGGATACTGGTAATCGATTTCAATGACCTTCACAAATTATTCAAGATGGAAAAATGGATATAAATCTCGTTGCTATGTTTTGCCTATAAGTCAATCATATTTAATGTCATAAATGAATTTGTTTGCAAACTAACTTTTGATAAATTACCCGCTGCATTACTTAGGATGCAATTCCACGACGCGGAAAGCAACCATCCAATAGGATACATTAACCCAACAAGAATTTGTTGGACGGAACACACCGTTAATATTTGTGCAGATTCTGCTGAGCTCAAAGGTAAAACGAAGTCCCAAAAAGACGCGATCATCAAAAAATGCACAAGGAGAAGATGGTCGCGGTAGCACTGTACTTGAGTAGATCGATGCCCGAGCACAAAGACAAAAATATCCTCATGGTCCCTTATGCGATGCGGTACGTAATACTCTTCCGTACAACTAATATTTTACTACGATATCACCTACAATTAACATATCTTCTTCGCAACGATCACTACATACTTTTTTTGCATATCCGCAGGACCACTTGGCCGTAGTGCTGTATCCGACACACTACAATGAGGATACGTTCAAAGAGTTTCTTGTTTTGTTAAATTTGTAGGTACTGTCATGCACCATTTAATAAGTATTGTATGTTGTTACTCTCGAAGAAACAATTGACTCAACATAGAGCACACAGACATTACGTTAGACACGGTGGACTGGTCAATAATCCATAAAAGAAGAAGCTTCTCGTGAAGACACGATGGCCGGTAATTACATGTCCACTATATGCTGACATTTTATACTGTGTTTAATTTGAAATATTGACATACATTGTCAGGGTCGACCCTCAGACCTCTCATTATGTTTGTGAGTTGAAGAGAATCACTTCAAATCAACTAACATACATAAAGAAATATCCGTTGCCCCGAGAGAAAGTTACATGAGACATTGCTGGGCCTATAGCCTGCCAGTCAACTTCAGCCTGATATGTGCCCGTCAAATCACTTGAAGGCGACGACCAGATGTGTTACACATTCAGGAGACTTGACAAAATGGCTAAAAGATCTACAACATCTCAAATAACCTTAATTCTTACTCATGTGAATCTAGTTCCCAGGATGTGCACTAGATTCACACTTTCATCTCAAGCATGGATATATATAGCAAATACATGTAAGTTATATAGAAAATAACTTAAATAATTACCTCTACTTAATTATTACATAGGCCGATCAGCCAAATAGATAAAATTAAATCAGAGAACAACGGAAGCTTGACTACCTATTTCACAAGCACACCGACTAGGGGTTTACCCCGTTAAGTTCAGTCCCTAGAAGAAGCAGACGAATACCCGCATCACTCAAAAGACTAAGTCTAAAAAAACCTACAAGCAAAATGGGTATTTTAATAGCAAGAGTCAGTATATTATTAGAAATAATATACTGGCAAGCACACAATCAATCCTACATACATGAAGGCTCTAAGTCAAAGGTAGGCCATTTGTAGTCTCAATTTTCAGCCGAAAGCTAATTTTAGTTCGCAATTCTTTTACAAAGGAGTTAACAATTCAATTAACAAAGACAAGTTTTAAGTTTCATCATTAATTTAATTATGATGCCATCATACACATTATCTTCTCATCCTCCATGACAACGAGTTACATCATATCACCACACTCACACAACTCAACACATTTTTCTAAAGAAACACATGCTCACATTTTTAAAACAATTGAGAGACTATACTCATGACACTTCACCAAAGCACTCTTGACCATGAACATGGCTAATCGATTAGTTTTAGAAAACTCTGCAGAGTTTGTACAACATTACCCATATGATATGAACACTCTAGTTTGTTTTGAGTTTGCAAGACTCCAACACACTCTTCATGTTGAGTGTGATCTAGAGGTCATAACGAAGCCTTTACACTACTTAATTTCTAGCTTTGCACCAGCACGACATGTGTTCCTCCATCCAAGGCATACTGGAATATAACCTAGAACCGTCAAGTAGCGTGGCCCCGTCTTAAACTTGAGGCTGTGGTAGTGGACATGACAGGAACCCACCCATGTGACACAATATCGTTGTATTGGACAGACTTAGTCGCCTAAACTACTGCTTCGGGGTAAATAGGAAGTTCATCTGGGTTATCCGAACCCATACTCACCACGCCTACCATAATGCAAGGCTAGGTGCTAAGTAGATTATTCAGCTTAGGTCATCCCATACTAACACATGTAGATGTATGGTTAACTTTAATTGGTGACATAAGTTCGGTCCTTATGGACTCAGGCAAACACTCCCCCTATCGGCAATGCAAATACATTAATTGCATATCACTTACCGTCCAAGTCAAAATCATATTTTTACACATTTTGGTTCGCAAATACTCATTCTTTTAAACCCATTTCAGCAAGGGCACACTTTAACAAAAACTCACATCTTTAATATAGATGGAATGAGCATTGGCAAAATTCTAAGCAAGGCTAAGCAAGTGGTTGCATAAATCATGTATAAACCCATCCGAGCACAAAGGGTGTACTTTAACCAATTCTAGGGGTACAATCAGCAAGAAAATCAATTACTCAAAGGAGAAAATGCAGCAAATTAGGTCATAACTACCATAATCAATTTTTAAATATCGATATAGCCTAAGTTCACATGCAACTTTGCAAACAAATATTTTCATCCCTCAAAACATGGGATTCAATGTGTTCAAAGGAAAGGAGGGGAAGAACTTGCCTTGATCTGTAGAAATGTTGACACCTAATACACTCCTTCACCGTTTATGCAATTATCTAGATAAAATACACGATATGCAATTAAACACCGAAATATGCGAAAAATTCAAAATACTCTAAAATGCATGATTTTTATACATTGAGTATTTACTGGTCTCTAATGATTTTAGGTGAAAGAACTTCTAATTTATCTTATTCCGTTTAGGAGTTATGGATTTTAGAATTTTAGGTGAAAGAACTTCTAATTTATCTTATTCCGTTTAGGAGTTATGGATTTTAGAAGTTTACTTGGTATATGGTAGTATTTTATTAGGTAGTGTTCTAAAATATTTTTGTAAAGCGATTTTTATTAGGTTTAACATCTCAGAAGTGTAGAGGGTTGTTTTATAGGACTAACACATTTGGTTCCATAATTTTTAGGGTTAATATTAAACAAGTTATTACGTGTTCTAGGCCCATAAGACGCTATAGGCGCATAACTTAAAAATTATAGGTACAGAGCATTGGTTCTTGTTTTATTTAGGTGAATGAAAAGATAAATTTTGGTTGGCTAAATCATCTTTAGTCCGTAAGCCGTGTAGAGGATTGTTTTATAGGACTAACACATTTGGTTTCATAATTTTTAGGGTTAACATAAATTTTCTATGTATTAAACAAGTTATTACGTGTTCTAGGCCCATAAAACCCTATAGACGCATAACTTAAAAATTATAAGTACAGAGCATTGGTTCTTGTTTTATTTAGGTGAATGAAATCCATAAGCCCATGGTCCTCAATTTATAACTATGGATGCTCTACTCTAGACTAGTTATATCTAGACTAGTTATATATTGTATTATTCCTAGAGCTTATTTCATAAACTAAATGCATCAAGTTTTCTAGTAATTGAGGATGAGCCTAAGGCTCCTCTGGTTTACCAAGTTTTAATCAGATTTATTCTGGAGCTAAGGTGCATGTATATATTTATACCTATTAGCACCTATTAGCACCTAGGTTATCTTTGTAATGTTTACTATCATATTTGCTACATGAGTGGCTATGTTCTTTTTATGTTCTTTTTACCTAGTGGAAGTTCATTACTTGTTGGTTTAATAAAAACTTGATTCATTCAAAAGGATTAAAAATAAATTTTTTACAAATTTTACAAGTTGAGATGTGACATAAGTTATTTCTTCCTTATTTAAATGTTTAAGGGGTTTTACTATACAGAAATCATATGATTTTATTTTATATTTTAAAAGTTTATGTGAAATCATATGATTTTATTTTATATTTTAAAAGTTTATGTTTTGGTAGTTCTACAGAACTTGAGTTTACTCCTTTAAAAAGGTAAAAAGGAGTTAGAATGAATTTTAGATAAATTCTTAAAGTTTAGCTTGCTTTTAATTCATTGTTTTCTTAATAATAGTTTTAAAAGCTTTTGGCTCGAAGTAGTTATATATTTCTATTTTTCCTAATCATAGAGTGTGAATTGAGTGTGAATTGAGGAATCTATATGATTTAAGTTGGTCAAAAATATATTAAATTGAATTTTCTATGTATTTTATAAGTTTGTGCAATACCTATGCATGACTTTCCTTATTTAAATTTTTGAGACTAAATTTGCACTGTAAGTGCTAAGTTTTATAATGCTAAATTTAAATTTTTGAGACTAAATTTGCACTGTAAGTGCTAAGTTTTATAATGCTAAATTAAAGTTCATCATATCGAGCGTTCACAGAAATTCATTTCATCCCAAAATGAGTTATATTTTATATGGATTTTAAAAGTTGATGTTGAAAAGATATTGCTTTGACTAATTTCTTTTATATTTCCAATTTAGAAATTTATGGGGTCCATAGGTCGCCACTTTGCAAAAAGGCCCCTGGAGTCCTTGAATTAGGACCCGAGGACCTTAGCACGTGCTGAACCAAACTATATTAAGAGTCCTTGATGTTTTCACATATTTACGTATAGGTCCTAGGTCCACATGTCATAGGGAGGCATTCTTACATTTAAAACCCTATATGTTTTAAACTCTCTGCTAATCAAGGTTAACAGGGCTTAATCCACACGGGCCCACATGTCATACACCGTGTTCATATGAATAAACTAACAAGTTTTCGCGCTCTATTCACCTGGGCCCACATGTCGGCAAGACGACGGTGAAACAGGAACAGGGAGCGGCGACCCCGGCGAGCTTGACGGCGGCGTCGGCGGTGAACCGGGGCACGTGGGGTGATGCGGCCAAAGTATAAAACATGTGCCAGCTTCTTGCGCACCCTATGGTGGTGGTATCATTGCCGACGATGGCCGGAGTCGTGCTGGCGGGGTCTGTGAGCAGCGACGGCTTCACGGCTGCGGTGCAAAAATCGTCTTGAGCTCGGTCCGGCCAAATTGATGCATCCATTTGCTTTGCTGGGGTACCGAGGTGCTTACCCGAAGTTGCGCGTGGGCTGGCGAGGTCCGGGCAGCGCCGGTAATGGAGAAGACCTCCCCGGTGGCGGTGCTTCGCATCGGGCCAACGGCGTTGGGTTGATCCAGTACATGTATGGTGAAAAGGAGGCATGCATGAGGCTAGTAAGGTCCTAGAGAGGCTACATGCGCAAGGAATTTGATTGAGGCTCACCAGAGAAGGAGGGATTGGTGATGGTGATAGGCGGCCGGAGTTGAAGAAGACGATGTCGATCTCCATGCTCGCTGCGTCATCGATTGGGGTTCTTGGGGCTTATGCAGAGGAGGTTGTGGTGATGATGATGGCGCGGTGGCTCGGCCTTGGCTTCATCCGATCGATGGGAACGACAATGATGTCTTGGCAGCGGCGCTCCGGAGCATGCTCTAGGACGTCCGAGAGCACGGCGCGTTCCCGACGATTAGCTGCATGATTTCGGATGAGATTAGCGTGGATGGGATCGGCATTGAGAAAGGATTGAGGAACACAAGAGGAGTGGACACGACCGTGGCTCTTCCGCGACGGCGGTCTTCATCTTCCTCATGGCCAGCGACGGAGATGGAGGTGAATGGAGATACCAGTGCTTTCTCTCTCGACTTGGTCTTCACAGAAACGAAGTAGAGGAGGAGGCGATGCAGATAGGGGTCATATGGACGAGCTCAGCGCCGGACACATCCCGGCCACGCGTCGAGCACGCCGGCGACACATCCTCCCACACTCTCTCTCACTGATCTCACGCGTTCTTGGTCGGTCAGGGGTTTGGCACAGGGCAAGAGCGAGCCAATGTGACTACCAAGCGGGTCCAAGGCGAAGGGGGCAAGGCTGGGGTGAGAGACATGGGTACAAACTCAAGTACAGTTGATTTTTTTTGGAATTTAGGAATTATTTCTCTCCCCTATTCTTTGTAGCTTAATTATTTAATCTCTGATCATGATAAATTTGTGTAAATTTTTTTGAGGTAGATGATCATTCCTAGGTTTCATTTTTTTGTTGCATTCAAAAATCATTTGTAGATTGTTCTCAGAAATTAAATAAAGATATGGTATTTCGAGAATTGTTTGAATTTTTAGGGGGCCTAAATAGTGAGGAAAAATTCTGGAAAATTGTATTTGTTCATGGTAATTAACCTAGTATTTGAATAAATTATCTTACATGTGCAGTTATATGCATTTTAGTTATCTTTTAGAATAGATGTGATTTTAGCCGATAAAGGATATTAATTTGTCCAGTATTCGACTGTATTGTCCAATTTGTTTGGGGCTTCAAGCCCAGCTATTAAATGTAAAAAAATTATATTTGATTTTCTCATAGCCTTTTGCACTTTTATGAAATTTTTTCATGATTTTATCTAATATAGATTATTCTAGAAAATTAGGATAATCCTTCCTAGGTTTAGATGTCTACCCTATGTGCATGCACCTATTATATTCTTTGGGTTCATATTAACTTTCTTCTTGGGTTGGGGAGGTGAACTTTGAATTGTATTTTTAAGTTCACATGCTAGCACCCAAATTAGCTGTAGATTTGTTTAGCAGATTTTTAATCTTATGGGCTATGCTTATGAGTCCTATTATGAAATGCGAGTTCAAAATCCCAAATGCACAAAAGTACTCAAGCCAAAGCATGCATTATGCACTTATGTTTGATGGCTTTTATATTCTAAGTCAAGAATGGAAAAGTTTTAATTTGTTCTCAAATTTTAATCATGCAAATAGGTTGAAGTTCTTTAACCTAAGTTAGAAAAATAAAAAATTTTGGTTCTCAGATTTGAAAAACTTTACTTTTATTTTGTTTGGACAAAATTTCTTTGACCCTAGGATTTGGGTATGTGACATATGTATACAATTTTATTTAACACAGTGTTATAAGCAACCACCAGGCACTAACCTATCTGGCTCCTACATGAACGAGATGCTTAGAATCTACGGGAGATACACTACAAAGTTTGAAGAAGTAAGTTGAGAGAAAATTTCTTTTTACACGTTAAGATGAATAATTTTTCTATCTATATCAATGTGTATTCCTTCTTAAATAGATCGAGGCCGTTCCAGTTGTTGCGAACCGGTTCGACAATCGAACCATGCTCAACTTGGTTGCAGATATTTGCCACTTCATCCGCCGAGATGTCTGCAACCATTTGGACGATTTCTACGATCCGGAGAAAGAACTTGTGACAGACGATAAATTCAAACTCTCTACGATTTCTACGATCCAGAGAAAGAATTTGCGACAGACGATAAATTCAAACGACTTAGAGAGTGGGAAAAAAGACCATCTGTAATCATTTCTAATTAAGTCTATTTTTTATATGCTTCGAACTATTTAAATTGCGAAACGAAACATGATATGTATATGAACATGCATGATGTATACATTTATATCTTTTTATGAGAAAATAATAAGTAAATATCTTTTATTCTTGTGCGAATATATATACATGCATCTCGATCGATCAATATTATTGAGCGAGAGAAGAGAGGAGGGAGAAGGACAGAGAGACAGGATGAGAGAGGACTAATAAAATATTGACCCAATACATGCATCGCACATGAAATAATACACACAGGAAGAGCAATCTTCATGTGCTGTCAACTTAACTAACCACACGTGAAAATTGATTATCCCGTGCGGTCGGGTAAAATGGCCCGCACGGGATAATCGATCTTCCCGTGCGGGCTGCTTAAGCCGATCGCACGGGATAATCGATCTTTCCGTGTGGTTGGGACGTCCGCACGCGAAAATGGTCTTTTCCCATATCATTTCGGACGTACGGACAGGCTTTCCGCATGAAAAATTGTCTTTTGGCCCACACACAAAAATCGATTCTGCACTAGTGACCATGACTCAGCTTTGCGAGATGCTGAGACTGTGACTCAGCATTGCGAGATGCGAGGCCGTGACTTATTACCAGGGAATGCATAGTATAGTTATATATTCAAATATAGATAATATACCTATTATCCTGGTATAAGATAGTAAAATTTGTTTCAATTAATAGATTATGCATGTCACTGCGTACTAGCTAGCTACCTATACGTGTGTGACAAATATAAGGTGAAAACATAGATACCATTTATATGAAGTTATGAACACTAGAGCTATAGAATTTAACTTGCATAGTTTATTTTTAAAATACTTGCATTGATACACCGTCAGACAGTGGATTGCTGATTTATGATAACATTTTAAGTTGTCATATTTAGTTTCATTTCGAGACCTACCCTGAACATACATGCATGCGGGTCCTTAACAAATGCTAGCTTCTGCGATCCAGGTACAGGTAAGATCTAGGTATTGCGGTCATAGAGGTGTGATCTAGAAATAGTGAAACTTAGAACTTTGACATAATCACTTTTATTTACAATTGAATGAAAGTATATATGGGACCTGATGGTGTATTGTACATACCCAATCATGGAATATATATTATACAGTGTCGGTGTGATGCTTCGTTGATACTCAAGCACCTCGGAACCCGTGGTGTTCTTTAAATTAAAATACACGAAAAAATACTAGTGCACACGCAAAAAATTAAAAGAGACACACCCTGTCTTTTGTAGCCGATTGAAAGACACATTAAGAAAAAAATTGACTGCACTAAAACACCAAAACCAAATGAAAGAAGCCTTGAATCTTGTTCTTTCATTGTCCTGTACAACGTGCTTGTTGCCTGCATTTTGAAAGTAATTTCATGGAAATACAACTTGAAGAACATCAATTCTCGAAGACAAAATTTATCTTGTCTGCCAAAATCAATCACAACAATTTGAAAAGCTCATAGCACATGCATACATGCAGGTATTTTTTTCTGCGCACATCCAGCGGCGAAAGACGCTTGTATGGCAGGCAAAACCGGCAGCAGTCGACCTCCCCCGCGTGGCTGCCCATGTGAGCCAATGAGCCCAATCGTTATTATCGTGATCTTTCTCTGGTTCAGTCGTTACATCGTGAAATCAGCACAGTAGCTACCTGGCATTCTCACATCTCATGAGCCATTCCAATTTTTTTTTTGACCGGAAAGGACTGGGGAAAGATCCCCGGTAGCGATCAAATTTTATAGAAAGAGAGAGAAAATGTTAGGGATACAACCTGTTATATTTACAATTCCAGAAGTAAACAAAGCAAAAAAATACATAGAGAGCCTTGAGCTGAGCGGAGGAGAGGAAAGTAAACAAAATCAAACAAAATCAGCTAAAGGCATCAAGCCAAGCATAAAAAGAAGATTTAAGGTCTTCCTTGAAGCAAAACGCTTGGAGATAGCACTAGTTTTAAAAATTGTCCTTCCACATCACATGAGTTGGTGATTTTCTGTGAAAAACTTTGTCATTTCTTAATTTTCACATCTTCCATGCTACTATCAAGATTATCTTCGCGGAGAAGGGCAACGTGTTTGTGGAAATTTCTTTTGCGATTCTGGCCATATGGCTCAAACTGCTATCCCAGTATATGTAGCTATGTCCAGCAGCGCACGCGAAAGGGCACCAGAAGAGCAAATGATCAATTGTTTCTTCGTCTTTATTATTGCACATAACACAATTGTTTTCCTTGACATTCAAGTGTTTTCTTTGTAGCATTGACTTTGTATTCAACCTGTCCACCAGCAGAAGCCAAGCGAAGAACTTTATACGCGGTGTACACTTGGCATGCCAAAGAATCTTGAAGCAGGGATGAGAGTCCAAATAATTGAAGATATGGTAATAAAATTGTCGTGAGGGTATTTACTTCCCCATACCGATGTTCACAGGTCCTTGGAGTGCTCATCATTAGGAATATTTTGTAGCTGTCCCTGCAGGTCTTCCAGTTCCTGGAAATCTTAATGTGACAGAGGGAGGTTTAGAATACTCTCCAGATCATGGGCTTGCATAATTTCGCCCACCGAGGCTGACTTTTTCTTAGCAAAAGATATTAGATGAGGATGCGTATCTAATATGACCATGTTGTTCCAACTGTCTTCCCAAAAGCAAACAGATTGCTCCCCTCCTATCTGGCATCTTGCTATCGATCTAAAGATATCATTAAGTCTAAGGATATCTTTCCACCAAAAGGACCCAACTTCCCTAACCGCATGTGGGACTTTAGATGAGTAGTATTTGAACCAGATCAATTTAACCCATGGTATCTCTTCTTGATTGTAGAATTTGGAGAGTTGATTGAGGAGGAGAGCATCATTTTGAAGCCTTAAGTTCACCACTCCTAATCCCCCTTTCAGCTTGGGCTGCATAACCAGTGACCCGGCAGCCAAATACTCTCCTTTTTTGTTTGAATCATTTCCTCTCCAGAGGCATTGTTTGTGGGCTCTATTGATGGCATCAATCACTCCTCTTGAAAGCTTTATTGTGCACATTGCATAAGTGGTTATCGGCGTAATAACCGAGTTGACCATTTCTAGGCGGTCGGAGTAAGAAAGCCAAGTGGCACACACTGATAGCCATCTTTCTACTCTATCCATCATTGGTGTCAAAACTTGCATTCTTGGTTTTGTTGTGCCCATTGGTAAACCCAGATAAGTGAAGGGCACGAAACCCACATCATAGCCGAAGGTATTAGCTAGGAGGTTTAGTTTCTATTGGTCAACATTGATTGGATACATGTGTGACTTCTTGTTGTTGACCTGTAGGCCGGTGGAGATCTGAAAACTCTGAAGCAGAGCCTTGAGGAAGAAAAGTTGCCTTGGATCTGCCTGGAGAAGCAAAATTGTATCATCGGCATACTGGATAATGGGAAAATCTTCTATCGGTTGGGGGATGGGCAGCTGGAGCAGTCCAATCTGTCGTGCTCTGTTTACTAGAACTTGAAGTAGCTCAGCAGCCAAGACGAAGAGGAGAGGGGAGAGTGGGTCTCCTTGGCGAACCCCACGTATACATTTGAAGGTTTTACCAGGAACCCCATTGAGTAGGATCGCTGAAAAACCTGAGGAAAGGATAGTTTGAATCCAATTAATCCATTTGGGAAGCCCATGCATGACATCATTTGGATGATTGCCGAGTGCTCAACCATGTCAAAGGCTTTCTCAAAGTCAAGCTTGAGGATTACTATCTCTCTTCTAGATTGTTGTCATTGATTGATGAATGTATTCATAGCTCCAGGGCAGGCAATCATGTATTGATCTTGTTCAGATGAAGCTATATTGGTTTTGATGTATAATTCTGAGGATGACAGCCTGAAGCCTGTCTGCTAGGATTTTGGTTAAGATCTTGAGGAAGGTGTTCATAAGAGAGATCGGGGCAGAAAATCACTAACTATCTCTGGATTATCCTTCTTAGGGATGAGTGTAACATACGATGTGTTGATTGGCTCAATGCCAATGCTCTCTTCTTGAAAAGCATCACACAGAGAGTAGAAGTCCTCCTTGATAAGGTGCCAACATTTCTTCAATAAAATAACCATTAAAACTATCCGGTCTTGGTGCCTCATCACATGGCATTTTCTTTATAACCAAGTCCATTTCTTCATCTGTGAGGGGCACAGAGAGTGAATCTAAATCTTGCACTTGTGATATCCAACTTTGAAGATCAAAGACCATAATCGGGCCCGAAGTGGTTCCCATACAATTCTTGAAGGCCGACCAAAGGAGCCCTGCCTTTCCTGCATGTTCTTGGACCCAAATTCCACTATCATTCTTGATCTAGGATATGGTGTTTCTTCTATACGAAATTGTGGCCATACTGTGAAAGAATTTGGTACACTCGTCTCCCAGCTTTATCCTGTTGACAGTGTATCTATTCTTCCAGTAGATATTCTTGCATTGAAGCCAGAACTGAAGCTGCTTTTTGACCGCCTTTCTTAAGTTGGATTCTGGGTTGTAAAGCCCTCTTCTGTCCTCTAGGGAATCCAAGAAGCCGATGACTGAATTATAGATATTGATAAGGAGTTTGAGGTTGGAAATATTCTTGCTCCAATTTTTTAAACATGTCCTCAGGGCCTTGAACTTTGCTGAGATGTTCTTTGCTCTGTCCATTTGACTTGGAGTAGAGGACCAACAGTCTGCCACCGTACCCATGAAGTCCTCTTGTTCAACCCAATAATTTTCAAAGAGAAAAACTTTAGCCTTGGTGATGAGGACATCAATACTACCGATACATCCACGCCTCCACACGTACAACTTCATGGCCCAATAACCGCGCTCGTGCACGTCAACTCAACCATCGGGTGAGTTCATTCTTAAGTTTATGTTCCTCTTCTTTATACCCTGGAGGCGCGTGCACTTTCGTTTTACTCAGGAACGATGGAGAGGATCCAACGGGAAGAGGATTTGCGCGGGGTGGATTCGGACTGCAGCACAGTGCCAAGTTCTAACGGCCGCCACGACTTCATGCAAACTCCGATTTGGGCGTGCAAGTACTTGATGGAAAGGTTATCAAGTCTACTTTCAAATGGATCCAGCCCCATGTCAATATCTGTCCTGGAGCGGCCGCAATTGTCCTTTTTTTCTACCGAGTGTTTTCTGTCTTTGGTGCTGCGTCACCTCTTTTGGCCCAATGGGCCGTGTATCAAGTTGGGCCCATTAGGGGCGTGTCCTAGGGTTTAGCACGACTCCGGCACCCCTGTGGTCGTCTCTCCCCTCTACTTAATCCTTCAGCCGCCACCAAGAAGGGCGGGTTTTGTTGATTAGAGTTAGCCTTTTGCTACTTGCACACAGCACGCGTGTCGGCTAGGCCGTCCGTCTGTTTGTCTTCGGAACCCCACCATATCGTGTATTCTTGAATCTTTCATCTTAATATATAGCAATTTCAGTGTTGTTTTACTTGTTCTTGCTTATTCTTCGATTGCTTGCAGGACGAGTGCCCTAGTGGCTGGGTTGTCGCGCACCGCAAGATCACGTCAACCATCGGAGACGGTGTATCGGTTGCTAAGGCGCATCGTCCTTGGACGGTTGTAGTCGGGCCGTGAACGTCGCCTCCGTTCCCCAATCGAGTTATCCTCCACCTCTCATCGAAAGATCGGGACTAAACCCTAGCGGGATCGCATCACTTGGGGATGTCAGTGCTAATAGCAATCTTACAAGGGATGTGATCCGAGGTGATCCTTGCCAAAGGGATAACAGTGGTGTTGGGGTAATCTACCGTCCAGTTTGTTCAGAAGAAAAAATAGTCCAATTATTCAAGCAATGGATCAACTTGCATATTACTCCAAGTATATGCTCTCCCTTTTATCGGAACCTCAACCAAACCTAGGTGACCAATCGCATCATTGAAGATCAATGTGTCCATAACGTTGCCCCCCGGTTTGCTTCTATTATTGAGGGATCTATAAAAGTTAAAATCCCCTAAGAAAATCCAATTATCATTATCCTCGATATTATGGCTTTTGAACCAGGAGATGAATTCTGAGCGAGCGGGATCATCACAAGGGCCATACACGGTTGTCATTTTCCAAGACTGAAGACTGTGCACTGAGTTGAAGGAGACAGAGATACTGAAGGATTATTTATCAAACACCATCCAGAGAGAACATTGCTTTTCCAAATGATGAGGATGCCCCCTGAAGCCCCCACGGAAGGAACGAAATCAAAGCAATCAAAGCGTTTGGGGGCTAATTTTCTTATGTAGGCTCCGTCAAAGTGTTCTCTCTTTGTTTCATGGATACAAATCACCGCACCGGTATTTTCTTCAATTTTATTACTAACAGCTTCTCATTTCTCAAGGGCATTGATCCCTTTGATATTCCAACATAAAGTGAACCACTCCCAATTATTCATGGGGGAAAAGAAGGAAAAAGATATGAACACCTAATATGCCAGCATAATCAGGTAATTGAGCAGATTGAAAAGGCTCTCGATACTAAAAGTAACCATCACAAGCGTAAAAACAGATTGATCCCTAGTAAAGGGCCAAAGATAAAGGTAAATAGGCAACCAGTGATTCAACACGAACTGATAAATATTGCAAGAATCTTTAGTAATCGAATAGTTCCAAAAGATACGGGGGATCAAAATTAACAGAACCCGATCAGAGACAGATAAGAAAGCTAGATACTGGAGATCATATAAGGTCAACGATGGGGTAGCAGGAGCAACATTGACATCAGATTCATCTAGAGCTTGCATAAGGACATCATCGGTGAGCTCCTCAGGAGACACCCCGCAACTAATGCCCCATCCCCGCAGCACTGAGAGATGGACCGACCCTTCCTGCCCCGTGCTCTCATCGATCTGAACAACGTCAACCTTCCTTTTCTTGGTAGGAGTGGCCTCGAGTTTAACTGTTGGGTAGAAAAAACCATTTTTGTTAGCACTTCTTCTAGTGCTACGTCTGACATTGTTCTGCACTAGTGGAATGAGAGAGATGTTTACATAAACTTTAGTGGGGAGAGCAAGGGTAGTTTTACCATATTGAGGCTTGTTTTTTTGGCCTTGCTGTCCATGGGTGCCAGCAGGCGTGGAGGTAAATGGCAGACTTGAGCTCAAGGCCTGGGCTGTAGCATTCCTCTTCAAGCGAGCTTCCCTCAGAGCTTTGTCAACCATGGGCCAAATTTGTAGAGCAATAACGTCAGGGACGGGCTTCCATGGCACCAGCTCAAGCTCGTGTGGAAATTGCGAGGCCTGCTGCACTTCTGGCTAAAGAAGACTTCTGCTAATCTAGACAGGAGCAGCAGAGGATTCACCAAACTCCCAGATTTTTTGGTAGGTCCCCCTGACCATGGAAAGTAGTGGCACACCTACCCCTGTCGCCTCAAAGCACGTCTGCTCCTCATTCAAAGCCTGAGAAATGACATCATTGGAAGAGGAGCTGTCTTGTTCTTCATTAAAAGCCTTTGCGAGCTCTTCCAAGGAAATGTTAGGCTGCTGAGCACGTAAGTACTGCATCAAAGATCCTGATAGGTCCAGATCCACATAATGCAGGAGGAAATGGGGGTGCTCCAGGATATGTGGGTCCTTGGCTGGCCATGCATCTCCTTCCCCATCCACCTCCATCCCATTGTTGTCCTGTGGTTGTTGCTGCTCCTGCTCCTGCTACTCATGGTGCTGATGCTGATCGTGCTGCCAATGCGGTTCATTGCCTTGATGGGAGTTCCCACCCATAAATCCCAAATGTCCCTGCACACCCTATAACTCATGCACCCAGTCTGGGTCTTATGGAGCAAGGTTAGATAGAATCAGGTCATGTTGATGATGAGGTTGTCCATCGTGGGGGACCGGGTCTTCGTCGACCGGGAATTGGTCAGGAAATTGGCCGTTCAGAATGAAAACCGGCACAATCCAAGACCTACCTGTGCCATCAAAAAGGGAACCACTTGAAACCACCAAACTTCGTGGCACTCTATCCGGGCTCAGAAGCAGCATGCAGACAAGAATCCTCGATTTGTTGGCATCACTATGTCAATCTAGCAAATGTCCAAAAGAAGCAACTGTCGCCTTGATGTAAATGTCCTTTTGATAGTCCATGGAGAATGCCAGCAACATAATCCAACAGATTATAGTATAGGAGCACGATCTAGTGTTGATACCTTCATCATGCTTCTCTACTCTCATAATATGATCTTGGCCCGGGTGAAAGGGAGAGTTGTGCACTAATCTATCCCTTTAAACCACCGTGTGCAACTTAATCAGCCCTAGGCCAAGCGAAGAAAGGTGAGCATCAACAATGTGAACCTATTGGTCTTCCTTGAGGAAGTTGCAGACGTGGTTGAGGGCCAGGCGCAGTTGGTCGACCTCCTGCGGCATAGGCTCCAGCAAGACTATCACATACTCCTCATGTTCTCTTGGGGACTCGCCGCCCAGGGCAACTCTTCCTCTTGCTAGCCGACCCCAACCGTGCTCCACATGAAGACCACCAATGAGGAAAGGCGTCGGGTCCATAGGGAAATTAGCCATTGAAGAGATTTGGGAGGAAGAGCAGCCGTTTATCGATTGTTGAACAGGGAGATGCCTTGGAAGCTTGGAAACATGATTTGAATTTGAGATGGAAGGAAGAGGAGGATAAAGTTGCTGCGGAGAAAGAGGGATAGCCTGGGGTTCTTGCTCTTGTTAGTGGGGGTGGTTGGCGCGAGAAAAGAGGACGACATCCGATGGTTTCCAAGAACCGACTCTTGGCGTCCAGAGAATGTTGGGCTCGGCACGAGTCATGGCACCAAGAGGTTTGGTTTGATCAGGAACTAAGGAAGTTTTCGGTCGCCACACCACATGAGGGATAGCACAGGTACGTGCCAGGCACGTTTAAAAGTGTGACCAAGTTTTGAGTAGCGACAACAATGGGTTCTCCCCAGACATTTAATGCTGATATGACCTAGATTGAGACAGGAGGAGCAAAGCCCTAAAACCAGGGATATGGGTGTGTTAGATTGCACTGCCAAAGATTTCAAATCCACCGGATTAGTTGCTTCGCCCGGAGTCATTAATGCAAGTACGGCGCTAGGAATTGTGTGACCGTTTCGGGCATGAGCGAAGAACAGGCTGGGCTCTTTCTTTCCTAGAGAGGGAAGAATGATTTCCGAAAACTAATTTAGCGGAGTTCAAACCAGAATCAACTTTGATTGGAACATAGAAAGCACGAAAAAAATGAACTGTTTGCTGCTCGGTTTCTTAACAGGAGAGGAGATCAGATTCTTAGTAAAAGAGACTTTCTTAGCCAACTTACGAGCTTTCTTCCTCGAGCTCTTTGAGACAACTTTGATCCATTCTATTTCTTGTTCTAATTCCCAGAGTCTTTTCTCACGCTCCCAGTGAGGAGTGCCATTGTTCCACAAATGAAAATAACAATCAAAGAACTCAGTGGTAACACGATGAAGTTTGTAGATGTGAAAACCAACAGGCTTGGAAAACACCGAGAAGCGAAAGTGATTGTTGCTCAAGAAAGTCACGTGGAAATCATTTGCTTTGTCCCTCAGGCAAGATTGGAGGGCTAAGGCGACATATTCTTCAGAAAGACGAAAGAGAAAGTGACGGAATGTGACGAGCAGAAGGAAAGATCCTAAGGGTGAAGGAAGAGGATGATGTACCGGGGATTTGAAAAGCTGACACACTTCATCCTGAAAAGGCAGTCCATGATCAAAATCCAGCTTGTCATCCAGATCCTTGGCAGCTTCCATTGCCCGCAGCGAGAAGGGAGGCGGTCAGACGAGCAGATCATCTTCGAGGACGCCAGCGATGAGAGTGGAGATGGTTAGGAGGTGACAACGGTCGGCGAGGGTCGGCAAGGGGTGGCGGTGAGGGATCTCCCTTCCATGAGCCATTCCATCTTGCTGAAATACATGACAAATATTAGTGCCCAGTGCATTACCCATCTTCTAACGTACTGATCTACCTAGGCATCCAAATAAAAAAATTGTAGACGCGAGCTGAAAACGTACCTGCAAATTCTGCGGATGATGGGCATGATACAAGACATCAGAGGAAAAAAGAAACATGAAGGAGTCGAGCTCTACGAGCGTCGATGTCGGTAGGATGGCAGGTCAACGGTACACAATTCGCGATGACGAATACACAAAAAATGGTCACACGTAATGCTTATACAACCAAGCACAAAATGGAAGCCAACATGTTATACTTATATGCAGATAGATTCTCCTCTGCATGGAAAGTGCATATGCAAATACATGAAAACACATCCGCACAAATAACAAGGAAAGTGACCATTTTGTAAGCAAGCAGTCACAGGGGCGGATCGATATGGGGCCTGGGCTGCGCAGATTGCAGCCCGGACGAGCTTATGTAACCCTTTAACATATATGATGTTTATTCTAAAAATTATGATATTAATTAAAGAAAAAGGTCAAAAAAAATTCACCACTGAGCAGTCACACGGAAAAAAAATCAGTAGCAAAAGTACGTTCAAATTCTTGGGTATTAAATGGAAACCAATCTACGTGAATCTCTTAACGGGTTGGATCCATAATTTTCGCCTAATACCCATTTCAGTGCAGCACGAATGCTAAAGCCAATGAACGGTGCATGGTGTTGGAGCCTGGACATCATAAAGCACCAAATAATTTTAATATACATATGAATAGATCTAATTATCTCAGAAAGTGCTTTTGTAATATTATGGTTTCAATAGGTTGACTTCAAAGACATATCCTAATGGAGTATTATTTTCCGCTCAAAGTTTCATTGTCACGCACTACTGCAAAATCGCTTTTCCGTGCGGACCAAAAAACACCTTGGCCAGCTCGTACGTGCGAGAAGGTCTAAGAAAATCAAATTTCTATATGCGGGTGGCCTAACCACATGAAAAGATCTATTATCCTGTGCGGGCGGCTTAAAAGACTTGTACGGAAAAATCTATTGTCCCGTGCGAGCCACTTAATATGATCGTACGAGATAATAGATCTTTTCGTGCGGTCATATTAAGTGGCCCGCACGAAAAGATAGATCCGTCCTATATTACATATATAATTATTGAATTATTGAATAATATAATTAAATCGACAGACATCAAAAATTACAAAAAAAATTTTACATCATCAAAATTTTACAACAAATTTCACATGTATAATTGTATAACAAATTTCACATGTATAATTTTAAAACAAAGCGACGACGACGACGGCGGCGGTGGAGGTGGCGGTCGGTGGGGCCAGTGGAGGCGGTCGGGTCGGTGAGAAAGGCGGCGGTCAGCAAGGAGGAGGCGACCGCAGTGGAGGAGATGACCGTGGTGGACGAGGCGGCCACGGTTGGAGGAGGCGGCCATGGTCGGTGGAGTCGGCGGTGAAGGCCGGCGGTGGATGAGGCGGCCGCGGTCGGTGGAGGCGGCGGTGAGGGCTGTCGGCAGAGGAGGCGACGGTGGTGGAGGCGGCGGTGGAGGCAGCGGTGGAGGCCCTCGGCGGTGGAGGCAGTCGGTCGGTGAGGAAGCCACGGTGGGATCTAGAAAATTTTATTGGGAGTTAAAAAGTTTGGAGCCCATGCGCACACGTGCGGACGGCTTAAGTGGACCATACGAGAAAATGAATTATCCCGTGCGGGCGGCTTTAGTGGACCGCACGGAAAAATAGATTATCCCGTATGGTTGCTTAAGTGGACCGTACACAATATTATCGCGTGCGGTCGCTTAAGTGGACCGCACGGGATAATACAATCGGCCCCTGGAAAACGGTTTTTTCAGGCGTGGCTACTTATGGTCCGCCTAAAATCTACTGGGGTCTCGTTCAAAATGAACCAGACATACAATGAACCAGTGTTCAAAATGATTTCCTTTTCCAAAAAAATATATATGTTTTTATGACTTGGTAGTAACTAATTCGCTATTCTTCACTACTGCTTCTTGTTTGCA
The DNA here is from genome assembly GCA_019925245.2 of Oryza australiensis. Classification (NCBI taxonomy): domain Eukaryota; kingdom Viridiplantae; phylum Streptophyta; class Magnoliopsida; order Poales; family Poaceae; genus Oryza; species Oryza australiensis. The sequence continues at coordinate 924,169 of JAIFGZ020000792.1, forward strand.
AGTTGCAACAGCTGGAGAGCGATTAGTTCAGACATCAATCTCAACCATTCGTCATCCTTGCTAAGACAAGCGTGCATGCAAAAGCTGGCCGGCAAGCTTAGCTAGCTAGATCAACAGCTGGTACATGGATGCATGAACAACGACAAATTAAAAAAAGTCGTCGATGGGACGACTTAAAAGTGGCTTCGCAAGATCCAAAACTGTACCCTGTGGTTTGCATTCTAAGAAGCATGTTACACATGCAATTGTATTGTCCAACTCACGAACTATATATTGCGATGGCACATCGGGCATATTTGCTCTTCAACTTATTTTCTTATTATGAATAATGATCATTGTTCAGCTAGTTTAGTAAAAATGAGTTCTTAGAAATAAGTAAAATGAATTTGATAAAATTTTCGTGCTTAATTAAAAACCCATATAGAAAATATAACTTCGTATACACTGCTGGAAAAACCCACTATTGTCCCGGTTCGTAACCCCTTAAGTCCCGGTTTTTGAACCGGGACTACGAAAGCGGGACTAAAGTTTTTACACCCAAAATTGGCACTTAGGAATTAAAATAGGAAAGATTGCCAATATTTGGAAATTTTCCGGTTTCTTCGGAGAGGCCGGTCGACCGCCGTGTATAGGCCGGTCGACCGGCCGGGCCGATGGGCGTCGAGCCGGCGAGTCCGAAACCTAGACGACTTCATCGATTTTCGGGTTTTCTTTCTTCATACGGTTGTATTTTGGGTTTCCAAACATGTTTATCCCGAATAGGACGTGGAGAAGGGTCTGTAGAGGGCAAGACCAACCCCTATTTAAGGGTCAAGGCCGGTTCAATTGTAAAGACAACCAGACACAACACAATCAATCTATTTGAATCGTTTTCTTTATTTTCAGCCATATTTCCTACTTTGCCCTAGTTTAGTCCATCTTTGTCGATTTGCGCCGTAAATCGTCCGCCGCCGCTGCGAGAGTGCGACAATTCTTTGTAAGTTTGTCTTGAAAACTTTTCGTTTGCTCACGAGACGAGTAGTTATCAATCTATCCATCTAAATCGGTTCCGCTAGCCGATTTGATCTACAAAACCCACTTTGTTCTAGTTCTCGCTAGATTGAAGTGGTTGGCGACTCCGTACCAAGAACCACCGCAAGGCTTTAGGTGATTCAATCGTGTTCGTGCCTTTGCCAAAAAAGGTGCCAACACGATTTTTGGCGACTCCGCTGGGGAAGACACGACGCCAACTCGGATTCGACGCCGCCATGTCCAAGCAAGCGGCGCAAGACGTGGAGCCATCCAACGTCGTCCACATCTCGTTGGACGACCTGGATGGGAAGCTCGCCAAATAATGGAGGAGCGCATACGAGCAATCACGCGAAGGTGCTAGATCAATCTTGCACCAAAACGCGACAGGGCGTCATCATCAAGCCCGGGAGCCCACTCAAGGTAACTCGCGGCGAGGTAAGCGCTGATCACATCTCTATGCCTATTCAAAAACTTGTTGCTAGTACGGTGGATGAGTCCGTTACCGCCGCCGTGAACAATAAGGTTGAATCCGCTATGGAGGCTTATTTTAATAGGTTGTTTAAAGCGCACATGAGTGGTAAATCCGGTCTTCCCGCGACCGATTTGCCGCCTACCTCGGTTTCGGGGGGAACCAAACCCCTGTGAACCACATATTTAGTAAAACCGACGGGGCGATTGCCCAAGGCCCCGCGAAAGTAGTCTGCCGCCTCTGTCGGTCGGCCGGCCCTACGGCCGGTCGGCCGGACTCACTACGTCGGTCCGACCGGTCCATCATATCTCGGTTTGACCGGCCCGACGGCCGGTCTGACCAGAGCACAGTACGGCGGTCTCACCGGCCCTATGGCCAGTCTGACCGGGGCGCCTTACGTCGGTCTGACCGGTTCACCCTACATCGGTCAGAGCGGCCGTCAGGTCGGCCCGCACCCATACTACACCGGTCTGACCGGCGGCTATCTGGCCGGTCAGACCAGTGCTCTGGTGCCAGTACAGGAGATAGATCCCATCATGGGCAACTCGGTTCTATACCATGTTCCTGCACACGACTCCCCTGTGGCTACTGTCCATGCACCAATTCCCCCGCACGTCCCCAATCAATACAATGATCCTAATAGGGGATATCCGCGCGACACGAGAGATGGCCAATATGACAATATTGCGCCGCAACAGCCACCTTTTAGGCCGCCGGTCGTAGCCGACCCGCCTAGGCCTGAAAATATAGAAGAACAAATTAGAAACATTATTAGAGAGTCGTTCGGAATTGAGCCCAGGAATCGTGCTAAGGTTTACCAAAAGCCGTATCCTGACTATTTCGATAACATCCCATATCCTCGTGGTTATAGAGTCCCTGAATTCACCAAATTCAGTGGAGATGATAATAGGACCACATGGGAACATATCGGCCAATTCTTAGCGCAATGCGGGGAGGCTAGCACTTCAGATGCTTTTAAATTGCGCTTATTTTTGTTATCTTTATCCGGTACTGCTTTTACTTGGTTTACATCTTTACCGGCTAACTCTATTCATACTTGGGCTCAGTTAGAACAGAAATTTCATGATTACTTTTATACTGGTGAAACTGAGCTTAGACTTTGCGACTTGACATCGGTAAGGCAAAAACATAATGAATCTGTTACAGATTACATTAAGAGGTTTAGAGATGCTAGAAACCGGTGTTTTAGCTTGAGTATAACCGAGAGAGACTTGGCCGACCTCGCTTTCAATGGGTTGCTTACTCCCATTAAAGAAAGGTTAGATGGCCAACAATTTCTCGATGTTAGTCAGGTAATGCAGAAGGCTCTGGCTCAGGAAAGCCGGGTCAGGGATGCTAAAAAGTTTGTTAGGCCCAGTGATAAGAAACCTCATGTTAGCATGATCGACTGCCCTACTAGTGACTCTGAGTCTGATGAAGTCGATCATGATATGTATGTCGCTGAGTGGTCTTGGACAAACAAGAACAAACCTTTTGTTTGTTCTAGTTTGACGCCGACTCCTCGCAAGGATCGGCAGAGTGAGATTAAGTACAGTTTTGATGTGGCCAAGTGTGATAGGATTTTTGACTATCTTTTGCAAGAGAAACAGATCAAATTACCTAAAGGCCACATCATACCCTCATTAGAAGAGTTGAAGTGCCGTTCTTATTGTAAATGGCATGATTCTTATTCACATTCTACTAATGAGTGTAATGTTTTTCGTCGACAGGTTCAATCGGCCATAGATGAAGGACGGTTGAAATTCACCGAGGGCCCGAAGATGAAGCTTGATAGCGATCCTTTCCCAGTGAATTCCATAGATCTTGACGGCAAGAAGGTGTTGATTCGGCCGGAGCAAGCCGAATCAGCTAAGGGGAAGGAAGTTGTCATCGGGGAGCCTAGGCCCAAAATGCTTGTCCCAAAGAGCCCGGAGGTTGGGACATGGAAGGAGAATAAGGCTAAGGCGTCTATATCGAAGAGGTCCTACAAGCCCAAAGTGACCTTCGACATGCTCCTTGACAAGTACAAAAGGAAGAGTGCCAAGAAGGAGCGCGCCAAAGGAAAGAGACCAAGATCGCCTCCTAAGGAGCGATTTGGTCCTTCATCGAAGGTTTTGGAGCCCCCGTTTCCCCATCTCCCTCAGGTCATGCCATGGGGACCATGCCCGATGCCGCCTCCAGGTTATCCGTTCCCTTACTTCATGCCTTGGGGGCACCCCGCCTATGTACAACATGCCTTCAATGCGGGATCACCAAGGATGAAGAGGAGAGGAGATCGCCGCGAAGGCGGCATCTACTTCTAGCGAGGCCGGTTCCCCACTAAGGACCGGCTTGATGGCGAGAAAAGGGCACACAAGCGTGTCAAGCCCGAGGAGAGGGCTTCGGAGGCGATCACGATCAAGATAGGATCGTATGATGTGCCAGTGCCATCTGGCAAAGAGGCTAAGTTGATATTTGGCCCCCAAACCGAAGTCGCGAAGGATGCCGCCCGGGGAAGACGGTCGAGCCGGATGTCTGGCCGGTCGACCGCGGTTCAACGGCCGGTCGGGCCAGGCCTTCGGCCGGTCGACCGCGCGTCTGCGGCCGGTCGGACCGCGCCATCGGCAGTCGTCGATGTTCGCTCTGGTTTGACCGGACCTGGTCGCCGGTCGACCGCGAGCACGATGCAGTCGGCCAGGCCAGCGGGGGCTGAGTCGGCCGACGTCTGGTCCGAAGGATACTGGAGTGACTCCCTCTTCGGGTAAAGGCAACGGGGACATTATTTGCCTCTGGAATAGAGCCAAATCCTAGGTGGATGCACAGGAATTTAACGGCTACTCGAAGAGAAGGTTGCGGCGTCTTCGTGCTTCGAGTTAAGAGAGAAGGAAGCCGAAGAGAGGAGAGAGGGGAGTTCGATGAGTTGCGACCCTTGCCGCGAAGGAGTGGAAGCGTAAGTCATCAACTACTGGGAAGCCGGTGGTTGTTCAAAAGGATGAACAACCGGCTGTGGAAGCATCGTCCGGCGAGAACATGGAGATCAACATGGTTTGCATGTTGCCCACGGAGTTTTGCACCATGGACGAGGCCGAAGTCGCTCAAATGTCACTAGGTCCAAAGGATGCGGTCTTCGAGAAGCCCGACGAGTCCAACCGTCACATGAAGCCTCTTTATCTAAAGAGCCACATTGATGGGAAGCCAGTCTCGAGGATGCTAGTGGACGGAGGCGCGGCGGTGAACCTGATGCCTTACTCTCTCTTCAAGAAGTTGGGTCGCGAAGAGGCGGAGCTAAAGAAGACCAATATGCTTCTCAACAGCTTCAACGGCGAATCAACAGAGACGAAGGGGATCTTGTCCGTGGAACTTACGGTGGGGAACAAGACGTTGCCTACCGTCTTCTTCATCGTCGATGTGCAAGGTAACTATAGTGTCATCTTGGGGCGGTGTTGGATCCATGCCAACTGCTACGTCCCATCTACTTTACATCAGTGCCTAGTACAATGGGATGGTGATGAAGTTGAGGTAATTCAGGCGGATACATCGGCTGAGGTTGCCATGGCCGATGTTTCTGTGGGATGGAAACATGGAGACATGCAGTGTTTATCAGGGCTAGATCTTTCTAGTTTTGACTTTATTAGCGTTTCCAAAGAAGGCTTTGTACTCATTTCTGTAAAGCCGGCTAGTTTAGAACGGCTTGGTGATATTACTTTGTATGATGAATAAAGCAGCCAATTTGGAATGGTTACAAAAGAGAATTCAAGAATATCGTTCAACAAAGAACGATATTGGCGAAACTATAGAGGATTTTGACGAAGTAGAGAAGCTCGGTCAAGGATTCACATCAGCCGATCCATTAGAAGAAATAGATATAGGAGATGGGAGCGTACCAAGACCGACCTTCATAAATAAAAACATGAGAGCCGATTGTAGGGTTAAGATGATCGAATTGCTTAGAGAGTATAATGACTGCTTTGCATGGGAGTACCATGAAATGCCCGGACTTAGCCGTGATCTTGTTGAGCATCGGCTTCCAATAAAGTCAGGGTTTAGGTCTTATAAACAACCTCCTCGTTGGTTTAACCCACTTATATATGATCGTGTCAAAGAAGAGATAGACCGATTGTTGAAAGCGGGGTTTATTAGGCCATGCCGGTATGCAGAGTGGGTGTCCAATATAGTACCGGCAGAGAAGAAGGGGAGTGGCAAAATCAGGGTTTTCATAGATCTTAGAGATTTAAATAAAGCCACTCCTAAAGATGAGTATCCTATGCCTATAGCCGACATGCTAATAAATGATGCCTCGGGTCATCGAGTCATTAGCTTTTTAGATGGCCATGCCGGCTACAACCAAATCTTCATGGCAGAGGAGGATATGTATAAGACAGCCTTTAGATGTCCAGGATTTGTCGGGTTGTTTGAGTGGGTAGTTATGACATTCGGGTTAAAGAATGCCGGCGCAATGTATCAAAGGGCGATGAACCTAATTTTCCATGATTTGTTAGGTTTTATCCTAGAAATCTACATTGATGATATTGTAGTCAAATCGGATGATATGGATGGACATATGGCCGATTTGAGGTTAGCTTTGAGAGAATGCGTCGGTATGGTTTGAAGATGAACCCACTCAAGTGTGCCTTCGGTGTGTCGGCGGGAAAATTCTTAGGATTCATGGTGCATGAGAGAGGGATTGAGATTGATCCTAAGAAAGTTAAAAAGATTCAAGATTTCAAAGCGCCGGCATGCAAGATGGAAGTTCGAGGCGTTAGGTAAAGTGAACTATTTGAGAAGATTCATATCTAACCTAGCGGGTAAAATCGATGCTTTTGTGCCTAATCTACGTTTGAAGAGAGAAGCCGATTTTACTTGGGGGCAGCACAACAGGAGCGTTTGAAGGTTTGAAAAATATTTATCTACTCCGCCCGTAGTGCGAGCTCCTAAAGCCGAAATTCTGTTTCGGTTGTATATTGCTGCTGAAGACAAAGTTATTGGAGCCGTTTTGACGCAAGAGGAAGACGACAAGGAGTACATAATTACATATTTAAGTCGCTGTCTTCTGGATGCCGAAACGAGGTATGTATTTATAGAGAGGCTTTGTCTTTGCTTATACTATGCTTGTACCAAGTTGCGTCATTACTTGTTATCTAGTACATGCATAGTTGCTTGTCAGACCGATGTCATTAAGCACATGTTGCAAAGGCCAATTCTAAGTGGTAGGATCGGCAAATGGGCGTATACATTAATTGAATATGATTTGGTCTATGAATCATTGAAATCTATGAAGGGTCAGATTGTAGCAGACTTTATAGTAGATCATCATGTAGATGTTGATTGTGGAGATGAAGTCTGTTTCGTTAGCGTTACACCTTGGAAAGTTTATTTTGATGGCTCTTCGTGTAAGGAGGGTCAAGGCATAGGTGTAGTTTTAATTTCGCCCAATGGTCAATGCTTTGAAGCATCGGTTCGTTTAGAATATTATTGTACAAATAATCAAGCCGAATACAATGCTTTGTTATTCGGTTTACAAGTAATGGAGATCGTTGGAGCTACACATGTAGAAGCGTTCGGTGATTCAGAATTGGTGGTGCAACAAGTTGCCGGGGTCTACAAATGCTTCGACGTATCATTGAACAGGTATTTAGATCAATGCCTAGATATTATTGCCAGTTTCGATGAATTTACTATTAAGCATATTGCTAGGAATGAAAATTCTAGAGCAAATGACTTAGCTCAACAAGCATCTGGTTATAGCATCAAAAGAGGTTTATTTTTCATATTAGACCAACCGGTGCTTGATTATAATTTTTTGAGCGAAATTGGCAAAGAGGCAGGCTGTAGGCGGTCTGACCGGCGCACTATCGCCGGTCTGACCGTGGATGGCATTCGGTCTGACCGGCGTTCTGTGGCCGGTCTGACCGTGGGTGGTTGCCGGTCTGACCGGAGTTGCTTGGCCGGTCAGACCGACTTCACAGAAGGTGCTGGGGGGCACAATCTTCTCAATACAGGGGCCGAATTAAGTGGTAATTCGGATGTGTGTGCCCTGGGAACAGTAAATGATTGGCGAATCCTTTGATTAGCTATTTGAAGGATCCTAGCCTTAGAGTTGATCGGAAAATTCGGCGGCAAGCATATAAGTATACTTTGCTTGATGAAAAGTTATATCGCCGAAATATAGATGGTGTACTATTAAAATGTTTAGATGCCGATCAATCTAAGGTTGCTATCGATGAAGTTCACGAGGGAATTTGCGGGACTCATCAATCGGCCCATAAGATGAATTGGCTGCTCAGAAGAGTGGGGTTCTATTGGCCGGGAATGATTGATGATTGCTTCATGTACTATAAGAGATGTGAAGCTTGTCAACGGTTCGGCAATGTTCAATTGGCACCGGCTTCGGTGTTGAATCCTATAATTAAGCCATGGCCGTTCCGGGGGTGGGCTTTAGATTTTGTGGGTCAAATTTATCCTCCGTCTTCAAAGGGGCATCAGTTCGTGCTAGTTGCGACAGATTACTTCACTAAGTGGGCCGAAGCCATGCCGCTCAGGAATATGACGCATAAGGAGGTGATTGATTTTATTCTGAAGCATATTATTCATAGATTCGGTATTCCTCAAACATTAACTACAGATCAAGGAGCTTCTTTTATGTCTAAAAAAGTGAAAAGTGTTGCCGAATCTTATGGAATTAAGCTGTTGAGTTCGTCTCCTTATTACGCTCAGGCTAATGGACAAGCCGAGTCTAGTAATAAGACGTTGTTGAAGCTAATCAAGAAGAAGGTCGAGGAACATCCGAGAAGGTGGCATGAAGTGCTTTCTGAAGCTTTATGGGCGCATAGAATATCCAAGCATGGTGCTACCAAGGTGACCCCTTTTGAGCTTGTTTATGGACAAGAAGCCGTTTTACCGGTTGAGGTAAATCTTGGTTCTCTTCAATATATAAAGAAAGACGATTTGTCAGCCGAAGACTACAAGTCTTTGATGAGTGATAATCTTGATGAAGTGGTCGACAAACGTTTGAAAGCTTTGGAAGAAATAGAGAAAGAAAAGAAGAGAGTGGCCAAAGCATACAACAAAAGGGTGAAGGCAAAGACGTTTCAAGTGGGAGATCTAGTATGGAAGACTATTTTGCCTTTGGGTTCCCGATCTAAGGAATTCGGTAAGTGGTCGCCAAGTTGAGAGGGACCTTATCGGATATATGGAATCGTTCGAGGCAATGCAGATTTCTTGGAGACACTTCAAGGAGAACGGTTTCAGCAGGCTATTAACGGTAAATATCTAAAGAAATACTTCCCGAGTATTTGGCAAGATGCTTAGGGAATTGTGTGGCCGATAAATGAGTTATCGTCCCAAGTTAAAACATGTCTTGTGCTTTTAGATTCACGGTGTTCATCATAAAAGGAAGGGGGGCATGTGTTTACACCCAAAATTGGCACTTAGGAATTAAAATAGGAAAGATTGCCAATATTTGGAAATTTGTCGGTTTCTTCGGAGAGGCCGGTCTGATCGCCGTGTATAGGCCGGTCAGACCGGACAGTGGGGCCGGTCAGACCGAAGGCATATGGCCGGTCTGACCGGCAGAGTCCGAAACCTAGACGACTTCATCGATTTTCGGGTTTCCTTTCTTCATACGGTTGTATTTCGGGTTTCCAAACATGTTTATCCCGAATAGGACGTGGAGAAGGGTCTGTAGAGGGCAAGACCAACCCCTATTTAAGGGTCAAGGCCGGTTCAATTGTAAAGACAACCAGACACAACACAATCAATCTATTTGAATCGTTTTTTTATTTTCAGCCATATTTCCTACTTTGCCCTAGTTTAGTCCATCTTTGTCGATTTGCGCCGTAAATCGTCCGCCGCCGCTGCGAGAGTGCGACAATTCTTTGTAAGTTTGTCTTGAAAACTTTCCGTTTGCTCACGAGACAAGTAGTTATCAATCTATCCATCTAAATCGGTTCCGCTAGCCGATTTGATCTACAAAACCCACTTTGTTCTAGTTCTCGCTAGATTGAAGTGGTTGGCGACTCCGTACCAAGAACCACCGCAAGGCTTTAGGTGATTCAATCGTGTTCGTGCCTTTGCCAAAAAAGGTGCCAACATAAAGATCGACATCTTTAGTCCTGGATGAAATAACTGGGATTAATAATCCATCTTTAGTCTCGGTTGATAACACCAACCGGGACTAAAGATGACGGCGCTACGTGGCTGGCTCCGCCATCTTTAGCCCCGGTCCAACCGGGACTAAAGGTTTTTTTATTTTTTTAATTTTTCTCATTTTTTCTTATTTTGTTTTTCCATTATTTTTTCAGATTACATCCTGCAATAGTACTTTTTTCACCATGAAATACGACACATTCGAATGCAAATATTTTTGCGACACCACAAATACAACAACATCAAAGATTATTCTTTCAATGCCACAAATTGAATACAATAATATCAAAATTAACATCACACATCAAATCCAACAACAAAAATCATCCAATCATTCAATTATCTACAGATTCAAAAAACATATAAAAAATAAAAAAATATGTGCTCTTCGTCCTCGTCGTGCATGTGCTCCACCGCCGCCCACCGGCTCTCGGCTCACCGGCCGCCGGCTCTCGGCGGGCAGCTCTCGCGCATGTCCTCCACTAGCCGCCGTCCCACGCTCGCCGTCGCCGCCACCGCCGCCCGCTCCTCGCGCTCCTGCTCCCGGCTCCCGCTCGCCACCGTCGATGAGTCCCCTGCCGTCGCGAGATGTGAGGTGAAAGGGAGAGAAAGGGGAGGGAGATCGAGGGGAAAGGAGAGAGAGGGAGGGAGAGAGAGGGAGAGGGAGAGAGAGCTGAAAAATAGCTAAGTGTTAGATCGGTGGAGAAGATGATGCGCGCCAGGGATATATATACCAGTGGATCTTTAGTCCCAGTTGATGACACCAACCATGATTAAAGATAATTTTTCGCTATTTTCAATTCATATTTAGTCCCGGTTGGTGGCACTAACCGGGACTAAATATAATTCTTGCTATTTTTAATTTATCTTTAGTCTCGGTTGTAGCCACCAACCGGGACTAAATATAATTTTTCGCTATTTCTAAAATTTTTGGTCCTGCTAGGGTTAACAACCAAAAATTAAATAATTTATTAAATAAATATAGGTTTAAAATAATAATAAGTAATGCATTAAAATTTAATCAAATAGAGGTAATCCTGTTCCTCTTTTGCCCCTCTATTTTTCTTTTTCATCTATGTGTTGACCAACACATGAAAAATTTTACTTTTTATTTTTATTTTTTTATATTTTTTCTTGACTTATGAGCACATCAGAGGTAGCCACAAAAAATTTAAGCCTAAACAAGCAAAAGACGTGGCCGATGAAAAATTTAGAAGACACGCTTAGAATAAAAAAACTTCTGGGCTCGAAAAGGCAACCTTGTGAGCCGTTTTTTAGGAAAATAAAATCGTCGAACGTGACGAAGTGGCAGACAAACGTATCCGACATTTTTTTGATCGATTTTCATATATGGAACGTCTCGGTCGGAATCCGTATGCAAAAGTTATGGCCGTTTTAAAAACCGACTCGAATTAGAGGACAAAGCTGGAACAATGCGCACAAAAAACTTGTTACACGCGCACAAACTACATGCGACAGCTAGGATTTAATGGAAACAAAGGAGGAAACACACGAACTAGACTCTAACTCGACCTAACCAGTAACAAGACCTTGACGAGGACACAAACTCAAGACGACGGACTCTCAAACTGAAATAGCACGGAAAGTTATAGTGATAATACAATAGAAGGTATCTGAAGAAGTAGTGTTATTAATTGTAGATCCCTCTTATTTGTATATTACTACCAAAATAATATATTATCACCAAAAAAATATATTGAGAATCACTTGTTAATAACAATATGATAATTTTAATTTTTTAAAATAGCTTCCTTCTATCTTCAATCGCTCACCCCACACAACACCATCCACTTTTCAATTACAGATCATCTCAAATTAATTTTAAATTATTTGAATCATGTAGCAAAATTATGTCCATTTCTTTACAACAAACCATATTTTTAATTGGAGAGGTTAAAAATGAACCTTCACTTTAGTCTCGGTTGGTAACACTAACCGGGGCTAAAGATCATTTTGATCTTTAGTCTCGATTTGTAACACCAACCGGGAGTAAAGATAAGATTTGGTTGGTAACACCAACCGAGACTAAAGATGACTGCTGGCCTGACAGATTCTGACAAGAATCTAACCGGGACTAAAGATGATCTTTAGTCCTGGTTGGTAACACCAACCGGGACTAAAGGTCCTAGAGAGTCATTCTTTTTTTAACCAGGACTAAAAACGTTTTTTTAGTCTCGAGTATAATTGGAACCAAAACTATTGTGGTTTTTGACAGATTAATCAAAGATCGTTTCTCCAGTAGTGATAGGCTGGTTATTGGGCGGCCCCAACAAATAACATAGGTACCAAAGAAATTCCCTGATATAATTTTGGTATTGTGATCTGGGAAAATTTAAAACATCATGTTTAACAAATCTAGATTTATTTGTGTCGAAACTTGGTTTCGGCAATATAATTTATTGGGTCGCAGTCGAGATCGCCAAACACAATGGGTTAGAGGAAGAAGAGGATTTAGACAGGTTCAGGCCCTCTCGTGAGGTAATACCCTACTCCTGTTTCGGTGGACTCGATCCGCCGAGTGTCTTTATTGATCTCGTGATCTAAGGCTCAAAGCTTAAAGCTGATCTAACATAGGATATCCCTCAAGGGACGCCCCTTACCCCCCTTATATAGTCTTGGGAGGAGGGCTTACAGATCGGAAACCCTATCTTACTCTAAGTTGGTTTCCTCAATCTTACCAAACCGTGACTATAGGCCGATTGCCTTATCTCTATCGGCGGTCGTAACACCCAAGTCATGTTTGGTTTACGAGATATGGCGGGCGTAATCTATCCCTACCTCCAGTCGGATAAGCTTGCCATGTAGATACCCGATTGCCATAATCTCCATAGTAGCCCCCGAGTCCTTTTCAGTCGACGAGACAACTCAGCTTCAAACCAAAGCAGCTCTCAGCCAAAAATCTCTTTGACCGAGTGCTTTTGGCGCCGAGTGATTCCATCATCTCTGCCTGAATCTTCCCGAGTGGCTCCAAAGGCGTGAAGGGCTGGAAAAATATCTAAAAATTCTCAAAAATAAATATCTAGGTGCATCTCTGATGCACCTAATTAAATGTAGCCCACGACTATGTGGTTAGCCAAAAATAGGCTAAGCATATAGTCAAGAACTATAAAAAATCATTCTTATGTGGATGCTTAGCTCATGCTAAAGCAATCATAGAAATCTCATTACTTGGCAAGTTCATACTCATCCGAGTGAATTGGCCTGAGTCATCTCAGAACAAATAATTCAATCAACCTTCATGGGTGAAAAGCATTTGGCAAGCTCATGCTTATCCGAGTGGATCTGCCCAAGTCATTTCGGAACAAATATTTTAATCGTCCCTCATGGGAAACGAGTTTTTTCGATCATATGAAAAATATGACCAAGTTATTAAATAGCTTATGCCATAATATTGGTCTCAATCTATAAAGATCTTCACCAAGGTGGAAAAATAAACAGCATTGGTAAGGTTACCTGACCAAATGCCAAAAAACCAAACAGCCCTTGTCATCAAGGCAGCTATAAAAACTTAGCTGTCGGTCACCTTCCAAGTTGCATCGTGCCAGCTTCTCATGAAGTCAAGAAAACCGCAGTATGGAAGGATTTTCAAAGGTATAGGGCACTCGGACACGCGCATATTGCCAGGGCAAATCTGCTTAAGCTCATCCGCTTAAGTCCCTAAGGACACGCATCGGACCACACCTTAGCTGGGCCGTAGATTTTCTTATGGGCTCGGCCCATTCACTAGAAAACCTAGCGCAACCCTCAAATCTTTCTATAAAGGCATGAGGTCGTCCCCGCCTCTTCATCTTCCAAAAGATTCCCCTTTTCGCAGCACTGTTCACCAGTTCACTACGGAGAACCCTAGACTCGTGCGCTCCCAAATCCATCCATCTAGGAACTCGCTCTTTGCAACAACCAGCCTCCGCAACCAAATTTCCCATGTTCCCTTGTCAAAAGCCCGATCTTTTCTGACCAGATCCACTTCCCATCAACACCACTCTCATGGCGGAGGAAAAGAGGATTCCGTTCGACCAATGGGCCGCTTCGGATGTGAGGGAATCCACCCTCAAAGAGATGGTGAAGCACGGCGTGCTTCCGCCAAAGGAGATCGTGGGATGGCGCCCGGCGGCGGGGAAGGATTTCCCAACCCCGAACACCGGTGAGCTCGTCGTTTTCACTTCTTTTTCTCTGCGGGTTCAGCCTTCCCACCTCCGAATTCTTGGGGCTTACGGATTACTATGGGCTTCAACTCTACCATCGAACCCCAACTCGATGCTTCACATCGCTCTCTTCATTCATGTATGTGAAGCCTTCCTTGGCATCCTTCCCCACTTTCAACTCTTCCGGCGCATGTTCTATCTCAAGCCACATCCAAACAAGGACCACCCATGCGTCGTTGGTGGGGCAGGTTTCCAACTCCGCGGATCTCTCCGCAAGGAGTATTTTTCTCTTCCCTTGAAGTCTTCCAACAAGGGATGGCATGCGAGCTGGTTCTATGTTAGCAACCTTGAACCCGGCTGCCGGCTTTCATCGGCCTTCCTCTGTCCCGAGTCCAACTTGGAGCCTTGTCCCGGTAGCCCAAGATTGGGACGAGGCCAACAAGCGCTTGCGAAGATCTGGCGATGAAACAAAAGGGTCTTCGCGGAGAGCAAATCACTCGGCACTTCATCGAGTGCCGGCGGCGCCGATCAAGGCGGTCGAAGCCGACCTTCGAGTATGAAGGCGGAACGGACCCATCGGGAAGATCCAGATCCACTCAAATACGAGATCCTGAAGATCCGGATGTACAAGATCTTCTCGACTGGAATCGCAGTTGAGCGGGCCCTCATTCCGCCGGTTCTTCCCTTCAGCATCCACCGACCTCCTCCTCCGGTAAGCCGACTGGTTGCTTCATAGTGTCTTTCAATCTTGACATCTTGTCTCTTAACATTGCACGTTCTTTCTTCTGCAGGAAAATGCTTCTATCACCTCCAAGCCATACAAGGTGTCCCACGATGACGCGCCGCGTCGCCCTGCCAAGAAGCCGGCTGGCGAGATTAAGATCCAGAGCGATCCAGTCGGGAAGCGAGCGGCCCCGAGTGGGGACACCAACAAGCAAGCGAGCAAGAGGAGGCTAATTATCGAGGACTCGGATGACGACGTCCCGGCTCCTCCCACCGAGACCCCACCTCTAAGGCGATCGCCACGGACGGCGCCGAAGATCTGTCGGTCGTCCAGGTATGCTCTGTACCCGAAGTCCAAACTCTTTCGTTGAAAACTTTTCTTTATCTTTACCCCTGCTGTGTTCACTTTCCCAGGAGACCCCAGGACATAGATCCTGCCAGGGGGAGTGAAGGACCGACCCCAACCGTTGCTCCCAGAGGTGCCAAGGCCAGCGAGCCAAAGCCCGGAGCCCACAACCAAGTGCAAGCGCTCGGGAAATAACCTTCGCCTCCGAAGAAGGATGCCCCGGAAGGAGCCCCGGCCGCCGGTCGGGATATCCCGGCCGGCAGCCGATCAACGGCGGGAAACCTCGGGCCGCGGCTCGAGTGCCCCGACTGAGGGCCACTCGGCGCGGAGTTAGGAGAAGGAGGCCAGCCGGGCCGCTCCTCCTAAGAAGGCGGCCGCCGATTCCGGTGAGATTTGCTTCAAAGTACTCTTTTGCTCTTTCAGTTTGAATCTTTCATGTCTTCATTTATCCTTCTTGTTTACGGCCACGGTGGAAGAGATCCCAGGTTGCGATCCTCGAAACACAGGTTCCCCTGATCGGGATCGAGTGGTGGGACGCGGAAGGCGAGAGCGCGGGCATCATCACTGGGCCGGCAAGCCGAGAAAGATGAAAGGGATGCCCTTGTCGAGAGCACGAGCAGGCGACCGGCTGCTCAACGTAAGCCTTCGTCTTTCTCTTTAATCGTATTATCGTTATCTTTCAGTCGGTCACTCTTCTGCTTTCGCGCGCAGAAGGAGTATTGCCGCTCCATGGCAAAATCTGAGGTGCTGGAGAAGTTGGTTCCCCACCTGAACTCCTTAGAGGACGTTCGGCGGCAGTGAGGCCACTCGGGAGGAGGCCGCGTCAAGGGAGGCGGCTTTAAGGAGGAGATCGCGAGCTTCGGGAGGCGAACCTCGACCTCCAAGGATCAATCGGAAGTAAGCCCGTCTCCCCAAATTTCTTCATGATTCCCATGTTGATTTCGGTTGTTGACGATCTTCTTTTGTAGAAAATTCTTCGGAGGTCCATTCGCTTCAAGTCCAGCTAGAGCGGTCGGCCTCGACAAAGCGAGATAGAGGCCGAGTTTGAAGGTAATCTTCTTTGGAGTAAAACTTCCTTGCTTCGTTTCGAGTGCCTTGAATGATCCAGGAGCTTTTGGCGGCTTACAAGATAAAGACCCGAGCCCAATACGACGTCTTGCTTGGGCGGGTCGGACGAAGCGACGAGATTCGGGAAGAGGTCGCCAATGCCGCTATGCCGATCTTGCTTGTCCTTATTCGATCAAGGAGTCGGGGCCGGTTCGTTGGAGCCGGTGGAAATATTCGACAAGCTGCGGGCGGCTCCCGCCGTACACGGCCAACATCACCGAAGCGACCAACATGGGGGCTGGTCGGCTCTTGCCTGAGACCAAGTCCCTCTACCCCAGTGGATATCCACTCGGTTGGGGAAAGGCTTCTGCGACGAACGACCGACGAGCGAGGCCTTGGACATGTTGAGTGAGGCGCGAGGGCGGCGAAGAAAATATCCCTTGATGTAGTAAACAATTTCAAGATTTGATTTGTCTTTCGACTTTGTTTTGTAAATGTCGCATAACCGTAACGTTTTGATGTAGAACTTGTGGTATTTTTAGTTTATTTATGTTAATGCCTTGATCCGAGCTTTTGCGTGAAATTTCTTAAGTAGTTTTTTATTGTCATCAAGCCTAGGCTCAATTAGGTCATCGGAAAACTCTCAGTCCTTAGACACTGAGCTCGAATCAAAGGACACTAAACAATGATAAACCAAATTATGCACAAAAGTTGATAAGGAAAACTTGAGCTTTATTGACATGTGTACAGCCCCCGACTGCTAACTCAAGAAGTCATCTTGCCTGAGGTTGGCAGTCAAGGAAAACATGAGGCCTTAGCCGAATTAGGCATAAAATCGTCGAAGATGCTCGATGTTCCAGGAGTTCTCTACCATAGACCCGTCTTCACACTTTATAGGTATGCAGGGCCGAGTCACTTCGGCGATTATGTATGGTCCCTCCCATAAGGGAGATAACTTGTGTTGGTCTTTGGTGGTGCGGATCTTGCGTAGAACCGGGTCACCAACAATGAAGGCTCGTGCTCGCACGTTGCGGCTGTGGTATCTTCTGAGCCCTTGGAGGTATTTGGCCGACTGGATGAGGGCCGCCTCACGGGCCTCTTCCAATCGGGTGAGGTCATCCACTCGGTCAGGGTCGTAGCGTTCATCGTTGAAGCTGCGGACCCGAAGGATTCATATTCCATCTCGTTTGGCAACATGGCTTCGCGCCATAGACCAAAAAGAAAGGAGTTTGGCCGGTAGCCGGCGGGTGTGGTCGTGCGCGACCATAAAACCGAGGGAAGTTCTTGGACCCACTTGCCGGCGTAAGGGTTTAGGCGGTCGAAGACGCGGGCCTTGATGCCTTGGAGGACCATGCCGTTGGCTCGCTCGACTTGTCCGTTGCTTTTGGGATGAGCTGCGTGCGTAGCGAGATCTTGATTCCGAAGTCTTCGCAGAATTCCTTGAAGATGCCTCCCGTGAATTGAGTCCGTTGTCGGTTATGATTACGTTTGGGATGCCGAAGCGGTGCACGATGTTGAGGAAGAAATCCCGTGCTTTATCGGCGTAATTGTGGCGACCGGCTTGGCCTCGATCCACTTGGAGAACTTGTCGATTGCGACGAAGAGGTGTGTGAATCCTCCTGGAGCTTTTTTGAAAGGGCCAACCATGTCCAGCCCCATACGCGAACGGCCGGGAAAGTGGGATTGTTTGAAGCTCTGGGCGGGACATGGCTTTGTCGGGCGAAAAACTAGCGGCCTTCGCAGGTTCGTATGACTTTATCCGCATCGGAGACAGCGGTAAGCCAGAAGAAACCTTGCCTGTAAGCTTTGCCGACTAGAGTGCGTGCTGCCGCGTGGCTTCCGCATATGCCCGAGTGGATGTCTTGGAGTAGCTGTTTCCCTTCTTCGGGTGTGATGCACCTCATTAGGATTCCGGAGGGGCTTCTCTTGTATAGATCGGAGTCAACCATGACATATGCTTGGCAACGACGCCGGACGCGTTCTGCTTCATCCCGGTCATCCGGCAGCTCTTGCTGGGTTAAGAATTTGATGAGCGGCGTCCTCCAGTCGGTATCGGTCATGGCGACTTTGTTCGTGGTTTGTTCGTTGGGAGTTGTCTTTGCCGTGATGGTTGGTTCGTAGAGATGTTCGACAAAGACGTCTGTTGGGGCAGCTTTGCGCTTAGATCCGAACTATGCCAGCTCATCGGCAGCTTCGTTATTATGTCTCAGGACATGTGAAAGTTCGAGCCCGTCAAACTTGTCTTCAAGCTTGCGGACCTCTTGCCGGTAGGCCTCCATGGTGTTGTTTAGGCAGGACCAGTCTTTCATCACTTGATTGACGACCGGCTGGAGTCGCCTTTCACAACAAGCCGCGTATCCCGAGTGAAGCTGCGAGGCGCGTCCATGTAGAAGAGCTTCGTACTCGGCAGCGTTGTGTGAGGCGGAGAAGTGGAGGTGAAGGACATATCTTAGCCTTTCCCGGTCGGGAGATCGGCACGACTCCGCTCCCAAGCCGGTGATTCTCTTGGATCCGTCGAAGTGCATGGTCCGAGTGTTGGAGGTATTCCGAGGCACGTTCTCTTGTGTTCGGTCCACTCGGCCAGGAAATCCGCCAAGGCTTGTGACTTTATGGACGTCCTTGCCTTAAAAGTCAAGTCCAACGGCATCAGCTCTAGGGCCCACTTGGCGATGCGTCCGGTTGCCTCGCGGTTGTGGATGACATCGCCGAGTGGGAAAGAGGTGACGATGGTGACCGAGTGACCCTGAAAATAGTGTGCCAATTTCCTCGCGGTTATTAGAACACCATAAAGCAGTTTTTGTACTTGAGGGTAGCGAATTTTAGCTCCTGCCAATACTTCGCTAACAAAGTAGATTGGCCTTTGAATCTTCTGAGCCCGTCCTTCTTCTTCGCGTTCGACCACAAGGACCGTACTGACCACTTGGTGAGTGGCTGAAGCGTCGGCGCGAGGTTCACTGGGGTTGAGGCGAGGCCGGGACGGGCGGCGTTGTAAGGAACTCTTTGAAATCTTCAAAGGCTTTGTTGGCTTCCGCGGTCCCTTTGGAAGTCGTCTGTCTTCTTTAGCAGTCTGAAGAACGGCATGCCTCGTTCGCCGAGTCGGGATATGAAACGGCTTAGTGCCGCCATGCAACCAGTGAGCTTACGAACGTCTTTACGGTTACTCGGGGTTTCATGTTTAAGATGGCGTTGATCTTTTCGGATTTGCTTCAATGACGCGATGTGACACCATGAAGCCGAGCGGTTTGCACGATGGAACACCGAAAGTGCACTTCTCGGGTTTAACTTCATTCGAAGGCCGGATGTTCGCAAAGGTTTCGCTAAGTCGGCGATCGGGTCTTCTTTACGCTTGGTCTTGATGACAACATCGTCGACGTAAGCTTCAACGTTCTTGCCGATCTGCGTCGGAAACATCTTTGGATCATGCGTTGGTATGTGGCTCCGGCGTTCTTCGGGCCGAAAGGCATGGTGATGTGATAGGCCCCAAACGGTGTGATGAACGATGTCTTCGGGCGGTCGGATTCTTTTAAGCTGATCGGTGATAGCCGAGTACGATCCAGGAAACTCGGGAGTTGGCGCCGGTTGTTGAGTCGACGACTTGGTCGATGCGAGGCAACGAACGGATCTTTGGGGCGAGGCTTTGTTGAGGTCGGTATAATCAACGCACATGCGCCATTGCCCTGTCTTCTTGCGGACCAGGACTGGGTTGGCTAACCAGTCGGGATGAAGGACTTCTTTAATAAAGCCGGCTGCCAAGAGCTTTGCGAGTTCTTCTTTGATAGCGTCTTTTCGATCTGTGCGAATCGTGTGTCGTTGTTTTATCGGTTTGGCGTCATCTTTGACGTTCAAAGAGTGCTCGATCACCTCCCTAGGAATTCCGGGCATATCGGATGGTTTCCAAGCAAAAACATCTTTATTATATTGGAGGAAGGTGACGAGCGCTCTTTCCTATTTGGGATCTAGGTCAGCGCCGATTACAACAATTTTCGAGGGATCCGACGGATCAAGGGAGATCTTCTTGGTCTTGGCGTCGCCGGATCCTGATTTGGCTATCTTCTTCGCGGGGACTTCGCCCTCTGCCAGAAGTTGATGCTGCCAATCGGACTTCTTGTTGGCCACGTAATCTCTCGCGAGATTGGGCCATATCGCAGCTCTCCTTATCGCAGGTGAAGGCTTGCTTCACGTCGGCTGCGAAGAGTGATGACGCCGTTGGGACCGGCATCTTCATGCGGAGGTAGGTGTAGTGAGGATCGCCATGAACTTGGCAAGCGCAGCCTTCGATGATGGCGTGATATCTTTGTTTCGAAGTCGGCCACCTCAAAGGTGACGTTCTCGTTCGGAAGTTCTCTCGGGCTCCGAAGGTGGTGGGAGGGAGATATGCCCGAGTGGTGTAGAAGATAGCCACAGGATAACTCCGTGGAAGGGGCTGAGCTTGCCTTTAGTTCGGCCCTCGGGATCGCATCTCATCCATGGTCTTGGCAAACGGGATGTTGAGGCACTTGCCCCCATCGATGAGGACGCGCTTAAGCTGATGTTGCGGACCACGGGGTCCGGGGCGAGTGGATAGCGCCCGGGTGAACCACTCGGTCGGGATGATCCGAGCGGTCAAAGGTGATGGCCACTTCCAACCATCGCGAATTTGAGGACTTCGGGTTGAGCCGCGTTGACCTCCCGGTCAGTTAGCTTCTGTTTCCTCTTGGACTCATAGGCTAGCGGACCTCTGAAGATGTGGTTGAGCTCCCCCACTGGGTCTTGGAAAGGTTTGGCATTTTCAGCCGCGTTGTTCTTTTTGACGCCAGACGGGCCAGCCTCGTCAGTCGGCTTCTTGTTGAGGTGCGCCGCGTACTGTTCGGCGAACTGCTTGTAGATAAAGCAGTCCTTCGCCGCGTGCTTATGATTCGGATGGTGGGTGCACTGGGCGTTCATGATGGCGTCGTAGGCCGCGACTCGGGGACGGCGTTGAGTGTTGGAGGTTGCGGCCACTAAGTCCTCAGATCGGCGCTTGCGATCTTTCGGCCCGGTTGCCGTTGTTGCCCGCTATCCTTCTTAGGATTATGGCTTCCTCCCGCTTGCTTGTCCTCCCTTCTATCGGGCCGGTCTTGGCGGGCGGCCTTAATGGCGTCATTGGATTTGGCGTATGAGTTCGCCGTCTCGAACATTTGCTTCACCGTCTTCGGTGGTTTGCGCCCGAACTTCCCGATGAGCAGCTCATCACGGACTCCCTTCTGGAAGGCGGCGATGATGATGTCATCGGTGATGTTCGGGATCTTGCTGTGCTTCTCGGAGAAACGACGAATGTAATCCTTCAAAGGCTCGTTCGGCTTTTGGATGACGTTGTATAGGTCGAAGTGCGTGCCGGGCCTCTCGAAGGTACCTTGGAAGTTGGCGATGAAGTGGTCCCTCAGCTCGCTCCACGAGCCGATTGAGCCTCTTGGCAGGCTCGTGAGCCAATTTCTGGCTGAGTTTGCGAGGGCCACGGGCAGGTAATTGGCCATAGCCTTATTGTCGCCACCTGCAGCTCGGATGGCAAGGGTGTATACGGTTAGCCAAGATTCAGGGTCGGTCTTGCCATCATACCTTTCAATCCCTGTGGGCTTAAACCCACTCGGCCAATGCACTCGGCGGAGCTCCCGAGTGAAGGCGGTACTCCGTCGTCATCGCTATCGGGTGATCCCCTCCGATCTTCCAGAGTGCGTCGGTCGTGCTCTGGTAGCGGCGATCGAGGACTTCCCGAGATCACTCGGCGGGGTCTTCGGTTGACTGGTCGGGTAGCTGGAGCTATTGCGGCGGACACGGTGGTGGATGGGTGGACGTTCGTGTCGTTTGTCGCGGGAGTCGGCCGTCTGCTCCTAGTATTTTAGCGTGGACTCGCGGGGTGGGCGTCTTGGCCTGGTCGTCGACCGATCTGGTTCGGGCCTCTTATAGTCTCCTGACCTTAGAGGCGGAAGCCGGCTCTTGTCTGGCGTCTCGGCCACGGATTCAGTGGGCCTTCGTGCCGAGGTGGTGGGGTGGCCGTTTGCTATGGCGGCGACGATGGTCTTGATCTTGTCGAGTATAGGAGTCACGTTGGCAGGTGCCGTCTCCATGACGGTGTCCAAGAGTGTAAGCGCGGCAACCACGTTCTGCTGTGGCGTTTGGAAAATGTTGGTGTTGCGGACCCGTGTTTGGAGGATGGCCTCTGGCGGATCGTCATTGCACGTAGGTCTGCTTCCTCTTATCGGCCTCGTCCTTGCGTTGTTTCTCTTCTTCGGTGTCTTGCGCTCGAGCTCCACCCAGCTCGCTCTTCTTGGCAAGCCTTCGGCCATGGCTGAGTCGGACTCGTCCGGCTCGGCCATGAGGACATCAAAGCACTTCGGCTCACAGTCCATGTGGCAGTCGGAGTTGTCGGCTTCGTCAGAAGGGATGCCGTAGAGGTTGTCGAAGCCGGCGAAGCTGAGGTATCCATTGAGCTCTGAAGATGAGCAGGAGCCGAATGATGGGAGGATGACGGCGACCTCCCTTGATCTGGGTAATCCGGATCTGGATCGCTCCGGTCAGTCGAGCTTGGGGGTGTGGGCTCCTCCGAGTGGGTCGCCGCCGACTCGGGGAGAGAAGTTTGCTGAAAGTCTCGGCGATGTTTGGTAACCGAACGGCCGAGAGGTCTTCATCTGAGTAGATCGCTTCCGTCGGGAAGGCGAGAAGATTGGCGCAGATTTCGGCGGTATTCGGTAATCCGAATGGTGCCGAGTGAAGTCCGTCGTCGGAGAAAGTAGATGGCATCTTGGTCTTCAAGACGTCGTTGTAGATCGTGGCGCTGTTCGGAAGTCCGAACGGTGTCGAATGGATTTCCCCCACCGACTGGTCCGAATCCGAGTCGAAGGAGAAATCGTCGACGAAGTTGGCGGCGAAGTCGCCGAATCTTGAAGGAGATCCCATCACGCTTGTCGGCAAGATTGTTGAAGAAGTCTCGACGCGCAACCCCTACCTGGCGCGCCAACTGTCGAAACTTGGTTTCGGCAATATAATTTATTGGGTCGCAGTCGAGATCGCCAAACATAATGGGTTAGAGGAAGAAGAGGATTTAGACAGGTTCAGGCCCTCTCGTGAGGTAATACCCTACTCCTGTTTCAGTGGACTTGATCCGCCGAGTGTCTTTATTGATCTCGTGATCTAAGGCTCAAAGCTTAAAGCTGATCTAACATAGGATATCTCTCAAGGGACGCCCCTTACCCCCCTTATATAGTCTTGGGAGGAGGGCTTACAGATCGGAAACCCTGTCTTATTCTAAGTTGGTTTCCTCAATCTTACCAAACCGTGACTATAGGCCGATTGTCTTATCTCTATCGACAGTCGTAACACACAAGTCATGTTTGGTTTACAGGTATGGCAGGCGCAATCTATCCCTACCTCCAGTCGGATAAGCTTGCCATGTAGATACCTGATTGTCATAATCTCCACAGTTTGGAAGCCTAATTCCATTCCAAATTACGGTGAAATGCTGGGAAAAATATTGTTCATTTTGCAAAATTAATAATGAGTTCAGGTCAGGGGATCGGATCGAAGATGTGTTTGCATTAGGGACTAGCCCATATATATTAAACTCCTCAACTACCAGATTTATCCAAGAATAAAACATCCAACGAATTCAAAATGGGATATTTTACACCTCATGATTATTGAAAACGGCCAAAATATCCCTAAGTACACAATACATAATAATGGTTTTATGATTTTGACATCAAAATATGTGTTTTTTCTACTTGTATTTAACTCCCTGCTTTTTTTTGAAACTAACTCCCTGCTTGTTACGCTTGAGCGATTCTTTTTTTACCATCCACTGATCTTAAACAACTAATAATATCAACCTGGTAGTATGTACTTTTTACGTGCGAGAAAGGGTATATCTACTTAGATCCAATCTCTACAATTTAATTTTTAAGTGGTCTATAATATAGGGATAATATAATATTCATGTAGGAATGTGACGAGGACAATGTTATCATAGCCCACAGCTGGGGTGTTTTCTTACAGAAAATATCCTATAAAAACAAATTAAATGTTAAAAACTCATAAAAATTATACTTAAAAGTTTATAAATTCATGAAAAAATTATTAGAGATAGGTATAGATATGAAATATTAATACATTGTCATCAAATCTCAAGTGCAAACTTAACTTCATTTGAGAGAAATAAAAATAACAAATTTGAGGTAAATAGTGTCCTGTTATTATTCACTCAAAATTTGTCTTTTTTACTCTCAAATAAAATTGAGTTTGAATTTAAGATTTGATGAGGATGTCTCTAGTAATTTTTATGAATTTATAAAAAACTTAGGTATGATTTTCACGAGTTTTCAACACTAAACTCGATTTCATCGGATATCTCCTCGTTTTCTTAAGGTCTAACCATCTTGGATTTCAAGAATCTTGCCCCACACATTAGGCCCATCCGGGAGGCAGACCCGAATACGTGATGCCACATGCGACGTACGTCGGCTCTCTCGACACTAGGCAAACATTTATAGCTTTGCCTAGTGCCTAGAACTCGGCAAAGTCAGGGGGACCACCTCTTGTTCCAAAATCATAAGTCAGTTCAGTCATATCTTTTTGCAATGCATGCATACAACCGTTTGTTATCGAGGTGATGGTGACGAGTAGTGGATGCATGCGTTAGTACGATCCATGTCTAGGAGTACCATGTAAACTCGAGCTTCAAAAGACATGAAGCAAATTCCATACTCCAGCGAGTCGTGGTCAATGGAGTAGGTCATCTGGGTCGTCTCGTTGGCAACCGCACCGCATCCTGCTGCTGATCCGTGAAGTGGCTTTGACGCCTTCTTTGTCAACATTGGTCTCGTCTTATTCAAAATGATGCGGTGCAATGTCTAGGATTACCATGTAAACTCGAGCTTCAAAAGGCAGGAAGCAAATGCTACACTCGAGCGAGTCGCGGTCGATGGAATCTTGATTACCAGCTGAAAGAGGATGAACCCTTTTTCACTCCCCATTTATATACTAGTGTTCAAAGCATCTTCTTGCAAGGTAATACAAGCCTTTGTACCGAGTAACAATGGAACATCATGTATTCAAGCAAATATGCGGTAGAAAGCTTGGAAAGTTTACGTATTTTTACCTGTCAATGCAGACGAGCTTTACACCATCTTCGACGGAGATATCCTGAGCATTTGGGGTAACATGGAAGAAGCAGCCTATCACAAGGGCAACAAAGATGGCGGAGAGAAAAGGAAAAGAAGCTGGAGGATGAGAAGGCCTTGGGGCTACAAGTGCAATGACTCCCGAGCAGGCGCGGATCAAGGGATAATCCTCTTCTCCCATCATGCACATCCAATATATATCTATTTTTATGATTTACTGTATATTTCTATATTTTTGTAGGAGTCGTAGTGTCCTGTTTGTACCCCATACATCCATCATTGTTAAAGGAGAGCTCTATCCTTGTAGTTATGGATGAAAGCGGGTACGGAAAAATCCATCAACCTCAAGAATGCATCTACTCCTACGGGTTATTCTTGAAGCGCACAAGAACATCAGAAAGTCACAGGCCAAAAAATACGGGAACGAGTATGGTTAAGGTCTTTTCCTGACCATTTTCATCCCTACTTGTAGTATACATCTATCATTGCCAAAGGAAAGTTCACTAAAATATTATTTATTGTATTAATAGTATTTATAGTATTTTAGACTAAATATTTAGAAATACTATAAATATTTACGTATATAGTAATTTACATGAAAATAATACTTCGAAAAAATCTATTGGTGACGGGCTCGAAGTCAAGCTAATCGGGCTTAATATCTAAGCCCGTCACCGATGAGAACATCGGTGATGGTCTTTAATGAAAGCCCGATACAGATGATGATTTAATCTGATCGGTCTTAATCTCTAAGCCTGTCACTGATGATAACATAGGTGATGATCATTAATTATAGCCCAATAGAGATGATGATATTATCCAATCGGGCTAGCTATTTAAGCCTGTCACCGATGACTACATCAGTGACGGGCTATAGGTTTAGCCCGTCACTGATGGAATTTTTTCATCGTACTCGTGCGCCGAACTAGATCTTATTTGTGATGGGCATTACATTAAGCCCGATTGAGAGGATTCATCTCAATCAGGCTTATTCTAAAGCCCGTCACGGATGTTCTTCGAATTCCTTTAAAAGAGCATGCTGATTCATAGCTACATAATATGGCAAAAAATTTCTAAGTCCTCGAAGAACCTAAGCGCCACCGCCGTCCCTCACATCCTCCCTTGCTGCCACCGAGCGCCGCCGGCCGCCCAAAGCCCGGCGCCGTCCTCCCTCGCCGTCGCCACCGAGCGCCACCGGTTGTCCCCAAGCCCGACGTCGTCCTCACTCGTCGCCACCACCGAGTGTCGCCGATAGTCCTCGAGCTCGGTGTTGTCCTCCCTCGTTGCCACCGAGCGTCAGCCATCTCTGAGCCTGGCGCCGTCCTCCATCGCCGCCACCGAGCGCCGCCGGCCGTCCCGGAGCCTAGCCCATCCTCCCTCTCCACCACCACTGAGCGCCACCGCCAGGTAGTTGATGTAGATGTTGATGTTGATCTTGATGTTGTACTGATCTTGTTTTTGTACTGCTGACCTTGACGTTGCACCACCGAGCGCCGTTTAGTTGATTGATCTTGAGTTAGGCACTCGTTAGATAAAATTTTGGTAAGATTATTTGGGCTACATTTGATTTGAGATCAACTAAAGTAACAGAGAATTAGTTACCAAAATTTTGTGTCCTATCAATACTCTAGTGCCAAAGCAACGATGAGTGACAAATTCTACTGACCATGCACAATTTTTGTAAAATGTGTTCAAGCATCGATTTAACACTATATGGACACCTAATATCATCGGACCTTGATGTTTTATACTCCTAGATTTGTGTGGGCTGATGGTAGAAAGGCTACATATATGCACCTGACTTTAATTGTAGGAATGTTAGATTAGTTATGTTTCACTTATTTTTTTCTTACAACAGAGGACAAAAACTTCGTCACTAGGATTTATGGACATCCTTAACACTAAATAATATAACAGAGGAAACATAGATGAATCCGTCAAATACTCGATCTGATTGTGCACATCCAAGCTAGAGGGTGCGAAGGCCATGGCAATGGAGAACACAGTGGCAATGGGGACTCTTGTTGATGAGTGTAGACTCTGCAGCAAGAGTCCCCATTGCCACTGTGTTCTCCATCGCCATGATGATTCCCTTTTGATGAGGAAGATGATTCAGAATCACAACTTATTCTCTCAATCCTGGAAGAGACTTCTGAAGAATGTCACCATTATGGATGTGCACAAATGGATTGAGTATTTGTCGGATTTCATCTATATTTTCCTCTGTTATATTATTTAGTGTTAAGGATGTTCATAAATTCTACTGTTAATGATACCTCCTATTGTTAATTTTTTTCATTTTGTGATTTTGTAAGCTATTTAGAGGATGTCTCAGCACGACGAATCAATGTCTACAACAGAACGGTACACCATAACAGAGGTGGACTTCCTAGGAGTGTCGTCCGCTCCCCTGAATGTGCCCACGAAGTTCAAGATGATCTGCGGGATAATAGGGAGGCAGACCTTCAGTATTTTGCATGATCACATCAAGGAGGTGCTGGACGTGGAGAAGGAAACTGCTTGATTGATGTTTAAGGAGAGCTTCGAATATCCTGCAACCGACGAGGACAGGCTACAGCGGACGACTTTCCACACGACGGGACATGCTTGGAAGAGCTTTAAGTCTAAGCTGGTCACCGACCACGTCCTCAAGCCCAGCACCCCGAAGGCATTCAAGAAATACCCCTTCATCATGCCAGTCGTGTGGGAGGAGTTCTATGCGAAGAAATCAATTATTGAATCCTGAGCCAGAAGCGAGGCTTATAGGGCACTCCAGGCTCGGTATATTCACCCGCACCGGCTTGGCAGGGAAGGATATGTGGGGAAGCAGGAGCAATGACAGAAACAGGATGAGGCGGCAGAGGCATCGAACGTGCCGCCTCCATTTGCCGATATCCCGCACCCACATGCAAGGAGCTAGACAAGGGCAAGGGTCGTTAAGAACAGCGACGGGACGTTCACTCTGCCAAATCCCCAGGATCAATAAGTTTATGAAAATATTGTAAGTGTCTCACCTTATTATGTTAGTTTCTTTACACATATCATACACTCGATTTATATCGATCTTACTTGTAATGCAGAAAGAGTTGTTGCCGTGAGACAATCCTCCCAAGAGGCATGTGCTTATAGACGCGAGGATGAAATCCTCACGCAAGCCTTGGGCACCGATGAACACCGTGGACGGATAAGAGGCATTGGCTCTAATGTCCCCTGGAAATATGGACTTCCAGAATACGCCGGGCAGTATAAGAAGCGGGTCGTTACGAAGAAGGCGGAAAGAGATGCACGCCTAGTTGAGAGGATTTGGGAGTAGGTTAGAGCCGAACTGAGCTCAGAAATTGAAGAGAAGCTAGAGCATGCTGCGGAACTGTTGATGAGAATTTTTCCCACGCGCTGGCCTGGGAGGTCTGCTTAACTCCAGTGTAGGTCCAAAATTGGTCGCCTTCAGTGATTGCGCGGGCATGCCAGTTGGTTTGATCCTGCAACCAACAAGAAACAAAGAATAGGCAATTAAGTTAAAATTAGATCCTGCTCGATGGCTAAAGATATTCATAATATATAATTACCATTCCAAAGTGCATTTAGACCAAGTGACTGGGATAGATCGATAGTATACCGAGAGAACATAAATCACTTATATCAAAAACTACATCAAAATACTAATTACATATATTTATAGCTTAGCCGATGTAGCAGATCTAATGTAAATCAGCTAATACTCCGATATGTTTTATATGAAGATATTAATCTGAACTAAATACACTAAATCAAGATCAATTGGTTGTTAATGTGACTTAACAGATTGATATCGGGCTTAGTATATTTAAATAGATTAAGATCTTAATATGAAAAGGCAGTTTTAATACATCTAGCAGCAATAATACATAAAAGATGATTAAAACAGGTAAGACCGGCTGAAACTCCGGTGTTATCTCTAACAATAATCATTGAGCCGAATAGATCTATATGATTCTAAGAGCGACTTAATAGGTCGATTTGATGAAGCATTAAGTACAAAAAGAAGCACAAGATCTATTGAGACTAATGAAAACTCCTCGAGATGGTAGATACGCCATATAACCTAAATCAACCTATAGATCTAGCCCTATCGGCTGCTATCTTGAGGGAGATATTAGCAGATCGGGAGATAGATCTAGACATTGATCTAAATTATATGTCGCATATGATAGATTAAACAGTTTATAACATTAGGATCAGAGTATCATGATGATGGAAACACCAACCCCGATAACACAAATCGCTTGTAACAAGAAGTTACCTTGTCTGGAGATCGAAACTCGATGCAGCCCGAGAACAAGGCAAGAACTCGTCAAGAAAGTAAAAACGAAAAGGGTGGCGATGCGCCGAAGTTGTATGGATGTGTGTTGTTGTTTTTACAAGGTCTCGGGTCATATTTATACCCGGATACACAATGAGTCCGTAACGGACACGATTCCTATTACAGATTAAATCTCAAATATTTCTAAACAAACCGACATTATCTATAAAGGAAACTATATAAAATATCCTAACTTAAAGATACAATTGTCGTTGTAGGATCTTAACCGTAGATGGCAACATCTTTGAAGCACTTTGGAAACTGAATCCAATAGTTATCTCTTAAGCTTTCCTTTTGGAATTGGTTCCTCCTTCTGCTCCCAATCGGAATCGGCTATCGACTATCCTGGTCTGACTCGGACTCGGCCGATTGACTCCATAGCCGATTCGGACTTAGCCAATGCAGCCTCTGTTTCCAAGGATCGCACGTTTCCTCCGATTCCGCTCCAATCTCTGCTTCAAACTTGGGGATTTGCTTACCAAATTTGGGGAATTCTTACCAAATTTGGTTGTTAACAGGAACCGATTAGGCAGTAGATCTTCGCCGAGTAGCAGACCATCGCACGCACCGTCGCTCTGGATCGAGAAAGTCCAACACAAAGACGGAGCAATTGTGCATCAATTGAGGCGGTGGAAAATCCAATACCGGTCCTAGCCGCCGTCAACCATATAACGGTAAACCTCTAGACCAAAATGCATAACACTATTAACAAATTCATTTTTGATAAATTATCTAAAAATTATGTTTGGATCTATCGCAGGAACCGACTAGCTACGTGCTAAGAGTTGAGGTGATGCTCTCTTTCACGGTTCCGACGGCCGAGGGACTAGCATTCAATCTAAACGCCGATACAAGAGTGCATGGGTTGCAACTTATGGCCGGATATGCAAAAGTGCAAGTAGACAAAGTGCTAACGACCAAATTTGGTAACCAAATCCTTAAGCCCAAGCCAAGATTGGAGCGGAATCGGATCGGGAAAGTGATCTGCGAAGAAACTGAGGCCGCGTCGGCTACAATTCAATCGGCTGGGAAACCAGTCGGCTAAGGCCAAATCGGCTGGGAACAGCCGATAGCCGATTCCGATTCAGAGAGGAAGATGGGATCGTTTCCGGTGGAAAGCTTGAAGATAAATGGTAGATTCGGTTCCCAAATTGCACGTTAAAGATATTTCCATCTATGGATAGAGTCCTGTAACGGCAATTGTATATGCAAATTAGAGATTTGTTTAGATATTCCTATTGTAATGCGACATGGGACTATATCTCGAGATATTGTTGTATTTTGAATAGTAGATTAGATAGAAACCGTGGTTTACACGGATAATGTTATTCTTGGGTATAAATAGGACCCGAGACCCCTGTAAAATGATACATCACAATCAATACAATCTCGGCGCATCGCCTCTCATTTTCTTTTAGACAAGTTCTTGATCCGGCTTCGGGCTGCATCCTTTCGATCCCCGATTAAGGTAAATGCTTATCGTTAGTGGTTTATTTCATCGTATCTAGTGCTTTCATCATCATGATACTCTAAGTTTGATGTTTTAGACTACGCAAGTTATCATATACGGCATATAATCTAGAACAATGTCTAGATCTATCTTGCCATCGGCTGGTTCTTCTCAGGAAGCAGCGACCGATAGAGCTAGATCTAGATGTTGGCCTGGATTATATGTTGTATCCACCATCTTGAGGAGTTTACATCAGTCTATATATATCCAATGCTATCTTTTTGTACTTAATGTTGTATCATCTATGATCTATTAAGTCGCTTTTAGAAGTATTATGATCTATTCGGCTAGACGTAAACTTGTAGAGACAGTGCCGGGGTTTCAGCCGGCCTTACCTGTTTTAATATTTCTTTTAGTATTGTTTGCTATTAAATTTATTAGAGCTACCTCTTATATTAAGATCTTCTGCATCGGAGGCCAAGGGTGTACTCAATGTGGAGCTGACCGTCGGCGGCAAGACCGTGCCCACAACCTTCTTTGTCATCGACGGGAAGGGGTCTTACGGCTCTTTGCTTGGGAGGGACTAGATCCACGCAAATTGTTGCGTCCCTTCCACCATGCACCAAAGTCTGATACAATGGGACGGCGACAAGATCAAAATTATACCAGTCGACAGGTTAGTAAGCGTCGCTAATGCCGATTTGCCATTATGGGAGATCGATGGCATCGATTGTTTGTCTGGGAAAATCTGGCAAGCTAATTTTTTTTAAAGTGTCCGATTCTGCCATACAACCAATCGGAGACGAGGAGCCGCAGCTGCTGCTTTGAAGGCGTCGTGGAGGGCTCGAGCGTCTACGACAAGGACACCGCGGACAATAACGATGGCAAGCTTGGACAAGGTTTTATGTCGGCCGACGAGCTAGAGGAAATAGATATCGGCTCTGAAGACAGGCCTAGGCCGACATATATTAGCAAGAATTTGTCTTCTCGTTGTAGATCCCAACTTATTAATTTAGTAAAGGAATATAAAGATTGTTTTGCTTGGGAGTATTTTGAGATGCCTGGTCTTAGCCCATCAATTGTCGTGCATCAGCTACCTATCAAGCCGAATTATCGGCCATTCAAACAACCTCCCAGGAGGTTCAAAGCCGATATGTAGGATGCAATCAAAGCCAAAATCACTCGGCTATATGACGTTGGATTCATTCGGCCTTGCCGATATGCTGAGTGGGTCTCAAATATTGTTCCAGTAGTAAAAAAGAACGGTAAACTTGGGGTGTGCATCGACTTCAGGGACTTAAACAAAGCTACTCCTAAGGACAAGTACCCGATGCCAATAGCCGATTTACTAGTGGATGCTGCTTCAGGCCACAAGATTATTAGTTTCATGGATGGTAATGCAGGTTATAATCAGATTTTTATGACCGAAGAAGACATCCACAAGGCTGCTTTTAGATGCCCAGGAGCAATCGGCTTGTATGAGTGGGTCATTATGACATTCGGGTTGAAGAATGCTGGAGCAACTTATCAAATGGCCATGAATTACATTTTCCATGACATGATCAGCTCCCTGGTAGAGATTTATATTGATGATGTTGTTGTCAAGTCCAGGGAAACAGAAAATCACATAGCCGATCTTAAGCAAGTTTTGGAGCGGACAAGGAAATATGGCCTTAAGATGAATCCATTGAAGTGCGCGTTTGGCGTATCGGCCGAACAGTTTTTAGGGTTTCTTGTTCACGAAATAGGAATTGAGGTTACACCAAGGAGCATCAATGCTATCAAGACAATACAGCCTCTGAAGGGCAAGAAGCAACTACAATCTTTGATCGGCAAAATCAACTTTATCAGGCGATTTATAGCCAATCTTTCAGAGAAGATGACGCCGTTCACACCACTGCTTCGGCTGAAGGCCGATCAAGCATTTACTTGGGGGCAGAGCAGCAGAAGGCATTGGATAACATCAAGAATTATTTGAGCTCGCCTCCAGTTTTGATTTCTCCACAAAAAGGGATACCATTCAAGTTATACCTATCAGCCGACGACAGTCAATCGGCTCGGTTTTGATCCAAGAGGTCGAAGGGAAGGAAAAGACAATCTTTTATCTCAGCCGACGGCTGTTGGATGCAGAAACAAGGTATTCGCCCGTGGAGAAGTTATGTCTTTGCCTGTATTTTTCATGTACCAAGTTAAGGCATTATTTGTTGTCCAATGAGTGCATGATAGTTTGTAAAGCCGACGTAGTCAAATATATGCTATCGGCTCCAGTGTTAAAGGGACGAATTGAGAAATGAATTTTTGCTTTAACAGAATTTGATTTAAGATACCAGGCACCCAGGGCAGTTAAAGGACAAGCTATGGCCGATTTCATAGTGGAACACAAGGATGACTCAATCGGCTCAGTGGAAATCATGCCTTGGACGTTAACATTTGATGGCTCGGTTTGCACAAATGGTTGCGGTATCGGCTTGGTAATTATATCCCTAAGGAGGGCAAGTTTTGAATTTGCATTCTTAATCAACCCCCATGCCACAAACAACCAAGCCGAATACGAATCAGTACTCAAGAGATTGCATCTTCTCAAAGAGGTTGAAGCCGACACCATCGAGATCATGGGGGATTCACTGTTGGTGGTCAGCCAATTGTCACGAGAATATGAGTGCAAAAATAATACGCTGATGATCTATTATCAACAATGCCAAGACTTGATGGATAGCTTTGGGCTAGTCACATTAAAGCATATCCCAGGGAGCAGAACACAGAAGCCAATGATTTAGCTCAAGGGGCATCGGGTTATCGGCCGATGACAAAGGATATCAAGATAGAGGTTGCTGCCATGACGGCCGAAGATTGGAGGTTTGAGGTCTACAATTATTTACAAAACCCTTCTCAATCGGCTTGCAGGAAATTACGATACAAGGCTTTGAGATATGTTTTGCTTGATGAAGATTTAAATTATAGGACGATTGATGGTGTGCTGTTAAAGTGTCTTAGTGCCGATCAAGCCAAGGTGGCCATCGGAGAAGTGCATGAAGGAATATATGGCACGCATCAATCGGCTCATAAGATGAAGTGGTTGCTTCGGAGAGCGGGGTATTTGTGGCCGACGATGCTGGAAGATTGTTTCAAGTACTATAAGGGCTGCCAGGATTGTCAGAAGTTTGGAGCTATACAGAGAGCACCAACATCGGCTATGAACCCAATCATAAAGCCTTGTACTCCTCTTGGATATCTATCTTGTTGGTGACTTGGATAAGATCGGCTACCAGCTGATCCCTGCGCGTGCGAAGCTGCTCAAGTTTGGCAGCCGGCTCCGTCTTCAAGATATCAAATTCGGCCTTTTTTGCCTTGATTTCCTCTTGATTCGACTTGATGGTGGCCATCAGCGATTGGTTTGATCGGCGATCGGCGATCGGCAATGCGCTGTTGAGCTCGCTCGTACTTCAGCTGATGCGCCTCGAGGAAAGTGGCTGGCACGATCGTGTTGGCCAAGGCGTCTGGAAGCCGTGCTTGAATATCTTTAAACCTAGAGCGAATGGGGCCAAAATCTGCTACCAGCGTGTCCAAAGACACTTCTAGCCGATTGTCGATATCGGCCAGTGCAGCTCTAAGGTCCTCGTCCAATGGCACGAGAGCTTTGCCGCCTCCTTCGTCCGGGTCTACGAACTCCGACAAGTCGAAGCCCAGAAGATCAGCTATGTTTTGCAAGGAAAAGAACAGTTAAAAGATAGGCAAGGGTTATCGAGCCGATTATAAAGAGTGAATAAAACTTACTGGGATTGTCGGGGCCGAAGTGACTTCTTCATCGGCTTGGACGTCACCTGCAGCCAACGGTGTACGTTCAGCATGGCCACCACCGACAGCCGACGGAGTTCGTTCACTTGACTCCTGGGGGCAGGCGTCGGCGCACGTGGAGGCTAAAAGAGAGTTAGCTTTAAAATCGGCTAATGGACAAGGGATGCAAGTTGAAGATGATTACCGATGGAAGGGCAGCCGATTTCTTCTTTGTGGCCAGCTTTTTCCTCTGCTAATGTAAAGGTATGGTGAGAGAATGGCGAATGAAAGGCATTAAAAGGACAAGTGCTGAGGTCATGTACCGCTATCGGACGAACATGACGCCTTGGGGGACTTGGTGTTTTTTGGATGGATGCCTCGTCGGCTGATGGGGTCTGTGCATATCTTTTGGAACTCGATTCGGCTACAGCTGCATCGACCGTGTCTGCCATCTCTTCGTTCTCCACTTCATCGTTGAGTACTGCTTTGACATCTGGGCCAATCGGAGAGAGGTTGACATCTGGGTCAATCGGAGAGAGGTCATCGGTTGGAGTTGGTTTGGCCTTCTTCGCTGCTCGTTTCTTCTTCTCGGCAGCAGGAGTAGCGGCAGCCGATGGTTGTGCCCTCTTCGTCCGACGGAGTGGATCACGAGTTTGGCCGTGGAGAAGCATGCCCACCTTCGGCGCGTTGAAGCCGATGATGGACGGAGCTAGCCCACAGCCGCCTGGCAGGATGCCGAGCGCATAGTTAATTGCCACTCCTGTGTTGCTGACGAGAGGAGGGGAGTCGTCGATCGATTGCAACAAGAAGTCGTTTGTTAGCCAAGGGCACAAGTGTTAGCCGATGAAGAGAAAGGATTGAAATGTAAAAGTGCTTACCGATGGAACCAAGGCCGGGTCGATGACTGTCAGGTACATCGAAACCGATTGGTGGAATAGGTATTGTTTCTATTCATTCCACCATCAGATGAAGATAGCCGATCTAGACACTGCCAGATCAATTCTGCCGATGCTGCCTAAGGGAGGACCAGGAATATTAAGCAGCCGTTGCATCATAACATTGCCTTCAATTTTTCCCCTCGGCTGGATCGGCAAAATACAAGCCAATTGGCAGTTGTCCCATTCCAAGTTGCCTTGATGCCACCATTGGGTGATAGAATTCATAAGTCTTGACGATGTTGCGCCCCTGGTGGATGCCGACGGGGAGGATGCATGGGTGATGGTTGTGACAAATATTTCCCTCAGCGCAGTATATTCTTCGGAGTCAAGCTCATCTAGCCGAAGATTGTCCGGTTGTTCAAATTTATCAAAATCTGTGTAGGCAAACCAGATCTTGGAGATGTTTGGGAAACCACTGTATAGATGATCAAACCACTCCTTGAAGTCGTCGGCTGTTAGCTTAGACCCAGGGTAAGTAGTTGCGGCTTCCCCATAATACATCGCTGAGTTGTCTGCTCTTCATCATCTACGATTCTCGGCTCCAGCAGAGGAAAATCAGCTTCAAACGGAGGAGGCAGCTCAGCAACTTTGTACAGATGGAGGTTGAGCCAGAGTTGTAACAGCCACCATGGCCCTCCTGTGCCGATGGTTTGTTTAGATGCTAGCGGAGCCGATGCCGTGCCTAACACTTGGTATAGATAGCCAAGCAGGTATTTGCCTAGGGGAATCTTCTTTTTTGCCACCAAGGCTTTGGCTATATGCTGCCAATTGCTGGTTAGACCGCAGCTCGATCCACAAAAGACGAATTTCTCCAACCACATTAGAAGGAAGGTTGTGTGTTCCCTGTCAGAGATCGGCCCATCACTCATGTTCATAGATATGAAGCCGTTCCAGCCACCGATGCTCTTTGTCTTGAAGGTATGCTAGCATTTTATTTGGAGGTCATTGGGACTGACAGTGGAAGTGATGTCTAAACCAGTGATGATGACCACATCAAAATGGGTTGGCATCATCAGCCCTTGCCTAAACAGAAAGGCGTTGAAGGTATCGGACCAAAAGTAGCTTGCAGCCGATAGAAGGGATTCATGCTTAGGCATATCGGCTATTGTCAGTCCTAAACATTGGTCTATCCCAAGTTCGGTCCAGTGGGCTTGTTTCCTGGCTGACATCCTAAGGTACCAAGCCGGCCAAGATTTGTCGGTTGACGGCCAAGATTTGAAAGCACTAGTCCAATATGACAGATCTGGGGTTGAGAATTTGTAGGGGATCCGATTGGTTTCAGCATTGATAAGCTCACTAGGGTCCAAGTTGTCGATCGGCCCTAAGAAATACTGGTTTGGGTGGTTGAGGTCTGGGATCACGATTTGATGAGACAAGTGCTACAGGGTGCAGAAAAAACGAAGAAATTACGAGAAGGCGCAATGATTAAATTGTGAGAAGAGAAGGACAAGAGTCGATTGGGATTTACCTCATGGTAGAGCTGTTGCGGCGCGTCGGCAGGAGTGCTTGAAGACACCATTGGTAAGGGGGATCGCTGCCTTGCGGGGTTCGCCAGAAGGGTTTGTACTCCGGGTCGCCGGAATCGCCGAGGAGTCTCCAGGGAAGAAGAAGGGTTTTTGTTGGCTAAGGCTTGAGTGCGCAAAGTGACTAACTGCATGCTAAGAGTTGAGGTGATGCTCTCTTTCACGGTTCCGATGGCCGAGGGACTAGCATTCAATCTAAACGCCGATACAAGAGTGCATGGGTTGCTACTTTGGGCCGGATATGGAAAAGTGCAAGTAGACAAAGTGTTAACGACCAAATTTGGTAACCAAATCCTTAATGCCAAGCCAAGATTGGAGCGGAGTCGGATCAGGAAAGTGATCTGCGAAGAAACTGAGGCCGCGTCAGCTACGATTCAATCGGCTGGGAAACAAGTCGGCTAAGGCCAAATCGGCTGGGAACAGCCGATAGCCGATTCCGATTCAGAGAGGAAGATGGGATGGTTTCCGGTGGAAAGCTTGAAGATAAATGGTAGATTCGGTTCCTAAATTGCGCGTTAAAGATATTGCCATCTATGGATAGAGTCCTGTAACGGCAATTGTATATGTAAATTAGGGATTTGTTTAGATATCCCTATTGTAATGCGACATGGGACTGTATCCCAGTATCCCAAGATATTGTCATATTTTGAATAGTAGATTAGATAGAAACCGTGGTTTACATGGATAATGTTATTCTTGGGTATAAATAGGACCCGAGACGCCTGTAAAATGATAGATCATAATCAATACAATCTCGACGCATCGCCTCTCAATTTCTTTTGGATGAGTTCTTGATCCGGCTTCGGGCTGCATCGTTTCGATCCCCGATTAAGGTAAATGCTTGTCGTTAGTGGTTTATTTCATCGTATCTAGTGCTTTCATCATCATGATACTCTAAGTTTGATGTTTTAGATTGCGCAAGTTATCATATACGGCATATAATATAGAACAATGTCTAGATCTATCTTGCCATCGGCTGGTTCTTCTCAGGAAGCAGCGGCCGATAGAGCTAGATCTAGATGTTGGCCTGGATTATATGTTGTATCCACCGTCTTGAGGAGTTTACATCAGTCTATATATATCCAATGCTATCTTTTTGTACTTAATGCTGCATCATCTATGATCTATTAAGTCGCTTTTAGAAGTATTATGATCTATTTGGCTATATATAAACTTGTAGAGACAGTGTCGGGGTTTCAGCCGGCCTTACCTGTTTTATTTGCTATTAGATTTATTAGAGCTGCCTCTTATATTGAGATCTTAATCTCGTTAAATGCTTTAAGACGGTGTCAATCTGTCAGCACTAGCCGACAACCGATTGATCTAGGTTTAACTCATTTAGGATAGATTAATATCTTTTTATAAGAAGTATCGGAGTACTAGCCGATCCACAGTTAGGTCTACAGTATCGGCTAGGCCATGAATGCATATATTTATTATCCTAGTGTATATTTAGACTGAGTGGTTTATACTGTCTTGGCGTAGCCGATCTATCCCAATAACTTAGTTTAAATATGCTTTGGGATAGCAAATATATGTGAATTCGTTTCCTTAGCTGATCCGGTAGGATCTAACCCTAACCTTAACGCATGTCTATTTGGTTGACAGATCAAACCAACTGGCACGCCTGTTTACATCAGACAGCCGAGAAAAGGACCTGCACTGGAGTTAAGCAGATCTCCCAGGCCAGCGCGTAAAAGAATTTTCTCATCAACACAAAGTGAACAATGATTGGGTCCATCTGCCGCTGCAACATCAACCGAACAATGAGATCCTAACCCTAGGAGCTGCACGAGGAAGTTGTATCCAATGGCCGAAGAAGCTCATTGACATCAAATTTGTTAGCGATATGCCCTAGAGGCAACATGGAGATGTTGAATATCATGGTCAATGTTTATGTATAAATGAATAAAGTGTTATTCAGTTCCATAAAATAGACATCTTGTATTAATCAATAAGTACGTGACTTATTTATGAGACTCTTTATGCATGAATCTATTTCTAAATGATCCCTGATCACATGTCATATTATTGGAACAAATATGACTCTAAGATCGGCATGTTTATTGATTGATGATCATGTCTCATAGATCATGGGTATGAAGATACCAAATCAATAAACACGGACACATGTGTTAGAGAACACATTGTTGGATAGACCCACCATGAGACACTACAGGAATTAATGTTCCATTAATTGGTCTCAAGTAGTGTTGGTGCAAAGTCCTTAGACCTGAGATCATCATGGATTCCAACATGTGTAGTAGCCTACTTTGGGACTACCAAACGCTATTCCGTGACTGGGTAGTTATAAAAGTAGTTTTCGGGTTTGCTTAAAACATGGAGTGGGATGTGAGTGATCAAGATGGAATTTGCCCCTCCTTTGGAGAGATATCTCTAGGCCCCTCGAGGTAATGGATTATGAAAATGCATGGCCA
This sequence comes from Oryza australiensis, assembly GCA_019925245.2. Lineage (NCBI taxonomy): Eukaryota > Viridiplantae > Streptophyta > Magnoliopsida > Poales > Poaceae > Oryza > Oryza australiensis. The sequence goes on from JAIFGZ020000792.1 coordinate 963,645, forward strand.
TGCTAAGTTGATTGAGGAGTCAATCAACAGACAGATAATCTAATACGGTTCGAGTGAATGGTTAAGCTATTGAAGGGATGGCACACATCTTGCCTATAGCTTAATTGGTATCGTGAGGCAAAGGGATTTGTGTACACATTACATGTTCAGAGCCGATATTATATTCTTGTATGCTATGGTGTCAATATGTGCTGTTAGGCACCACTGTTGACAAATCGGCTGAGTTAGGCTCGAGCCGAAACCAAGTATACCTGAACCTACAGGGTCGCACGCTTAAGGGGATAGAATAGATATTCGAGTTGGACACGGATACGGCTCGATCGGATCGGGATCCGATCGGATAGAGTCCTATGGGCTTACGACGTATGGGCAGCCAACTCTACGAGTTTCGGATGGGATCCGATTCAAAATAGAGTCCTGATCGGCCACTAGTCCCAGTCGGCCAACTCTATATAAAGGGGCGAGGGGTGGAGAGCTGGGACATGTCAATCAAATTGCATTGCACCGAGATCAATCTCAACGAAAACCCTCCCCACTTCCGAGCCAAACCCTAGCCTTGCATCGCGTGCTAGCACACGGGTGTTCGGCGTTCTGTCCTTGGACGTGTGGATACCGGTAGAGGCGCTTCTACATTGCGGCGCTGTTGATCGGCTACGAATCGGCTGAGGTCGAGCGCATCGGAGCGAGGCGCGAAAACGCGGTCGGACAACTCGAATCGGCTGCGACATCAGCGAATTGGCTGATTGGTGAATCGGTTGTCCCCGGGAATCGGCTGTCATCGGCCAGCACTGTTCCGGATCGGATAGCCCTGATTGGCTAGTCCGCTGCACTCTACTCCAATCGGTAACGATCTATCGACCCTTACTTGCAAGTGTTCCTGGTTTGCGCGGTAGAAAAGTTTTGTTTTTCGGCTAGCGTAGCCTCCGCGTAACCCTTCAAAATTAACTCCGATGTCAGCCCCTCCATCTCCCTTAGGTGATCAAAGCCCTCCATCTCCCTTAGGTGATCCACAAGATGATCGATCAAGCTGTAGTATGACATGGACTTTGGCAGGTCTAGCCCTGAATGGCCTGCTCGCTCTGAACCATCATTTCTGGAGAAGGGCAAGAAAGCGGCATCGAAGCCATCTGTATGCATGCCAGTTGAAGTACAAAACCACTTCATTCGCATGACAATGCCACCAGCACCGAAGAAAGCAATTTCAGACTACCGACGCACGGTCAACAAAAGAAAATTGCGACAATTTTCCAGGGAAGAGTTCGTGAAAGACATAGCACAGAAGTATGAGCAAGAAATTCTTGAAAGTTCAGGGGTAAAGAGTTATACTGATGTGTACAATATTATGAAAACCCCTCAGCCAGCTAAGTTTAAGTTAGGTACTCCTTTGACCACCCCTGAATATCACAACGTAGATGGAAATTTGCATTCAGATGAGAAGGTAGAAGAGTGATACCTACAGATGGCAGAGGAAGGTAAAGAGACGTTCACCGTCTTTTATAGGGACGAGGACTTCCATCATGAGGATGGTATAATCTGGGTCCCATTTGAGAAACTATTTCAACTATACAATCTGAGGGACCTAGACGTATCAATATTTCAGCTATGGTCATTGTATGTATACTCGAACCCCTCGCTATTATTTCTAAGTTGATATCCTCACAGAGTGTCTAACTTATTTCTTTATGCAAAATGGGGACACTTGAATGTACAGCAACCTATAACAAAGTAGGATTCCTCGATCCAGGGGTTGTCAATTCCAATCATATTGATGACGACCCAAGGTCCCAAAAATGGGTGTTGGACTATCTCTACAACTCCTTTGTCAAGCTTAAGGACATGAATACGATCCTTTTGCCCTACAACTTTGAGTAAGTGTGACATTTATTGTTGTACATACCATTTGTGTTTGAAGGTGGTAATTGCTCTTTCTATTTGTATGCAGCCATCACTGAATCTTTCTTGCCATCCATTTAAATGAATCTAGGATTGTCGTCATGTATGGATTAAGGAAACCGCAAGAAGCTTTCTAATCCATCATTGACATCCTAAATAAGGCACTTCTGAAGTATAATAAAAAGTGTCATTGATACGCTCCATGTGCCGATACATTTTGGGTTTGATGCCACCGTTGGTGCCAACATCAGGAACCAGGCACGAGCATATGTGGTTTCTACGTGATGAAATTTATGTGGTTTTACCTAGAGGACCGCAACTGCCACATTTTAAATTCTGAGGTTCGCCATATTTGTTAAGACGTAAATACACGTTTCTAAACACATATTACGTTTTCACATATTCAATCCTTTCATTTATAGAAATTAGATCTCCCGACAAGTCTATTATAGCCACATGTTTGCTTAGCCCTCGTCGAACAACTCTGCGGATTCATCTTTTGACATGTCATTTCATCGGACGGCGCATATCACGTTTCGAGTGCTCCAGATGGGCTAATGGCTTTCCTTGAGGCGAGCAACCCTGATAACACTTTAGACAGTCAATCGACAACAGAGAATAAGCATTAGAGTCGATCGACCATAAAAAACAATTTTGATAATCATTTGTAAATTATAATTTTATCAAATGTATTCATAAGAAATATGTGAATAATGGATGTGTTTGTGGACAGATGTATGAATGTAAGATTTATTTGGATGTATGTGAATTTCAGAATTTTGGCAGCGGGCATGGCTAGCCAAAAAATTGCTTTTTTCTTTCCATAAAAAACTCATCGGTAACGGGCTTTAAAGGAAGCCCGATGAAGATTATAGTCATCCGTGACGGGCGTAAATTAAAATCCGATTGAGTTGTTAGTCATTCATGACGGGCATAATTTAAAGCCCGATTGAGTAGTTTGTTATCCGTGATGGGCTTTAGTTGTGGCCCGTTTGAGATTGTTAAATCGGTGTCGGCCCCTTGTTTGACTGGTCTTCTTGGTCAAACCTATTTGTGTCGATCGTAATTTTAGGTCCGACAAAGATAATTAAAATCGGTGACGGGCTTTTGCCCGATAGAGATGACTTCTCACATCGATGACCTTTTCGACGTGACGAGCGTCATATCTAACACAGATGAGGATTACCGTCCGATTAAGATGAGAATGACCGTTTAGTGACAGCAAGAGCGTGCGTAAATTAGGGATCCTGGTCTTACTTCTATTCACATGAAGTAAAATGACATGCATATCAAAATTTCGTATGCATGATATAACAATAAATTATATGGACAGCAGGGGTGTCTATGTGACTGCTAGCTTTTAGGGGTGTTTTCAAGTAAAATATTAATGATTTAAGTATTTTTTGGAGCGATTAAGTATTAACTATTATCCACTCGAATTAATTTTGTTTTGAAGAATAAGTACCATCACTCGTATTTATCGTATTTATTTAGTTACATTCATATATGTGGGATATATTATTAGTTACATGGATTAATGGGACAGTGGATTTTAAACTCTCAAAAGAATATTCTCTCATTGTATGTCATTTAAATAGCTACAAAAGATTAAAAAATTTTAATTTTTACAAATTATAAAAAACAAAGTGAACTTAATATAGCTTAGTTAATATATATTCATAGTAAATTTTGTCTTTTTCTTTACGAAATTTAATCTTGCATATTTACGGGATATATTGTGTATTAATTTATCTTGTTAAATTTTAAAATAGTTTGCATATTTACGGGATATATTGTGTATTAATTTATCTTGTTAAATTTTAAAATAGTTTGCATATTTACGGGATATATTGTGTATTAATTTATCTTGTTAAATTTTAAAATAGTTTCCCGGATTAATGGCTCGTGCATGTCTATAAATAATATGCTTTTGGAACTGGCTATCGTTCAAACCGGAAAATAAAGGTGAGTTGAGCTAGCCCGGCCTTTAGACACATATGGCTCCTCCTGCTTCTCGCACCGGCACGCACAGGCACCGTTTGTCTGCCCCATTCCTGGTCCTCCTGTTCCTTGCACTGGCCGCCAGCAGCACAGTAGCCAACGCCCAACTGTCGGACAGCTACTACGACGCCTCCTGCCCGGCCGCGCTGCTCACCATCAGGACCGTCGTGTCGGCGGCGGTGCTGGTCGACCCCCGCATGGGCGCCTCCCTCCTCCGCCTCCACTTTCACGACTGCTTCGTCCAGGCAAGTATCGATCGAATTAATGGATCCCCTTCTCCTTCCCCCGCTGACCAATCTCGATCGACCGATCGACATGCAAAATGGACAGTCGATCGTCTGCTGGTCATCCATCTCTCTCGATCGATCGATTGGCATGTAGGAGTATGTGAGCTGTGAGCATGCATGTATATATGCTACAGGGCTGCGACGCGTCGGTGCTCCTAGACGACACGGGCAGCTTCACCGGCGAAAAGGGCGCCGGGCCGAACGCCGGGTCGCTGCGCGGGTTCGAGGTGGTCGACAACGCCAAGACGCTGCTGGAGACGGTGTGCCCGCAGTCCGTCTCGTGCGCCGACATCCTCGCCGTCGCCGCCCGCGACGCCGTCGATCAGGTACGTGCCTAGCTAACCGACAATCTCCTCATCAATATATGTAATTAAGTAAGAGAGACATTTGCATTATTAATTAATTATTCACTAGTGAAGAATCTCATAATAGTTTCGGTTGACAATCTTCAGTAGTCTCGATTGTCAAACCGGGACTACGAATCCGGGACTAGAGATCACCATCTTTAGTCCCGGTTGAAATAATCGGGACTAGAGATGCATCTTTACTCTCGGTTAATGGCTCCAACTAGGACTAAAGATTTTTTTTTATTTTTTTAATTTTACACACATATATAATATTACACATATACATATTTTACACACATATATTTATACATATATATCATATATATATATATGTATAAATATATAATTTACACACATATAAATAAACTTAAGAAAGAAAATATATACATTACCAAAATATGTACACATATGTACAATATCCACATATATTTCGTATGTTACAAAAAATTATCTGTTTTGTGGATCCGGTGGTTAAGTTACTTGAATGAAAGTAGAACTCCCCCGCGGGATCTATGATCTGCTCGTTTATAAATCCCATCAATTCTTCCTGAGCAGCTTGTATGGAAGTCTCGTGGGGGAGGTTGTCTCTTACTCGCATAAGCTGTCATTAATTCGAATAAACGAGAAATAAATATATGAAGTGAATAAGAAATCAAGACGTAATGTATGAATGACTGTTATACATACATGTATATCGTCGATAGTTGTGACATTGATCACAAAGCGATGAATGTAGTCGCAGACGTAGTATCCGCATAAGTTGGTGCCCTGCGACTATTTTGCACACTAAAGGAGAAACGGCGACAGATTTAATATACATTTCATATTTTAGAACAAAGTAATGATTCAAAACAACTTTGGAGAATGTTACTCACTAGAAAGTTCATCCTCACGGAGAGCTTATCTTTCCAATTTCCACGAACATTCGTCCGAAGCCGTTCCCATGCACTACGTGCAGTTGAAAGTTAGCTAGTAATTATTCGAGAATCGTATATATGCAATAGCAAGTAAGATATATGGCATTATCTGTTAAACAGTTCAAATATCTTTGAGTACGTGGACTCTGGTTTATCCATTGAGTCAAAGACATGGATCCGCGAGTGATCCATGTCAATTACTAACGGAACCGAGTGGAATCTAAATTGGTTTAGATGACACATATGAAAATTTATGTATGCACGGGATTGAAATCGGTACGGAAGGAAGAAAAACTTACGCAGTGTTGTAGGGCAGAAGGATAAACGACCGGAAGTGGTTCTGCACCAGCGCATTGTATATGCTATTCACTGTTGGATCAGGAAATTGATCAACCAATACGCCGTTGATTTTGCGTGGATCCATGAATCTATGTTTGGTACAGTTGTGCTTGTTGCAGTATTGGATCGCCATTCCACAACGATTAAAAAGAATTTTAGTCAGCTAAATACAAAAGAGGTAAGAAACGAAATAACAGAACGATACTTACGGAACCTTCATGGCTAGAAGTGAGACGTCGAGGGCATTAAGCTGGTACAGGTGGAATATGTCTTTGAATCGGATATAGAAGTTGTCACCTCCATCAAAGAAATAGTGCAGTGAATATCTGCCCATTACCATCTCTTCACCCTTGCTGGATTCTTGCATGTACCACTTGTAGAAGCGGTATATCTGTGTAGGTAGCTTTTTCACTTGATCCGGCTTTACAAGAGGCTTTCCAAGTTTAAACTTGTATTTCACCGGAGCCTTCGCCAAGGGAGCACGGCCGTGTAATTGATCCATTAAAATTCCAATAGATTTCATAAATTGTCTTAACTCTGATCTAACATTTGGAACTGAGCTGAACTCCAGAGGTTTCTGAGGCTGCATGCCGAGCTGAGGTACATCTTTGCCCGTTCTCTTCGCCTTGCCAACAGCCTTCCGAATAGTACTGTCATAGTCAGACTGCGGTTGAGGTTGTGGTTTAGGTTGTGGCGTTAGGTACGTCTTCTTGAAGAAGTCCTTGGTCTCCTGGGGGATTTTAGGAGGCTTCTCAGGAGACTTGTTTCTGAAGTAGGCCTTGACTTCAGCTTGGGCGGCCTCGTGCAGCTCCTCTGGAGTCATGTCGTACGCCCTTTTTTGTGGGGCTGGTGGGAGCGGGTCAAGTTTAGGCCTCTTGCTTCATGGTCCACTGGTTGACATTGACCGCGTGGCTCGAGATGTTGTCCGTTCGATGCTTGTTGTGGCGACGGAGGAGACTGAGAAGGCGGTGGATTTGGAGACGACCGTTTAGGAGTCGGTGCTCGTGAAGGCGACGGAGGAGGCGGAGGAGCGAAGGAGGCTGAGGAGACAGTCCATGTGGAGGTGACGGCGGTGGAACGATAGGAGACACTGTTCGTCCTGGGAATATGATGAAGGGCTTCCTCCAAAGAAATATTCCGTGAGTTGTTTCTCCTAGCGTCATCTCCCCGTCTCCTCCGGGGATATCCAGCTCGAGATCTTCGTAGCCGCGTTCCACCTGTTCAACTTCCACTTTTGATTACGCAGGTGGAACGGGCCTGTAGTGGTAGATGTCGTCTTGTTCTACTGGAATCGCCATGCTTGACGCAACCTATTCTAGAAGATTGCTTATTAGTTAGTAATGAACCTTGATTGTCAAGTTATTCAAGGAAATATACAACAAAAAGTACGAAAATACCTTTATTGTTATGTTCTTGAGCGAAATGTGCAGCTCACACGGTGTCTGCTGCATGATGTCATCAACGGGGCATGGCGAAGACGCTTGAGCTTGTGGGGCTAACTCGTCTTCATTTCCTGTTGACGCGCAGCTGCTGCGCTGCCGCTGGAGTTGAGTCGTTGTTGTTGGATCTGGCTGTTGGCTAACCCAATGGCTACGCTCCTCTGCCAACCTCTGGTTCAGCCTTTCGTTCACAATTTGATCAATCTGCGAGATCCGCATCTCCATTTCAGCGAACCTCGCATCGTGCTCTCGATTGGTCCTCATGCGGCTCCTGTACGTCTCGATGTCAGCTTGAAACCCATATTTTCAGGGAACGATGCCTTTTCCTCACGTACGTCCTAGATGCTCTAGGTTTTGGAGGGTGAGCGTTAGCTCGTCCTTCTCTCTGTCAGGCCTGAACGAGCCCGACGAAGTGGCCTCCACCGCCTCCTCTAATCTTTGGCCGGCTTCTTGGATTTCTTCGCCGAAGATAACTGCGCCATCTACGGGATTAAGTGAGCCACCGTGAGCATAGAACCAATGCTTTGATTGTTCCGGCTAGTTGGCTGTGCCTGGAACGATATCTCGCGCTTCAAGGTCGGCTTTCATTTTCTTCTATTTTTGCATTGCTTTCTGATAGCCGCTTGACCCAAGCTTGTGATGATATTTTTTCTTGGCTGCGTTGGCCTTGTTCTTTTCAATGATCGCTCGCGCTTCTTCCCCATTCTTGTGTTCAACAATGGCCTCCCAACGATCTCTGAGCTTTGGGAAGTTATCAAAGTCTGGGTTCTGGCCCTTCAAGATGTATTTCTTGTGTAACTATTTCTTATAGTTCCTGAAGAGCTCTGTCATTTTCTTTAACGTCCATTCCTTGACCCCTGTTTGTTGTGAGTCTGAGATGGTGAATGTTTGCAGCATTGTGGTCCACAACATTTCTTTCTCTGTATCCGGGAGATAGCTCTGCTCATCTCCTCCCTTGCTTGATCGCCTCCAGTTTGCAACGCTACTGGCACGTGATCCCTCACCACCCATCCGCTGTATGCCACAGGGCACTTGGTCGACCGTCCGGTGCTACTTCTGTTATGACGTGTCGACCCTCGATGCGCTTGGCGACACCGCGTTGCCCGTGTGGCCTCTTCTGTCCAACGGAGGCGGATCCCTCATTCACTTCCTTGTTTCCCTCCTCATCCCCCCCTCGTTCCCCTCCCCGTTGAGGTATTGGCCTGGATCCTCGGTCCCCTCCTCACTGTAAAACTCTGTGCTACTGCGTGCGATCTCGTCAAGGAGAAACTGTTCCTCGTCACGATCCGTCATTTGGTTGTTGTGGGTTGAGGACTTAATCAAAGAATTCTGACAAAGAAAAATTTATTCGGTTAATACATGTATCAATTATTCAGTGAAATCATGTATGTCTACGTAAAAAAACATAGACAAAAGAAAGAAGATGGAAAAAATAGATGAAATCTGGCCCTAAACCCTAACCCTAATCCTAAACCCCTAATCCTACACCCTAACCCTAATCCTAAAGCGACCGAACGAACGAAACTATCGTTCGTTCGTTTACGTCCGTTCGTTCTATCGTTCATTCACGTCCGTGGGTACGATTGTCTGGAGAAGAGGAGAGAAAGAGAGGAGGATGACGTGAGGGAGATAAGGTGGAGAGGAGAGGAAGTGGAGAGGAAAGGAGGGAAAGAGAGGACGTTGCATGCCTATGTACGTTGTCACGACCGAACGAACGACCGATCGACCGACCGAACGAACGAACGAAAGAACGAACACTCGTTCGTTCGTTCGTCCGTCCGTTCGTCCGTTGGTTCGTCCACGTCCGTTCGTCCACGAAGGAATGAACAAACGAACGAACACTCGTTCGTTCGTTCGTCCGTCCATCCGTCCGTTGGTTCGTCCATGTCCGTTCGTCCACGAACGAACGAACGAACGATCGTTCGTTCGTTCGTCCGTCCGTCCGTCCGTTGGTTCGTCCAGGTCTGTTCATCCACGAACGAACGAACAAATGAACGAACACTCGTTCGTTCGTTTGTCCGTCCGTCCGTTGGTTCGTCCACGTCCATTCGTCCACGAACGAACGAACGAACACTCGCGTTCGTTCGTTCGTCCATTCGTCCGTCTGTTGGTTCGTCCAAATTAAACAAATTCGCATTCCAAATTAATTAACATTCAAATTTAACATATGCATTCAAAAGTCCATTTACATTCACATTTACTTTCAAAATTCACAAGTCCATATAAACAAAAAATTCACAATATCCGCATTCCAATTTAACATATGCATTCAAAAGTCCATTTACAACCACATTTACATTTAAACTTCAAATATAATCTATTCAAATATATAAACACATATTCGGAGAATTCAAACATTCAAACACACACACACACATATATATGCATATTCTACACAATTCTACACAATTCAAATAGGGAGGCAGAGGGGAGAGGGCGGCGGAGGCCGGCCGGGGGCGCGCGGCGGCGGCGACGGGCTGGGAGGCACGGCGGCGACGGCGCGTGTGGGCGAGGCGGCGGCGGCGGTGCCGTGGGGCGTGCAAGGCGTGCGGCGTGCGGCGGCGTGCGTGCAGCGGCGACGGCGGCGGCGATGCCTCCCGGCCCGAAACCCCTCCCCAAAACCCTAAACCTAACACACATAAGGGCGAAAAAGAGAGCGCGGCGGCGGCGGCTAACCTACAGCGACCCCAGCGACGGCGGCACGGCGGCTTCCGGCTTTCGGTCCGCGGCGACGAAGACAGCGGTGCGGCGGCGGCATCCTAGGGCTTGATCGGCAACGAAGACGAAGACGATGAAAACGGCTTAGTGTTCGGATCCCCGAGGCCCCCTGCTATTTATAGTTACGGTATCTTTTGTCCCGTTGAAGCCAACAACCGGGACAAAAGATACTTTAGTCTCGGTTGGTAGCTTCAAGCGGGACAAAGATACGATCTTTAGTCCCGGTTGGAGCCACCAACCGGGACTAAAGATGGCGGGGCAGCCACGTGGCCCACGTAGGTGGGCAACTTTAGTCCGGTTGAAGCCATCAGCGGGACTAAAGATGGTTTTCCGCCCATCCAAATTCACCTTTAGTCGGTTTGTTTTAAAAACCGGGATTAAATATTTCAACGATTTTAAATTATAATCATCATATTCAAAACTATTTTAAATTTATATAATAATATATAATTAACATATGGCCTATTTTAAAAATATTATAAATTTAAATAATAACATATAATTAACGTTTGTCATATTCAAAACTATTTTAAATTTAAATAATAATATATAATTAACATATATACTATTTGAAAAATATTATAAATTTAAATAATAACATATAATTAACATTTGTATTATGGAGAATTAAAATTATATAATAACATATAATTAAAATTTGAAAATGGTTTCTCCTCTCCTCAACAAATCGCCCAGATTTTACTTTTATTTATGCTTGCGATCGATGGCTTTCCTCTCCCGTCTCAATGCCTCGGCGGCGCCATGGGAGCCGCCGGTGGCGCGCGACGGCGGACTACCCTATCCGCCCGTCGTGATCGAGCAGATACTACCGCCGCCACGATCCTTGCTCCCGTCGCCACCGCCGCCGTCGGCGAGGCGGACCGTGTTCCTGCTAGTCCCAGTTTGTGTTTAAAACCGGAATTAAATATTTCAATAGTGCCCTATTATAATGCATTTTAAATTATAATAATCATATTCAAAACTATTTTAAATTTAAATAATAATATACATTATTTTAGATATGAAAAATTTACAATAATTTACAAGAAATTCACATGATAACAATAATATTCAATAATTTAATTTAATTTACATCGTCCATACATAAATTTAGCTAAGTGACATTTGTCCTTACATACTTTCTTCGCACAATTGTTCCTTCGTTATGATCGTTGCGTGAGTAAGGGGTGTCCTCATTTGATAGGAGGATGCTCGGGTCAACCGCCACCATGAACAAAGGTTGCCCGTCAAACTGATCGTAATCATCATCAGTTCTATCCTCGACTCCCACGATTTTTCTTTTGCCTGGGAGAACCACGTGACGCTTTGGCTCATCAGACCCTTTCTCCTTCTTTGCTTTGCTAGACATGTCCTTGACATAGAAAACTTGCCGTACATCATTGGCAAGGACGAACGGTTCGTCTGAGTGTCCAACCTTGCTTAGGTCGACCGTTGTTATCCCACTTGCATCAATGGTTACGCCTCCACCACTGAGCCTAACCCACTAGCACCGAAACAGAGGGACCTTCAGAGGTCCATAGTCCGGCTCCCTTATGTCATCGATGCTGCCATAATATGTGCTAGCCATACCGTCGTATCCCACGGCATCGATGCGGTCAGTGTTGTTCTGATTCGTGCTCTTTAAGTCTTGGGCCTGTGTGTAAAATGTGTACCCATTGATTTCATATGCTTGGAATGTGGTGATCGAGCAAGATGGTCCCCTCGCCAAGAAGGCTAGTTGTTGGTCAATGCTCGCGTTGCCCATGAGACGTTGTCATAGCCAAGCAGGGAATGCATTGATGTGATGGCGTGTAATCAAGGCATCCGTCTTACCGATGTTTTTCGAGCGAACAATCGCCAAGTGCTCCTCGATGTAAGGAGCCACCAAGGAAGATTATTGCAACACGGTCCAATGTGCTTTCCAGTACAAGTCATTGTCTATGTTCATTATTGTCTTCCTTCCAAGAGTTTCCTTGCCCCATAGTCTACCTTCATGGCTTGATTCAGGCACCTGATGGGACGAAGGTCTTCAATAAAGTCGACGCAAAACTCAATCACCTCCTCTGTTCCATATCCCTTGGCGATGCTGGCCTCCGGACAAGAACGGTTACGAACGTACTTCTTTAGAACACCCATATACCTCTCGAAAGGGAACATGTTGTGTAGGAATACCGGACCGAGGATACGGATCTCTTTGACAAGGTGGCATAGGAGATGCATCATGATATTGAAGAAGGAAGGCAGAAAGATCATCTCAAAACTGACAAGACATTGGACCACATCATTTTGGAAGTCTTCTAGTCTGTCTGGATCAATGATCTTCTGTGAAATTGCGTTCAGGAAAGCACATAGCTTTGTTATTATTGTTCGGACATTATCGGGAAGGATACCCCGAATTATAACGGGAAGCAGTTATGTCATCAGCACGTGGCAGTCATGGGACTTTAGATTTGTGAACTTCTTATCCTTCGTGCTTATTATTCCCTTTATATTCGAGGACTATCTAGACGATACCTTGATGTTCTCCAGGCATTCAAACATTATTTCCTTCTCTGCCTTGCTCAGAGTGTAGCTAACTGGACTTAGGTATTGGGCTCCTTTCTCCTTTGGTTGCGGGTGAAGGCCGTCGCGTTGAGCCATATGTTTCGATCGTTACGTGCCTCAAGTGTATCTTTTGATTTTTCGTATACACCTAGGAAGCCCAGCAGGTTTATGCAAAGGTTCTTGGTGAGGTGCATCACGTTGATTGCATGGCGGACGTCCAAGACTTCCCAGTAGGGCAACTCCCAAAAATTGACTTCTTCTTCCACATCGCCGTGTGACCACCTTCACTTGCTATAGGTTGGTTGTCGGGTCCCTTTCCAAATACTACTTTGAGGTCTTTCACCATGGCAAACATGACCTTTTCATTGCAATGCTTTGGCTTAGTACGATGGTCTGCCTTTTGATGAAAATGTTTGCCCCTTCTCCGGATAGGGTGGCTTACAACAAGAAAGTGACGATGGCTCATGTACAATGCCTTCTTACAGTGTTTCAGGTACATACACTCGGTCTCATCCATATAGAGGGTGCAAGCGTTGTACCTCTTGTTTGACTGTCTGGATAGGTTGCCAAGTGCAGGCCAATCGTTGATGGTAACAAACAGCAACCCTCGTAGGTTAAACTGCTCCTGTTCATCCTCATCCCACACGAGAACACCTTCTTTCTTCCACAACAGTTTTAGATCTTCGATCAGCGGTCTCAGGTACACATTGATGTCGTTACCAGGTTGCTTCGAGCCTTGAATAATAACCGACATCTAAATGTACTTCCGCTTCATGCATAGCCAAGGCGGGAGGTTGTAGATACACATCGTTACAGGCCAAGTGCTATGCCCGCTGCTCATCTCTCCAAAAGGATTCATGCCGTCCGTGCTTAAGCCGAACCTTAGGTTTCTTGCATTCTCGCCGAAGTCTTTAAATGTTCTGTCGATGTTTCGCCACTGTGACCCATCGGCGAGATGTCTTAGCATGTCGTCTTGTAGGCGTTCTTCCGCATGCCAGCGCATCATCCTTGCATGCTCCTTGTTCTTGAACAGACGCTTCAGCTGTGGTATTATAGGAAAATACAACATCACCTTAGCAGTAACCCTTTTCTTCGAAGGCCGTCCATCAACTTCACCTGGATCATCTCGTCTGATCTTGTATAGAAGTGCTTTACAAATTGGACATGCTTCTAGGTTCTCGTACTCCGCACCGTGATAGAGGATACAATCGTTAGGACATGCGTGTATCTTCTGTACCTCCAGTCCTAGAGGGCAGACTAACTTCATAGCCTCGTACATTGATTTCGGCAATTCGTTTTCCTCTGGAAGAATGTTCTTCACAAGTTTTAGTAACTCGCCAAATGCTTTATCACTGACACCATTTTTGGCCTTCCATTGCAAGAATTCCAACGTGGTACCCAACTTTTTGTGCCCCTGTTCACGGCCTGGGTACAAGGACGTTTTGTGGTCCGCCAACATACGCTCCAATTTCTACACCTTCTTTTCACCTTCGCAGTCCCCCTGTACGTCGCGTAACATCTAACCAAGGTCATCAGACCCATCTTTTTTTAGCATCCCCGTCCGCCTCGCCTGCTGTATTCTCTTCAAACCCACCGTATTGACCACAGTCCGAAATGTTGTTGTCGTCTTATTCATCTTCTTCCATTGCAAGCCATACCTCTCCGTGCGATGTCCAGCAATTGTAGTGAGGTATGAATCCCGACTGAAACAAGTGGGCATGAATAATTCTTGATGTCGAATACTTCTTCTCGTTTTTGCACTTTTTGCATGGATAACGTATGAAACCCTTCTGCTTGTTGGCATCGGCCACACTCAAAAAATAATGCACGCCTTGAATAAACTCTGTCGATCGTCGATCCACGTTGTACATCCATTGCCGGTCCATCTACATAGAATGCACAAAAATCATAAGAAAAAATCCACGAAATTCAAACCTTTTAAATATTATTACAATAATTATATATATGTAATCAGACAATAATGGAGAGTATATCAAGATATCCTCCTGCACAGCTACAATTATGATGGAGATGCACGAGTACTACTAGTACACGAGCTCAAACAAAATTACCTTACTTTTCTAACCTACTATCAAATTTTTTATATTTTTTCCTTTATCATCTATTTTATAACTTTTTTGTCCAAAAGATTCTCTCTCATTATTTTCCATAAATATTTTTTGAGATAAAATTGTACGTACTAAATTTTCAGAAATGTAACGTGCTAAGCATACTTTTCTTCCTCTATATTTTCCCTAACTTTTTTCTTAATGTGCTTAGCAAAATAATTAGTTCAAACAAATTTTCTCTCTCTTCATGTTTAAAAAAAATCTAGAGATGAAGATGTATAGAAAAAAACCGTAAAATGTGAAGTGCTAAGCATAGATCATAAGAGAAAGAAGTTGCTAACCTTATAGATAGCAAATATTTGTGTATTATCACCAAAACAAAATCAAAAAAAAATTTGGCAGCACCTCCCCTCTAGCTAGAGCAAAATTTTGAAGACAAATGGAGCTGGCTCAGGCTAGCTGGAGACGGAAGAAGTAGTTTAAAAAGGAACCTCATCTTTAGTCCCGGTTGGTGTTACTAACCGGCACTAAACATGGGACAAAAAGAAAATAGCATCTTTAGTTCCGGAACTAAAAATCCCCGACGCCCTGACAGGTTCTGATAGGTTTTGAACCGGGACTAAAGATGATCTTTAGTCCCGGTTCGTGACATAAACCGGGACTAAAGGTCCTAAAGAGCCGTTGTCTTTTTAAACTAGGACTAAAGATATTTTTTAGTCCCGAATACCATTCAAACCGAGATTATTGTAGATTTTGGTATTTTAACTAAAGATGCTTTCTTTCTTCCGTAGTGATTGTTTGGTTTCATGGCATGCATGCAGCTCGGGGGACCGTCATGGATGGTTCTCCTGGGGAGGAGGGACTCCACCACGGCGAGCGCGTCGCTGGCCAACAGCGACCTCCCCTCGCCGTCCTCCAGCCTCGCGGCTCTCCTCACCGCCTTCTCCAACAAGGGACTCACCGCCACCGACATGGTTGCCCTATCAGGTATACACGCTTGTGTTTCTCTTTGCCTAAACTAATCTAACACTATCCTACAAATTAATCAACACTACTGGCTGTCTATACAGAAAAAAAGGAAATTTCTACGTTAATGGAAGAAAAAAAATTTAAAACATACTAAAAATTACCACAAAAATCAGGAAAAGGAAAAGATCTTGACTATCAAAATTATGCACCTCGTATATATAAAATTCATATATTGCATGCATCGTGCATGGTCTCGATCGGCTTTGACTCTGCAGTGCTAGTGCACATGGCATGTTGCATCTGAATATAATTATGTACTGATCAACCACAAAACAAGTGATGAATCATACAGTAAATTTCCATTTCGAAAACAACAACTGTGAGTCATAGAATAGTTAGATTTTGTACGTATGCGTGCGTGACAGACATAAATACGTACGTACTCCAAGCATATGCATGCATGCTTGTCTGTTCCATTAACTATTCTGACTGGTGTAATTCGATCTCAGAAGCGTCCTAATGAGAGGTCCATATGCATCCACACAAATCATGGATCATGCACACCGTACCCAAGCTGGCTAGCAAGCTAGTCAAGGGCATGAATGCGTGATGCGTCGGCTTAATTGTCTGCATTCGCCTTAATTCAATACACAGTGATCTCAGTGATGATCGACGATGACGTACTGTCACCTTCGCTTTAGTTTGCAACCTGACAACACGTAACATGCCTCAACTACCTGCATAACGATGTATCACTCAAGTGACCACCTACCTACCTCTCAGAGTCTCGATCGTTCCCTACCGTGCATGGAACCATGCACATGCATGCATGTCTCAAATCATGCTGCCGATCGGTCGATCACGAGAAATTAGCAACACACAGAGATAGATGTCTCGATCAGGAGACTTTCTTTTTCTCCACTCTGTTGAGACCGCACCTTCACTTTTCTCCTGTACTATTCCGTGCTCATTTCCTTTTTGACATTATTATTGGTGCACATACGTCAAATCACCATATGCTCATATGAAGCTATAGTAGAGCACAAATTATAAAAAATTCTGGAAAGCAAGGAACATATAATATATCTTTTTAGTTCTTTGATGTTGTATAAAACAACATCGCATGAAAATTTTTCAATTAGTTTGAAAAGTTTCTATGGGTTGCTTTAAAATGACATTAATTAACAAAATATTGAATATCCACATAAGTATTAATTGCAGATCGTACATTTATTCCTCATAAATTGTGAAATAGCCTTGCACATAATTACCTATTATAAATTATTTCGTGAAATATTTAATAACCAAATCATGCATTCCCATGAAGCAATTTTTTTAAAAAATATAATAGTTACATATTATGTGTTCTTCTGAAAATTTAATCCTTCCAAGTGGCTACGATTTGTTTTTCTTGATATGTTATGGTATTTTTCTTAAAAAAATCCAAAGTGTTGCCCTATTTTACATATACTCCAATTAATCGTCTTATCAAATGGCGACATGGCGTGACACGGGTGATGATTGTTTCGCAGGAGCCCACACCATCGGCCGGGCGCAGTGCGCCAACTTCCGGGACAGGATCTACAACGACACCGACATCGACGCGTCGTTCGCGGCGTTGCTGCGGGCCGGCTGCCCACAATCCGGCGACGGCAGTGGCCTCGCGCCGCTGGACGAGTCGTCGCCGGACGGCTTCGACAACGACTACTTCGGCGGCCTCCTCTCCCAACGGGGGCTGCTCCACTCCGACCAGGCGCTGTTCGGAGGCGGCGGAGGCTCCACGGATGGCCTGGTCAGGAGCTACGTATCCAGCAACGACAAGTTCGCCAGCGACTTCGCGTCGGCGATGGTGAAGATGGGCAGCATCAGCCCGCTGACCGGGACGGCCGGCGAGATCAGGGTCAACTGCCGGGTGGTGAATTAATTCATGACGCATGGGCGGCAATCATCTTGCAGAGTTTATATATATGAAATTAAATGAAATGACATCAAACTATATATACCATATTTATTTATTATTTTATTAATTATTAGTTGCCGACATATTTATCTATTATTTTATTAATTAATATTTATTAATTATTTTATCACAGAAATATGATTGGTTCCATTATTGTTGTCTGGAAGGTGAAGATTAAAGAGGAAATACATATCATGTGCAGAATTTTTCATATATTGCCGCAAATTAAGGCGGAGTAGTCCTCATAGATATGGTCACATGGGAAAGATAAAAAAAACACAAATTTGATTTTTTATTTTCGCTAATTTCATACTCCTTTCGTCTTAGGGTGCACTTATTTTTAGAAAAATCAAAATCGATAATTTTGACTAATAATCATACTAACAAAATCTATAATGATATTAAATATTATGTATGTTGTATCACTAGATTCGTTTTGTTTTTTAAAATAGTTTTATGTGATGCTAATTTTATATCCGTTGGTAATATGGCATTTAATAAATTAATGATTAAAATGTAAGACCGTGTAAAAGATTTTATAGGCCTTTAATTTGAGACAGAAGGAGTATATATTATATACAGTGAAATTTTGTTTAGATAATGGGAAGAATTTTATTATGAATTACACCCGGCCTCGACATCAACGAGAGATGCACATAGCCTAGAAAAGAAAGCAAAAACTAAGCCAAACATGGCATATTACGTTGTTTTTAATCAACTCACTCAAATACAACCAAGGCAAGAATATAACACTACTGGAGAAACGATTTTTCCGGACGAAGCCCCAATAGATTCCAGGCGGGCCATAAGAACCCGCGCTGGAAAAGCTGATCCAGGGGGCGCATTGCCCGCATGGGATAATGCATTATCCGTGCGGGCCACTTACTGCAAGTATGGGCTATTATCCCATGCGGTCGCTTAAGTAGACCGCACGGGATAATACGATTATCCCGTGCGTCCTACTTAACCGACCGCACGGGATAATAGCGCATTATCCCGTGCGGTTCACTTAAGGACCCGCACGGGATAATTCATTTTCTCGTGCGGGCCTTTAAGAGGACCGCATGCGATGATGCCCAACAGTGGCGCAATAAATTTTTCGCTCAACCCAACAGTGGCGTATTTACCCTGGTATTTTCTCTCCAAAAAAAGGCAATTATAGGGGGGAAGATTTTGAACTTGAATTTTTCAATTGGAGTCAATACAAAAAGGTATCATACTTGATCTCCTCTTCCATTTGCTTCCATTTTTAAAAATTTTTATTGGTTGAATGCGAAGATATTTGAATTTTTTTAACTCGGTTTTTCTCTCTCCAAATAAAAGGCATTTTATTTTGTGGAAGGCTATAGACTTTAAATCTTCAATTGAAATCAATATAAAAGGTAATGTGCTTGATCATCTACTTCATTTGCTTCCTTTTTGTAAAATTTCATCGGTTGAATGCGAAGATATTTAAACTTGTTTAAATTGTTGAGCTATTTTTTAATTTGTAGGTCAAATATTTTATTTTTTATTAAACCATTTTTTGGTAACTACTTTTGTCTCATTATTATTATTTGTTGTGTAATATTAATTTATGTTGTCACTGTTTTTATTATTTGTCAAATATTTTACTTTGTTTTTATTATTTGTAGGATTTAAGTTTAATTTGTTTATTTAGAAACACCGACAATATAATATTAATTTATGCTGTCACTATTTTTAGATGGATCGGATATGGATGTATGAGACACGGAGAATTCATCCGGTGTACATGAGAGAAGCATCAACGATATTTTTTGTCCTTGCGTGGATTGAAAGAATCAAAAGATGTTCAAAGATCCGAATGTAATTCTCAGACACATAATTTAGCGTGGATTTGTGGAGAAATACACAGTTTGGACTTATCACGGGGAAGTCGCCCCTCTGGAAGAGAATCCTGATATTTGTTTCGATGAGGCAGAGAATTTTATAATTAAGGACATGTCTCGTGAAACGACGGGTGATTTTGGCGGCTCTGGTTTTGATGAGGCAGAGGTTGATATTGATCTTGATCTTGAGGACTTGTTGCGGCACGCTGAACCAGAGGTCCTAACAGAGAAAGCAAGATATTTAAACAACTGGGAGACGTTGCAGAAAGCAGCAAAAGATCTTTTATACGATCAAGCAAAGGGATGTGATATAGATTATACAGTGTTGCGGTCGGTGCTAGAACTTCTTAGATTGAAGGCCAGGCACGGATGGTTTGATACTAGTTTCAACGACTTGATGCGTCTCCTGAGAGTTATGCTTTCTAAACCTAACTTGTTGCCAGCTAACACCTATCAAGTCAAGAAACTGATATGTCCATTATCACTTGGTGTGGAAAAGATCCATGCATGTATTAATCACTATGTACTTTATCGCAAGGAATACGCTGACTTGGACAAGTGTCCAACTTGTGGGGCGAGTAGGTAAAAAAAGGATAACAGTGCCGCCGATAGTGACATTGCCGAACCAAATTCATTGGTCGAGGCAGGGAAAAAGATTCCGGCCATGGTGTTGTGGTACTTGCCAGTCAAAGATCGAATGAAGCGATTGTTCTCCAACCCCACCGACGCCGAGTTGATGAGATGGCATCAAGAGGGTCGAAAGACGGATGGTTTAAACATTCAGATCCCTGTTCTCAGATGCCAATGGGTGAAAGACAGCATGGTAGATAAATTTGGATTTATATGTGCTGAACGGAGTAAAATTGGACACAAGGATGATCCATGAGTCCTTGCCGAGCGTGTTGCACAAGTTTTCTATGTGAAGGATCCTTCCGATGAAAAGATGGACATTATTGTATCGGGCAAGCAACACATCATTGGTATTGACAACATTGAAGACACGTCCGACTATAATCAATACAACGCCATTTCGTTATTCATAGATCTTCCTACGCGGATGAAACGCATTGAAAGTGTCCTCGACGAATCAAAGTTTGCATCCGTGCGGAAGGATGTTAATCCAAAAATTATAAAGCGCTAGTTTGTTTTTTTGTATATTCATGTTGTTTAGACCTGCTTGAGTCATTATCCTGTAAATGAGAAAAAATTTTGATTTTTTCTTCATGAAACATGATTCAAAATTTTTTCTTCATGAAACATGATTAGGAACCTATTGACCGAATGATTTTAAAATTATATAAATAGCAAACAAAGTCAGAAAATCATGAAAATTGTGTGGATGTCCTGATATTATACGTAGAGGCTGTGTTAAAAAATTGAGAGGGTTTCGAATATTTTATCAGATACGTTATCGCGTGCGGTCGGCTTAAGGGCCCTCGCACTCGGCAAAATTTTGAAAAAAAGTTCTTCTCCACCCTCCAAACTTTCTCTATTATGTAAATACAACATATTAGTCCTAATTATAAAATTTGGTAATTTTTTGATTGGTTTTGCTATATTTCTTTGATTTATTTTATTTTCATGATTTTTTTTGCCAAGTCTCACATTTGAACTGCAAGTGATTAAAAAATAGAACAAAATTAGTGAAAAAATTATATTCATGTTGTTTAGACCTGCTTGAGTCATTTTCCTGTAAATGAGAATAAATTTTGAATTTTTTCTTCAAGAAACATGATTAGGAACCTATTGACCAAATGATTTTAAAATTGTATAAATAGCAAACGAAGTCGGAAAATCTTGAAAATTGTGTGGATGTCATGATATTTTACGTAGAGGCTGTGGAAAAAATTGAGAAGGTTTCGAATATTTTATCACATACGACGCTCACAAAACCGAAGATTCTTATACGTAGAGGCTGTGGAAAAAAATTGAGAAGGTTTCGAATATTTTATCACATACGACGCTCACAAAACTGAAGATTCTGCCGAGAAGATTAGAAGTGTTGAGAAGGATTGATTAGATTTGGAGAGAAAGTGATGGCCGAATTGTCATTTGATTTTAAAATTTTTTCATAGGCAATAATTAGCATATATTCATGTATGGAAAAATTTGGTAATTTTTTGAGTCTATTTGATAATTTTTTCATTAATTTCCATTTTGGTGCAAAAGTTGAAGATGGGGGGGCAATTATCGCGTGCGGGCGGCCTAACGGCCTGCATGGGAAAATATCTTCCCGTGCGGGCGGCTTAATGGATTTTCCCGTGCGGTCGATTTAAGCGGCCCACACGGGAAAAGAATTTTCCTGTGCGGGCCACTTAATCCACCAGCACAGGAAGATCGTTATCCCGTGCAGTCCTTTAAGCTGCCCGCACGCGATAATCGCCGCCTATATAATAACGCGCGGGCTCCCGAAAATTTTCCAAGTCCCCAGAGAAAACAGATCTAGCGCCGCCAGGCTGCCAAAATTTTCCCCTAGATCCGCCGCCTCTCTAGCTGCCCGCGCCCCTGCACCGACCTCACTGAGACCGCCAGCATCCACTTACCGCGCCTTGCCCTCGCCCCTACCGCCCGCGTCTACCGCGCCCCGGCGCTCGGGCCGGCGAGCATGGAGAGGAAGTTGGTGGCTACGGACCGCGGCGAGGGAGACGCCGCCGAGCGGGCGGAGGAGGAGGCGACGCAGTAGGAGATGGAGAAAGAGACGGCAAGGGTGACGGCGAAGGCCGGCTTCACCGATGCCGACGCCGGCCTCACCGACCTCGACCGCGCATGGCACCGACGCCGTCAGCCGCCGCCGGCCTCAACCAACTCCTCCCCGCCGGCCGCCAGCCACCGCCCGATGCCTCCCCGCCGGACGCCAACCGCGGCCAGCCGCTCCACCGTGCCACCAGAGAACGTCCTCCCCTCCGCCGCCGCCACCGCCACGGTACAAATCATGCAATATATGGATTTTTGTTTTAATATTGATATGCAATAGGAAATGATGAGCCATGCATTGTGAAAGTATATAGAAATAAAATATACTAACCAATATATCAAAATGATGAATATATAATACGTGAATTCTAGGACAAACTAGCTAGTGCTATATTTTAGATAAGAGACTAGTGAGTACATTATGAATGTATGTATTTGTTTGAATAGGTGCACATAAAACTACGGGATGTGGATTTTTGTCCATCGAGAGAGGATACCATCCCATCATTTTTTATGCATTCAAAAAGTCATCAAAATATTTCATTTTTTGACATTATAGATCAATATGAGATATGTCAACTCCACAAACATGTAAGTGTTTGTTACTTCACAAGTGATGAAATCTTCCTCTAATTTGGGATGATAATTAGTAACAACAATGATGCAAACTTCAGAAGTGTTTGTTACTTGTGGTAACATACATGTTCCTATAAATATATGCATGTGAATGTGCAGAGAATGGTAGTAGTGGTAGTACTATATATTTCAGTGACATGACAATCTATGCATGATTATAAATTTTAGGCGATTATAAAATGGACTATTATTTATTTGATGGAACTATAGTTAATTTTGATGGAAATGTAAAATGGACTGTTATATATTTGATGAATTTGTTGATGAATTTTTTCATGTGAAATAGTTGCTGTGAATTTTTTTGTGAAAAGATGGACGTGAACGAACGGACGGACGAGCGAACGAATGAGTGTTCGTTCGTTCATGGACAGACGGACAAACGAACAAACGAACGAGTGTTCGATCGTTCGTTCAGTCGATCGTTGATGTGAACAAACGGACGGACGGACAGACGAGCGAATGAACGAGTGTTCGGTCGTTCGTGGAGATTAGTTCATGTGAATATTTTTTGATGAATTTTAGATTTTAGGTTAGATTTTTAAATTTTCAAACAGATATACCCACCCCTACCGAACGACCTACAAATCTAATCTCCCTCTCTCCTCGGTGTCTCATCTCTCATCTCTTCTCCTCCCCCTATCTCACCTCTCTCACGGACAAAATAGGCAAACATACGTATTTTTATCTCTCATCTCTAATAAAGAGAAGAAGAAGGAAAGAAATATATTTTTTCATTCTTCTTCTCTTTTACATATATAGATTGTGATAAAAATCTGACAGCCACCTCATTCCGTGATGACTCCCCGTGATTTAGAGCTGTGCTTTCTGTTTTCGTAGCATTAATGTTCAAGTTCTCGTTGCTAATGTCTTCGACCAAATTCTCGTGAATTGACATATCTTGCCCGACGCCTTTTTCCTGCCTTCTTCACCGATCTTGGTCTTTTCAACATGTCATGATCCATCGTAGTAGCCTTCTTCATCGTCTTGGTCTGTTCAACATGTCATGATCCGATCTTGGTCTTTTTTCTTGCTCTTCTCCCTTTGTTTCATAATCTTTCTGTATTGCTCTTTTTTAGAGGATAATGCACGTGGAAGACGAAAAATTCATATGGTATACGAGAGGGATCGTATGCATATGAAAATAGGAGTCGAATTTGGAAAGGAGTTCTGATTCGGAAAGATTGATTGAGATAAGGGAAGAGATGAGTTTGAAGTTGGCAAGAGAAGGTTTCCTATGTGGATTAGGAGTCCTAATTGGTGAGGAATTCGTGGATCTACTGCACGTATAAATAGAGAGGGAGGGTGTGCCTCCTAGATATCATTTTTGCAAGAGAGAAAGTTGAGAGAAAGTTAGGGTTTTCGAGTTTAGTTCGAGATTTTGGTGAGGAGTGCTGTTGTTGCACTTTGTAAACACTTTTAGATGCAATAAAATTGAAATAGTTTTATCTACTTCTTCGAGAGTTCATCTACCGGTGTTTTTTGGGTCCCGACGGTCTGACCGCAGGTGTGCGAATCAGTCTGACCGGTGGGTTGCGGTGACGGTCCAACCAGAGTTGTGGCGGCGGTCTGACCGGCCAGGAGGGGCGGTCAGATCGGCCAGTATACAGCGGTGTGACCGACGGTGACTTCAATAGCTACGGTTTGATTTATTTTTCTAGATTTGTTTTATTGGTGTGAGTAATCTTTTAATTCCGCAAAAGATTTTTGGTTTTGGTTTTTCCCTATCATTCACCCCTCCCTCTGGTAGGTTTGTTTACTCTGTTTCGATCCTACATGTGGTACTACTAAATTTTAAAAGGTAAGGGTTTGAGAACAAGTGATGCAAACATAATTTGTTAAGTTTCTTACCGCCACATTGCAATGCACTAAGTAGCTCCGAGGGCCTATGCGGTCGCGTAGCTGCACTCGGCCAAATCTGTTGTAGTGAGTTGGTTCAACGACTATGACCAGTTGTGAGCGGATCATGCTCATTTCATCCGGACGGTGACATAGGCCATAGAGTACTAGCGGTGATTGTGAGGTGAAAACCCTAATCTTGTTTATCTAGATCTGGCAACGTCGAAGCTCGCTTGTCATTTCTTTGTTGAAGCTAGTATCTTAGGCTTTAGATAAAAATTTGTTTTCTCATTACAGGCGAACAAAAGTGTCAGGTTCTTCTTAAAGACATCATTTTGGAGTAGATGTCAAGTAGTTTACACTACTGGAGAAACGATTTTTCCATGCGGGCCGAAAGGCATCTTCCCATGCGGAAGGCCTGTCTGCATGCGCGAAAAGGTCTGGGAAAAGTTCATTTTCGCGTGCGGGCGGCCCAACCGCACGGGAAGATCGATTATCCCGTGCGGTCGGCTTAAGCGGCCCGCACGGGAAGATCGATTATCCCGTGCGGGCGCTTAGCGAGACCACACGGGAAGATCGATCTTCCGTGCGGTCGTCTAAGTGGCTGCACGGGAAGATAGAATATTCCGTGCGGGCCGCTTAGACGCCGCACTGAAATATGGTCGTGCCCATTATTTTATGTACAACGTTACGTTAGGTAGCTATTGTCCTCTCTCTCTTCTCTCCTCTCCTCTCTCTCTCCTCTCCTCTCCTCTCCTCTTCTTTCTGTCTCCCTCTCCTCTCCTCTCTCTTAGTAATGTTAAATGGGTCAATATATATATTTTTCATGCACGAGAAAAAAGATATTTAATATTATTTCCTCATAAAATATATATATATATAACACAGATCGATCATGTGTAATGTATACATATCAAGCTAGTTTCGTCTTGCAAATTAACATAAGTCTAGCTAGCAACAAATTTATAAATTATTTAATGGCGGTGCTATTTTTTCCACTCCCTAAGTCGTTTGAATTTATCGTCCGTCGTCAGCTCGCTCTCCGGATCGTAGAAATCGTCCAAATGGTTGCAGACATCGCGACGGATGAAGCGGCAAAGATCTGCAACCAAGTTAAGCATGGTTCTATCGTTGAACCGGTTCGCTACAACTGGAACTTCCGTGATCTGTTTAAGAAAAAATAGTACACATATACATACGATTAGGAAGATTATACAAGATCGATAACATGTAGAAAGATATATTTCTCTGATGAACTTACTTCTTCGAACTTAGTAGTGTATCTCCCGTAGATTCTGAGCATCTCACACACGTATTTCTCGCAAAGGTTAGTGCCTGGTGGTTGCTTATAACAACTTGTGAAATTTGTGAACGAATGGACTAGACAGTTGTAATATGATGTATATAAGAGGTGTACATGTGAGCACAATGTTTACCCTAAGAGAAAGATGATCGGAAAGCGAGAATCAGTTACGATTCTGAATAATCTTTCACATCAGAAGGAAATCATAAGTCTACCTACCTCTCAGAGTCTCAATCGTTCCCTACCGTGCATGGAACCATGCACATGCATGCATGTCTCAAATCATGCTGCCGATCGGTCGATCACGAGAAATTAGCAACACACAGATATAGATGTCTCGATCAGGAGACTTTCTTTTTCTCCACTCTGTTGAGACCGCACATTCACTTTTCTCCTGTACTATTCCGTGCTCATTTCCTTTTTGACATTATTATTGGTGCACATACGTCAAATCACCATATGCTCACGTATGTATAATTTTCCTAATCGTATGTGAGCACAATGTTTAGCCTTTTAGTATCCCGCGTGATCTTGATCTCTGGACGTCCACTTCTCCTAAGTCGACTCTGATCCATCACCGGCAACACTATCCCAAGGCCTCAAGCGATACCTACACATATACGACAAAGAAACCATATTTCGAGCATAAGTTTGTCCAAACTTGACTCACATTGAATATCAACAGTAACCATACACATATGAACCATCTAGAAGTCAAATCCACAAAGAAACAATCCAAAATCGAAAAGATAAATCGAATCAGAAACCGAGTCAAAGTCGGCCGGTCAGATCGTGCACATACCTCTAGTCTGACCGGTCAAGCCTGGCCGGTCTGACCGGTCGCACTGCCGGTCTGACCGTCAGATCAGAAATGTGCACAACTTCACAAATCCAAACATCATCACCATAAACCAATATTTCACATATTAAATATCACAAATCATCATCAATGTTTCATCACACAAAATACAAATCAAACACATTTGATTCTACACCACATGTTTACACCTATATTTAGAAGCAAGAGGAGTACAATGATGTTGAGCCCACTGCAATCGACCTGCTCAAGGAGTGCCAAAATAGCAGAAAAAGAAAAGATAGTTTCAGTGAACTTGTTAATGATGCTATTGTAAATCATTATATCATTTTCTTACTAATGTACAATTGAAAACATCTTCTGAGTTATAATTCTTCTTGTCCTATGCAGCCATGGAGACAATACTTCAGTACTGGAGAGATGATCTTTGATACACTTGCCAAAATCCACAATAGTCCCGGTTGCAATAGGAACCGAGACTAGAAAATATTTTTAGTCCCGGTTAAAAAAGGCAATAGATCTCTAGGATCTTTAGTCTCGGTTAGATTTCTCGTCGAACACGTCGGGCGCCGGGGATCTTTAGTCCCGGCTGGTAACACCAACCGGGACTAAAGATCATACCTTTGTCTGGTTGGTGTTACCAACCGGCACTGAAGATAATTTTGATCTTTTGTGTCGGCTGGTAACATCAACCGAGACTAAAGATGGAGTTGCTTTTTATAATTCTTCTTCCTCCTCCAGCTTGAGCCAGCTGCAGTGTCTTCAAACTTTTGCTCTAGCTAGAGGGGAGGTGCTGTCAAAATTTTTTGTGAATTTCTTTTGGTGATAATACACAAATCTTTGCTATCTATAAGGTTAGCAACTTCATCCTCTTATGATCTATGCTTAGCATTTTTTACGATTGATTTCTATACATTTTTATCTCTAGATAGGTTATGAAAAAATGAAGAGAGAGAAAATTTGTTTGGGAAAATTATTTTACTAAGCACATTACATTTTGTTGAGAAAATTGTTTGGTAAAATGAAGAGGGAAAGAAGTATGCTTAGCACATTATATTTGTAGGTATATTTTACGTACAATTTTATCTCAAAAAATATTTATGAAAAATGATGAGAGAGAAACTTTTGGATAAAAAATGTTATAAAATAGATGACAAAGAAAAAATATAGAAAATTTGATAGTAGATTAGAAAAATAAGGTAATTTAAAGATCGTTAAAATAGTTAGAAATATGTTCACTATGTACATTAATTAATTTTATGTTACTTTAAAAGAACTTTAAAAAATAATTCTAATTTTTTTAAGTACAACACATTACGTATGTTGGATTACTATATAATTATTGTTTGATTACATATATATAATTATTGTAATATTATTTAAATGGTTTGACTTTCATGGATTTTTCTTATGATTTTTGTGCATTTAATGTAGATGGATCGGCAATGGATATGCAACACGGACCAACGGTCGACAGAGTTTATTCAAGGTGTGCATTATGTTTTGAGTGTGGTCGATGCCAACAAGTAGAAGGGCTTTATACGTTGTCAATGCAAAAAGTGCAAAAACGAGAAGGAGTATTCTACATCAGAATTATTCATGCCCACTTGTTTCAGTCGGGATTCATGCCTCACTACAATTGCTGGACATCGCAATGAGAGGTGAGGGTTGTAATGGAAGAAGATGAAGGAGACAACGACAACATTTCGGACTGTGGTCAATACGGTGGGTTTAAAGAGAATACAGCAGGCAAGGCGGGCAGGGATGCTGAAGAAAACGATGGTGCCAATGACCTTGGTCAGATTTTGCACGACGTACAGGAGGACTGCGAAGGTGAAAAAGGAGGTGCAGAAATTGGAGCGTATGTTGACGGGCCACAAAACATCCTTGTACCCAGGTTGTGAACAGGAGCACAAAAAGTTGGGTACCACGCTGGAATTCTTGCAATGGAAGGACAAAAATGGTGTCAGTGAGAAGGCATTTGGTGAGTTACTAAAACTCGTGAAGAACATTCTTCCAGAGAGAAACGAATTGCCGGAATCAACATAGGAGGCTAAGAAGTTAGTGTGCCCTCTAGGACTGAAGGTACAGAAGATACATGCATGTCCTAACGATTGTATCCTCTATCGCGGTGAGGAGTACGAGAAACTGGAAGCATATCCGATTTGTAAAGCACTTCGATACAAGATCAGACGAGATGATCCAGGCGAAGTTGACGGACGACCTTCGAAGAAAAGAGTTCTTGCTAAGGTGATGTGGTATTTTTCTATAATACCACGGCTGAAACATCTGTTCAGGAACAAAGAGCATGTAAGGATGATGCGCTGGCATGTGGAAGAACGCTAACAAGACGGCATGCTGAGACATCTTGCCGATGGGTCATAGTGACGAAACATCGACAAAACATTTAAAGACTTTGGCGAGGATGCAAGAAACATAAGGTTCGACTTAAGTACGGACGGCATGAATCCTTTTGGAGAGATGAGCAGCGGGCACAACACTTGGCCTGTAACGATGTGTATGTACAACCTCTCGCCTTGGCTATGCATGAAGCGGAAGTACATTTAGATGCCGGTTATTATTCAAGGCCCAAAGCAACCTGGTAACGACATCAATGTGTACCTGAGACCGCTGATTAAGGATCTAAAACTGCTATGGAAGAAAGAAGGTGTCCTCATGCGGGATGATGATAAACAGGAGCAGTTTGACCTACGAGTGTTGCTATTCTTTACCAACGATTGGCCTGCACTTGGCAACCTATCCAGACAGTCAAACAAGGGGTACAATGCTTGCATTCACTGTATGGATTTGACCAAATGTACATACCTAAAACACTGTAAGAAGGTAGTGTACATGGGCCATCGTCGCTTTCTTGTTGCAAGCCACCCTGTCCGGAGAAGAGGCAAACATTTTGATCAGAACGCAGACCATTGTACTAAGCCAAAGAATCACAACGGAAAGGCCGTGTTTGCCATGGTGAAAGACCTCAAAGTAGTATTTGGAAAGGAACCTAGCAACCAACCTATAGCAAGTGAAGGTGGTCACGCAGCGATGTGGAAGAAGAAGTCCATTTTTTTGGGAGTTACCCTATTGGGAAGTCTTGGACGTCCGCCACGCAATCGACGTGATGCACCTCACTAAGAACCTTTGAGTAAACCTGCTAGGCTTCCTAGGTGTATATGAAAAATCAAAAAATACACTTGAGGCACTTAATGATCTGAAGCATATGGCACAACGCGACGGCCTTCACTCGCAGTCAAAGGAGAAAGGAGCCCACTACTTAAGTCCAGCCAGCTACACTCTGAGCAAGGCAGAGAAGGAAATCATGTTTGAATGCCTAGAGAGCATCAAGGTACCGTTTAGATACTCCTCGAATATAAAGCGAATAATAAGCACGAAGGATAAGAAGTTCACAAACCTAAAGTCCCATGACTGCCACGTGCTGATGACACATCTGCTTTCCATTATAATTCGGGGTATCCTTCCTGATAATGTCCGGGCAACAATAGCAAAGCTATGTGCTTTACTGAAAGCAATTTCACAGAAGATCATCGATCCGGACAGGCTAGAAGACTTTCACAATGATGTGGTCCAATGTCTTGTCAGCTTTGAGATGATCTTTCCGCCTTCCTTCTTCAATATCATGACGCATCTCCTATGCGACCTTGTCAAAGAGATTCGTATCCTCGGTCCAGTATTCCTACACAACATGTTCCCTTTCGAGAGGTATATGGGCGTTTTAAAGAATTACGTCCGTAATCGTTCTCGTCCAGAGGCCAGCATCGCCAAGGGATATGGAACAGAGGTGGTCATTGAGTTTTGCGTCGACTTTATTGAAGACCTTCTTTCCATCGGGGTGCCTGAATCAAGCCATGAATGTAGACTACGGGGGAAGGGAACTCTTGGAAGGAATACAATAATGACCATAGACAATGACTTGTTCAGGAAAACACATTGGACTGTGTT
Organism: Oryza australiensis; assembly: GCA_019925245.2. Lineage (NCBI taxonomy): Eukaryota > Viridiplantae > Streptophyta > Magnoliopsida > Poales > Poaceae > Oryza > Oryza australiensis. The sequence continues at coordinate 994,230 of JAIFGZ020000792.1, forward strand.
GCAACAATCTTCCTTGGTGGATCCTTACATCGAGGAGCACTTATCGATTGTTCGCTCGGAAAACATCGGTAAGACGGATGCCTGGATTACACACCATCACATTAATGCATTTCCTACTTGGCTGCGACAACGTCTCATGGGCAACACGAACATTGACCAACAACTAGCCTTCTTGACGAGGGGACCATCTTGCTCGATCACCACATTCCAGGCATATGAAATCAATGGGTACAAATTTTACACATGGGCCCAAGACTTAAAGAGTACGAATCAGAACAGCGTTGTCCGCATTGATGCCGTGGGATACGATGGTACGGCTGCACATATTACGACAGCATTGATGACATATGGGAGCTTGACTATACACCTTTGAAGGTCCCTCTGTTTCGGTGCCAGTGGGTTACGCTCAGTGGTGGAGGCGTAACCATTGATGCAAGTGGGATGACAACGGTCGACCTGAGCAAGGTTGGATACTCAGACAAACCCTTCGTCCTTGCCAATAATGTACGATAAGTTTTCTATGTCAAGGACATGGCTAGCAAAGCAAAGAAGGGGAAAGGGTCCGACGAGCCAAAGCGCCACGTGGTTCTCCTAGGCAAAAGGAAAATCGTGGGAGTCGAGGATAGGACCGACAAAGATTACGATCAGTTTGACGGACAACCTCTGTTCGCGGTGACGATTGACCCGAGCATCCTCGTATCAAATGAGGAAACCCCTTACTCACGCAACGATCATAACGAAGGAACAATAGTGCAGAGAAAGTACGTGAGGACAATCATCACTTAGCTAAATTTGTGTACGGACGATGTTAATTAGATTGAATTTATTGAATTTATTGAATTTACTGTAACCATTTGAATTTATTAAATTTATTGTAAATTATTATAAATTATTGAATTTATTGAATTCAACAATCGTTTATTTTAAATTATTGAATTTATTGTAACTTATTATAAATTATTGTAAATTATTTAATTTATTGAATTTATTATAACCATTTGAAGTATTGGGCATGCTTGACTTTTGATGCATCTAGATGAAGTTAGGATGTTTCGCAATAACTTGCTTCGTCGATCGCTCCGTTCGCGTCGTTACATCGGCACCGTCTCTGTCACCGTCGTTAAATTGTAAGCGCTTATAGTATTTTTCAATAGGGCATATGTTAATTATATATTATTGTTACAATTTAAAATATTTTTCAATAGGGCATATGTTAATTATATTTTATTATTAGAATTTAAAATACTTTTGAATAGGGCATATGTTAATTATATATTATTATTAGAATTTAAAATACTTTTCAATAGCACATATGTTAATTTTATATGATTATTATAATTTAAAATACTTTTCAATACGGAACTGTTTAAATATTTAATCTCGATTTTAACACCAACTGGAAAAAACATTTGAAAATAGTGAGAAAACATCTTTAGTCCGGGTTGTTGGCTTCAACCAGGACTAAAGATTCTCACCTACCAGGGGTATGGGCATCTTTAGTCCCGGTTAAAGCCAACAACCGAGACTAAAGATTGGATCTATAGTCCTGGTTGAAGCTACCAACCGGGACACGGATATCTTTAGTCCTGGTTATGGGCTCCAATTGGGACCAAAGATCCCGATATCTATATATAGCAGAGCACGCGGTGGATCCAAACACTTAGCCATTTTTTGTATCCGTCTCGTCGTATTTGTCGCGTGCAGAACCCCAAACGCCGCCGTCAACGTCGTCCCGCGCCGTCGCCGTCGTATAGCGCCGCCGCCATCGTCCCCCGTCGTCGAGCCGCCGTCATCACCTGTCGTCGTCGCCGCATTCCTAGGTTAGTTCGCCGGCGTCGATTCTTTTCCTTTGTGATGCTATCGCGAAACCCTAACCCCGCGCGCCACCGCCATAGCCATCGTCATCGCCATCGCCGCCGTTGCCGCCTCTTGCCGCCGCATGCCCTCTTTGATTTTGAATGCGAATGAATGGATTTTGATTTTGAAATTAGTGGACTTTATGTATATGGATTTTAAATGTGTAAATGGACTTTATATTTTGAATGTGAATGGAGATTTTGTATGCGAATGGACTTTAGATTTAATTTTGAATGTGAATGTGAATACACTTTAGATTTAATTCTGAAAGTGAATGGACTTTATTTTGAATTATGTATATGGACTTATGTGACATCCCTAAAATTCGTACTTTTAAAAAATTTTAAATCAATGTAGAAATTTTTTGCGACAAGTTTATTGGTTGTTTAAAACATTTAAGTTCTTTTGATTTTTACTTACATTCTTTATTTTATCTCCCTTATTTTAATTTAAAAAATCTTAAATCAATTAAATCCTTATTCTTTATTTTTGAAAAACCTCAAGTTAACTTTTAATTCAAGAAAAATTCCCAAAAATTGAGCTTAATTGATTTTTAACCCTAGATCAAATTTCTTTTTAAGTTTTCCCCAATTTTTCTTTCTCTATTTTCCCTTTTCCTTTTTTCTTTCCTTTTCTTTCTTTCTTTCTTCTTTTCCCCTTCCCTTCTTTCCCTCCTTTCTTCTTCCACTGCCCCGGCCCGACAGCGGCCGCCGCAGCTTCCAGCCGCCAAGGCTGTGGGCGCCGCCCCACCCACCAGAGGACAGCACCAATGTCGGCCATCCCCATCTCTTCACGCAAGTGGCAACACACGATTAGAGCGCCATCGTCATCGCATGAACCGCCATTGTCGAACCGACCTTGAACTACCATTATCCCGCGTGCAAGAACCGACTTCAAACCCTATAAATTGAGCATGCTAGGCTAAGATTTGCATACAGAAGTTCTTACTCATCTTCTCCTCTACATTACCCTGGGGTTTTCCCCAATTTCTACACCGCAAATCGCTTGACTTCCGAAGAATCCTGAAGAACCCTAGTTTGAGCCGCCCGGGCAATTCCTCAAAATTCGTCGTCCACGATCGGTTTCTCTTCAAATTAAAGGTACCACTATATTCCTCATAGCTAGAGACTACTTTACCCTAACATCCCTGAACCCAAACACCACTGGAAACCCACCGTCGGCGAGCCGCCGTGGTTCCTCTGCTCCGGCCACCGCCACGCGCACGTCGCCAGGCTGGTACAAAGCTTTTCCGGCCAAAATCTTGCCATGGATAGCTTCCCCGTACCTCGTAGATGCTCTCACACCAGTTTATTTGGCCGTGCCATCACCGGTTAGCCGCCACGACGAGCGCCGCCGTCGCCGGGTCACCGTCGCCGGCCCACTCCGCCACCTCTCCAGCTCGACCAAGCCTTGAAATGGAACCCTCGTAGCTCATAGATAGTGTGGGAACCCTTAGCCCCGAGGTCCGGCCATCCCTCGCCGCCGCGCGCCCTCACCTCCGCCGGCGGCCTCACTGGAAGAAGAGAACAGAGAGGAGAGAGAGAAACAGAGAGAAGGAGAAGAGAAAGAAAATAGAGAAAAAGAAAAGAGAGAGAGAAAAAGAGAAAAAAGAGAGAAAAAAATATAGAAACTTAGAAATAACCCTAGAAAAACAATTTGACCCCCTTTGACTCTTTTCAAAATTTTATTTTATAGTTACTCTCATTTTTCTCAAACCTATTCATTTTTATTTTTAAAATATTTTAAATATTTCTTTCAACTCTTTTTATTTTACTTTATTTTATTCAAGCCAAAATTTTAAATTTTAAGATCTAACAAATAATTTTTCTAATTAAACTCTAAAAATTATCTTTTAAATCCTTTCTAAATTTTCATATTTGTTTGGCACCTATTTGGAATTGTTTGTTTGATTTCTTTTATCGATTATCGATAGATCGTGATGTCGAGTTCGCGAAGGAAATCGAGCTCGACCAAAACATCAATATAAACGCCCTCGTTGCCGTTCAAAAAGATGAAGGATTTAAGACCGCTGACCTTGAAGGCAAGTCAGACTATCCTTGATCATTTATAGAATTTAAAAATAGTTAGATGCCATGTTTTAAATAATATATTTAGTTAGAAATACTTCGTGGGCTGGGTTATTTAAATTAAATAGTTATAACATATCATTTTATGTGATTATAAATATTTTTTAGATTATATATGTTATTATTACATGCACTAGAAGAGTTTTATCATTTTATGCAATAGAACAGGGAAATTCTATTATTAGAAAAATTTCTTTTTCTTTTTAGGCAACATCTTGATGGTTTTAGACTAAATATGAAATTATAAGCATAATAAAATGACTATTATTACATGTACCATCATGTTATGCACAGGCATAGGGAGTTTTATTATCGTTTCATGTAATAAAAAGGAAAATGGTATATTATCTCATGTGATACAAGAATAGTAGTTCTATCATTTCATGTGATGGTTTTGGCTGGATGCCAGAAAATATAAAACCCTTGTGCCAGAATAAGGACATAGTTATGCCTATCCGTTGGATCGGTTTTTACCGGCTTAACAAATACATTTCCCTATCTAATCTCCCTGGGGGCTTACCTTAATGGTCCGCAGAAGCCTTATTGGTAAACAACTATGTGAACAGTGGATAAAAAACCAATACTAACCAGATTGGTATCGACTGTTAAGATAGTCCGAGGTGTTACCAAGCCAAGGCAAGTGTGTGATAAACAACTATAAAATATTGGGATCAAGCGCCATCGCTGGTTAGGATTGGTGCCCATATTAAGATAGCCTACTGGTCCTATCACACAAAAAGAGAAGTTAGAGAAGTTAGAGTAATGTAAATGCTATGTTACCCTTACCCTTGCAAACTAAGGTTAATCCTCAGGTAAAGCTGGGCAAACGCTGCAGATTTGTTTGTATTCGAATACGCCGTACTCCCGGTTAATGGAGTTGTGTCTATGGGTGAATCCAGTATCATGGCATAAGCAATTTTCTAAATGCTATCATAAAATATGGATATTCATATGTAAATAATTTTAAGGAAGGGTAGGACATAGAATCATGTTAAGGCTAGGTTTACAATTCTTATTCTTTTTAAGATATCATGCATATTTATTTATATATAATTGGATTTAGTTTAGCTTGCTGACTACCATCGGTACTCATCCTTGCATATAACATCTTCAGGCAACCCCGAAGCTGAAGAAGAAGCTCCTAGTACCCTAGTAGATTGGGAGGAAGAGTATGAATTCTAGGTCGACTCTACACTTGGGCTATCCCTGTGGAAGTGTTGTGATTTTTGTATTGTAAAGTTTGTACTTAAACCTTATTGGGTTGTACTAATAAAACAAAGTTCTTGTATCTGTACTATCTCACGCATAACCGGACTCCTGGGAGGTTATGTGGTATTGTGGGAGTTGACCTCTCCGGAGGAGACCCCACAACTTTATATTTTGAATGTGAATGGACTTTAGATTTAATTTTGAATGTGTATGGACATTATGTATATGGACTTTATATTTTGAATGTGAATGGACTTTATAATTTGAATGGACTACATCTTTAATTTTGAATGTGAATGTGAATGTGAATGGATTTTAGATTTAATTTTGAATGTGAACAGACATAATTTTGAATTATGTATATGGATTTTATATTTTGAATGTGAATGGACTTTAGATTTAATTTTGAATGTGAATGTGAATGGACATAATTTTGATAGTTTGTACAAAAAAAAGAAAATCAACCTCGCCATCCTCCTCTCTTTCTCTCTTCTCCTCTCCACTTCCTCTCCTCTCAACCTTATCTCCCTCACGTCATCCTTGTCTCTTTATCTCCTCTCCTCTCCATCTTATCTTCCTCATGTCATCCTCCTCTCTTTCTCTCGATGAAAGACTAAACGGTAATGACATGTAAAATATAAAGTACAAAATATAATTCTATTTTACAAGTTAAAATATAGTCAATATAGAAAACATAGAGAAAATATAGTCGATTTAGGAAAAAAATTGTAATGTTTTTTCCTTCTTCTTCTCTTTGTTTTTTCTCTATGTTTTTTCGGTATACATACAGGATTTTTGCACATCCTTGACACTAAATAGTATAACAGGAAAATATAGATAAAATTTGGCAAATACTCGATCCAATTGTGCACATCTATAATTGTGACATTCTTCTGAATTCTTTTCTAGGATTCAGTGAATCAGTTATGATTCAGAATCATAACTGATTCTCTCAATCCTGGTAGAGACTTCTGAAGAATATCACCATTGTGGATGTGCACAATTGGATCGAGTATATGCCAGATTTCATCTATATTTTCCTCGGTTATATATTTATTGTTAAGGACGTCCAGAAATCATATTGTTAATGATGACTCCTATGCATTGGGAATCATAAATGTATTAACTGAATATTTTTTCTTGTCAGAATTCCATGATCAAGTCCTCGAACTCACGACAATCAAATGGCTAATTGTGAGGACGAACAGTTTCTCCTTGACGAGATCGCACAGGGTAGCAACCAATATTTCATTGAGGATGGGAACGAGGATTCTAATCAATACCTCAACAAGGAGGGGAACGAGGAGGATAATGAGGCCACTCCAGCCGTTGGAGAGAAGAGGGCACGTGGGCAACACGGTGTCAGTAAGTGAATTGAGGGTCGCTATGTCATAACAGAAGTGGCACCAGACGGTCGGCCAAGTGCCCCAGCCGACGCCGCAAGGAAGTTTGTGGCACACAACGGATGGGTGGTGAGGGATCACGTGCCCATCAGCGTTGTGAACTGGAGGCGATCAAGGACAGGAGGAGATGAGCAGAGCTATCTCCCGGACACAGAGAAAGAGATGCTGTGGACGGCAATGCTGCAGACGTTCACCATCCGAGAGTCAGAATAGGCAAGGGTCAAGGATGGACCTTAAAGAAGAGGGTTGAGCTTTTCAGGAACTATACGAAGGAGTTACAGAAGAAATACATCCTGAAGGGCCAGAACCCAGACTTTGACAAGTTTCCAAAGCTCAGAGATCACTGGGAGGCCTTTGTGCAATACAAGACAGGGGAGCAAGCGCAAGCCCTCATTGAGAAGAACAAGACCAACGCAGCTAAGAAGCAATACCATCACAAGCTAGGGTCGGGCGGCTATCAAAAGGCAGTGCAGAAATGAGAGCAGATGGAAGCCGACCTGGAAGCGTGAGATATCATTCCGGGCATAGCGCTCTGACCAAAACGATCAAAACACTGGTTCTATGCTCAAGGCGGATCGCTGAATCCTACCGATGGATCAGTAATATTCGGCGCTGAAATCCAAAAAGCGGCCAGGAGATTGGAAGACGCACTGGAGGCCTCTGCCTCAGGCTCATTCAAGCCCGACAGAGAGAAGGACGAGCTAATGCTCGCACTCCAAAACCCCGAGCATCCGGGATGAACGCGAGGAGAAGGCGTCGTTCCTTAGAAATAGGGGTTTCAAGAAGACGTCAACACCTACAGGAGCCACATGAGAAAGAAGCGAGACACAGATGCAAAGCTCGCAGACATGGAGATCCGTCTCTCGCAGATCGATCAGATAGTGGAGCAAAAGGTGGCCAAAAAGTTGGTTGCGGAGCGGAGCCACTATGTTAGCCAACAGCAAGATCCAGCAACAGCAGCGCAACTACAGTAGCTGTGCAGCAGCTGTGCTTCAATAAGAAATGAAGCTAATCCTAACCAGTCCTAAAACCAGTGATTGTGTGACCAGTAGATCGAGACGGTACCATTGTTATTACTAATACCATATTAATACTGGTTCACCAATCCTAGCACCAGTAGATCGAGACGGGACCTACCACTGCAGGCCCGTTTCACCTGGGTACTCGAAAGTCAAAATTGAACAAGTGGAACGCGGCTATGAAGATCTTGAGCTGAATATCCCCGGAGGAGACGAGGAGATGACGCTAGGAGAAGCAACCCACGGGATAATTCTATGGAGCAAGCCCTTCATCATATTTCCCGGGTGAGAAGCGACGCCTTTCGTTCCTCCGCCGTCGCCACGTGGATCGTCTCCTCCGCCTCCTTCGCCTCCTTTGCCTCCTCCGCCTCCTCCGCCTCCTATGTTGCCTCCACGAGCACCGACTCCTAAATGGGTGTCTCCCACTCCCCAACCTTCTCCGCCTCTTCTATCGCCACAACGAGCACCGACTCCTAAACGGACTGCCTCTTAGCCTCCTCCACCTCCTCCGTCGCCTCCTAAGCACAGAGCTCGAGCCACGCAGTCAATGTCAACCAGTGGACCAAGAAGCAAGATGCCAAAACTTGAGCTGCTCCCGCCAGCCCCAAAGAAAACGTCGTACGACATGACTCCCGAGGAGTTCCACGAGGTTGTGCAAGCTAAGGTGAGGGCACATTTCAAGAACAAGTCTCCTGAGAAGCCTCCTAAAATCGCCCTGGAGACCAAGGCCTTCTTTAAGAAGACGTACTATATGCCACAGCCTAAACCGCAACCGCAACCGCAGTCCGACTACGACAGGACGATCAGGAAGGCTACTAGGAAGGCGCCAACAAAGGGCAAAGATGTACCACAGCTCGGGATGTAGCCTCAGAAACCCCTTGAGTTCAACACGATTCCAACTGTTCGAGCCGAGTTAAAAAATTTATGGAATCTGTGAGAATATCAATGGACCAAGTATCCGGACGCGCACCTATCGGGAAGGTTGAGCTGAAATACAAGTTCCAACCGCTTCGAGGACATATTCGACCTATACCGGCTGGATGCCCTCGACGTCTCTCTTATAGCCACGTGGGTTTTGTAAGTATCGTTCAGTAATATTTATTTTGTTCCTTAGCTCCTTGTATTTAGCTGACTAAAATTCTTTTAACCGTTGTAGAATAGCTATCCAATATTGTAACAAGCAAGAATGTACCAAATATGGATTCATGGACCCCCGGAAAATTAACATCTACAATATCCGGCGCAAACAGAGGAGAACATCTACAATATGCTGGTGCAGCAGCATTACAAGACATTTATACTTCTGTCATACAACACAGTGTGAGTTTGTACTACCTTCAGTACCAATTTCAATCCCGTGAATACATACAGTTACATATATGTCATCTCACGCAATTTGCAGATTCCACTGGGCTTTTTTCGTAATTGACGTTGATAGCTCGCAGATCCATGTCTTTGACTCATTGGATAAACCAGAGTCTACATACAGAAAGAATATTGAAATGTTAAACATGTAATGCCATCTTACTTGCTATTGCATATATGCGGTTCTCGGATAATTACTCGCTAACTTTTAACTGCACGTAAGGCATGGGCACGGCTCCGTGAGACAGTTCGCGGGACTTGAAAAGAAAAGCTTTCTATGAGAATGAATTTTTCAGTAAGTAACATGCTCCAAAGTTATATTGAATCATTAATTTGTTCCAAAATAGAAATATATATTAAATTTGTCGTCGTTTCTTCTTGAAGTGTGCAAAACAGGCGAAGGGGACAAACTTGTGCGGCTACTATATCTGCGACTATATTCATCGTCTAATTACCCAAGTCACAGGTCCCCAGGATCTAGATGTACGTATAACAACCATTCATACATTACGTCTCGATTTCTTATTGATTTCATATATTTATTCGAATGACAGCTTATGCACGCAAGGGACAAACTCCTCCACACGAGTTTCATACAGGCTGCTCAAGAAGAACTGATGGAATTTATCAACGAGCATATTACTGATCCCGTGAGAGAGTTCTACTTTAGTTTGAGCAACATAGACCCTGGATCCACAACATAGAGAATTTTTTGTAACATACATATAGAACAACAAAAAAATGTATTATATGTGAATATTTATGTGTGTACATATTTTGGTAATATATTTCTATATTTCCTTAATTAAGTGTATTTATATGTCTGTAAAATATATATTTATACATATAATGCATGTTGTATATATGTATAAATATATATATGTGTAAAATATGTATGCATAACATATAATTAACAAACAGCAAGCTAGCAGCAGGAGCTAAGTAAAAAAATTTAAAAAAACTTTAGTCCCGGTTGGTAACACCAATCGGGACTAGATGATGGAGCCAGCCATGTGGCGCCGCCATCTTTAGTCCCGGTTGATGTTACCAACCGGGGTTATCTCACCCGAGACTAAAGATGTCGATCTTTAGTCCCGCTTTCGTTGTCCCGGTTTGATACCCGAGACAAAAGAGGGTTACAAACTGGGACAAATGTTGGTTTCCCCAACAGAGGCATATCATGTGTAAAATTTTTCATATATTGCCGCAAATTAAGATGGAGTCTTCATAGATATCGTCAGATGGGAAAGATAAATAAAAAACACAAATTTGATTTGTTATTTTCGCTAATTTCATACTCCTTTCATCCCAAATTATAGGGTGCACTTATTTTTAGAAAAATCAAACTCGATAATTTTGACTAATAATCATACTAACAAAATCTATAAAAAATATTAGTATGTCTGTTGATGAGAAATTCGATTCCCACGCGCTAGCCTGAGAGATTTGCTTTACTCTAGTACTCGTCCAAATTGGTCGCCTCTGCTGAATTGAGGACGCGCCAGTTGGTTTGATCCTGTAACCAACAAGAAACAAGAAATAGGCGTTAAGTTGAAATTAGATCCTACAGATCGACTGAAGACATCAATAAACATATAATTATTATTCCAAAGCACATTTATACTAAGTGATTGGGATAGATCGGTAGCATACCGAGACAGTATAAATCACTTAGGCTTAAATGTACATTAGGATAATAATTATTTGCATTGACAATTTAGCCGATACTGCAAATCTAATATGAATTGGCTAATACTCCGATATATTTTATAAAACGATATCAATCTAATCTAAATACGCTAAACCTAGATCAATCAGCTACCAATGTAACTTGACAGATTGATACCGGTTTAGGGCATTTAAAAAGATTGAGATCTTAATATAAAAAGGCACTTTTAATATATATAATAGCAATTAAAACTAAGAGATAACTAAAACAGGTAAGGCTGGCTGAAACTCCAGCGATGTCTCTAATGATAAACATTAAACTAAACAGATCTTGATAGTTCTAAGAGCGACTTAACAGGTCGATTAGATGCAGCATTAAGTACAAAAAGAAATGACATATCTGTATAAGTTAATGTGAACCCCTCGGGACGGTAGACACGACATATAATCTAATTCAACCCCTGGATCTAGCCCCATCGGCTGTTGTCTTCAGAGAGAAACCAGCCGATTGCGGGATAGATCTAAACATTGCTCTAGATTATAGGCTACGTATGATAAATTGTGTAGTTTATAACATCAAAACTAGAGTATCATGACGATGGAAGCACTAGTCCATACGATACAAACCACTAATGACAAGGGATTACCTTGTTCGGAGATCGAAGCCGATGTAGCCCGAGCAAGAGCAAGAACTCGTCGAAAATAAAAGGGTGGCGATGCGCCGAGGTTGATTGATTGTTTGTTGGTTGATATAATTTACAAAGAGCCTTCGGGTCTTACTTATACCCAGGCATAACGACATCCGTGTAGTACACGGTTTCTGCCTTATCTACTATTTACAAGACGATAATATCTCGAGACGCAGTCCCATGCCTCATTACAAAAGGAATACCTAATAACTTCCTAATCTACAGATACAATTGCCATTACAGGACATTATCCATAGATGGCAATATCTTTAACGCACAATTTGGAGACCGAATCCAATACTTTATCTTCAAGTTTTCTCTCGGGACTGGCTCCACTTTTATCTCAACTCGGAATCGGCTATCGACTATCCTGGTCCGATTTGGACTTAGCCGACGGGCTCCACAGCCGATTCGGACTCAGCCGACACAGCCTCTGTTTCTTCGCAGATTGCGTTTCTGATCCGATTCCACTTCAATCTTGGCTCTGAACTCGGGGATTTGGTTACCAAATTTGGTCGTTAACACATGCCCCCAAGTTCGTGGTATGAAAGTATCGCGGATTTGACGCTGTTGCGAACTCCCGCTCAACTCTAGGTTGAATCTGTTTTGGCTGTCACGAAAAACTCTTTAAATAATGCCCGCCTTGCGCCGAACCAAGCCAGGCTGTCACTTTTGCATCCTTAAGCCCTAGCCAGAAAAACCTTTCTGCCTCCTCGGCGACCCCGTCGAAAACCGAAGCGCGACCTCACCGGCAAACCCCTCTGCGGCGGCGATCCCCACCATTGATGGCATCTTCAAGCACTCGCTCCGACGCGGCTCAGGCAGAGTACCCTGAGGTAAGTTCCATCGGCTGTAACCCCTTATTCCTTGCAATTTGGCTTTTTACCTTCTATAATCTTGTTCTTCTATCCTTTGATTTGTAGCACCTCGCTCACCAAGTCGCCATCCCAGACCTTCTTAGTCCAAATCAGTTCTTACTAGGGCCGATCGGCAACTTAGACCCCAGTGAATTCATTAATGCCGAAACAAACCAGATCCCCTTTAGGTTTTCCTCCCCTGATCTGGTCTATTGGTCTAGCGCCTTCAAGTCTTGGCCTTCAACGGACAAATCCTGGCCGGCCTGGTACCTAAGGATGTCGGCTAGGCAGCAAACCCATTGGACCGAGCTAGGTATAAGCCATTGCCTAGCTTTGACCATAGTCGACATGCCCAAGGATGAGCCCCTCCTATTGGCTGCAACTTACTTCCGGTCGGATACACTGAATGTGTTCTTATTCAGACAAGGGCCAATGACACCAACTCTCTTGGAGGTGGTAATGATCACGGGGCTGGACATAACCTCCACAGTCAACCCAACCAGCCTCAACATCAAATGCACTCATAATTTCAAGACCAAGAGCATAGGTGTGGAGATTGTGGCAATCGGGTATCCACATGGCAAGCTTATCCGACTGGAGGTAGGGATAGATTGTGCTTGCTATATCTGTAAGCCGAACTTGACTTAGGTGTTACGGTTGCCGATAGAGATAAGGCAATCGGCCTAAAGTCACGGTTTGGTAAGATTGAGGAAACCAACTTAGAATAAGATAGGGTTTCCGACTTGTAAACCCTTCCTCCTCCCAAGACTATATAAGGGGGGTAAGGGGCGTCCCTTGAGGGATATTCCGATAGGAGATCAGAGATCTTAGACTTGATCAGAGATTAGATTCTAGATACGACCTCATAAGCGAGAGCTTTAGATCACGAGATCAATAAAGACACTCGGCGGATCGAATCCACCGAAACAGGAGTAGGGTATTACCTCACGAGAGGGCCTGAACCTGTCTAAATCTTCTTCTTCTTCTAACCCATTGTGCTTGGCGATCTCGACTGCGACCCCAGAAAATATATTGCCGAAACCAAGTTTCGACAGTTGGCGCGCCAGGTAGGGGCCCGCGCGTCGAGACTTCTTCAACAATCTCGCCGACAAGCGTGATGGGATCTCCTTCAAGACTCGGCGACTTCGCCGCCAACTTCGCCGGCGACTCCTCCTCGACTCGGATTCGAACCGGTCGGAGGGAACAACCTACTCGGCGCCGTTCGGGCTCTCCAACAGCGCCGAGATCTTCGACAACATCTTGAAGACCAAGATGCGATCCACCTTCTCCGACGACGAACTTCACTCGGCTCCATTCGGATTATCGAATGCCGCCGAGATCTGCGCCAATCTTCTTGCCTCCCGACGGAAGCAATCTACTCGGTGAAGACCTTTCGGTGCCGTTTGGGTTACCAAACGTCGCCAAGATCTACGATCAACTACTCTCCCGAGTTGGCGAGGATCCACTCGGAAGAGCCGATCCCCAAGCTCCGACTGGGTGGAACGATCCAGATCCGGGTTACCCGGGATCAAGGGAGGTCGCCGTCATCCTCCCGTCCTTTGGCTCCTGTTCATCTTCGAGCTCAACGGATACCTCGCTCCGCCGGCTTCGACAATCTCTACGGCATCCCCTCGACGAAGCCGACAACTCCGACCGCCATATGGACTGCGAGCCGAAGTGCTTGACGTCCTCATGGCCGAGCCGGATGAGTCCGACTCAGCCATGGCCGAAGGCTTGCCGAAGAGGAGCGAGCGAGTGGAGCTTGAACGCAAGACAGCCGAAGAAGACAAACAACGCAAAGACGAGGCTGATAAAAGGAAGCAGGATCTGCGTGCAGCTGGACGATCTGCCCAGGAGGCCATCCTCCAAACACGGGTTCGCAACACCAACGTCTTCCGGACGCCACAGCGAACGTCGCGCGCACTCACGCTCTTGGATACCGTCATGGAGACGGCTCCGGCCAACGTGACTCCTATACTGGATAAGATCAAGACTATCGTTGCTGCCACGGCTAATGGCCCTCCCACCACTTCGGCAAGAAGGCCGACTGAGTCCGTGGCCGAAACGCCGACAAGAGCCGGCTCCCACCCCTAAGGTCGGGAGACTACGGGAGGCCCGAGCGGCTCGGTCGTCAACTAGGCCAAGAGGCCCGCCTCCCGAGTCCATGCCAAGGCACCAAGAGCGACGGCCGACTCCCGCCGCAAACGACATGGACGTCCACCCGTCCACCACCGAGTCCACCGCAACAGTTCCGGCTACCCAACCAGCCAACAGAAGACCCCGCCGAGTGATCTACGGGAGGTCCTCGACCGCCGCTACCAAGAGCGCGACCGTCGCTCTCAGGAAGATCGGAGGGGATCACCTGATAGCGGCGACGATGGAGTACCGGCCTTCACTCGGGAGCTCCGCCGAGTGCATTGGCCGAGTGGCTTTAAGCCCACCGGGATAGAAAGGTACGATGGCAAAACCGACCCCGAATCTTGGTTAACCGTATATACCCTTGCCATCCGAGCGCAGTGGCGACAACAAAGCCATGGCGAACTACCGCCCGTGGCCCTCGCAAACTCGGCCGAAATTGGCTCACCGCTGCCAAGAGGCTCAATCGGCTCGTGGAGCGAGCCGAGGGACCACTTCATCGCCAACTTCCAAGGCACCTTCGAGAGGCCCGGCACGCACTTCGACCTTTACAATGTCATCCAGAAGCCGGACGAGCCTCGAAGGATTATATTCATCGCTTCTCCGAGAAGCGCAACAAGATCCCGAACATCACCGATGACATCATCATCGCCGCCTTCCGGAAGGGAGTCCGTGATGAGCCGCTTATCGGCAAGTTCGGACGCAAGCCACCGAAGACGGTGAAGCGGATGTTTGAGACGGCGAATTCATACGCCAAATCAAACGACGCCATCAAGGCCGCCCGTCAAGATCGGCCCGACGAAGAGAGGACAAGCAAGCGGGAGGAAGCCGAAATCCTAAGAAGGATGGCGGCAACAACAGCAACCGGGGCCCGAAAGATCGCAAGCGCCGATCCGAAGACACAGTGGCCGCAACCTCCAATACTCAACGCCGTCCCCAGTCGCCGCCTACGACGCCATCATGAACGCCCGGTGCACCCACCATCCGAATCACAAGCACGCGGCAAAGGATCGCTTTATCTACAAGCGTTCATGAAAGATCTGCGGCGCAGCTCAACAAGAAGCCGATCGACGAGGCTGGCCGTCCGGCGCCAAGAAGAACAACGCAGCGAGAATGCCGAACCTTTTCAAGATCCAGTGGGGAGCTCAACCACATCTTCGGGGCCCGTTAGCTTATGAATCCAAGAGGAAACGAAGCTAACCGACCGGGAGGTCAACGCGGCTCAACCCGAAGTCCCTCAATATCTGCGATGGTCGGAGGTGGCCATCACCTTTGACCGCTCGGATCACCCCGCCGAGTGGTCCACCCGGACGCTATCCACTCGTCCCGGACCCCGTAGTCCGCAACATCGAGCTTAAGCGCGTCCTCATCGACGGGGCAGCGCCCTCAACATCCCTGTTTGCCAAGACTATGGATGAAATGCGATCCCGAGGGCCGAACTCAAAGCAAGCTCAGCCCCCTTCCACGGAGTTATCCCGGGCTATCTTCAACACCACTCGGGCATATCTCTCTCCCAGTCACCTTCGGAGCCCGAGAGAATTTCCGAACGGAGAACGTCACCTTCGAGGTGGCCGACTTGAAACGGCATATCATGCCATCATCGGAAGGCTGCGCTTGCCAAGTTCATGGCGATCCCTCACTACACTTACCTCGCATGAAGATGCCGGGTCCCAACGGCGTCATCACTCTTCGCAGCGACGTGAAGCAAGCCTTCACCTGCGACAAAGAGAGCTGCGACATGGCCCAATCTCGCGAGAGATTACGTGGCCAACAAGAAGTCCGATTGGCTGCATCAACCGGCAGAGGGCGAAGTCCCCGCGAAGAAGATAGCCAAATCGGGATTCGGCGACACCAAGACCAAGAAGATCTCCCTTGATTCGTCCGATCCCTCCAAAACGCCGTAATCGGCGCCGACCTAGATCCTAAATAGGAAAGCGCGCTCGTCACCTTCCTCCAAAACAATAAAGATGTTTTTGCTTGGAAACCATCCGATATGCCCGGAATTCCTAGGGAGGTGATCGAGCACTCTCGAACGTCAAAGATGACGCCAAACCAATAAAACAACGATTACGCAGGTTCGCACGGGATCGAAAAGACGCGATCAAAGAAGAACTTGCAAAGCTCTTGGCTGCCGGCTTCATTAAAGAAGTCTTTCATCCCGACGGCTAGCCAATCCAGTCTTGGTCCGCAAGAAGACGGGCGTGGCGCATGTGCGTCGATTACACCGACCTCAACAAAGCCTGCCCCAAAGATCCATTCGGGCTACCTCGTATCGACCAAGTTGTCGACTCAACGGCGCTGCGAACTCCCGAGCTTCTTGGATTGTTACTCGGGCTATCACCGAGATCGCCGAAAGAATCCGACCGCTTGAAGACATCTTTCATCACGCCGTTCGGGCCTATGCTACATCACCATGCCTTTCGGCCGAAGAACGCCGGAGCTACATACCAACGCATGATCCAAAGATGCTTCCGGACGCAGATCGGCAAAAACGTTGAAGCTTATGTCGACGATGTTGTCATCAAGACCAAGCGAAAGAAGACCTTATCGCCGACTTAGAAGAAACCTTTGCAAACATCCGGGCCTTCGAATGAAGTTGAACCGGAGAAGTGCACCTTCGGCGTCCCATCGCAAAGCGCTCGGCTTCATGGTATCACATCGCGGCATTGAAGCAAACCCAGAGAAGATCAACGCTATCTTAAACATGAAGCCCCGAGTAATCGAAAGACGTCCAAAAGCTCACTGCTGCATGGCGGCACTAAGCCGTTTCATATCTCGACTCGGCGAACGAGGCATGCCCTTCTTCGAGCCTGAAGAAGAAGAGACGACTTTCCGAGTGGACCACGAAGCGACAAGGCCTTTGAAGATTTCAAAGAATTCCTTACCACGCCACCCGTCCCGGCTTCACCTCGCCCCAGAACCCCTCTTGCTGTACGTCTCGGCCACTCACCAAGTGGTCGGCACGGTACTTGTGGTTGAACGAGAAGAAGAAGGACGGGCCCGAAGATTCAAAGACCAATTTACTTTGTCGGCAAGTATTGGCAGAGCCAAAATCCGATACCCCAGTGTACAAAAATTGCTTTATGGTGTTCTAATAACCGCGAGGAAATTGGCACACTACTTTCGGGTCACTCGGTCACCGTCATCACCTCTTTTCCACTCGGCGACGTCATCCACAACCGCGAGGCAACCGGCGCATCGCCAAGTGGGCCCGGAACCGATGCCGCTGGACTTAACTTTTAAGCCCGGGACGTCCGTTAAGTCACAAGCCTTAGCGGACTTCCCGGCCGAGTGGACTCGAACGGCAAGAGCACGTACCTCGGGAAGACCTCCAACACTTGGACCATGCACTTCGACGGATCCAAGAGGATCACCGGCTTGGGAGCAGGAGTTGTGCCGATCTCCCGACCGGGGAAAGGCTAAGATATGCCCTTCACCTCCACTTCTCCGCCTCACACAACGTCGCCGAATACGAAGCTCTCTTACATGGACTGCGCCTTGCGGTCTCACTCGGGATTCGACGGCTTATTGTGAAAGGCGATTCCCACTGGTCGTCAATCAAGTGATGAAAGACGGGTCTTGCTTAAACGACACTATGGAGGCCTACCGACAAGAGGTCCGCAAGCTTGAGGACAAGTTTGATGGGCTAGAACTCTCACATGTCCCGAGACATAACAACGAAGCGCAGACGAGCTAGCGCAGTTCGGATCTAAGCGCGAAGCCGCTCCAACGATGTCTTTGTCGAACATCTCTACGAGCCAACCGTCACGGCAAAGACAACTCCCAACGAGCAAACCACGAACGAAGTCACCATGATCGATACCGACGGAGGACGCCACTCATCAAATTCTTAACTCAAGCAAGAGAGCGCTGGATGACCGGATGAAGCGTAACGCGTCCGGCGTCGTTGCCAAGCATACGTCATGGTCGACACCGACCTATACAAGAGAAGCCCCTCTGGAATTCTAATGAGGTGCATCACACCCGAAGAAGGGAAACAATTACTCCAAGATATCCATTCGGGCATATGCGGAAGCCACGCGGCGGCACGCACTCTAGTCGGCAAAGCTTACAGACAAGGATTTTTTTGGCTTACCGCGGTCTCCGACGCGGATAAAGTCGTAAGAACCTGCGAAGGCTGCCAGTTCTTTGCCCGACAAAGCCATGTCCCGGCCCAGGAGCTTCAAACAATCCCACTTTCCTGGCCGTTCGCGGTATGGGGGCTGGACATGGTTGGCCCCTTCAAAAAAGCTCCAGGAGGTTTCACACACCTCTTCGTCGCAATCGACAAGTTCTCCAAGTGGATTGAAGCCAAGCCGGTTGCCACAATCACTGCTGACAAAGCACGGGATTTTTTCCTCAACATCGTGCACCGCTTCGGCGTCCCAAACAGAATCATAACCGATAATGGGACTCAATTCACGGGAGGCATCTTCAAGGAATTCTGCGAAGACTTCGGAATCAAGATCTGCTACGCATCGCAGCTCACCCCAAAAGCAATGGGCAAGTCGAGCGAGCAAACGGCATGGTTCTTCAAGGCATCAAGGCTCGCGTCTTCGACCGGTTAAGCCCTTACGCGGCAAGTGGGTCCAAGAACTTCCCTCGGTTCTATGGTCGCTGCGAACTACACCCGTCGGGCCACCGGCCAAACTCCTTTCTTTCGGTCTATGGCGCGAAGCCATGTTGCCAAACGAGATGGAGTTTGAATCCCTCCGGGTCCGCAGCTTCAACGATGAACGCTACGACATCGACCGAGTGGATGACCTCACCCGATTGGAAGAGGCCCGCGAGGCAGCCCTCATCCAGTCGGCCAAATACCTTCAAGGGCTCGGAAGATACCACGCCGCAACGTGCGAGCAAGAGCTTTCATCGTTGGCGACTGGTCCTACGCAAGATCCAGACCACCAAAGACCGACACAAGTTATCTCCCTTATGGGAAGGACCCTATATAATCGCCGAAGTGACTCGGCCGGTGCTTACCGGCTAAAGCGCGAAGACGGGTCCATGGTGGAGAACTCCGGAACATCGAGCATCTTCGGCGGTTTTACGCCTAATTTGGCTAAGGCCTCATGTTTTCCTTGACGCCAACCTCAAGCAAGATGACTTCTTGAGCTAGCATGGGGCGATACACATATCAATAAAGCTCGAATTTTCCTCATCAAATTTTTGTGCATAATTTGGTTTATCATTGTTTAATGTCCTTCGACTCGAGCTCGGTGTCTAAGGACCGAGAGTTTTCCGATGACCTAATCGAGCCTAGGCTTGATGACAGCCAGACGAAAACTACTTAAGAAATTTCACGCAAAGGCTCGAATCAAGGCATTGACATAAATAAACTAAAAATAGTCACAAAGATTTCATGTCAAGAGTGTTACGATTACATGACATTCATAAAGCAAAGTCAAAATACGGTTCGAGTTTAAAATTGTTTACTACATCCAAAGAGATCTTTTTGCCACCTCTTGCGCCTCGCCGAGCATATCTAAGGCCTTCTCATCGTTGTCCCCTCGCGAAGCCCTCCCCGATTGAATGAATATCCACTCGGGGGTAGAGGGACTTGGTCTGTGCAAGAGCCAGACCAGCCCCCATGTTGGCTGCTTCGGTGATGTTTTTCAGATACTGCTCGGGAGCCAGCCGGAGCTTGTCGAAGATCTCGATTGGCCCCAGCGAGCTGGCCCCAACCCCTTGATCAAACAAGGCTGCCAAGATCGGCGTGGCGGCATTGGCGACCTCTTCCCGTATCTCGTCGCTGGATTTGATCCGCCCGAGTAAGACGTCATATTGGGCTCGGGTCTTCATCTTATAAGCTGCAAGGAGTTCCGGATCGTTCAAAGCACTCGGGAATGAAGCAAGCACATGAGATTCAACTTCAAAGAAGGTTACCTTCAAATTCGGCCTCCATCTCGGCCTTGTCGAGGCGACCGCTTCCGGTTGGACTTGAAGCGAGTGGACCTCGAAGAATTTTCTACAACAAAAGAGGATTATCAATAGACAAGATCAACAAAAGAATCATGATGAAGCTGGGAGAGGCGGGCTTACTTCCGATTGATCCGCGAAGGTCGAGGTTCGCTTCCCGAAGCTCGAGATCTCCCTTCTTAAAGCGGCCTCCCTTGAAGCGGCCTCCTCCCGAGTGACCTTCACTGCGCCGAACGTCCTCCAAGGAGTTTAAGTGAGGCACCGCTTTTCCAAGACCTCGGATTTTGCCATTGAGCGGCAATATTCTTTCGCATGCGAAGGCGTAAGGATGATCGATCAAGGATAACGAAGATATAATCAAAAAGAAAGACGAAGGCTTACGTTGAGCGATCGGGTTGCCTCATTCAGGCTCTCGACGAGGGCATCCCTTTGATCCCTCTCGCTTGCTTGGTCGAGGATGATGCCCCGTCTCTCGCCTTCCGAGTCCCGCCACTCGATTCGATCGGAGGAACCCGTGTCTCGAAGCGAACACGGGATCTCTTCTACCGTGGCGCAAACAAGAAAAACCAATGAAGACATGAAAGATTCAAAATTGAAAGAACAAAGGAAAGTTCCAAGCAAGTCTCACCGGTTTCGCGCCGCCTAGGTGGGCAGCCGGGCCCTTCTTCTTCTTCGGGCTCTGTGCCGAGTGACCCTCGGGGGGCGCTCGGGCCGCAGCCGAGGGTTCCCGCAACCGACGGTCTCCGGTCGGGATATCCCGGCGCGATCGGGGCTCTTCCCGGGGCGCTCTCCTTCGAGGAGAAGGGTGCTTCTCCGAACGCCGCACTTGGTTGCGGGCTCCGGGGTTTTGGCTCGACGGCCTTGGCGCTTCGGGAGCAGCGCCGGGGTCGGCCCTTCATCCCCTCCGACAGGATCTATATCCTGGGGCTTCCTGCACAAGTAAATACAGCGAAGATAAAGAAGAGTTTTCTACGAAAGAACTCAGGACTTTGGTTTCAGAGCTTACTGGTTGATCGGCGGATCTTCGGTGCGTCCGCGGCGATCGCCTTAGAGGCGGGGTCTCGACCGGAGGAGCCGGGACGTCGTCATCCGAGTCCTCGATGATCGCCGCCTTTTGCTTGCGCGCTTGTTCGAGTCCTCACTCGGTGCCGCCCGCTTCCCGACCGGATCGGCTTGGATTTTTATCCCGCCGCCGGCTTCTTGGTGGGGCGACGCTGCGCGTCATCATGAGCCATCTTATATGGCTTGGAGGTGATAGAGGCGTTTTCCTGCAGAAGAAAGAAGATGCGACATTAAGCGACAAGACGTCAAGGTTGAAAGATACTATAAAGCAACCAATCGGCCTACGGAGGAGGAGGTCGGTGGATGAATGGGAGGACAGGCGGAATGAGGGCCCACTCGACCGAGATCCCGATGAGAAGAGCTTGTACATCCGGATCTTCGGATCTCGTATGTGAGTGGATCCGGGTCCTCCCGATTGGGGTCTGTTCCGCCTTCGTACTCGAAGGCCGGCTTCGACCGCTCCCGATTGGCGCCATCGGCACGATGAAGTGCCGAGTGATTTGTTCCCCGCGAAGGTTCCTTTTCTTCATCGCCAGGATCTTCGCGAGCAGATCGTTGGCTTCATCCCATTCTTGGGCTACCGGGACGGTGCTCCAAGATGGTTTGGGGACAGGAGGAAGACCGACAAAGGCGGAAGGCGGGTTCAAGATTGCCGATGTAGAACCGTTCGCATGCCGCCTTTGTTCGAGGATTTCAAGGGAGAGAGAAGTAGTCTTTGCGGAGAGATCCGCGAAGTGGAAGCTGCCCCGCCAACGACACAAGGTTGGTCCTTGTTCGGATGGGGTTTCGAGTAGAACATACGACGAAGCAGATTGAAGTGAGGAAGAATGCCAAGGAAGGCTTCACACACATGAATGAAGAGTGCTATGTGAAGCATCGAGTTGGGGTTCAGATGGTAGATGTGAAGACCATAGTAATCCAAGAGCCCCCGAAAGAATTCGGAGGTGGGAAGACTGAATCCGCAATAGAAAAAGGAGGTAAAGACAACGAGCTCACCGGTGTTTGGGGTCGGGAAGTCCTCCCCGCCGCCGGGCGCCATCCCACAAGTTCCTTGGGCGGAAGCACGCCGTGCTTCACCATCTCCTTGAGGGTGTACTCCCTCACGTCCGAGGTGGCCCATTGGTCGAACGGAATCCTCTTTTCTTCCGCCATGAGAGCGAGGTTGTTGAGGAGCGGATCTGGCTGAGAAAGGTTGGATCTTGGGCAATAGATGTGGGAGTTTTGGCTGCAGGAGCTAGTTGTCGCGGCAAGCAAGCTTCTTGGCGGATGGACTGAGGAGCGCGCAAGCCTAGGGTTCTCCGCGATGAACCGATGAGCAAGATTGCGAGAAGGGGAATTTTGGAAGATGAAGAGGCGGGGACGACCTCGTGTCTTTATAAAGAAAGATTTGAGGGTTGCGCTAGGTTTTCGGTGAGTGGGCCGAGCCCATAAGAAAATCTACGGCCCAGCTAAGGTGTGGTCCGATACGTGTCCTTAGGGACTTAAGCGGATGAGCTTAAGCAGATTTGCCCTGGCAATATGCGCGTGTCCGAGTGCCCCGTACCTTTAAAAGATCCTTCCATACCGCGGTTTGTCGACTTCATGAGAAGGCGACACGATGCAATTTGGAAGGTGACCAACAGCAGAGTTTTTATAGCCACCTTGGTGAACGAGGGCTGTTTGGTTTTTCAAAGCATTTGGTCGGGTAATCTTGCCGATGCTGTTTGTTTTCCACCTTGGTGAAGATCTTTATAAGATTGAGACCAAGATTATGGCAAAAGCTGTTTAATAACTTGGTCATATTTTTCATATGATTGAAAGAACTTATTTTCCCATGAGGGATGATTAAAGTATTTGTTCCGGATGACTCGGGCAGATCTACTCGGATAAGCATGAGCTTACCGAGTGCTTTTTACCCGCTAGGGTTGATTGAGTTATTATTCCGGGATTACTCGGGCGAATCCACTCGGTTGAGCAAGAGTTTACCGAGTGTTTTTTACCCATGAGGGATGATTGAATTATTTGTTCGAGATGACTCGGGCAAATTCACTCGGATTGAGTATGAACTTGATGAGTAATGAGATTTCTATGATTGCTTTAGCATGAGCTAGGCATCTACATGAGAGTAATTTTTTATATAGTTCTTGACTATATGCTTAGTCTATTTTTGACTAACCACATAGTCGGGGGCTACACCTATAATTAGGTGCATCGGAGATGCACCTAGATATTTATTTTTGAGAATTTTTATGTATATTTTTCCAGCCCTTCACGCCTTTGGAGCCACTCGGGAAGATTCAGGCGAAGTGATGGAATCACTCGGCGCCAAAAGCACTCGGTCAAAGAGATTTTTGGTTGAGTGCTTTGGTCCGAAGCCGAGTTGTCTCGTCGACCGAAAAGGACTCGGGGCTACTGTGGAGATTGTGGCAATCGGGTATCCACATGGCAAGCTTATCCGACTGGAGGTAGGGATAGATTGTGCTTGCTATATCTGTAAGCCGAACTTGACTTAGGTGTTACGGTTGCCGATAGAGATAAGGCAATCGGCCTATAGTCACGGTTTGGTAAGATTGAGGAAACCAACTTAGAATAAGATAGGGTTTCCGACTTGTAAACCCTTCCTCCTCCCAAGACTATATAAGGGGGGTAAGGAGCGTCCCTTGAGGGATATTCCGATAGGAGATCAGAGATCTTAGACTTGATCAGAGATTAGATTCTAGATACGACCTCATAAGCGAGAGCTTTAGATCACGAGATCAATAAAGACACTCGGCGGATCGAATCCACCGAAACAGGAGTAGGGTATTACCTCACGAGAGGGCCTGAACCTGTCTAAATCTTCTTCTTCTTCTAACCCATTGTGCTTGGCGATCTCGACTGCGACCCCAGAAAATATATTGCCGAAACCAAGTTTCGACAATAGGAGGCTGGAGCGGCTTTATATCGATGAACATGAAAGATAGACCGATCTCCGAGAGAGAACATGTAGCTTTCCTCCTGATGTGGTTGGAAAAATTCGTATTCTGTGGATCAAGCTGCGGGCCGACTAGCAACTGGCAGCACATAGCCAAAGCCCTGGTGAGCAAGAAGCAGATCCCCTTAGGAAAATACCTGCTTGGCTATTTGTACCAGATGTTAAGCAACGCATCGGCTAGGCTGGCTTCCAAGCAAGCTGTCAATACAGGAGGGCCCTGGTGGCTACTGCAACTGTGGTTAAATCTTCACACTTATCAGGTCGCAGAAAGGCCAGCTCCACTAGAAGCCGATTTCCCCCTGATCGAGCCACGGTTCAAATATGATGAAGAGGTGACCACCCGCCGATGTTTGTCATTTGGGAAAGCAACGACAACTTATCATGGATCCAAGCTGATAGTTGATCATTTCAAAAATTGGTTTGGCAATCTGTACAGCGGCTTCCCAAGCAGCTCGAGGATATGGTTTGCCTATGAAGATTTTGACAAATTCGAACTCCCGGACGATCTTCGGCTAGACGAGCTCAACTCTGAAGAATACGAAAAGCCGAGGGAAATTTATATATTAGTCATAACACCTTGCATTCCTCCCCATCGGCATCCACCAAGGGTGCAACATCCAGAAGTCATACGAGTTTTATCATCCGATGGTGGATGCGAGACAACTTGGCATGGGCCAACTGCCGATCGGCCTTTATTATTCGAACAAGATCCAGGCCAGAGGCAAAATCGATGGAGACATCATGATGCATCGGCTGCTCAACATCCCTAGTCCTTCTCTGGGCAGCGTTGACAATATTGACTTGGCGGTGACGAGGACAACTGTATTCAGCCGATGGTGGAATGAGTGGAAGCTGCACTTGTTTCACCAATCGGCTTCGATGTATTTGACAATCGTCGATCCGGAGATGACCCCATCGGTAAGTGTCTTCTCTTTTTAGTCCCTTTCGGCCATTACTCGTATATTTGACTAAACATGCTTCATTCTTTTGCAGATAACAGACGCCTCCCCCCACACGCAAGCAACACGGGAGTAGCAATTCTCTATGCTCCTAGCGTGCTGTCTGGCGGCTGCGGGCTGGCCCCATCAATCATCGGCTTCCACGCGCCGAAGGTAACAACGCTTCTTCATGGCCAAACTCGTGAGCCGTTGCATCAGCAGAAGAGGGCGAAGTCGTCGACTACTACTACCCCGACTGCGGAGAAAAAGAAACGGGCTTCGAAGAAGTCAAAACCAACTCCAGCCGATGATTTGCCTCCAGTCGATCTAGACGTGGATGCAATCCTTGAAGAAGAAGTCAGGGATGAGGAGATGGACCAAGTTGTCGATGCTGCCGCAGCCGAAGCGAGCTCTTCAAATAAATATGCCCGGACTTCATCGACTGAACAAACCATCGAAAAGACTCCGAGCCCTCTGAAATGCGTTCCTCGTTCCCAACCGGTAAACACCTTTCATTACTTGATCTCATCACCTTTTCCAAGTTTATGCTTCATCGGCTTTTTGTGTTTGTAGGCAAAGAAACTGGCTGCCAAGAAGAAGATGACTCCTCCTCCCTCGGTAAATTCTACCATCCTTAATTTTTTCTTATCAACACAACCGATTTCTGACTTGTATTTTTTTGTTAGCCTCCTCGTGCTCCAACACCTGCCCCCACGTATCGAGCGAACACACGCCAGCGGCTGCAGGTGGTGGTGATGCCGAAGACGAGGCTACCTTAGTCCCGGTTGTCCAAGTAAGTTCTGTCCAACTTCATAAATCGGCTTACTAGTTTTGTCGATCTTCTAACTGTCTCCTGTCCTGTAGACCGTAGTTGATCTTTTGGACTTCGACCTTCGTAGTTTCGGACCCCGATGAGGATGCCGACAAGGCCATGGTGCCGTCGGATGAGGACCTACGGCTACCCCGTCGACATAGCCAAGCGGCTAGAGTGCTCCCTCGACTTTCTGGTCACCGACTGCGGTTCCATCCAAAGTCGGTTCGAAGACATCCAAGATCGGCTGCCAGATCAGCTGGCCGATATCATCGCAGCGGCCACCTTCATGGAGGCACATCGGCACAAGTTTGAACGAGCCAAGCAAAGAATAGCCTATCGCCAAGAGAACCAAGCGCTAGAGGCCAACATCGAGCGCCCAACAAGAAATCACCGCCGAGAAAGCCAAGTTCGA
Source organism: Oryza australiensis (assembly GCA_019925245.2). NCBI lineage: Eukaryota > Viridiplantae > Streptophyta > Magnoliopsida > Poales > Poaceae > Oryza > Oryza australiensis. The sequence continues at coordinate 1,020,615 of JAIFGZ020000792.1, forward strand.
TGCCTTGAAGACCGAGTCGATTGCCGAGCTCGATCGTCTTCGTAGGCGTCGGGAAGAACTGGCAGCAGAACTTGCTAAGGTTGAAACCGACATCTTGGCAAAAGAACAGCGTGTGGTCGGCTTGCCGAAAGAGATTGAAGACCAACGAGCAAAGATCAAGGCGGCCGTGTCACATTTATTCGATCTGGCCAGGGCGGTAAAGTCGGTCCAAGGGAGCGATGCAGCCGACGCCAAGGCCATCGAAGAAATAGACGAAGTTCGTCGCAAGGCGATATCGGCCATCACCGACTTCCTCTCTCGTTGAACCAAATGTAATAGCTAACTAGGCTTCTGTAACTTAAACTCGCAGCTCTTTTGTAACCGGCTTGCTAATATTATGTATGGTCAATCATATGCGTACTTGCCGATCACGTCTTGAATGCTTCAAAAAACTTCAAAAATTTGCTAAGTCCGATTTCTGATAGTATATATGTATGCCCCCTTAATTTTGTTGATGATGTCTTCAGCATTAATAAAATTATCGAACCGAATATCGTGCCGCTGTCGGCTAAGCTGAGCCGATGTAGAAAAATTAGGGAAAAACTTAGCACAAAAAATGACCTAAAGGCGATGCATATTCCTCTGAACGCATCGGCTAACATGAATCAGCAAAACCTTAGTCGAATCATGAGTTGATCCAAACACTAGGGTAATATTTTTTCAAATACTTGTCATTGAGAGCCCTTCCAAACACTTCTCCATCCAATCCTTCTAACATGTAGACTCTTTTAGAGACGTATCTGTGGATCTTGAAAGGCCCTTCCCAGTTAGGTGACCACTTGCCGAATTTGTTGTTCCTTGATCCGATCGACAATATTAACTTCCAAACAAGCTCGCCCTCTTCAAAAGACTTAGGCACAACTTTCTTATTATAATGACGGGCTATTCGCTCCTTGTCCCTGGTCACTTTTTCCAAGGCATGTATCCTTGATAGAACTAGGTCTTCTGATTCATCCACCATTAAGTTATAATAGTCATCGGCTGTCAGCTGGTCTTCTAGTTGAATCCTTCTTGAGCCTATGATGTTTTCCCATGGTAGAACTGCTTCGTGTCTGTAGACCAGTTTATATGGAGGCACCAGGATCGATCCATGGCAAGCCATTCGATAAGCCCAAAGTGATTCGGCTAATCGGTTGTGCCATTGCTTCGGATACTCAGCGATCTTTCTTTTTATCAGCTTGATTAAACTCTTGTTTGAGGCCTCTGCTTGCCCGTTGGCCTGAGCATAGTATGATGAAGAATTGAGCAACTTGATCCCCATGCCATCGGTAAACTGAACAAACTCATTTGAGATAAAAATAGATTCCTGGTCCGTAGTTATAGTCTGAGGGAGGCCGAATCGGTATATAATGTGTTCCTTGACAAACTCGATGGCATCCCCAGAGTCAACTTTCTTCAAAGGAATTGCTTCCACCCACTTGGTAAAATAATCGGTTGTCACCAATATAAACTTGTGTCCTTTGCTTGAGGGTGGATTGATCTGGCCGATCATGTTGATTCCTCAACCTCTGAACGGCCAAGGCTTGATGATAGGGTTCATAGCTGATGCTGGTGCTCTTTGGATAGCTCCAAACTTTTGACAGTCTAGGCATCCTTTGTAATACTTGAAACAGTCTTTCAGCATGGTCGGCCAAAAGTATCCTGCTCTTCGAAGTAGATATTTCATCTTGTGAACTGATTGATGTGTACCGCAAATCCCTTCGTGCACTTCTCTGATGGCCACCTTGGCTTGATCGGCACTTAGACATTTGAGCAGCACACCATCAGTCGTCCGATAATATAGGTCCTCGTCAAGCAAAACATATCTCAAAGCCTTGTAGCGCAATTTCCTTGAAGCCGACTAGGAAGGATTTTGCAGGTAGTTGTAGACTTCAAACCTCCAGTTGTTGGCTATCATGGTGGTGATCTCAACTTCAACATCCTTCGTCATCGGCCTGTAGCCTGATGCCCCCTGAGCTAGATTGTTCGCTTCTGTGTTCTGTTCTCAGGGGATATGCTTTAATGTCACTAGCCGAAAGCTGTTCATGAATTCTCGACACTTTTGAAAAGTAGACCATCAGCGTGTCGTTCTTGCATTCAAATTCTCCTGACAACTGGCTGATGACCAACAGTGAATCTCCCAATATTTCGATGGCGTCGACTTCAACCTCTTTGAGTAGTTGTAGTCCTTTAAGCACAGCTTCATATTCGGCTTGGTTGTTTGTGGCGTGGGGCGTGATTGAAAAAGCAAACTCGAAGCTTGCCCTCCTTGGAGAAATTATTACCAAGCCGATTCCGCATCCATTGGCGCAAACCGAGCCATCAAAGGTTAAAGTCCAAGGCATGATTTCCACTGAGCCGATTGAATCTCTGTGTTCAACTATGAAATCGGCTATGGCTTGTCCTTTTACTACCTTGGGTGCCTGATAGCGTAGATCAAATTCTGTTAAGTCAAATATCCACTTCCCTACCCGTCCTTTTAGCACTAGAGCCGATAGCATGTATTTTACTACGTCGGCTTTGCATACCACGGTGCACTCGTTGGATAATAGATAATGCATCAACTTTATGCATGAAAAATACAGGCAAAGGCATAATTTTTTCACACGTGAATACCTTGTTTCAGCGTCCAGAAGCCATCGGCTGAGGTAAAATACAACCTTTTTTTCCCTTCGACCTCTTGAATCAAAACTGAGCCGATGGACTTCTCGTCGGCTGACAGATACAAACTGAATGGTATCCCTTTTTGTGGAGGAATCAAGACTGGAGGCGAACTTAAATAATCTTTGATTTTGTCCAACGCATTCTGTTGCTCTGCCCCCCAGGTGAATGCTTGATCGGCTTTCAGCCGAAGCAATGGTGTGAACGACTCAATCTTTTCTGACAAATTGGCTATGAATCGCCTGATGAAATTGATTTTGCCGATCAGAGACTACAAATCCTTCTTGTTCTTTGGAGGCTGAATGTTCTTTATTGCGTTAACGCTCCTTGGTGTAACTTCAATTCCTCTTTCGTGAACAAGAAATCCTAAAAATTGCCCGGCCGATACGCCGAACGCACACTTCAAAGGGTTCATCTTCAGGACATATTTTCTTGTTCTCTCCAGAACCTGCCTTAGATCGGCTAAGTGGTCTTCTACTTCCCTGGATTTAACGACGATGTCGTCAATATAGATTTCTACCAAGGAGCCGATCATATCATCGAAGATATAGTTCATGGCCCTTTGATACATAGCTCCAGCGTTTTTCAAGCTGAACGTCATGACGACCCATTCATACAGGTTGATTGCCCCTGGGCATCTGAACGCTGTCTTGTGTACATCTTCCTCAGCCATGAAGATCTAGTTGTTGAAGGGTTACGCGGAGGCTACGCTAGCCAAAAACAAAAACTTTTACCGCGCAAACCAGGAACACTTGCAAGTAAGGGCCGATAGATCGTTACCGATTGGAGTGTGCGGAAAACCAATCGTGGCTATCCGATCCGAACAGTGTAGCCGATTCTCGCAAGCCGACACCGATACCCGGGGACACCGATTCGCCAATCAACCGATTCACGATGCCGTAGCCGATCCGGCCAATCAACAGCGCGCAACGTAGCAGCGCTCTACCGGTATCCACACGTCCGGGACGAACGCCGTACACCCGTGTGCTAGCACGCGATGCAAGGCTAGGGTTTGGCTCGAAAGTGGGGAGGGTTTCCGTGGAGATTGATCTCGGCGACTTCGTTGCACGCGATGCAATTGATGTATAGCAGCTCTCCACCCCTCCCTCCTTTATATAGAGTTGGCCAACCGGGATTAGTAGCCGCTCAGACTCTATTTTGAATTGGATCTCATCCGTATCTCATATAGAGTTGGCCGCTCACACGTCGTAAGCCCATAGGACTCTATTTTGAATTGGATCTCATCCGTATCTCATATAGAGTTGGCCGCTCACACGTCGTAAGCCCATAGGACTCTATCCGATCGGATCCCTATCCGATCGAGCCGTATCCGAGTCCAACTCGAATGCCTGTTCTTATCCCCTTAAGCGTGCGACCCGTAGGTTCAGGTATACTCGGTTTCGGCTATAGTCTAACTTAGCCGATCGTCGGCTCGAGTCCAACTCAGCCGACTGTCACAAGCGGCGCCTAGCAGCACATATTGACACCATAGTATACAAGAATATAATATCGGCTCGAACCTCGTAATGTGTACACAAATCCCTTTGCCTCACGATACCGCTTAAGCTATAGGCAAGATGTGTGCCATCCCTTCAATAACTTAACCATTCACTCGAACCGTATTGGATTATCCGTCCGTTGATTGACTCCTCAATCAACTTAGCATGGCCATGCATTTCCATAATCCATTACCTCGAGGGGCCGTAGATATCTCTCCAAAGGAGGGGCAAATTCCATCTTGATCACTCACATCCCACTCCATGTTTCATAGCAAACCCGAAAACTACCTTTATAACTACCCATTACGAATAGCGTTTGGTAGTCCCAAAGTAGACTACTACACATGTTGGAATCCATGGTGATCTCAGTCTAAGGACTTTGTACCAACACTACCCGAGACCAACTAATGGCACATTAATTCCCGTAGTGTCTCATGGTGGGTCTATCCAACAATGTGTTCTCCAACACATATGTCCATGTTTATTGATTTGGTATCACCATACCCATGATCTATGAGACATGATCATCAATCAATAAACATGTCGATCTTAGAATCATATTTGTTCCAACAATATGACATATGATCGGGATCGTTTAGAAATAGATTCATACATATCGAGTCTCATAAATAAGTCACGTACTTATTGATCAATACAAGATGTCTATTTCATGGAACCGAATAACACTTTATTCATAAATACATAAACATTGACGTGATATCCAACATCTCCATGTTGCCTCTAGGGCATATCACTAACAATCTCCCACTTGCACTAGAGTCAATCATGTAAGTATCTAATACCCATTGCTCTTGTGTGCGCCTCATGCTTCACTGAGGGAGAGGTTTTGTCGCGGATCGGCTATGTTGAGATCCGTGTGCACTTTGCATATCTTGACATCACCTCTCGTCCACAATCTCGCGGATGAGATGATATCGCCGAAGTATGTGTTTGGACTTCCGATGTGACCTCGGCTCCTTGGCTTGCGCAATGGCTCCACTATTGTCACAATAGAGAGACATTGGACCGCCGTACTAGTCATCACACCAAGCTCGAAACGAATTTCTTGATCCAAACAGCCTCCTTTGCAGCTTCCGAAGCAGCAATGTACTCGGCCTCCGTTGTAGAATCAGCAACGTATCCCGCTTGGAACTCTTCCACCGATCGCGCCTCCGTTCGGCGTAACACGAACCCGCATTGCGATCTATAATCATCCTTGTCCTGTTTGGAAGCTAGCATCGGTGTAACCACTTACAACGAGCTCTTCTTCACCTCCATAGACTAGGAACATATCCTTAGTTCTTCTCAAGTACTTAAGGATATTCTTTACGGCATCCAGTGACCTTCACCGGATCTGCTCGTATCTGCTCGTAGCACTCAAAGCGTACGAGACATCCGGGCGTGTACAAAGCATGGCATACATGATGGATCCAATTGCCGAAGCATATGGAACCATACCCATCTTATTCCGCTCATCATGTGTCCGAGGACACCGATTCTTGCTAAGATTAATGCCATGTGACATGGGCAAGAAACCTTTCTTGGAATCATGCATGTTGAACCTTTTCAACACCTTGTCAATGTATGTACTTTGGCTTAATCCAATTAGCCTCTTGGATCTATCTCTATAGATCCGAATGCCTAATATATATGTGCTTCCCTAAGTCTTTCATGGAAAACTATTTTTCAATGAAGACTTGACGGATTCAAGCATAGGGATATCATTTCCAATCGGTAATATGTCATCCACATATAAGATAAGAAATACAATTGCGCTCCCATCGACCTTTTGTAAACACAGGCCTCTTCTTCATTTTTGATGAAACCAAACCCTTTGATTACTTCATCAAAACGAATATTCCAACTCCGAGATGCTTGCTTCAATCCATAAATGGATTTCGTAGCTTGCATATCTTTCAGCGATTCTGGATCGACAAAACCCCGAGGTTGTATCATGTATACATCCTCGCTTAGGTTTCCATTCAGGAAAGCCGTTTTGACATCCATCTCGCCATATCTCATAATCGAAATATGCAGCAATCGCTAGCATAATCCGAATAGATTTAAGCATTGCGACGGCGAGAAGGTTTCATCATAATCAACTCCTTGAATCTCGTTTAAAACCTTTCGCCACCAATCGCGCCTTATAGATGTGAACATTTCCATCCATATCGGCCTTTTTCTTAAAAACCCATTTACACTCAATGGTTTTGACACCATCAGTGGATCAACCAAGTTCCAAACTTGATTGTCGTACATGGATTCTATTTCAGATTTCATGGCTCCAAGCCACTTGTTGGAATCGGGTCCCACCATCGCTTCCTCATAGGTCTTAGGTTCATTGTTGTCCAACAACAATATATCACGTTGTTCCGCACTGTACTGTCAGTGCACGACGTGATCTTTCGACCTCCGTGGGCCGGGTGTATCTACAACCGGTGGCGCAACACTTTGCACCTCCCGTTGTGGTTCTCGTGGTCGCCGAAACATTTTCGGTGTTTCTTGAACTTCTTCAAGATGCACCCTGCTCCCACTAACCCTTCTTGAAAGAAACTCTTTCTCTAAGAAGACACCGTGTCGGGCGACAAACACTTTGCCTTGTTCCCGATTATAAAAGTAATATCCCTTAGTTTCCTTAGGATATCCCACAAAGAAGCACTTGTCGATTTGGGTGTGAGCTTGTCGATCGTAAACGTTTTACATAAGCTTCGCATCCCCATATTTTGAGAAAAGACAAACTAGGGGTTGCCCCTGTCCATATCTCATATGGTGTCTTTTCAATCGACTTAGATGGAACTCTATTTAGTGTGAGCGCAATGTTTCAAGAGCATATCCCCGAAGGATAACGGAAGATCACTTTGGCTCATCATCGACCGCACCATGTCCAACAAGGTGCGATTTCTCCGTTCGGACACTCCGTTCCATTGCGGAGTTCCTGGCGGAGTCAACGTGGAACAATTCCACAATCTTTCGATGATTACCAAACTCTTGGCTCAAGTATTCCCCTCCACGATCGATCGTAGAAACTTGATTGTTTTCCCTAAATGATTTTGTACTTCATTCGGAATTCTTTGAACTTTTCAAAGGATTCGGACTTATGCCTCATTAAGTAGATATAACCATATCTACTAAAGTCATCGGTAAAGGTAATGAAGTATTGATAACCACCTCGGCCGTTGAGCTCATTGGTCCACATACATCGGTATGTACGAGTGCCAATAAGTCACTTGCTCTCTCACTATGTCCCGTGAAAGGTGCCTTTGTCATCTTACCAAGTAAACAAGACTCACATGTCTCAAATGATTCAAAATCAAAAGAGTGAAGCAATCCATCTTTATGGAGCTTCTCCATGCGTTTCTTATTTATATGGCCTAAGCGACAATGCCGGATAAACGTGGGGTTTATATCATTAGAGAGTTGCCTTTCGTATTAATGTTATAGATGGGAGACGCTTCAAGATTCAAAACGTATAATCCATTCACCAATGGAGCATGAAAATAGAACATATCTCTCGAGATATATTGAACAACCATTGTTCATTGATCTAAAATCATATCCTTCCGCTTGCAAACATGAAGCGGAAATAACGTTTTGACATAGTGTTGGAACACAATAACAATTATTTAATTCCAAAACTAATCCTGAAGGTAGATGAAGTGGTACTCGTGCCGACAAGAACGTAGCAACGCTTGCTCCATTGCCGACGCGCAGTTCACCTCGCCCCTTCTCAATCCTCTACTTCTTCTCATTCCCCGCAACGATTTGCAAATATGAGCTACCGATCCGGTATCAAATACCCAAGAGTCGGTAGGTGAAGTAGCAAGATTAATGTCTATAACATTAATACCGGCGTAAGTCGTACTTTGCTTCTTTTTGAGATCCTCCATGTACTTCTTGCAGTTCCTCTTCCAGGGCTCTGTCTCCTTGCAAGAGAAGCAAACGGCATCCGATGCCGCCGACCCTTCTTGCCCTTCTTTGCATTAGAGGCACTCGCGATCTCATCGGGAGTTAACTTCCTCTTGGTGCAAAGTTTCTTGACAGTGGTTTGCGCTTAGCCTTCGCATCATCATCACATGATGACCATTTTTCGGATACTCTCCTCACTGTCTTTAGCATCCCATGCAATTCAGCCAAGGTTCTATCCATGTTGTTCATGTGATAGTTTAATATGAATGGCTCGAAGCTCGGAGGGAGCGACCGGAGAATCACATCGTAGCCAACTCTTGGCTAAGGGGAAAACCTAGTTTTTCCGACTCTCAATGTAGCCAATCATTTTTATCACATGCGGACCGACGGGATTCCCTCAATAAGCTCGCACGCAAACAAGGACTTTGAGGTGTTGAACCTCTCGGCCCGAGCTTGGTTCTCAAACATGCCACGCAGCCCCGAATAATAGTGTGAGCATCGCTGCTCTCATATTGCTTCAAGCTCGGGGGACATTGTAGCAAGCATGAGACAGCTTATATCTAGGGCATCATTAGTGTGCTTCTCATAAGCTCCTCCGTGCGCTGCAAGTGGCGTTATTAGGCAAATCCTCGGGATAGGGTACTTCAAGAACGTACTCCTTACGCTCTTGCTTGAGAACAATTCTCAAGTTGCGATACCAATCCATAAAGTTTGTTCCATTTAATTTTTCCTTTTCGAGAATAGATCGCAAATTAAAGGTACGGGTGTAGTATTAACCGCCATTTATTCTACAAAGAAAAAGCAAAGTTTAGCACAATGTTTATGCTATGTCTTTTGTTAAACAATTTAACATAAGACTCCCATTACGTAATTTTCACCTTCCCTCTAGGTTACGTATTGGGTCAAGATCCACATGTTAATTAATTTTCTAGTGAGCTTTGGCATCACCGCTAGAAAATTAATAACATCGGTAAGCAACTCCTTGCTAATCACATCTCTATGTGACTCTTGTTGTTGGTGTGGCATCTCCATGCCCCGGCGCCAACCTATGCCCCAAGGCCCAAAACTGTTTTGATAGCCTTGTTAAGTAAACCAAATGCTCCCGCATGTATATGTTCGACATATACCCCTCGTGTTATGATAGAGAATGGCACTCGCTTTGGCGGACCCACCATTGACGAGCATAACGGTGACGGGTGCAACATTTGGAAGGGCATCATTACTACTTAATTTTGAGAGGGATGCTATCCTATCAAACAAACATATCACATATGAAATCAAGAAGAATAGCATATAATGAAATAGTATGGCCCCCTTCACATGGTGATCTCCATCTCCATGTCGCGCCGAGGATCTCCATCTTCGGCACCATATTCCAAGTGTCGAATGCTTGATATCTTCAAACTAAGCTACTACTATAGAAGCTCTAATTGAAGATTACATCGACTCGCAGTCGTGAAAGAATATTACAAGCATTGCACGTATGAAAGAATATTACGGATTGCACATATGAAAGAATATTACATGCATCACATGCATCTCATACATCTCATACATACAATAGGGCCATACCATCTCAAAGCATTCTCTCGCAAAAACAAGTTAGGCGTAGAAACGTTTCTACCTATCGCAGAGCTACGGCATCGAGACGACCTATAAGGGGTACGCACACGGCGGTCCCGCTAGCCGGTTAGCGGGCGGGGGTCGAGGGGAAGCCGCCCTCGCGGGCTTCCGGGCAGCGCCGAACACCACACGAAATTCATAGATCCAATCTATGAAATCGCTTATGGAAACCATATCGGCATAATCATATTATGCCGTCCCGATACACTATCAAGGGAGATGGTTTGCGTAGGCGCGAGGCAGCAACAAAGTCGGACTACGAGATAGCTTCGGTATAATCACATTATACCGTTCCGATACACTATCAAGGAACGCTATCTCGAACCCAACTCAAACCGAGTTATTTGGAAATTGCTTCGACGTAATCACATTACACCGTTCCGATACACTATCAAGGAACGCAATTACCATTAACTCTCCTCAACAGATCCCGTTAAACCGATTGATCTAATCAACCCGTGCGCAAAACTTGTTCCGATCCAATCTAAAACCCGAACTAAGCAAGATTAGCTCGATACCACCGAAGGGTTACGCGGAGGCTACGCTAGCCAAAAACAAAAACTTTTACCGCGCAAACCAGAACACTTGCAAGTAAGGGCCGATAGATCGTTACCGATTGGAGTGTGCAATGAAAACCAATCGTGGCTATCCGATCCGGAACAGTGTAGCCGATTCTCGCAAGCCGACGCCGATACCCGGGGACAGCCGATTCGCCAATCAACCGATTCACAGATGCCGTAGCCGATCCGAAGCCAATCAACAGCCGCGCAACGTAGCAGCGCCTCACGGTATCCACACGTCCGGGGACGAACGCCGTACACCCGTGTGCTAGCACGCGATGCAAGGCTAGGGTTTGGCTCGAAAGTGGGGAGGGTTTCCGTGGAGATTGATCTCGGCGACTTCGTTGCACGCGATGCAATTGATGTATAGCAGCTCTCCACCCCTCCCTCCTTTATATAGAGTTGGCCAACCGGGATTAGTAGCCGCTCGGGACTCTATTTTGAATTGGATCTCATCCGTATCTCATATAGAGTTGGCCGCTCACACGTCGTAAGCCCATAGGACTCTATTTTGAATTGGATCTCATCCGTATCTCATATAGAGTTGGCCGCTCACACGTCGTAAGCCCATAGGACTCTATCCGATCGGATCCCTATCCGATCGAGCCGTATCCGAGTCCAACTCGAATGCCGTTCTTATCCCCTTAAGCGTGCGACCCGTAGGTTCGGTATACTCGGTTTCGGCTATAGTCTAACTTAGCCGATCGTCGGCTCGAGTCCAACTCACCGACTGTCAACAGCGGCGCCTAGCAGCACATATTGACACCATAGTATACAAGAATATAATATCGGCTCGAACCCGTAATGTGTACACAAATCCCTTTGCCTCACGATACCGGTTAAGCTATAGGCAAGATGTGTGCCATCCCTTCAATAACTTAACCATTCACTCGAACCGTATTGGATTATCCGTCCGTTGATTGACTCCTCAATCAACTTAGCATGGCCATGCATTTCCATAATCCATTACCTCGAGGGGCCCAGAGATATCTCTCCAAAGGAGGGGCAAATTCCATCTTGATCACTCACATCCCACTCCATGTTTCATAGCAAACCCGAAAACTACCTTTATAACTACCCAGTTACGGAATAGCGTTTGGTAGTCCCAAAGTAGACTACTACACATGTTGGAATCCATGGTGATCTCGGTCTAAGGACTTTGTACCAACACTACCGAGACCAACTAATGGCACATTAATTCCCGTAGTGTCTCATGGTGGGTCTATCCAACAATGTGTTCTCCAACACATATGTCCATGTTTATTGATTTGGTATCACCATACCCATGATCTATGAGACATGATCATCAATCAATAAACATGCCGATCTTAGAATCATATTTGTTCCAACAATATGACATATGATCAGGGATCGTTTAGAAATAGATTCATACATATCGAGTCTCATAAATAAGTCACGTACTTATTGATCAATACAAGATGTCTATTTCATGGAACTGAATAACACTTTATTCATAAATACATAAACATTGACGTGATATCCAACATCTCCATGTTGCCTCTAGGGCATATCACTAACAGTTGTATCCTGCATTATCATCCATAAAGCTTATGATTTTGTGGCCTAAGGCGGCATCCACCAGCAAATCGGCTATAGACATTGGGTATTCGTCCTTAGGGGTGGCCTTGTTTAAATCTCTGAAGTCGATACACACCCTAAGTTTGCCGTTTTTCTTTATTACTGAAACTATATTTGAAACCCATTCTGCATATCGACAGGGCTGAATAAATCCAGCATCATACAACCGGGTGATTTCGGCTTTGATCGCATCATACGTATCGGCTTTAAACCTCCTAGGTGGCTGCTTATACTGCCGATATCCAGGCTTTATAGGCAGCCGATGCACAACAATGGATGGGTTAAGACCAGACATCTCACAATAATCGCAAGCAAAATAGTCTTTGTATTTTTTTAATAAATCGATGAGCTTGGACCTAAAATGAGAAGACAAATTTTTGCTAATGTATGTCGGCCTAGGCTTATCTCCTGTTCCTATGTCAATTCTAGCTCGTCGGTCGACATAAAACCTTGCCCAAGTTTATCGTCGTTGTCGTCCACGGTGTCCTCGTTGTGGACGCTCGAGCCCTCCACGATGCCTTCAAAGTAGTAATTGAGGCTCGTCGTCTCCAATGGGCTATATATCGGAATCGGACACCTTTAGAAAATCGACCTGCCAGATTTTGCCGGATAGGCAATCAATATCATCGATTTCCCAGAGTGGCAAATCGGCATTAGCAACGTTAACTAACCTGTCGGCTGGCATGATCTCTATCTTGTCGTCTTGCCACTGGATCAGACTTTGGTGCATTGTAGAAGGGATACAATAGTTGGCGTGAATCCAATCCCTTCCAAGTAGCAAGCTATATGATCCCTTCCAGTCAATGACGAAAAATGTAGTGGGCATGGTCTTGTTGCCGATGGTCAGCTCGACATTCAAAACTCCCTTGGCCTCTGAAGGGTTGCCGCTGAAGTCTTTGAGAATCATGTTTGTCTTGATCAAGTCTTCGGCTCCTTTCCTCAGCTTCCTAAAAGTTGCATAGGGCATTAAATTGACAGCAGCCCCTCCATCGACCAGCATCTTGGACATCGGCTTGCCATTGACGAATCTCTTTATATACAATGGCTTCAGGTGCCGATTCTCAGTCTCCTCAGGTTTGTCGAAGATAGTTTGTTCTGGGGACAAAACTAGTATAGCCATGGTCTCCTCGACGTTGTCTGCATCGGCCTCGGTGGCCTCAAACTCGGCCAGCAACACGAATACCATGTTTACCGATGCAGCAACTTCCCTTTTCCTTTGGCCGCCCTTCTTGCTTGATCGGCTGGGCTCTCATCGGCTGAGGTGGTCTTCTCCTTGGGTCGCCACTGCTTCCTGCACTGCCGACGTTGCTGGTGCTGAATCATCTGTTGGACCTCTTCCTCCTGCCCTTCGCTTCTTAGCCTTTGTATTCTTCTTTTTTGCGTCTTGATGAATAGGTCAGAAGGGCACCATTGTGGGTTAGCCGGTTGTTCTTCGTCGGCTTCATCTTCTTCATCATCCTCGCATTTGAAGAAGTCTTGATGAATCGGCCCCAGCCAATCGTGCACAGACAGCCTTCTCTGGTTGAGCTGCACGGCCCTGGGAACGAATCGGAATAGGATTTTGTATTGGGGAGTCCCTGTACTCGTCGTCTCGAAATTTGTTACACGTCGGGCAGTCTTCGATTGTGGGCAATCTCATGTTCGATTCCCAGCAGAATCGAAAGAATTCGTAGCGCCAATGCGGGTCGCAGTCGTTGTGGCGTTTGACATATCGCACTCCTACCCGCTCAGATTCTCTTTGGTATGGCCTACCGCGCCGGTCTTCTTCTTCTTGTTGCACTCGCAGTTGGAACCGGTGTTGGCTATCCATTCGTACCGGCCGGCGATCAGCCGATCGGCCAGTGGTATGCACCATGTTGACTGGTGCGGCTTTGTCCCTAATTGGCTTCGGCTCGGCCTTGACTGATTTTAAGGTTTTCGCTAAGTTGTACGTCACTCTGTGCTGCCGATCAGCTCGCCTGTGGCTGGCCTGGACCATGTTCACCGGGAAAGGATTGCCATCAACTTTCATCGGCTTAGCCGATTCTGCGAACTTTATTTTTCCGGCTTCAATGGCCGACTGGATATGCTACCTGAACACCTTGCAGTCGTTGGTGCTGTGGGAGGTGATGTTATGCCATTTATAGTACTTCTTCTTCTTGAGTCCTTCAGCTGATGGGATGACGTGGTCGGCCGGAAGCTGAATTTGTTTTTCCTTCAGCAGCAGGTCAAAGATCCTGTCGGCTTTGGTTATGTCGAAGTCATACTTCTCCTCCTTGGCCGTTTTCAAAAGCCATTGGCAAACTATGGCCTTCTTATTTTTTGTCCACTCGGCTGCTGCTACTTCAACGTCGTTGTCGCTTGATTCTGAGTCTGTTTTGCAGACGACGTGAGTAATCTTGTTGACGGCCTTCCTTGATTCTTGAAATCTTTGCTCGTGGGCCGTCACCTTTTGGGCCAAGTGGGCAAAGCTATCAAAGTCCTAGGCTGAAAATCTTTCGCGGATTGGTGGCAAAAGCCATGAAATGCCAAATCGACTAGCTGGGAGTCCGATAAAATTAGACTGTAACATCGGTTCCTCATTTCTCTGAAACATTGAATGTAATCTTGGACCAATTCCTCGTGCTTATATCTGATGCTGGTTAAGTCCGACAGCTTCATCTCGTGGTTGTCGGAGTGGAAATAGCTATGGAATTGTTTCTAAAGATCGGCCCAGCTTTGTATCGAGTTGTATGGCAGTGATGAAAACCAGGTGAAGGCCGATCCTGATAACGACAACGGGAACAGGTGAACCCTGAGTGCATCTATAGCCGATGCTTCCTCGCATTGAGCCAGGAATCGGCTGACGTGTTCGTATGTAGACACATTGTCTTGCCCAGAGAACTTGGAGAAGTCTGGCACTTTGTACCGATTTGGCAGTGGCACCCTCTCGAAGTGCTCTGGGTACGGGTACCGGTACATATGGCCGAAGTCCTTTGGTTTGAGGCCGAACTGATCACGCATCATATCGGCAATCAGATCGGCCCAAGGCCTGTTGTCTTGAGCTTGGGGTATCGGCTTGTATTGTTCATACGGTATGGGTCCTTGCCGATACTGAAGTTGCGGTGATGTCTGTGGCCGATACTGTTGATCATATTGGCCTCCCGGATGTTGGTATTGCAAGTGATTCACAGCGGGAGGTGGCCGGAACACGATCGGCGGTGACTACTCAGGAAGTAGCCGATTGCCGACAGGACTATGATGTGGGACCGGGGGAACACTGCCAATCGGCTCATTGGGCATGATTGGCCGCCGATTCATGTTGAACATGTTGTCCACCTGCTCCTGCGTCACTGTCGAGCCACCACGGCCCTGATGTTGAGGTTGCTGTCGGACCAGGATCCTAGGATGTGGCTCTGAAGTCGATGCCTGCACGTTTGGTTGAATCAGAGCTCCCCCTTGAGGATTCGACTGTCCCAGTGGCGGGATTGGCAAGCCTTGAGTTGACAGCGTCCTATAACCTAGGAATTGGCCGTCAGTGAAATAGGTCGACCCCCTTGGCAGTTGCTCGGCTATCTTTGAGTCGATCATAGTGGCTATCATATTGTTGAGGGTATTGACTGGTATGCCACTTTGGTTGATGAGGGCGTGATGGACAGCCAAGTCGATTCAGTCCTATAGAGTGCGAAGTCCCGAATCATCTTGTTCTTGTCTAACGTCCTCCATTTTCTTCTTCCCTTTCCTGTCGTCCTCGGAGGACGTGTTGAGGTCTTCGAGCTTGAATTTGAACTTCTAGAGGACGGCCCCAGATCTGGTCTGGGTGAAGGATTGCAGGTAATTGGCCTGCAGCTACTCAACCATTTGTTTATAGTCGGCTAGTTGCTCAGCCGACAGTTGTTCGATTGTTACCGGGATGACGTTTTCCTCGCTGACTTCTGAGTTCTTGACGCCAGACACTGTGTCGATCTTGGAAGTCTGCACTCTGTCCCACCGGACGTGCCAAAAGCATGTTGATGAGAAATTCGATTCCCACGCGCTGGCCTGAGAGATTTGCTTTACTCTAGTGCAGGTTCAAATTGGTCGCCTCTAGTGAATTGAGGGCGTGCCAGTTGGTTTGATCCTGTAACCAACAAGAAACAGGAAATAGGCGATAAGTTGAAATTAGATCCTACCGGATCGGCTGAAGACATTAATAAACATATAATTATTATTTCAAAGCACATTTATACTAAGTGATTGGGATAGATCGGTAGCATACCAAGACAGTATAAATCACTTAGGCTTAAATGTACATTAGGATAATAATTATTTGCATTGACAATTTAGTCGATACTGCAGATCTAATATGAATTGGCTAATACTCTGATATATTTTATAAAAAGATATCAATCTAATCTAAATGCGCTAAACCTAGATCAATCGGCTGTCAATGTAACTTGATAGATTGATACCAGTTTAGGTCAATTAAACAGATGGAGATATTAATATAAAAGGCAGTTTTAATATATCTAATAGCAATTAAAACTAAGAGATAACTAAAATAGGTAAGGCTGGCTGAAACTCCAGCGTTGTCTCTACTGATAAACATTAAACTAAACAGATCTTGATAGTTCTAAGAGCGACTTAACGGGTCGATTAGATGTGGCATTACGTGCAAAAAGAAATAACAGATCTGTATAAGTTAATGTGAACCCCTCGGGACGGTAGACATGACATATAATCTAATTCAACCCCTGGATCTAGCCCCATCGGCTGCTGTCTTCAGAGAGAAACCAGCCGATTGCGGGATAGATCTAGACATTACTCTAGATTATAGGCCGCGTATGATAAATTGCGGTAGTTTATAACATCAAAACTAGAGTATCATGACGATGAAAGCACTAGTCCCTACAATACAAACCACTAATGACAAGGGATTACCTTGTTCAGAGATCGAAGTCGATGCAGCCCAAGCAAGAGCAAGAACTCGTCGAAAATAAAAGGGTGACAATGCGCCGAGGTTTATTGATTGTGTGTTGGTTGATATATTTTACAAAAAGCCTTCAGGTCTTATTTATACCCAGGCATAACGACATCCGTGTAGTACACGGTTTTTGACTTATCTACTATTTACAGTACGACAATATCTCGGAACGCAGTCCCATGTCGCATTACAAAAGGAATACCTAATAACTTCCTAATTTACAGATACAATTTTCGTTACAGGACCTTATCCATAGATGGCAATATCTTTAATGCACAATTTGGAGACCGAATCCAATACTTTATCTTCAAGTTTCCTCTCGGGACTGGCTCCACTTCTATCTCAACTCGGAATCGGCTATCGGCTATCCTGGTCTGATTCGAACTTAGCCGACGGGCTCCACAGCTGATTCGGACTCAGCCGACACAGCCTCTGTTTCTCCGCAGATTGTGTTCCTGATCCGATTTCACTTCAATCTTGGCTCTGAACTCGGGGATTTGGTTACTAAATTTGGTCGTTAACAATGTCACATCACTGGATTCGTTTCTTTTTTCAAAATAGTTTCATGTGATGCTACTTTTATATCCCTTGGTAATGTAATATTTAATAAATTAATGATCAAAATATGTTACTAAAGACTGTGTAAAAATTTTATAGGGCTTATAATTTGGGACAGAGGGAGTATATATTATATACGGTGAAATTTTGTTTAGATAATGGGAAGAATGAATTACACCCGGCCTCGACATCAACGAGAGATGCACATAGCCTAGAAAAGAAAGAAAAAACTAAGACAAACATGCCATATTACGTTGTCTTTAATCAACTCACTCAAATACAACCAAGGCAAGAATATAAACTACTTGATATCTACTCCAAAACAATGTCTTTAAGAAGAACCTAACGCTTGTTCGCCTGTAATAGAAAAACAGATTTTTATCTAAAGCCTATAAGATACTAGCTTCAACAAAGAAATGACAAGCGAGCTTCGACGTTGCCAGATGATTAGGGTTTTCACCTCACAATCACTGCTAGTACTCTATGGCCACTACTGGAGAAACCATTTTCGGTTGAAGTGCCAAAATCCATAATAGTCCCGGTTTGAGTTACACCCTGGACTAAATAATATCTCTAGTCTCGGTTTAAAAAGTCTATGGATTTCTAAGAACATTAGACCCGGTTCGTGACAAGAACCGGGACTAAAGATCATCTTTTGTCCCGGTCCAAATATTGTTAGAACCTGTCGGAGTGCCGGACATCTTTAGTCCCGGTTGGTAACATCAACCAGGACTAAAGATGCTATTTTTTGTCCCGGTTGATGTTACCAACCGGGACTAAAGATGCCCGGCGCTCTAACAGGTTATGACAGCCTCTGACGCCATCTTTAGTCCTGGTTGGTAACACCAACCGGGACTAAAGATGATCTTTAGTGCCGGTTGATAAGACCAACCGGGACTAAAGATGGGGTTCCTTTTAAACTCCTTCTTCCTCCTCCAGCCCGAGCCAGCTACACTTGTCTTCAAAATTTTTCTCTAGCTAGAGGGGACGTGCTACAGAAATTTTTTGTGATTTTGTTTTGGTGATAATCATAAATCTTTGCTATCTACAAGGTTAGCAACTTCTTCCTCTTATGATATATGCTTAGCACTTCGCATTTTACGGTTGTTTTCTATACATTTTCATCTCTAGATTTTTTGTAAACATGAGGAGAGAGAAAATTTGTTTGGACTAATTATTTTGCTAAGCATATTACATTGTGTTGAGAAAAAGTTAGGGAAAATAAAGAGGAAGAAAAGTATGCTTAGCACGTTACATTTCTAGGAATTTAGTCCATACAATTTTATCTCAAAAAATATTTATGGAAAATAATAAGAGAGAATCTTTTGGAAAAAAGTTATAAAATAGATGACAAATGACCTTTTAAAATAGATGCAAAATAATTACTTAATTTTATGTTTATCACTTTAAAAGACCTTTTAAAAATAATTTAATTTTTAGAACAACACATTACGTATGTTGGATTAGTATATAATAATTATCGATTACATATATATATAATTATTGTAATAATATTTAAATGATTTGAATTTCGTGGAATTTTATTACGATTTTTGTGCATTCCATGTAGATGGATCGGCAATGGATGTACAACGCGAATCGACGGTCGAGAGAGTTTATTCAAGGCGTGCATTATTTTTAGTGTGGCCAATGCCAACAAGCAGAACGGTTTCATACGTTGTCCATACAAAAAGTGCAAAAACAAGAAGGAGTATTCTACATCAAGAATTATTCATGCCCACTTGTTTCAGTCGGGATTCATGCCTCACTACAATTGCTGGATATCACACGGAGAGTTGGGGGTTGCAACGAAAGAAGATGAAGAAGACGACGATAACATTCCGGACTATGGTCAATACGGTGGGTCTGAAGAGAATACATCGGGCGAGGCGGGCGGGGATGCTGAAGAAAACGACGGTGCCGATGACCTTGGTCAGATGTTGCGTGACGTATAGAGGGACTGCGAAGGCGTAAGGAGGTGCAGAAATTGGAGCATATGTTGGCGGACCACAAAAGGTCCTTGTACCCAGGCTATAAACAGGGGCACAAAAAGTTGGGTACCACGCTGAAATTCTTGCAATGGAAGGCCAAAAATAGTGTTAGTGACAAGGCATTTGTTGAGTTACTAAAACTCGTGAAGAACATTCTTCCAGCGGGAAACGAATTGCCAGAATCAACGTACGAGGCTAAGAAGTTAGTCTGCCCTCTAGGACTGAAGGTACAGAAGATACACGCATATCCTAACGATTGTATCCTCTACCACGGTGAGGAGTACGAGAACCTAGAAGCATGTCTGGTTTGTAAAGCACTTCGATACAAGATCAGACGAGATGATACAGGCGAAGTTGACGGACGGCCCTCGAAGAAAAGGGTTCCTGCTAAGGTGATGTGGTATTTTTCTATAATTCCACGGCTGAAGCGTCTGTTCAGAAACAAGGAGCATGCAAGAATGATGCGTTGGCACGCGGAAGAACGCCTACAAGACGGCATGCTGAGACATCCCACCGATAGGCCACATGGCGAAACATCGACAGAACATTTGAAGACTTCGGCGAGGATGCAAGAAACCTAAGGTTCGGCTTAAGCACGGACGGCATGAATCCTTTTAGAGAAATGAGCAACCGGGACTAAAGATGACGGATCTGGCCACGTGACTCCGCCATCTTTAATCCCGATTGAAGCCACGAACTCTAGTCCCGGATTCGTAGTCCCGGTTTGACAACCAGGACTACTGAAAGTTACCAACCGGGACAATTGAGCCTTTCTCCAGCAGTGGGCCTATGTCACCGTCCAGATGAAATGAGCACGATCGGCTCACCCAACTGGTCATAGCCGTTGAACCGACTCACTACAACAGATTTGGCCTAGTGCAGCTACACGACCGCATAGGCCCTCGGAGCTACTTAGTGCATTGCCATCTGGCGGTAAGAAACTTAACAATTTGCATCACTTCTTCTCAAACCCTTACCTTTTAAAATCTAGTAGTACCACATGTTTACATCTATATTTAGAAGCAAGAGAAGTACAATGATGTTGAGCCCACTGCAATCGACCTGTTCAAGGAGTGCCACAATAGCAGAAAAGATAGTTTCAGTGAACTTGTCAATGATGCTATTGTAAATCATTATATCATTTTCTTACCGATGTACAATTGAAAACAACTTCTGAGTTATAATCCTTCTTGTCCTATGCAGCCATGGAGACAATACTTGCTAAACCAATATTGGGTGGACAAGAAGAGATGCCGGCTCTATGTGAGGTGCTACCTTCTGACCTCTTCCTCTGTAAACTCAGATTTGAGTCAGTCTCCAGGAAGAAGAAATCCCAAGTCTCTATGTGAGGTTCGAGTCCAAGAGCTGGAGGCTCAACTTGAGAAGGAGAGAGAAGAAGCGGCACAACTTCACGTCCACATCGCTATCCTATAATGAGAAGGTGTGGGCCTTAGAGTTAAAGGCAGAAGAATTTAAACGGCGAAGGGGACAACAAGCGGTAAAAGATCGTCGGCTTGTAGAAGGAGACAGAAGAAACTCATGGTTTCCTTCGTCAGCTGCTCTGCAACCGACCAAGTCAATGAAACTTCTGCTTCCATCATTACATTCACAAACTCTTCTATTAACTCCTGGCCATTTCAATGCGGTTGTCAGTTTTGGGAACACGTGAACATTTTGGTTTGGTATGTAACACTGCTACCTTGCTGCTTTCGAGCAGTTGTCAACATGCTTCAATGAGATATTTATGTACGTATGACAATTTTTTTGTCTGGTGAACTTCATTTAGGCACAATCGGATCATCAGGTGATAACAAAAGCAGTTTTGTCGTGCAATAGTCTGGCGATATTCATTCTAAACAAGTGAAACGTTCGGTGCCAACATTATCGATATCCACACGTTTATCCGGTGATTTGTCCAATGAATAACAGAACAATTCGTACGTGAAATCGAGCTAGGCTACGCCCAATATGTTTTGGGCCTAAAAATTGGCCTCTAGCAGTGTGTGACAACACAAATATTAAAAATGTGTTGTAAAATGAGCCTCCACAGGAGCACCTGCTATGTCACAATATTCTACCACATAGGATCTACGTCGTTTCAAAGGAGTTGCCATGTTAGCACCTACCACAACACAACGTTCTGCCACGTACATACGATCCATTTCATCACTGTACACACGGCGGCACGTCAGAACCTAGTTTATGACGATTTGGATCATCACAAACTCTACAACGATGCCAATTACCGATTAGCTCTTCACCACGTCCGGGGTGACATATAAAATGTTTCTTGCTTTGTACCTTGCTTTGTGTAAGGAAATTTACACTACTAACCAAAGATCAGAGATGTCAATGGGTTAGACCCGTCTATGGTATTAGTAGAGTATAGAGATCATACCAGAGTATATATGAGATTGAGATAAAAGAGACGAGAGACGGTGATTTTTATATAGGTTCAAGCATCTAACTAACGGGTAATAGCTCTACTCCTATTGACCGAAGACGGCGTTGCCATTATATATCAGTATCATATGAGTACAATATTAAGGAAACAAACTACCACCAAAGAACTGTCGAGTACGGCTTAGCGCGAACTAATCATCGACTAGGGCTTCGACTGCCTCGAGGTTGTCTCTTGATGTGGCTCTGGCTATGGCTTGTGTTGATCTATCTTGGCTTTTGCATTGGCATATATTGGCTTCTTGTCCGCCTCTCTTCTAGGAGGTCAAAGAAGTCTTGTATTTATACCCTCGAATGTCTCCTTGTCTAAGTAGAACTAGAGAACCAAGTATATATACGATTCGAGTAGTCATTGTCATGCCTAAGTAGAACCGTGTTCCCTTCCTTATCTGAAACATCTTTCATGTTGTTGATGAAAAATTTGCGTCGGTCAATGGTGTCAAATCTATGTTGATACGAACTATGTCGACAAACACAATGGCCTAAGAGATCTGCTTAGCTCCAGTGCAGGTCCTGAATTTTCATGAGATGCGGGTGTGCCAGTTCGTTTGATCATGCAACTGACAAGATATATAAACGGATGATCAAATAGCAGATTAGCCAATAAGCCAAAGTAGCGATACTAGCCGATGTCAATAGGGTTTTGAATAATTGGCTATATGTCCGATGTAGATTCCGACGCTTGAATAAATAATAATATAAAGATAATTGGTTGATAATAATATAATAAGGTAATGAATCAATCGGCCGATATAAATGTGACAAAGTAGATATCCAATGAACCAATCAGCCGATATGGATATAATGAAGCAAATATCCAACCAATTGGTCGATATAGAATATTAGATGTAGGCTCAACGGTTAAAACATACATCGGTTAGAAGTCCGATGTTATTAACTCCAAATGATTATGTAATCAATGAAACCTTTGCTGCAATTGGCTAAAAGCAATCTTGTATATAATCCTTATAAGTCGATGCAACACTTAAACTATATCTAAATAACTCATCGACTAAAACCCCGATAAAACAATGATTGATGTCTATTGACTTAAATAAATCTAACTTACAACCACAATCTTATAGGTTGGACCTAACCGATGCAACATAAGGTTGATAATTGCTTCATAGATTTAAACTAGCCGATATGACACCGATCACAGTGGTCATGTATTAAATTTAATCAAGACAGTAAAACCATCAAAGAGAAATTTAGCACATCACATAAGATCAGCTAACCCTCGATAAAACATTGGCATAAACCTATCAGCTTAACAAGACCTAGATTATCAATAACAACCTAGTAGGTTAGGCCTAACCGATGTAGCATGAGATTGTATATGATAATCTAATACTTAATGAGCCGATAAATCTGTGTAATGTGATGGATATAACAAATCTATCTAAAGCGATATTATATTTAAAAAACATCAACTTGATCTGAATATCAAACTTAATCGAGAAAGTCCTAACTAACGCGATGTGACTATAAACAATAATGAAACTAAAGATGGAGATGATATATCATATAAGCAATGCTTGCGTTGGCCCGATTAAAATATCGAACTCAACCAAGAAAGTCCTAGCCACGCCAGCGCAAGCAAAGATGACGGAACTTACTTCTTGCCGGAGGTCGAACTCAATCGATGTAGCCCATGCGCGAAAACAAGAACTCGTCAAAATAAAACCTCATCTAAGGGTGGCGATGCGTCGAGAGTAATTATATTGATCTAAGAGATAAATTACAAAGATTTCGGGTATACATATTTATACCCATAGGCTGATATGAATCCTAATTGGACACGACACAAAATTTTCTAACGATAAAAAAACATAAAGTTCTCATCGGACACTAAACATACTTTTCTAAAGATAAAAAGAAAAATTATAAACCATGCCAAATTAATAGATAAATTAAGCTGCCTGCCATGGTCTTCACGTTTTTTTCTTGAACTCGGTCTCTTCTGGATAAATTTCTATCGGATGGTTGATCTCTTTCCTTAACCGAACTCGTTGAGGAACCTTACCAAATTTTGGTGTTAACGCATGTATGAGGCATGATTCTGTATAAACCTTGGTATATGATGGCCCAGTTAAACCTAACACAAAAATATTAGGTATGCCTTATTTATAACACTGACAGGGGTAAGATCAGATAAAATATAGTTTTAGCTTACAAATGACACACTCACACTCACACATAGTCTAATCTATCTAGTTCTTGGAGTTTCGGAGGACAGTACAAGGTAAATTTAAAAATACAAAATAGACTTGAGCTAATCTTGGCACAACTAGTATTACTGAGGTAGAACTTTACTTTGGGCAATAGAGCACTGATTCATGCTATCGAAGAACTATTCTCTTTAGTCTTCTAACGCCGACATGCTCAGAGCTAACATGGATGACTTCAAAGGGCACCCAAGGTTGTCACCACCCAACCAACTACGTAGGTATCACTACTGAAGAAAGCCACACTAGTCCCGGTTGGTAACCCTCAGTAGTCCCGGTTGTCAAACCGGGACTACAAATCCGGGACTATAAATGGACGATCTCTAATCCCGGTTAAATAACCGGGACTAAAGATGCATCTTTAGTCCCGGTTGAAGCCACAAACCGGAACTAAAGATGGCGAAGCCACGTGGCCGGCTCCGCCATCTTTAGTCCCGGTTGGTGGCTCCAACCGGGACTAAAGATTTTTTTGTTTTTTTAATTTGCCCTTTCTCCAGCAGCACTACTACATATATATATATATATTATATTACACACATATATTATATTACACATATACATATATATGCAACATGCATATATGTGTATAAATATATAATTTACACACATTTAAATGAACTTAAGAAAGGAAATATACTTATATTACCAAAATATGTATAATATTCATACATGTTTCCTAGCTAGCTTATAAAAAATTGTCTCTAATCTACTTTGCTGTGGATGGAGTGGTTTGGCTACTAAAACTAATGAAGAACTCCCCCGCGGGATCAACGACCTGCTCGTTAATAAATCCCATCAATTCTTTCCGAGCGGCTTGTATGAAAGTCTCGTGGGGAAGGTCGTCTCTTACTCGCATAAGCTATCATTAATTAGAATAAACGAGAAATAAATATATGAAGTGAATAAGAAATTGAGACGTAATGTATGAATTGCTGTTATACGTACATCTAGATCATCAACAATTTTGACTTCGGTCACAAAGCGGTGAATGTAGTCGCAGACGTAATATCCACATAGGTTGGTGCCCTACGACTGTTTTGCACACTAAAAGAGAAACAACGACAGATTTAATATGCATTTCATATTTTAGAACATAATAATGATTCAATTACATGTTACTCACTGGAAACTTCATCCACACAAAGAGCTTATCTTTCCAATTTCCGCGAACAGTGACCCGAAGTCGTTCTCATGCCCTACGTGCAGTTGAAAGTTAGCACGTAATTATCCGAGAACCGCATATATGCAATAGAAAGTAAGATGGCATTACCTGTTAAACAGTTCAAATATCATGGAGTACTGGACTCTGGTTTATCCATTGAGTCAAAGACATGGATCTTCGACTGACCCATGTCACGTACTAACAGAATCCAGTGGAATCTGCAAATTGGTTTAGATGACACATATGAAACTTTATGTATGCACAAGATTGAAATTGGTTCGGAAAGAAAGAAAAAACTTACGCAGTATTTTAGCGCAGAAGGATGAAGGACCGGAAGTGTTGCTCCACAAGCGCGTTGCATATGTTGTCCATGTTGTCATTAGAAAACTGATCAACCAATGGGCCGTTGATTTTGCGTGGATCCATGAATCCATGCTTGGTGCATTCGTGCTTGTTGCAGTATTGGATCGTCATTCTACAACGGTTAAAAAGAATTTTAGTTAGCTAAATTCAAGGAGGTAAGAAACGAAATAACAAGACGATACTTACAAAACCCGCGCGGTTAGAAGTGAGACGTCGAGGGCATCAAGTTGGAACAGGTCGATTATATCTTTGAATCGGAGATAGAGGTAGTCGCCTCCATCGAAGAAATAGTCAGTTGAATATTTGCATATTATCATGTCTTCACCCTTGCTGGATCGTTGCATGTACCACTGATGGAAGCAGTACATCTGAGTTGGAAGCCTTTTCACTTGATCCGGCTTGACGAGAAGCTTTCCAAGTTTGAACTTGTATTTAAGCGGAGCCTTCGCCAGGGGTGCACGCCCGTGTAATTGATCCATATTAATTCCAGCATCTTCCATGAATTGTCTTAAATCAGTTCTAATATTTGGAATCGTGCTGAACTCCAGAGGCTTCTGTGGCTTCATGCCAAGCTGGGGTACATCTTTGCCCGCTTTCTTCGCCCTTAGAATAGTCGGACGTAGTCGGCTGCGATTCGGTTGCGGTTAGCTTGGGCCACGACTTCGGCTTGGGCGGCCTCACGCAGCTCATCATCGGTCTTCTCATAGGAAAACTTTGGTGCGGGTGGCGGCGTCTTCTCAATTCTCTGAGTCTTTCTTGGACGACTGCTTGATATTGACGGCACGCTCTTTGATGATGACCGTTTAGGAGTCGATGCTCGTTGTGGCGACAGAGGAGGGTTGGAAGGCAGTGGAGTTGGAGACAGCCGTTTAGGAGTCGGTGCTCGTGGAGGCAACGCAGGGGGCGGAGGAGGCGGAGGCGGCGAAGGAGGCGGAGGAGACAGCCCACGTGGAGGCGAGAGCGGTGGAACGATAGGAGACGCTGTTCGTCCGGGGAATTTTATGAAGATCTTCCTCCAGAGAAATATTCCATGAGCCGTTTCTCCTAGCATCGTCTCCCCGTCTCCTTCGGGAATATCCAGCTCCAGATCTTCATAGCCTCGTTCCACCTGTTCAATTTCAACCTTCGAGTATGAAGGTGGAATGGGCCAGGAGTGGTAGGTGCCGTCTCGGGCTACTGGAATAGCCATGCCCGACGCGACCTGTTCGAGAAGATTGCTTATTAGTTAGTAATGAATATTGATTGACAAGTTATTCAAGAAAATATACGTACAACATAAAAGTACAAATATACCTTTATTGTTATGTTTATCAGTGGGATGTGCAGCTCACACGGGGTCGGCGTGTGTGATGTCATCCACGGGACATGGCGGACCCGGTTGAGCTTGTGGGGCGGCTCGTCTTCATTTCCGGTAGGCGCATGTTTGTTGCGGCTTCTTGTTGGAGTTGTGCGAGATGTTCTTTGGATCGGCTGTTGCTAACCCACGCTCCGCTCCTCAGCCATTAGGGCCAGCCTTTCGTTGACAATCTGATCGATCTGCGAGAGCTTCATTTCCATCTCAGCGAATCTAGCATCATTCTCTCGCTTTGACCTCATTCGGCTCCTGTATATGTCGACATCAGCTTGGAACCCATATTTCCAGGGGACGACGCCTTTTTCTCGCGTACGCCTCGGGTGCTCTGGGTTTTGGAGGACGAGTGTTAGCTCGTCCTTCTTCTCTCGCCGAACGCGCCCAGGAACCGGCCTGCACCACCTCCTCTAACCTCCGTCCGGCTTCTTGAATTTCATCACCAAAGATCACTGTGCCATCGACGGGATTAAGTGAGCCGCCGTGAGCATAGAACTAGTTCTTTGATCGTTTCGGCCAGTTTGCTGTGCCTGGAACGATATCCCGTGCTTCTAGGTCGGCTTCCATTTTTTCCCATTTCTCCATTGCTTTTTTATAGCCGCCTGACCCAAGCCTATGATGGTATTTCTTTTTGGTTGTGTTGGCCTTGTTCTTTTCTATGATAGCTTGCGCTTCTTCACCGGTCTCGTGCTCAACAAAAGCATCCCAATGATCTCTGAGCTTTGGGAACTTGTCAAAGTCTGGTGTCTGGCCCTTCAGGATATATTTCTTGTGTAACTGTTTCTTGTAGCTCCTGAAGAGCTCTGCCATTTTCTTCAACGTCCATTCCTTGACCCTTGCCTGATCTGAGTCTGGGATGGTGAACGTCTGCAGCATTATCGTCCACAGCATCTCTTTCTCTGAGTCTGGGAGATAGCTCTGCTCCTCTCCTCCTTTGGTTGACCGCCTCCAGTTGGCAACGCTTATAGGCACGTGATCCCTCATCACCCATCCGTTGTGCGCCACAAACTTCCTTGCGGCATCCTCTGGGGCAATTGGTCGACCGTCAGGTGCCACCTCCGTTATGACATGTCGACCCTCTATTTTCTTGCTGAGGCCGCGTGGCCTCTTCTGTCTAGCGGAGGCGGAGCCCTCATTCCCCTCCTCGTTCCTCTGCTCGTCTCCCCCTCGTTCCTCTCCTCATTGAGGTACTGATCTCGATCTTCGTTCCCCTCCTCGTTGTAAAATTCTGTTCCTCGTGCGATCTCATCAAGGAGAAACTGTTCCTCATCATGATCCGCCATTTGGTTGTCGTGGGTTGAGGACTTAATCAAAGAATTCTGGAAAAAAATTTATTCGGTTAATACATGTATCAATTATTCAGGAATATCATGTATGTCTACGTAAAAAAACATAGACAAAAAAGAAGAAGATGGAAAAAATAGATCAAATCCGATAGACACTAGATCCAATTGTGCACATCCACAATGGTGATATTTTTCAGAAGTCACTTCCTGGATTGAGAGAATCAGTTGTGATTCTGAATCATCTTGCTTATCAAAAGGAAATTATCATGGCGATGAAGAACACGGTGGCGATGGAGCCCATACGCTACCGTGTTCACCATCGCCCATAATAACTTCCTTTTGATGAACAAGAGGATTCAGAATCACAGATTCTCTCAATCCTAGAAGAGACTTCTAAAGAATATCACAATTATAGATATGCACACTTGTCTCTAGCATGTGCCGGACTACGTTCTATATTTCCTTTTTCTTCTCTTTTATTTCTCTTTGCTAGAACACGACCGACCGAATGACCGAACGAACGACCAACCGAACGACCGAACAAACGATCGAACGACCGACCATTCGTTCATTCTATCGTTCACGTCTCCGTTCGTTTGGATCCTTAACCCCAAGACCAAGATCCGGATCATGACATGTTGAAGAGACCAAGATCGGTGAAGAAGGCTACTATGATGTGACATGTTGAAGAGACCAAGATCGATGAAGAAGGTAGGAAGAAGGCGTCGGGGCCTCTCCATGGATCATCAGGAGCAGCTGGATGCGGATACGGATGAGACGACTAAGATAAGCTATTTCATTGATCCCGACTCATTGGAGTGTGAGATTTGCTTCATGTCTCTCGAAAGAATGGAGCCCAGCCAAGAACATAGGTAAATGTAGTTTTGCCTTGCATCATGCATATGGTTATCCATGCTCATCGTTGAGAAAATTTTATAGCAGTAGCTTCTTTTGGCTACAAGACTGTCTTTGTTTCTCTGTTTATCTGTTATTGATCTAACCTTTTTTTCAGGAACTAGCTGGTGGCCTTATTGCACTAGCCTTTGGCCTGATAGTTACCTGCTTGAGAAGGAAGCTCTCTTCTCCAGTATCTCCTTTCCGAGCTTCCATCCTCAGCCATTCTGCTCTACTGTCATGCAAAGCAACGTTTTACAAGGTATGATTCTTTTCTTTCTACTCGGATCAATGCAAGAATGATGCTCTCTTTTTTCTAATCGAAAAAGAATAGTGCTTTCTGGATTTGAGTTGCTTAGACACTTGTTTCTTGCCATGCAGACGAGCTTGGTGTCATCTTTGAAGATGATGTACTGAAGTATTGGGATGAGATGGAGCAATCGGAGAACAAGATAGAACAAAGTGAGAAGGGATTGCCACTGCTTTATTACAGTGATGAGAACGAAGCAGCCTCCAAGACCATGAGAGACGATGTTAGATCAGAGGAGAAGACATTGACGTTCCAGCTCGTGTCGCAGTACTTCTACATGCCAATCACGTAGGCCGCACGAGGGTTTAGGGTTTAAAATAGGGTTTAAGGTTTAGGTTAAGGGTTTAGGTTTAGGGTTTAGGATTTAGGGTTTAAAATAGTTTTAAATACGACAAATGTTAATTATATGTTATTATTTTAATTTAAAATATTTTTCAAATAGGCCATATGTTAATTATATATTATTATTTAAATTTTAAATAGTTTGAAATATGATAAATGTTACTTATATGTTATTATTTCAATTTATAATATTTTTTAATTATATGAACATATGTTAATTATATATGAATATATGAACATATGTTGATTATAATTATATATGAATATAATACAATATAATAGAGATGAA
The DNA here is from genome assembly GCA_019925245.2 of Oryza australiensis. Taxonomy (NCBI): domain Eukaryota; kingdom Viridiplantae; phylum Streptophyta; class Magnoliopsida; order Poales; family Poaceae; genus Oryza; species Oryza australiensis. Next base: position 1,050,633 of record JAIFGZ020000792.1, read on the forward strand.
AATCTCTCCTCATGTTTGCATACAAATCTAGAAATAAAAATGTATAGAAAACAACCGCAAAATGCGAAGTGCTAAGATTGTAGATAGCGCATGACATGTAGAGAGCAAAATGTATAGAAAACAACCGCAAATCTATAAGAGGAAGAAGTTGCTAACCTTGTAGATAGCAAATATTTGTGTATTATCACCAAAGAAGTTGCTAACCTTGGTAGCACCGAACCTCTAGCTAGAGAAAAAATTTAAAGATGTACAAGTGTGGCTGGCTAGGGATGGAGGAGGAAGGAGTATATAAAGCAAAATCTCTAGTCCGGGTTGGTAACACCAACCGGGACTAGAGATGGCATCTCTAGTCCCGAGGCAACGGTTTAAAAATTCAACGGCTCTATAGGACCTTTAGTCCCGGTTCGTGTCAAGAACCAGGACTAGAGGTGACGATTCAAATATTGTCAGAGCGTGTAGAGCGCCGGGCACCTTTAGTCCCGGTTGGTAACACCAACCGGGACTAGAGATGCTACCTCTAGTCCCGGTTGGTGTTACCAACCGGGACTAAAGGTGTCTGGCGCTCTGACACGCTCTGACAACATTTGAACCGGGACTAAAGGTGATCTTTAGTCCTGGTTCGTGACACGAACCGGGACAAAAGTTCCTAGAGGGCCGTTAAATTTTTAAACCGGAATTAGAGATCATCTCTAGTCTTGGGTGCAACTTAAACTGGGACTATTGTGATTTTTGCCACTTTAACCAATGATGATTTCTTTAGTAGTGTATGTTTCTCTAGCAAACCTTCCCCGATACTATATGGCACGCCAAGGCAGCACGCCTTTGTTGTACACAAATACTTCCCCTGATCATGAGAAAGTACCCCTGGACAAAGCTAGGTGAACTAATCCCAAGCAAGAAACCTGTCGGATTCTAAACCATAGACTGCTAATCTAATGCACACACAATCAACCAATCGATTAGTTGATCACAAAAATATTCCACGAGATAAAGTAAATATTGTAAAGTAAATTATATAAAATAAGTAATCAAAAAATATAATGCAGATATTTATTAAATGAAATTACAAATTGGAAAAGTAACAAGAACCATTATACTCCAAAGACATGCCTCCAGACTCTAGCCAATCCTGACTCTACTCGACTCCTGACTCAACTCGTCCTACTCTACTAACTAGAGCTGGATATTCCCGACACTCTAGCGACTAATAATTAAATGGAGTGAGGGAGCTGTAAAAATGCAAACTTCTATTGTGTAGTGTAACTGTTTGGAGGAGGGTGGGCGGGTGGGGGTTATATATTTATACCCTTGTCACGGTCGGTGGAGGCCGACCGATGTGGATGGTGGTGCGGGCCGAGACACGTATGCCAGCTGGATGCCTTTGCTAGGTCGATTGGTCCATCGCACGGTCCAAGCTCTCTCCCGAAGTTGGTTTTGTCCCTTGGATACCTCCACATGCACCGCTGATAGGAGGTGTGGAAGTGGGCTAGGCTGGTCGATGTGCAGAAGTGGCCCAACCGACCTACTTATAGGTCGGTCGTCTCTTGGCTAGGTCTGTTGGTCTTCGGTTGAGTGGGTGAGGCCGGCAAGGCAAGGGTCTCACCCTAGCCGGGCTAAGGGGGACAGTAGGCTTGGTCCACTAGGTCGACTGGCCTAGCTTGGCTCGTCACTCACCTACCTCTGCTGTTTGGTGGTTGGTTGGACTGTCAAGCATAGCCGCTCGTCCACTCCTTGACCAATTGGCCAGACCCTATGGCCTGGTCGACACTAGTTCTATTCAAAACTTGTGCATTTTCACCTTTATTTGAATGATATCTACAAGATAGCTAAGACACGACAAAACTAGTGAAATTAGATTAGCTTAAACCGAATTGATGCATTGACCATTGTTTTACTAGTTTTATTACTAAAGGTTGATGGTCGAAATGGGGTTTAACGACCGCCAACACCAACAAATCTTTCTTATCAAAATGGAAGTCACTACTTGCGTAGAAACTCATATCTAATCACAAACAATACATACCAAGTAGTAACCATGTGCAGCCATCAAGGATTTTATATGAGGGAATATCCTATGAGAACCATCACATAAGTGAAAACCCGTGAAAACTAAAATTAAAAGTACATAAATTCATTAAAAATTACTAGAGATAAATATATACATGAAGTACATTCCCACCAAACCTCAAGTCCAAACTCAACTACATTTGAGAGGAATGAAACAAACAAATTTCACATAAAGTGTCATGTTACTGTTCACCTAAAATTTTTCTGTTTTTTCCTCCCAAATGAAGTTGATTTTGGACTTTAGATTTAGTGAGAATGACGCTAATCTATGAGAAAAATGATAAAAAATTAAGTACTACAAAACTATAGAATGAAAGACGTCCTAGGGGTGAATAGGATTCGTAAGAAACTTGGCTCAATTTAAACTTAAACTTGTGGAACAAAAGACTATGCTATGTGCCTAGGTTTAACACAAGTGTGGCCCAAATGTTGCACCCTAGTTGAAGTCCTAACAATTCTAAAGCAATCTAAGTATTGAAAGGAACGAACGCAAAGTAGAGAGAGGAAAACGATCAGAAATTAAAATATAAGACATGACAAGTTTTTTCGAGGTATTAAAGACTCCACAATCTCCACTAATCATGGTTGAAGTACTCTACACAAGAGTATAGCTCTCTCCCATAGTCACGAATCCGTGGGTGCTCTCATCATGGTGGTTCTTCTCCGCATGGGAAGTTGAACCCTGAAACCTTTCACAAAAGCACTAGGTCTCCCACAAACTTCTTGAGATATGACCAAACCACCTCCAAGACCGGCTAGGCAAGCCGAGATGCCAAGAGTAACATGAAGACTCTTGGATGGTGCACACTAAGCCACTCTCAACTTAAACTAGCACTAAATTAACGAAGAAAATGATCATGGTTAGCTGGATGGTGCTCTTGGACTCTCCCTTCAATTGCTCATCTCACTAGGGTTCCATAAGACATCATAGAGTCCAACGCAATGGGTATTTATAGTTCTAAACAAGCTCACTGGCCATTTGTTACAATTGGAAAGAATCAACCAAAATTGTATAGCAAAATTTATCGTTGGACACTCTGACTTTGCGGTTTTAGCTATGGGACCTCGGAAAAGGTGGATCTTTGGGAGAAGACACTCTTGAATTTGGTTCTTTGCTGCTGGACACTGTGCATGTCATGCCTACAAATTCACGATCAGAATTTCCCAAGCTGAATGTGCATTAAATCTCTGTCCAGGACCGGTCAGGGTACACAGGCGACAAATTGATATACAGATCCACGTCTTACAAAACATCATAAGAGTCTTACATATGCAGCGAAAAAATAAAAGCGAGCTAGTCTAACATCTTGGTGCTCACAATGTGGCGACTCCACTCCACATGCATCCTTGACGGTAGAGACGAAGCCTACTCCTCTGCATATCCATCATTCAAACAATACTCCAGCTCTGGGGTGGGAGAGATGAAGCAAGATTGAGTACTACCCACTATACTCAACAAGTCATACCAAAAAGAGGTATGATGCAAGTAATTCCAAAGGAGGCTAGGGTTCTTTGCATAAAGCAAACATTTTAAAAGTAGTAGTTGAAAGCAATAAAACTGTTGAACTTAATTAAGCATAAGTAAACATCACTGTCTAACGCTACACCACATTGAGACAGACCCAATCCATCCACCTGATCTATGCCAGTTCCATTAAGTCGAATTATTAAAGATGAGACTAATCATGGTGAATCTGGTTGATCGCTCATAACCGCGGGCACAACTATTCGAATAGTTTTACTCTGATCAGAGGTGTACAACTGTACCCATAAGACACACCCCATGACATGTTTCCGTGCGCTGACATGCCACCACGACATACCGGAAAGGAACTGTGACAGGACCCTTCACATCACCATCCCTAACCAAGCGCACAACACTTCAGGTTTCGCCCCTACCTTTAAATCCAAGGTAGGAAGCCCCCCTTGTGCCTAGGTGAATCTGGAAGCTGCATGGGCAATCACAGGGCCTATCCAAACTCCATCACGCTCACCCTTGCCTGGGTACGTCGGATAGGGAAAAGCTATACTATAAGACCAGCTGTTGCCCACGCTGACTTATGGTACATACGGTAATTCTTCCAGGGTTTCCCACAAACCGGTCCTTAATTGCAATGGGTGCATCTAGCAAAACCATGCACCCACAGCCTAGCATTAGGCATATTTTAGTTGAGTTTGTACCATGGTGGCGCATGTCCATAATCATCCTCATTAATCCAATTATAGGGTAGTGGTGACATTTCCAATAGTGAGCTAGTTGATCAAAGCATTACTAAGCATTTCCTAATCAACATCTAGTCATATTAATCCTCAAGTTATCAATGGCATAGGGTAATCAAACTAGGTCGAGTAATATAGGTTCCATCCCATATGACATTATGAAATAATGCAATTTAGCATAAAGCAAGATATTTTAAAAATAGTCACAATATGCTCGATGAGAACTACATGACTTGCCTTCGTCTTGTGCTGTGGGGATTTCTGCAACAACTTCGAAGTAAACTAGAGCATCGGAATTGCTGAAATGTACGTGACAAATAATGCACACAAGCAAACATGCTATAAGTCTACTGAAACAGACATCAAAACCACTTTTAATGGATTCTAGGCTTTTTTATGAATTTTCTATAATTTGAATGGGCTCAAACAGAGCTCGGATGAATTTTATATGAATTTTAGAAGTTTCATTGGATTTTACTATAAACGAAAAAGACTTAATCGATTTATTGCACAATAAGTCCTAGGGCTGATGTCAGCAATGGGGAAGATCGGCGCCGACAAGTGGGTCCCACCTGGCAGTGACGTGCAGGGTGCGGCTCACGGTGGACTGGGTCCACGTGCCAAAGGGAGTGAGTGCACCACGTGGCGCCGACGCGGCAGCCACGCGGGCGGGGCGGCACCGGCGTGGAGCCCAGGTATGCCGACGCGGGACGGCGTTTGGGCGACACGTGGACGCCCTGGAATCACCCGAGGAGGATCCGACGGCGCGGGGCAAAGGGCCACGGCCTCGCACGGCCGGTGGGGTGTGGCGGTGGTCCGGCGGCAGCGTGCGACGACGGTGCGGGAGAGGCAATGCTGTTGGGCAGAATGGCGGCATACTTGGGGAGAGTGGCGACTGAGAAGGGAAAGGAGGGACAAGGGGAGAGGCGAGCTCACCGAACGGTGGCAACCGGCGTGGGAGAAGGGAATGGCGAACTCAGCGAATGCAGCGGTGATCTGGCAAATTGAGGGACAGAAGGGGTCCTGCGATACCGAGGGAAGGTGAGAGAGAGGGATTAAGAGGAGGAGAGGGCACATAGCGGTGGGAATCACCGGCCAGAAGGAATCAAAGAGGCGGAGCTCACTGGCGCACGAGGGGGCGGTGTTCCGACGATGGAGAGCAGCGTCCCGACGATGGAGAGCGGCGTCCAAGCGGCGGCCGAGGGTCCTTGCGATCCCACAAACCCGATGACGACAACGGCGTGGCTCGGCGACGAACGAAGTGACGGCTAGAGGCGACCGGAGCAGTGGCTAGAGCAGCGACACTAGGGTTTGGCGGTGTGAGAGCAACAAAGGGCTCTAGAGCTGCTGGTGACTGGGGGAAATGGAGGAGCAGAGCTTGGGGGCATGATTTATAGCCATTCGAGGTTCGGACATGGTCCAAAACGGACGGAAATGGAGGTGGCGTGGGGAGTGAGGGGAGAGGAACGATCGACGGATTTGGATTTCGAATCCCCGTCGTTTCGTCCCACGATGCGGATTCCGATTGTGATGTTCTTGATGTGCCAAGAACACCTTGAACCTGCTAGCAATCGGGAACAAGCAAGAACAAGATGAACAAGCAAATAACTTACGGATTTAAATGAAGAAATGAGTCTGGAATACAAGTTGGGGTCTTGAATCAAGCAATCGGGTGGTCAGATCGACACACGCGTTTGCAAGTGAAGTAGCAGCAGCTATCTTGCATCTAAACAAAACCCAACCTCTCCTTGGTGGCTACTGGTTCTATTTATAAGGAGAGAGGAACCAGGGGGCGTGGGAAACCCTAGCTTGGACGCCCCACTAATGGGCTCTACTGACTAAAGGCCCAACTCGTTGGTTCAGAGGTGGCGACCTCTCTTTGTAGATTATGGACGACTGACATTGAATCTGATGTTGTTTCATGAGCCATCTGAAAGTAGACTTCAAGCCCGTTCCAACAAGTCAAAGAACAGCTCAATCGGACGTCGTATGAAGGAGTTATGGGGTTCTTTATTGCAGTCTTCCCTGCTGTCTCGAGATGAGCTGAATGGTCCATTAATGATGTCTCCCACTTGCCTTGCTCCTCCTTCCTCATCATGTTCTCTGAACCATTGTTCCTAAGAATGAGAAAATGATCACAATGATTTAGTAGTACCTCATTCATAGAAGAGTTTCTATGGACAGCGAGGAATGAGTTTATCTGATAATTAAGTTGTCGTGCTCGTGTCACTGGCCCTTGCTGTGCAATAGGCATGGTTGTATCCATGGAAGTGATGTCCTCATCACAGGCGGACTTTACGGTCAGCTGGGCCATGGCCATAGGCCGGCCTAGCGGGAGGGAGGAGGCGCATGGGCACGGGTGCAGGCCGAAACAGGGACTGGGCCGAAAACAGCCCATGGCTAGGGAAAGGAAAAAGAAAAAAGGGAAAAGAAAAGAAAAGGATTTTGGGATTTGATTTAATTCCGATAATCATATTCCAATTATTAAAATTATCTCGTCTGCTATGAAAATTCCACAAAAATTCATGTTAGTGTAGTTTGACATGGGAAATTTATGAAAAATCACACCAAATCAATTTCACTTATCAAATGGATTTATTAATTAGGGTTCCACTCTTGGTTATTTTTCGACAATTTCTTCGCGCAATTTCTTAAATAATTTCAAGGCTAGAGAAGGGAATTTTGGGGTGTACACACTGCCTCCTACATTTTAATATTTTTGCTTGATGAGAACAGAGAGAATGCATGAGATGACTAAAATACCCCTGAGCCAATCTGGTATAAGCAAGCAGAAACAAGCTAAGTACAATGGACAAATTTTTGTATAATTCACATATATGCAATATCCATGTACTTCACCTTCCCATTGACATTATGAGTTTCAGACCATAAGAAGCACAACCAGATGGTTGTCGTGCACGCCACTATCGTGGGGAGCACGGAGTCGACTCGGCATGCCTTGCGGTTGCGCCTCATGCCCGGTAGTATATGTTGAATGCATACGATGTGTTTCCTCACACGTCAGTTGCATTAGTAGCAGAAGGTCGTGTCGTACTGGTGTGCCTGTGCATGATGGCTGATGTGACAGCACCATGCATAGCCGAGCCGATGTATTGTCCACATACTTCTCTTGATTCTGCCCTTATTTATACTAGATTGGCTCAGGGGTATTTTAGTCATCTCATGCATTTTCTCTTCTCATCAAGCTAAAAACATTAAAATATAAGGTGCAGTGTCCAATAGCAAAGAGCCAACATTCAAGAGTGTCTTACTTTAAAGATCTACTTTTGCTATGTCCCATAACTAAAACCACAAAGTTAGGGTGTCCAACACCAAATTTTGCCAAATTGTATAGGGTTGGACAGTCCGGCACGGACCTGAACTGTTCAACACTTTATGTTTTTCTAACGGTGATTGTGCATATAGTCATTGGACTATAAAGCGTTGGGCAATCTGGCACCACTTCAATTGTCCGGGACCCCTTTGTCTGCATGGTGCTAGACAATCCACCATGTTCAAAACCAACGATCAGCAACAGCCGGATGAACAACTAGCCGAACCGTCTGACGTCGTGTCGGACTATCCAAGAGTTGCCAGATCAACTTGGAGTCGAACAATCCAAGAGTTGTCAAACAGTCCGGCTAGGTCATTTCCACTGTCTGAACAACACGTGACTATAATATCGGGCAATGTATTGGTCGGACAATTAGACACTGCACCGGATTGTTTGGTCATGTTGCTACAAGTACTAGCTCGGATTGTTCGGCATCACTGAGACCATCTGACCATCTAGCTAGTACAACTTTAGGAATTCACAAGGGCTTGCATGCTGGTCAAAACTCTCGAGGTTTTTACTCACTTGTTTTAGTAGTTTCTTTGAGAGGCTAGCAACCTAGTGTGTACCACCTTGACTCTAGCACTTTCGAAGCTTCAAACTACTAACTTTCAAGGGTTTGTATCACGTGGAAACAGGGGATACGATGGAACCTTGGAAACTCTTAATCTGCACCACACGATGATGATCTAACAAACCCTAGTCAGTCATGTACTTTTTGCACTTTAGCACCCACCGATCTGTTCTCCGAACTTTGCACTTTTGTGAAAACCCCTCTGTCTTCCAAACCCGCCGTCTCCTGTCCACCCACACGCGCATGCAGGACCAAATTTCGTGATCATGGCTAGCGATCCTGTCGTCGCCCTCCGTGATCGCCGCACCAGCCGGCGTAGCTCCCCGCCCAAGCTGTCGCCGACGCATGCCTCAGTGATCATCGCCCCAACTGTCACCGACGTGTGCTGAACCGCCGATGGCCTCCCAGATTCATCCCAACTGGCAAGTGCACAGTTGATGGCGCCCTCCGTGATCCCCGCACCAGCCGCCGTCCCAATTGGCGAGTGCGCAGCTGTCGGCGCCCTCCGTGCATCACTATCCGTCGCCCCAACCGTCGCCGATGCGTGTCGAACCGGCGCCGGTGTTCGAGATAGCTCCAGCCGCCGCAGCTCTCCGGCCCAGCCGCCACAATGTCATCCTGGCAGACCATCAATGTTGATCACGTTGTCGCCTTTATTGAAGCTGAAAACGTTGATCCCGCCAGCAGCTTTGATCACGCCGTCTCCATCGATGATTCTACCTCCATCGAACGACTCATAGGAGGAAGGTTCCATGTTGCCAGCTCTCCAGTGTCCAAGACAGCATGTGTAAGCAATATAATCACGTAGAGTTCTTTATTTACACCAGATTTCAAGGAACATTTGAAGCCTGTGGTTGGAATGATGTTTGATACACTAGAAGATGTGAAGAAATTTTATGAATCGTATGCACATGAAGCTGGTTTCTTTGTTCGTGTTGGTCAACACAAGAAGAAATCCGACAAAATATACTACAAGCGATATTATTGTTCAAGGGAAGGGTACAGACAGGAGAAGGTAGAAAATGTTATTGAAGAACCCGGGAAAAAGAGGAAGACACATAATGTGATGGAAAACAGATGTGGTTGTGAGGCACGTATTGTTGTCAAGCTTGACAGTGAAAACAAGTATCGAATAATTTCAATGGTTGAGGAGCACAGCCATGGTTTTGTATCACCAGATAAGAGGCATTTGCTCAAATCCAACCGTAAGGTCAGCGAGAGGGCAAAGAGTACTTTGTTCAACTGTCATAAGGCTAGTGTTGGCACCTCACAAGCATATAGACTCCTACATGTCAGTGTGGGTGGGTTCCAAAATGTTGGGTGCATGCTGAGGGATTTGCAAAACTATTACCGTGATCTGAGGACCAAAATCAAGGATGGAGATGCACAAATGTTTGTGGCACAACTTGAGCGAAAGAAGGAAGTAAATCATGCCTTCTTTTATGACTTTATGGTGGATGAACAAGGACCCCTTGTTCGTGTGTTTTAGGCAGATGCCTTAAGCAGGAAAAACTATAGTGTTTTTGGTGATGTGGTTTCGGTAGATTCAACATATGCCACTAATCAGTATAACATGATTTTTGTGCCATTTACTGGAGTCAATCATCACTTACAAAGTGTTTTCCTTGGGGCAACATTCTTGGGAAATGAAAAGATCGAGTCATACGGATGGTTGTTTATGACCTTTCTTAAGGCTATGGGTCAAGTAGCACCTCATCTAATCATAACTGACGAAGATGCGAGCATGAAGGCTGCTATTGCTCAGATTCTACCAGATACAGTTCACAAACTTTGCATGTGGCATATCATGGAAAAGGTACCTGAGAAGGTTGGGCCCCATATAAGAGAGGATGGAGAGTTTTGGGAAAGACTTAATAACTGTGTTTGGGGATTCGAGAGTTCTGATGATTTTGAGTCACAATGGTTTTCTATCATAACAGATTTTGCACTCCAGGGAAATGATTGGTTTTCCACAAAGTTCGCATTCGTCAATCATGGATTCCAGCATACTTTATGGACATACCTCTAGCAGGAATCCTTCGGACTACGTCATGATCGGGGAGTGCAAATTCTTCTTTTAACCGTTTCATTCATCAAAAATTGACATTTGTCGAGTTTTGGCTTAGGTTTGACACATCTTTGGAGTGTCAGCGGCAAGAGGAGTTGAAAGCCGACAATGCAAGTCTTCACAGCACTTCTAAAATGATGACACCATGGGCCATTGAGAAGCAATGTAGTGTGATATATACACATGAAGTGTTTAGTAAATTTTAGGAGCAAATTGTAGCTGCAAGAGACCATTGCATTATTCAAGGCATTACAGAGCTTGAATATATAAAAAATTACACTATCAACGGTACATCTGAAAAGAGCAAGTGGTTGAGTTGAACAAGTCCAACATGTTTAGGCGGTGCTCCTGTAAATTATATGAGTCTTATGGCATCCCATGTTGTCATATCATACAAATGCTTAGAGCCGAGAAGCAAAATGAGATGCCATCGATTTATATTATGAAGAGATGGGACATAAGATGTAAACGGTTTGTATTGTATTGTTTGCTTTTCTAAGGCTTTTGTCTACAATATTATTGATCACATCATTGATTTCTATGTCTCGTAATTTTACAGGGAAGTATTCTTCGATGAAGAAGGTAACATACTAGGTGAAAAGCCTGAAGATCTAGTGGAGGTTGTACTGCAGAAAAAGATTTTAGATTCACGCAACAAATTTGAAGAGCTTGTCCATATGGCCCAGAACTCTGAACAAGGGTTGGACTTTTTATTTTCTAGTTTATCCAACCTAGTAGAACCTCTCCAAAGTATCACACCTGCTGCGAGAGTACAACAACAGGATGAGTTTGAATCTTTCCTTGGTACCAAAATACCAAATGAAGTCGATATACATCCACAAAGTGATATCAGGTCGAAAGGGAGAAGCAAAAGAATTAAGAAGAGCAAGGAGATTAAAGCTACAAGTAAGGGTAAAAGCAGACGTAGGTGTGGAAAATATAAACAAGTAGGTCATGATGCACGTAAATGCCAAGTCGATATATAATTATGTATGAAAAGGGAAATAGCGGTTTGATTATGTATGAATCAAAGATCCTCTTATAAGGCACAACTTATTAGTTTATTTGTGTCCTATGTTTAATCATCAAATTTTAAAGGTTTGTGTAGACCTTTCCTCAAATTGGCTGAATGGTTACCATGATGCATGAGATGATATGATAAATTACTATTTCGAGAAGCTCTGCTGCTGATGTCAATGCTGCTGATAAATTTGCTCATGTTATAGTGTTTGCAATGGGGATGTCACATCATGTTGTGTAGCGGGGACCTTGGTCCTCTGACATTCATCTTTGACAGCCAAACTGTGGGTGATACATGACATTAGATGGCTGCTTGACCAGATGAAATGAATAGTACTGATTGTATACAAATTTTGTATCACAACTGTTCGATTCTTATACATTTCAGTTTCATCATCTGTCAAGGAGTGATGGATATGACAAACATTTCAGTTTCATCATGTGTCAAAGAGTGATGGATATGACAAACATTTCAGTTTCATAATTTCAGCATCATACACTTCACAGTATTTCAATACACAAGGATCATCATACATGTCACAGTATTTAGTACAAGTGCATCTCTAAGGCATCATGCACTTTAGTACAAAAACTGAAGCGTACATCACTAGGACATCATGCACTTTAGTACAATTTCACTTCCCTCACCATGCATACATATCTGAACAGTGATACTACACCACCTCACCATTTCACTTCCCTCACCATGCATACGTCTGTGACACAGTGATGCGTACAACACCTCACCATTTCACCATCTCTTACAGTGATCTAAGCAATTTACTGCCAATTGCTTAGACAATGCAATTCTTCCACCAAAACAGCTAACATACATGGCAGCCAACATACTTGTACCACTTCAGTACAACTGCAAGTTCCAGAATTATGTAGCTACAACTATGCATTAGTTCCTCTACATTTTCATCCATTATAGTACAATGCACAATACATCCATGTAGTCCCCAGCATCCACTAAATTGAAGCTTATTCCACTGCATAGTCCCCAGCATCCATGTAGTCCCCAGCATCCACTAAATTGAAGCTTATGCCACAGCATAGAACCCAACATCCATGTAGTCGGTGATGAGCGTGGTCCAGGAGACGGTGCTGGGTGTGGCATTTCGTCGAACACCCTCTGGGCTCGACGTAGGAGGTAGTGGAGGTTGAGCGCGTGCAACAGGGCGGATGAGGATAGGGCGCGGAGGAGGAGCGGGGAGAGACCGGTGAGGCGGTCGAGGCGGAGGAGGTGGCCGTGGAGGAGCTTGTCGGTGATCGGCGGGAGGCGGTTCTTGGGGGCGACGCCGGTGAGGAATAGCCGGCTGATGGCATCGCCCACATAAATCGAAGGGGCCCAGTGGAGGGGAGACGGCGGAGGGGCATGGGAGAAGGGCCGGAGAATCTGGCGGAGGGACGGTGGGGCGGCGGCGGGTGTGGTTCTAGTGTTGTGGATATTGCACGTGTGGGCGGACGGGAGACGACAGGTTTGGAAGACAGAGGGGTTTCCGCAAAAGTGCAAAGTTCGGAGAACTGATCGGTGGGCGCTAAAGTGCAAAAAGTACATGATTGACTAGGGTCCGTTAGATCATCATCGTGTGGTGCAGATTAAGAGTTTCCAAGGTTCCATCGCATCCTCTGTTTCCACGTGATACGTTGCCAACTTTCAAACCCTCTTTATAATATGGTCGTTGACCTAATTCTACCGCATTCGCCTCAACTCCTCAAATCAAATGCATTACAAATGATCGAGTTGCGGCAGTTTGGTCTCGTCGTGACCGTCCTTTTGAGGGTACAAGAAAAACATCCACGCCTTCATCATCGAAACCCTAATCCTGTTTTAACACTCAATAGACAACATTAGTTCCGATGATTATATCATTAACCACCAAAACATCACGTGGGGTCTGCATGCTTTCACACAACAACTCAAATGTACCACTCTATTAGTGCCGCTTGGGAAAAAAACCAGCCCTCATAGGGTTTTCCCGCCTACCCATCCCTTGTGTCGCCGGACGGGCAAAATCCAGCACTTATGAGACTATATCAGTGCCGCGATTCAGTAAAAAAGCAAGCACCATAGTTTTTTTTTTTGGTGTGGTTGACTCATCGGCTCAGCTCCTCTCTCTTTGGGGCCGGTTCATCCTTAAAAAAGGGCATTGATGTGTGGGACTGGCACTGATGTAGTCTCATTTCGAATCAATTGTCCTAGCTCAAGGCCCACTTGATGTGTGGCTCGGCGGGCTAGCTGGGCACTCACATGTACAATTTTGTTTTTTTCAATTCGTGATTCAGTCTGTGATATGTTTGAAGAACAATTTGTGATTACTCGTGATGAAGATTCTGAGATGTATTTTTGTTGGATTTGTGATTGCTTTGTAATTGATTCAGTGTTCTGTTTTGCGATGAAGATGCTAGTTCGGTTATGATGCTTTTGACTGCTTTGTGACAAAGAGCAATTTGTTGTTTCTCTATTCAAAGCATCGACTCGAATTAGCCCGAGCCAGCTTATTTTTTTTAATTGCCAAACTCATCGGTGCAGGTTCTAAATCTAGCACTAATAAGAGGCTGTTTGGTTGAGGGACTAAAGCCATTAGTCCCTTCAAATTAGTCATTTTTAGTCTCTAAAATGCCAACAGCCCAGACTAAAGGAGACTAAACTTGTTTTAGTCTATTAGTCCCTAATTGAGAAACTTATTGAGACTAAAAAGATTTCTTCCTCGGATGCCCCTCCACGCGCGCCCCAACCACATCGGCACCGCTCCACGCGCCGTCGTCGGGTCCCGCTCCCCGCGCGCCGCCGGTCCCGTGCCCAAGCCGCCGCCCGGTCCCGCGCCGAGCCGCCGTTAGCCACGCCCGCGTCGCCGGTCCCACGCCAGCCGGCAGGCCACGCCCGCGCCGCCTGCCGTCCCGCGCCTCTTCGAGCCGCCACCGGTCCCGCCCGAGCCGCTTGGCCGTGCCTGTGCCCAAGCGGCAAGTGCCGCGCCCACGCCATGCCGCCGGCCCGCGCCGAGCCGCCGCCGGTGCGCGCGCGGTGGAGGCCGGGAGGGTGGGGAGGCGGTGAAGGAGGCGGAAAGCGACGGAGAAGGAGGCGGCGGAGGTCGCCGGGGAAAGGCTACGCCAGTGGCCGACACATAGCTCGGGGCCGGAGACGGTCTAGTGCAGGCCGGGGCGGTCACCGCCGCCGAGGCACTCGGCGTCGTGGTGGGCCTCTCCGTCGTCAATGGCATCCTGAGGCCTGAGACCTAGAGAGAGAGATCACTCTGCTGCTGCATGTGTAGTGCTCTGTAGTTTAGGCCATGGATGGTTTCAGTGATGTGCTTAACTGGATGTGATTATCTGCTAATAACTTTGTGGGTGTAAATTAATTGTCAAAGAATGATGGATCATGTCGGTGTTCATGTTTAAACTGGCGGATTGTGCCTTGCAAATTTGTAATGGCGCAACTGTATTGCAGTCATATCAAAAGCCACTATGTTTTACATGTAGACAGGGAAATGCTATGTATTATTAATAAGATTTTTATAGTTTTATTGTATTTCTGAATACGAAAGAGTCCTGCTTGAAACATATAACTTCAGATAAATTGTATATTGTATATCGTAAATTGTATAAATTCAGATAAATATATGGAGAGGAGGGGTAATACTGTCTTTGTATATTATGATTAATGATATTTAGTCTCTTTTAGTCTCTGGATTCAAACAGTAGAGGACAAAGTTTTTAGTCCAGAGTAGTCCCCTCACTAAAGATGCAAACAGGCCCTAAATAATAATCCCCTCATCACTACCGAACAACTAGTGCCGGTTTAAAACCTGCACTGATAACCGTTCCAACCTGAACTAATGAGCTGTTCTGTGGAAATGTTTATAGAAAAAAATAGTTGTAACCTAGATAGTAATATTATTTATCATCCCACAAATATTCAAATTATAGGACAATCTATATCTATACTGCTTTAAAGCAACAATGATGATGATGATGGTTCGGTTACCATCACTATTTTGCATATTTTACAAATCAGGGTGTGTTTAGATCCAAGAAATTTTTTTGCAAAATATCACATCAATACTTTGGACACACATTTGAAGTATTAAACATAGACTAATAAAAAAACACATTGCAGAATCCGTCTGTAAACGACGAGACGAATTTATTAAGTCTAATTAATCCGTCATTAGCATAAGTTTACTGTAGCACTTTATTGTTAAATCATAGTCTAATTAGGCTTCAAAGATTCGTCTCATAAATTACATGCAAACTATGTAATTAGTTATTTTTTAAGTTCATATTAAATACTTTATTTATGTGTCCAAACTTTCGATGTGACAGGGCGTAAAATTTTGACGATGGATCTAAACAGGCCCTCAGTCTTTAATATTTTTTGATATTATTTAATTTTTTAATATTCGTTTAAATCAAGTGAATAATGTCATTTTATCCATAGCAAAGCATTAGAATTTTGCTAGTAAAGAAAAACAAATATAAATTTCATTAGAGAATAAAGCGAGCCATTATCATTAGTATGTAGTTCGGAGGATAAAATAATAAAAATTTTGGAGGATTAAGTGCTCGGAATTAAGAAATAGTTTAAAAGGAGAAAGTAAGAGGGACTTTTTCCAAAATACATCTGTACGCTTTGAGTATAACTAGTATGCATGATTTTTTTGAGAATTAGTATGCATGATTTAATCAGGCCACGTTTAGAAAGACCCAACTCCAAAACCACTAGTCAGCCATATGCTGCACTCTTAAACAGCGTGATTTTTAAAAAGTTTTTTATATATGAACTTTTTATAATATTATTTTAAATCTATTTTTAACTCTGTAATATTCAAACTAATTCAGTTCATTTGTACCTTCGAATAATTATCATAATTCATCAAGCTATTCAACTATCTAGTCATTCAGAAAAAAAATGAACACATCATGAATCAATTAGGAGGAATGGTCCAACCGGCAACGACCATGACGGAGGTATCACCAGCTAAAATATAACCAATCCTTCTGATAAAAAAATACAATCAATCATGTCCCCACAGTGCGAAATAAACATAAGAACAGAAAGCACAAGGAGAACACATGATTTATCAATGAGATCCAGCAGTGCCAGCTGCCTCCTAGGAGACTAGAACAGCATTATGGACGCATATCGTATTGGCCATGCTCTATCACAGGGTCTTATTAGCCCTGTTTTTTTACCTTTCCCTTCATCCTAAAAATTAATCAGCTTCTGACTATAAATTTATAGTTTTTATATAAGAATTTAATTCTTTTCACGACAGACAGAGTATCTCATATTAGAAATACGACTAAAATCTTACATTATCAATATCTAAAAAAACTAAAAGTGATAGCTAAAAGTAGCAGCAGCATGATAGATGGAGTGTTAGCTATAACTTGGCCCTCTATGTTTATGTCACTACTGACGGTCCTGTTTAGTTGCTATAAATGAGTGTAAAAATTTGAGATTTTGGATATTTTTTGAAATTTTGAAACTAAATTAGGTATAAACTTTGTATGTAAAAGAATGTTGGATTTGAGAGTGTTTTGGAAAAAAAAAGAGAAATTTTATATCGGTAGCAGTGTATCCTATCCCCTACCCCGCGCACACTACTCAAATAAAAATCGCGCATCCGTTCGGCAGGGGAGCCGGAGGTCGGCGGCCGACAAGCAGCGCCGCCCGCACGCTCGCGGCGGTGAGGGCGCCACAGCCGAAGCCGAAGAGGAGGCCGGAGACGACGACGAGGATGTCCTTGGCGTGCTCCTGGACGGACGACGAGGCGTCGGAGGCGGCGGGAAGGGGATCGGGGCGGCGGATCTGGAGGGGATGGTGCTCGCGTGCGCGGCGAGCGAGTCCGGCTGGTTGCACTCGCCGCCGGTCTGGATGGAAGCGCACGTCCCGCTCCCCTGCTAGCACGTGCACTCCACGGTGGCCGTCACCGCCGTCTCGTTCGCCGCCTTGTTACCGCCGGCAAGAACGCACCACACGGGCGGGTGCGCAAGAGCGGCGGCGGCGCTTCCGCCGGTGAAAATCTCCCATCCTTGCCGCTGTCCGCATTGGTGAAGTTTCGGTTTTAATCTCGTTTTAATGGCAGATGCCGCGAGCGCGGCGGATTCCGGTGGCGTCTTGCCCGGATCTGCGCGGGAGGTTGGGAATGCAGCGGATGACGATGGCAATGCAGGTTCTTTCTGGATTTTTTGCCCCTGAATATTCTTGTTCTTTCTTCCATTTTCTTTGTTGGTTTGTGAAAAAGAAAATTTGGTAGAGAATTGATTTGTGAAGGGTTTGTTGTTTGATTCCCAATTATGTTTTATTGACAACAACTTCCATCAATCAGTGAAATTGTACTGTTGCTGAGGCTGGAAATGAAGCCTGGTGAGAATTTGAGTTTTTTTTGTAACAGATGTGAGAATTTGAGTTTTGACTGCTATCCTTTTGTTCTATTTTGCGGAGATTCTCTTATATAGTTGACATGATTCAGTCTATTTTGGCTATCAGACAGTTTATGTTACTCTTTATGCTCATAGCGGTAACAGTTGTGAAAATGCTTAGCCTAAATACACCAACATGGTCAATGTTACACTCGTTTTATCCAGATTACCAAAATCATTTCTTGAATTTTATGGCATGCCAGCTCATGATGCCTTAGAATAGGCAATCATGGTGCCCCCTTTCTTTTGTAAAAGTTCTTTTACAGCATCCTCAACAAATTCTCAAAAAACAATTCTCAAAAAAGCTCATTTAGAGAATTTCTAAAAATTTTAGAGAATAAAATCAAAAATTGATACGACAGATTCTTAAAATTGATTCTCTATTTTTCCTTTTCCAATCACAAAACTCATGTTTGCATCAGTATTCTACATCCATAACAGCTGGAAAATGAATAGGTTTGGAGATTTCAGTATGTCTGAATAGTAGCAGTACCGATTTTTTTACATACACGGGTGACTAAACCGAGTAGCCGACTACTGCTTGCGGTGGCATACGCCAAGATGCAGCGGCAAGCTTTTTGGCGAGATGTAGGATGACGGCGGGCGGCGAGCGACGCAAATATATTTTTCGTGTAGGCCTCGCGGTAAAATAATTTCCACGGTGACAGGAGTTATTTTAGAGAACCAAGACTCTATTCTCAGTTTTGAGCATGAGATCTTGATTTTAGAGAATCTATAATTTTTGAGATTTATATGGAGTGTCTGTTGGAGCTAGTTTTTTAAAGAAAATTCTCTAAAACGGAATTAGAAATTGACACTCTTGGAGATGCTATTAGGTAGAATTGGCGACTCCTGTTTTAAATTTGAGAACTCTGAGAACATCTCCATCGGTACCTTGCAGTTATTCTGTGTCCCATATGTTCCTTGTTTATGTCCTGAAATTTCATGATCATTTTTCAGATGTGGACATCAAAGCTTTATCAAGTGCAGTTGGACACGCTGATGAAGATATTACTGCTGTTAACCTTTCAAAGAATGTTTGTTCACCTCATTTGACAGCAGAAGATGACATACAGGATAGTGTCAGGCAAGCAATTGATATCACTCTTATGCCACCTCAAGTTGATCTTGCAGAGGTTAGCACATCCTCTACTTCTCATGAGATCGATAAAGTCAGTCCAAATGTAAGCCTTGCTTCCCTTGAGGTAAATGAGGTGCATGTCATAGGTGTTGAAAAAATTCGGCAGAATGAAGATATTACAGCATATACTACTTCTCAACAGTCTAATACAGAGTGTGGTACTTGTGGTTTTGAAGAAAATCTGCAGTCTGAAGAAATTATTACAGAATCTAGTTCTCAAAATATCACTAGTGTACAGAGCACATGTGATGTTGAAGAAGAGAAACAGATCGAAGAGTTCGACGGCAATTCTGCTTGTAACAAGATTAATGAGACAGGCAGCATAGACTGTCGAAGAAACAAAACAGTCTTTATTAGGGATTGACTGTAATGGATTGACTGTTGCAGTGATAGGGATAGCATGCTCACCATGAAGCTTGCTTTGAAGGACCAAATCAAACATTTAATTGGATAAATTTGTCTTTATTATAATAACTTAAAAAGTATACACATGTCACTGAAAATCTTCTCTTATGTAAAATTATATCCAAATTTTGGGTCATCCAAAACTAAACAGGGTAGCAGCACGATGGGTGGAGTGCTAGCTAACTTGACCACCTGTGTTCGTGCCACTACTGACTGATTTGCATTAAATAGTGTGTATATTTTAAATTAAAACATAACTAAAGTAGCAGCATGATAGGTGGAGTGCTACCTATAGCTTGACCACATGTGTTTGTACCATTACTGGCGGATTTGTATTATACAGTACCTTTGTTGGCCATTTGAGACAGTATTTGGCCTTCTCTGGTCCACTAATAAACATAAACATAGAACCATCTCTTGGTAGGCCGGCCGGTCCAGTCGTCCCTGCTTAACCGGTTCATTCGGTTCAGAGTTGCTCTACTGCATGTATATACGGTCATGTCATTCTACTTAATCAGACCGGGGCAAGTGTTGGTTTTTTATCTCGTTAAACCGACTTATCTGGCCTTCTCGACTATTCCGTAACGAATCTTGAACAACATTTAGGGATAGGTCTTATTGAACAACATTTATTGGAACCGCTCTCCGCAGCCACAACCAATATCCTAGTCAGAAAGTCCAAAAGGCTAGTCTCTTAAAAAACATGTTTTGACAATTTCTTTTTGCAAACAAGGTTTGAAATTTACGAAGTTACGTTTACATGACATGTACCCCAGTGATTACAAGCATTAAGCAGGGTTTCCAATTCCGTCGGCATATGCCGTGTCGTCCCTCGCCGACACGACGAATTTCGTGCGGAAGCCATTAGCGATGAACATTGACCATATTTGAATTTGAAGAATTTCGTACTTACCGTGGATTTCATTTCGCGGATTCCGCGTGAAAACCGTGAAGATTAGTACGGAAAATAGCCAAACTGTCGCGAAAAATGTGTAAATGATGTTCAAAAAATTAGGAAAAAAATACTAAAATTAGTGAATACATAATTATGATATTTACACTAATATATTTGTATGAAAAAATTTATATTAATGATATAAGTATGGTTATATGAATTACGGATGGAAAATACATGTTTAACATGTAGTAAAAACAAAAAATAGAACAGTGATAACTATGTATATTATTTAAATTAATATAATTTATTGATAAAAATGGCCTTGTAATTTATTTATTCAATAGTGAGAGAACTAGAGGTTTCTTCTCTGTAATTTGTAATTTGTTTGGTTGCTTGCGCTTAGTGCTTTCGATGAAGAAAATAAATCTAGGAATACATATTATAGTATGCAAACATAAATTTGTACAAATAATATGGGGCCATATGAGTATTTTATGCTAATATAATTAGTGAATACTTCTTGTATAATTTGTAAACATCATACTAAACAGTGGCGAATACATACGGAAAGCACTGAATATGGCGAAAACCTAACTTCCCATGACGACATGCACTTCATAAGCCGACGGTTTTCGAAAGATTTTGTGCGGGAACCCCTCTGCTACCTTGCCGCGGATTTCGTGGCGAAATCCGCGGAATTGGAAACCCTGGATGGGCTTCAATGGACCTCTATGAAAACAATGTAATTTTCCTTTTTCTTTTTCTCGAAACAGAAAACGATTTTTTAAGGACCAAAAACTTGTGTATTTTCATGTACAAAAATATCATAATTCTTGTAAAATCGAGATCTACTTGATGTATTTTTTTCAATAAAAATCTCCAAAATTTTTGAATTCTCCCGAAATCTATCAAATTTTTCGCGCATCAATCGTTTCTCTACCTGGCGGAACCGGCGAAAACCGCGGATTTCGCCACGAAATCCGCGGAATCGAAAACCCTGCCATTAAGTACTGAATCAGGCTCGAAGTTTCATGCTTCAGACCGAATGTGTCAAAATTATTCGTTGATTTGATGGCAATTGTTCAATAATCAGAAGTAATTTCTAGACTAGAATGGTCCCAACCATAATAGTAACAGCTTCTCCGCAAATTCGAACCCTCTGGGCTGCCTCATCCCATTGCAGATAAAGCGTTCCACTCCTTGGGGAAGCCTGAAAAAACATAAACACACAGAAACATATACAGCATGACAATAGGCTACAATTTCCATCATAAGATCGTCTCAAATTTTTAGCAGGGATTGTCTACGTCTAAAAGCTTCTTACCATGAAGGCAGTCATGCATTGTTTACCTAGCTTCTTGCCCCAGTAAGGAGCCAAGGCACAGTGCACACTACCACATACAGGATCCTGATAACCAGCAAAGCAAGAGAATGAGAGGAAGTCCATTTTAGATAAAGTTTTACATTATGATCTGTTCCGAATATGCGATTCCTAAGCCAAAAGGATACAGGTCAACAAAACTGATGATGTTTTTGCGATCGACAATATCTGACATAAAATTCTTTACTTAATTTTGGGTTGCACATGCATGCAGAAGAAAATAGGGGCAAAAGCAGGATTCACTGGCATTGTCCAATATCATGTTCTAATGGCACTATCACATTCTACTGTTGTCATGATAAGCCAGCTGAAAAATAAAGTTTCTGGGAGCTCCCAAAACAGTATCATATTATTCTACAATGGATTTGAATTACCTCATTCAATCCATATTTTGGGCAGAAGAAACGACTGAAAAAATCATAGCTAGATCCAACAGGAGCTGGCCCTGTAAGAGCAACCCCTCTTCCAGCACATTGGACTAATTCAGCAATGTTAGGTTGGACATTAACAACTTCTTCACTTGAATTAAGCTCCACCTGAAAAATTAAGCCATGTTATTTGCTCCAAATCCTCCGTGCTAATATGGTTGGTAGATTGCTCCAGAAGGTTACAAGATACGAAGAAAATAAGATGCTGATTATTGCGACAGTCTATTAAAATAATTCAATAATAAAACAAAAATGCAATGTTCAAACATTGATCTTTAACTCCTAAATATCCTTTCGGGCAATACTGAATCATAACCCTGCCCTATTTTAAGCTTTATTGTGTTTAGCATACTATAAAGCTCACACAACTAAATTTCAATGTAACAGGTTGCATTTCTACAGAAAGTATATGTGAGAGAAATTACAATGAGATCGTCGGCAGAATCAGAAACAGTTTTCAGCACATTACTGACGGATGCACCATTTAAAGTTTCAGGAATAGATGGCATCTCCAAAGATGAGCATTTTACTACTGGAATGAGGGGGAAATCCAATTCAATTAAGAATTTCGTGCAAACTTCTTGCGGTGGAGAAATCGAGGTGCTGGACTGCTTCAGGCCAACGACTTTCTTGGCTGTTAGAAATCCAGATTTTGCCAAGAAATCTATCGCATTGCACTTCACAAGGCCAGATGAAATCAGGTAGTGCGCAGCAGCTAATGTTCCATGGCCGCAAAGTTCACTCTGCATAACATAAAACGTTTAGATTTGAGTTATATGAACAAAATAACAAGAAAACAGTAGGATAATATTTTGTCAAACAGAACTTTGGAAGGGTTTTTTATATAAAAAAGCTTGCTGCAGCGTTTATTTTAAAATTTTGAGAAAAAGTTTAAAGTAAATAAGCCATAAATTTGTTGCTAAATCAATACTACGTACCTTGCGAACAGGAGTGAACCAACGGATATGAAATTGGGGATTTGCAGCATCAGCATTAACATCAGCACGAACTTAGAACGCGGTAATGGAGGTGTTGAACTCCGCAGCAACGGACTGCATCCACTGCTCACCCAACTGTTCTTCCCAGCTGTCCTCGAGGAGGCAGACGGCAGCCGTGTTCCCCTTGAATGGCTCGTCTGTGAAAGCATCAACCTGCAGGGCAGCACAACAGATCATAGATGGAACAACCGATGGTAATTAAACAGCTTCGCTAGCCAGCAGCACAGTTAGCACGGTGACTGACCACAGCGTATGTGATGGCCCTCTTCGGCATTTCGTCGAACAGGTAGAGGGCAGGGAGCAAATGGGTAGGAGGAGACTATGAGCTGAGACAGCAACCGCCGGGCCGGAGGCTTGCGAGACGCTTACCCTGCGAGGGTAATGCTGCTTCCCCAAAGTAAACCGAGCTTTGATGAAGACTCTGATTATGCTTGTTTTTAACTATTGTTTCAGCCGCCAAGCGTGAGCGTGACTGACTTCTTCGGATGAAGGCATGAGGCTAGTGAGCTCAGAAAAGTTCACGGAAGGGAAAGTGAGAGGGTACCAGATATGACATGGACATTGATTTGCATTTTCTTTTTATTTCATGGCATGCGCGGCAGGCACCAGTACATGATTTTTTTTAGGAATAACACAGTTGTAATGGAAAATTATAAAAATAAAGGTTGGTTCATCCAAATCATAAATTTAGCATCATATCAAATTATAAATTTTCAATATGGTAGGTATGGTAATTTTTTTTGAAAATTTGTGCATATGGATGACATGTTTTTGCAGGCAGGTGAGGAGGACCTATTAAATTATGGGTGTTCAATAGGCCACCTTGCATACACTTTTTTCTTGTTTTTATCAGGGCAACAACTCTATCAAACTACACTCTTAAGCAACTAAGCAACTGTATTTTTAATAAAGAAGTATGTATTTTAACACGTATTACCAAATAAACGAACGAATCACATAAAATTTATACTGAACTATGAGTAAAATGTGCACTGAGATTTAGACATTTGATAGGTGGAAATACTTGAAATACTTGGTTGAAAATTGATAAAATTCCTCACATGCCACATAAAGTTCATTCAATCATTTATCTATACTACTTAAAATATGTTCGAGACTATTACAACATCCTATCGCTAACATTTGTGCTCTATAAGAAAGTGGCAGCTGGTGGTGCTACCTCGATGGAGCTCCCTGCCCTCGCCGCCCCTCGCCCGCCGTTGTCACCTCCTAGCCACCTTCACGCTCTTCTCCTTTGTCTCTGAAGATGTCTGCTCATTTGAAAGTCTCTTCCATCGCTGCGGGCCATGGGAACTATCAAGGATCTGGCTGACAACTGGATTTTGATCGTGGTTTGGCCTTTCAAGATGAAGTGTGTCAGCTTTTCAAATCCGTGGTACATCATCCCTTTTCCTTTCCCTCAGGATCTTTTCTTCTGCTCGTCACTTTTCGCCGCTTTCTCTTTCGTCTCTCTGAAGATTCGGTTGCTTTAGCTCTTCAATCTTGTCTAGGAGCCAAAGCAAGTGTGTTTCATGTGACCTTCTTGAGCAACAATCACTTCCGCCTTTCGGTTTTCTCCAAGCCGGTTGGTTTTCATATCTATAAACTTCGTCATGTTACCACTGAGCTCTTTGATTGCTACTTTCATTTGTGGAACAATGGCACTCCCCACTGGAAGCGGGAGAGAAGACTTTGGGAATTAGAGCAAGAAAAAAATGGATCAAAGTAGTCTCAAAGAGCTCGAGAAAGAAGGATCGCAAGCAGGCTAAGAAAGTTTCATTTGCTAAGAATCTGATCTCTTCTTCGGCTAAGAAACCAAAGAACAATGAGTTCATTTTGTTTGGTGCTTTCTCCGTTCCAATCAATGTCAATTCTGGTTTGAACTCTGCCAATTTGATTTTTTGAAATATTCTTTTCTCCCTGGAAAAGAGCAAGTCCAGCCTGTTCTTCGATCGTGCCTGAAATGGTCGCTCAATTCCAACCACCGTACTTGCATTAATGACATCGAGCGAAGCGCCATCCCGGTAGATTCAAAATCCCCAGCAGTGCAATCTACCTCTCCCATATCCCCGGTTTAGGGCTTTGCTCCTCTTGTCTCAATCTAGGTCACATCAGCATTAAATGCCCGGGAAAAATCCGTTGCCGCTGCTGCACAAAGTTTGGTCACACCTTCAAGCGTTGCCTGGCACGGACTCGTGCTATCCCACGCCTTGTGTGGCAACCGAAATCGCGCATCACCTCCGTTCGAGACACGCCGCTCAGTGTTACAACTCGTGTCGAACCAAACATCCTTTGGAAGCCCAAAGTCGGTTCTTGGAAACCATTGGACGCCGCCCTCTTTTCTCGCGCCAACCACCCCCAAGAACAAGAGCAAAAACTCCTCTCTCCGCAGCAACTTCAACCCTCTCTTCCTTCCTTCCCAAATCCACCTCCTGTTTCCAACCTTCAAAGGCTCTCCCTCGTTCATCATTCGCTAAACAACAACTCCCCCACCTAGATCTCTGCAATGGCAAACTTCCCAGTGAATCCGCCACCTTTTCTCATTGGTGATCTCCATGTGGAGCACGGTTGGGACCGCCCAGCGAGAGGTAGAGCCCTAGGCGGTGAATCACCGTCGGAGCACGAGGATTATGCCATAGTCTCGCTAGAGCCCATGCCTCAAGCGGACGACCAACTGCGCCAGGCCCTCAACCATGTCTGCAACTTCCTCGAGAAAGACCAACAGGTTCACATTGTTGACTCTCACCTCTCCCCGCTCGGCCTAGGGTTGATTAAGTTGCACACGGTGATACAAAGGGATAGGCTAGTGTGCAACTCTCCTTTTCATCCGGACTCTCCTTTTCATCTGGGGCAAGACCATATTATAAGAGTAGAAAAACACGATGAAAGTATCAACACTAGGTCGTGCACCTATTCTAGAATCTGTTGGATCATATTACTCGCTTTCCCTCTGGATTACCAAAAGGACACCTACATCAAGGCGGCAATTGCCTCTTTTGATAGGTTGCTAGATTGGCATACCAACGCCAACAAGTTGAGGATTCTGGTACGCATGTTGCTTCTGAGCCCAGATAGAGTGCCACAAAGCTTGGTGGTCTCAAGTGGCTCCCTCTTCGATGGTACAGGAAGGTCTTGGATGGTGCCGGTGTTCATTTGAAATGGGCAATTCCCAGCAGACGAAGACCCAGTCCCCTATGATGGACAGCCTCACCACCAACATGCGTCGATTATTCCTGACCTGGATCCACAAGAGCCAGTCTGGGCTCATGAGATGCAAGGCGCAGTGCACACTTGGGTGTCATGGGGGAGGGGAACCCCCATGAAGGCAATGAGCAACATCAACACCAGGTGCAGCAACAGTAGGGGCAGCAACAACCATAGGATAACAATGAGATGGAGGTTGATATGGAAGCAGACGCGTGGGACCCCTGGGACCCACAGATCCCAGAGCACCCGCACTGGCCCCAGCATTATATGGATCTGGACCTATCAGGTCCCTCGATGGAGTACCTATGAGCCTAATAGCCTGACATTCCCCTGGAGGAGCTTGCAAAGGTTTTGAATGAGCAACAAGATAGCTCCTCCTCCAGTGATGCCACCTCCCAGGCTTTGAATGAGGAGCAACTGCACTTTGAGGCGATCAGGGGCAGGTGTGCCACAATAACTTTTCATGGGAGAGGGGACCTGCCAAGGAGAATTTGGGAGTTTGGTGAATCTTCTGCTGCTCCTATGCTGGTAGACAAGAATCTTGTTTAGCCAGAATCCCAGCAAACCCCTTCTCCGCACGGGCTCGAGCTGGTGCCGTGGAGGCATGTTCCTGACGTCATTGCTCTTTAATTATGGCCCATGGTGGACAATGCGCTAAGAGAAGCCCGTCTACAGAGGAAGAAGACTGCAGCCCAACCCCTGAGCTCAAGTTCGTCATCTGCCCCCACGCTCGTCATCAACCCTGCTTAGCGTGGTCAGAAAACAAGCTCCAACCTGGTAAAACCACCCTTGCCCTCCCATCTAGAATTTTGGTCAACAGCTCTCACACTCCCCTTATGCAAAATAATGTCAGACGTAGCACCAAAAGTAGTGCTAACAAAAATGGTTTTTTCTGTCCTACAGTTAAACTCGATGCAAACCCCACCAAGAAGAGGAAGGTGGGTGTTGTCCAGATCAATGAGAGCACGGTGCAGGAAGGGTCGGTTGATCTCTCAGTGCTGTGGGGCTGGGGTATTAGTTGTGGGGTGTCTCCTGGGGAGCTCACTGATGAAGCTTTGATGCAAAATCCAGATGAATAGGATCCCAATGCTCCTCCTATCACCCCATCGGCTGATCACATCTGTTGTCCAGTTTCCCCCTATCTTTCATATCGTTAATCTGATTCTATTAATTTGGAAGACTTGTGGGTTTTAGAACTGCTGGCATATGGTACACTTTTGTAATATTTATTAGTTTGTGTTTAATCCCTGGATGCTTCCTTGTTGTTATCTCTGGTCTCTTACTCCTGACTAGCCTTCATTTATGCTTGCGATGGCTTCCTTTCGTTTTGGGTGCCCCCTCAATCTGCCCAGTCACCTGATTATGCTGGCCATATCAGGCTTTCATCCCGTCCCTCACCTTTATCTCCATGAATAATCAGGATTGGTACATCTTATGCTGGAATATCAGAGGAATCAATACCCCAGAGAAGTGGGAGGCTGTTAGAAATAAAATCGAAGAAAGCGCCTGTGCGGTGTTTTGTATCCAGGAAACTAAGAGAGAGCACTCTGACAGAGCTTACATAAGAAAATTAGCCCCCAGGCATTTTGATTGCTTTGATTTTGTCCCATCTGTTGGGGGCCTCAGGGGGCATTCTCATTATTTGGAAAAGCAGCGTCCTTTCTGGTGTGGTTTTTGACAAACAATCTTTTGGTCTATCTGTCACCTTTAACTCAACGCACGCCCTCATTCTTGGAATCTAACAACTGTGTATGGGCCTTGTGAGGATCCCGCTCACTCGGAGTTCATTTCCTAGTTCAAAAACCACAGTATTGAGGACAATGACAATTGGGTCTTTCTAGGGGATTTTAGCTTCTACAGATCCCTCAGTAACAGAAGCAAGCTAGGGGGGAAATATTACTGACACTTTGGTCTTCAATGATGCGATCGGTCATCTGGGTTTGGTCGAGGTACTGATAAAAGGAAGGGCTTACACTTGGAGCAATATGCAAGCTGACCCGCTGCTTGAACTACTTGTCTGGTTCTTCACATCAATGAACTGGACAATAGACTACCCTAACACCACTGTTATCCCGTTAGCAAGAATCACCTCAAACCATATTCCGTGTAAGATCACCATTAGCACTGACATCCCCAAGGCAAAAGTTTTTTCTTTTTGAAAACTACTGGGTTGAGCAAATGGATTTCATGGATACGGTAAAAGACTGCTGGTCCTCTACCTTAAGTCAAATGGATAAAGCAAAGAACATCTCAGCAAAGTTCAAGGCCCTAAGGGCGTTCCTAAAAAATTGGAGCAAACATATTTCCAATCTCAGCCTCCTCATCAACAACTGTAACTCAGTAATTGGTTTCTTGGATTCTCTGGAGGACAGAAAGGCAGTCAAAGAACAGCTCCAATTCTGGCTGCATTGCAAAAATATCTATTGGAGGAATAAATTCACAGTCAACAGGGTAAAGCTAGGAGAGGAGTGTACCAAATTCTTCCACAGTATGACGACAATCTCGTATAGAAAAAACACCATAGCACAGATCAAGAATGAAAGTGGAGTTTGGGTCCAAGATCATGCAGGAAAAGCAGGACTTCTTTGGTCTGCCTTCAAGAATCGTATGGGAACCACCTCGGACCCGTCCATGGTCTTTGACCTTCATAGTTGGATCTTGCAAGTGCAAGACTTAGACTCACTCTCCATGCCTCTCACGCATGATGAAGTGGATCTGGTTATCAAGAAAATGCCACATGATAAGGCGCCAGGGCCGGATGGCTTCATGGCCATTTCATGAAGAAGTGTTGGCACCTTATCAAGGATGACTTCTACTCTCTGTGTGATGCTTTTCAAGATGGAAGCATTGTTCTAGAGCCAATCAACACATCCTACATCACGCTCATCCTGAAAAAGGACAGTCCAAAGACGGTGAGCGATTATTAGTCGATCTCTCTCATGAACACCTCTCTCAAGGTCTTAACCAAAATTCTGGTTGATATGCTTCAAGCTGTCATCCTGAAGGTTATTCATTAGAACCAATATGGGTTCATCCGAACAAGAACAATTCAGGACTGCTTGGCCTGGAGCTACGAGTACATCCATCAATGCCGACAATCTAGAAGGGAGATAATAATCCTCAAACGTGATTTTGAGAAAGCCTTTGATATGGTTGAACACTCGGCAATCATTCATATGATGTCTTGCATGGGCTTCCCGGAGAAATGGATCAGTTGGGTCTAAGCTATCCTCTCCTCATGTTCTCTAGCGATTCTACTCAACGAGGTTCCAGGCAAAACCTTCAAATGTAAAAGAGGGATTCGACAAGACGACCCACTCTCCCCTCTCCTCTTTGTTCTGGCAGCTGAGCTTCTCCAAGTCCTAGTAAACAAAGCAAGACAGATCGGGCTACTACATCTGCCCATCCCCCAACCGACAAAAGACTTTCCCTTGTCCAATATGCAGATGATACAATTTTGCTCCTTCAAGCAGATCAAAGATAACTCTTATTTCTCAAGGCTTTGCTTCATAGTTTTCAAATGTCCACTGGTATGCAGGTCAACTATAAAAAGTCGCACATGTATCCAATCAATGTTGACCAACAGAAACTGAGTCTCTTAGCTAACACGTTCGGCTGTGATGTGGGGTCCATGCCCTTCACTTATCTAGGGTTGTCGATGGGCAAAACAAAACCAAGAATGGAGGATGTAATGTCACACCCTGAGTTTTGCCCCTTTTAAAATCATTTAAATAATTCCCCTAAAAGAATTCAAATTTCTGGAATTAATTTGGAACCAACAATTAATTTTAAAATGCAATTAATAAGTGGAAATGACATGCTAGGATTTTTCCTAAATTTTTTACTTGTCAAAATATATTAACTGAGATTTTTAGTGCACTAGAAATATTTTTAACCAATTAAATGAATTATTCGTGATTAAATTAAGTCCCTTAATCATTTTCCCATTTTCCTATTCATTCCGTAAGGCTCCCGCCCAAATTTTCCTTCGGGCCACCGGCCCAAGCCGCCCGCTCACGCGCGCGCATCTCCTCCCCTCGGCCGTGGGCCACGGCCAACGAGCCATCGCCGCCCATGCGGAAGTCCGTGGCCCCATCCCACTCCCTCGGGCCACCGACAGGTGGGGCCCACCTATCGGCCCCGTCTTCCCCGCGCCCGATTGAGCTTGCGCCATACGCGCCGCCCGCGCCACACCGCCCCGCGTCCAACCGCGCCGTACCACACTCCGCACCGCGCCGCGCTGCACCCGTCCATGCTTCGTGCCGCCACGTCCGAGCCTATGTCGGCCCAAGAACCCTAACCCTAACTGCGTCACCGCCGAACTCTCTCTTTCCGTATCCGAACTAAACAGCAAGGAATTCCCGGCAAATCCATACCCGATCCGATCTCCAAGTCATCCCTTTCTTTCCCGATCGATTTTAGCCCCTAAATCGCCAATGCCCAATTCCCGCCGCCGTGCGCCGTCGTCGTCTTCTCCAACTCTAGTGAGCCGAGCCCCTCCTCTCTCCTTTCTCTCCCGCGTGTGTCCTAGCCTTCCCTCGCGTGTTATCATGTGCCAACCGGTGCCATCCCGAGCTGCCGCACGTCTCGCACCGCATCCCGCGCATCACGTCGTTGTTCCACGCGTCGCCGACGAGCCGGACTGCCGCTGCGCGGCCATGGCCGGCCGAACCAAGCTCGGCCATCGCCGCTCGCGTGAACCCTAACCCTAGCCGCTGCCCGGCCGTTCGATCCGTCGGCCCGCACCGCCGTTGCGATGGCGCCATGTGTCCCGCCGCCGCCGCCGTCATCCATGGACTCGATCTACCATGGACCGAACCGGCGCCCCTTGCGTCGCGCCTTTGCGTCGGCCCTAGTCGGCGTCGTGGCTGTGAAGCGTCGGCCCTAGCTGCGCTGCCGGACACCGACGCATGACGTCATGCGGCGTCGGCCCTAGCGATCCGCGCACTGCTTGTGTCAGCAAGGGACTTAATTGTGCAATAAACTAATTTAGGTTTTTTCTATTTAGTTTAAAAATCATAATTAAACTTCTAAAACTAACATCTTTTTAATCCGAGCTCCGTTTTAGTCCATTCAAATTTTATTAAATCCAAAAGAATGTCAAGAATCCATTAAAAATAGTTTCTTGTGTTGTTTCAGTAGGCTTTTAGCATGTTTTATTGTGTGCTTCGCTTGCCGTGTAGATTCCGATAATTCTGGCAATCCCGTTTACTTCGAAGTAGTCACCGAGGTTCCCCAATCTTCAGAGCAAGGCAAGTCATACTTTACATTGATCATATTATACCTATTTTATTTAAATATCTCATTTCTTTCTCTCAAATACTGCATATGTTTTAGAATGTCATTTCATGGGACTATTATACCTATTATACTCAACCATAGGAATTGAATACCTTATACCATTGATAACTTGGGTTCAATATGACTAGATATTGGTTTAGGACATGCTTAGCCTGGCATAGATCAATTAGCTCACATGAGGGAATACTAATTAAATGTTTCAGTGGAGATTAACATTCAGATGATATCAAGTATGTGGGATTGTACTAATAATATAAAAAATGACGATGGTGGGTTGTGAGCACATGGTTGGATGTTTTTGTTAAGGTGCTCACGACAATTAAGTATCGATTCTTGGGAAACCCTGGAAGAAATATCGTGCATTCCATAACCCAACATGGGTAATGGTTGGATCCATAGGTAGCTGTCTCTAGCCGACGTACCCTAGTAAAGGTGGGCGTGATGGAGTTGGGTCGACCCCGGTTTTATGGGTTGATCGGCTTCCGGATTCACCGCGGCACGTGGTGGGGGGGTTCCCATTACCCTGATGGGTGTGGGGGTGAATCCTTGGTGTGGTACGATTGGTTAAACGGGGTTATGTGAAGGGTTATGTCACAGTTTTTTTCTAGGGTATCATGGTGGTACACTGGAACGTGGTAACATGTCATAGGACTTTGTCTTGTGGGTATAGTTGTATACCTCTGATTAGAGTAAAACTATTCGAATAGTCGTGCCCGCAGTTATGGGCGATCAACCAGATTCACCATGATTAGTCTCATTTAAGTAAATAATTTGACTAATGGAACTTGACTAGTATAGATGGATGGTTGGGCCTGTTGCAACGTGGGTTTAACGTTGGACAATGTTTGTTTAATATTGCTTAATTATTACTACTGTTTTACTGCTTTCAACTATTATTATTACTATTATCTCTGAAATGCTGTTTATGCAAATGAGACCCTATTCTTTCCTTGTGAATTATCCTGCATCATACCATCTTTTTTAGTATGACTTGTTAAGTACAGTGGGTAGTACTCAATCTTGCTTAATTTTCCCCACTAGAGCCAGAGGTTGCACAAGAGGAAAGTTTCGACGAGGTTTAGGCTTGCGTCCAATGTCAAGGTTGCCTATGGTGTGTTGGAGTTCTGTCGCAAGAGTTAGAGTTTCACTTTAGTTAGTCTTTTCTTTTCTGCTGTATTTTTATAATCTTTTATACCGTTTCTAAGATGTGGATTCTGTAATATCAATAATTGTTGATTTGTGTACCTCGACTGATTCCTGGATGATGATTGAATGCACAAATTAGCTGCGGATATTCTGGCTTGAATTTCTGGGCGTGACAAGTTGGTACCAGAGCCAGCCTTTGACTGTAGGATAAGCCAACTGGAAAACCCTAAGAGCCCTCTAAAGTCCTTTCATTTGCATAAGTTTGAAAAAATCTTTGCTTTTCCTTAAAAGGGGATGTTTTAAGAAAGTAAAGTCAGTCTAGGGTTTTAGAATTTGTGAAAATGGGTCTGAGGTCTTTTGGTTTTGAGCATGTATTGATTCTCATTCCTTTTTCTTCTATAGATGGCACGTCCCCTAGCTATGCACTGTTGTCAAGGTATGGTGGGTTTCGTGGCAGAGTTGGCTCGCATGGCCCTGACAGTTGGGTACACTGATGCTCCGGAGTACACTACCCTCACACTTCTTAGTGGCGAGCTGCCTCATTGTGTCCGTTTGGAGGTTCACGGCTTTGTGGGTACTTGTATTCCCAACATGGAGGTCACAGCTTCAGGAGGCACCGTTGAGCACGCATGTCAGGAAGCTGCGTATCTGATGTTGGCTTGGATGAGGGAGATGCACGGCTTCGACCTTCGCATCTTCGCTTATCGCTACCATCCCCGTCGTGGCAGTTCCTCCGACGTCAGCACTTTCAGGTCTACAGCAGACAAGAATGGCTCTACTTTTGGCCGCATGTGCACGGTGATCAAGGGATTGGACAAGATGCACTCTGACCTGGACAAGGCAGCCAAGGCTCTGGATGACAAGAAGATGCTGAGGAAAGTGAGTTTGTAGGATGAAGTGGTCTGTCTCAAGAAGGAGGTCGCCGAGTTGAAAGGTCTCCCAGCACCAGGTGGCATTAGGATCCGCACTACGTCTCGGAAGACCACCACTGCACCTGTGCACATCCAACTTGCGCCTCGGATTCCACTACCAGCCCCTCCTGTGCATCCACCAGCACCAGCTCCTCTCGCTCCACCAGTTCCAGTTGTGGCTCCCGCTTCAGGACCCGTCCTCGCTTTCGTCCCGGCTTTGACATACCAGGGCGGAGGTGGCAACAACGGTTGGATCTCCATCTCCAGTGATTCAAGCTCTGAGTACTCAACTGAAGACATGGATTTGGAAGTTCCTCAGAGAAGCTCTGAGGAGAAGGGCAGAGGTGGAAGTATTGGATGGATCACTGTCTCCGGTTCTAGTAGCAGCTCGAGCTCTGAAGAGCCAAGTGAAGACACGAAGACAGAGAACTTTCGAAGTCATCATGAGGATGAGGAAGACTCAGAGGAGAGCAGTTTCAACTCCACGCCCGTAGGAGCCCCTCAGATTGCTCTAGTCGCTACCCTTAGATTTTATCGTGTTGGTTAGTTTGTCTTCTTGGTAGTTGCTGTGTGTTAGGTTTGCTGTGTATGGGGTAGCTAGCAGTCTATATCAAGTGTGGTATGGTTGACCAATTAAGGATGTTGTGTGAGTTTTACTTGTTTTAATTAAGATTAGAATAATGCAGTTAATTCAAATAATAATGTTTAGTTTCTAAGTCAGTCTATTTTTCTTCTTCTCTCTTTTTGTTCAGTCGACTTCTCCAGATGGTGAACACCAGGACCAGCGAAGCGAACAACAACAATGCGCAGTCAGGGAACGACAACAACAACCATGATGTCAATGGCAACACTCCTCCACCACCACTTGAGAACCCCTCTATCGCTTAGGTGCTTGCCTCGCAAACACAGATGATGGCTGCTATGATGCAGCAGATGCAACAACAACATTAGCAGATGCAACAGCAGATGTTGCAACAAATGCAGCAGCAGTAGCAAAACAATCAGTTTGCTCCTCCACCACCTCAATCTAAGCTGCTAGAGTTTCTTCGCGTCCGGCCGCCAACCTTCTCCAGCACCACTAACCCTATGAAGGCCAATGACTGTCTCCATGCCATTGAGAAAAAGCTAGATCTCCAGCAATGCACGGACCAGAAGAAAATCTCTTTTTGCTATACACCAGTTTCAAGGTCACGCTTCTGCTTGGTGGGACAACTATTTGATCACTCGCCCAGCTAGAGTAGCAGTGACATGGGAAGAGTTTTGTGGCAGCTTCAGGACAGCACACATTCCCACGGGAATAGTTGTGCAGAAGAAACGGGAGTTTCGTTCTCTTGAGCAGGGCAATAGGTCAGTTACTGAATACCTACATGAGTTCAACCGTCTTGCACGTTACGCCCCAGGGGACGTGCGCACTGATGCAGAGAGGCAAGAGAAGTTCTTGGCTGGTTTGGATGATGAACTCACTGACAAGCTGATCTTAGGGGAGTATGTTAACTTTGAGAAGCTAGTTGACAAGGCCATTTGGCAGGAAGACTAGCGCAACAAGATGATCAAAAAAGAAAGACAATCAGCAGAGACCATGCTTCATGCCCGGAGGTCAGGGTGGACCTACCACTATGTTTCTCCGCCAGCATCGGCCTTATCACCCAGGAAGTTTTCAAGTTGGCAGCAGTGGCAGGTCAATGGATAGCAGCAACGCAACCCCACTCCGCGTCCCCCAACAGCATCATCCTAGCAGCAGTCCAAGCCACCACCTCCAAGAAAAGATTCCGGAGGGAAGCCAAGAGTTTACTTCAACTGTGGTGAGCCTGGGCTCTTTGCAGACAAGTGTCCGAAGTGAAGCGCACCGGACCCAGATTCATCCGGCTCGTGTCAATCATGCGTCCCAGAGGAGGTGCAGGCTGCGCCGAAGTTATACTGGGTACATTTCCTGTGAATCTCACTCCTGCTACAGTATTATTTGATTTTGGTGCCACACATTCATTTATTTCCAAACAGTTTGTTGGGGCACATGGGATTAGTAATGAAACTTAAGATACCTATGAGAGTTCAAACCCCTGGAAATCATTTGGACACTGCTCACTACTGTCCCTCAGTGGCAATAGAAATCCAAGGATCCTAATTTCTAGCCAATCTTATCCTTCTTAAATCGAAAGGCCTAGATGCCATTCTTGGGATGGATTGGTTATCAAGACATAAGGAAATGATTGACTATGCTAGTCGTACGATCACTTTAATCATTGGAAAAGGAGAGGAGATTACTTTTCGTTCTCCCATGCCATCAAAGACTATAGCAAGTTTGAATCAAGCTTCTACCAGGGAATCATATGAAGTAGAAGCAAAGACCCCTATGAAATTAGTAGACATCCCTATAGTCAGAGAATATTCTGAAGTTTTTCTAGAAGATCTAACCAAGATGCCACCAGAGAGAGAAATTGAATTCTAGATTGATCTAGTGCTTGGAATTGCCCTAATCCATAAGAGACCATATAGAATGGGAGCCAACGAGTTGATAGAAGTCAAGAAGCAAGTTGATGAACAGTTGCAGAAAGGTTATATCCGCCAAGCACGTCACCCTGGCATGCTCCGGTGATATTTGTAGAGAAGAAAGATAAGACCAAGAGAATGTGTGTCGATTATCGCACACTTAATGAGGTTACATTAAGAATAAGTATCCTCTACCACGGATCGATGACTTGTTTGATCAACTCAAGGGGGCAAAGGTATTTTCCAAGATTGACCTGTGATCAGGCTATCATCAATTGAGGATTCGAGAAGAAGACATTCCCAAGACCGCCTTCATCACTCGGTATGGTTTGTACGAGTGTACAGTCATGTCTTTTGGACTTACCAATGCACCAGCCTTCTTCATGAACCTGATGAACAAGGTGTTTATGGAATTCCTGGACAAATTTGTTATGGTGTTCATTGATGACATTTTGATCTACTACAAAACCGAGTAGGAACACGGACATCATCTTCGATTAGTGCTTGAGAAGTTGAGAGATCATCAACTCTACGCCAAATTTAGCAAGTGTGCTTTCTGGTTAAAGGAAGTGCAGTTCCTCAGCCACATTGTAAACGCCCAAGGAGTAGTCATGGATCCATCAAATGTGGAGTCAGTTACCAAGTGGACCCCACCAAAGACAGTCACCCAGATTCGAAGTTTTCTCGGACTTGCGGTTATTACCGCCGGTTCATTGAGAATTTCTCTAGAATTGCCAAGCCAATGACATAATTGTTGAACAAAGATAAGAAATTCAAGTGGTCAGCAGAATGTAACAAGAGTTTTGAAGAGCTTTAGAAGAAGTTGGTGTCTGCGCCAGTCTTGATACTGCCGGATCCGACGAAAGGTTTCCAGGTGTATTGTGATGCGTCCCGCCAAGGGCTAGGATGTTTGTTGATGCGAGAAGGAAAAGTGGTCGCATACGCTTTTCATTAGTTGCGTCCGCATGAGAACAACTATCCAACCCACGATCTAGAGTTAGCCGCAGTGGTCCATGCCTTTAAAATCTGGCGACACTACCTGATCGGCAACCGTTGTGAAGTGTACATGGATCATAAAAGCTTAAAGTATATCTTCACCCAACCAGATTTAAACCTTCGCCAACGGTGATGGTTGGAACTGATCAAAGATTATGACTTGGGTATACACTATCATCCCGGCAAGGCTAATGTGGTAGCAGATGCTCTGACCCGAAAAGCTACTGCAACACCATTAACATAGAGGGAATGTGTAACCAATTACAACAAGAATTTGAGCGCCTGAACATGCAGATTGTGGAATTTGGGTTTGTGGCTGCTCTTGAAGCTCAACCCACTCTCATAGACCAAATTTGGGCTGCTCAGGCATCAGATCCCGGGATAGCTGAACTCAAGAAGAACATGAGAACTGGAAAAGCTCGCGACTTCACGAAGACGAGCATGGAACAATCTGGATGGGAAAGAGATTGTGTGTACCGGAAGATAAGAAATTGAAGAAACTGATTCTTATGGAAGCTCATCAAACCTAATATTCAATCCATCCGGGTAGTACAAAGATGTATCAAGATCTCAAGGAGAAGTTCTGGTGGGTCAGTATGAGGAGAAAAATAGATGAATTCGTCGCACTCTGTGATGTTTGTCAGCGAGTCAAGGCAGAACATCAACGACCCGCAGGACTGTTGTAACCCCTCCAAATTCCGGAATGGAAATGGGAAGAGATTGGAATGGATTTCATCACAGGTTTACCCCGAACATCGTCAGGACATGATTCAATTTGAGTCGTCATAGATCGACTCACGAAGGTGGCTTACTTCATACCAGTACATACCACCTATTCGGGAAAGAAGTTAGCAGAACTAACCTTTCTAGAATCATGTGTTTACATGGAGTACCTAAGATGATCATGTCTGACCGAGGAAGTCAGTTTACTTCTAAGTTCTTGCAGAAGTTGCAAGAAGTGCTTGGTACCCGTTTGAACTTTAGTACGGCTTGACTGATGGTCAAACCGAGAGAGTGAATCAAATTCTGGAAGATATGTTGAGAGCATGTGCACTTGAGTTTGGAAGAGCATATGACAAGAGTTTGCCTTATGCGGAATTCTCTTATAACAACAATTACCAAGCTAGTCTTCAAATGGCACCGTATGAGGCATTGTACGGACGGAAGTGTTGTACACTCCTTTTCTGGGAACAGACTGGTGAACATCAATTGTTTGGGACAGAAGTGATTAGTGAAGCAAAAACAAAAGTGCAAACAATTAGGGAAAGATTGAGGATTGCGCAGTCTCGACAAAAGAGCTACGCAGACAATCGTCGAAGAGACCTGACTTTTGAAGTAGGAGATTATGTGTATCTTTGGTCACACCACTCCGGGGAGTACACCATTTTCAAACCAAAGGCAAGTTGGCACCACGTTTTGTGGGACCATACAGAATTCGGGAACATCGAGGAGAAGTTGCTTATTAGCTCAAGCTTCCATCCAACATGGCTAGTATTCATGACGTATTCCATGTTTCTCAGTTAAAGAAATGCTTGGGAGTACCAAAAGAGCAGGCGAGTCCAGACCTAATTGAAATTCAAGAGGACCTGACCTATGTGGAGAAACCGGCTCGTATCCTTGAAACCAGCGAGAGAAGGACTCAGAACAAGGTTATCAAATTTTGCAAAGTTCAGTGGACCCATCACTCAGAAGGAGAAGCTACCTGGGAAAGGAAAGATGAGTTGAAGGCCGCACACCCGCATCTCTTCGCCAGTACCTCCGAATCTCGGGAGTCGAGATTCCGTTCAAGGGGGCTACACCCTGAGTTTTGCCCCTTTTAAATCATTGAAATAATTCCCCTAAAAGAATAGGAATTTCTCGAATAATCTGGAGCCAACAATTAATTTAAAAATGTAATTAATAAGTGAAAATGGCATGGTAGGATTTTTTCTAAATTCTACATGTCAAAATACATTAACTGGATTCTTAGTGGAATTCTCAGAGCACCAGAAATATTTTTAACCAATTAAATGAATTATTCGCAACTAAATTAAGTCCCTTAATCATTTTCCATTTTCCTATTCATTCAGTACGGCTCCCACCCAAATTTTGCTTCGGGCCGCCGGCCCAAGCCGCCTGCCCGCGCGCATCTCCTCCCCTCGACCGTGGGCCGTGGCCAACGAGCCGTTGCTGCCGGCGCGGAAGTCCGCGGCCCCTGCCCGCTCCCTCGAGCCACCGACAGGTAGGGCCCACCTGTCGGCCCCATCTTGCCAGCACCCGACCAAGCCGCCGCCGCGTCGCGTCCAACCATGCCACACCACACTTCGCACCGTGCCGCGCTGCACCCGTCCGTGTTCCGTGCCACGGCATCCGAGCCCGTGTCGGCCCAAGAACCCTAACTCTAACCGCGCCGCCGCCAGACTCTCTCTCTCCGTATCTGAACTAAACGGCGAGGAATTCCCAACCAATCCGTACCCAATCCGATCTCCAAGTCATCCTTATAAAACCTGCAAGATCGGCCACGTGTTTCCCCTTTGTTCCTGATCGATTTTAGCCCCTAAATTGCTGACGACCAATTCCAGCCATCGTGTGCCGCCTTCGTCGTCTCCTACTCCGGTGAGACGAGCCCCTCCCTCTCTCCTTTCTCTCCCGTTCGTCCTAGCCTTCCCCGCGCGTCCTGTGCCGGTGACATCCGAGCCACCGCATGTCTCGCGCCGCGTCCCATGCATCGCTCCGCCGTTCGCCGTTGTTCCCCGCGTGGCCGGAGAGCCCGCCGACCGAATCGAGCTCGGCTGCCGCCGCTCACGTGAACGCTAACCCTAGCTGCCTCCCAGCCGTCCGATCTATCATGAGGTAGATCGAAGCCGTCTGATCCCATCGGCCCGTACCGCCATTGTGATGGCGCCACGTGTCCCGCTGCCGCCGCTGTCCATGGACTTGGTCCTCCATGGACCGAGCCCGGCGCCCCTTGCGTCAGCGCCGCTGACGTCAACCCTAGTCGACTTCAGCCCTAGCCCGCGCCCGCCGCTAACGCCAGTGTGACATCATGTTGACGTCAGCCCTACCGATCCGCGCGCACTGCTTGCTTCAGCAAGGGACTTAATTGCGCAATAAATTAATTTAGGTTTTTCTGTTTAGTTTAAAAATCGCAATTAAACTTCTAAAATTAATATTTTTAATCCGAGCTCCGTTTTAGTCCATTCAAATTTCATTAAATCCAGAAAAATGTCAAGAATCCATTAAAAATAGTTTCTTGTACTGTTTCAGTAGGCTTTTAGCATATTTTGTTGTGTTCTTTGCTTGTCGTGTAGATTCAGATAATTTTGGCAATCTCGTTTACTTCGTAGTAGTCGCCGATGTTTCCCAATCATGAGAGCAAGGCAAGTCATACTTTACATTGATCATATTGTACCTATTTTATTTAAATATCTCATTTCTTTTTCTCAAATACTGCATATGTTTTAGAATGTCATTTCATGGGACTATTATACCTATTGTACTCAACCATAAGAATTGAATACCTTATACCATTGATAACTTGGGTTCAATATGACTATATATTGGTTTATAACATGTTTAGCCTGGTTTAGATTAATTAGCTCATATGAGAGAATCACACTAATCAAATGTTTCAGTGGAGATTAACATTCAGATGATGTAAAGTATGTGGTACTGTACTAATAATATTAAAAAATGACGATGGTGGGTTGTGAGCACATGGTTGGATGTTTTTGTTAAGGTGCTCATGGCAATTAAGGACCGATTCTCGGGTAAACCTGAAAGAAATATCATGCATACCACAAGCCAGCATGGGTAATGGTTGGATCCATAGTGTAGTTATATCTAGCCGACGTACCCTAGTGAGGGTGGGCACGATGGAGTTGGGTCGACCTCGGTTTTAAGGGTTGATCGGCTTCCGAATTCACCGCGACACGCGGGGGGAGGGGGGCTGCCCATTACCCTGATGGGAGTTGGGGCAAAACCTTGGTGTGGTACGATTGGTTTGAGGGGGTTATGTGAAGGGTTCTGTCACAGTTCCTTTTTGGGTATGATGGTGGTACACCAAAACGTGGTAACGTGTCGTAGGACTGTGTCTTATGGGTACAGTTGTACACCTCTAATTAGAGTAAAACTATTCGAATAGTCATGCCCGCGATTATGGACGATCAACCAGATTCGCCATGATTAGTCTCATTTAAGTAAATAATTTGATTAATATAACTTGACTAGTATAGATGGATGGTTGGGCTTGTTGCAACGTGGGTTTAACGTTGGACAATGTTTATTTAATATTGCTTAATTATTACTACTATTTTACTGCTTTCAACTATTATTATTACTATTATCTCTGAAATGCTGTTTATGCAAATGAGACCCTATTTCTTTCCTTGTGAATTATCCTGCATCATACGTTCTTTTCCGGTATGACTTGTTGAGTACAGTGGGTAGTACTCAGTCTTGCTTAATTTTCCCCACCAGAGCCAGAGGTTGCAGAAGAGGAAAGTTTCGACGAGGTTTAGGTTTGCGTCCAACGTCAAGGTTGCCTGTGGTGTGTTGGAGTTCCGTCACAAGAGTTAGAGTTTCAGTTTAGTTAGTCTTTTCTTTTCTACTACATTTTTGTAATCTTTTATGCTATTTCTAAGACGTGGATTCTGTAATATCAATAATTATCGATTTTTGTACCTCGGCTAATTCCTGGACGAGGATTGAATGCACAAATTAGCTACGAAAATTCTGGCTTGAATTTCTGGGTGTGACATCTAACCCCGATGATGGATAGAGTAGAAAGAAGGTTGTCGGGATGTGCCACATGGCTTTCCTACTCCGGTCGACTGGAAATGGTTAATTCGGTTATTACGCCAATAACCACTTATGCAATGTGCACAATAAAGCTACCAAGAGGAGTGATTGAAGTCATTGATAGAACTCGCAAGCAGTGCCTCTGGAGAGGGAATGACCCGAATAAGAAAGGGGGAAACTTGGTTGCCTCACCACTGGTCACCCAAACAAAGCTGAAAGGGGATTTAGGGGTGGTGAACCTAAGGCTCCAAAACGATGCCCTTCTCCTCAAGCAACAATCTAAATTCTACAATCAAGAAGAAGTGCCCTGGGTCAAATTAGTTTGGTTCAAATACTATTCAGCCAAAGTCTCAGATGCAGTAAGAGAAGTCGGATCCTTTTAGTGGAAAGATATCCTTAGACTAAATGGCATCTTCAGATCGATAATAGGTTGCCCGATAGGAGGAGGATAAACTGGCTGCTTCTGGGAAGATAGTTGGATTAATATGGTCATTTCCGACTCTCACCATCATCTATGTTCATTTGCTAAGAAAAAGTTGGCCTCGGTGGAAGAAATTATGCAGTGTTCTCTGCCTCCCTTTGTCGCAACAAGCCTTCTAGGAACTGGAGGACCTGCAAGAGCAACTTCAAAACATCCCGTTTGATGAGCACGCCAAGAACAAGTGGACTCCGGTATGGGGAAGCAAGTATACCTCATGGCGGTTTTACCATCACATCTTCACTTCGCTTGACTCTCATCCCTGCTTTGAAATACTTTGGCGTGCCAACTGCACACCACGCATAAAGTTCTTCGCTTGGCTTCTACTGGTGGACAAGTTGAATACAAAGTCAATGTTGCAAAGAAGGCACTTGAATATCTAGGAAACTAATCACTATGTTATGTGTGACAACGAAGACGAAGAAACAACCGATCATCTGCTCTTTCGGTGCCCTTTCGCCTGTGGCTGCTGGGCATCATTGCAGATACAGTGGGATAACACTTTGGGGCATATGAACAGAATCACAAAGGAAATTTCCACAAATATGTTGCCCTTTCCACAGAGATGATATGATAGCAGCGTG
The DNA here is from genome assembly GCA_019925245.2 of Oryza australiensis. Classification (NCBI taxonomy): domain Eukaryota; kingdom Viridiplantae; phylum Streptophyta; class Magnoliopsida; order Poales; family Poaceae; genus Oryza; species Oryza australiensis. Next base: position 1,093,485 of record JAIFGZ020000792.1, read on the forward strand.
AGAATTGTGAAAACTAAGAAATGACAAAGTGTTTCACAGGAAAACACCAACCCACGAGCGTGCGTTAGTATGATCCATGTCTAGGAGTACCATGTAAACTTGAGCTTTAAAAGGCATGAAGCAAATCCCATACTCCAGCGAGTCACGGTCAATGGAGTAGGTCACCTTGGTCATCTCGTCGACAACTGCATCGCATCCCGCTGCTGGTCCGTGAAAGGGCCCCGATGCCTTCTTCGTCTACCTCGGTCTCGCCTTATTTAAAATGACATAGTACAATGTCGAGGCTTATCATGTTAACTCGAGCTTCAAAAGGCAGGAAGCAAATGCTACTACACTCGGGCAAGTCGCGGTCGATGGAATCTTGCACTATGTCGGCACCGGCTATCTCTAACGGGCATTAACCCTCATCTCTATCGGGTTGGCCCCCCGTCACTGTGAAAAGGTCACTGATGTGAGAAAATATCTCTAACGGGCACAAGGCCATCACGGATGCACATTATCTCAATCGGGCCATAAAAAATGCCCATCACAGATGAGTTTGAAAGTCAAACCAGTGGGGTTGAACGCCCGTCACGGATGACACATCTCAATCGGGCCTATGTATAAGCCCGTCACAGATGACAACTCATCTCTAACGGGCCGTGGTTACCAGGCCGTCACCGATAGGGTTGACCAAACACAAGGTCAAATAATGTCCCGGTTTTTTGCCCGTCATGGATGACATATCTCTAACGGGCTTAAGTAGCCCATCACGGATGTCCTATCATCGGGCTTTTAGGTTGAGACCGTTACGGATGTCCTATCTCTATCGGGCTTTTCCCCAATGCCCGTCAGGGATGAGTTTATTATCCAAAAAAATAAAATTTGTTTTTTGGCTAGCCTCAGGCCTTTGCTAGCCATGCCCGCTGCAAAAAATGGACAGATATCATCACAGCCCAGCCCCAGCCCCAACCATTCCAGCCCCAACCATTCATCACAGCCACAGCCATGTTGATCCATTCACATATACATTCATCACAGCTACAGCCACAGCCATATCCATATCCATTCACATATATATTCATCACAGCCACAGCCATATCCATTCACATATATATATATATTCATCACATATATATTCCACAGCCACAACCACAGCAAAATAATAAGTGTACTAACCCCAAAAAACAGAAAAAAGTCAAGTATAGATGGCTATTTATTTATTACAAAAAAGAACATGTGTAAGAACCGAAAAAAGGAACAAGTGTACTGCTTAAAAAAAGACAAGTGTAGATTGTCTGTTTTGTTCCAAAAAGGAACAAGTGTAGTTCCAAAAAAAAGTGTAGTTCCAAAACGGTCTTTATTTTTTGCTCTCAGAACAACTAGACTATATATGTAATAGTATGAGGTGTTGTGGTAGCTTAGGTGGCTTCCAAAAGATATCCGCCGTGCCCTATGACACAAGGTTTGATGCGGATATCTTCGGAAGCCACCCAGACTACAACACACCTAAATAATTTGAACCGTCTTTTGGATGTTGCAATTTGCAACATGTTTGAACGGCTCCAGTTCATCATCGAGCAAAATAATTTAGTTACAGATGCATCAAAACCTGCAAAAGTGTATTATAAAGAAAAGCAAGTATATATAGAAACAACGTGCAGAACTATATTACAAAGAATATTTACAAAAATCAAATGTTTGTCGCATTGTCATTGCAAATGTTCTACCATTCTGCGTCGATCGAGCTACCTAGGACCTTACTCTAAACATTCCTTTCGGAGACAATATATCATCTAGTATGAATTGTGCTATCTCCTCTCTAATGATATCGAAGTTGTTATCCGGAATGTTTGATAGTTTAACCTGCATGTGAGGCTTAAGTTAGTCCACATACTTGGAAAGTTGTCGTCCTATGTATACTAACAATTGTAAACACACCTCAAGGTTAGGCAATGTCACCTTGTCTGCTAGGATTCGCATGTTATGGCAGACGTGGAACCCACACTGGTCACCCACTTGTTGTTTAATTGGGAAGTCTTTTTTGTGACCGAGTTTGGGATGCCCATCCTTATGCCTCCCGCCTTTTGCCATGTACAGGTCCCATGCCTCGTTCAAGACAGCTTCGATGCCGGACCAGTTGTATATTTTTGGCTTGATATTGGAGTTAAGGTAGTGTACCAAACTCCACTTCGGCATTATTACCAAAAGAATCCAATGACCCCTGCGACATTATTAAATTGCAAGGTAAATACTAGAGCTATACGAGTCGCACATTTGATTCTAAGTAGGGTACACGCTTACTGTTGATTGTAGGCACACATAAGGAAGTCCTTGTCTTGATGGGCATACAAGCAGTCCTTGATATATTCCACCATGCCAGCTCGATCGTTTTGCATATTTGTCTCGTTGACGATAAATGGATCGAGAAAGGCAACAAAGGGTGATTTTTTTTGGACCTGCTTCCAGGTAAACCTACAAGCAAGACCAAAGTCCGGGTTAGCGTCAGATATGGACAGTTATTATCATATCTCGTACCCACAAATACTTACAAAGAGTAGCACTTAAGGAGGTTGGTGTCGACCGCTCGCACCCTGTAGAGGTCCCATAGATCCTTAAAGTCTACGGCGATGAAGCTAGCAGGGCCGAGGAACGGCTGACTATCGTGGTAGCCCAACATGGAGGTTCTCTATGCTTCCTCTTTGTGTTGGTCCTCTCCATGTAGTACCCGTGTAACTCCTTGCATGCAGGCCCCATCCTTGATAAGGTGTCGTCTCCGACCAATGGCATGCCTAATGTGAAAGTATTTAGAGCTGATGACGCCTTGCCAAGATCAAGCTTTTTCTTGGCCCCTTGCACCTTGCCTACTCCTCTCCCCTTTCTGCCGATGACGAGTGGAGAAGATCTCGCCTTCTTCAACTTTTTGGCAGGAGGGGGTTGGTGCGGCCTGCTGTCCACCTCCATACCGTTGTCCCCAAAATCCGTATCATATTGTAATTAGAGATCTTCTTCAACGGGAGGAGGGGCAACTACAAGTTCTCTGGCTTGAGAGGCAACTACAAGTTCATGTTCTCTGGCTCGAGGGGCAACTACAATATCAGTATGTGCATGCAACGGTACCGGACGAGAACTTGGTGCTGGCCTAGAAGTTACATTGATCTGAATGTTCTGCTTGGGCCATTGGATAAAGGTCCCACGTGCAGCTCCAAGGGTCAGAACCTCATCGTTTTGTGGGTGCTGGAGAGTGAAGCACACCCAATCAGGCTTCACTAAGTCCACTTGGACTTTTGCATGTCCAGCTAGCAGCTGCTCCCCATGAACCTGGGTTTCAGGGGTAGGCTTGAATGCAAGACCCTCTGCAGCCGGAATTGCAAATGATTGGGTCACCCTAATGACTAGGGTGCACGATGTGGGTTCCTGCAATAGAATTGTATGTGTCATTACTACTAGGGTGTACTTTGGTGCTAATATAAAATATACATTTGTTGAATTTTGTTACCGTTATGTGGTCCACCGCGGCGGAGATTGGTGCTTGTTCTGCTCCCGCCTCAGTTGATGCGCAGCTGCTACGCCTTTGCGTGGGGCTCACTTCTACTCTGGGAGCTGCAGCGGCCGGAGCTTCGGCAATCAACTTCTCATATGTCTCCACCCAAGCCTCTACTCATGCTAGTTTCTCATTGAATTCTTCGGCGAGCTCGACTCTAAGCTCCTCCCGAAGTTGCTCCTTACGGCGTGCTTGTTTCTCCGTCTTTGATAGCTTGTGCTTCCTGTACTGCCAAGCAAATTGGGGAAACCCGTACTTCCATGGGACAGCAGAGCCAATGCCCCTTGTCCGTCCATGGTGTTCTTCATTTCCTAAGGCTTTTGTGAGGATGTCATCCTCGCGCCTTTGTGAGCAGATCTTGGAGGAGGAATGTCTCTCACCAGTCAGCTGGACCTGCCGTACAGATAGGATTAATTAAATGTAGAGGACGATACAACCTATTGAAAGATGTTTTATGTGTTAAACATACAAGTTTATCGTACACCGCTTGATCTTCGAGGTTTGAGAACGTCGGTGTTCCATCACTATTCTTCTTCGCCCTTGCCCTTGCCCAGTTCCTTGGTCGGGTAGTCGGGATATCACCAAGAATTGGCGGGGTGTTAGATTCCGCGGCAACTTGATCCTCCCTCTGCCATTCCTGCTGCTTCCCGGCGTATCCTCCCGTGCCAAGCCGGTGCGGGCACTTGTAGTACGCCCGATACGGATGACAATTATCCACATCGGGCATTAAAACAACGCCGATACGGATGATCGTCATCCGCATCGGGGCGATGACAGTAGGCCCGATACGGATATGTGTCATCCGCATCAAATACCTTATTAAATTAGTTTACGGTTGGGATTATATTTTTAAAAATATTATAATTAACATATGAATTATTAATATAGTGTACATTTAGCACTAAATTTTAGAAAAACCATGATAAATTAAAATATATCTTATTAAATTTGTTTACAATTACCATTATATTTTTAAAAATTATTATAATTAACAGATGAATTATTTATATAGTGTAAATTTGCCATTAAATTTAAAAAAACCCATATAAAATTAAAATATGCCTTATTAAATTAGTTTCTACTTGGGATTATATTTCTAAAAATATTATAATTAACGGATGAATTATTTATATAGTGTACATTTAGCATTAAATTTTTAAAAAACCATGATAAATTAAAATGTGCCTTATTAAATTAGTTTACAATTGCCATTATATTTTAAAAAATTATTATAATTAACAGATGAATTATTTAAATAGTGTAAATTTGCAATTAAATTTATAAAAACCCATAAGATATTCAGGCATGAAAGATATGCAGATCATTCATTAAGGCACCGGTACAAAATACTCGTCACATTCATCATTTTACAAATTATATTACTACAAAGACTCTATTTACAAGGATATGCCTTCCGAATGGTCTGAGCGAGCGTATGCCACTTCGTCTTCGGGATCATCGTCATGTTCGATCTGAGGTCTCACATGAAGATTCTGGTTGTATTCTTCTTCATCGACGACGTTGTCAACCCCAACAATTCTTCATTTGCCATCCCTAACAACGTGCAGCTTCTTGTTTGCGGGGTCTTTTATATAGAAAATCTGCTTGACCTTTCTTGGCTAGGACGAATGGTTCGTCCGTGTATCCAACCTTGGCCAGATCCACTATAGTGAATCCTTCCTTGTCGACTTTAACTCCAGTTTGGATATTCACCCAGCTGCAACGAAACAAAGGGACTTTGAAGCTCTTGTAGTTCATCTCCCAAATCTGCTCTATGCGGCCATAATATGTGTTCGATCTAGCTTTATCCTGATATGCATCTATACGGACTCCACTATTCTGCACTGTGCTTTTGTTATCTTGTGTGACGGTGTAGAATGTGTATCCATTGATATCATACCCTTGCCATGTGTCAACATCCCAGCTTGGGCCCCTTGCCAACCTTCGTATAATCTCAGTTGGGTCATCGGTCGATCGTGCAATACAATTCTTGAACCATTCATTGAAGCGAGTAGTATGTTCTCTGTTGATCCACATGTCTGATCGACCCATGTTGTCCTGTCGAACTTTCGCTAGATGCTCCTCAAAATATGGAGTTACTTCAGCCATATATTGTAGCACAGTGAAATGAGCCTGCGTATAGGTAGCTTGATCGGGAACAATTTTTTACGCCTATTGTGCCAAGGCACGCTAACCTTCCTTCATGGCAAGACGCAGGAACTCGATAGGATCGTCTCGGCCATAAAGTCGATGCAGAACTCAAGAACCTCCTCCGTCGTGTACCCTTCAATGATGCTCCCCTCTGGTTTTGCTCTATTTCAAACGTACGACTTAAGAACTCCCATATACCTCTCGAACGGGTACATCTGCCTTAGAAAAGCTGGGCCACATATTTTTGTTTGCTTCACTAGATGAACAGGGAGATGAACCATGATATCGAAGAAAGATAGTGGAAAATACATCTCCAAGTGACACAAGGTATTGACAATATTAGCCTGCATCTGATCTAGATCTTGGGGGTCTATAATCTTCTGGCCGATTGCATTGAAGAAGGCACAAAGACGTTGGATTGTGTGACACACTTTGGGTGGTAGAATACATCGATAGCAACTGGTAAGATCGTGTGATCAACACGTGACAATCGTGAGACTTCATTCCAACCACTTTTAGATCCTCCAATTTAACGTATTTACTTATCCTTGCTGAATAGCCGAAGAAACCTTAATATCGACAGGCATGACAACATTGCGATCTTTTCATTCTTCGACAATGTGTGGCAAGCATGTGGGAGGTACACTCTTCCTGTCTTTTCATCCGTAACAGGCTGAATCTCACTGCGAATGTTCAATTCCTGCAGATCTAGGCGAGCATTCAAGCCGTCCTTTGTCTTTTCAGGCATATTAAGCAGTAGCCCGAGCAAACTATCGCAAACGTTCTTCTCTACGTGCAGTAGATCAATGCAATGCCGGACCTCAAGGTCTTTCCAGTATGGTAGCCGCTAAAATATGGATTTCTTCTTCCACATAGCTTTATCATTTTCCTTGCCACGTTTTCTTTTCTTCCCAAACTCATTAGTTATGTCTTTGACCATGTCATGGACCTCTTCTCCAGACAGATCCTTGGGAGCAGTTCCAAGTTCTCTCCTACCATTGAAAATTTTCTTCTTTCTTCTAAAAGCATGGCGTAGCAGGAGCCATCTCCTATGACCCATGTAAACCATCTTTCTGGATTTCTTCAGCCACTTGCTGCGTGTATGTTCCATACAGTCGGAGCAGGCCTTCTTTCCTTTCACGGTTTGTCCAGAAAGCTTGCGCAGTGCGGGATAGTCATTAATGGTGCAGAACAGTAGAACTCGTAGCTTGAAGTTCTCCTGACCATATGCATCCCAAGTGTCCACGCCTTCTTTCCAAAGAATCTCAAGATCATCGATAACAGGCTCTAGGAATACATCGATATCATTGCCCAGTTGTTTTGGACCTTGGATTAACAAGCACAACATAATATATTTCCTTTTGAAGCACAACCATGGCGGGAGGTTATAGTTTGTAATAAGGATGGGCCAAGTGCTGTGAGAACTACTCATATCTCCAAAAGGATTCATGCCATCCATACACAAACATATCCTCATGTTTCTAGGGTGAGCAGCAAAGTCTTTGTATATTCGATCAATATTCCTCCATTGAATCGAATCCGTTGGGTGCCTTAGCAAACCGTCGTTTGTTCTCTCTTCGGCATGCCACCGCACTAATTTTGCTTCCTTCGGGTTGGCAAATATTCTCTTGAAGTGATCAATGATGGGTAAATACCATACAACCTTCGCCGGACCACCCCGCTTTGACTTCTTTCCCTCTCCCGCACTTTTCTTTCGCTTGTATCGAGAAGCCTTACACAGAGGACAAGCTTCTAGGTCCGCATATTGTTTGTGGTACAATATGCAATCATTTGGACAAGCGTGAATTCTACAAACCTCTAACCCTAGGGGACACAGGACCTGCTCTGCTTCATATGTCGTTTCAGGCAATGTGTTCTCTTCAGGAAGCATGGCCTTCAATATTCTCAAAAGTTCTGTAAAACTTTTGTCTGTCCATCCACTACTTGCCTTCCGCTTCATTAGGTCCAAGGTAGCTGATAATTTGGTGTGCTTTGCCTTGCATCCGGCGTATAGAGGTGTCTCGGAGTCACTGACCAAACGGCTGAAATTCAACGAATCTCTCTCGTTGTGAGCTTGCTCCTTAATATCACGTAACATCTCTTGCAGCATATCAGGATCCACATCAACCATTTCACCGCCCAATGGAGATGGAATAAACATGTCACGCTCATCTTCATCTTCATGATTGTCGGCACCGATGCTGTCTGCAGCTGCACCATTATCTGATTCTGTCTCTCCATGCTTCACCCAACATGTGTAGTCCTTTATGAATCCTCATTGTATCAAGTGAGAGTGTACCTCCTCTCGGCTAAACAAAATCTCATTCTTGCAATCTCTACATGGACAACACATGTATTTGCTATTTCTTCTTCTCCTACCCTCCTCCGCGAAGTTCATAAAACTTAAAACGCCATCTCTATACTCCTTACAATGACGCTTTAAAGTTGTTGCATTCATCCAACTTCGATCCATTGCTACAAAATTTAACAAAACATTAGTTATCATACTACTAAATTGTAAAAAAGAATCAACCTTTATACTTACTTCTAATATATTCCTGTTTTTTTAAAATAACAAAAATTCGCCCCCTCCAACCTCCCACCAAAAAAGTGAACAGTGGGATGAATTCTGACAGTGGTTGCTGGTGCATTTATAGTGTGTCCGAACTATATCTCGATCGGGCCAGTTAAACGACATCTGTAACGGGGCACAGATATATCTAACGGGCATCAATGACTGCCCAACACCGATATGAGTCATCGGTGACGGGCTATAAATTCATCTCAATTGGGCCTTATTTTTGAGCCCGTCACCGATTACCCTCATCTCTGACAGGCTCAGTACTATGGCCCGATTGAGATATCCTAGGTTATCTCAATCAGGCTTACAGTTGGGCCCGTCACAGATGTGTTTCATCGCTGACAAGCTATTTGCAATTGAGGCTGTACGAGTACATCTACTATGGTGCAAATGACGGCCCGATTGAGATGACTTCGTTCTGACGGCCCAAGTGCTCCAGGCATATTTGATGGAAGGTTCTATACTATTGTTGATTACCAGCTGGGAGAGGATGAGCCCTTTTTCACTCGTCATTTCTATACTAGTGTTCAAAGTAGCTTCTTACAAGGTAATACAAGTCTTTGTACCGAATAACAATGAGACATCATGTATTCAACCAAGTATGCAGTAGAAAGCTTTGAAAGTTTACGTATTTTTTACCTATCAATGCAGACGAGCTTTATACCATTTTCGACGGAGATATCCTGAGCATTTAGGTTAACATGGAAGAAGGAGCCTATCACAAGGGCGACAAAAATGACGGCGAGAATGGAACATAAGCTGGAGGATAAGAAGATCATGAGGCTACAAGGACATTGGCCTAATATTTTTCAAATTTTCGTGGAAAAAAGACAAAAAAATCGCCCCCTCCTTCTCCTAACTGTGGGATAACCAAAACAATGGATGATGGGGGTATTTATAGACTGTGAAAGTTATCTTTGTCGGGCAAGTTTATAAGCCCGTCAGCGATGCACTCATCGGTGACGGGCCATAATGTCGGGCTGTTCCGCAACTACTACCATGGTTGTTGCCAACAGGGATCCCCCATTCCGAAAGGTAACTTGTTATCTCAATCGGGCTGTAGTTTTTGGGCCTATCACCGATGGTACACATCGGTGATGGGCTTCTGTGGGAGCCTAACAAAAATAACATTTGTTAAGATAACATTTGTTATCTTTGTCGGGCTTTTTATTGTGCCCGTCACCGATAATTGTCATCCGTGACGGGCTTAAGTTTTATGTGAGTTTTATGCATATCTAAAATGTCTGTGCGTGTATATCTTTGTCGACCTCTTTTTAGGCCTGTTTGAGATGACTTCGTTGTGACGGCCCACAAAGTTTAGGCATGTGATGGCCCGTCATAGAGGAGAAGATCTGTACTAGTGCACGAGTCTCTTGTTTCACTATTGATGACGTAATTCCATTAGATAGTTAGAAAATCTATATGGTTAAACGTCAGTCAATAATAAAGGCGAGTCAATAATAAAAGTGAGTTGGGGATTTATCCCATCACCTTATATTCTATTTTTATTTATTTTTGTCTTTATCTTTTTAACAAATTTATAACTATGTGTCTTATTACGGAAGTCGCAGACGTATTTCATTTCTATTATATAAAAATAGATCAGATAAGATTACACACGTCATCCAAATTTCAAATACAAATATATGTTATCGACGATGATGACGAGACAGGCTACGCTAGCTCAGCCGCTCAGGACGAACATCTGCCTAACCGTGTGTCTTCTACGGTGGATCATCCTTTGTTGAAAGCATGGTTCAAATTCTCAGAGACCACTCCGTGGTTTTGGAGTAATGGATATTTCGGACAAATTCGAATTTCTTCGTACTCTGTTAAAATTATTCAAATTCAGTTAATATGCATTCACCAATTGAATTCTTCTGACAAATTTCTGCCCTCATAAGCTTTCTCCTCGAGGAAAGAAAAGGAATCCTGACTGAAAGGTCCAAATGACAAAACACCAAAAGTGACGGAACACCAAAAATTTGAACCCTCTAGTCTAGCAACCGTTACAAAAGATGCGTTAGGTTCAGGGGCGGATCCAATGGGCTGCACGAGTATGGTGTGGCATACCCTAGGCCCAGCCCAACAAAACTAATATCCCAGCCCAGCCCAATAAAAAAAAGAAAAAAACTATTGTGAACTCAGCTCCCGTGCGCGAGCGCGAACCCTAGCGAGGCACCATCCGGCGGCGCGCGCGAGCAGGCTTAGGCACACGGGCGGCGAGGCTGCTCCCTGCGGCCGGCGCGGCTCCCTCCCGCCTCCCGGCGCCCGGCGGTCCCGGTCCCTCCCGACGTGCCCGTGCGTGAACCCTAGCGAGGCGCCAAGGCCCCCGGCGGTGCGCGGCAACTAGCGAGGCGGCTCGGGCTCCCGACGCCCGGCGCGGCGCGCGGCTCCCTCCCGCTCCCGGCGCCCGTCGCCCGGCGCGGCTCCCTCCCGGCCCGGCGCCCGGCCATCCCTCCCGGCGGCACGGCACGGGCGCAGCCGCAGCGGCTTGTCCGGTCGGGGCCGGCTCGGCGGTCGGCGGTACTGCCTCCCCTCCACTCTCCAGTGATTGCTTGACGAAAAAGTGAGTAAATCCCCATCCAAAATTGGTTTTATTTGTTAATGTGGAAGAAAATCATGGGATTTGGTCATGCATTTAGTTGGCAAAATCCCTAAATCGATAGGATCTGTGATTTGCTTGTAGAATTTGTGAATTGTGAACTATGAAGAAGAGGGATGGCTATCAGAAAGCGTAGGCCCAAAAAATAGTGTTCTATCCTAGTTTACCTCTATCAATGTGCTATTTTAAACTATTTGTAATTTAATTTAAGACTTACTATGTCATTTAGTAGTTGTGTATCGAATTGTTGGACAATTTCTTTGAAACTTTACCGAATTGCTAAATAGTTTTTATCGGTTTGCATATGAATTTTTTGATTTGGCATACCCCATGTAAAAATCCTGGCTCCGCCACTGGTTAGGTTGATAATATTAGGAACCAACAAGCTTATTTGGATCACCTCGTAACCTCCGGAGATTCAGCAATGCAAAAAGAATTCAGATTCACAACTTGTTTGAATAACGCTGTATTTCAGAATGAGCAATGCCATGGCTTAATTTTAAATATGAGAAGCTTTGGCACAAACCATTGATCCTCACTTCAGAAAATCCCATGACTCCCATCGATGTAATTTTTCCTAACAGAAGCGTGATGGTAAGTGCGTACACATATCAAACCGACACACACGTGCCATGTCCAATTAATTAAACTCCAATTAATTCTTCGGGTTCTAAAAATAAATAAACCGTTCTCTCATATCAAAACAACATATCACTTGCAGAAGAGAAAATTAAATTCAGCATACATGCGAATGTCCAAATAAACTGCAATTCCTCTAGGTTGCAAGAAAAGTTCTTCCTTATAATAAGCATGGACTATCTCTGCAAACACCAGTAATATATACATCTGTATGTCGTAAAGGGTCATCTGGTGGTATCGTCTACGACTATATCTATCGGATCAAGCACTTGTATTTTTAGTTGCGTCGGCGACTGGTGCCGGTGAATTCGGAGGTGAAGCGGCTTGTTCTGTAATTTCTATGGGCTCATAGTCATATCGCGGTGGTGCTGACGACGACATGGCTAGGTTGCGCCCGCCGGGCAACAGCAAAATTGGAGCGACGTCAAACAACAGTAGCAATACTCTCGCGACGGCATGTGTAAGCTGTATTCATGGCCAAATGGACCGCACGGCACGGCCCTGTTCAGGCCGGTTACAACATGACCCGTTAGGCACGGCTACTATGACGGGCAGTGCCGTGCCGGCCTAAGTGCCGCGCCTCCGGCCCAAGCACGGTCCATGGGTGGTCGGGCCGTGTCCGTGCTGGCATGGGCACAAACTGGCCCACGGGCCAAAATCTCTCCCCCAGGCTCCCCCCTTAGCCGAGTATCGAGTCTACCGACGCTGCCACCGCTGATCGGGCGTCCGGTCTCCGTCCTCCCCTCCGCCCTTCGCGACCGCGCTGGCGGCGGCGCCGCCTTCGCCCCACCCTCCACGCCGGCGCCGCCTTCTCCGTCCTCCGCCCGCCCTCCGCCCTCCACCACCGTGCCGCGTCGCCTCCGCCCTCGTCCGTTCGTCGTCGACCCCTCCCGTCGTGCCGTTGATCTTCGCGCCGCCGATCTCCGCGTTGCGTATCTCCACGCTGATGATCTCCATGCTGCCTATCTCCGTCCCAACCTCCACGCCGCCGACCTCATGCTGCCGATCTCCACCGCCGCCTCTCTAAACCCTAACCCTAGCACGCACGCATGCGGGACAGCGGGATGCGATGCGGCCTGATTTTCGATGGGCCGTGCCGACCGTGGGCCGTGCCGTGCACGGGCCGGCACGCGTAGGAGCCGTGCCGTGCCGTGCCGACCCCTGGGGTTGGCCGTTGGCCCAAGCACGGCACACCCCAACGGGCCGTGTCGACACGGCCCACCTCCATCCGTGCGTGCTGGGCTGGGCCCATGAATAGTGCTGTCGTGCCCATGCCGGCCCACTATGGCCCGGCCCATCTGGCCATGTATAGTAAGTTGTAGTAGACGCCGTCATCGTGCCATAAGCCACTGCCGTGGGAGTAGAGCGACGAGGTGGGGGCGTACAGCAGCGAGTAACATGATGATGACGAGGTGGGGAATCGGAGGATCGATTCGATGGATAGTGGATTCGTGGTGACCACGAGTGAGCCAGCCGAGAGAAAATGTACGTCATGGTGTCAACGTGTTCAAGCATGTTTCAACTTTCAAGGCGTAGTCCGTCATGGGTCTACCAGTCGAGCGCTATCTGTCCTGTCCCCGTCAATAGCAATCGCTACGACATCCCACGGTTGCCTCCGCCAAGTGATCTCTCCCCAGTTTTGCTGTCCTGACGCCGTCGGTGGATCCACTAGCGGCGCGGCGCCTCCTCCCGTTCCTCTCCTCCGTCCTTCTCTCGCCACCCTTCCCCGCGCCGTCCACGTCCATCTCGCTGCTCCGCCCTACTCCGTACCGCGCCCTCATCCCTCTCTCTCTCTGTATTTATCTTGATCTTCCTCAACAACCGGAAAACCCGTCCTTGGCATTGTGCCTATGGACAATGGTGGAGGGGGGAGAAAGGGATAGGAACGGGGGTAGCGGCGGTGGTGGCAGCTCAACGCCGGGGGTGAACTTGAAGAACCTAGTGTCCGTGGAGTACTACGGCCATGAGAAGAAGGTAAGCCTATCCATGCCGCTGATTGTTATAAAACCAGCCCCGATAGAACATCGAGAACCAAACATGGAAGAAACGCTATAGAAAATCCAAACACGATAACGACACCGAGACATGATATTTGTTAACGAGGTTCAGCTAAACCCTACATCCCGGGGCACTGATTACGGACAGTCCTCCCCGATTCAGCATATTACAGTGTATCCAGATATCCATGACCCTCCACCAGCTAGGCCGCCGACCAGTCGTACCCATACCTATGCTATTGTCATCTTATCGCTTCTCTATTTATGAGAGAACCTAGGATAGAGTTCGACTCTTACTCTATTCCTAACACTTAGTACAACTCAAGTCCTAATATGTAACCGACTTTGTACACATATTCGACACAAACTCTAACAAACTCCACCTCGATGAATATGTCATGTCAACCTAAATTTTTTACTTGCTCGAACCTCTGTGTACTTGGACTTGGGTTGGTTCTTCCGCCGCTCAAGCTGAGCTGCCCGACGAGCCTACACCAAGCTCGCCGCTTGAGACTTGCACCGCAATACCAGCATACCCATCTTCCATGACTCCACCTGCAACAACACTTCCTTGTAGCTTGTACAAACATGAGCTCATCCTCTCACCAGTCATAACAGTCTTGCCATCCTTCATGATGTTTATGGTCTTTCCATCAGGATCACCTTGATACAACCATCCTTTCTCATGTATGCTCCCAAGCAAAATTAGACTCTTCCTTAGCCCTGGCACGTGTCTCACATCCCGATGTAGCATCTCGTTTCCATCATACATCTTGAACTTGACATCACCCACTCTAACAACACGGTACCTTGTGTCATCGCCCAAGTGAACAACACCAAACTCACCAGATTTGTATGAAGAGAACCACTCCTGTTTTGATATCACATGATAGGAACTACCCGAGTCCAATATCCACTCTTCACTAGACTTCCTGTTAGACACCATGAGAAGCTCATGACTGCTGCTATCTGAGTCATCACTATGAGCTACTAAACTTGCAATTGCACTTCTTTTCTTCTTCAGCAATGGACAATCCCGCTTAATATGCCCAACGTCATTATACTTAAAGCAACGTATGACTCTCTTCTTTTTGCTCTCGATGACCTCATCTCATTATCATGCTTTACCCTGACCAGTAAACCTTCACCATGAGAAGTCTCGGTTGCATCATTTTTCTTTGATCTTCTCAAATCTCGTGCAAACAACATCGAAATTACCTCCTCACTCTTGATGGTATCCTTCCATACGTCAGAGAGTTACCACATGTTCATGAGACAACGGCAAAGAGCTCACAAGAATCATGTCTTTGTCTTCATCCTCTAGTTTCACATCTAACTTGCTTAGATCCATGACTAACTGATTGAAGACGTCCACGTGCCCTCTAAGGTCTGACTCCTCTTGCATCTGTAAACCATACAGCTGTTGTTTCATATACAATTGTTAACGACCAAATTTGGTAAGCCAGATCCCGAGCTTGAAGTTACAATTGAAGTGGAATTGGAGTGCATGATTCCCGGAAACAAAGTGCGCGTCGACTGAGTTTGAATCGACTGAGGGGTCAGTCGGCTAAGACCGAGTCGGATAAGGATATTCGGCATAGCCGATTCCGATTGGGATAACAGATATGACCGATCTCGGAAGGAAGATATGAAGATCATCATTAGATTCAGTTTCCAAGTGCTTCAGAGATATTGCCATCTACGAATAAAGTCTTGAAAAGGCAATTGTATCTTTAATTTAGAATATTTTGTATACTTTCCTTGAGAATCATGACAGGGGGCTCTGTCCCAGATATTTGTCGTATTTTAAATAGTAGTTAGAGATAAGGGTCGTATCCTACAAGGACCCTGTTTGTAATTGGGTATAAATATGACCCGAGACTATGTAATTTAGAATCAATCAGTCAATACAATCTCGGTGCATCGCCACCTTTTTTTCCTTTAATAGTTTTGACGAGTTCTTGCTTTCAGTTGAGCTGCATTATTTGATCTCCAGCGAAAAGGTAATTATTATCACAGCAGTTTGCGTTGTTGGGATTAGTGCTTCCATCGTCATGATACTCTAATTCTATCCTCGTAATCTACATAGTTATCATATATGCTATATAATTTAGATCGACATTATGGTCTGAACCCTAATCGGCTAGCATTAATTGCTGGATGATAGCCGGTGAGTTTAGATTTCAATGTTAATCTAGATTATATAGTATATCTACCATCTTGAAAGATGTTCATAGACTCGTATAGATTCTATGCTTCTTTCGGTACTTAATGTTGCATCGGTTAGGTTCGATCTATTAAGTCGCCTTTAGAATCATAACAGATCTATTTTGCTTTATGATCATTACTAGAGATAGTATCAGAGTTTCAGCCGATCTTATCTATTTTAACTGTCTTGTATGTTTTATATTTGCTTGATATATTAAAGTTTCCCTTTATATTAAGATATCTCTATAATTAAATATATTAAGCTTGTAATCGATCTGTTACTTTGTCTTAGTATATGATCGGTCCTTGTTTAATATATTTGGCTAGCATTGATATCTTAGTATAAAGCGGTATCGAAGTACTAGCTGATACATGTTAGATTAATCTCTTCGGCTATGCTATGAACAAGTATAATCCTTGCCTTATGGTATTTTTAGATCTAAGTGATTTATACTGTCTCGATATACTACCGATCTATCCCAGTCACTTGGTTTACATATGCTTTAAGACTTGGATTGTATTCTGTTAACATCTGTAGCTGATTGGACAAGTATAATGGTTGCCGATTCAATATGCATTGCATCGGCTTAACTCTAGACGATACGTCATCGGCCACTAGCCGATCGGCTATCGTTTGCAAGCTAATATTCTCTATTGTTTCTTGTTGTTTGTAGGATCAAATCAACTGGCACGCCTACGAACCTTGAAGCAATAATTCGGATCTACACTAGAGTTAAGCAGATCTCTCAGGCTAGTGTGTGAGAAATTTTCTCATCAACACGCTTTTGGCATGCCCGGTGGGACCCAAATCACAAGACAGACGCTATGGTAGACATTAAAACCTTCGATGTTGATTTGGAGAACATCCTTCCG
The DNA here is from genome assembly GCA_019925245.2 of Oryza australiensis. NCBI lineage: Eukaryota > Viridiplantae > Streptophyta > Magnoliopsida > Poales > Poaceae > Oryza > Oryza australiensis. The sequence continues at coordinate 1,110,062 of JAIFGZ020000792.1, forward strand.
ATCACCATGGATAAGTTAACGCCAGAGCAAAAGGACGAGCTTGAGGAGATAATGAACAAGCTGCAGAGTCAGTATCTCCACTCTATTACACAAACTCAGTCCGGCACGGTCGTCCAAAGGTACAAAGTGAAATTGCTAGCCGATGACAAGCTGAAACCTAGCTTTGGCAAGGGCAAAAAGCCTCAAGAGATCAAACAGGAAGATGGGCGAGAGCTGAACAACCTCCAAGATAGGATTGATTATGCGGTTCATCATGCCTTGATCAATCAATCTGGGATACTGGTCAACACCCTCAACAACATGATCAGTACAGTTGTCGACTCCAGGATAGCCGAACACCAAGCCAGGGGACCAGTATTCCTCCATGAGGGTAAATTTCCTCAATACAGGGCCTTGGCAATAGATGGGTTGCCGCCATCAGCATCAAAGCTGACGGACTTCCAACCCAGGGTCCTGACGAGGCCACAAGCTCACCATGCAGGCCATGAGATCCCTCACATGTCCTTAGAACATGTTGCGGCCATGTTCAGTGCAGATCGGCCACCTGTTCTACCTAAGGTGCCGACAGGATCCTATCCATCAAGCTTCCCACAACATCCTATCGGCTCACGACCTCTTCAGGATCAACAGCCTCCCATGGTGCACCAATCTCCCTAGCATTATCCAGGAAGCGACTTTAATCAGCATTATCAACCTCATTTTCCTCGGATGTAGTATTAGCAAGGACCAATCCAGTTTGATCAGTACGAGCCGATGCAGTAACAAGCGCAGGAGGTGCCTCAACAGAACAAGCCTTGGGTGGACTTGATAGCCGACGTGATGAGAGAACAATTCAGCCTCAAACCCAAGGACACAGGCAACATGTATCAGTATCCTTATCCTGAGTACTTTGAAAGTGTTCCATTGCTTAACCGATACAAAGTGCCAGATTTTTCTAAGTTCTCAGGATAGGACAATGTTTCTACCTATGAGTATGTTAGCCGATTTTTAGCCCAGTGTGGAGAGGCGTCGGCTACAGACGCCTTGAGAGTTAGGATTTTTCCCCTCTCACTCTCTCGATTGGCTTTTACCTGGTTTTCTTCGCTCCCATACAAATATGTACAGAGTTGGGCCGATTTGGAGAAGCAGTTTCATCGGTACATCTACACCGGCATCCATGAGATGAAGCTGTCCAGATTTAACAGCCATCAGGCAGAAGCATGATGAATTGGTCCAGGACTACATCCAGAGATTTAGAGACATGAGGAACCGATGCTACAGCCGATGCTATTCGATTTCTAGCTAGCCGATCTTGCCATCCAGGGTTTGCTAACACCCATCAGGGAGAGATTTTTGGCCCAAGATTTTGAAAGCTTGGCACACTTGGCCCAGAAGATCACTGCTCACGAGTAACGTTTTCAGGAGGCCAAGAAAGCCTTCAAGAAGGTTAGCCATGTCGCCTATGCTTCCGCTTCCGATTCCACCGGTAGCGAGAACGAAGTAGCAGCAGCCGAATGGGCTAGGAACAAAAAGATCAAAACGTGCTAATGGGTGAAGAATTCGACTAAAGAGGAGAAATATGACTTCTATATCACCAAAGCCGATAAAATCTTCGATCTGCTGCTCCGGAAAAAAAATCCAACTCTCGGCCAATCACATCATCCCATCGGCTGAGGAGTTGAAGAAGAGAAAATATTGCAAGTGGCACAACACCGGTTCCCACAGCACAAACGACTGTAAGGTGTTTCGCCATAAATTCAGTTGGCTATAGAAGCGAGAAAATCAAATTTGAAGATCCAAAAAAGCGGATGAAAGTTGATGGGAATCCTTTTCCCGTTAACATGGTTTATGCCACCATGGTCAGTAGGTCATCATCCCCGAAAAATGGATAGCTTAGTCAAATTCATGAAGGAACATGAAGAGAGGGTGTCACATCCTCGGGTTTTTCCCTAATTCACTTAAAATAATTTACCCTAGGAAATAATCGGAATTTCGAAATTAACTGGAGTCAACCTATAATTTTAAAATGCAATTAATAAATGGAAATGACATGGTAGGATTTTTCTTGAATTCTTCATGTCAAAATACGCTAACAAGATTTTTTACTTGGAATTTTTAGAGCACTCTAAGTATTTTTAATCAATTAAATAAGAAAATAGGAATTTAATTAAGTCCCTAAATCCCTTTTTCTTTTTCTTTTCCTTTTTTCCTTTTCCGTGCCGGCCGTACGGTTTTCCGTCCTCGCCTCGTGGGCCGTCGGCCGGCTCTGCTTCCGGCCCAGCCGAGCACCCGCCGCGCCGCTCCTCCCCGGTCGTGGGCGAGGCCACGGTGCCGGCCGCGCCGCGCGAGTCCGCGGCCCCTCCCTTGCGCCGCGGGCCACCGACAGTGGGCCCCACTGTCGGAGCCGCCTCCTCGCACCCGGCCCAGCCGCCGCCGCCGCCATGGCCGCGCCGCCGCCTCTTTCTCGCGCGGATTTCCGCGCGCCTCGCGCCGCGTGGACCCCACGCCAGGGCTTCGGCCGCGCCGCCGCACCCCAGTGCTTTCCCGCACGCCGAAAAGCCGCCGTCGTCGCCCGAAATGACCGCCGGATATCTCTCCCCTCTCTCCGAGTCAGAAACGCCGGTGACCTTATCCCCGCCGTATCCAGGTGCCCGATTCGATCTCTTCTCTCCCCTTTAAAACCCCTCGAGCTCCGCCGTGTTTCCCCCTTTGTTCGCCGTTGATTGTAGCCCCGTGTCGCCGCCGTCTCCGTCGTTTCACCGTCGGTGAGCTCGCCGCCGTTCCCCGTTTCTTTGTTTTCGTTTGTTTCCTTTTCTTTCGCGCGCGTGCCGCCGCTGCCGTCGTCGCCGCCGCCGCCCCGCTCGCCGGGTCGTCGCCGCCGCCGCCGCCGCGCGCTCGGGTCGTCGCGCTGTCCCGCCGCCGCCGCCACCACCCGTGAAACCCTAACCCTAACCCTAACCCTAGCGCCGCTCCCTGCGTGCCGTTCGATCTTGCGGATCGGACGGATCCGCGCCTCCGATCGCGACGGATCCGCACCGTCCGATCGCCGCCGTCCGGCCGCTCGGATCGCGCCACGTCGCGCAATCCGGCCGCTCGGATCGCGCCATGTGGCGGCAATCCGGCCGTCGCGCCCGCCTCCGCGTGCGCCGGCCGTGCGCGCGTCGCCCTAGGGCGCGCGCCGCCGCGGCGTCATGCTGACGTCGCCCCGAGCCACGCGTGGATGACGTCACCGTGACTTAATTGCGCAATAAATAATTTAATCTTTTCTGTTTAGTTTAAAAATCGCAATTAAACTTCTAAAATTCATATCTTTTGAATCCGAGCTCCGTTTTAGTCCATTCAAATTTCATTAAATCCAAAAATGTCAAGAATCCATTAAAAATACTTTTCAGTGCTGTTTAGTAGACTTTTAGGGTGTTTGTTGAGTGTTTTGTTTGTCGTGTAGATTCCGAGTTTTCCGGCGAGCCCGTTCTCTTGAAGTAGTCGCCGAGGTTCCTCGTCTCAGAACAAGGCAAGTCATACCTCACATTGACCATATTGTACCTATTTTTATGTAAATACCTCTTTTCGTTCAAATCTGCATATGTTTTAGAATGTCATTTCATGGGATGTTCATGCCTATTGTACTCAACCATAGGATTGTTTACCTTATACCATTGATAACTTGGGGTCCAATGTGACTAGATGATAGTTTAAGGTTGCTTAGTCATGCTTAGCGCAACTAGCTCACTTAAGGGAATCACACTAATCAAGTTTATTTCTAAAGTGGATCTTCGACGATATTAAGATATGACTTTGGTTTTAATAATATTGAATTATAAGAAAGGTGGGTCGTGAGCACATGGTTGGACTTTGGTTAGCGTGCTCATGACGATTAAGGACCGGTTCTCGGGAAACCACGGAAGAAATGCCGTGCATACCACAAGCCGGCATGGGTAATGGTGGGCCCGTAGCATAGCGTCTCTAGTTAACGTATCCCGGAGAGGGTGAGCGTGATGGAGTTGGGTCGGCCCCGGTTTTAAGGGTTGATCGCTTCCGGATTCACCGCGGCACTAGAGGGGCTGCCGTTGCCCGATGGGAATGGGGGCGAAACCTTGGTGTGGTACGATTGATTAGAGGGTTATGTGAAGGGTCATGTCACAATTCCTTTCCGGGGCACCGTGGTGGTGCACGCGCGCACGGTAACGTGTTGTGGGATTGTGTCTTGTGGGTACGATTGTACACCTCGATCGAGTAAAAACTATTCGAATAGCCGTGCCCACGGTTACGGGCGATCGACAGATTCACCTTGATTAGTCTCATTTATTTTATTCGAATGAAATGTTGGAATATGACTAGTGCGAGGTGGATGGATGGGCTGTTGCAACGTGGTTTGAGCGTTGGACAGCGTTTATTTAATATTGCTTAAATATTACTCTTTTTCTTGTTTCCAAATATTATTATTATATGCAAATTTGTTTATGCAAATTGAGCCCCTTGACCCTTCCTTGTTATTTATCTTGCATCATGTACCCTTTTAGGTGTGACTTGTTGAGTACGGTGGTTGTACTCGTCTTGCTTCTTTTCCCCCTTCAGTGCCGGGGTTGAGGGCGAGGTCTCGAGGAGGTGTAGGCTTGTTCTCGTCAAGGTTTAGTTGTGGAGTTGGTGTTCCGCTTCGCTCGCGTCAAGTTTAGCTTAAGTCAGTTTTATTTTCCTTTCCGCTGCATTTGTGTAACTCTTTTTTTGAATCTAAGACGAGGATTACGTATTATCAATAACGTCGATTTGTGTACCTGCGTGATTCTTGGACGAGGATGTAATGCACAAATTAGGCTGCAGAAATTCGGTGTGAATTTACGGGCGTGACAAGTTGGTATCGAGCCTTCCTGTGCGTAGGACAAGCCAAGCTGGAAACCTTAAGAGCCTCTAATTCTTTTCATGTGCATATGTTTAAAAAAAGGGTGTTTTGAAAAGTGGAGTCAGTCTAGGGTTTAGGAATTGCGAAAATGGGATGTTGGTCGTGGGTTTTTGAGCATGTTTTGATTTTCCCACTCCTTTGTTTCTATAGATGGTAGGTTCCCCGGCGACGCCTGCGGAAAAGGGATGACAGGCTTCGTGGCGGGCGGCGCGTATGGCCCTTGCGGTTGGATATCCCGAAGCACCGAGTATACAACAGTTGCGCCTCTCGGTGGCGAGTTGCCATACCGTGTTCGGTTGGAGGTTCACGGGTTTGTGGGAACGTGTCTTCCCAACATGGAGGTCACGGCTTCGGAGGCACGTCGGATCACGCTTGTCAAGAAGCCGCCTACACGATGTTGGCCGGATGAGGAGGCGCATGATGCGACCTTCGCACCTCCTCCTACCGCTACCATCCCCGTCGAGGTAGTTCCTTAGAGGTCGGTGCATTCAAGTCTACGGCAGAGGAGAATGACTCTACCTTCGGTCACATGTGCACCGTGCTCAAAGGCTGGATCGGATGCACTCTAACCTACACAAGGCGACTAAAGAGCTGAACAACAAGAAGATGCCGAGGATCGCGCACGGGACGAAGTGGTTCGTCCGAAGAAGGAGGTAGCGAGTTGAAGGGACTCCGCCACCGGTTGGGGTTAGACTCCGCACTACGCCTCGGAAGACCACCACCGCGCTGTCCGTATCCAGTGGCACCTCGGATTCCACCGCCTTCTCCGGCTCCACCCGCTCCGGTTCCGGCGCCGGTTCCGGTTCCTCTGCTGCGAGTCCCCCTCACCTTTGCTCCGGCTTCGGCGAATCAAGGCGGAGGTGGCGTAATGGTTGGATCTCCGTCTCCGGTGACTCAAGCTCAAAGAATTCGGCTGAAGACATGGACTCGAAGAGACTCGAGAATCCTCGGAGGGAAGAGGCGGGATCGGTTGGGCTACGGCAACCGATTCGGAAGAGTCCAAGTCGAGGTGACGCCCGAGGACTCCGGGAGCCGTTCGGAAGAATGGGGATCTTACGAAGGAAGCGTTTCGACTCCTCATCTCGTGGATCGTTCTAGTTGCCCTCCTTAGTTTTATCGTTTAGCTTAGTTTGTCTTCTTGGTAGTTCTTTGTGTGTTAGGTGTTTGTGTGTGGGATAGGCGCGATCGATATCAAGTGTGATATGACTGACCAATTAAGGATGTTTGGTGCTTTTCCTTGTTTTTAGTCAAGATCGAACAATGCATTTGAATTCAAATAATAAAGATTAGTTCTAAGTCTGTCTGCTTTTCTTCTTTTTCTCTCTCGGTGGTCGTCTCCTTCGGATGGTAAACACCGGGACCAGCGGGCGAAACGACAACAATGGGCGGTCGAGTGCCGACAACCACGAGGCTCACGACGCCAATGGCAATGCTCCTCCACCGCCACCCGAGAATCCCACCATTGCTCAAGTGCTCGCTTCACGAACACGAGATGATGGCTGCAATGATGCGGCAAATGCAACAACAACACCACCGGATGCAAGAGCGAGATGCTGCAACAAATGCAGCAAGCGGGAACAATCGGTTGCCGCCCCGCCACCCGAGTCTAAGCTGCGCGAGTTCCTTCGTGTCCGACAGCCTCCGACTTTCTCCGGCACCACTAATCCCATGGAGGCTAATGATTGGCTTCATGCCATAGAGAAGAAGTTAGATCTGCTGCGGTGCACGGATCGGGAGAAAGTCTCTTTTGCCACTCATCGATTGGGTCGCTTCGGCTTGGTGGGACAACTATTTGGTTACTCGCCGGCGGGAGCAGCGGATTTACAGGAAGAGTTTCGTCGCGTTTCGGGACCGCACATATTCCTGCGGGAATAGTTGCACGAAAAAGCGTGAGTTCCGTTCTCTTGAGCAGGGTAACGGATCGATTCGAGTATCGCACGAGTTCAATCGTCTTGCCCGTTATGCCCCGGAAGATGTGCGCACGATGCGAAAGGCGGGGAAAAGTTTTTGGCTGGTTTGGATGATGAACTCACGGACAAGCTTATCTCAGGAGAATATGCTAACTTTGAGAAGCTGGTTGACAAGGCCATTCGACGGGAAGATCGGCGCAACAAGATGATCAAGAAGAGAAAAGTCTTCCAGTCCCGACCTCCTCAACAGCGGGAAATCAGCGAGGCCGCGTTTCATGCCTGGAAGTCAGAATGGACCTACCACCATGATTGTTCGTCATCATTGACCTTATCACCCAGGGAATTTCCAAACTGGCAGTAGTGGCAGTGGTCGGCAACGATCGTACTCCGGCCCGCGCCCTCCAACGGCGCCATCCCGGCAACGATCCACGGCCACCACCTCCAAGGAAGGACTCGGGAGGAAAGCCGGGAGTTTGTTTCAGCTGTGGTGACACGGGGCATTTTGCGAGACAAGTGTCCAAAGCCAAGACGCGCTGGGCCAAGGTTCGTCCGAGGCTCGAGTCAACCATGCGCCGCCAGGAAGCACTGAGCCGCTCTGAGTTATACGGGTATGTTTCCGTAAACTATACTCCTGCCACAGTATTATTTGATTCTTGCGCTACACATTCTTTTATCTCAAAGCAATTTGTTGGGGCACATGGGTTGTCGTAGTGGGACTTAAGATACCTATGCGGGTTCAAACCCCGAAACCACTTGGAGACCACTCGGTATTGTCCCTCGGTGACCATAGAAATCCAAGGGTCTACGTTTCTAGCCAACCTTATCCTCCTTCAGTCCAAAGGCATAGATGTCATTCTTGGGATGGATTGGTTGTCCGGACATAAGGGAGTAATTATTGCGCTAGTCGCACCATTACTTTAATTAATACGAAAGGAGAAAGAGTTGTTTTTCGCTCTCCCATGCAAGTCAAGACTATAGTATGTTTGAATTATGTTCCCACCGGGGAATCGTCCGAAATGGCGGCCAAGACCCCTGTGAAGTTAGAGGATATCCCCATTGTCGAGAATACCACGAAGTTTTCCCGAGGATTTAACTCGGATGCCGCCAAAAAGGGAAATTGAATTCGGATTGATCTAGTACAGGACCGCCCCAATACACAAGAGGCCACATAGGATGGGAGCCAACGAGTTGGCCGAAGTAAAAAGCAAGTGGATGAGCAGTTGCAAAAAGGGTATATTCGCCCGAGCATGTCGCCTTGGGGTGCTCCGGTGATTTTTGTGGAAAAGAAAGACAAGACCAAGAGAATGTGTGTGGATTATCGAGCCCTCAATGAGGTTACTATCAAGAACAAGTATCCCCTACCCCGGATTGATGACTTATTCGATCAACTCAAAGGGGCCAAGGTATTTTCCAAGATAGATCTGCGATCGGGCTATCATCGTTGAGGATTCGGGAAGAGGACATTCCCAAGACCGCCTTCACCACCGGTATGGGTGTACGAGTGTACGGTCATGTCTTTTGGGTTGACCAATGCACCGGCTTTCTTTATGAACCCGATGAACAAGGTGTTTATGGAGTTCTTGGATAAATTCGTGGTGGTGTTCATTGACGACATTTTGGTCTACTCTAAGTCGGAGGAGGATCATCGGCAACATCTTCGGACGGTACTCGAGAAGTTGAGAGACCATCAACTCTATGCCAAGTTTAGCAAGTGTGCTTTACGGTTAAAGGAGGTACGGTTCCTCGGCCACATTGTGAGTGCCCAAGGAGTAGCCGTGGATCCGGCAAATGTGGAATCGGTTACCAAGTGGACCCCGCCTAAAACGGTCACGCAGATCCGAAGTTTCCTTGGACTTGCGGGTTACTACCGCCGCTTCATTGAGAACTTCTCCAAAATCGCCAAGCCAATGACTCAACTGTTGAAGAAAGATGAGAAGTTTAAGTGGTCGGAGAATGCAATAGAAGTTTTGAAGAGCTCAAGAGGAAGTTGGTGTACGCACCGGTGTTGATCTTGCCCAGGCCAAGAAAGGACTTCCAAGTTTATTGTGATGCATCTTGCCAAGGGTTGGGATGTGTGTTGATGCAAGAAGGCAAAGTGGTCGCATATGCATCTCGTCAATTGCGCCCACATGAAAACAACTACCCCACTCATGATCGGAGTTATCCGCAGTGGTTCATGCATGAAGATCGGCGACACTACCTAATTGGTAATCGTTGTGAAGTGTATACGGATCACAAAAGTCTTAAGTACATTTTCACCCAACCGGATTTAAACCTCCGACGGAGGAGATGGTTGGAACCGATCAAAGATTATGACTTAGGGATTCATTACCATCCCGCAAAGCTAATGTGGTTGCGGATGCACTAAGCCGAAAGAGTTCTTGCACCACTCTCGGTGTCGAAGGAATGTGTGACCGATTGCGGCGGGAATTCGAGAATCTAAATCTACAAGTGGTGGATTTTGGTTTTGTGGCTGCTACGGAAGCCCAACCCCACTCTCATTGATCAAATTCGGGCTGCTCAGGCGTCAGATCCTGGAATGGCCGAACTCAAGAAAAACATGAGAGTCGGAAAAGCTCGTGGTTTTACGGAAGACGAACATGGCACCATCTTGATGGGAAAGAGATTGTGTGTGCCAGAAGACAAGGATTTGAAAAAGGCGATCCTTACGGAAGTTCACCAAACCCAATACTCAATTCACCCGGGCAGTACAAAGATGTATCAAGATCTTAAAGAAAAGTTTTGGTGGGTCGGCATGAGGAGGGAGATAGCCGAGTTTGTTGCACTTTGTGATGTTTGTCGGCGAGTGAAGGCAGAATATCAACGGCCGCCGGATTGTTGCAACCACTTCAGATTCAGTGGAAATGGGAAGAAATTGGAATGGATTTCATCACGGGTTTACCCCGCACAACGTCGGGATATGACTCGATTTGGGTCGTGGTGGACCGACTCACCAAGGTGGCCCATTTCATACTAGTACATACTACCTACTCAGGGAAGAAGTTGGCAGAGCTTTATCTCGCAAGGATCATGTGTTTGCATGGCGTGCCTAAGAAGATCGTGTCAGATAGGGAAGTCGGTTTACTTCCAAGTTCGGAAGAAGTTGCAAGAAGAGCTCGGTACCGTTTGAATTTTAGCACGGCCTATCATCCTAAGCAGACGGTCAAAGCGAGAGAGTGAATCAGATTTTGGAAGACATGCCGAGAGCATGCGCGCTCGATTTTGGAAAAGCATGGGACAAAAGCTTGCCCTATGGAATTCTCTTACAACAACGGTTATCGAGCCAGCATTCAAATGGCACCGTATGAAGCACTTGTATGCACGGAAATGCCGCACACCCCTATTGCAGGACCGGACGGGTGAGCGCCAATTGTTTGGCACGGAAGTAATAAGCGAAGCGAGAGGAAAAGGTCCGAGTGATTTGGGAAAGGTTGAAGATTGCGCCAGTCACGGAGAGAAGAGCTATGCGAGATAATCGTCGAAGAGATCTCGCTTTTGAAGCGGGGATTTTGTGTATCTTCACGTTACACCACTCGGGAGTACACCGTTTCCAAACCAAAGGTAAGTTGGCACCACGTTTCGTGGGACCATACGGATTCGGGAACGTCGAGGAGAAGTGGCCTATCAGTGGAGCTTCCTCCAACATGACGGTATTCACGACGTGTTTCATGTGTCCCAGTTAAAGAAGTGTTTAAGGGTACCGGAAGAGCGGGCGAGTCCGGACTGATTGAAATCCAAGAGGACTTAACCTATGTAGAGAGACCAGCACGTATTCTTGAGGTCGGTGAGAGAAGGACTCGGAACAAGGTTATCGGGTTTTGCAAGGTTCAATGGACTCATCACTCCAGGAAGAAGCTACTTGGGAACGAGAAGATGAGCTAAAGGCCGCGCACCCGCACCTCTTCGCGATACCTCCGAATCTCGGGGTCGAGATTCCGTTTAAGGGGGTAGGTTGTCACATCACGGGTTTTTCCCTAATTCACTTAAAATAATTTACCAGGAAATAATCGGAATTTAAATTAACCGGAGTCAACCTATAATTTTAAAATGCAATTAATAAATGGAAATGACATGGTAGGATTTTTCTTGAATTCTTCATGTCAAAATACGCTAATGTGATTTTTACTAGAATTTTTAGAGCACTCTAAGTATTTTTAATCAATTAAATAAGAACACAGGAATTTAATTAAGTCCCTAAATCCCTTTTTCTTTTTCTTTTCCTTTTTTTCCTTTTCCGTACCGGCCGTACGGTTTTCCGCCCTCGCCTCGTGGGCCGTCGGCCCGACTCTATTCCGCCCAAGCCGACACCCCGCGCGCGCCTCCCCGGTCGTGGGCGAGGCCCCACGGTGCCGCCCGCGCCGCGCGAGTCCGCGGCCCTCCCTTGCGCCGCGGGCCACCGACGTGGGCCCCACTGTCGGAGCCGCCTCCTCGCACCCGGCCAGGCCCAAGCCGCCGCCGCCGCCATGGCCGCGTCGCCCGCCTCTTTCTCGCGCCGTTCCGCGCGCCTCGCGCCGCGTGGACCCCACGCGGGCTCCAGGCCACGCCGCCGCACCGTGCCCGCTTTCCGCACTTGGCGAAAGCGGCCGTCGTCGCCGAAACGACCGCCGGATATCTCTCCCTCTCTCCGAGTCGAAAACGCCGGTGACCTTATCCCCGCCGTATCCGTGCCCAGGTCGATCTCTTCTCTCCCCTTTAAAACCCCTCGAGCTCCGCCGCGTTTCCCCCTTTGTTGCGCCGTTGATTCTAGCCCCGTGTCGCCGCCGTCTCCGTCGTTTCACCGTCGGTGAGCTCGCCGCCGTTCCCGGTTTCTTTTGTTTCGTTTGTTTCCTTTTCTTTTCCGCGCGTGCCGCCGCGCGGTCGTCGCCGCCGTCGCCGCCGCCGCCGCCACCACCCGTGAAACCCTAACCCTAACCCTAACCCTAGCGCCGCTCCCTCAGTGCCGTTCGATCTTGCGGATCGGACGGATCCGCGCCGTCCGATCGCGACGGATCCGCACGCGTCCGATCGCGCCGTCCGGCCGCTCGGATCGCGCCACGTCGCGCAATCCGGCCGCTCGGATCGCGCCACGTGGCGGCAATCCGCCGTCGCGCCCGCCTCCGCGTGCGCCGGCCGTGCGGCGCGTCGGCCCTAGGGCGACGCCGCGGCCCGGCGTCATGCGACGTCGGCCCCGAGCCGTGCGTGGATGACGTCACCGGGGACTTAATTGCGCAATAAATAATTTAATCTTTCTGTTTAGTTTAAAAATCACAATTAAACTTCTAAAATTCATATCTTTTGAATCCGAGCTCCATTTTAGTCCATTCAAATTTCATTAAATCCAGAAAAATGTCAAGAATCCATTAAAAATACTTTTCAGTGCTGTTTCAGTAGACTTTTAGGGTGTTTGTTGAGTGTTTTGTTTGTCGTGTAGATTCCGAGTTTTCCGCGAGCCCGTTCTCTTAAGTAGTCGCCGAGGTTCCTCGGTCTCGAGAACAAGGCAAGTCATACCTCACATTGACCATATTGTACCTATTTTTATGTAAATACCTCTTTTCGTTCAAATACGCATATGTTTTAGAATGTCATTTCATGGGATGTTCATGCCTATTGTACTCAACCATAGGATTGTTTACCTTATACCATTGATAACTTGGGGTCCAATGTGACTAGATGATAGTTTAAGGTTGCTTAGTCATGCTTAGCGCAACTAGCTCACTTAAGGGAATCACACTAATCAAGTTTATTTCTAAAGTGGATCTTAGACGATATTAAGATATGACTTTGGTTTTAATAATATTGAATTATAAGAAAGGTGGGTCGTGAGCACATGGTTGGACTTTGGTTAGCGTGCTCATGACGATTAAGGACCGGTTCTCGGGAAACCTCGGAAGAAATGCCGTGCATACCATAAGCCGCATGGGTAATGGTGGGCCCGTAGCATAGCGTCTCTAGTTAACGTATCCCGAGAGAGGGTGAGCGTGATGGAGTTGGGTCGGCCCGGTTTTAAGGGTTGATCAGCTTCGATTCACCGCGGCACTAGAGGGAGTGCCCGTTGCCCGATGGGAATGGGGCGAAACCTTGGTGTGGTACGATTGATTAGAGGGGGTTATGTGAAGGGTCTGTCACAATTCCTTTCCGGGCACCGTGGTGGTGCACCGCGCACTGTAACGTGTTGTGGGATTGTGTCTTGTGGGTCTGATTGTACACCTCGATCGAGTAAAAACTATTCGAATAGCCGTGCCCACGGTTACGGGCGATCGACAGATTCACCTTGATTAGTCTCATTTATTTTATTCGAATGAAATGTTGGAATATGACTAGTCCAGGTGGATGGATGGGCTGTTGCAACGTGGTTTGAGCGTTGGACAGCGTTTATTTAATATTGCTTAAATATTACTACTTGTTTTTCTTGTTTCCAAATATTATTATTATATCTGCAAATGCTTGTTTATGCAAATTGAGCCCCTTGACCCTTCCTTGTTATTTATCTTGCATCATGTACCCTTTTCCGGTGTGACTTGTTGAGTACGGTGGTTGTACTCGGTCTTGCTTCTTTTTCCCCCTTCGGTGCCGGGGTTGAGGGCGAGGTCTCCGAGGAGGTGTAGGCTTGTTCTCGTCAAGGTTTAGTGTGGAGTTGGTGTTCCGCTTCGCTCGCGTCAAGTTTAGCTTAAGTCGGTTTATTTTCCTTTCCGCTGCATTTGTGTAACTCTTTTTTATTGTTTCTAAGACGAGGATTCTGTATTATCAATAACGTCGATTTGTGTACCTCGGCTGATTCCTGGACGAGGATGTAATGCACAAATTAGCTGCAGAAATTCTGGTGTGAATTTCTGGGCGTGACAGAGGGCGACGGGCAGAGTATACAAAGTCCACCCAACAAAACACGATCGGCAGTAAGAGGCCTACCATTGGCAACATGATGGCTTTGTTAGTGATATGCCCTAGAGGCAACATGGAGATGTTGGATATCACGTCAATGTTTATGTATTTATGAATAAAGTGTTATTCAGTTCCATGAAATAGACATCTTGTATTGATCAATAAGTACGTGACTTATTTATGAGACTCGATATGTATGAATCTATTTCTAAACGATCCCTGATCATATGTCATATTGTTGGAACAAATATGATTCTAAGATCGGCATGTTTATTGATTGATGATCATGTCTCATAGATCATGGGTATGGTGATACCAAATCAATAAACATGGACACATGTGTTGGAGAACACATTGTTGGATAGACCCACCATGAGACACTACAGGAATTAATGTGCCATTAGTTGGTCTCGGGTAGTGTTGGTACAAAGTCCTTAAACCTGAGATCACCATGGATTCCAACATGTGTAGTAGCCTACTTTGGGACTACAAAACGCTATTCCGTGGGGTAGTTATAAAGGTAGTTTTCGGGTTTGCTATGAAACATGGAGTGGGATGTGAGTGATCAAGATGGAATTTGCCCCTCCTTTGGAGAGATATCTCTGGGCCCCTCGAGGTAATGGATTATGGAAATGCATGGCCATGCTAAGTTGATTGAGGAGTCAATCATTAGACGAGATAATCCAATACGGTTCGAGTGAATGGTTAAGTTATTGAAGGGATGGCACACATCTTGCCTATAGCTTAACCGGTATCGTGAGGCAAAGGGATTTGTGTACACATTACAGGTTCGAGCCGATATTATATTCTTGTATACTATGGTGTCAATATGTGCTTGCTAGGCGCCGTGTTGGCAGTCGGCTGAGTTGGACTCGAGCCGACGATCGGCTAAGTTAGACTATAGCCGAAACCGAGTATACCGAACCTACGGGTCGCACGCTTAAGGGGATAAGAACAGGCATTCGAGTTGGACTCGGATACGGCTCGATCGGATAGGGATCCGATCGGATAGAGTCCTATGGGCTTACGACGTGTGGGCGGCCAACTCTATATGAGATACGGATGAGATCCAATTCAAAATAGAGTCCTATGGGCTTACGACGTGTGAGCGGCCAACTCTATATGAGATACGGATGAGATCCAATTCAAAATAGAGTCCTATGGGCTTACGACGTGTGAGCGGCCAACTCTATATGAGATACGGATGAGATCCAATTCAAAATAGAGTCCCGAGCGGCTACTAATCCCGTCGGCCAACTCTATATAAAGGAGGGAGGGGTGGAGAGCTGCGGCATATCAATTGCATCGCGTGCAATAGAAGTCGCGAGATCAATCTCCACGGAAACCCTCCCTACTTTCGAGCCAAACCCTAGCCTTGCATCGCGTGCTAGCACACGGGTGTTCGGCGTTCGTCCCGGACGTGTGGATACCGGTAGAGGCGCTGCTACGTTGCGCGCTGTTGATCGGCTGTTGTCTCTGGGAATCGGCTACACTGTTCCGGATCGGATTGCCCGATTGGCTATTCCGCTGCGCTCTACTCCAATCGGTAACGATCTATCGGCCCTTACTTGCAAGTGTTCTGGTTTGCGCGGTAGAAATTTTTGTTTTCAGCTAGCGTAGCTTCCGCGTAACCCTTCGGTGGTATCGAGCTTCTCTTGCTTAGTTCGGGTTTTAGATTGGATCGGAACAAGTTTTGCGCACGGGTTGATTAGATCAATCGGTTTTACGGGATTTGTTGAGGAGAGTTCATGGTAATTGCGTTCCTTGATAGTGTATCGGAACGGCGTAATGTGATTACGTCGAAGCAATATCCATAGAACTCGGTTTGAGTCGGCTTCGAAATAGCGTTCCTTGATAGTGTATCGAACGGTATAATGTGATTATGCCGAAGCTATCTCGTAGTCCGATCTTGTTTCTTGCCTCGCGCTGCGCAAACCATCTCCCTTGATAGTGTATCGGGACGGCATAATGTGATTATGCCGATATGGTTTCCGTAAGCGATTTCATAGATTGGATCTATGAATTTCGTGTGGAGCGCCCGGAAGCCCCGAGGGGCGGCTCCCCTCGACCCCGCCCGCTAACCGGCTAGCGGGACCGCCGTGTGCGTACCCCCTTATAGGTCGTCTCGATGCCATAGCTCTGCGATAAGTAGAAAACGTTTCTACGTCTAACTTGTTTTTGCAGAGAATGCTTTGAGATGGTATGGCCCTATTGTATGTATGAGATGTATGAGATGCATGTGATGCATGTAATATTCTTTCATATGTGCAATCCTTGTAATATTCTTTCATACGTGCAATGCTTGTAATATTCTTTCACGACTCTGCGAGTCGATGTAATCTTCAATTAGAGCTTCTATAGTAGTAGCTTAGTTTGAAGAAATCAAGCATCATGCACATTGGAAGATGGTGCCGAAGATGGAGATCCTCGGCGCCGACATGGAGATGGAGATCACCATGTGAAGGAGGCCATACTATTTCACTATATGCTATTCTTCTTGCTTTCATATGTGATATGTTTGTTTGATAGGATAGCATCCCTCGCAAAATTAAGTAGTAATGATGCCCTTCCAAATGTTGCACCCGTCACCGTTATGCTCGTCAATGGTGGGTCCGCCAAAGCAGAGTGCCATTCTCTATCATAACACGAGAGGGTATATGTCGACATATACATGCGGGAGCATTTGGTTTACTTAACAAGGCTATCAAAACAGTTTTGGGCCTTGGGGCATAGGTTGGCGCCGGGGCATGGAGATGCCACACCAACAACAAGAGTCACATAGAGATGTGATTAGCAAGGTGTTGCTTACCGATGTTACTAATTTTCTAGCAGTGATGCCAAAGCTCACTAAAAAATTAATTAACATGTGGATCTTGACCCAATACGTAACCTAGAGGGAAGGTGGAAAATACGTAATGGGAGTCTAATGTTAAATTGTTTAACAATAGACATAGCATAAACATTGTGCTAAACTTTGCTTTTCATGTTGTAGAATAAATGACGGCTAATACTACACCCGGTACCTTTAACTTGCGATCTATTCTCGAAAAGGAAAAATTAAATGGAACAAACTTTATGGATTGGTATCACAACTTGAGAATTGTTCTCAAGCAAGAGCGTAAGGAGTACGTTCTTGAAGTACCCTATCCCGAGGATTTGCCTAATAACGCCACCGCAGCGCACGGAGGGCTTATGAGAAGCACACTAATGATGCCCTAGATATAAGCTGTCTCATGCTTGCTACAATGTCCCCGAGCTTCGAAGCAATATGAGAGCAGTGATGCTCACACTATTATTCGGGACTGCGTGGCATGTTTGAGAACCAAGCACGGGCCGAGAGGTTCAACACCTCAAAGTCCTTGTTTGCGTGCGGAGCTTGTTGAGGGAATCCCGTCGATCCGCATGTGATAAAAATGATTGGCTACATTGAGAGTCCGGAAAAACTAGGTTTTCCCCTTAGCCAAGAGTTGGCTACGATGTGATTCTCCGGTCGCTCCCTCCGAGCTTCGAGCCATTCATATTAAACTATCACATGAACAATATGGATAGAACCTTGGCTGAATTGCATGGGATGCTAAAGACAGTGAGGAGAGTATCCAGAAGAATGGTCATCATGTGATGATGATGCAGAAGGCTAAACGCAAACCACTGTCAAGAAACTTTGCACCAAGAGGAAGTTAACTCCCGATGAGATCGCGAGTGCCTCTAATGCAAAGAAGGGCAAGAAGGGGTCGGCGGCATCGGATGTCGTTTGCTTCTATTGCAAGGAGACAGCCTTGGACGAGGAAGCTGCAAGAAGTACATGGAGGATCTCAAAAAGAAGCAAAGTACGACTTACGCTCGCAGGTATTAATGTTATAGACATTAATCTTGCTACTTCACCTACGACTCTTGGGTATTTGATACCGGATCGGTAGCTCATATTTGCAAATCGTTGCGGGAATGAGAAGAAGTAGAGGATTGAGAAGGGCGAGGTGAACTGCGCGTCGGCAATGGAGCAAGCGTTGCTACGGTTCTGTCGGCACGTACCACTTCATCTACCTTCGGATTAGTTTTGGAATTAAATAATTGTTATTGTGTTCCAACACTATGTCAAAACGTTATTTTCGCTTCATGTTTGCAAGCGGAAGGATATGATTTTAGATCAATGAACAATGGTTGTTCAATATATCTCGAGATATGTTCTATTTTCATGCTCCATTGGTGAATGGATTATACGTTTTGAATCTTGAAGCGTCTCCCATCTATAACATTAATACGAGAAAGGCAACTCTCTAATGATATAAACCCCACGTTTATCGGCATTGTCGCTTAGGCCATATAAATAAGAAACGCATGGAGAAGCTCCATAAGGATGGATTGCTTCACTCTTTTGATTTTGAATCATTTGAGACATGTGAGTCTTGTTTACTTGGTAAGATGACAAAGGCACCTTTCACGGGACACAGTGAGAGAGCAAGTGACTTATTGGCACTCGTACATGCGATGTATGTGGACCAATGAGCTCAACGGCCGGAGGTGGTTATCGGTACTTCATTACCTTTACCGATGACTTTAGTAGATATGGTTATATCTACTTAATGAGGCATAAGTCCGAATCCTTTGAAAAGTTCAAAGAATTCCAGAATGAAGTACTAGAATCATTTAGGGAAAACAATCAAGTTTCTACGATCGGATCGTGGAGGAGAATACTTGAGCCAAGAGTTTGGTAATCATCGAAAGATTGTGGAATTGTTCCACAGTTGACTCCGCCGGGAACTCCACAATGGAATGGGGTGTCCGAACGGAGAAATCGCACCTTGTTGGACATGGTTCGGTCGATGATGAGCCAAAGTGATCTTCCGTTATCCTTCAGGGATATGCTCTTGAAACATTGCGCTCACACTAAATAGAGTTCCATCTAAGTCAGTTGAAAAGACACCATATGAGATATGGACGGGCGACCCCCTAGTTTGTCTTTTCTCAAAATTTGGGGATGTGAGGCTTATGTAAAACGTTTACGGTCGACAAGCTCACACCCAAATCGACAAGTGCTTCTTTGTGGGATATCCTAAGGAAACCAAGGGATATTACTTTTATAATCGGGAACAAGGCAAAGTGTTTGTCGCCCGACACGGTGTCTTCTTGGAGAAAGAGTTTCTTACAAGAAGGGTTAGTGGGAGCGGGTGCATCTTGAAGAAGTTCAAGAAACACCGGAAAACGTTTCGGCGACCACGGAACCACAACGGGAGGAGCAAAGTGTTGCGCCACCGGTTGTAGATACACCGGCCCACGGAGTGCGAAGATCACGTCGTGCACTGACAGTACACAGTGCGGAACAACGTGATATATTGTTGTTAGACAACGATGAGCCTAAGACCTATGAGGAAGCGATGGTGGGACCCGATTCCAACAAGTGGCTTGGAGCCATGAAATCCGAAATAGAATCCATGTACGACAATCAAGTTTGGAACTTGGTTGATCCACTGATGGTGTCAAAACCATTGAGTGCAAATGGGTTTTTAAGAAAAAGGCCGATATGGATGGAAATGTTCACATCTATAAGGCGCGATTGGTGGCGAAAGGTTTTAAACAGATTCAAGGAGTTGATTATGATGAAACCTTCTCGCCGTCGCAATGCTTAAATCTATTCGGATTATCCTAGCGATTGCTGCATATTTCGATTATGAGATATGGCGAGATGGATGTCAAAACGGCTTTCCTAAATGGAAACCTAAGCGAGGATGTATACATGATACAACCTCGGGGTTTTGTCGATCCAGAATCGCTGGAAAGATATGCAAGCTATAGAAATCCATTTATGGATTGAAGCAAGCATCTCGGAGTTGGAATATTCGTTTTGATGAAGTAATCAAAGGGTTTGGTTTCATCAAAAATGAAGAAGAGGCTTGTGTTTACAAAAAGGTCAGTGGGAGCGCAATTGTATTTCTAATCTTATATGTGGATGACATATTACGATTGGAAATGATATCCCTATGCTAGAATCCGTCAAGTCTTCATTGAAAAATAGTTTTTCCATGAAAGACTTAGGGAGGCAGCATATATATTGGGCATTCGGATCTATAGAGATAGATCCAAGAGGCTAATCGGATTAAGCCAAAGTACATACATTGACAAGGTGTTGAAAAGGTTCAACATGCATGATTCCAAGAAAGGTTTCTTGCCCATGTCACATGGCATTAATCTTAGCAAGAATCGGTGTCCTCGGACACATGATGAGCGGAATAAGATGGGTATGGTTCCATATGCTTCGGCAATTGGATCCATCATGTATGCCATGCTTTGTACACGCCCAGATGTCTCGTACGCTTTGAGTGCTACGAGCGAGATACCATCGGATCCGGTGAAGGTCACTGGATGCGTAAAGAATATCCTTAAGTACTTGAGAAGAACTAAGGATATGTTCCTAGTCTATGGAGGTGAAGAAGAGCTCGTTGTAAGTGGTTACACCGATGCTAGCTTCCAAACGGACAAGGATGATTATAGATCGCAATGCGGGTTCGTGTTACTCTGAACGGAGGCGCAGTCAGCTGGAAGAGTTCCAAGCAGGATACTGTTGCTGATTCTACAACGGAGGCCGAGTACATTGCTGCTTCGGAAGCTGCAAAGGAGGCTGTTTGGATCAAGAAATTTGTTTCTGAGCTTGGTGTGATGACTAGTACGACTGGTCCAATGTCTCTCTATTGTGACAATAGTGGAGCCATTGCGCAAGCCAAGGAGCCGAGGTCACATCAGAAGTCCAAACACATACTTCGGCGATATCATCTCATCCGCGAGATTGTGGACAGAGGTGATGTCAAGATATGCAAAGTGCACACGGATCTCAACATAGCCGATCCGCTGACAAAACCTCTCCCTCGGCCGAAGCATGAGGCGCACACAAGAGCAATGGGTATTAGATACTTACATGATTGACTCTAGTGCAAGTGGGAGATTGTTAGTGATATGCCCTAGAGGCAACATGGAGATGTTGGATATCACGTCAATGTTTATGTATTTATGAATAAAGTGTTATTCGGTTCCATGAAATAGACATCTTGTATTGATCAATAAGTACGTGACTTATTTATGAGACTCGATATGTATGAATCTATTTCTAAACGATCCCTGATCATATGTCATATTGTTGGAACAAATATGATTCTAAGATCGGCATGTTTATTGATTGATGATCATGTCTCATAGATCATGGGTATGGTGATACCAAATCAATAAACATGGACACATGTGTTGGAGAACACATTGTTGGATAGACCCACCATGAGACACTACGGGAATTAATGTGCCATTAGTTGGTCTCGAGGTAGTGTTGGTACAAAGTCCTTAAACCGAGATCACCATGGATTCCAACATGTGTAGTAGCCTACTTTGGGACTACAAAACGCTATTCCGTGCTGGGTAGTTATAAAGGTAGTTTTCGGGTTTGCTATGAAACATGGAGTGGGATGTGAGTGATCAAGATGGAATTTGCCCCTCCTTTGGAGAGATATCTCTGGGCCCTCGAGGTAATGGATTATGGAAATGCATGGCCATGCTAAGTTGATTGAGGAGTCAATCATTAGACGAGATAATCCAATACGGTTCGAGTGAATGGTTAAGTTATTGAAGGGATGGCACACATCTTGCCTATAGCTTAAGCGGTATCGTGAGGCAAAGGGATTTGTGTACACATTACGGGTTCGAGCCGATATTATATTCTTGTATACTATGGTGTCAATATGTCTTGCTAGGCGCCCTTTGTGGGTCGGTGAGTTGGACTCGAGCCGACGATCGGCTAAGTTAGACTATAGCCGAAACCGAGTATACCTGAACCTACGGGGTCGCACGCTTAAGGGGATAAGAACGGGCATTCGAGTTGGACTCGGATACGGCTCGATCGGATAGGGATCCGATCGGATAGAGTCCTATGGGCTTACGACGTGTGGGCGGCCAACTCTATATGAGATACGGATGAGATCCAATTCAAAATAGAGTCCTATGGGCTTACGACGTGTGAGCGGCCAACTCTATATGAGATACGGATGAGATCCAATTCAAAATAGAGTCCTATGGGCTTACGACGTGTGAGCGGCCAACTCTATATGAGATACGGATGAGATCCAATTCAAAATAGAGTCCCGAGCGGCTACTAATCCCGTCGGCCAACTCTATATAAAGGAGGGAGGGGTGGAGAGCTGCGGCATATCAATTGCATCGCGTGCAACAGAAGTCGCCGAGATCAATCTCCACGGAAACCCTCCCTACTTTCGAGCCAAACCCTAGCCTTGCATCGCGTGCTAGCACACGGGTGTTCGGCGTTCTGTCCCCGGACGTGTGGATACCGGTAGAGGCGCTGCTACGTTGCGCGCGTTGATCGTGTTGTCTCCGGGAATCGGCTACAGCTGTTCGGATCGGATTGCCACGATTGGCTATTCCGCTGCGCTCTACTCAATCGGTAACGATCTATCGGCCCTTACTTGCAAGTGTTCTGGTTTGCGCGGTAGAAATTTTTGTTTTCAGCTAGCGTAGCTTCCGCGTAACCCTTCAGGCTTCGATCCCCGTTGAAGCTGTGAATTCTTTAGGTTTTGCTGGAATCAGGGGATAAGACTGCCATCACTCCAAGACTGTCCAGCCTGCGGTGGTTACGGAGATGAGCATGCTAACAACTACAGCCGATTGCCGCCTAGAAAGGATCGGCTGAATCAAAAGAAACGTCATGTACATTAGAGGCTGGGCCCTATCCATGAAGATTTCTTTCAGGAGGACTTTGAGGATGACGAAGAACATGCTGCCAATCCGCAATGGTGTCCTTCTGAGACTTTCACAAAGACCCATATGTGGAAGGTGCAGCGGTTAAAGAGCGAGGGTCGGCTGAAAGAGGTCCAAGCCAAAATCGACTATCAGCTAAAAAAAAGAAGGAACAAGAGCGCCCAAGGAAGCAATGGAGCGTAAAGAACAATGCTGTTGCAACCGATGAAGACCCAGCCGACCAGGAAAAAAGAAAGGCCAAGGGAAATGTCGTGGCCTCCGCATCGGTTAATATGGTTTTTGTGCTACCAGCCCAATTTGAAGTGGCCCAAGCCAACACAAACTTCGTAGAGGAGTCATCGGCTAAACTTGTGTTATCCCCGGAGCAAGCAATTTTTGAAAAGCTAGAAGGGACGGAACATCGGCATCTCAAGCCTCTTTACATCAAAGGATTCTTCAATGGGAGGCCGATGTCAAAGATGCTAGTTGACGGGGGAGCCGCCGTAAATTTGATGCCCTATGCCACTTTTAGAAAGTTAGGCAAGGGTGCCGATGATCTCTTAAAGACAAACATGGTCCTCAAGGATTTCGACAGGAACCCATCTGAGACCAAAAGGGTTCTTAACGTTGAGCTGACCGTCGGCAGTAAGGCAGTGCCTACCACCTTTTTTGTCATCGACGGGAAGGGGTCATATAGCTTGCTGCTAGGGAGGGATTGGATCCATGCCAATTGTTGCCTCCCTTCCACCATGCATCAGAGCTTGATCTAATGGCAAGGCGACAAGATCAAAATCGTGCCAGCCGATAGGTCAGTAAACGTAGTTGATGCCAATTTAACACCTTGGGAAATAGACGACATCGAATGCTTGTCCGGCAAAGTATGGGAAGCCAATTTTCTAAAGGTGTCCGATTCTACTATACAACCAATTGGAGACGAGAAGCCTCAATTATTACTTTGAGGGCGTCGTGGAGGGCTCAAGCGTTTACGCCAAGGACACCGTGGATGATCTCGATGGCAAGCTAGGACAAGGTTTTATGTCGGCCGACGAACTTTAAGAAGTGGATATAGGTCCAGGAGATAGGCCTAGGCCGACATACATCAGTAAAAAATTGTCTTCTCATTTTAGAATCAAGATGATTGATTTATTAAAAGAATATAAAGATTGTTTTGCTTGGGAGTATTTTGAGATGCCAGGTCTTAGTCGATCGATTGTGGAACATTGGCTCCCTATTAAGCCAGGATATCGGCAATACAAACAACCTCCCAGGAGGTTTAAAGCCGATATGTATGATGCGATTGAGGCCAAAATTACTCGGCTGTATGATGCTGGTTTTATTCGGCCGTGCCGATATGTCAAGTGGGTGTCGAACATAGTCCCTGTAATCAAGAAGAACAGCAAGCTCAGGGTGTGCATCGATTTTCGTGACTTGAACAAAGCCACCCTCAAGGGCGAGTACCCCATGCCGATTGTCGATTTGTTGGTCGATGCGGCTTCAGGACACAAAATTATAGGTTTTATGGATGGCAATGCTGGTTATAATCAAATCTTCATGGCCGAAGAAGACATTCACAAGACTACCTTTAGGTGTCCTGGGGTAATCGGCTTATGTGAATGGGTTGTCATGACGTTCGGCTTGAAAAATACTGGGGCTACTTATCAGAGAGCCATGAACTATATTTTTCACAATTTAATCGGCTTCTTAGTGGAAATCTACATTGATGATGTGGTTGTCAAATCAAAAGAAGTTGAAGACCACATAGCCGATTTAAGGAAAGTATTGGAAAGAACGAGGAAATATGGCTTGAAGATGATCCTACCAAATGCGCCTTAGGTGTATCGACTGGGCAATTTCTTGGTTTTCTTGTTAATGAAAGGGGGATTGAAGTGACACAAGGAAGCATTAATGCAATCAAAAGTACTCAACCTTCATAGGACAAGAAGCAGCTACAATCTCCGATCGGCAAGGTAAATTTCTTCAGACGTTTCATTGCTAACTTATCTCAAAAGATAGAGCCATTCACACCTTTGCTAAGACTAAAAACCGATCAAGAGTTTACTTGGGGGGCAGACTAGCAGAAAGCTTTGGACAACATCAAAAATTTTTTACGCTCCCTCCACAGAAGGGAGTGTCTTTTAAGTTGTATTTGTCAGCCGATGAAAAATCAATCGGCTCAGTTTTGATCCAGGAGTTTGAAGGCAAGGAAGGAGCAATATTTTATCTCAGCAGAAGACTTTTCGACGCAAAAACAAGGTACTCTCCTATGGAAAAGTTGTGCTTGTGCTTATATTTCTCTTGTACAAAGTTGAGACATTATTTATTATCCAACGAGTGCACCATCATTTGCAAACCCGACATAGTCAAATACATGCTATCGGCTCTAGTTCTGAAAGGGCGAGTTGGGAAGTGAATTTTTGCCTTGACAGAATTTGACCTTAGATATCAGGCACCCAAGGCTGTCAAAGGATAGACTATAGCTGATTTCATCGTTGAACACCGAGATGATTCGATCGGCTCAGTCGCCATAGTGCCTTGGACATTGTTTTTCGATGGATCAGTTTGCACCCATGGATGTGGCATCGGCTTGGTTATCATATCACCTAGGGGCACAAGTTTTGAATTTGCTTATACTATTGTGCCTTACGCTACAAACAATCAAGTCGAATACGAAGCAGTCCTCAAGGGTTTACAATTTTTGAAAGAGATTGAAGCCGATGCTGTGGAGATCATGGGCGATTCCTTATTGGTCATTAGCCAGTTAGCAGGAGAATATGAATGCAAGAATGATACGTTGATGGACTACAATCAAAACTGCCGAGAATTGATGGATGGTTTTCGGCTAGTGACGTTCAAACATATCCCTCAAGAGCAGAATGCTGAGGCAAATGATTTGGCTCAAGCGGCATCAGGCTACAAGCCGATAACCAAAGTTGTGGGAGTTGAGGTTGCAGTAACCACAGCCGATGATTGGAGGTACGATGTTTTTAATTATTTACAGAATCCTTCCCAATCGGCTTTAAGGAAGTTGCGTTATAAGGCTTTGAGATATGTTTTGCTCGACGATGACCTCTACTATCAGATGATCGATGGAGTATTACCTAAGTGTTTGAGTGCTGATCAAGCAAAAGTTGTAATGGGAGAAGTGCATGAAGGCATTTGTAGTACTCATCAATCGGCTCACAAGATGAAATGGTTACTTCGAAGAACTGGGTATTTTTGGCCGACAATGCTGGAAGATTGTTTCAAATATTACAAGGGATGCCAAGATTGTCAGAAATTTGGAGCGATCCAACAAGCACCAGCGTCGGCTATGAACCCTATTATCAAGCCTTGGCCGTTCAGAGGATGGAGAATTGATATGACTGGCCAGATTAATCCACCCTCGAGTAAAGGGCATAAGTTCATTTTTGTGGCAACCGATTATTTTACAAAGTGGGTGGAAGAAATTCCCTTGAAAAAAGTTGACTCTGGAGATGCGATCAAGTTTGTCAAAGAGCACATTATTTACCGATTTGGCGTATCTTAACCAATTACAACTGATCAGGGATCTATCTTTTTCTTAAATGAGTTTGTCTAGTTTGCAGAAAGCATGGGGATTAAGTTGTTAAATTCTTCACCATATTATGCGTAGGCTAATGGATAGGCAGAAGCATCCAACAAAAGTTTGATCAAACTGATAAAGAGAAAGATCTCTGAATATCCAAAGCAATGGCACAGCCGATTGGCCGAATCATTGTGGTCTTATCAGATGGCTTGTCATGGATCAATCCAAGTGCCTCCTTACAAATTGGTATATGGGCATAAAGCTGTCCTGCCATGGGAAAGTGTCATCGGCTCAAGGAGGATTCAGTTTGAAGATGAGTTGACAGCCGATGATTACCACAACCTAATTGTGGATGAATTGGAGGACTTGGTTTTGTCCAGGATGCGTGCTTTGGAAAAAGTTAACAAGGATAAAGAGAGGATTGCTCGTCATTATAACAAAAAGGTTATGCCTAAATCATTTTCAGAAGGCGAGCTAGTTTGGAAATTAATCTTGTCGATTGGTACAAGAGATAATAAATTCAGCAAGTGGTCACCTAACTGGGAAGGGCCCTTTAAGATCCACAAAAGCGTTTCCAAGGGAGCTTACATGCTAGAAGGATTGGATGGAGAGGTGTTTGGAAGGGCTTTAAATGGAAAATATTTGAAGAAGCATTATTTCAGTATATGGTTCAACTCATGATTCGGTTGTATCGAGCCGATACATTGGTAGCCGATGTGTTTACATCGCCTTTAGATGGTCGATATAATACATATCGCCCTTAGTCTCTTCAACTTTACCATAATCGGTTGTGCTTTGCCGATATTGGTTGGTCGATATACAGTATATTGCCCTTAGTCATTTCATTCTTATAATAATTGGTGATGATTTAACGTATACGTGGTGGCCGATTTCCTGTGTTGTCTTTGAGCTATAATTTTACCAATGATCGGTTGACATGGTAAAATTAGGGGGGCATATGTATATATATGTATATATATACATACCCAAAGTCAGAATCAAGTGGACCAAAACTTTTGCGGACATTGAAATTTTTTCAAGACAAGAGAGATTGTAGAAATCGGCAGAAATTATATTACAAGGTGAAAGGACTAGAGTTTATAAGTTTGCCAATACACTCAAGAGAATATGTTACAAGTATTGCAAAAGTTTACAAGTGCTAGCCTCATTGCAGAATCGGCTCAGTTGCTAGTTAAATGGTTGATAGCCGATATCGCCCTTTGTTTGATTTGCTCAATCTCGTCTATCGTTCGGGCATCGGCTACATCAATTCCTGGGACTGCTTTCAGTGATTTCCTCAGATCTCCCAGATATTGTATGGAAGATTTTAATTTGGTCCTTTGCTCCTCAGTGGCCTTTGGGAGATCGGTTAGTTTTCGCTCTTCAGATGTCAGTTCAGCTCTGCACTTATCTAACTTGGCGATGAGATCGACTTCTTGTTTCTTTAGCCGATTGATGTTAGACTCGGTAACAGACTGCCCGGCAATCAGCTCATCTAGCTTAGTTTTTTCGGCAATGACGCACTGTCGATTGGTCTCGATCATGGTTTCCAGGCCAACTTTCTCCTGTCTAGTGGTCATCCTTTGCCGTGCCCTTTCTAGTTTGTGCCGATGCAGGTCAAGGTGGGCCGCTTGGGAGATAATATTGGCTATGTCGTCTGGCAGCTGGCTCTCAATCTCTTCAAATCTAGCTTTGATCGATCCATAGTCGGTGACCAAGTAATCTATTGAGCTGTCCAGTCGACGGGCAATATCTAGAAGCTTTTCTTTGAGTTCATCTGCTAGTGGAGCCTGGGCCTAGCTAGTGGTCTCTTTTTCCTCGCAAATGAACTCCCTTATGTCGAAGGAGAACATATCGGCTAAAGCCTGCAGGACATGATTTGCAATTGTTTAAGTATCAAGAGAATTAAATAGCCGATTCACTCTTAAGGAGATTTTTTACCTTGACTGTGGGAGCCGGTGCTGGTTCTTCTTCTTCAATGTGATGGCTACCCCTAGCTGATGCAGTGCGCTTGCTTCATACATGGGGGGCAACCCATGGAGAATGAGGGGGCTACAATAAACAAGTGTTAGTTGAAATTGGCAAGTTGACAAAAAG
This sequence comes from Oryza australiensis, assembly GCA_019925245.2. Lineage (NCBI taxonomy): Eukaryota > Viridiplantae > Streptophyta > Magnoliopsida > Poales > Poaceae > Oryza > Oryza australiensis. The sequence goes on from JAIFGZ020000792.1 coordinate 1,138,074, forward strand.
AGAAGAGATAGAGTTTCAAGTTTACTGGTGAAGCAGGGCGTGGTTGCCGATGAGCTAGTCTTTTGCGCTGCAAGCAAAGGGTTTTGGCTAAGAACAAAGAGACTTCAAGAAAATTTAAATTGCCAAAACTTCAAGAAAGGAAAGATACGTACTGGTTGAGGGCGAGCAGGACGCTGGGGAGGAGATGGTGTTTGTTGAGCCTGATCATCAACCAATGATGTTTATGCATACTTGCTTGAGTGGCTGGATTCAGCTGTAGCTTCCTCAATCGCTTGATCGATTTCTTCCTCCATGACTTCTTGCTCGAGGACTTCTTCCACGCTTGGGTCAAGTGAAGGCAAGTCGTCGGCTGGTGAAGTCTTCTGTTTCTTCGCTTTCTTTCGTGGCGCAGCTGACGGACCAGCAGCCAATGGTTTTGGGCTCTTTTTCCTCGATAATGTCTCTCGGGTTTGGCCATGTAGCAAGGTTGTTACTTTCGGCGCCTTAAAGTCGATGATGGATGGAGCAAGTCCTCCACTTGGAATTCGCCCTATGGCATATTGGAGCTTAACCCCTGAGTTGCTCTCATGAGGGGGAGAAGAATCGATTGTCTGCAAAGAGAGAAGACATTGTTTAAATATTAAGCAGATGATATCCGATAGCTTTAAAAATTGACAAAGGGAAGAAGTGCTTACGTCCGGGATTGCTTCTGGAAGGAGCGTGGTGAGGTACATAGAAGATGGTTGGTGGAAGATATGTCTTTTTAATTCAACCCACCATTTATCAAAAGTTGAGCTCCTCTTTAGGGCCAGTTCCAAAGTGTCTATGCTGCCGAGAGGGGGCTCTCTATGTTCATCAGCCGATCCATCATCTGCCTTGAAGTGATCTCGCCCCTTGTTTCAATTTTGTCTGAGAAGTATAATCCAATCAACAGTTGTCCTAGTCCAATTTGCCTGGCAGCCGATGCCAGATAGTAGAATTCATAGGACATGGACATGTTTCTACCTTGATGAATGCCGATTGGCAAGATGCAGGGGGGTGATGGATGTAGTGAAGATTTCTCTTGGCTTCTCGAATTCCTCTGAGTTGATTTCATCAAAGTTGAAATCCGAATGAAGTTCGAACTCTGGGCAGCCTGAATAGAAAATGTTAGTGATATGCTCTAGAGGCAACATGGAGATGTTGGATATCACGTCAATGTTTATGTATTTATGAATAAAGTGTTATTCAGTTCCATGAAATAGACATCTTGTATTGATCAATAAGTACGTGACTTATTTATGAGACTCTTTATGTATGAATCTATTTCTAAACGATCCACGATCATATGTCATATTGTTGGAACAAATATGATTCTAAGATCGACATGTTTATTGATTGATGATCATGTCTCATAGATCATGGGTATGGAGATACCAAATCAATAAACATGGACACATGTGTTGGAGAACACATTGTTGGATAGACCCATCATGAGGCACTACATGAATTAATGTGCCATTAGTTGGTCTCGAGGTAGTGTTGGTACAAAGTCCTTAGACCTGAGATCACCATGGATTCCAACATGTGTAGTAGCCTACTTTGGGACTACCAAACACTATTCCGTAGCGGGTAGTTATAAAGGTAGTTTTCGGGTTTGCTATGAAACATGGAGTGGGATGTGAGTGATCAAGGTGGAATTTCCCCTCCTTTGGAGAGATATCTTTGGGCCCTCGAGGTGATGGATTATGGAAATGCATGGCCATGCTAAGTTGATTGAGGAGTCAATCAACGGACGGATAATCCAATACGGTTCGAGTGAATGGTTAAGCTATTGAAGGGATGGCACACATCTTGCCTATAGCTTAACGGTATCGTGAGGCAAAGGGATTTGTGTACACATTACGGGTTCGAGCTGATATTATTCTTGTATACTATGGTGTCAATATGTGCTGCTAGGCGCCGCTGTTGACGGGTCGGTGAGTTGGACTCGAGCCGACGATCGGCTAAGTTAGACTATAGCTGAAACCGAGTATACCTGAACCTACGAGGTCGCACGCTTAAGGGGATAGAATAGATATTCGAGTTGGACTCGGATACGGCTCGATCGGATAGGGATCCGATCGGATAGAGTCCTATGGGCTTACGACGTGTGGGCGGCCAACTATATGAGATACGGATGAGATCCGATTCAAAATAGAGTCCTAATCGGCCACTAGTCCCGTCGGCCAACTCTATATAAAGGAGGGAGGGGTGGAGAGCTGCGGTACGTCAATTGCATCGCGTGCAACGAAGTCGTCGAGATCAATCTCCACGGAAACCCTCCCACTTTCGAGCCAAACCCTAGCCTTGCATCGCGTGCTAGCACACGGGTGTACGGCGTTCGTCCCCGGACGTGTGGATACCGGTAGAGGCGCTGCTACGTTGCGCGCGTTGATCGGCCGTGGATACCGGTAGAGGCCGGATCGGCTGCAATCGGAGCGATCGGCCGTGGTGGAATCGGCGTGGTCGGGCGCATCGGAGCGAGGCGTGAGAACGCGGCCGGACGACTCGAATCGGCTGATTGGCGTATCGGCGTCTCCGGGAATCGGCTACACCTGTTCGGATCGGATTGCCACGATTGGCTATTCCGCTGCACTCTACTCCAATCGGTAACGATCTATCGGCCCTTACTTGCAAGTGTTCCTGGTTTGCGCGGTTAAATTTTTGTTTTCGGCTAGCGTAGCCTCCGCGCAACCCTTCGGTGGTATCGAGCTAATCTTGCTTAGTTCGGGTTTTAGATTGGATCGGAACAAGTTACGCGCACGGGTTGAATAGATCAATCGGTTTTACGGGATCGTTGAGGAGAGTTAATGGTAATTGCGTTCCTTGATAGTGTATCGGAACGGCGTAATGTGATTACGTCGAAGCAATTTCCATATAACTCGGTTTGAGTTGGGTTCGAGATAGCGTTCCTTGATAGTGTATCGGAACGGTATAATGTGATTATGCCGAAGCTATCTCGTAGTCCAATCTTGTTAGCTGCCTCGCGCCTACGCAAACCATCTCCCTTGATAGTGTATCGGGATGGCATAATATGATTATGCGACATGGTTTCCGTAAGCGAATTCATAGATTGGATCTATGAATTTCGTGTGGTGTTCCGGGCACTGCCCGGAAGCGTTTGCCGTGTGCGTACCCCCTTATAGGTCGTCTCGATGCCGTAGCTCTACGATAAGTAGAAAACGTTTCTACGCCTAACTTGTTTTTGCGAGAGAATGCTTTGAGATGGTATGGGCCTAATGTATGTATGAGATGTATGAGATGCATGTGATGCATGTAATATTCTTTCATATGTGCAATCCCTGTAATATTCTTTCATACGTGCAATGCTTGTAATATTCTTTCACGACTGCGAGTCGATGTAATCTTCAATTAGAGCTTATATAGTAGTAGCTTAGTTTGAAGAAATCAAGCATTCGGCACTCGAAAGAACGGTGATGAAGATGGAGATCTTGTACACCGGCATGGAGATGGAGATCACCATGTGAAGGGGGCCATACTATTTCACTATATGCTATTCTTCTTGCTTTCATATGTGATATGTTTGTTTGATAGGATAGCATCCTCGCAAAATTAAGTAGTAATGATGCCCTTCCAAATGTTGCACCGTCACCGTTATGCTCGTCAATGGTGGGTCCGCAAAGCGATTGCCATTCTCTATCATAACACAAGGGGTATATGTCGACATATACATGCAGGAGCATTTGGTTTACTTAACAAGGCTATCAAAACAGTTTTGGGCCTTGGGGCATAGGTTGGCGCCGGGGCATGGAGATGCCACACCAACAACAAGAGTCTCATAGAGATGTGATTAGCAAGGTGTTGCTTATCGATGCTTATTAATTTTCTAGCGGTGATGCCAAAGCTCACTAGAAAATTAATTAACATGTGGATCTTGACCCAATACGTAACCTAAAGGGAAGGTGGAAAATACGTAATGGGAGTCTAATGTTAAATTGTTTAACAATAGACATAGCATAAACATTGTGCTAAACTTTGCTTTTTCGTTGTAGAATAAATGGCGGCTAATACTACACCCGTACCTTTAATTTGCGATCTATTCTCGAAAAGGAAAAATTAAATGGAACAAACTTTATGGATTGGTATCGCAACTTGAGAATTGTTCTCAAGCAAGAGCGTAAGGAGTACGTTCTTGAAGTACCCTATCCCGAGGATTTGCCAAATAATGCCACGACTGCACGGAGAGCTTACGAGAAGCACACTAATGATGCCCTAGATATAAGCTGTCTCATGCTTGCTACAATGTCCCCCGAGCTACGAAGCAATATGAGAGCGCGATGCTCACACTATTATTCAGGGGCTGCGTGGCATGTTTGAGAACCAAGCTCGGGCCGAGAGGTTCAACACCTCAAAGTCCTTGTTTGCGTGCGAGCTTGTTGAGGGAATCCCGTTAGTCCGCATGTGATAAAAATGATTGGCTACATTGAGAGTCCGGAAAACTAGGTTTTCCCCTTAGCCAAGAGTTGGCTGCGATGTGATTCTCCGGTCGCTCCCTCGAGCTTCGAGCCATTCATATTGAATTATCACATGAACAATATGGATAGAACCTTGGCTGAATTGCATGGGATGCTAAAGACAGTGAGGAGAGTATCTAGAAAAACGGTCATCATGTGATGATGATGCGAGAAGGCTAAGCGCAAACCACTGTCAAGAAACTTTGCACCAAGAGGAAGTTAACTCCCGATGAGATCGCGAGTGCCTCCAATGCAAAGAAGGGCAAGAAGGGGTCGGCGGCATCGAATCTTTTGCTTCTATTGCAAGGAGATAGGCCACTTGGAAGAGGAACGCAAGAAGTACATGGAGGATCTCAAAAAGAAGCAAAGTACGACTTACGCCGGTATTAATGTTATAGACATTAATCTTGCTACTTCACCTACGACTCTTGGGTATTTGATACCGGATCGGTAGCTCATATTTGCAAGTCGTTGCGGGGAATGAGAAGAAGTAGAGGATTGAGAAGGGGCAAGGTGAACTGCGCGTCGGCAATGGAGCAAGCGTTGCTACGATTGCTTGTCGGCACGATACCACTTCATCTACCTTCGGGATTAGTTTTGGAATTAAATAATTGTTATTGTGTTCCAATACTATGTCAAAACGTTATTTCCGCTTCATGTTTGCAAGCGGAAGGATATGATTTTAGATCAATGAACAATGGTTGTTCAATATATCTCAGAGATATGTTCTATTTTCATGCTCCATTGGTGAATGGATTATACGTTTTGAATCTTGAAGCATCTCCCATCTATAACATTAATACGAAAGGCAACTCTCTAATGATATAAACCCCACGTTTATCCGGCATTGTCGCTTAGGCCATATAAATAAGAAACGCATGGAGAAGCTCCATAAGGATGGATGCTTCACTCTTTTGATTTTGAATCATTTGAGACATGTGAGTCTTGTTTACTTGGTAAGATGACAAAGGCACCTTTCACGGGACATAGTGAGAGAGCAAGTGACTTATTGGCACTCGTACATACGATGTATGTGGACCAATGAGCTCAACGGCCGAGGTGGTTATCGTACTTCATTACCTTTACCGATGACTTTAGTAGATATGGTTATATCTACTTAATGAGGCATAAGTCCGAATCCTTTGAAAAGTTCAAAGAATTCCGAATGAAGTACAGAATCATTTAGGGAAAACAATCAAGTTTCTACGATCGGATCGTGGAGGGGAATATTTGAGCCAAGAGTTTGGTAATCATCGAAAGATTGTGGAATTGTTCCACGGTTGACTCCGCCAGAACTCCACAATGGAACGGAGTGTCCGAACGGAGAAATCGCACCTTGTTGGACATGGTGCGGTCGATGATGAGCCAAAGTGATCTTCCGTTATCCTTCGGGATATGCTCTTGAAACATGCGCTCACACTAAATAGAGTTCCATCTAAGTCGGTTGAAAAGACACCATATGAGATATGGACAGGGCAACCCCCTAGTTTGTCTTTTCTCAAAATTTGGGGATGTGAGGCTTATGTAAAACGTTTACGTCGACAAGCTCACACCCAAATCGACAAGTGCTTCTTTGTGGGATATCCTAAGGAAACTAAGGGATATTACTTTTATAATCGGGAACAAGGCAAAGTGTTTGTCGCCCGACACGGTGTCTTCTTGGAGAAAGAGTTTCTTTCAAGAAGGGTTAGTGGGAGCAGGGTGCATCTTGAAGAAGTTCAAGAAACACCGAAAACGTTTCGGCGACCACGGAACCACAACGGGAGGAGCAAAATGTTGCGCCACCGGTTGTAGATACACCAGCCCACGGAGTGCGAAAGATCACGTCGTGCACGAGCAGTACACAGTGCGGAACAACGTGATATATTGTTGTTGGACAACGATGAACCTAAGACCTATGAGGAAGCGATGGTGGGACCCGATTCCAACAAGTGGCTTGGAGCCATGAAATCCGAAATAGAATCCATGTACGACAATCAAGTTTGGAACTTGGTTGATCCACTGATGGTGTCAAAACCATTGAGTGTAAATGGGTTTTTAAGAAAAGGCCGATATGGATGGAAATGTTCACATCTATAAGGCGCGATTGGTGGCGAAAGGTTTTAAACAGATTCAAGGAGTTGATTATGATGAAACCTTCTCGCCCGTCGCAATGCTTAAATCTATTCGGATTATCCTAGCGATTGCTGCATATTTCGACTATGAGATATGGCGAGATGGATGTCAAAACGGCTTTCCTAAATGGAAACCTAAGCGAGGATGTATACATGATACAACCTCAAGGTTTTGTCGATCCACAATCGCCGGAAAGATATGCAAGCTACAGAAATCCATTTATGGATTGAAGCAAGCATCTCGGAGTTGGAATATTCGTTTTGATGAAGTAATCAAAGGGTTTGGTTTCATCAAAAACGAAGAAGAGGCCTGTGTTTACAAAAGGTCGTGGGAGTGCAATTGTATTTCTAATCTTATATGTGGATGACATATTATTGATTGGAAATGATATCCCTATGCTAGAATCCGTCAAGTCTTCATTGAAAAATAGTTTTTCCATGAAAGACTTAGGGAGGCAGCATATATATTGGCATTCGGATCTATAGAGATAGATCCAAGAGGCTAATTGGATTAAGCCAAAGTACATACATTGACAAGGTGTTGAAAAGGTTCAACATGCATGATTCCAAGAAAGGTTTCTTGCCCATGTCACATGGCATTAATCTTAGCAAGAATCGGTGTCCTCGGACACATGATGAGCGAGAATAAGATGGGTATTGTTCCATATGCTTCGGCAATTGGATCCATCATGTATGCCATGCTTTGTACACGCCCGGATGTCTCGTACGCTTTGAGTGCTACGAGCGGATACCGTCGAGATCCAGGTGAAGGTCACTGGATAGTAAAGAATATCCTTAAGTACTTGAGAAGAACTAAGGATATGTTCCTAGTCTATGGAGGTGAAGAAGAGCTCGTTGTAAGTCGTTACACCAATGCTAGCTTCCAAACAGACAAGGATGATTATAGATCGCAATGCGGGTTCGTGTTCGCTGAACGGAGCGCGAGTCAGTGGAAGAGTTCCAAGCGGGATACGTTGCTGATTCTACAACGGAGGCCGAGTACATTGCTTGCTTTGGAAGCTGCAAAGGAGGCTGTTTGGATCAAGAAATTCGTTTCGAGCTTGGTGTGATGACTAGTACGGCGGTCCAATGTCTCTCTATTGTGATAATAGTGGAGCCATTGCGCAAGCCAAGGAGCCGAGGTCACATCGAAATCCAAACACATACTACGGCGATATCATCTCATCCGCGAGATTGTGGACGGAGGTGATGTCAAGATATGCAAAGTGCACACGGATCTCAACATAGCCGATCCGCGACAAAACCTCTCCCTCGGCCGAAGCATGAGGCGCACACAAAGCAATGGGTATTAGATACTTACATGATTGACTCTAGTGCAAGTGGGAGATTGTTAGTGATATGCCCTAGAGGCAACATGGAGATGTTGGATATCACGTCAATGTTTATGTATTTATGAATAAAGTGTTATTCGGTTCCATGAAATAGACATCTTGTATTGATCAATAAGTACATGACTTATCTTTGAGAATCTTTATGTATGAATCTATTTCTAAACGATCCACGATCATATGTCATATTGTTAGAACAAATATGATTCTAACATCGGCATGTTTATTGATTGATGATCATGTCTCATAGATCATGGGTATGGAGATACCAAATCAATAAACATGGACACATGTGTTGGAGAACACATTGTTCGATAGACCCATCATGAGACACTACGGGAATTAATGTGCCATTAGTTGGTCTCGGGTAGTGTTGGTACAAAGTCCTTAGACCTGAGATCACCATGGATTCCAACATGTGTAGTAGCCTACTTTGGGACTACCAAACACTATTCATGTCGGGTAGTTATAAAGGTAGTTTTCGGGTTTGCTATGAAACATGGAGTGGGATGTGAGTGATCAAGATGGAATTTGCCCCTCCTTTGGAGAGATATCTCTGGGCCCCTCGAGGTGATGGATTATGGAAATGCATGGCCATGCTAAGTTGATTGAGGAGTCAATCAACGGACGGATAATCCAATACGGTTCGAGTGAATGGTTAAGCTATTGAAGGGATGGCACACATCTTGCCTATAGCTTAAGCGGTATCGTGAGGCAAAGGGATTTGTGTACACATTACAGGTTCGAGCTGATATTATTCTTGTATACTATGGTGTCAATATGTCTTGCTAGACGCCGCTTTGTGGTCGGCTGAGTTGGACTCGAGCCGACGATCGGCTAAGTTAGACTATAGCTGAAACCGAGTATACCTGAACCTACGGGTCGCACGCTTAAGGGGATAGAATAGATATTCGAGTTGGACTCGGATACGGCTCGATCGGATAGGGATCCGATCGGATAGAGTCCTATGGGCTTACGACGTGTGGGCGGCCAACTCTATGAGATACGGATGAGATTCGATTCAAAATAGAATCCTAATCGGCCACTAGTCCCGTCGGCCAACTCTATATAAAGGAGGGAGGGTGGAGAGCTGCATGTACGTCAATTGCATCGCGTGCAACGAAGTCGTCGAGATCAATCTCCATGGAAACCCTCCCCACTTTCGAGCCAAACCCTAGCCTTGCATCGCGTGCTAGCACACGGGTGTACGGCGTTACGTCCCCGGACGTGTGGATACCGGTAGAGGCGCTGCTACGTTGCGCGCTGTTATCGGCTTCGGATCGGCTGCAATCGGAGCGATCGGCTGTGGTGGAATCGGCTGCGGTCGGGCGCATCGGAGCGAGGCGTGAGAGCGCGGCCGGACGGCTCGAATCGGCTGATTGGCGTATCGGTGTCTCCGGGAATCGGCTACTTTCGCCGGATCGGATTGCCACGATTGGCTATTCCATGCACTCTACTCCAATCGGTAACGATCTATCGGCCCTTACTTGCAAGTGTTCTGGTTGGCGCGGTTAAATTTTTGTTTTCGGCTAGCGTAGCCTCCGCGCAACCCTTTCAGAAAACCCAAGTCCAATTTTTCTTTGCAAATCCATCATAAAACAAGATGAACTAACCGGCTAGAAGTTCATTGGATAGCTTGGAGCCAGGATGGACAATAGCAGCTTTTCCAAAGGACATACACCTACGTGTAGTGACTTCCTCTCCCTCATCATCCTCAATCGGCTATATTCTTGGGAATTCGACATTAGCCAGATTGGGTCTGCGAGTGATCTTTTAGGTAAGCAAGACAAGCCATAACTGCAGAAACCACCAGGGACCCCCAGTTCCTATGACTGAATTGGAAGCGATCTTAGCCGATGCATGGTTGAGGGTTTGGTACACATAGCCTAGCAAACATTTTCCTAAAGGGATTTTCTCTTTCGACACCAAGGCTTCGGCTATGTGTTGCCAGTTAGCTGAGGGGCCACAGCTAGATCCACAAAAGACAAACTTTTCTAGCCACATCATGAGGAAGGCAACATGTTCTCTAGGGCTGATAGATTCAGTGCCCATATTCAGATAGACATAGCAGTTCCATCCTCCAATGGACTTGGTCTTGAAGGAGTATTGGCACATGTTGTCGAATCGGTTAGGGTTAGCTGATGACATTATGTCTAGGCCAGTTATCATGAATATATCAATCAAGGTAGGGGTCATTGGTCCTTGCTGGAAAAGGAAGACATTGAATTTGTTATTCTAGAAATAGGCTGTAGCCGATATAAGGGGTTCATCCTTGGGCTGATCGGCTATTGTGAGAGCCAAGCACTGAGCTATTCCAACTTCTTCCCAATTAGCTTGTTTGCTGGCAACCATCCTTTGGTACCAAGTCAGCCAAGATTTATCCGTTGAGGGCCAAGACTTGAAAGTTTCGTTCCAATGTACTGTGCTAGGGTTTGAAATCCTGTAGGGCATCCTATTGGTTTCGGCATTGATAATTTCGGTAGGATCTATGTTGTCGATAGGCCCTAGAAAGTACCTCTCGTTGTTAAGCAAACTGGGAACAACAATTTGATGAGCAAGATGCTACAATGAGAAAGGGGAAGAAAAACAAGTTTTAGAAGTCGAGAACACAAATCTACGGCTATGAGCAAAAAAGAAAAGGGATTCAGCCGACAGGACTTACCTCGGCAAACTCGGTCGATGGGGTGTCGGAAGAAGCAGATGAGGATGCCATTGAAGGCGACGAGCTCGTCGTCGGAAAGGAAAATCGCCGCCAAGCTTGTTAGGAGCTCTGAGGAGATCGCCGGAGAGAATTTGGGGATTTTCTGGCTAAGGCTGTTGAGTGCGCAAGTAACGGCGTAAGTTTTTTGATGCACTTAGGCGTTATCTAAAGAGGCGTGATAATGGCCGAAACGGAAATGCTATAGGTTTTCTCAAAGGATAGAATCACACAAAATTCGCAACATTATCAATATCACGGACTTGGGAGCATGTGTTAACGAACAAATTTGGTAAGCCAGATCCTCGGGTTTGAAGTTACAATCGAAGCGGAACTAGAGTGCGTGATTCCCGGGAACAGAGTGCGCGTCGACTGAGTTTGAATTGGCTGAGGGGTCAGTCGGCTGAGACCGAGTCGGATGAGGATATCGGGCATAGCCGATTCCAATTAGGATAACAGATATGACCGATCTCGGAAGGAAGATATGAAGATCATCATTAGATTCAGTTTCCAAGTGCTTCAGAGATATTGCCATCTACGGATAGTCTTAAAATGACAATTGTATCTTTAATTTAGAATATTTTGTATAGTTTCCTTGAGAATCATGAAAGGGGCTCTGTCCCAGATATTTGTCGTATTTTAAATAGTAGTTAGAGATAAGGGTCGTATCCTACAAGGACTCTATTTCTATGCTTCTTTCGGTACTTAATGTTGCATCGGTTAGGTTCGATCTATTAAGTCGCCTTTAGAATCATAACAGATCTATTTTGCTTTATGATTATTACTAGAGATAGTATCAGAGTTTCAGCCGATCTTATTTGTTTTAACTGTCTTGTATGTTTTATATTTACTTGATATATTAAAGTTGTCCTTTATATTAAGATCTCTCTATAATTAAATATAATAAGCTTGTAATCGATCTGTTACTTTTTCTTAGTATATGATCGGTCCTTGTTTAATATATTTGGCTAGCAGTGATATCTTAGTATAAAGCGGTACCGGAGTACTAGCCGATACATGTTAGATTAATCTCTTCGGCTATGTTGTGAACAAGTGTAATCCTTCCCTTATGGTATTTTTTGATCTAAGTGATTTATACTGTCTCGGTATACTACTGATCTATCTCAGTCACTTGGTTTAAATATGCTTTAAGACTTGGATTGTATTCTGTTAACATCTACAGCCGATCGGACAAGTCTAATGGTTGCCGATTCAGTATGCATTGCATCGGCTTAACCCTAGACGATACGTCATCGCCACCAGCCGATCGGCTACCGTTTGCAAGCTAATATTCTCTATTGTTTTTTATTGATTACATGATCAAATCAATTGACATGCCTATGAACCTTGAAGCAATTATTTGGACCTGCACTAGAGTTAAGCAGATCTCTCAGGCCAATGCGTGGAAAATTTTCTCATCAACAACAACTTACTTGTCAGCGACTTGGACATATACTAGGTTGCCAACTTGTCCCAAAATTTTTTGGTGAATCTTCCTCCATGACATGGTACATGACCGAATTTGAGAGACACAATTGGATCATCGCAGCTGCCTGCACCTTGATTTCCTCCCACTTGTCATCATTCATCTTCTCCGGTTTCGTTTCACCAAGAGCCTTTGGTATCTCCTGTTGAGTCAACAAATCCTTCACCCTTGTTTGCCAGTGAACGAAATTTCTGGTGCAATCAAACTTCACCACCTCAAATTTGAAAGCCATCGTCGCCGCCATCGACGATAATCATCTCAATCGAATGTCGCCTCGGTCAAATTGATCTGCCGCACACCTCACCTAACCTTGTGCGCTACTCCCGATACACCAGATGATGCCCACGAGTAAATCCTTGAACTGCTCTATATAAGCCAATGTGTGTGGATCCCTTGTCCTAGCCTCGATTATATATAGGCGTGACAAGACACCTGATTCCGACAAGACATCGGCCTTCATGCCTGACTTTGAATCCGTCTCCTGCAATCATGCCGCCCATCCCTATCTGACTTGGTTTTCAACGCCACGAACCCGCGTGTCCGATCTGAGCCCGCATGCATGTAGAAACCCGCTTGACCAATCTCCATTGAGTCCGCATGCATGTAGGAGTTCGCATGCCTTGCCGTGCATGCATGTGTCTCATGCATGCCTTGTCGTCTGAAATCATTTAACTAACTAATCTATAACTATCTATAAAGCGTAGTGTTTCTACCTAAAATTTTCATTCGCCTGACTATTTTACAGAAAACCCCTTAAGTGTTTATAAAATTAACCTGCAATCCCAATGCTGAAAAGAAAGGGAGGGCTTGGATGAAAAAAAAAGACCTCCTGCGCCCCTCCCAATCGTCCCCATCCGTGCCGTGCCCCGTGCCGCGCCTGCGCCCTTCCCTCCCGTCACTGCTCGGAGCTCCCGCGCTGCGCCTGCGCCCCTCCCTCCCGTCCCCATCTGCGCCGTGCCCCGACTTCACTCGTTACAACGCACGGGCACAGTTGCTAGTTAATTAACTAATTAGTTAATTAATTAACTAATCTCCCGCTTGCATGAACAGTACTAGCCCAAAGCAGCCGGCCCCAAAATGAAAACCTTTTCCGTTTTTCAACCGGTCAACAAGGCCTTGCACGCCAATCAATCTCGCCGCTTCTGCTCACGTCGCTTCCTCACGCATGCGTGCCGGGTCCGCGCGAGGCGGGCTTTGTTGCCGGCCGTTGCTGTCTCCCACCGGTTCCCACGCATCTCTTGAGGATTCCCTCGCTGCCAGCTGACACCGCCCGATCTCCTCGACGCAACCGCTCGTCCAGAACCCGACGCTTCCTGGGATTCAATCTCCTAATGAGTCCTCCTCCTAAGCCTCGCCGGTGAAGACGTCGCCAACCCTTTGAACCATGCAGCCATGCTAAGGACTACGCCGGCTCCTACGCGTACCGCTATCACCTCGTACCTCACCCGTATACGAGTCATGCTCCATCTTAGATTCATCACCAACAAATAATTACACAAGGTTTCAGCAAAAAAAGTGAAAGAAATGGCTCCCCTCTCCGCTGCAAACCTCTTTGTCCACTTTCAAACCTCTCCCGTCCAAACTTCCACCTTCGAGCTCCCACAGATCCTTCTCATGGCGTTCTCCATGCGTGATTACGCCCATTCAGAGCTGCCTCCATGGGGTCCTCTCGGGTTCTAACCGAGAAAATGGATTTCGACAAAGGCCTTGCCTTTCAGGAGGAAATCTGTCGCCTTTTCAGGTCACCCGTGCATCACCCCTACCCTTCTGTCTCGGGCTCCTTCTTTTTGCTGGTTACTTTTCATCGACATCTTTTTCGTCTCTCTGAAGATTCTGTGGCTCTTGCCCTTCAAGCATGCTTGGGCGGCAAGGCTGAAAGCTTTCATGTTCGTTTCTTAAGCAACAACCATTTCATGTTCGGTTTTCTCTAACCATGTTTACAAGCTTCGCCGGGTCATCATGGATAACTTTGATTGCTACTTTCATCTTTGGAACAATGGAATGCCCAACTGGGAAAGGGAGAAGCGGCTTTGGGAAATAGAGCAGGAAAAGGAATGGATCAAAGTGGTCTCTAAAAGATCCAAAAAGTTTGCTTCTAAGAGCTTGAAGAAAGTTTCTTTTGCCAATGTCTCTTTCAGATTTCCAATTAAAGCAGCTGAGCATAATTCCCTTATTTCCTTCGGCTATCACAAGGTTAAATTTGATGCCTCTTCGTGCTTGTTTCTGGTTATCTTGTCTTCGGAAATGGGGCTCCTCGCTCAAGCGAGAATGGCCAAGCCGGTTCTCATGTTCTTTGGCCTTCTTGCCCACCTTCAAAAAAAGGTTCTCAAGCTGGTTCTCCTGCTCTTCGACCTTGCCTAAAACTGTCGGCTCTTAACAATCATAGTACTGCATTTATTGGCAACAGTATGGGCAGCACAAAGAAGATCTCCATATCTCAGTCTGCACATTCCCCGACTCTTTCACCCCTGTTTTCAAAAGCTTGCAGTGTTTGCCTCTTGCCAGGTCACATCGGCTTTAAATGTCTGGGTCAGACTCGGTGCAGCTGGTGCAATTTCGTTGGGCACGCTGTTGTGTGTTGCACGTCTCATAAGTCTTTGGGTCCGCGCCTAACGTGGCGGCCAAAATTTCGTGACGCGCGAAGTCCTGTCTCTCTGAGCGGTGGGGTCACTCTCTCTCTCCCTCGCCTAGCTTGGTGTGCGGGTGTAGTCTGCAAACCATCGGTCGCAAACCCCCACGATCAGCAACTCCCGGTTTCAACTCGTGAGCAGTTCCAATCTATTACTCCAATTTCATCTGCTGTTCTACTCTCTTCCTCCAAGAACTCTTCGGTTTCTACTCCCAACCTGCCCTCACACTGCACCAGCAACGGTTCTTCTCCCCACCGCCATGGCCAACTTTTCGGTGAGCCCGGCGCCGTTCCTCATCAGTGGACTGCATGTTGAGCATGGCTGGGATCGGCCAGCAAGAACTAGGGTCACTCTGGGAGGGGAACTACCTTGTGGCCACGAGGAGTTCGCCATTGTCTCCTTGGATCCAATGCCAGAGGACACAAACCTCCTTCGACAAGCCCTCAATAATGTCTGCAACTTTCTGGAAGAAGACCAGCAGGTGCGCGTGGTGGAAGCGCACCTCTCCCCTCTCGAGTTGGGTCTGATCAGGCTCAGAACTGCGGTGCAGTGGGAAAGGCTAGTCCAGAATTCCCCCTTTCATCTGGGACAAGACCATGTCATCCGGGTTGTCCGTCATGATGAAGGTATCAATCTCTGTCCTATAGCTAAACCCGCCTCTGCTGGATCATGCTTCTCGCCTTCCTGCTGGACTACCAGAACGACACCTTCTTGCAAGCGGCGGTGGCACCTTTTGGAAGACTGCTTGATTGGTACAGTTCCAATGAACATGTTCTTTACAGATCTGGAAAGCTTATAAAATTATATACAACTTATACAACTTCTACAGATTCGGCCTCTAAATAGGATTAATCTGCAGTTGAACAGATACTGTCCAAAATCGAGGAATGAAAAATAGTCAGAAAGTAACATTCATAACTCACTAACCACAAATCCGATTGAGGTGTTGTTTACGGACATGGAAAGATCTTTAAATTCACAACAACTTTTAGAAAGGTTTATTATTTTTTGGAGCCACTAAGATGCCCAAAACAGCCGATTTCTGAGACTACACAGATTGACGAGTTTCAGATCAAGGATGAAGCTGTATTTTGGGAGTCTCTCCTCTAATCCCATCCCCTAACCACGAATCTAACCCACAAAATATCATCCAATCAGAGGGGTTAGGGTATCTCACCTTGCCTTGAGTTGGAGGAGCAAGAACCCTAGGTTCCCCACCTCCTCTTCTCCCCCATCCTCTTCTTCCTTCTTCTCCTCCCTTCCTCTTCTTCCTTTCCTCTCTCCTTTCTCTACTTTGGGAGCAAGAGCGCGTGCCGCAAGGAGGGAAAAGGTGGCTAGGGTTAGAAGAAGTTATGGTTGGCTGCCCTTTTATACTAGAGTTCTCTACACACACATCCAACGGTCCACAATTACTCGGGTCACCGAAGGGGCAATACTTAGCCGAATTGGGCGAGTGAGTAGTCAAACAGACTCGTCTCAATGAGCTCTACGCAACCACGGTCTCCGAGCGTCCATCTGAGCAATGGATTTAAAAGTCAACTTTTACCCCTCTCGGAAGTAATTAGTCAACTCTCTTTTTTTTCTATTATTTTTCATTACCGGTATTACAAAGTTGCTCCCCGCGACTGGACCTACGTCACCAGAGCAAGAAGGAGCTATCGGACGACCACCGCCGCCATTAGACGAAGGACCGCATGTCGGAGAAGAAGGAATCATCGTCGTTGTGCCTGCACATCCCCCAACACGAACCCCATCGCCGCTCGGTTGTGTCGCTTCCCGGCCGCCGCACGGTGAGCACCATCCTCTCCTCCTTTCTCTCTCTTTCGGCCACCACCACCACTCTCGTCGCCAGCTTTCTTGCATCGCCGCATCGTCGCTTGCGCTCGGCCTCACCTGGCCAGGCGGAACAAGGAGGCATAGGAGGAAGGGGATAAATCACCTCCCCTCCGACTAACATGTGGGCCCACTTCTTAATAAAGATAGTTAATCCCTAGTGAATATAATTAAACTAATTATATTCTCTAATCCTTAGACGACATGTGAGACCCATTCACTAAGAAAACCCTTTTAAAACCCTGATTAAATTCTGTGCCATCGACATGTGAGCCCCGGCCAAGTCTACCTTGACCCGATCCCACCTGTCAGTGACTATATGCTTTTCTTTAAGAAAATAAATGTTTTATTAATTAAAATTCTGCAGGACCCACCTGTCAGTGAGCCAAAATCTCCCAGCCACTAAAGGACAAAATAGTGCACAATAGCTTTTCAACTTTGTTTGAATTAATTCAAATTTGAATCTTTGGAATCAAGTGAAACTTCCACCTAAATTTATTTAAATCAAGATCTATCTAATGGCACTGGTTTGGTATTTTCCCATTTCTTTTTTATTCTCTTTTAAGTTAGTCATGAGACCATATTTTGATTTAGCTGATTCGTCGTTTAGGTTACATTTGCGAGGATGAACCTTTTGACGTAGAGGAGGAAGTTGTTATAACTAAGCAAGGTAAGTCACCATGCCCTTGTCCTTTGAACATGTTGATCCTATTACGAAATATTTTGTTTGCAACTAAAATTGCATGCTATGCTAAAGTGTGTTACTATATTGTTGCGTATGCTTGTACTTTGATATTGTTGCCCTGTATCCTGAAGTCATACACTACTCTACGTCCCTAGTTAATTATTGACAAACGCACACTTAATAGATGATTCATACCTTATATTGTGATGATTGGAATACGAGTAATCACTCCGGGTAGGGAGTGGTTACATTTATGCAAGTGGAGACATGAAATGTCCCTTGTGAGACATTTGTGAAATGTTTGGGAAAAACCAAGGTTAATGAACAAAACTATTTTCAACTGGGTGAGTGGGTGGTTCTTGATAAAGGCTAGTGTCGACCCTGGCCAAGTAAGGACCAAAGAAAACAGGCAAGAAACGAACGGAGTTACGACCACTTTTCTCATATGGGCATAGGCCTAGTGGACTAGGTGATTCTAGTAGGGTGACACCCCAGTCATGGCCGGTTCTAAACATCGTGCATTGTGTTGAGAATGGAGAAAGAGGATAATGCATAAAATTAACGACATATCAAGTAAAATAAACCCTTGCTTGCTTTCCTTTCCTTTGGTACTATCATGCCCAGAAATTTCAACCCGGAATTTCTGAAGCTGAATGTGTATTAAATTTCCTATCTAGGACCATCCAGGGTACACAAACGATAAATGGTATATACAGAATTCATGTCTTATAAAAATATAAAAATCCTTACAGAAATACAGTAGAAAAAGGAAAAATAAACTAGCTAAACCACTAGACTTGAAGCTCGCGCTGTGGCAACTCCACTCCACAGGCATCCTTGATGGCAGCGACAAGTCTACTCATCAGCGAACTCATCTACAGCTTCATCCTCCAACTCTGAGGTTGGGGAAAAGGAAGCAAGACTGAGTACATTCCACGGTACTCAGCAAGTCACACCAAAGAGAGGTATGATGCAGGATACTTCAAGGGAAGGCTAAGGTTAGTTTTGCACAAGGCGAGCATTTCACAAAGATTAAGTTGAAAGCAGTAAAATAATAATTAACTTTGATTAAGCAATATTAATCATCTCTGCCCAACATTACACCATGTTGAGACAGGCCCAATCCATCCAACTATTCCAACCAGTTCCATTAATTCTAAATTATCCTTAAGTGAGACTACTCACGGTGAATCTGGTTGACCGCCCATAACCATGGGCACGGCTATCCTAATAGTTTTACTCTGATCAGAGGTGTACGTCTGTACCCACAAGACACAGCCCCACAACATGGTCCCATGTGTCGACATGCCACCACGACATATCGAAAAGGGATCTATGACAGGACCATTCACATAACCCTCCCTGACCAAGCAACACCACACTTCAAGTTTCACCCCTACCCCTAAATCCAGGGTAGACAGCCCCCTCTTGTGCCTAGGTGAATTCGGAAGCTGCATAGACCTTTTCCGGTCTATCCAAACTCCATCATGCTCACCCTTGCCTGGGTGCATCGGACAGGAGCGAGCTACTCTACAAGCCCAGTCGTTGCCCACGCTGGCTTGTGGTATGCACGATTAGTTCTTCCAGAGTTTCTTGTGAACCGGTCCTTAATTTGCCATGGGTGCATCTATCAACACCGTGCACCCACAGCCCACCATTTGGTCATATTTTATTTAACCTTTATTCCAAGGTAATACTGGTCCAAGACCATCATTTCATGGGACTATAAGCTAATAGTATAGTTCTCCCAAAAATGAGCTAGTTGAATTAAGTGGGCTAAGCATGTCCTAGTCCAAACATCTAGTCATTTTAGTTTCCAGTTAATCAATGAATTAGGGTAAACGACCTAGATTTGAGTATTATAGGTCCCATACCGTTGATATTATAAAATAATGTAATTTAATAGATAAAATGAGATAACTTTGTAAAGTAGGAACAATATGATAAAAAGGTAACATGACTTGCCTTGGTCTAGCTAAACTTCTGCGACTACCTCAAAATGACTTGCCTTGGTCGGCGGTTCAAACAAACAAAGCACAAGAAAAATAGGCTATAAGACTACTGAAACAGGCAACTAAACTGTTTTTAATGGATTTGAGACATTTTTATGAGTCCACAGCAACTTGAGACTCAAACGGAGTTCGGATGAGTTTTATATGATTTTTAGAAGTTTTAGTGATTTACTAATAAAGAAAAATGGGAATTACAATTTATTGCGCAAGCGCCAGCTAGGGCTGACGTCAGTCGACGACGGGGTGGTCGGCGCCGACAGGTGGGGCCCGCGGTCAGCGGCGCACGGGAGACAGGCGCACGGTGGACTCGGTTCACGGGCCCTGGGCAGGAGGTGCACCACGTGGCTCTTGCGTGGTGCCTACGTGGCAGCCACGTGAGCGGTCATGTGGGTGGCGGTGCCACGGCGGCACGGGCCCAAACAAACGGCTCAGATCCATCCATCGGATGGATCCAACGGCCAGGGAGAGGGATGGCGCACGCGCGACCGGCAACGAGCGAGGCATGGCGGTCGGCAACGGCGCGGGCGGCGTACGGGCCCTAACGGCGCCAACGGGCGGCGAAGACGGCGTGCGCGCACGACTCAGCATGACCAAGAGGCTAAGCGCGCTCGGGACGCACAATCGAAAAAAAAGAAAAGAGAGGCGAGAAGGGATGGGGTAGCTCACTGGAGAAAACGACCAGACTTGGGAGGGAAGATGTCGGCAAGGCGATTCGGCGGCTATGTTTTGGGGAAAAGTGGCGACCGGACTATGGGAAGCGGCGAACACAGCGTGCGGTGGTTGTGGCGAATTGGCCGGCTGGAGTGTGTGAATCGGCGGCAGTGAGAGGTTTAGCGGCGCTAGAACGCGACGAGCTCGGAATCTTACGATTGACTGAGGGGGCGGCTCAGCGAGAGGCTGTGGAGTATTTATAGGTGGTCATGGGAAGCGGACATGGCCAGGAAACGCGCGGAATGGCGATGGCCGGAGAAATCGGGCTCGACCATTGGGACCTTTTGTGCACGCGGCGACGTGTGGGGGGAGGGGGAAGTGGGGCGCGCGATGTGGTCGAGTACGCGGAGTGGGGCGAGGCGGCCGGAGACGTGCGGGCAGCGAGAGATGTGACAACGTGGGGCGGTGACGAGAAAGGCGGCGTGAGGTTGGGGATGACAGGTGAGGCCCACCTGCCAGTCCCCGACTTGGCGGAGGAGGGACCCGAGACTTCGGTGCTTGCGCGGCTCGGCTAGGCCACGGCTAAGGCCGACCTAACTGGAAAGGGGAGCTGCACGCGGGGAGAGAGAGAATAGTGCGCCGGCGGCCCATGGGCTGGAAAAAGAAGGAGAAAAAGGAAGAAAACGAAATAAAAAAGGAAAATGGCCTTTTTCCTTACGAAATTAATTTTGATTAGCCTAATTCAAATTTTCAAATTGTTTTTCTTGCACTGAAAATTTCGATAAAAATCCTGTTAATGTATTTTGACATGGGAAATTTAAGAAAAATCCCGCCAAGCCTTTTTCAATTATTAAATGATTTTCAATAATTATTTCTTGCACTTGCTTTAATTTTCTAGTGATTTCTTTTGTGCAATTTCACAGGTGAATTTTAAAATAGGGGAAAAACAGGGCGTGACAGATACCCCGGGTCCATGACTCCCTTCAAGCCTGGCGTGGCAGGATGAAGGGCCAGGAGGTGCATGGGGGTTCATAGTCTTTGGATCGGGTGCCACAATGCTACGAAAAGCTGGGCCGTGATTCGTCTCATGTGTTGGAACGAGGCTCATGTGTTGGGCATGTCACGGATTGCGGGTAAAGTATACATCCACTACGGTGTGAATAAAATAAATCTATTTGAATAGTTATGCTCACGGTTAATTAAGCACCAAGACTTGTACTACTCTTGACTAGACTCTTAAATATCAAATTGATTAGGATGGAATGGAGACTTGGGTAAACTCTCTCAAAAGGCGGAAGAGCAAGGTATGAGATATAAGAATAGGACCACGAAGGTAAACCAAACCAAGTGGAGCTTGGCGAGGTGGACATAGCCTTCGTGGAATGGTTAAACTACCTGAACAATAGCGAACTCTTTTGGTAAAATGGCTAAGTCATAGGCTTGTGAAATGATTTGTGAAAAATTGCTTTACGCAAATAACCCTACAACTATCCTTGAAAGCAATGAGCATTAATCATGTTGTAGTGGTGGCTTGCGAGTACTTTATGTACTCACCGTTGCTATTTCCCCCCTTTTAGACCTAGATACCATAAGTGACCCGTGTGAACAGATTTCGAAGAAGGAAAAGCCAGTGAAGGCACGATAGGACCTAAGTTCCCATTCGATACCTATGGACAAACGTAGGTCACCGCAACTTAGCTTCTGCAATCTTATCTATCTATTGGGGTCTATTGGGCAATCTTTTGTATCCCCAATATTGCAAAACTTGTGACGCTAAAGGCAATGTATCAGCACTGTTGTGGGTATACCAAGCTACTGATCCAGAAACTTGGTACGGAATATACATGAGGTTTTCAGTCTCAAAAACTAGGGGCTGACACCACGCGGTGCCGCTCCCCATCCCATTAACCGCCCCCTTACCCTTCTAGATCGGCTACCTGCTCCTTCCCCGTCACATGGGCCTCCTCACCAACTGGCTATCTCCTCCCTTCTCACCTTCATGGACAGCCCTCGACGAGGCAATTCTGCACTGGAAGTGGCAAAAAAGGATCTCCTCATCGTGCTCCCACACCGTTCGTATCCCCAAAAATCATCGGTCACTGCCGTGTACCTGTGGCGCCATGCATGAGAGAAACTCAAGATAGACCGAAAGGAAGAAGGGAGAGAAGGATGATGACATGTGGGCTCACATGAGGTGAATGCCATAGTTACGCGGCATTGCAAATAAACCCATCCCCATTTCCCTGAGGCATCCTTCCTCCACAAGCGGTGAAAGAATAATGTAAATTTTTGTTTGCGTGGAGAAGAGCAGTAACTTTCAGGCGTTATTGGGCTAAAGGGGAGTATGGGCCAAATTGTGTAATGTCCCCGAAGGCCTGGAGGCTGCTCTCTTTCTTTTTTCCCAATCCTCTTCCAATTGGGGAAAGTTTCATGTTGTTAAACCTAGCTACTCTATGCCTTGACAGGGATTTTTGGAGCGGTCGGTAGCCCTGCCATCAGGCTGGGGCCGACAGAGTTTCTTCTGTCAATGGACTAAAGATTTTCCCAACCCATATAACATTTTCTTTGACTGACTGGCCTGGTAGGTAAAAGGGCTCAATGCCTCATAAAGACTTGAAAATTTAAAAAATAAAATTGCAAAAACTTAAAAGAAAAGTAGCGCTTAGTAAGTCATTGGATTTCTTTTATTTTAACATACTGTTGATTTTGTAGATCGACAATAATAAAATAGGGTAGCGCATGAGATCTAAAATAAATAAGTAAAGGAGACAAAGGTTTAGATAGGTTCAGGCCATCTCGACGAGAGGTAATACCCTACTCATGTTTGGGATTAAATCTATCCTAGGTTCTCTATCGTAGGCTCGGTTAGGAATAGAGTAAGAGTCGAACTCTATCCTACGTTCTCTCATAAATAGAGAGGCACATCAATTGTAACCACAAGACGACAATAGCATAGGTGTGGGTATGACTGGTTGGCGGCCTAGCCGGTGGAGGGTCATGGATATTAGGATACACTGTAATATGGTAGATCAGGGAGGAGCATCCGTAATCAGTGTCCCGGGGATATAGGTTTTGGTTGAACCTCTTTAACAAATATTGTGCCTCGGTGTTGTTATCGTGTTTGGATTTCCTATGGCGTTTCTTCCGTGTTTGGTTCTCGATGTTTTGTCAGGGCCAGTTTTATAACAAGTGGTATCAGATCCGTGGGGAGATCCATGGATAGAGGTACGAGGGAGGTGCCCCACATCGTGCCAGGTTGCACACAGTGTCCCGGATAGGACAGGTGCAAGGTGGAGCACGGCGACGATCAACGGAATTTGATCGGTGGATTCGTACACTTCAGGCGGTGGCCTGAACCATTCGATGGGCTGTTTTCAACATGGAGACGACCAGACGTGGTGCACAGGTTGATGGTGGTGGGAACGATTGGCAATCCAATCGGTGGTGTCGGACACTTTGGACAAGTGGCTTGAATTTTTTGGTGAGCTACTTTCAACGGGGAGATGGTGAGACGTGACACTCAAAGTTGATTTAAGCTAGAGGCGATTGGCATTTCGATTGGAGGAGTCGAACACTCCAGACGGGTGGTCCAGGCCTTTCGATGAGTTGCGATCGACCGGGAGGTGGCTTGACGTGACACTCGGGTCGATTGACGGCTGGCGAAGATGGCACGGTTGGTGGTGACTTCGGCATGCTACATGGGAATGGTCTCACAGCAGGGTGTGCAATTATTTGTTTTTTATCATTAAAAAACTGGGGGGGAGGTCCTCACAGCTACGAGCAAATTTTATAGAAAAGAAAACAGAGAAAGAGTTTTAGAGTACAACCTTTGGATAACCGGGCCAAGATGCCCAGAAACAACCGCTGGCCAGAGCGAGTAAGCGGCTAAGCGGCAAAGCAACTGAGCAAGAGACCAGCTAAGTGGCTACCCAAACTCAGGAACTAAACAGCTAGGCAGCTTGGCCTCAAGGTCGCTAAACCTGCTAGGCCGCTAGAGGGAGCAACTTAACTGAAGGCATCAAGCTAAGCACAAATGGAGGTCTTATCCTGCATTCGAAGTCTGATCACTTGAAGAGAACATTGGTGTTTGAAATTCATCTTCCATAGTTGAATGCTTGGGGATGTTCTTTGAAAGACCTTGTCATTCCTGATCTTCCAAATTTTCCAGGCTGCCATGAGAATTGTTTCTGCAGCGCATGGCAACGATGATGAGGAGATTGTCTGAACCAATCTGTCCTTGATGCAAACAGAGGTGTCCCATTGCAGATGTATGCTGGAGCAGCATTGGGTTGCAAACAGGCACGAGAAGAAGAGGTGGTCAACAGTTTCTTCCTCTCTCGTATCACACATAATACAGAGGTAATCGTCTTGTATGCTGATATGTCTTCTTTGCAGCATTGTCTTCGTGTTTAACTTGTCTAGCAAGAGGAGCCATGCGAAGAATTTAATTCTTGGTAGACATTTTGATTTCTAGATAATCTGATCACTCTGATGGCTGTCAAAGGAATTAAAGATATGGTTGTAGAATCCTTTTGAAGTGTAAGTCTTTCCCCAAATCATCGTCCAACTGTCTAGGGAGTTCACATCATAGGGGAGGTCTTGTAGAAGGGGTTGAAGTAGATGAGTTCATGGTAAGCTTGTTCAAATAACGGCAGGTGAAGGATTGAGTCAAGATCTTTAGCTTGCATGATTTTAGCCACCGACACATTTCTTTTCTTCACGAAAGATGCAAGGCATGGGAAATTCTGCGTGGTTGTAAAATTTTGCGAGTTGTTTGATTGTCAGTGCGTTGTTTTGCAGTCGAAGGTTGAGAACCCCTAGGCCACCCTTGTCCTTTGGTCTCGTGACTAGGTTCCAAGCTACAAGATTACCCCCTTTTTTGTCCATGTTGTTTCCCCTCCAGAGGCATTGTTTTCTTGTTCTATCAATGGCTTCAATGATACCTTTCGAGATTTTGAGGGTGCATATAGCATATGTTGTTATTGGGGTAATTGCTGAATTGATCATCTCCAACCGTCCTGAGTAGGTGAGCCAAGATGCACATGAGGATAGCTTCCTTTCCACTCTATCTAGCATAGGTACCATATCTTCAATTTTTGGCTTAGTTGTTCCCAGGGGTAAACCCAAGTAAGTAAAAGGCAAAGAGCCTGCCTCACAGCCAAAAGTGCTAGCAAGATGGTTCAGCTTCTCAATGCTTAGGTTGATGGGGTACAGACTTGATTTTTTGTAGTTAACTTTGAGACCAGTCGCTGATTGAATGGCATACAGCAGATTTTTGAGAAAGAAGAGTTGCCTGGCATCTGCTTGCAGGATGATGATAGTGTCATCGGCGTATTGGACTACTGGGAAGTCCTCCGATGGCTGTGTGATCGGCAAATGGAGGAGACCTTCCTGTCTGGCTTTGTTGATTAAAACCTGGATGAGATCAGCTGCCAGAACAAAGAGAAGGGGAGAAAGCGGATCCCCTTGTCTGACACCTCTCTTGCAGCGAAAAGTTTTGCCGGGGACTCCATTGAGAAGGACCGATGAAGTCCCAGATGTGAGAATCTCTTGAACCCATTGCAGCCATCTATTTGGGAATCCAAGACTTTGCATCATAGAGAGAATAGCTGAATGTTCAATGGTGTCAAACGCCTTCTCAAAGTCCAGTTTGAGGATGATTATTTCTTTTTTGGAACGATGACATTGATGAATGTATTTAAAAGCCCATGCTAGGCAGTCCTGGATTGTCCTTGAGCGAATAAAGCCATACTGATTCTGATGAATTACTGATTGTATTACTCCTTGTAGCCTGTCGGATAAGACCTTGGTTATGATTTTCAGGGAAGAGTTGAGCAGGGATATCGGCCGAAAATCATTCACCATCTCAGGGTTATCTTTCTTTGGGATCAGGGTGATGTAGGAGTTATTAATTGGTTGCAAACTCGTCTGGCCTTGCTGGAAAGAGTCACAGAGTGTGTAAAAGTCTTGTTTGATGAATGGCCTGTAGGTTTTGAAGAATCTCCCATTAAACCTGTCCGGTCCTGGGGCTTTGTCTATTGCCATCCTTTTCACTACTAGGTCCAATTCTTCATGCGAAATTGGTTGGGCCAATGTAGCTAACAATTCTTTTGGTTGGATGAGACTTTGGAGATCGAAGATAATTTCCGGCATGGATGAGGATCCCATTCTATTTTTGAAGGAGGACCAGAGGATTGCAGCCTTTCCAGAGTGATCCTGAACCCAGTCACCCTGCTCATTTTTAATCTGCGAGATTGTATTCTTTCTGTAGGCTATGGAGGTCATACTGTGAAAGAACTTTGTGCATTCATCGCCAAGTTTTACTCTATTTACAGTGTATCTATTTCTCCAGTAGATATTCCTCATATGGAGCCAATGCTGCAGCTTTTTTTTAACTAAAGCCCTCAAATTGCTTTCCGTGTTGAACAGACATCTTCTTTCTTCAAGCAAATCGAGAAAGGCAATTACAGTGTTGCAGTTTGCAATGAGCATTTTTAGATTGGAAAAGTTTTTGCTCCAAGATTTAAGACCTGCTCTTAGGGTTTTGAACTTCCTTGCAATGTTCTTTGTTGCATCCTCAGGGATGGCCGAGTATGCCCAACAATCTGAAACTATGTCCTTAAAATCCGACTGTTCTGCCCAGAAATTCTCAAAGCGGAATATGCTTGCCTTGGGGATTTTTGTACCAATCACTACTTTGCAGGGGACATGGTCTGAGAATGTTCTTGCTAGCGGGATAACTTTGGTGTTAGGGAAATTGACCGTCCAGTTAATAGAGGAGAAAAACCAGTCTAGTTGTCCATTTGCATATTACTCCACGTGAAAGCTCGTCCCTTAATTGGAATTTCAATTAAACCTAGATGACCAATGGCCTCATTAAAGGTGAAAGTGTCCGAAATGTTTCCTCCCGATTTGTTTCTGTTAGCCAGAGACCGATAGAAATTAAAATCCCCCAAAAAAAGCCAGTCATCCATGTCTTAAATTTCATGGTTCCTGAACCAATTTATGAAATTAGTTCAGAGTGGCTCGTCACAAGGGCCATAGACCACAATTAAATTCCAAGTTGAGGCAGTTTGAAGGGAGGTTAGGGCAATTGAGATACCGAAACTCTGCTTATCAAAAACCAGGCCCAAAAACAAGTTTCCCTTCCACAGTATCAGAATTCCACCCGAGGCCTCCACCGAGGGGATGAAGTCAAAACAATTACAACTCTTTGGAGCAAGTTTTCTGATGTACCCACTATCTAAAATTTCCCTTTTAGTTTCCTGAATGCAGACCACTGAACAAGCACTTTCCTCAATTTTGTTCCTAATTGCCTCCGATTTCTCAGGGGCATTGATCCCTCTGATGTTCCAGCAAAGGATAATCCAATCATTAGTAATCATAGGGAACTAGATAAAACATAGAGGATAAACCTGAGAAGCATAGCCAATCAAATAACCCCAGCCAAACCAATAACCCCATCGGGCAGTCCCCATGGAAGTGGCACCCCCATAAAGATCAAGCAGATTTAACAGACTATGCAAAACAACAGAGTTCAGCAGATAAAAAGTAGCAGGCCTCTGGGTAGTGGAATATAGAGATCCAGCAGAGCACGAGGGCAATCAGTCATAGTACATGAATTGTCCATATCGCAAAAGTCATCAGCACAACAAAGAAACAGGAAGACAGACGGGGAAAGAGGACTGCTGGCGGAAATAGTAAGGGCCCACTGCCAGTGAGTTCTACAGCTCTTGGTTTTCATCATTGTTAACCTTGGGGTTCTGCATCAGGATATCATCGGCGAGATCACTAGGATCTGCTCCGCAGTCAATTCCCCACCCTTGAAGAACCGAGAGCTGGACTGGCCCTTCCTTTCCGTGTTCTCGTCAATTTGGATCATAGCTATTTTGCGCTTCTTGGAGGGATTGGCATCAAGTTTGACTGTTGGAAAGAAAAAACCATTGGAATTAATATTTCTTCTTGAACTTCGTCTCACACCGTTATGCAGCAAAGGCGTTTGATTATTAGAGATTGACACTTTTGTAGGAAGAGCTCGAGATTTTGTACCCGGTGGGACTTTGTTCTTTTGGACAGAGTCGGAGATGGTGCAGGCCGAGACATCTGTTGCTTGTGCCTGGGCTGTCCCCATGTGCACAGCGACCACCTCCTTGGACATGCATCCCTTTCTGATCACCTTGTCCACCATGGGCAACAACCAAAGGGCTATGGCATCCTTCACCGGGTACCAAGGAACAATTTCCATCCCATGAGGAGGCCTGGGTTGTTGAACCGGTGCAAGCGGCTTCCAATTTAAGGAGCTGACATCCAGACGCACCGGGTGACTTGAAGCTTCTCCAGACTCAAAGAAGGTGTTGGGAATATCTCTCCTGCCATAAAAGGCCAGATCGACGCACCGCATTCTGGCTGCCTCAAAGCGAGCCTTCTCTTCAATGACGGCTAGGTAGGTAGCCTCATTGGATGAGGAGCTATCCTGATCTCCCTCGCCATTCAGAGCCTTGATGAGGTCTTCAATAGGGATGTCAGGGCGCTGAGCGCGAAGATAGCGCATGGAGGAAGAGGAGTGATCGAGGTCACGGTAGTGCTGGGGGACGTGCGGGTGCTCGGGGATTTGGGGATCCCATGCAGGCCAATCATTGTTGTCCTCGTTCCCCCCTTCTACCTCCATGCCTTGCTCGACTTGCTACTCATTAACTCCAAGTTGGGGGGGTTGCTCAAACTGATGTTGCTGCCACTGTGGCCGATCTGGTTGGTTTGCCGCCTGGTGGGGGTCGCCTCCAATCATGTCCGCTGATCTCCCCTTGCTCGCTCATTCGCCAATCTCGGGGCCGGCGGCAAGAGGTCTCTGCCAAGTGGCGGGTTTGGGGGAGATGCGGCGACCATCTTGCGGCACTGAGTCTTCATCTGCTGGGAACTGATCTAGAAACTGCCCATTGAGGATGAAGACTGGGACTGTCCATGATCTGCCTGTACCATCAAAGAGGGAGCCCGCCGAGATCACAATACTTCTCGGGACCCTCTTAGGGCTCAAGATCAGCATTCTTGCCAGGATCCGGGAGCGGTTAGCATCCCTGTACCAATCAAGCAGTCTTCCAAAAGGTGCCACCGCCGCTTGCAAGAAGGTGTCGTTCTGGTAGTCCAGCAGGAAGGCGAGAAGCATGATCCAGCAGAGGCGGGTGTAGCTATAGGACCGGAGATTTCGACTATTTTTCATTCCTCGATTTTGGACATGTCTCTTCAGCTGCAAATTAATCCTATTTAGAGGCCGAATCTGTAGAAGTTGTATAAGTTGTATATAATTTTATAAGCTTTCCAGATCTGTAAAGAACATGTTCATTGGAATCTTGTAGCAAAAGTTATGACTATTTTTGTGTGAGTGCTTTGCAGCTTTCGGACGGACTTACGGACTGAACTTAAACTGAATGTTTGATAACCTAAATGATTTTTTTAGGACAATTACTACTAAAGAATGGTAGCTTATACAGTTATGTTACTCACAACAAAATTTGAGAATTTATATCCATCAGAATTAGGATATATGAAAAATATAAGATCTACTACTCTAGTTGAATGTTTCAGGATGTGTGCTTTTGTCTTTGTTTGCCTATTTGGGGTGTTGGACGTTGGTGCGAGTTGGCTATTGATTGTATATGTTTTTCTTTGTTGTATGCTGAGAATATGAGATATTTAACAGGTGGTGTTGCTCCAGATCGTGCCTAGAGCGCTCATCTCTATCAAGTTGCATGCAAGTGAATGTAGCGGTGGTTTGCTACCGTTTTGGCTTGTTATCTTTATCACCTACACTTTGATGCAAAGAACCATTGTTTATTTTCTACAACTGAATCTTGCTACTTAATTTATTCATCTGTGGAATTGGAGAATCATTTTCTTTATATGAAGCTATTATTATTTTCATCAAGATATATGTGGTTAATCCACATTGTTGAAGGAAGTTATAGTTGTATGTTTATATTGTGAGAATATTGAATCATTTCATGAATGCATCTTGCATCATTCATATGCATTTGAAGTTATGTCATCAACCTATGGTCATGACCGTACCGGTACAGCATCGATGTATGCAGCTCCATATCTTGTTG
This sequence comes from Oryza australiensis, assembly GCA_019925245.2. Classification (NCBI taxonomy): domain Eukaryota; kingdom Viridiplantae; phylum Streptophyta; class Magnoliopsida; order Poales; family Poaceae; genus Oryza; species Oryza australiensis. The sequence continues at coordinate 1,168,107 of JAIFGZ020000792.1, forward strand.
GGTATGCAGGCAGGAGACATGGCATTGCCTTCATATGCATACTCATTGCATATTCTGAAGATGAATAATATTTTCATGCTTATGTGGATGTGAGGCAGTATCATGTTTACCTTATCTATGTGGAGTTGCGCTTTTAAAATTCTAGAAGTTATATTTTTCTTCTAATATCCTGAATGATTATGTTAAATCGTTGCTTAAGGAAGTTGTGATTTAAATAGCTTGTCAAAACAAGTTCTCTTGCTGAGATGTTCAAATCTCACCCTTGTTTTTCCCATCCCGGTACCGAAGGTAGATCTTTTGGGAGGGGTGTAGCTGCACAGATACACACACCATCATTCTCTAATTATCTCTTTTGCTAATCGTAAAAACCATGTTATGCCTTTAAGGCTTGTTGTTGAGTCTTGGTGGTGGATGTCTAGAAAGGATGATGGAAACTAGAACTTTACCTTTCATGCATGTTAGGATGCTCTTTATGATTTTGGATTGCGTTATATGATATCAAGTATTATTTTGCTTTCGCGTTTTTGAAATTACAGAGAAGGTGCTGCTGAAATTTTATTCTACTCGTTAGCACAATAGCTGGTCGCATAGTGGATTTTAGTGATATCCCGGGGTTTTGTGGCTTGGGGTGTCACAGGCTTTGCTCCGGCGACCGAGCGGGAGGGGATCGAACGAGGGCAGAGGTGAGTGGAGGGGCAAGGTGAAGAGGGGGAGGGCTGCGGCAATTTCGTCCCGGTGGAAGGGCGGAGATGGGTGGCGGCTTCGCATCTCGGTCCATCCTATTTATAGGCATGGACGGGCTTGGCCGTTGCCCTCTCCTCACCGCACAAGGATGGCGAGGACGACATGGTGTCACCCGGCGGTTGCTGGGCACAGTGGCGGCGAGGACAGGGTGATGCGAGCGAGATTCGGGAAGGGGTGAGCTTTGGCAGTCCATAGTTGTCGCCAGCGTACGGGCATGGTATGAAGGGGGAGGCGGCGGCGCTTGACCCGGCGATCCAAAGGGAAAACAGCGTGGGGTGCACGGTGTGGTGGTAGCGGGGTAGGTGGCTGGCGTGAGCGGTGTACGGCGAGCTGCCTAGGGTCGTTGTGGTACGCATGAGCACTGGCGGGGAAAGCAGAAGGTGCAGCGATACAAGGACGACGATGACATTAGCGATGAGGGAAGGGAAAGGGGGCATGCCGGGCGCGGTGGGCGCGGGTCGATGATGTATGGGGCGACCGATGTGTTGGGTAAGAGAAAGGGGGAGATGATGTGGGCTTTGGTCCTCCGGGTAGAGAGCGGTGGCGAAACAACGACGACCACGTGACGTTGGCACGGGCAGGCGGCTGCTGTGCAACGCGTGGCAGGCAGGTGGGTCCAGCTAGAGCGGATCTGGCGGATGCACGCGCAGGCAGGTGGAGGCGAGTGGTCGCGAGGAAAGGAGAGGGAGGAAAAATGGACTTCAGCGCGAGTGGGCCGAAGCCGGCCTGCTCGACTAAGCTGAGAGAAAGAGTGAGAGCTGAGGGGATAGAGAGATGGGCTGGGTTGGGAAGGAGAAAAAGAGAGGGAAAGGAATGGATTGAGCCCAAGGAGAGGTTCTAGACTTTGCAAAAGAATTTTTCTTTTTCCAGGGACTTTAACTTTTCCTATTTGATTTGTAGTTTAAATATTGTCGCCATGATTTGTAAATTCAATAAGTTTTAATTGGCACTAGTGAAAATAAAAAGATATAAGTCCCAAGAATATCCAACATGATGCACATTTTTGGAAAAATTTTGTTGGTTTCAATCTTAGTTTTCGATTTTTATTTCCAGATTTTTCGGGTGTTACACGTGGTGAGCTCACGGTTGTTGGCGGAGGAGGGCGATTAGGATAGCTGAAAGAGGGCATGTGGCATGAATGAGGGCAAGCAACACATCAGAGGTGACAGGAGCAGAGCACCAGAGGAAGAGCGATCCATACGTGATGGGCGGCGTTGTGTGCGGGGCAAGTCTAGGATGCGAGTCGGCGACGGCGTGGGATCAGCAAGAGGGGCACGACGCCGAGCCCAAACCAAACTCACTGTGTGCTAGAGTCAATTTGGTGACACACGGATGACGTGTGCGGGAGGCGGATGACGGACGGAACCTAGATGTGATGAACGAAAAATACCTACTCACACAAAGTAGCGGAGACAAAGGGGGGACGTCCAGTGGCCTAGTGTTGTTGCAAAATACGTTGTGACACACGAAGGCCTGGGAGATTTGCTTAGCTTCAATGTAGGTCCTATCAATCGGGTTTAGGACATGCTAGTTATTTTGATCCTGCAACTAACAAGATAGATAGAAATGTCGTATAATATCAAGGATTCGGTCGGCCAATAAGCCAATGTGATGCAGCAAGATCAGCCGATGTTGATAGGGTTTTGAATAGTCGGATATGGATCCAATGTAGAATCAAACAATCAGTTAAACAATAATATAAAAATGATCGAAAGATTTTGACTAGTGAACGATTCGTCTGATACTGACATAATATGGTAGATGCACAAGTCTGATAGTTACAACGTACACTGGCTCAAAGTACGATGTACATCTGATGTAGCCGATATCTGTCAAAGCTCTTATACATCGGTTAGAAAACTGATGCTAGCATGATACATATAAATAAAAATAAATAATGATATTGGCTCTATCCAGCTTTTCGAATGGACAAAATCTGGTAGCTATCAACTTTTATTCTGTTAAAACCAACCTTGATAGATCGGACCGAACCGAGACAGTATAAAGTTGAAGTTAACAAAACTAGGTCGATAGAAAATGGATGAATCGTACTATCAATGTAGATCGACTGGATGTAATGTAAAAATAACTTATGGCCAGCAATTCAATAAAATGTAGCATAAAACCTATCGGCTTAGCATGACTTAGATTATCAGCAACAATCTAAAATATTAGTCCTAACCGAGACAATACAAGATTGTGTTTGATAAAATAAACTAGATAAACGGATAGATCTATACAAATGTGATGGATATATCTTTATTGGACTAAGAGGTCGAACCTAACTAATGCAGCATTAGACAGAACAACATATATTTTGTAAGCTGACAGCTAATCGAGTAGAATATTGGACTGAATCGAGAAAGTCATAGCCGATACAATGGTCGCGTTGACGAGACTTACCCTCTCGCTAGAGTTTGAACTTAACTGTGCAGCCTCTCATGAGAAGGAAGATCTCATCGAATTGAGGGTGGTGATGCATCGAAATTGATTGTATTGATCTGTGGAGATGTCTTACAAAGATCCCGGGTGTACATATTTATACCCTCGGCTCGGGTTGATATCGAACATGACACAGGTTTCTTAAAGATAAAAGAAAAAATACAAGTCCTATTCGGAGAGTAGATAAAACTTCTTAAAAATAAAGGAGAGTTATTAAATCTTGTCTAATTAATAGATAGAATTAAGTTGCCATGCTATGGTCTTCATGATTATTTTTTGAACTCGTGCTCTTCTGAATAAACTTACATCGGTTGATCATATTCTCACTAAAGAACCGTACCAAATTTTGGTGTTAACACCTAGTCCCCTCCAAAAAAAATTTCACACATAATCATCTAGCTAATTAGCCAATTAACATATGTAATACTATATTAGGCCCCCTCCAAGACTCTTAGGCCTTTTCCATGTGTAAATACTGGCTGCGCTACTGCTCGTTGTATACCGACATCGTGTCGGAATAGGATGACGTATCAAAATTTTGGGCAGGAACATCTTCAATTTTTATAATTTTTATAATATAACAGAGATTATTAATTTTAAAACTTATACGTATAAAGTCTCTATTTCTATGCATAAAGTTCTATTACAAAGTTTCTATGTTTATATCTATAAAATTTACATACATAAAATTTATATACCTATTTATGTATAAATATTTTCATTATATGTTTAGATGGGTCAAATGCAAAATGTGCCTAACATGCAGTAATGGGCCGATAGGCGAAGCAAATACAACGTGGCTGATTTCTGACTTTGACTTGGACTGGACCAACGCGTTCATGGGCCAAACGTGCTAGTGAATGGTCGCACATCGGGAATTTTTGGCATTTTTAATTTTTTTAAAGATTTACAAAAATAACTTCCGATTTTGGAAAATTACAAAACTAATCTCCTCCCGCCCTCGAGAGGGCGTGAATGGAAAAACGCCCTCCCGAGGGCGAATAATCCGACGTAGCAAACGGCCACGGGAGGCCGTCCGCCGCGCGGTGGCATTTTCGCAGCGGCCCCCTTCCCGCTCTTGGTAAGGCGTTTTTGTGCACGGGGACCGCTGCAAAAGGCCGGCCGCCCGGCATTTTGCAGCGGCCCCCCGCCCTTACCAAGGGCGTTTTCACTTGTGCACGGGGCCGCCGCAAAAATGCCGGCCGCCCGGCATTTTTGCGGCGGCCCCCTTCCCGCCCTTACCAAGGGCGTTTTATCGCTCTTTTGCAGGCGGCCCCATTCCCGCCCTTCTAGAGGGCGTTTTTTTTGCCTAAACCCTAATTGCCCTAATCGACATCGACCCACTCTCTCGTGTTGTTTGAGATGTAAAATGTTATCGTTGTATTTTGTGCTAATATAACAAATCCATTTGATTTGTGATATTGTTGCAAATATAACCGTCTTCGTGATTTGTCGTATTGTTTGAAATGTAAATGTTATCGTCGTAAGGATGCAAATGTAAATATTGTTGCAAGTGTAAATGTTCGAGGTATCGTACATATGTTGTTTGCATTACCTGTGAACATATTGTTTTAACCAAGTTAACTTAGTTGCAATGGTTAAGCAGTTGTTTGTCACAGTGTTACATAACCCATTAGGTACGGATGATACAATACAACTAACTCATCCCCGACGAGTCAAGGCTCGGCTACCTACGGAACCGTTCAAGGGCGATAAGCTTGTCATCAATTTTCTCTTTCCTTCTCGGCGTTGTACTCCTTTTGAGTTTCACATTCAGTTACTTTTAGGCCGTTATATTGGGGAATGACATTGTCGATCCACCTAGTGAATCCACACCTTCTTTGAATGCCCTGGTAAAGAAACACATGTAATCAGTTAGAGAGCCACTAGAGCGAAGACGTGTGCATAATTGATAAAATGAAAGACGTACAACGAAGTCGTTGTCTAAGTTGGGGCAAATGAAATATCTCCGACCATATGTTCGTGGTTCAAATGAGGTAGCCATCTTGCAACGATCCCTACAACCGCACATAGGACGCTCCGACCATTTAGGGAAACCCAGTGGGTTGTTCCTCCAAGCTAAGCTTGCGATTTCGACGCGACGTTCATACTCCATCCAAGCCTGAATGAATTGTTCGGTGAGACTCGGGTTGTGTTACCGTCGACCGATCGAAGCGGGTTTAACCGTATCGATCCAATCTTTGTATGGACACCGACGTACATCCTCCTGGTTGCACATTTTTATGGTCGGAGTTAAAAAATGGAACAAGCGAAAAGGTTAAAGAAAGAAGAATTATACTCACGACAAAATCGTCATCCGCAATCTCGGGACACACGAAGCATCTTTGTCCTCTAGTTGCTTGTCTTATGGATCTTACCACTGGCAACATAGACCACGGTGGCATTACGGACGTTCCCGCCATGTGGGTAGTGCCGCTGATCCATAGGCCAGTCCAAAGCTTCGCGCGAACTCGATGTTGGTACTCGGCCTTCCGTTGAAGGTAGTCGACCTTGTTTCGCTAAGTGGGTAGTAACGTGTTCCGTCGGTTCGTGGGTTCTCCGTATCTATCCACTCAACGAAGTTGCACACCCGACGATATGCCTGCATGAGGTGTTAACACGATGTACAATCAAGTTAGCGTTTTTCGCGTGAAGATTTTGTAGATGAAAGCAAGGCGGTTAAGCCATACCGATCAATGTTGGCGCATTGGAAAAATCGTCTCCCCCGGTTTCGCGAGGAGGGACGACGTAAGTATGCAACCATCTCCACAATGGCATAACGGACGGTCACACCATGGTGGAATAAAACCGCTCAAAGGATGGAGTCGTCGGTGGAGACGCTCAAGGAATGGATGATATGAAGATCTCATTGCAGGAGTAAATGTAGAAAAGAGAATGCAGATTTGAAGAGCTCGTATTCAGATCTAGGCAATATATAGTGCAGGGAGGTGAAGGTTCACATCTATGTATCGTTGATGTCTGTCACGGGGCAACAGTGATCGAGACGTATCGTGTAGGATTGTCACGGGGCAAAAGTTGATAGCGACGTATCGTGCGGGACTATCACGGGGCAAAAGTTGATAGCGACGTATCGTGCGGGACTATCATGGGCAAAAGCGATAGCGATGTCTCGTGCGAGGTCTAAGCTGGGCCGAAAGTTTTTTTGTCGTTAGTAAGAGTATCATGCAGCGAACGATACGGAAGGATCTCGTGACATGTGAGTGCGACGAACGGACATAGATATATACAAACATCAAACACAAAATAAATATTTACAATTTGTACAAACTGTTGCACACGCGCTCGACGAGGCCTCTTACCCCTATCCCTCCTAGGCTGTGCTCGACGTGCCCCCGAGAGTACGTCGGCTGTCGGGGGCACGCAAGACTAGCAAGGACATCCGGCGCGGGCGTCTCGTGGCGGGTCCCGGCTCGTGGTAGAGGTGCTCCACCGAGCGAGAGGAGGCGAGAACATCCCGATCTGGGTCCTCCAGTCGTCGAGTCGTCGCCCGTACGACCCCCTCGTCGCCTCCCCGGACCCGCCCGCCTGCGTCGACGAAGCCCCCGAGCGGAAAATCCCCGCCGAGTAGAATCCTCCTGTATGTAAGCAATGTCAAGCATCGGTGACTTAAGCTAACACGTGTGAACTAATCATCGGACGACGCTTGCTCACCTCCCGGCTGAGTGAAGGGACGAGGAACGGAGGATCCGCTCGCTCCAGCAAAGCTCGCAGTGCTGGGCCGAGTAGCCGAGGGATCGACGATCCACTCGCGCCTGCCGTATCCCCGCTCGGTAGCGTCGGACCTAGGCGACATTCGGTTTGTTAGATCACGTTGTAGGGTTGACACAATGAAAATGAGTGGAACTAACCTGTGGAAGCACCAGCGCCGTGTGGTGACCATCCGGGTACCGGACCGCGTGGACGAGGACCTGTAACACCCTGTGGAGGAACCGCGTCGACGGCAGAACGACAAGAGAAGATCCGCAAGATCGAACGTGCCGTCGTCTGCATCCGCTGGAAGGTCATCCTTTGTTCCACCTCGTTCAGGTGAATGCCTGCGTCCAGCCTTAGCATCACCGAGTCGATTTCGGCATTCAATGCCCGTGCGGCGTCGGCCTACAAAAATCAAAACAAGTTAGGTTTTTCGCTCCAATAAAAAAACATAATGACGTACAAAGGCTTTAATGCCGAGAAATCATGACGTACCCCAACGAAGTAGTCCTGGTCTCGGTGCCTGGGGTAGGTGTCCGTGACTGCTGCCTGGTGTTGCTGCTGCGTGGCCGGTGTGAAGGTAACTCGCGGACGCGTCCGCGGTAGGTACAACCGAAGGTAGGCGGTGTAGTTATCCTCGGAGTGGGCGTATATCTCGCCGATCACCTCCTCGGTGGCTATCAGCCAGTCCGCCACGTATTGCTGCATACGTGGTTCCCAGAGGGAGCCTCCCTGCTGTCCCCGTCGAGACAACCTGCGTACACAGCAAAGGTGGACTATAGTTCCATTTAATTTGACACAATAGTAGTACATTTGAAATAGAAATACTCACTAGTGGTCCTGGTGGGGAACGGCAACCGTACGTCTACGGGAATCACCGGCGCGATCCGGCGCCTCATCACTCGGCCGGCGGTGAGGCTCGACGGTGATGTCGTACACCATCGGGATCAACGTCATCCAGTAGGCCGAGTCGCGCGTGCACAACGTCGAGAGGCCTAGAGGCGCCCGAGCTGCGACCGCCTGCTGCGTGTACGGCTCCTAGACAACGTCGTACGGCTGGAGACGGTCCAACTCGAACACGAAGTCCGGGTAGCTCCGTCTCACCTGAGCATGGGCGTAACGACGCTGCGAAAATAAAATAATCAAGTGGTTACATGTTTTGTTCAACACAATTTAAATATTTGAAAGAAATATGACTTTGTACATGCGTTGCGTCGAAACCAGTACGAACCCATCGTAGGCCCGTCGGCCGGGTTCTCGAAAGCGGGCGCTGCGTCGTACGGAGAGGTGTCGACGACCGGTCGGTCGATCACGAACCGCTCTGTAGCCCACAGCTGTAAGAGAAGGGGACAGCCTGTGAAGATCGCTCCCGGATCTGTCTTTGTGCACGCGTCGCACAGCCCACGGTAGGTGGCTGCGAGGACCGCTGAACCCCAACTCCACTGAGGCACGAAGCCTATCTCCGTGTCCGCTATCCACCGGGCGTAGTGGATCAGGCCCCTCTCTGCAGTGTTCCCCGACATGTTGGTGAACATCACCCAGCCGAACAACCAAAGAAGGTATGCCTCCAACGAGCGTCGCACGGAGTACTCGTTGGCGTCGGGGTGGAGCTTGTCGGCCTACAAAGGAGAAAACCATGTTAACAAACATCGATGTAATGAAAAATACCGAAGTCTTCAAGTTAACTTACGTGAACCGCATAATCCAAGTCTTCGTAGGCCGGTGGTCGCGTAAGGGTAGATCGGCGAACAGTGGGAGCCCGGTAGCCTCATCACCTGAGCAAATCGTGCGGTGATGTCCTCCCTCCATCCACCAACACCATCCACAGGCCCGACAGCCTCTCCGGCTAGTGGTAGCCCTAGCAGGTACGAGACGTCCTGCAGCGTCGGAGCCATCTCCCCACAAGGAAGATGGAAGGTGTGCGTCTCAGGACGCCACCGATCCACCAAAGCAGCTATCAGGGACCGGTCCGCATCCCACCGTCCGGCCCGGTCGTGCTAGTGGGCACGCGCCTCAACAAGTCGCGAGAGCGATCGAGGCGGACTCACGTAACTCGCATATCATACACATAGTGTAATATTAGTATCAAGCATAGTATTCTTGCAATAAGTGATAAGAGTTTGATCGTACCGCTGGACGTGTCGCGGATCGACATGCAACAACTCGCGCGACGGCCGTGGACGAAAGGTGGTCAGCTGAGCACCCTGCACTGCTGACAAGTACGACCTGTGCACCCATTCCACCTGTCTGCTGAAAAGCGCTGGTGTATCGTCCGCCATACCTGCATGAATACATGAAGCACACAATAAGCAATTTATAAGAAAAATCAAAACAACATGAATACATGACATAAATGGTCCATTATATCTCAACATAAAAAAAGTGCACGTCTTAATTCAAACTAACAAACACAACATATAAGTATCACAACAACAATAAAACAGTTTACGTCTCACAATGATAAATATTACACGCACGACAGATGGCAACAACATGACAAATATTACAAATATCGGATCACCACTAGATTGAAAGGAGCAAACAAAATAATCAAGCCATTGCATCGCCAACGGACGACGTAGTCGCCGCACAAGCACGTCTAGGACGTGGTCGCCTCGTTGTTGTTCCTTCTCCAGATGGACGGCTACCATCGGAGGGCTGTCCGGAAGGTCCTGAACCTTCGACGGTTGAAGTTTCTGAATTCTTCGGACATTTTTTGTATGTATGTCCGCGCTCATCGCATTTGTGCAACGTAGGGTCCTTCCCCCGGCCTCGGACTCGTCCATGTCGTTTCTGATGCGTCTCGACTGACGACGTCCCTTTTTCATCCTTAACTTCGATGGATCTGGAATGTAGAACACTTGTGGCCGCAGTGTTGTGTACGATCCAGATATCCCAAAACCATATATCTCCTCCTTCCACGTATGAAAAATTGATTCTTTCCTGTAGTACGGTGACATATAAATATCTGGAACTATGCCGCAGTCCCCAGCTGCGGCAAGGACGTGTGAGCAAGGCAGATGTCTAAGCTTCAGCTTCATACAGCTGCAGCTACAACCACCATCCGCATGAAGCACACATTTTCGCACGCTTGAACACGGTTGATGCCGCGCCTTCTCCCGTCGACACACATGATCTCGTGCAGAAGAACTTGGGTTCCTTGGGGATTACTCGTGCTTCATAGCCTTCATAATTTTGTCTTGCATATATTTCGTCACCATGTTGCCAAATACAATCTTGTTATCGACCATTAAAGGGGATATTTTCTTAAATCTATCCCTAAAATATGCCTGAGTGCCATAAAGGATAAATTCCACGATACCCACCAATGGAAGCCCCCTAACTCCTCGCATCACCCAGTTGTACACCTCGGCCAGGTTCGTTGTCATTATACCATATCGAGCTCCGTCAGTGTCATACAACAGAGACCACTTTTCTTTCGGTTCATTCTCTATCCAGTGGGAGAAATTACGTATTGATGGTGCAGACCTCCTTCTCATTGTTGGCGGGTCATTATGCAATGGACCAAGAGGTACTGCAGGCTCGTCAACTTGTGGCAAACGAGATTGCTCGTCGGTTTGCTTCGTTGTCAGCTCATCCAACCTTCTCCACATCTCATTGAATTTTTTCTCTTGATTTTGACCACATAGCCTCTTGAATAGATCCATCAGGTGCTTGTTCTTGAATTGTTTGTAGAAATTGGCTCCCATATGACGCATGCACCACCTACTCCGAACATCATGCCACCTAGCTGGAAGTCCCCTCTCCGGCCAACCATTCTAAAGATAGTCGATTGCCCTCAGCATGCCGGCATGACGATCATGTATGAGACAAACATTGGGCCTCATACGAATGACTTGGCATCGAATTCTCTCCAAGAACCAATACCGCTTTCGGTGTTCTCACTCTCGACAAATGCAAATGCCATAGGTAACACCGGTTGTTCCCATCCGCTCCAATCGCCGTCGCATCCGACCTCTGTATTTGCCTGTCAGAAAGGTTCCATCTATGCACAACACAGGGCGACAGTGCACAAATGCGTTGATGCAAGCACCAATCGAGAAAAAGGCTCTTTGCAGCACGCTCTTGCTCGAATCAGTAGATGATGGAAATGTCTGAATGTCGTAGTAGGTATTGGGGTTTCTCTGAGCAATGGTGGCTAATAGACGAGGTAAATTGTCATACGATGCTTCAAATGTGCCATACCTCATCTCCAATATCTTTTGTTTCGCCCTCCAAGCCTTCGCATAGCTAATAGTATACTTGAATTTGTTCTCAATGTGCTTAATAATGGAGCCTGGTTCAAAATCCGTGTTTTTAACAACATGGCTGTACATCTCACCGGCAACAAACGCCGAGGTGATGTTGCGGTGGTACTTATCTACCCTCGGCAACAGACATGTGTGCTCACCAACAATGCTCACTTTCCAATAGTCACTCCATTTCCCCTTGTATGCATGAACGTGCCACGGACAATCATCCTTCATACACTTCACATCATACACATAGTTCGTAGACTTCACCACCCTAAACTCTCTATGCAAAGACACCGCCCAATGCTTCACTGCCTCTTTCATGTCTTCCTTATGAGCATACCTAGCACCCTGGATGACCTCGTTATCTTTGTATTCAAATGAAACATGCTGCCCTTCCGAGATAACAAGCTGAGAGAAATCAGCTTGTTCCCAATCGACGGGCATGACATCTTCTTTCTCGTCCGATGATTCATCGCCCTCCGCCTGCTCATTTTCAGAATCCTCCCTCTCCATTTCTTCAACAATTGCTTCGATTCTCTCCCCCTCGTCCGCCACGCCAATCGCCTCCTCTAAGCTTGCTTCATTGCTTGGACCTTCGCCATACTCTGTTTGCATTGTGTTAATGCTATCGATTTCGTGCAGTGCCACAAAAATAACAAGGGGCCAGGACCTTTCAAGTGCCATGTCCACATAACGTCTCCACGACTCAGTGTTATCAATAGGCATAAGTTCCCAATAATATCCTGCTGTTGCACGACTTACTACAACGGATAGAGACATTGTGTTCACTCTTGTATCCACTTTAAATCCACGTAGCAACCAACTATACACTGACTCAAATGTTTTCTCGCCTGGCCTATCGATGCCCTTTGATTTCATCCTAAATTTTGACAAATCTACACCTTCTGGACCGTATCTAACGTTGCCTTCACCGTGAACTATCTGAAATATGATCTTACTTGCCATAGTGCCTGACAAACAAATTGAAACTGAGTTTATTCCATACTACGAATATATTGCCTAGATGATTCTGTGCCTAACTTAATTTCTTTAACAATATGTTCTCTGGTATACATCTTAAATTTTCCCAAATCGATTTGTTCGTTCCATCTACCGCCAATAGTAACTCGTTCATTTCAATTTGCCAAAATTTATAAACTAAATTCAATTAAATCGTAGTTTATATCTAAACATATTTTGATCATCAACAAAATTATACGTACGATTTTCTATAGTGCTTACCATCTACTCACATAATTTACACTTAGATCCAAACACATTCTACCTAAGTTCATCTATCTATTCTACCTATGTTAATGTCCATTAAATTATCCTTGTTGATCTATCTATTCTACCTATGTTACTGTCGATTAAATTATCTAAATTGATCTAAATTAAACCATCTGTTTTACAAATCTATAACAAATTATTCAATAACTATTCAAATATTACAAATTTATATTTTTCCTAATATTTCATTTACATACTAACTAACAAACAAAATAACGACGGGATATTGCATTTACCTCCAATGAAGTACGCAATCCAGCAGGGCTTCGCCGCGCTCCTCCTCTTCCTCACCTCTCTCTGTTCTTTTTTCTGGATTTGGGAAGGTGTAAATGAGGTCGAAATGATTGAGAGTCGGCTTATATACTGGGCTGGGTAAAAAACGCCCTTCCAGAGGGCGGGAAGGGGCCGCCAAATTGCCAGGGCGACCGTGGCAATTTTTCAGGCGGCCCCCTGTAAGCACAGTGAAAAAACGCCCTTGGTAAGGGCGGGAAGGGGGCCGTGTGCAAAAATGCCAGGGCGGCCGGTATTTTTGCAGGCGGCCCCCCATGCACAGTGAAAAACGCCCTTGGTAAGGGCGGGAAGGGGCCTTGCAAAAATGCCGGGCGGGCGCCTTTGCGAGGCGGCCCCCGTGCACGGTGAAAAACGCCCTTACCAAGGGCGGGAAGGGGGCCGCCTGCAAAAATGCCACCGCGCGGCAGACGGCCCCCCACGGCCGTCTGCCACGTCGGATTATTCGCCCTCTGGGAGGGCGTTTTTTCTATTCACGCCCTCCCAGAGGGCGGGAGGAGATTAGTTTTGTAATTTTCCAAAATCGGAAGTTATTTTTGTAAATCTTTAAAAAAAATTAAAAATGCCAAAAATTCCATCGGGGTCCCTTGCTGGGGCAGCTAGGTTGCGCACGCTGCACAAGCTTGCGTCATGGGCAAGTGCAGTTCTTGGAGGTGCGGTTTAGTCCTTGGAGGTGCAGTTTTCCGCATGGTTTAAACTTTCAATCAGATTGCAAAATTTTTTATATAAAATTTGAAACTTTTCAACTAAGAAACACACAATTTGGAGCTCCACTTTCAAAACTTTTTACTTATGGACTGAAACATTTAACTCGAACTTCAAAACTACCAATAAAAAAATCTGAAACTTTCAAGTAAAAATCTCAAAAACTTCATACCCAAATCCCTAAACTTTCAGGTCATTTTTCCTGTTCTAAAAACTTTCAACTAAAAAATTCACAACATTTAACTTAGAATCTATGAAAAATTTCTAGCCTTGAGCTCGTCGACAAGGCAAAGGCAAAGACGATGTCTTGTTAAGGAAGAGTAGCTTTGTCCGAGGAGGAAGAAAGGAAAGACAAGGAGGAAGAGAAGCCCATGTCCTAACCTCACTGGCTTCTCATCTTGGGCCATGGTGGAGAAAACAGAGGAAGGCCCATATCCCATGCACGTTGTGTCTAATGTGGGGGGGGGGTGAGGGGGTGTGGGGAGGAAGGAAAGCCGATGTATTGAGCTCGCCGACATCTCACCGAGGTGGAGAGGAAGCCCAATAGGTGGAGTAGCACGCTGCATGCTAGGGAGATAGGAAGAAGGTGAGCCCAACCTCAGCAGGGTCTTGCCGGGGGGAGAAGGTGTAGGAGGAGCAGCGGGCTCGCCGGCACTTGCGTTGAGGATGGGAGGAGGAGGCGGAGCGGAATCGCGGGAAGAGATAAGGTGTACATGTCAAGAACTAAACAAGATAAAAAAACAAGGATGCATCATGGGCCTTACATCCCAAAGTATGCATAATGGTAGCTGCGTTAGATAGGTATCATGCCCCTGTTGTTGACCTTGCCAGCTCTCTCGGTTGAGTTGGCGGCATCACTACCACTCATCACACCTTGTTATCGAAACCCACTAACGGTTTAGTGCCGCCCCAGACATTCCTCTAAATCGATGAACTCATCTCTTCACCTTGCCTCGATTACTCTCTGACCCTAACCTTAACTCTAATCTGATATCCTAATTGGTGAGGTCCATCATTACCAAAGTTCATTAGAAGTCAAGTAACTAGGGATGTAAAAACTGTTGGAAATCTAGTCATAATTTAGCATATTTTAATCCAAAAAATATACTAAACATGATATATAAATAAAATAAAATGATGATTCAGTGATAATGCTAAACATGAACATGCTAATAACCGTAACATCACCATCTAGTAATATATTTAACATTAAAGTGAATAAAGTAACATACCCGAAGAATGCTCTGGATCTAGAGGCAGCGGTTTTGGTGTTGGTGTTGTCACTGTTCCCGTCGTTCTCTTCTCCGCTGCCATTCCTAGTGGTCGACGTGTTGCGGAGGCTTGTTGATGTAGAGGAATCAAAGTTGACTTAGAGCAGTCGCGCTCCCCAAAAACTTGATCGTCTGCCTACCCGTGTAGGTACTCAAGTTGATGGAGTTTCGGAGGCATGTTCGTTCTAAATACCCGTGCGCTTAGGTGCTCTGAACCGAGGAGAGCTAAAGCCATGCAGGAACAGAAAGTAGAGAGGTGTGCCGAGGAAGAACAAAGAATGCGAGAGAGATGAACATAAGAATTCCTTTGTCTATCCCAGAGGTGGAAGATAACGAGAGAGAGAGAGATGTAACAGGATTAATCCCAATTGGTGGCCTTGTCCGTTACCGGAGTAACGAGTCTGATCGATTATGCTTTTGGTCATAAATAACATTCGGAAAGAGAGCAGCCAACCTGTCTCCGTTGCTTCGCTCGCACGCCATGCCTCGCCTCGGCCATGGCCCGAGAGAGCAGCCAACCCGTCTCCGTCGCTTCGCATGCACGCCACACCTTGCCTCGGCCACGGGCCGGCCGGTCAACTTGGCTCAGTGTTGATGTCCTTAAATACCAAATCCGACCATCAATTCCTACATCAAACCAATTGAAATAAAATATCAAAACTTAGTGGTAGTGGTTATTACTAATCATTTCCACAAGTATTGGTGAAATATTTGTATGCAGGGATTTTATATGAAAAACACCCACCATACGTAGAAACACACATCCGACCAATTAGACATGAATACATGGATTGAAGGGCCCACAAGCTGACCAAATGACATCAAAATGGGCCAACCATAGAGAACCGTCATAAGGGCCCTCTGGACAGTGACTCGGCAGAAGGAGAGGGCGAATGGCAATGCCAGGGGGTGGGTCGAACCATGGTTGGGCCGAACCATCCTTGTGGCCATCCATCCCACTTTCCACGTGTATGCTCCTGATGATTCCCCAAAGGCGGTTATGAGTGATCCCCATGAGTTACCGACTTCACAACCGTCACAACTGCCCTATAAACGGAGGAGAAGCTCTCATTATCAAGTTGCACAACAAAGTAGAGTACAACTCACTTTCACACTTAGGCATTTCATAAGAGTAGGAAAAGAGTGAGGGGAAGCTCCGAAAGAAGTGCCTCAAATGTCAGAATTATCTCCAGGGGAGTTCTAGAGGAGTGCTAGAGATGTCAACACTATGTCTCCATGGGGAGTTCCGGCGGAGTGACGAAGATGTTGGCACTCTCTTCGATCTTGTACCTTGACGGATGCTTCTTCTATATAAGTAAGTATTCATGAGTTTTTTATATTTACTTTTATTATTTAAGTAAGATTTTCATCGTTGCGGGTTCATCGCTTAGTATTTTATACTGAGTGCTCTACTACTAAGACTCTAGATAAAGAAGGAAGTTCTTGGTAGAGGCTAGAGTAGTGATCGATAACGTAGACATGATGTCTAGGTTAGAAGTTATCTTCGTTTGTTGTGTGCTTCACGAAAGGAAAAGGTAGGCGGTGTTGGTATTTTTTATGACCATAGATAAAATCCGCAAGCGCACATAATACCGTTGTAGCACTTCATTCGGGAGTATTCCAAGGGTATCAAATTCACGATGAACAGTGTGGATTATCTAAGAGATAGGTTCATCCAAAGACACCAAGAATAGGTAGGCAGAGGTATATAGAGGATTTCTATGGTTGTGGCTCTAGATAGCTAGTAATGACTTACTTTAATTACTTACTTCAGGCACTGGCTTACACTCGGTCTACCGAGTGACTCCGGCCTACAAGCTATACAACGTACCCGAACATGGAGGATTACAAAGGATGGACAGAGTTGTCACCACCTGCCGCCTAGCTCTACAACTCGTGGAGTACGCGGCAAACAAAGGTAAACTCTAGCCTAGACACCACGTCTACATTATCGATTACTACTCTAGTCTTGGCCAAGAAGACACATCTTCATCAGGGGTCTTAGACTAGAGCATCCATGAATGGACGATGATCCCGTAAGTAAATGCAATAAAGTAATCACTCAATGTAAATTAATGCAACCATATTAAATCATGAACACTTACTTTATTAGAAGAAGCATCCGCCGACGTACAAAGTCGAAGGATGGTGCCGAGATACCCGGCACTCCTTCGAACTACCCCTCACTCTCTACCCTATTTTCTAAGCACTAGAGACCTAGTACTACGCCTTTGGAGTGGAGCTTTGATCTTCTTGAGGTGTGTTGATTGAAGTGAAGTTCCCTCCTTAATAGCCTCCAATGACGGTTGTAATGACAGTTTGTAACTGCCATTATGGAGGGTTGTAAGTGTGCCACGTGGTTGGTGGAGGGGAGAGGAGGCAACCATGGTTCGGCCGAACCCTGGTCAGCCCCTCTCTCCACCGTCTTGCACTGGTCACTTACATGTGGGCCCTTAAGGCGGTTCCCGGATGTTTGGCCCCACTTTAAGTCAGTTTCACCTTACTTGTGGGCCTTCTAATCCACAAAAAGCTGACATGGAAAGCGTCGATTGGTCAAAGTTGTATTTCTTCATCACGGGAGCATACTTTCACTTCATTTTGACGTGTTATTCACCTACATACAAAATAATCACCAACGCTCATAGAAAGAGTTAGTAAATAACCCTAACGCTACATTGATGTGCATCTTTTGTTCAGTTTATGCAGGAGTTGATGGTCGGATTTTGGCAGTTAAGTACCATCAACAGGAGGCAAGTGGTGATAGCCATGTTCGTCCTTCGTATTCCTCCATGTTCGGATACATCACAGAGCTACAAGCTAGACTTAGCTTGGCAAACCAGAGGATAGCCAGTGCCTGAAGCATTTGATAGAGTTTGTTGTGTGCTCCACGAAAAGCAGAGGTAGGCGGCAGGTGGTGACAACCCTATTCGTCCTTCATATTCCTCCATGTTTAGATACATCATAAAGTTTTAAGCCGGACACAGCTTGGCGGACAGGGGAGACCGGTGCCTGAAGCAATTGATACAATTTTACCCTTGATTAAGATTATTAACCCCTAGGAATCCTCTCTATCCAAAGTCTACCATTTAGTTGTTGTCCTTGGATGAATCATGTTGTTAGATTATACACACATGTTTTATGTGATTCGATACCCTTGGAATACTCTAAAGTAAAGTGCTATAGTGGTATCCATGCGCTTGCGGATTTATCCGTGACCATAACAAATACCAACACTCGGCGCATGCTGTTAATGACCAAATTTGGTAAATCATGCATAGGATTTGGAGTTAAGGCTAAAGCCGATTTGAAGGAAATCAGGATGCTCAGAAACAGAGTGCATGCCAATTGCAAACTGAATCGGCTGGAGAGTTTGTCGGCTGATGACCGAATCGGCTAAGGTGTTCGTCGGCCGATACCGAATCGGACAAGGATAGCCGATGTAGCCAATTCCGGTAAGGTAACGTTGGAATCATCATTGTATTCGTTTGAAGTGCTTCATGAGGATTGCCATGCATGGATATAGTCCAAGAAAGGCAATTGTATCTATTAATTAGGTTATTTTAAATAGTTTTCATATAGATTTTGTCAGTAAGAGTCCGTCTAAAGAACTTATCTGTAATTTGAATTATAATAGAGATAGAAATCTGTCCGACAAGGACTTATCTTGTATCTGGGTATAAATATGACCCAATCCTTGTAATCAAACAATAATCAGTTCAATACAACTTCAGCGCATCGCCACCTTTTTCCTTTCAATTACTTCGACGAGTTCTTGCTTTCGAGTTGGGCTGCATCGGGTTCGATCTCCGACGAGAGGTAAAGCTTGTTATGGTGGCTTGCGCTCTAAGGATTAATGCTTCCATCTTTATGACACTCTCATCCTGTTTATGTAAATCGTCTAGTTATCATGTATGCTATATAATCTAGATCGATATTGTTGTCTAACCCTACGAGGGCGTTTGGCAAGGCTTCAGATCCTGGATCCTGGTGAAGTGGAGCTGGAGCCCTATCAAAAAATCTAGCTCCAAGCAGATCTGGATGGAGCACTCCTGAAAAATGAACTAGCAAGTTGGAGCTACCTTCCACCAACTCCAAACTCCAGCTCCAGCTGGAACTGGAGCTTGGAGTTGGATGTCACGCCCAAAAATTTATCCTAAATTTCCAGACTATTTTGTGTATTAATTCCCTGTCCAGGACCAGCCAGGGTACACAAAATGACAAATCAATACACAGATCCAAAACATAAATTAAAATGTATAAATATATTTACAGAAGAGGCACTTAGTCCCCGCTCTCGAAGAAAACTGCAGCGGAAAAGCAGGACGATCCTAGCGGGGCTTCAGCTCCACTCCACAGGCAAACTCAACTGGGGTCTGAGCCTTGGTCCTCTAACATCGTCTTTGACTCAAAGGCACTACACTTCTGAAAGGGGGAAGGAATTGCAAGGCTGAGTACAACCACCGTACTCAACAAGCCATGCCGGGAGAATGCAAATAATGCAAGGGGGTACAAAGAATTCATATATAGGGTTATTTTGCAGAAAACCAGCATTTCAAAGCATTTAAATATTTTAAGGCATTTTAATAAACACGAGCCTATCTCTAGTCAAATTATTATCAAGTCGCGCACCAACGCGATCTTGCCTTAACCCAGGCCAACAAGTGCTAACTCCAAATCTTTTAGTTTTAAACAGAATTAAACTCTAACTTGGGTACATTGCTCGGCTTGCCCATAACCGAGGACGCGGCTATTCGAATAGATTTACTCTGATCAGAGGTGTACATCTTTACCCACCAGACATGTCTTCCTCACGTGTTGCGACGTGCCACATGCCACCATGGCATACAGACGGAAGCCATGACATAACTCATCGCTTAGTACTGCCCTAAACAAAGAAGATCGACATAGACTTCCCCGCCAGTGCCCCGGTCGAGCAGCGCCTATGCCCCCGTGCATCTCAACTCGTTCGAGCCTTCACTTGCCAGAGACGTCAGCCCATGGGCTTCAACCCTTCCTAGGGCTTCATCCATCCCTATCCGTGTCTTTTTTGTTTCTGACCGCACTAGTCGACGTGTTAAGCCTTACCCATTAGACGGTGGTAGTACGGAAATGCTTTGCAACAGAGGCCCGAAGACCGGTCCTTATGACGGCCGAGGTGCGACTAGCAAAACCAGCACCCCGTGCCCGAGAAAACATGTTTAGGGAATTTTGAAGGGGACATTTATTACCACGGCTAAACACCAAAATTTCCATCATTTACAAGTTATTCCTTAGTCTAATTATTGAAAACATCTAATTGTTTCTATTCAAGCATGTCTAAGCATATTCCTAAGTTTGCTAGTGAGTACCACATATATAAAGTGCTCACTAGTTTTATTTTTCCTAGGGTTATCAAGGATCATAATACAAGTAGTAGGGCTATAACAAGGAGAACCGGTAAGGCTAAATAAAAAAGTGATACACGCAAAAATTTAATAAAGCAAAATGCAATAATTAAATAAAAATAATTTTATAAATTGGGGCAACAATATGATCAAGATGACATGACTTGCCTTGCTCCTTTGAACAAATTTTCTGGACTCTTTTCCTCGTGAGCGCGACCTTCGAAACGACGAAGTCTACACGCTGACACGCGAAACAAGCAAAAACCCTAATAAAAACCAAATGAACAATACAAGAAAAGTAAACAAACATGTAGAGCTCAATTTTATATGAATTTTGCAGTTTGAATGGCCCAATTTGGAGTTTGTATGGATTAGATATGAATTTTAGAAGTTTTGGACCATTAAATGAATTCTGGAAATTAAATTGATTTATTAGGCAATTTTTTATTATTTTTGGAAGGAAAAGAGTAGGATGACGACAGTGGGCAAGGACTGTGGTCAGCGAGTGAGAGCGGAGAGAGGAGGAAGGAACTAACCGGGCGCACGACGGTGAGCGGATGAAAAGCCAGCGTACTGGTGCTGACGCGGGGGACGAGGACAAAAACAACCGGGAACGGTGAGAGGACGATGACGGCTACCAACGGCGGCCGCACGGTGGTGAGGACGGTGTGGAACACGCTGCCGCGTTGCCGTTAACGGAGACGATGAGGCCACGGGGCGACGTGCCGGCAAGGAAGAATGGCTTACCGAAGATGGTACCGGCGAGGACGATCACGGGACGCTGGCGACAAACGACAAACCAAGCAAAGTCCGGCAAAGGAGACGATGCCACGATACCGGGGAAGGATATGACGACGTCGGATAACACTCCGGCAAGGCGGCAGGGGCTGCCGGAGTGACGTCGGCGAGGCCGATGGAGAGGCACCACGGGCAGCGGGGTTTCGGTGTATTCCGGGCGAAAACGGGCCTTGGCCGAGGTTGAGGGCGATGCTGCAATGCCATAGGTGGTGATGGCACAGCCAACTAGCGCACGGGCGAGGAGGAAAGGCCGACCGGAGTTGCGCCGGTGAGGTGGATGGACAGGCCGGCACGGCGGTCTCCGGGCGAAACAGAGGTGAGGCCGGGGAAGAGGAGGTGTCTGCGAGGCAGATGGAGGTGGTGGCAAGGTCTTGTGCTGCTCGGCATGACAGGGAAGGACCGCCGGTTCGCCGATGCCGAGGAGAGAGAAAACCGAGCGAAGGGATGGAGGGAGAGCAAGGGAGCTCGAGGTTGGTGTGAGGGGAGTGAGGAGGGTGCTGAGGGCTCCCTTTTATAGGCTGGGGAGGGAGGGGAAGGGCGCCAGGGAGAGGAATGGCCGGAGAGCTTGCCGACCGGCTATTCATGGCGGCCACTCAAAGGGGAGTTCAATCCGGCGAGTTAGAGTACTAATAAATGGGAGAAACATGGGGGAATTGATGAGGAAGAGGAGAGGAACCGATTTTTGCAATTTAATTGAAGGGAAAACCACCGAGGAGGGAGATCGGCCGGCCATGGTGGAGCTCAACGATGAAGAAACAAAAATCGAAATCCACCACGAATTATTGTGGGATTGAATGGGGAATTATGGGGGAAGTGGAGAGGAAGAGGTGAGGATTAATTCCCCTCAATCAATTTTGGATTTGAGCAAGTGATTTGACGGGATTTGCGAAGGGAGGAAAGAGTTTGCTGTCCGGATGAACAGTACGTAGTTGGACGAGCAAGATGACACTAGCAACGAGGAGGCAAAGAGACTTTTCCTTTCAAATTTCCTTGAATTTTTATTTATACTTCCAATACTCAAATAATTTCAAAAATATCCTGAAATTAGATGAACACTCAAAGTATTTAATAAAAATACAAGAAGATTATTTCTTGATTAATTTTTATTTAAATAATTACTTAAATGCACTTTGTATTATTAAAATTATTTTTGGAGCTCCAAAATTTCACGAAAAAATTTCAGAGAGTACTTTAGGGCATGGAGAATATTTAAAAAATATTTCTAGCCATGATTTTTAAAGGAAATTTTTATTTCCTTAATACTTTCACTTGATTAATATGCTTTTCATTTTATTTAATTTTTAGAAAATGAATTATTTAATGATTTTTAATCCCGAACGAAAATCGGGACGTGACATTGGAGCCCTACCAAACACCCCCGTAAATCCTCTTGTTATCATATATGTTATATAATCTAGATCGATATTGTTGTCTAACCCTAATCGGCTAGCTTCTATTACTAGACAACACCCGATAGGGTTAGGTATCAACGTCGACTTAGATTATATAGTGTATAATATCTAGAATCATAATATCTATCATGTCTCATGATTGCTATTATAGATAGTATCAGGGTTTTAGCCGATCTTACCTGATTTAGTTGTCTTGTTTCTTTTATGTTTACTTGATATGCTAAATCTGCCCTTTATATTAAGATTTCACTGTGATAAAATATGTTAAGCTTGTTATCAATCTATTAAGTTAACTTAACACATGATCGGTTCCTATTTAATCTATTTAATATATATTGACATCTCAGTATAAAGTAGTATCGGAGTACTAGCTGATACATGTTAGATTTATAACATCGGCTATGCTATAAATATATACAATCTTTATCTTAAAGTACCTCTAGACATGAGTGATTTATACTGTCTCGGCACGCTGCCGATCTATCCCAATCACTTGGTTCAAATCTATTTCGAGACTTAGATTGCTTATTATGAATATCTACATCCGATCGATTAGATCTAATTTCCCATTGCCAATTCTATGCATACAACATCGCTCAATATTAAACGATATGTCATTGACTACTAGCCGATCGGCTATTGTTTATGGACTAACTTTGTTTTATTTCTTTGTTTCTAGTTGGTTGCAGGATCAAACCAACTGGCACGCCCTCGAACCTCAAAAAGCAAGATTTGGACCTGCATTAGAGTTAAGCAGATTTGTCAGGACAGTGTGTGACATTTTTACCGTCAACACGCTTTTGGCACGCCCAGTGGGACATGACAAGACACCATGGTGGACATCAAGTCATCTGTAATCGACCCGAAAAACATCATCCCTGTCACCTCGGACAAACTCACGCCAGAATAGAAGGCCGAGTTTGAAGAAATGATGACAAGATGCAGAACTAGCTTTTGCACTCGTTCATCCAAACTCGCTCGGGCACGGTTGTTCAACGTTACAAGGTGGTTTTGCCAGGCACTGACGAGCCTGAGTCAAGTTCTGGCAAGGAAACCAAGCCCTAGGACATCAAGCAAGAAGAAGGCCCCACAGATTTCAACAATCTACAAGATCGGATCGACTATGTCATGCATCACGCGCTGATCAACCAATCGAGAATCCTAGTTAACACCCTAAACAACATGATCAATTTTGTGGTTGACAGTAGGATTGCCGAGCATCAAGCCAAGGGGCCGATATTTCTTCCTGAAGGTAGTGTTCCACCATATAGGACTGGTTACTGGCAAACAGCTGCCTGTTTTAGGTGTGCGCCCAGAACTGCCGATGGCATCAGCATCGGCTCCTGGAAAGCTGATTGCATCATCATTGGTATAAAAGCAACCAGAGTTCAATCCTTTTCTCTTGGTCAAGCCGCAACCTCAACACATGGGGCATAACATCCCTGAGGTTTCTCAAGACCAAATTGCGGCCATGTTCAAAACAAACCAGTTGGCTGTTGAGCCGATTCGCCAGATACCGATGGGGCAGCACGCACCAATTCAGCAGCAGCATTAGCCCATTGGGACTCAGTTTGTTCCTGGTCATCAAGCCTATGGGTCAGTTTGTTCCTGGTCATCAAGCGTATGGGTGCATCAGTCTCCTCAACATCATATGGGGGGCAATGTCAATTCCCAATATCAGTGCCATTCACATCATGTGCAGTATCGATAGGGGACACCACCTCAACCCCAGTACCTGCCTCAGGTCAACCAGTTTGAGCCGATACAACAGTAGTTTCGAGGGGCACCTCAGCAGAAGCCTTGGGCCAACATGATTGCCGATGTAATGAGGGAACAGTTTGGCCTCAAGCTCAAGGATACTGGTAATTTGTATCGGCATCCATATCCAGAATAATTTGAGAGGGTACCATTGCCAAACCGAAACAAGGTACTAGACTTTCCAAAATTCTCAGGGTAGGATAACGTGTCAACCTATGAACATGTTAGTCGATTTCTGGCCCAGTATGGCGAAGCATCGGCTACTGATGCTCTGAGGGCTAGATTATTCCTTCTGTCCTTATCTGGATCGGCTTTCACATGGTTTTCATCTTTGGCATACAATTCTGTCCAAAGGTTGGGTGATCAAGAGAAGCAGTTTCACAAGTACTTCTATAGTGGGATCCATGAGATGAAACTGTCCGACCTGACAGCTATCAGGCAAAAGCATGATGAATCTGTTCAAGACTACATTCAGAGGTTTAGAGATATGAGGAACAGATGCTACAACTTGATTTTGTTCGATTCTCAGTTAGCCTATCTTGCCTTTCAAGGATTGTTGGCACCAATCAAGGAAAGGTTTTAGGCTCAAGACTTCGAAAGCTTGACTCACTTGGCTCAAAAGATAATAGCACATGAACAAAGATTTCAAGAAGCCAAGAAAGCCTTTAAAAAGGTTAGCCACATTGCATACGCTTCTGAATCCGAAGAAGATGAGGATGACTCTGAAGTAGCAGCAGCCGAATGGGTAAGAAACAAGAAGGTTGTTACATGTCAATGGGTCAAATTTTTGGCCAAGGAGGAAAAATATGATTTTGATGTCACCAAGGCTGATAAGATTTTTGATCTGCTACTTCGGGAAAAAAATTCAACTTCCCGCTGGCCATGTGATTCCATCGGCTGATGAGGTGAGGAAGAGAAAGTATTGCAAGTGGCACAATACTGGATCACACAGCACAAATGACTATAAAGTTTTCAGGCAGCAGATCCAATCGGCTATTGAAGCGGGGAAGATAAAATTTGAAGATTCAAAAAAGCTGATCAAAGTTGATGGTAATCCTTTTCCTGTCAACATGGTTCACACAAGTGGAAGAGTGGCCGATTGAAAGGATTATCGGTCTGCACAGATCAGCTCTGCCAGAATAATCAACAAATACTAGAGAAAGCATGACAAGCAGGAAGAGGAGTACTATGAGAGGGACAACAGTTTTGATCTCCATTGGAGCTGCGAATTCTTCAGGTTCTGCTGGAATGAAGGGATGAGATTGTCATTGATAGAAGAATGTCCAGCATGCAGCTATGATAAGAATTATGCTGGAAATTCAAGCCGATCTGGTCCTAGTGGAAATCGGCTGCAACAAAGGAAACTCCCTGTTCATCAGAGACTGGGTCCAATTCATTAAGATTTTTTGCAAGAGGATTTTGATGAAGATGAAGATGAGACCATAAACTCACAATGATGCCCTTCTGATACTTTCACTAAGAGTTAGAAGAGGAGGGTTCAAAGGATGGAGAGCAGAGGACGTTTTTAGGGAGTACAAGCCAAGATCGATCATCGGCTGAAGAAGAAAAAGCAAGAACGCTTAAAGAAAGAATGGCGTGTCAAAAGTAAGGTGCTCTCAGCCGATGAGGTCAAAGCCGACAAGACAAAAAGAGCGGCTAAGGGGAAGGCTGTTGCGTTTGCATCGGTCGACATGGTATTTGTATTACCATCAGAATATGAGGATAGCGAAGCTGATGAGGATCTTGTGAAAGAGTCCTTGGCCAAGTTAGTTTTGTCCCCAGAACAAGCTATCTTTGAGAAACCAGAAGGAACAGGGCATCGGCACCTCAAGCCACTATATGTTAAGGGGTTTGTCAATGGCAAGCCGATGTCCAGAATGTTGGTTGATGGTGGAGCTGCAGTGAATCTGATGCCATATTCTACATTCAAGAAGTTGGGCAGGAGTTCAAATGATCTCATCAAGACCAACATGGTTCCCAAAGACTTTGGTGGCATCATTTAGGAACTCATCATTTTTGCCATTTTGAAAATAAAATCTCCGGGTTCAACATTCACTTAGAATAAGATCACTAGCAACTCTACTTACCATATCATACCCCACAACAAACTAGGCTTAGATTATGTGTTTGCCAACCACAAGATTTCAAGTTCAAGGTGATATACTCAAGCCAACAAACTCAAAACTTGGAGGATGCTAAGTTGTAAACTAGGCACGAAAGGGAATTAAAAAAGGGCAACTATTCATCATTTCCAAACTGAGGGAATTAAATGTACCTACCACGCATAGTTACCTTACTAATTAATAATTTTCTTTAAATGACAAT
Source organism: Oryza australiensis (assembly GCA_019925245.2). NCBI lineage: Eukaryota > Viridiplantae > Streptophyta > Magnoliopsida > Poales > Poaceae > Oryza > Oryza australiensis. The sequence goes on from JAIFGZ020000792.1 coordinate 1,194,491, forward strand.
GCAGCAAATAAAAGATACGAGTTACCTCACGTGGGAGTCCTCCCCCAAGCTTGTTTCTTGCTCATGGTCCATGATAGGGATTGAACTATTGCAAACAGAAGTAGGTCATCAGGTTAGATTGGCCTTGTTGTAGTGTGGAGCTGATTTCCTTGAGCTGTTCATTGGTCTAGTGCTGCCATTGATGAGTTTGTTGGACATGTTGATGGAGTGCTTCTTGGATTTTAGTGGTTCCCATGTCCAATTCACCCATTCTCCGAGTGATCTCCACAAATCGTTAGTCATGAAAACCTTGTGCTGATAATGAGCATTACGCACCAAACGATGGAGGTAGACCACTAGAGCTTGATGACTCAGTGGCCTGTCCATGGTACCAGTTTTGATGAGAAATTTCTCTCACGCGCTGGCCTGAGAGATCTGCTTTAGTCCAGTGCAGGTCCTTCTCGGCTGCCTATGCGGTGCAGGGCGTGCCAGTTGGTTCGATCTATTAACCAATAAGAAAAACAAAGAAATATGCGTTAAGTGTTAGGTTAGATCCCCACTGAATCGGCTAAGGGAATCCATGAGCATATATCTGCTATCCTCAAATATATTTAAGCCAAGCGACTAGAATGGATCGGCGATACCGAGACAGCATTAGCCGTTTAACCTAAATATAGTAAAGGATAATAGATATAGACATATATTGATAACCCAGCCGATACCGGAAGGCTAACAATAAATCGGCTAGTACTCCGATGGTTCTTATAAAAAGATATCATCCTTAAACTAGAGGTTTAGCTCAGAAATCAGCTGTCGGCTGTCTAGGGCCAGCCGATTTCAGCTCACAAGGTCCGACAAGAACAAGATCTTAACATAAGAGGCAGTCCTAATATAAGTCTAATAATAAATATATTAAAAGAAATATATTAGGGCGAGATAAGGCCATGAGACTCAAGACCCAGCTTGTCTCTAAACATATAAATCTAACGAACGTATCATTGGCGTTCTAAAAATGACTCAATAGTTCAAACCCGATGCAACATTAAGTATAAAAAGAACAATCCACGATCTGGTAGCCGATTTATATCTCTTCGAAATGGTGGATACCACATATAAACCACCAACCTTTGGATCTAGCCTTATTGGCCGTGAATTCTTGATAGAACTAACTAATGGAGGATAGATCTAAACATTGATCTAATTTATATGCGCTATATGATAAATGGTGCAGTAAGAACTCCTGAATCTAATGTGTCATTATGATGGAAGCACTAGAAACAGCAAATCATACCACTAATGACAAACATTTACCTAGGTTTGGGGATCGACACGATGCAGCCCTTAGCCAAGTCAATTGCTCGTCTGAAGAAAAAGGTTGGCGATGCGCCGAAGGTTGATTGATTGTGATTGTACTGAATCTCATTTACAGGGGATCTCGGGTCCTATTTATACCCAAGATACATTATCCGTACAAACCCTAGACTCTATCTAAACTATTATTTAAAACACAACGTTATCCCGGAAAGGACCCACACCGCATTACAATAAACAATTTAAACAAATTCCTAAATTACAGATACCATTGCCGTTACAGGACTCTATCCATAGATGGCAATATCATTTAACGCGCAATCTAATAACCGAATCTTCTATTTATCTTCAAACTGTTGTACCAGAAACGACTTTATCTTCTCTAATTGTAGAATCGGCTATCGGCCGCCCTTGTCCGATCCAACCTTAGCCGATTGGCCTCGCAGCCGATCGCTTCTCAGCCGATGCGGCCTCTGTTTCTCCGCCAAACCATTGCAAAGACTTAGGGATTCAACTACCAAATTTCGGTGTTAACACATGCCCCCCAAGTCCCTGATACGAAGTGTTAAGGATTTGCAACCTATTCAAATTCCCGCTCTTTTCTTGACCTAAACCGCTTCGGCTCCCCTCAAGTGCCCTTTAAATAGCCACTTACCTCGGCCGAAATAACTACGCCTTCAAAGCGCACTCAAAACCCTTCGCACACAAGTTTCTGCTTTCTCTCTCCTCTCCAACGGTTCACCGACGTCCGTCAAATCTCAGCGCCCTTTGCGAATCGGACTTCATCTTCACCTCCAAGAACTCCGATGGCCTCCACCACCGCCGCGTCAAGCGCCTCCATCGCGCCGGCCACCGCCGCCGCACCAGCTGTAGCCACCGCACCAACCATCGCTACCGCTCCGGCCGCCGCCATCATCGAGTTCTCTGAGGTACACCAATTGATCCAGAACTCTTTTTCACCCGGATTTACTTCTCCAGCCATGTTGCAACCATCTTGCGTTCAACCATTTTTTATTAGCACTTTTCCCCTTTCAAACTATACCGTTCAGCCATTCCTGAGCAAAATTTCTTTCGCTCACACTGTAGCACCTGTCACATCAAGTAATCATCCCCAATCTGACCCAAGCACAGAGGTACTTTCTCAGCCCCATCGGCAACACCGATCCAGCCGATGTTATCATGGCCGAGACCAACAGGATTCCCTTCAATACCAACAAGCCATCCCTCGCCCACTGGAACGTGACCTTTAAATCATGGCCAACCACCGACGCCGCCTGGGTCGAATGGTACAAGAGAATGCAATCGGCCAAATACACTCAATGGGAGGAGGCCGAGATAGCCCAGTGCTTGGCTCTGTCCGTTGCCAGCATGGAAAAAGACGAGCCGCTTCTGTCAGTTGCAACATATTTCTCGAATGACAGCTTCAACGCCTTCATCTTTCGACAAGGGCCGATGACAGTCACACTGGCCGACGTGTACATGACGACTGGGCTAGACATCGAGTCGTCGGCTAACCCCAGCAACCTGAGCCGAAAGGGGCAGCATCAGTTCAAAACCAAGGCCATTGGTGGGTGGAGCGGCTTCATCGCCCAAAACATGAAAGGTGGACCCGTCGGCCATAGGGAGCACGCCGCATTTCTGATGATGTGGCTTGAAAAATTTTTGTTCTGTGGATCGAGCTACGGGTCGACCGCCAATTGGCAGGTCATAGCCGAAATCCTGGCCGACGGGGACAAGCTCGCGCTGGGAAAGTACCTCCTCGGCTACTTGTATCAAATGCTGCATCAGGCCGCCGCAAAGATAGCCGCCAATGCCCTAATCAACACCGACGGCCCCTGGTGGTTCTCACAGATCTGGCTGGTGCTGGTAATGCAGAAAATAGCCGGTCGGCTGCCCCTGACCAAGGCCGTCTTCCCAAGGCTGGAGCCGATCGAAGACGAGGACGGCAACCAGATCACCACCACCAGGTGCATGAGCTACGGAGAAGCAGCTGCTGCTCATTGCCCTCTACGATGGGCTGTCTCATGAGAACCGCGCCTGGTACTTTTACCAGGACCGGGGACTGTTCGAGTTGCCGGCCGACTTCAATTGGGAAAACATCAACTCAGCCGACAATCTGAGGTGCAGGGAGTTGTTCATCGCCGCTCTGTCCCCCTGCATCTTGCCGACTGGGATCCACCAGGGCTGATCAGTGGTCAAGAGCTACGAGTTCTATTACCCGGTGTCGGCGGCGAGACAATTTGGTCTTGGGCAATTGCCCATCGGCTTTTATTATGCCGATAAGATTGAAACGAGGGGAGTGGTGAACAAAGACTTGATAATGCATCGGCTGCTGAATATAGCCGGCCCTCCCCTCAGCGACATCGGCGTGATGTCCCTGGCGCTCAGGAAAAGCACGGCCTACAACCAATGGTGGGCCGAAATCAAACGACATATCTTTCACCAGCGGTCATCTCATTACGTTGATCTGCTCCTGCTCGAAGAAATCCCTTCGGTAGGCAAATTGCAAACAATTTTCCTGTTCTTATCATCGGCTGATATAGCCGATTAACATTCACCCTTTGGTCCTGCATCTTGCCGACGGTGAGCGACTCCGGGTGCCCCATCGAATACCATCTAGGTGTTCTGGACGGGGGCGGCCTGGCTCCATCGGCCATCGGCTGGGAAGCGTCGAAGCTGGCGTCGTTGCTGCAAGGACAAGTGCACGAGCCGATTGCCCAGAAGAAAAGGGCTGCACCACTCATACAGCCGTTGGCCACGCCTGCCCCCAAGAAGCTGAAAGAGAAAGAGAAGGAACCGGTAGCGCCAGCCGATAGCCTCCCCCACTTGGACCCGGCCGTCGCGCAGTTCCTCGACGCCATCGCCAGCGAGGAAATGCCAGTGGCTATTGGAGCGGCAGCCGAACCCGGGAGCTCAAGCCATGAGTCCATCAACGCTCCAGCCGACGTCCCGCCGGTCCCAAGTCCCCCAGCGAAAAATCCGCCGGTAAGCCCTCACTCACCAAATTCGGCTTTACAATGATATCACTTGCATCTGACCGAACAATTCTTTTCAGGTCAAAAAATTGGTCGGCTGCACTCCATATCACGTGCCATCGGTAACCGTCTCTCGCACCTTGATTTGTAGAGATTAGCCGACTCAACCGCTAACTCTTCTTTTGCAGCCCCCACGATCTCCGTCGGCTGCCCCCCAGGCGTCCAGCGAGCACGTTGTGACTACCGTGGGAGGCGGCAACGACGCCGACGAAGAGGCCCCGATGGCTGCAGGCGGCGAACCAACCGAGCCGACCGTTCCGACTCTGGTGCCCATGGTAAGCCGACTGAATCTGATGATCGGCTCTGTCAGCTCAATATCATCTGATCATCTTCCTCTTTGCAGAACATAGCCGACCTCCTCAACTTTGACTTGTCAGAGTTCGGGGAGTCCGGCAAAATCAGCGAGGAGGCGTTGGTGACGCCGGCCGAAGACCTGAGGGCCACCCTAGCCGACATCGGCAACCGGCTGGAGGCCTCGCTGGATGCGCTGGTGGTCGACAGCGGTTCAATACGTGCGCGCTTCAAGGAAATCCAAGGTCAGCTGCCGGAAGCTTTAGCCGATGCCATTGTGCCGGCCACCTTCATGGAAGCCCACCAACTCAAGTATGAACGGGCACGGCAGCGGATAGCCGATCGCCGCGAGAACCATGTGCGGTCGGCTACCCTCCAGTCGACCAAGGATGCCATTGAGAGCCGGAAAGCCGCCTTCGACCACCTAAAAGACTGAGCCGGTGGCCAAGCTTGAGCAACTCCTCGCACGCCAAGATCAGCTGATGGCCGATCTCGTTCAAGTCACGAACGATATCGATGTCCACAAGGGTACATGGCCAGCTTGCCAGCCGAAATGAAGCTCAACGCCAAAGTATCAAGGCGGCTGTGGCACATCTACGGGACCTGGTGAAGGGCATCTGGCCGGTGGCGGGATCTGAGGCCGACGATGTCAGGGCCATTGAGGAAATAGACCAGATCAGGAGAACGGCGTTGTCGGCCATAGCCGATTTCTTGAAACAATGAGCTTGCAACATTTAGCATTCTGAAATCGGCCACTGCCTCCTATAATATATTAGTAAAACTTTTGTAATGGTCTTGAACTTTAATCAACTTGCTCGAACTTTGTAATCGGCTTTAACTTTTGTGTAGTATAGTTTATCAATCTTTTGCGGCTGTGCTCGTGGATGAGATCGGCTTCGGCCGCACGTAGTATTTTGAACTGTTTATGCTAAAATCGGCCCTAGGCGTCCGTATCGCGTCACCTTCGCTGATTCTGAGACCACACCACAACCGTCGATGTTAACAATTGAATCATGGCTGTCGATCCAAATCACTTCCAATGCTTTTATTTGGACCGCCGATTCCGAAGCTTGAAAAGTTTAAAAATTCTTGACGCCCAATTTTGCAATCGGCTCGTGTATGTATATGCCCCCCAAATTTTGTTGATAGCTTCGGTGTCGACAAAATTGTGAATTCGAGCCGCTCGCGCATCATTACCGTCGGTATCGGCCAATCATTAGCCGATCGTGGAAGACATAGGAAAAAAATGTTGCATAAAAATGACTAAAGGCAATGCCTTATTGAAGCAAGACATCGGTTGTGGCAAATCGGCTAAGCAACCAGAGCCGAATCACGAGTTGATCCATACGCTTGGGTAGTATTTCTTTAGGTATTTTCCATTAAGAGCCCTTCCAAATACTTTTCCGTCTAGCCCTTCTAGCATGTAAGCTCCCTTAGAGACACATTTGTGGATGTTGAAAGGCCCTTCCCAATTTGGTGACCACTTGCCGAATTTGTTATCTCTAGATCCAATCGGCAGTATCAATTTCCAAACGAGTTCGCCTTCCTCGAAAGATTTAGGCACCACTTTTTTGTTATAATGCCTGGCCACTCATTCTTTATCCTTCGTAACTTTTTCCAAGGCCCTCATCCTAGATAAAACTAAGTCCTCTGATTCATCCACCATCAGGTGATAATAATCGTTGGCTGTAAGTTGATCCTGTAGCTAAATGCGCCTTGAGCCGACGACGCTCTCCCATGGTTGCACTGCCTCATGTCCGTAGACCAGCTTGTACGGAGGGACTTGGATTGACCCGTGGCATGCCATCCGATACGCCCACAGTGATTCGGCCAACCGGCTGTGCCACTGTTTAGGGTACTCAGAGATCTTTCTTTTAATCAGCTTAATCAAACTTTTATTTGAGGCCTCGGCTTGTCCGTTGGCCTGTGCGTAGTACGACGAAGAATTAAGCAGCTTGATCCCCATGCCGTCGGCAAACTGAACAAACTCGTCCGATACGAAGATACATCCCTGGTCTGTTGTTATAGTTTGTGGAACGCCAAATCGGTAGATAATATGTTTTTTGACAAACTCGATTGCGTCCTTAGAATCCACTTTCCTCAGGGGAATCGCCTCCACCCGCTTTGTGAAATAATCTGTCGCCACCAGAATAAATTTATGTCCTTTGCTTGAGGGTGGATTGATCTGGCCGATCATATCAATGCCCCATCCTCTGAACGGCCAAGGCTTAATAATTGGGTTCATAGCCGACGCTGGTGCTCGTTGTATGACGCCAAACTTCTGACAATCCTGGCAGCCCTTGTAATACTTGAAACAATCCTCCAACATCGTCGACCAGAAATACCCTGCTCGGCGAAGCAGCCACTTCATTTTTTGGGCCGATTGATGTGTGCCACATATTCCTTCATGCACTTCTCCGACGGTCACTTTGGCCTGATCGGCTTCCAAACACTTGAGTAGCACACCATCAATCGCTCGATAGTATAGATCTTCATCGAGCAACACATATCTTAACGCTTTGTATCGTAGTGTCCTTGTAGCCGATTGAGAGGGATTTTTGAGGTAGTTGTAAACTTCGAACCTCCAATCATCGGCTGTAATGGCGGCAACTTCTATGTCAATCTCTTTCAACATTGGCCGATAGCCCGATGCACCTTGACCTAAATTGTTAGCTTCTGTGTTATGCTCTCTGGGGATGTGTTTCAAAGTAAGTAGCCGAAAACAGTCCATTAATTCCCAGCATTGCTGATAATAGACCATCAACGCATCGTTTTTCTCCTGATAGTTGGCTGATGACCAACAATGAATCTCCCATTATTTCGATGGCGTCGGCTTCAACTTCCTTGAGTAGATGTAATCCTTTAAGGATGGCTTCGTATTCGGCTTGGTTGTTTGTAGCGTTGGGGTTGATAGCGAAAGCAAACTCGAAGCTTGCCTCCTTGGGTGAAATAATGACCAAGCCGATGCCGCAGCCGTTGGTGCAAACCGAGCCGTCAAATGTCAAAGTCCAAGGCATAATCTCCACTAAGCCGATCGAGTCATTTCTGTGCTCTACAATGAAATCGGCTATGGCTTGTCCCTTGACTGCCCTTGGTGCCTGATACCGCAGATCGAACTCGTTAGCACAAAAATCCACTTTCCAATTCTTCCTTTCAGCACTGGAGCCGATAGCATGTACTTAACTACATCGGCTTTGCGATTATTGTGCATTCCTTGGATAGCAGATAATGCCTCAACTTACATGAAAAATAGAGGCATAGGCATAGCTTCTCCACAGGTGAATATCTTGTTTCCGCGTCTAGTAACCGTCGGCTGAGATAGAAGATGGCTTTTTCTTTGCCCTCAATCTCTTGGATTAAGACGAGCTGATTGACTTGTCATCGGGCCGAGTGCTGGCTTAAATGGTATTCCTTTTTGTGGAGGCATTAAACCGGAGGGAACTCGAGATAGTCTTTTATGTTGTCTAACGCCTTTTGCTGCTCTGCCCCCCATGTGAATGCTTGATCGGCTTTTAGCCGAAGCAATGGTGTGAACGACTCCATCTTTTCTGAGAGATTGGCTATGAATCGCGTGATAAAATTTATTTTGCCGATCAATGACTGGAATTGTTTCTTGTCCTTCGGAGGCTGAATTATCTTGATAGCATTTATGCTTCTTGGTGTAACCTCAATTCCTCGTTTATGAACAAGAAATACCAGGAACTGCCCGGCCGATACGCCGAACGCGCACTTAAGTGGATTCATCTTTAGGCCATACTTCCTCGTCCACTCTAATACTTGTCTCAAATTGGCTATGTGGCCCTCTATCTCCCTGGACTTGACAACTACATTGTCAATGTATATTTCTACTAGTGAGCCGATCATGTCATGAAAAATGTAGTTCATGGCCCATTGATATGTTGCCCTAGCATTCTTCAAGCCGAATGTCATTACTACCCATTCGTACTAGCCGATTGCGCCGGGACACCGAAAAGCGGTCTTGTGGATGTCCTCGTCGGCCATAAATATTTGATTATACCCTGCATTGCCGTCCATGAAACTGATAATTTTGTGGCCCGAAGCAGCATCGACAAGTAGATTGGCTATCGGCATTGGGTATTCGTCCTTAGGGGTTGCCTTGTTTAAATCTCTGAAATCGATGCACACCCTAAGTTTACCGTTTTTCTTCAGCACTGGGACAATGTTTGTGACCCACTCGGCGTATCGGCAAGGCCGAATGAATCTTGCATCGTATAGCCGAGTGATTTCGGCTTTAATCGCGTCATACATATCGGCCTTAAACCTCCTAGGAGGCTGTTTGAACGGCCGATAGCCTGCCTTAATCCGCAGTTGATGGACCACTATTGATTGGCTGAGGCCGGGCATCTCGAAGTACTCCCAAGCGAAACAATCTTTATATTCTTTTAACAAATCAATAAGCTAGGATCTACAATGAGGGGACAAATTTTTGCTAATGTACGTCGGCCTCAGCTTGTCACCAGAGCCGATGTCAATTTCCTCTAATTCGTCGGCCGACGTGAAACCTTGCCCGAGCTTGCCATCGTCTCCGTCCGTGGTGTCCATGCTAAAGACGCTTGAGCCCTCCACCATGTCTTGTTCAAAGCAGCAACTGCGGCTCATCGTCTCCAATTGGCTGTCGACTGGCACGATCTCAATCTTGTCGCCGTCCCATTGGATCAGGCTCTGATGCATCGTAGAAGGAATGTAGTAGTTAGCGTGTATCCAGTCCCTTCCGAGCAGTAGGCTGTAAGACCCCTTCCTGTCGATGAAAAACAATGTTGTGGGCACGGTCTTATTCCGATGGTCTGTTCGACGTTGAGGACACCCTTGGTTTTTGATGGGTTGCCGCCGAAGTCTTTGAGCACCATATTGGTCTTTATTAGTTCTTCGGCCTCCTTGCCTAGTTTTCTGAATGTTGCGTAAGGCATGAGGTTGACTGCAGCTCCCCCATCAACCAGCATCTTGAAAATCGGCTTGCCGTTGATGAATCTTTTGATGTACAACGGCTTCAAGTGCTGATTTTTGGTCCCCTCGGGTTTGTCGAAGACAGCCTGGTCCGGTGAGATTGCTAGCTTGACTAGGTCGTCCTCGATGGTGTCTGCATCGGCTTCAGGAGCACTGAACTTGGTTGGTAGTACGAACACCATGTTAACCGATGCAGAAACTTTACCTTTCCCTTTGGCTGCCCTCCTGGCTTGATCGGCTGGGCTCTCCTTAGCTTGCTCTTCATCGGCTGCTGCAGTTTTCTCTTTGGGAACCCATCACCTTTTGATCTTACCCAGCCGACGGCGCTGTTCGTGGATCATTTGCCGAACTTCATCTTCTCTCCCTTCATGCTTAAGTCGTTGAATTCTTCTTTTCTATGTCTTTGTGAAGAGATCGGACGGGCACCATTGGGGATTGGCAGATTCCTCGTCATCGGCATCTTCATCGTCGCGGTTGTTGTCATTGTGGTCTTCGTCGATGAAGAAATCTTGGTGGATCGGACCGAGCCGATCATGGATGGACCGCCATTGTTGGTTTAGCTGAACGGCTTTAGGGACCAATCGGGCTGGGCTTGCAGCCAATGAGCTCCTGTGCTCATCGTCACGGTGACCGTTGCATACTCGGCAATCGTCCAGTGTTGGCAGTCTCATGCCTGATTCCCAGCAGTACCTGAAACAATCACAATGCCAATGCAGATCGGCATTGTTGCAGTTTACCTCGTATCGGCGGCTTTGGATCTCCGGCTCGCGTCGACGAGGTGCTTCATTGCAAGCCTCTCCCTGCCGAGACCAGTGCTGAGGACGGTATCGGCTATCTTCATGGATCTGCCGCCGGTCAGCCGATCTGATAACTGGGCACACCATATTAATTGGCACTGCGTGATATCCAATCGGCTCGTCCTCTGCCTTGGCCCCGATCGATGTATTGACTAAGCCGTGCACCATTCTGTTCTGTCGATCAGCTTGCCTGGGGCCGGCTTGGACTGTGTTGACTGGGAAATGGTTGCCGTCTACCTTCATCGGCTGATTTGAATCGGCGAACTTCAGCTTCCCGGCCTCAATTGTTGACTGGATTTGCTACCTAAAGACTTTGTAGTCGTTGGTGGCGTGGGATGTGGAGTTGTGCCACTTGCAATATTTCTTCTTCTTTAACTCCTCGGCCGATGGGATCACATGATTTTCAGTGAATCCGCTTCTCCTTGAGCAAGAGTCAAAATCCCGTCGGCCTTGGTGATGTCGAAGTCGTATCGTTCTTCTTTGGCCGTCTTCAGCAGCCATTGGCAGACGATGGCCTTTTTGTTCTTGGCCCATTTGGCTGCTGCCACTTCTGCGTCATCATCATCGGACTCGCAGTCTGATTCGACGACAACGTGAGTTATGTTTTTGATGGCCTTCCTGGTGTCTTGGAATCGCTGCTTGTGGGCCGTCACCTTCTGCGCCAAGTGGGCTAGGCTGTCGAAGTCCTGCGCAGAGAATCGCTCTTGGATCGGCGCGATCAGACCATGAAAGGCCAAATCGGCTAGTTGGGCGTCCGATAGCACCAGGCTATAACATCGGTTCCTCATCTCCCTGAAGCGTTGGATGTATTCCTGAACCGATTCGTTGTGTTTTTGCCTGATGCTGGTGAGGTCCGACAACTTCATCTCATGGTTGCCGGAGTAAAAGTAGTTGTGGAATTGTTTTTCAAGATCGGCCCAGCTCTGAATTGAGTTGTAGGGCAATGAGGAGAACCAAGTAAAAAGCCGATCCTGAAAGAGAAAGAGGGAAATATCGGACTCTCAAGGCGTCTGTAGCCGATGCTTCGCCGCAATGTGCCAAGAATCGGCTAACATGCTCGTAAGTTGAAACGTTGTCTTGCCCTAAGAACTTTGAAAACTCTGGGATCTTGTATCGGTTGGGCAATGGAATCCGCTCGAAGTGCTCTAGATAGGGATACCGATACATGTTTCCTGAGTCTTTCGGCTTGAGGCCGAATTGATCGCACATGACATCTACGATCAGATCGGCCGAGGTCCGGTTGTCCTGCTGTATTGGCTTGTATGGTTCATACGGTGCGGGTGCTTGCCGATACAACGGTGCTGGCGTATGAGGCCTATAGTGATGATCTTGACGGCCCCCTTGGTACTGGTAGTGATGATCAGCGTGAGGTGGCCAATGCGCCGGTGGTGGCGTTAGTGGTCTTGGGAATAGCTGTCAGGCACCGGCGTTGTACCGTCTGTCCGGGTCAATCTGGGGAATCGGCTCTGACTGCCGATTGTCGTTGAACATGTTAGCAATCTGATCCTGGGGCAGCAGGTTGTTGTTGGTTCAGCATGGTAATAATTGGTTTTGTAGCCGACTCGGTTGGGTTTGGCCGGCCGACGATCCCTCCCGGCGGCCACCGGGTGCCGGTGGTGGGATCGGCCGATTGCGTGACCAACGTCTTGTAACCAGAAATTGGCCGTCTCGTGAAGTACGTTGGCCCCCGTTGCAGTGGTCGGCTATCTTGGCGTCGACCACGGTAGCGATCATGTTATTGAGAGTGTTGACCAGGATGCTACTTTGGTTAACTAGCGCGTGATGGACGGCCGAGTCGATCCGGTCTTGTAGGGAATATAGAGCCGAATCATCTTGTTCCTGGATCGGCTCCTCCACCTTCTATTTGCCCTTTGTCTCACCAGAGGAGGATGCCTTGAGATCGTCCACGCTGAATTTATACTTCTGATGCACGTCCCCGGATCTTGTTTGGGTGAAAGATTGCAAGTAGTTAGCCTGGAGCTCTTCCACCATCTTCTTGTAATCGGCTTGTTGCTCAGCCGATAACTTCTCCATCTTCACAGGCACAATGTTGTCCTAGGAAACGTTGGGGCTCTTGGAGTCGACCATCTTGTTGGCTGAGTCTATGCGTCCGAGTCGAGACGACAGAGAAAGTCCCACCGGGCGTGCCAAGAAGCGTGTTGATGAGAAATTTCTCTCATGCGTTGGCCTGGGAGATCTGCTTGACTCCACTGCAGGTCCTTCTTGGCTGCCTATGCGGTGCAGGGCGTGCCAGTTGGTTCGATATGTTAACCAACAAGAAAAACAAAGAAATATGCGTTAAGTGTTAGGTAAGATCCCCACTGAATCGGCTAAGGGAATCCATGAGCATATATCTGCTATCCTCAAATATATTTAAGCCAAGCGACTAGAATGGATCGGCGATAACGAGACAACATTAGCCGTTTAACCTAAATACAGTAAAGGATAATAGATATATATATTGATAACTCAGCCAATACCGAAAGGCTAATTATAAATCGGCTAGTACTCCGATGGTTCTTGTAAAAAGATATCATCCTTGAACCAGAGGCTTAGCTCAGAAATCGGCTGTCCGCTGTCTAGGGCCAGCCAATTTTGGCTCACAAGGTCCGACAAGAACAATATCTTAACATAAGAGGCAGTCCTAATATAAATCTAATAATAAATATATTAAAAGAAATATATTAGGGCGATAAGGTCGGCTGAGACCCCAGACCGTCTCTTAAACATATAAATCTAATGAGAATAGATCATTGGAAGTTCTAAAAATGACTCAATAGTTCAAAACGATGCAACATTAAGTATAAAAAGAACAATCCTGATCTGTCGTAGCCAATTTATATCTCTTCGAAACGGTGGATACCGCATATAAACCAAACAACCTTTGGATCTAGCCTTATTGGCCGTGAATTCTTGATAGAACTAACCAATGGCAGGATACATCTAAACATTGATCTAATTTATATGTGCTATATGATAAATGGCGCAGTATGAACTCCTTAATCTAATGTGTCGTTACGATGGAAGCACTAGAAACAGCAAATCATACCACTAATGACAAATATTTACCTAGGTTTGGAGATCGAAACGATGCAGCCCGTAGCCAAGTCAATTGCTCGTCTGAAGAAAAAGGTTGGCGATGCGCCGAAGGTTGATTGATTGTGATTGTATTGAATCTCATTTACAGGGGTCTCGGGTCCTATTTATACCCAAGATACATTATCCGTACAAACCCTGGACTCTATCTAAACTATTATTTAAAATGCAGCGTTATCCCGGGAAGGACCCACGCCGCATTACAATGAACAATTTAAACAAACTCCTAAATTACAGATACAATTGCCGTTAGAGGACTCTATCCATAGATGGCAATATCATTTAACGTGCAATCTAATAACCGAATCTTCTATTTATCTTCAAACTGCTGTACCAGAAACGGCTTTATCTTCTTCGATCGTAGAATCGGCTACCGGCCGCCCTTGTCCGATCCAACCTTAGCCGATTGTCCTCGCAGCCGATCGCTTCTCAGCCGATGCGGCCTCTGTTTCTCCGCCAAACCAGCCGATCCAATTCTGCTTCATCTTTGCAAAGACTTAGGGATTCAACTATCAAATTTTGGTGTTAACAACCAGCTAGGTCCTTGTGCCCATTTTCACTACTAGCTGATTGCCATGACGAACCTTCAACCTCATAATATTGCAGGGGCTATTCCCAACCGGATGCATTTCCAATCGGAACCCACCCTGGCTTATGAGTGTACGATGGAGGCTATTGAGGTTGTTCCTCCATAGCGGTCCTTCTCAACCTGCTTCTTGTGATCCTTCCAGAAATACTACTCCCACGAGCAACCTTTTGGGCTAGAGAGATGTTGTTAGCACCCGACACTTATACAAATGATATTTCGGGTTAGGTAATAGAATCTCATTCGTGTATGTAGGGAAGAAAAATTTGAGGATTCCTTGGGACCATGTCTCAAAGTATGACGTTGCACTAAATAATCATCATCTACTAATTCACGGGGTTTGGTGGTGTACGGGACTTGTACATCTCCCAAGGCCCCGAGTGATTAATGAAGTACACTCAATGGGTCCCTTCATCCTAAATGGTTCTAAACATTGTTTTATCATCACTTTCACAGGAGAGATTTTAATTTTCTTAACCATGGCATATAGGATCATTAATTCATCATCTCTTATTGGCCTAACATCCGCCCTAGGAAAGATAGTAAAAGCTAGCCATTTATGCATCAACCACAAGGTAGGATTATTAATATCATTAGTTCTTGGCTTACTATAAAAAGTTTCACCTGAAATGCTTTGCCAAAAACTTTGTTTATTAAAACTTGATAGTGGTGACTCCCAGTTCACATAATAGTGTTGGGCAAACCTAAGAAGGAGACTAAATTCTTACCATGTGTAATAGTATTCCTTCTCAAAAAATCAAAAAGTAATACCTTCTCCTACTTCTTTTAGGGTGCAAAGAAATTAGATAGTAAGAAGGCATGAACCTTCTTCCCCCACATGTGCAAATTTATGCCACCCCATGGCTTGCCAAACATTAAAGAAGTCAACATCCATATCTGTTTTGGTGAGCAGTTCCGGGTCGTATGCTCGGGTGTGAGCAAAGTCCCGGTCTTTGAGGATAAGGTAGGCTTGTCATTCTCGATCATCCCTAAGATCGAGGTCGGTGTCGGAGAGGGATGGTGGAGCGCTGGAGCTTGCTTGTCCCCTTGTTGCAGCTGCTTGTGATTCATCTTGTCTCATCGCGCTAGGTGTATAGCCGGAGGACGTAACTGAGCTTGAATGGCTTGAGCTCGACCTCGTTGCTTTGCGCATAGCATCGAACAACCACTTGACACTTTTGTTGATACTTGCAGCAGGAAAAGAACAAGGACAACACAAGAACACTCGGGACAGGTTAAGTGATAGTTCAAAGCAAGTCAGTCGTCCGAGAGTTAGTTCTTGCAAAGCTTGGTTGCCACCACAAATCGTTCTTGCATGACAACACGTGGAGGAAACTCAAGATGCAGGAAAACTTTGGGAAATATATTTTTTATGAACTTAGAGTAAGAATACCATGAGAAGTTAAGAGATGAGGAGAGAACTTGAGAGCAACTAGGCAGAACTCAATTTGGGGCAAGAAGAGCAAGCTCCATGCCTTGGCTTTTATAGAGAGAGCCCACCCTTGGTCGGTCGAACCTAGGGGTGCTCTTCTCTCCTCCAAACTTTGGATTCCCTAACACACACATCAAAGCATGCTGCACACAAAAGTTATGGGGGACTTTGGTCCCCACCCAAGAATCCAATGTTCAATAGTGAATTTTACTTCAGCTATGTGCATGTTTGTGTTTGGGATCCAAGGGTATAGTTTTTTCAAGTGGTGCACAAGAATTCTTATTATTAAAATTCTAAGTTCAAATATTTTTCTATGCATGATTCTAAAAATTAAACATGCTATGCGAGTATGCAGAATTTGAAGTAAAAAATTTCAAGGAAATTAAAAATGCATTTGGAAAAATTAAATATGAGATAACTACCAATTTTCCTGTCACATACAGTTTGGTCGAATTGTTGTGCCCCAATTGAATAGGCAATTGTTGGGCACCTCGGATCTTTCTTCTTCTCGGGAAGCTTGTTGAGAATAGTTGTGCTACACTCCTCCGTTAACTTGACAATCTTCGTGGTTGGCATTGGCCTTTTGTTGTTGAGTATGTCCTTGAGATAGCGAGCATAAGTTGGGACTTGCATCGAATCCAATTAAGGAACATTGATGTTGATCTTTTGAATAAGCTCAAGAAAATGAGCAAATTGCTCGTCCACGGTTGGCTTCCTGTTGCGATGAGGGAATGACAATAGGGTTATATCATAGAACTCATGCAGAGCCGTATTTCCCTCATGTACTTGTTCTTTGTTGTTGGACGGTCCATCTTCCTTCTCATTTTCTGTTGCCTTCCCTGCATTGTTAGTATTTGGCAGATCACGAGTGGTTTTACCCCCTCATGTGGTCACCGCACTGACATTCTCTAGGGAAGGTTCGGGTTGTCTTGGAATCTTCCCCAATACATATGACGGAATAGCAATAGCTAATTGAGCTAATTGAGTTTCTAACATTTTATTAAAGCTCAATTGATTTTTGATTGTAGAAGAAGGACCTTCCATTTTGGCATTTATTCTTTCTAAAGTCTTGTCATTGGCAGCTAATCTTTTAGACATAGTTTCATTAACTTTAGCGTGACCTAAGACAAGATCTTTCAAGAAGAGTTGATTTGAATTAAAACCATGGGAAGAGTTGTTACCTACTTGATAGTAAGGGCGATGTTGATTCCACCCTTGGCATCCTTGTGGATGATACCCATTGTTGTTCAGATAGCATGCGTCTTCATGCGTCTCATAGCAATTACTCCGCGAGTGGCCGGTGTTGCCGCATAACGCACATCATGCGAGGATCAACTGCTTCAATAGGAGGTCTAGTTTAGCGGCGAGCATGTCCATTTCCTTAAGACGATCGTCGCCCAATCCTTGGTTGAGAACCATCTTCTCAATTAACTTTGTTGCGTTAACTATGGTTAATGAAAAGAAGGTGCTTCCCGTAGCAGTATCAATATGATCACAGGCAGCCGTAGTTAATCTGTTGTAGAAATTTTGTATGATAAGCCAATCATCCATCACGTGATGAGGGAAAGCCAAGATGTACTCTTGGAACCGCTCCCATGCTTCAAGGATTGACTTGTCTTACGCTTGCTGGAAACTTGAAATTCTTCCACGAAGGGCATTGGTTTTACTCATCGGTAAGAACTTTGCGAGAAACGCATTAGAGAATTTATCCAAGGAGTCAATAACACTTCGGTTTGTGTAGAATCATTGTTTCGCCCTCCCAAGAAGGGAGAACGGAAACAACCAGAGTCAGATGACATCTTGGGTGACTCCCTTGATAGTGAAAGTGTAACAGATCTCCAGGAATGATTGAAGATGAGCGCTTGCGTCCTCATTGGCTTTCTCATAGAATGGGTTAGCCTACACCATAGTAATTAGACCTGTCTTGATTTCAAAACCAGCCTCACCCATGCTGACAACCGGTCTGGAAAGGACGTTGGCAGTCGAGGGTGCCAAGAAGTCACGGAGGGTCTTTTGGGCCATTGAGCTTGATGGTGCTTTAAATGCTAGTTCACTTGTCGAGAGACTCACTTGAGGAGGAATGACACGAGGCCGAACTCTTCTTACAAATGTTTTCGGATTTGGATTATAATTTGTCGGCAAGTTGAAACTAGTCATCCAGTACCCTGTTTTCACATAAAAGAGAAAACAGACCAAGGTCAGCCTGCTAGAGCAAAGGTAAGTCAACTATGAACATGTCAATAAACATGTAATTAATATTTCTTCTTAGACCAATGTCTTCCCCGGCAACAGCGCCAGAAATGCTTGTTGGTATTTCTTACGGTCACAGATAAATCCGCAAGCACACGGATATACCGTTGTAGTATTTCTCCCAAGAGTATTCTGGGGTATAGTATTTGTTTTATCCCAAGAGAAGACGGCGGTCAAGAAGAGAATATTAAGTTACTATGAATATTCATATGTTATAGTTGAGTTGCCAAAGTCTAGGCAGGGGTAAGAGGTATATGGTAAAAAGGTAGTATGACCCACACAGAAGAGTCCTAACAAATAATACACTAATGCTAAGTGGAGAGTATAGTGTTAGAGCTAAGTTTCTAATGTACTTCTTATATAATTTCACAAGTTATAAAAACAATTATGTTCATGGTTAGTTACCCGGTTCTATGCTCCTAGGCCTATGGGGGTACCGCCTCTAGTGGCTCCACCTACCACCAGAGTCGATCTCTTACCGTTCGCCCTACGCCATACCCGAACGTGGAGGATTACAAACGACGGACAGGGCTGTCACCAATTGCCGTGTACCTCTACAACCCTTGGGATATGACCATAACCAATTTCTATGGAACAATCTAAGCACCATGCTTACAATACCATAGATACTCTTGCCTTCAAAGACATCAATGACTATGACAAAAGCATACCTACATCCTAATTGCACATTGGAACGTGACCATGGCAATAGAGTTACTCGTCTAACCATTATATAATTATCATATAAACTATGGATGGAACATGCATCTAAACAACTAGTGTATGAACAGTACTCAATCATACGAGAAGATAAATATATTAAATTGATCAAAGTTGTACAAGGTAAGTAAAATACAAAAGCCATACCCGACTCGCCGAAGACAAGTTGGGAAACGAGTAGAAGCTCTAACCTAACTCCTAACTCTACTAGCCTAGAGACTAAGTGTGAAATGTAGAAACTCCTTCTTGTGGTGTGTGTTGGATGAACTAAAGTTCTATCCTTTTATAGCCTTCCAATGTCGGTTGGGAAGTAGGATTCTACCTGCCAAACATGCACAACCGTCATTAGGGATGGATGAGAGGTTGCCACGTGGAAGGGGAGTGCTAGGGCCGCCAAGCTTGGTTCGGCTGAACCGTGGCCACCTCCTCTGGCCATCGCCTTTGGCTAGAGGATGATAGGTGGGCCCCTTGGTTGGTTCCCGGGTGTTTGGCCCCACTTTAAGTCTGTTTCATCTGACTTGTGGGCCCTCCAATCCATGGGATGCTGACGGGGCGAGCATCGATTGGTCGGAGTTGTGTTTCTTCACCATGTAAGTGTGCTTTCACTTTATTTATTTGTAGAAGTACCTATACTCACATAATCTCCAGGGACATGTGAAACTTTATTGATTCTAAACCTATATGTGTGTAAGAGATGCAAATTCCTTTTTATTCCCAAGGTATGTGACGGTGCGAATCGTACTTAATGACCGTCAACAAAGGGGCGATTGTGTCTGGCGGTTCGGCCAGAATAACTCTAGGCGCCAACTTAGCCTGGCTCACGCATGGTGATGGGCTAGATAGAGTCCAACCCATTAGGCTTGATTGGGTTCTAGGAAACGCATTAAAATTTACCAACTCCACTAAGTCTACTTCCAGCCCTATGTAGAGCACCCGAAAATTATACCGTCTAGTGCAATTTGTGACCACCACATTATTTTAGATGAATGGGATCCATATACGCATAAATAGCCACTCATACCTCAATGTGCCCATGATCACAAATTGACACCATTCGATATAAAATCTACAATACCGAATAATGAGCAAAGGAGATATTATTCGGACTTAGCATGTCAGTCAACTTCAACCTGAGACATACCCGTCAAACCACATGAAGGCAGCGACCAAATGGGTTAGACATCTTAGGAGACTTGACTCAAATTGCTAAAGCTCTACAACATCTTAATTGCTCAAAATTCATACTCATGCTTATCTAGTCCCTAGGAAAAGTGACTAGCCTCACACTTTCATCAGATGCAGTTGACAAGCATCACAAATGCATAACTATGGACAAAAGGACGGCAAGGTACATATTTCGTAATGGGTTCAAAAGCCCATCATACAACACAAAATATAGTAGTGAAAGTTTCATAAATTAACATAAGCAAAAAGTAAAACCTGTGGTGTGCCAATAACCCCACAAGGGCAACCAACCGGGGCAAGAGCGAAGCTGCAACTACTCACTACTCTCACCACCATTGGCAGATTAGTAGTAGGGCACATTAACAACGCTGACATCCTCACTTGAAAATAGCAACATGAGTACGAAAGGTACTCCACAAGACTTACATCATATATGGTAGTACAAAGTGAAGGGTTACGCGGAAGCTACGCTAGCCGAAAACAAAAACTTTTCTACCGCGCAAACCAGGAACACATGCAAGTAAGGGCCGATAGATCGTTACCGATTGGAGTATGCAGCGGAAATAGCCAATCAGGACTATCCGATCCGGAACAATGTAGCCGATTCAAGCAAGCCGACAGCCGATTCCCGGGGACAGTCGATTCACAAATCAGCCGATTCGCCAATGCCGCAGCCGATCTGAGTCGTCGACCGCGTCCTCGTTGCCGTCTGTGATCGCCTCGCTCCGTGCGGCCGATTCATAGCCGATCAACGGCGCAACGTAGCGGCGCCTCTATCGGTATCCACACGTCCGGGAACAGAACGCCGAACACCCGTGTGCTAGCACGCGATGCAAGGCTAGGGTTTGGCTCGAAGGTGGGGAGGGTTTCCGTGGAGATCGATCTCGGCGCAATTCAATTCAACCGATGTGTCACAGCTCTCCACCCCTTTCCCTTTATATAGAGTTGGCCTACTGGGACTAGTGGCCGATCGGGACTCTATTTTGAATCGATCTCATCCGAATCTCATAGAGTTGGCCACCCATACGTCGTAAGACCATAGGACTCTATCCAATCGGATCCCTATCCGATCGAGCCGTATTCGAGTCCAACTCGAATGCTTGTTTTATCCCCTTAAGCGTACGACCTGTAGGTTCGGGTATACTTGGTTTCGGCTATAGTCTAACTTAGCCGATCGTCGGCTCGAGTCCAACTCGGCCGACCCGTAAGCTGCGGCGCCTAGCAAGCACATATTGACACCATAGTATACAAGAATATAATATCGGCTCGAACCTGTAATGTGTACACAAATCCCTTTGCCTCACGATACCAATTAAGCTATAGGCAAGAAGTGTGCCATCCCTTCAATAGCTTAACCATTCACTCGAACCGTATTGGATTATCGTCGTTGATTGACTCCTCGTCAACTTAGCATGGCCATGCATTTTCATAATCCATTACCTCGAGGGACCCAGAGATATCTCTCCAAAGGAGGGGCAAATTCCATCTTGATCACTCACATCCCACTCCATGTTTCATAGCAAACCCGAAGACTACTTTTATAACTACCCAGATTACGGAATAGCGTTTAGTAGTCCCAACGTAGGCTACTACACATGTTTGAATCCATGGTGATCTCAGTCCGAGGACTTTGTACCAACACTACCCGAGACCAACTAATGGCAAATTAATTCTGTAGTGTCTCATGGTGGGTCTATCCAACAATGTGTTCTCTAACACATATGTCCATGTTTATTGATTTGGTATCTCCATACCCATGATCTATGAGACATGATCATCAATCAATAAACATGCCGATCTTAGAATCATATTAGTTCCAATAATATGATATATGATCGAGGATAATTTAGAAATAGATTCATACATATAGAGTCTCATAAATAAGTCACGTACTTATTGATCAATACAAGATGTCTATTTCATGGAACCGAATAACACTTTATTCATAAATACATAAACATTGACCATGATATCCAACATCTCCATGTTGCCTCCGGGGCATATCACTAACAATCTCCCACTTGCACTAGAGTCAATCATGTAAGTATCTAATACCCATTGCTCTTGTGTGCGCCTCATGTTTCGGTGAGGGAGAGGTTTTGTCGCGGATCGGCTATGTTGAGATCCGTGTGCACTTTGCATATCTTGACATCACCTCTGTCCACTATCTCGCGGATGAGATGATATCGCCGAAGTATGTGTTTGGACTTCGATGTGACCTCGGCTCCTTGGCTTGCGCAATGGCTCCACTATTGTCACAATAGAGAGACATTGGACCGATCGCACTAGTCATCATACCAAGCTCGAAACGAATTTCTTGATCCAAACAGCCTCCTTTGCGCCTTCGAAGCAGCAATGTACTCGGCCTCCGTTGTAGAATCAGCAACGTATCCGCTTGGAACTCTTCCACTGACGCACCTCCGTTTAGGCGAACATGAACCCGCATTGCGATCTATAATCATCCTTGTCCGTTTGGAAGCTAGCATCGGTGTAACCACTTACAACGAGCTCTTCTTCACCTCCATAGACTAGGAACATATCCTTAGTTCTTCTCAAGTACTTAAGGATATTCTTTACTACGATCCAGTGACCTTCACTGGATCTCGATCGTATCTCGCTCGTAGCACTCAAAGCGTACGAGACATGCGGCGTGTACAAAGCATGGCATACATGATGGATCCAATTGCCGAAGCATATGGAACCATACCCATCTTATTCCGCTCATCATGTGTCCGAGGACACCGATTCTTGCTAAGATTAATGCCATGTGACATGGGCAAGAAACCTTTCTTGGAATCATGCATGTTGAACCTTTTCAACACCTTATCAATATATGTACTTTGGCTTAATCCAATTAGCCTCTTGGATCTATCTCTATAGATCCGAATGCCCAATATGTATGCTGCCTCCCCTAAGTCTTTCATGGAAAAACTATTTTTCAACAAGACTTGACGGATTCTAGCATAGGGATATCATTTCCAATCAGTAATATGTCATCCATATATAAGATTAGAAATACAATTGTGCTCCCACCGACCTTCTTGTAAACACAGGCCTCCTCTTCATTTTTGATCAAACCAAACCCTTTGATTACTTCATCAAAATGAATATTCCAACTCCGAGATGCTTGCTTCAATCCATAAATGGATTTCGTAGCTTGCATATCTTTCCGAGGATTGTGGATCGACAAAACCCCGAGGTTGTATCATGTATACATCCTCGCTTAGGTTTCCATTTAGGAAAGCTGTTTTGACATCCATCTACCATATCTCATAATCGAAATATGCAGCAATCGCTAGGATAATCCGAATAGATTTAAGCATTGCAACGGGCGCGAAGGTTTCATCATAATCAACTCCTTGAATCTGTTTAAAACCTTTCGCCACCAATCGCGTCTTATAGATGTGAACATTTCCATCCATATCGGCCTTTTCTTAAAAACCCATTTACACTCAATGGTTTTGACACCATCGGATGGATCAACCAAGTTCCAAACTTGATTGTTGTACATGGATTCTATTTTGGATTTCATGGCTCCAAGCCACTTGTTGGAATCGGGTCCCACCATCACTTCCTCATAGGTCTTAGGCTCATCGTTGTCCAACAACAATATATCATGTTGTTCCGCACTCGTGTACTGTCGGTGCACGACGTGATCTTTCGACCTCCGTGGGGCTGGTGTATCTACAACCGGTGGCGCAACACTTTGCTCCTCCTGTTGTGGTTCGTGTCGCCGAAACATTTTTTCGGTGTTTCTTGAACTTCTTCAAGATGCACCCTGCTCCCACTAACCCTTCTTGAAAGAAACTCTTTCTCCAAGAAGACACCGTGTCGGACGACAAACACTTTGCCTTGTTCCCGATTATAAAAGTAATATCCCTTAGTTTCCTTAGGATATCCCACAAAGAAGCACTTGTCGATTTGGGTGTGAGCTTGTTAGATCGTAAATGTTTTACATAAGCTTCGCATCCCCAAATTTTGAGAAAAGACAAACTAGGGGGTTGCCCTATCCATATCTCATGTGGTGTCTTTTCAACGACTTAGATGGAACTCTATTTAGTGTGAGCGCAATGTTTTCAAGAGCATATCCCCGTAAGGATAATGAAAGATCACTTTGGCTCATCATGGATCGCACCATGTCCAACAAGGTGCAATTTCTCCGTTCGGACACCCCATTACATTGTGGAGTTCTGGCGGAGTCAACTATGGAACAATTCCACAATCTTTCGATGATTCCAAAATCTTGGCTCAAGTATTCCCTCCACAATCCGATCGTAGAAACTTGATTGTTTTCCTAAATGATTTCGTACTTCATTCGGAATTCTTTGAACTTTTCAAAGGATTTGGACTTATGCCTCATTAAGTAGATATAACCATATCTACTAAAGTCATCGGTAAAGGTAATGAAGTACTAATAACCACCTCGCCGTTGAGCTCATTGGTCCACATACATCGTATGTACAAGTGCCAATAAGTCATTTGCTCTCTCACCGTGTCCCGTGAAAGGTGCCTTTATCATCTTACAAAGTAAACAAGATTCACATGTCTCAAATGATTCAAAATCAAAAGAGTGAAGCAATCCATCGTTATGGAGCTTCTCCATGCGTTTCGATTTATATGGCCTAAGCGACAATGCCGGATGGGGTTTGTATCATTAGAGAGTTGCCTTTCGTATTAATGTTATAGATGGGAGATGCTTCAAGATTCAAAACGTATAATCCATTCACCAATGAAGCATGAAAATAGAACATATCTTTGAGATATATTGAAAGCATTGTCCATTGATCTAAAATCATATCCTTTCGCTTGCAAACATGAAGCGGAAATAACGTTTTGACATAGTGTTGGAACACAATAACAATTATTTAATTCCAAAACTAATCCGAAGGTAGATGAAGTGGTACCGTGCCGACAAAGCCAACGTAGCAACGCTTGCTCCATTGCCGATGCGCGAGTTCACCTCGCCCTTCTTAAGCCTCTACTTCTTCTCATTCCCGCAACGATTTGCAAATATGAGCTACCGATCCGGTATCAAATACCCAAGAGTCGAGGTGAAGTAGCAAGATTAATGTCTATTACATTAATACAAGCGAAGTCGTACTTTGCTTCTTTTTAGATCTTCCATGTACTTCTTGCAGTTCCTTTTCCAAAGTGGCTGTCTCCTTGCAATAGAAGCAAACGGCATCGATGTCGTCGATCCCTTTTGCCCTTATTTGCCTTAGAGGCACTCGCGATCTCATCGGGAGTTAACTTTCTCTTGGTGCAAAGTTTCTTGACAGTGGTTTGCGCTTAGCCTTCGCATCATCATCACATGATGACCTTTTTTGGATACTCTCCTCATTGTCTTTAGCATCCCATGCAATTTAGCCAAGGTTCTATCCATATTGTTCATGTGATAATTTAATATGAATGGCTCGAAGCTCGAAGGGAGTGACTCGGAGAATCACATCGGTAGCCAAATCTTGGTTAAGAGGAAAACCTAGTTTTTCCGGACTCTCAATGTAGCCAATCATTTTTATCACATGCGGATCGACGGGATTCCCCTCAACAAGCCTGCATGCAAACAAGGACTTTGAGGTGTTGAACCTCTCGGCCCGAGCTTGGTTCTCAAACATACCACGCAGTCCCTAAATAATAGTGTGAGCACGTCGGTCTCATATTGCTTCCAAGCTCGGGGGACATTGTAGCAAGCATGAGACGGCTTATATCTAGGGCATCATTAGTGTGCTTCTCGTAAGCTCTCCGTGCGTTGCGGTGGCATTATTAGGCAAATCCTCGGGATAGGGTACTTCAAGAACGTACTCCTTACGCTCTTGCTTGAGAACAATTCTCAAGTTGCGATACCAATCCATAAAGTTTGTTTCCATTTAATTTTTCCTTTTGAGAATAGATCGCAAATTAAAAGCTTGGGTGTAGTATTAGCCACCATTTTTTCTACAAGAAAAAGAAAAGTTTAGCACAATGTTTACGCGCTATGTCTATTGTTAAACAATTTAACATTAGACTCTCATTACGTATTTTACACCTTCCCTCTAGGTTACGTATTGGGTCAAGATCCACATGTTAGTTAATTTCTAGTGAGCTTTGGTATCTTGCTAGAAGATTAATAACATCGGTAAGCAACTCCTTGCTAATCACATCTCTATGTGACTCTTATTGTTGGTGTGGCATCTTCATGCCCCGGCCCCAACCTATGCCCCAAGGCCCAAAACTATTTTGATAGCCTTGTTAAGTAAACCAAATGCTCCTGCTGTATATGTCCGACATATACCCCTCGTGTTATGATAGAGAATGGCACTGCTTTGGCGGACCCACCATTGACGAGCATAACGGTGACAGTGCAACATTTGGAAGGGCATCATTACTACTTAATTTTGCGAGGGATGCTATCCTATCAAACAAACATATCACATATATGAAAGGTAGAATAGCATATAATGAAATAGTATGGCCCCCTTCACATGGTGATCTCCATCTCCATGTCGGCGCCGAGGATCTCCATCTTCGCACCATCTTCCAATGTGCATGATGCTTGATTTCTTCAAACTAAGCTACTACTACAGAAGCTCTAATTGAAGATTACATCGACTCGCAGGTCGTGAAAGAATATTACAAGCATTGCACGTATGAAAGAATATTACGGGATTGCACATATGAAAGAATATTACATGCATCACATGCATCTCATACATCTCATACATACAATAGGGCCATACCATCTCAAAGTATTCTCTCGCAAAAACAAGTAAGGCGTAGAACATTTTCTACCTATCGCAGAAACGGCATCGAGACGACCTAAAAGGGGTATGCACGCCGGAACACCACACGAAATTCATAGATCCAATCTATGAAATCCCTTACGGAAACCACATCGGCGTAATCATATTATGTTGTCCCGATACACTATCAAGGGAGATGGTTTGCGTAGGCGCGAGGCAAACAAACAAGATCGGACTACGAGATAGCTTCGGTATAATCACATTATACCGTTCGATACACTATCAAGGAACACTATCTCGAACGCGACTCAAACCGAGTTCTATGGATATTGCTTCGACGTAATCACATTACGTCGTTCCGATACACTATCAAGGAACGTAATTACCATCTACTCTCCTCAACGATCCCGTAAAACCGATTGATCTAATCAACCCGTGTGCTAAACTTTTCTAGATCCAATCTAAAACACGAACTAAGCAAGATTAGCTCTAACACCGAAGCGTTACGCGGAAGCTACGCTAGCCGAAAATAAAACTTTTCTACCGCGCAAACCAGGAACACTTGCAAGTAAGGGCCGATAGATAGTTACCGATTGGAGTATGCGCGGAAATAGCCAATCGAACTATCCGATCCGAACAAGGTGTAGCCGATTCCCGCAAGCCGACAGCCGATTCCCGGGGACAACCGATTCACCAATCGGCCGATTCGATGATGCCGTAGCCGATCCGAGTCGCCGATCGTGTTCTCGTTGCCGATCCGCCACGCCGCCTCGCTCCGATTGCAGCCCGATTCGTAGCCGATCAACGGCGCGTAACGTAGCAGCGCCTCTACCGGTATCCACACGTCCGGGTAACGCCGAACACCCGTGTGCTAGCACGCGATGCAAGGCTAGGGTTTGGCTCGAAGGTGGGGAGGGTTTCCGTGGAGATTGATCTCGGCGCAATTCAATTCAACCGATGTGTCACTGCCTCTCCACCCCACGCCCTTGTATATAGAGTTGGCCTACGGGACTAGTGGCCGATAAGGACTCTATTTTGAATCGGATCTCATCTCGAATCTCATAGAGTTGGCCACCCATACGTCGTAAGACCATAGGACTCTATCCAATCGGATCCCTATCCATCGAGCCATATTCGAGTCCAACTCGAATGCTTGTTCTTATCCCCTTAAGCGTGCGACCCCGTAGGTTCGGTATACTTGGTTTCGGCTATAGTCTAATTTAGCCGATCATCGGCTCGAGTCCAACTCACCGAGGCCGTCAACGACGGCGCCTAGCAAGCACATATTGACACCATAATATACAAGAACATAATATCGGCTCGAACCCGTAATGTGTACACAAATCCCTTTGCCTCATGATACCAATTAAGCTATAGGCAAGAAGTGTGCCATCCTTTCAATAGCTTAACCATTCACTCGAACCGTATTGGATTATCTCGTCCGTTGATTGACTCCTCGATCAACTTAGCATGGCCATGCATTTTCATAATCCATTACCTCGAGGGGCCCGAGAGATATCTCTCCAAAGGAGGGGCAAATTCCATCTTGATCACTCACATCCCACTCCATGTTTCATAGCAAACCCGAAGACTACTTTTATAACTACCCGTTACGGAATAGCGTTTGGTAGTCCCAAAGTAGGCTACTACACATGTTTGAATCCATGGTGATCTCAGGTCTAAGGACTTTGTACCAACACTACCCGAGACCAACTAATGGCAAATTAATTCTTGTAGTATCTCATGGTGGGTCTATCCAACAATGTGTTCTCTAACACATATGTCCATGTTTATTGATTTGGTATCTCCATACCCATGATCTATGAGACATGATCATCAATCAATAAACATGCCGATCTTAGAATCATATTAGTTCCAATAATATGATATATGATCGGGATAATTTAGAAATAGATTCATACATATAGAGTCTCATAAATAAGTCACGTACTTATTGATCAATACAAGATGTCTATTTCATGGAACCGAATAACACTTTATTCATAAATACATAAACATTGACCATGATATCCAACATCTCGATGTTGCCTCTAGGGCATATCACTAACACAAAGGAATATGTAAGTTTGTACATCAATGAAAATGGCTAAGTGGTTTAGTTTTGCATAAAGCTAATTTTGTTGAGTAAATAGTAATTTAAATCATAAGCAGTTATAAAACACTATATTCTGAAATTTAGGATAGCAAGCATGTAAACATGAAATTTAGTTTATGAACACAACTGGTGTTCTAAACAACATCCATGTGCCACCATTGCCAATATAAATATTTACCACATATCCAACACCCATCCATGACTAAACTAAGCCTTAATATCACCCATGTTTGGCGCTAAAATGAATGAGGCAGACATCAAGCATTGTCTGTAACCGTGGACACGGTTATTCGAATAATTTTACTCTAATCAGAGGGGTACAACTTTACCCACATAAAATGAACAAGGATCAAATGCTTTCACATGCACACAAGGGTGACCTACAAGTGATACAATCTCATAACATGTCCTTTCCTAGCCAGACCCAAATCACCTAAACCACGCCTAGGCCTCTAACGACTTAGCCACGTGTGTGTGATGTGGCTAAGACAGGCGCACTATCATGGGAGAAACCCCCTGCCAAAACGAGGCACACCCGAAGCATTCCACAGGGAAAACCACCCTCATGAATGACCAGCAAGGCGTAGATGATCACGCTGCAATATAGTACTAAGACAAGCCGGTCCCAAAAAAGGTATGTGGAAGTACGTATGGTGCTTGAATTGACGTCAACATGTTTGGTCCTTACAACCTAGACAAGGCCACTTGCATTAGGGGAAACCACCATCCATCATTGCCCTACCACCTGTCCAAGTTAAAACATGTTTCCATATTAATAATGTAGTGAAGTAATCAGATTTTATGCCCATAAATCGCAGGTGGTAAATAAGTTCAATTGATGGCTCCATCCATCGATTTTTAACAACACTACACCTAAGCATGGCTAAGCATCGGTAAAACGATAAAACATTCCCATGTACTTTCATCTAGAGGCTACAAGGATAAATGATACAACGGAGAAAGGAAGGATATGCAGAGTTATAACAACTAACCAATACCGATAATTTTGGAGTAAATCAACACATGTATATATATATATATATTGCTTCACAATCAAATCTTTTTAGTAAAAATATGGGTTCTATATGCGTAGATGCTTGTCTTGCTGCTGTGAGAAATCACACTAAACCTCCGAGTCCTGCTCAACATACTCCAAATTCTCCGAATCTACAGATAAGAGGCAAAAATGCAAAAAAGATCAAATAAACATGCATATGCAACATGCTCTATAAATCACGGTCTACAGTAGGTAGAGAGTATGATAAAATGATTTTAGGAACAAGAATCATCTCATTTACATTTATGGTTTGGGAGATATAACAATAACAAGCCATATACACTAAAAATGGCATTTCTGTAATTACATATGAACTACCCTAGGTCAGTTGACTTTATTTATCACTTAGTAAAATAATAAAAAATATAGAAGACTAAGAGGCTAAGTAAGATCATGTAAATATTGTCAGTAATGCAAAACATGAAGTGTTACTAAGGGAAGTGTGGCAACTTCAAATTTTTATAACAACAGATCTTATATTCCCCATTAGTAAGGGGAAGTAAAATTGCCTCCGGGTCTTATATACCTGCTACTACAAAAAGCATTATTCTTGTTAAATAATTATATACTGAATTTATTCATAATTAGACGTTATTGAACTTGTGGGATTGTCTTTGATGCCACATTTTTAGAACAGATTGAAAGGTCTCATAAAATAGAAATATTATTTTCCTTAGATTTTTTAATGTGAATCATGAAGAAAAGAAAAAAAAAAGTTATTCATAGATTTAATTCATTCAGTTAGTAAATATTTCAATTCCGTAATAGATCAAGGTGATCATGTGTGCCTGAAAAGAATTGCTAGACATCGACCAGCTACAAACCCCCAACCGGCCCCAATCTACATGAGTGCACGTGCCCGAGGGACGTGCGCTCGTACGGTTCCAGCCACATGGAGAGATGGCTCATCTTGACTAGCTCATGTCCACTCTCACAACTTTTGTTTGAGCTTCTGTTTTTCAATTTTTTTGGAAAGCTAGCTTTCTGAAATGTTAGCTTACTAGCTGATGATCTTTTACTATTAGCTTTTGTAATAAATTTTATCTTCTCAACACACCAAAAGACAGCAAAAGCCAATTTCAACCAGCTTTTCAGCTTTCCATTCATTTCCTCATAAACTAGCTTTCCAACTTTCCAAAAGCCGCTCGGAAAGCTAACCACTCTGGAGAAACCATCATTGGTTGAAGTGGCAAAAGCACGTAGTCTCGGTTTGAGTTGCATCCGGGACTAGAGATGATCTCTAGTCCCGGTTGAAAATTCAACGGCCCTCTAGGAACAGTAGTCCCGGTTCGTGTCACGAACCGGGACTAAAGATCACCTCTAGTCTCGGTTCAAATGTTGTCGGCGCATGTCGAGCGCGGGGACCTTTAGTCCCGGTTGGTAACACCAACCGGGACTAGATATGCTACCTATAGTCCCGGTTCGTGTTACCAACCGGGACTAAAGGTCCCCGCGCTCGACACGCGCCGACAACATTTGAACCGTCATCTCTAGTCCGGTTCTTGAAATAAACCGGAACTAAAGGTCCTAGAGAGCCGTTGAAATTTTTTATACCGTTCCTCGGGACTAGAGATGGCATCTCTAGTCCCGGTTGGTGTTACCAACCAGACTAGAGATTTTCTTTATATACTCCTTCCTTCTCCATCCCGAGCGCCACACTTGTACATCTTCAAATTTTTTCTCGCTAGAGGTCCGGTCTTCCGCGAGGTTAGCACCTTCTTTGGTGATAATATATTTGCTCTATAAGGTTAGCAACTTCTTACTCTTATTTGCGAATGTTTTTATACATTTTGCTATCTACTTGTATAACTTCTTACATTCTTAGCACTTCGTATTTTGTGGTTATTTTATATACATTTTCATCTCTAGATTTGTTTGCAAACATGAGAAGATGTTTTTCCGCCCAATGAAATTCACCTCTAGTCCAGGGTGGTTTCAAAAACCGGGACTAATTATTACCATGCCCAATTATATTGTGTTATATTCATATATAATTATAATTAACATATGTTCATATATTCATATATAATTAAGATATGTAATATAATTAACATAAAATATTATAAATTAAAATAATAACATATAATTAACATATGTCATATTTCAAACTATTTAAAATTTAAATAATAATATATATTTAACATATGGCCTACTTGAAAAAAATTAAATTAAAATAAAATATATAATTAACATTTATCGTATTTAAAACTATTTTAAACCATAAACCCTAAACCCTAAACCCTAAACCTTAAACCTAAACCCTTTTACCATTAACCCTCAACCTAAACCCTAAACCCTATTTTAAACTCTAAACCCTAAACCTCGTGCGGCGCGCGATTGGCATGTAGAAGGATCTGCGACACGAGCTGGAACGTCAATGCCTTCTCCTCTGATCTAACATCGTCTCTCATGCTCTTGGAGGCTGCTTCATTCTCACTAGTGTAATAGAGCAGTGGCAATCTCTTCTCACTTTGTTCTACCTAGTTCTCCGATTGCTTCATCTCATCCCAATACTTCACACATCATCTTCAAAGATGACACCAAGCTCATTGCATGGCAAGAAACAAGTGTCTAAGCAACACAAATCCAGAAATCATCATTCCTTTTCGATTAGAAAAAGAGAGCATCATTCTTGCGTTGATCTAAGTAGAAAGAAAAGAATCATACCTTGTAAAATGTTGCTTTGCATGAAGAGAGAGCGAATGGTGGGATGGAAGCTCGGGAAGGAGATCTTGGAAAAGAGAGCTTTCTCCTCAAGCGAGGTAACTATCGGTCCAAAGGCTAGTGCAATAAGGCCACCAGCTAGTTCATGAAAAAGGTTAGATCAATAACACATAAACAGATAAACAAAGACAGTCTTACGGCCAAAAGAAATTCTTGCTATAAAATTTTCTCGGCGATGAGCATGGTTAACCATACGAATGATGCAAGGCAAAACGCATTTACCTATGTTTTTGGTGGGCTCCATTATTTCGAGAGACATGAATCAAATCTCACACTCCAATGACTCGGGATCAATGAAATAGCTTATCTTAGTCGTCTCGTCCACATCCGTATCCAGTTCCTCGATGATTCGTGAAGAGGCCCGACGTTTTTCCTGTCTTCTTCACCGATCTTGGTCTCTTTCAACATGTCATGATCCATCGTAGTAGCCTTCTTCACCGTCTTGGTCTGTTAAATATTTAATGATCCGGATCACGGTCTTTTTCTTGCTTTTCTCCCTTTGCTTCATAATCTTGCTTTGTCTTGCTATTTCTTTGAGTACGATGTAGCAGACTCGTGTATCTCCAACAAACTTTGAATAGCGAGAGATATGGCAATGATTGGATAGTGCGGTGTATATGGCAATGATGGCTTGCCTCCCCTGTTCCCGTCTAAATGCCTCGGCGGCGCCATGGAAGCCGCCGGTGGCCGCGCACGACGACGGACAACCTCTATCCGCTGCCGTGATCGATGGGTACTATCGCCGCCACCGCCCGATCTTGGTGCAGCCGCCACCGCTGCCACCGGTCTCCCCGATTTAGAGGTGTGCTTTCTCGTGTTTCAGCGGCAATATTGAAGTTCTCGTTGCTAATGTCTTACGCCTTATTCTCGTGAATTGCCACATAAGCATTAGCCGTTAGAGCATTATTGTCCCGACCACAAGTTAGGATCTTACGTGAGTATGGAGCATGTCGACGACCATCCTCCTCCTCCTCTTGTAATTCTCCCTAAGGACTTTTTT